>CM038675.1:768923265-771323265 GCA_021605145.1 Aegilops bicornis
TACATATAACGTAATATCTTTAAATCTCAGCCGCAAGTATTACTGATCAACGATGTATAATAATTTAGCTTATGTGGAAGAACGTGGTGTCTTATTTGTCTTTTGTTTTAAGTATATAATAGATAATAGATAGATAGATAGATAGATAGATAGATAGATAGAAGATAGATAGATAGATAGATAGATATCTAGGTATGATCATTTATATAGGCATCACGTCCGCGACAAGTAGACCGACTCCTGCCTGCATCTACTACTATTACTCCACACATCGACCGCTATCCAGCATGCATCTAGAGTATTAAGTTCATAAGAACAGAGTAACATTTTAAGCAAGATGACATGATGTAGAGGGATAAACTCATGCAATATGATATAAACCCCATCTTGTTATCCACGATGGCAAGAATACAATACGTGCCTTGCTGCCCTTGCTGCCACTGGGAAAGGACACCGCAAGATTGAACCCAAAGCTAAGCACTTCTCCCACTGCAAGAAAGATAAATCTAGTAGGCCAAACCAAACTGATAATTCGAAGAGACTTGCAAAGATAACCAATCATACATAAAAGAATTCAGAGAAGATTCAAATATTGTTCTTAGATAAACTTGATCATAAACCCACAATTCATCGGTCTCAACAAACACACCGCAAAAGAAGATTACATCGAATAGATCTCCACGAGAATCGTGGAGAACTTTGTATTGAGATCCAAAGAGAGAGAAGAAGCCATCTAGCTAATAACTGTGGACCCGAAGGTCTGAGGTAAACTACTCACACATCATCGGAGAGGCTATGGTGTTGATGTAGAAGCCCTCCATGATCAATACCCCCTCCGGCGGAGCGCTGGAAAAGGCCCCAAGATGGGATCTCACGGGTACAGAAGGCTGCGGCGGTGGAATTAGGTTTTTGGCTCCGTATCTGGTAGTTTGGGGGTACGTACGTATATATAGGAGGAAGAAGTATGTCAGTGGAGCAATATGGGCCCCACGAGGGTGGAGGGCGCGCCCCCCTACCTCGTGCCCTCCTGGTTGGTTTCTTGACGTAGGGTCCAAGTACTCTGGATCACGTTTATTCCGAAAATCACGTTCCCGAAGGTTTCATTCCGTTTGGACTCGGTTTGACATTCTTTTTCAGCGAAATACTGAAATAGGCAAAAAAACAACAATTCTGGGCTGGGCCTCCGGTTAATAGGTTAGTCCCAAAAATAATATAAAAGTGTATAACAAAGCCCATTAATCATCCAAAACAGAGTATAATGTAGCATGAAGCAATCAGAAACTATAGATACGTTGGAGACGTATCACGATCGAGCGTGTCGGGTAATGTGGTGCACCCCTGCAGGGAAGTTGATCTATTCGAATAGCCGTGTCCACGGTAACAGGCGACACGGAGTTGTACCTTGACCTTATGACAACTAGAACCGGATACTTAATAAAGCACACCCTTCCAAGTGCCAGATATAACCCGGTGATCGCTCTCACACATGGCGACGAGGGGAGGATTGATGTCTACTACGCAACCTTCTTCTTGTAGACGTTGTTGGGCCTCCAAGTGCAGAGGTTTGTAGGACAGTAGCAAATTTCCCTCAAGTAGATGACCTAAGGTTTATCAATCCGTGGGAGGCGTACACTACTAGGGAAAACCCTAGCAGTAGCGCTGGTTTTGTGCTCAATAGTAGCGCGGGTAGGCGTGCTACTAATAAGGCGCTACAACTAAAGCTTAGCAGTAGCGCCTGCTGGCACGCGCTACTACTATATCTACTTAGTAGCAGCGCTTTCCCAAACGGGCGCTACTGCTAATTACTAGTAGCGCTTTCGAGAACAATCACTACTACTATTATTCCTAGTTCCATTTCTTTTTTATTTTAGGTCGTATTCATACACATGTATACAATTTTTCATATAGTAGCAAGTTAGAGATTGTTTTAACATCATAATGAGTTATTAAATCACTAGGTGAAAGAACTTTGGATTAGTTTCAAGTGCATGGATCCAAAGTAACCAATATAATGGTCACTTTGGATCCATCCATTTGAAACTAATCCATGATTATTTCACCCAATGACATAATAACTTATCATCATCATCACAATATCATTAACAACTTATCATCATAATATATCATTGTCATATAACTCCTCATAATCATCATTTTCGTTCATGATGAGACATCATATAACAACTTCGTCACTAGTTATAACAACAACTCCTCATAATCATCATCATAGAACTCATAATCACTACTCCTACTCAGCATCACCATCAAGTCTAAGACATTGTAGTCATATATAATCAACACTAACTAATTGTTCTTAATACTTAGGACCTACTCCTCTCTCCTAGCTAAAATACCATAAAACAGATAAACCGATCCTTCACCGTAATGGAGAATGGACATAAACCTATCTCCAACTTGTGGCTTGCGCACATTCATTTTGTCTCCAATTATTTGCGTGTGCGCATTCATCACTTTGCTCCATTATTTGATTTTGAGCCTTCCATCATTTGAGGAAATCGAGTATGCAGTATGGTAAGCCTCCGAAGGAGTTGGTCGTAAGCTAACCATATGCATATCACCTTCGGTACATAGCATGTCAGGCACAACCTGCTTCGGGAGCCTCTGTTCAAAACCGAAATAGTAACATATATAGTTACCAATGTAGTTTACTTAAGAATAATGTATGCAATGAAGTTACCATCATTAACAAAATCTTACCAAGTTTTTGGCAATGAAGTTACCATCAAGCAATTTATGGACTAGTGGCACCTATCTAGTATAATTTGGGCTGATAGAGTGACTGGTTTTGAAGGCCTCAACATCTTCTATGAATAAGACAAGATAACCTTTCTCCTCACAATTAAGCTTGGAATCATAGCTGTAGTATGTGTTGTCTACTACCTTCCGAGTATTTCTTGAAGATAAGAAATAAGCTCACAATTATAAATAAATAAGTTTAGTACGGACGAACACCAAATATTTTTAAATTAACAACATAAATTACTGAACTTAACAAATTAGTTTGACAAACTCACATCTAGGTAAAACTGGAGACATATCCACATCCACCCAGATGTCGATATTATCATCGTCATCATAATCTTCGAGACGAATATCAAATCTTATTCGCATTCCCTCCTCAAATCCATATGCCTTGCAGAGAGCTTCCCAATTAGAGCAACCGAAATGGGAGCGATCGGCGGCATTGTAGAACTTAACCAGAAACTCATAACCATGTTTAGTTCTTAAGTGAGCCCTCCTCGTCTCCACATTCTCAAAGTCATCTAAACCAAAACCAAGCTTCTCCAATACATATGGTCTAGCATGGCACGGGATGTACTAGTCGTATTGAAAAAAAATCCATAAATTATACGTTGAACAAAAGAAGCACAAGTGATGATATTTATTATGATGAAATGCTTGTCATTGCGTACAGTACAAACATCGAAGGTCTCTTCCAGCTTCACGGTGAAAAACCTATCATTTTGCAGGTGAGGAAACATGTCGCACACACCACGGTCATCGTAGCAGTACCCGCATTCCGGGATCCCATCGTCATCAGACATCTCCTGTGTTCAAAATTCAAAGATTTTAACTCGACGGCAAAACCCAAAAAATCCGGCATGACCTTTGCTAAAAAAGACAAATCGAGCGCCTGAAATTTGCAGGAGCGGAAATTAATCAACACTCCGGCAAAACATAGGCCATTTAGCGATGGTCATTGCATTTCAATGGTTCAAAATATGAAAAAAAAACATTTGAAAATATCTTATATATAATCCTAACACTAAATAAACTAGTTTTATTAACTACTTACTAAATAAACTAGTGCTATTAAGCACTTACTATAAATAAACTAGTTCTATTAAGCACTTACCAAATAAACTAGTTCTATTAAGTACCTAATATAAATAAACTAGTTATATTAATCACTTACTAAATAAACTATTTTCTATTAAACACTTGCTAAAAATTCTACTACCCTAGTTCTACCCTAAATTTTCTTACTTCTATTTTATTCAAAACACCTACGATTTGCAAGAACAGAGACAAGGGAGGGAGGGAGGAGAGAGGAGGGGAGCGGGCGGGAGGAGGAGGAGGAGGCCGGCCGAAGGAGGAGGGAGGATGGGGTGGCAGCAAAGTGAGGAGGAGGAGGGCACTTTGTGGGAGGAGGAGGAGGAGGCGCGGTGGGAGGAGGAGGCACGGAAGGAGGGAGTACCTCGGTGGCAGATGGAGGACGGCTGGCAAGGCGTGACGACGGTGAGGTCAAGAGCGGCGCGGTGAGGTCGAGAGCGGAGGGGGTGGGGGAGGCGGCGGCGACGGTGAGGTCGAGAGCGGCGGCGGGTGGCAGCGGTGAGGTTGAGGGCGGCCGAGGGCGGCGGCGGTGAGGGCAGGCTCGGGCTCGGGCGGCGGCGATAGAGGAGTAGGGGAACATGGGGGAGGAGGACTTAGTGAAATTTTGAGCGGGCTGGTGGTTAAGTCGAAGTAGCTATAGCGCGTTTTACAGAAAAATGCTACTGCTAAGTCTAAGCACGCATCAAAAATATACATTGGTCATCATTGATCTTTTTGCATAAAATCTAAATAGTCAACATGAATCCTCACAGTACCTGTATAGGCACTGGTGAAGATTTATATTGCAGCCACAAATCCTACACATATAGTTCAATGAAGACCAAGTGCTCGAGGTAGTTTTAGAAGTAACATATTTAAGGTGGTAAACACCTTGTTCGTTTAGCAGTATGGGACTAAACTTAATTAGGCGCAACACTTAGCGACAGCGAGTTTTGCGTAAAAAACGCTGCTACTAAGTACTTTAGCAGCAGCGCATGCAAGGAAGGGCGCTACTACTATATCTAGCCTGGAGGCAAATCTGTGGCAATTATAGTAGTAGCGCTTGTTTCACATAGAGCGTTACTGCTACCTAATTATTAGTAGCGCGGTTCCGTTAAGCTCGCTACTGCTAGTTAGCAGTAGTGCCCGTTTTTAAACCGCGCTGCTGCTAAAATTCTGTGTGTAAGGTTTTCCCTAGTAGCGGTAGGATGAAGATGGTCTCTCTCAAACAACCCTGCAACCAAATAACAAAGAGTCTCTTGTGGCCCCAACACACCAAATACAATTGTAAATTGTATAAGTGCACTAGTTCGGTGAAGAGATGGTGATACAAGTGCAATATGGATGGTAGATATAGGTTTTTGTAAACTGAAAATATAAAAACAGCAAGGTAACAAATGATAAAAGTGAGCGTAAACAGTATTGCAATGCTAGGAAACAAGGCCTAGGGTTCATACTTTCACTAGTGCAAGTTCTCTCAACAACAATGACATAATTGGATCATATACCTATCCCTCAACATGCAACAAAGAGTCACTCCAAAGTCACTAATAGCGGAGAACAAACGAAGAGATTATGGTAGGGTACGAAACCACCTCAAAGTTATTATTTCCGATCAATCCATTGGGCTATTCCTATAAGTGTCACAAACAGCCCTAGAGTTCGTAGTAAAATAACACCTTAAGACACACATCAACCAAAACCCTAATGTCACCTAGATACTCCAATGTCACCTCAAGTATCCGTGGGTATGATTATACGATATGCATCACACAATCACAGATTCATCTATTCAACCAACACATAGAACCTCAAAGAGTGCCCCAAAGTTTTTACCGGAGAGTCAAGACAAAAACGTGTGCCAACCCCTATGCATAGGTTCATGGGCGGAACCCGCAAGTTGATCACCAAACCATACATCAAGTGAATTAATAGAATAACCCATTGTCACCATGTTATCCCACGCAACACATACATCAAGTGTTCTCAAATCATTAAAGACTCAATCCGATAAGATAACTTCAAAGGGAAAACTCAATCCATTACAAGAGAGTAGAGGGGGAGAAACATCATAAGATCCAACTACAATAGCAAAGCTCGCGATACATCAAGATCATACCACCTCAAGAACACGAGAGAGAGATAGATCAAACACATAGCTACTGCTACATACCCTCAGCCACGAGGGTGAACTACTCCCTCCTCGTCATGGAGAGCGCCGGGATGATGAAGATGGCCACCGGTGAGGGATCCCTCCGACGAGTCTTGGGAATAGGGTCCCGATTGGTTTTTGGTGGCTACAGAGGCTTGCGGCAGCGGAACTCCCGATTTCTTCTGTTCCCCGATGGTTTTAGGGTATATTGGTATATATAGGAGGAAGAAATACGTCAGGGGAGCCACGAGGGGCCCACGAGGGTGGAGGGCGCGTCCACGGAGGTGGGCGCGCCCCCTGCCTCGTGCCTTCCTCATTGCTTGCCTTACGTACACCCCAAGTCTTCTGGATTGCTTCCGTTCCAAAAATAACTCTCCCGAAGGTTTCATTCCGTTTGGACTCTGTTTGATATTCCTTTTCTGCGAAACACTGAAACAAGGGAAAAACAGAAACTGGCACTGGGCTCTGGGTTAATAGGTTAGTCCCAAAAATAATATAAAAGTGTAAAATAAAGCCCATAAACATCCAAAACAGATAATATAATAGCATGGAATAATAAAAAATTATAGATACATTGGAGACGTATCAGCATCCCAAAGCTTAATTCCTGCTCATACTCGAGTAGGTAAATGATAAAAACAGAATTTTTGATGTGGAATGCTACCTAACATAATTATCCATGTAATTCTCTTTATTGTGGCAAGAATATTCAGATCCATAAGATTCAAAACAAAAGTTTAATATTGACATGAAAACAATAATACTTCAAGCATACTAACAAAGCAATCATGTCTTCTCAAAATAACATGGCCAAAGAAAGCTATCCCTACAAAATCATATAGTCTGGCTATGCTCTATCTTCATCACACAAAATATTTAAATCATGCACAACCCCGATGATAAGCCAAGCAATTGTTTCATACTTTTGATGTTCTCAAACTTTTTCAATCTTCACGCAATACATGAGCGTGAGCCATGGACATAGCACTATAGGTGGAATAGAATGGTGGTTGTGGAGAAGACAAAAAGGAGAAGATAGTCTCACATCAACTAGGCGTATCAACGGGCTATGGAGATGCACATTAATAGATATCAATGTGAGTGAGTAGGGATTGCCATGCAACGGATGCACTAGAGGTATAAGTGTATGAAAGCTCAACAAAAGAAACTAAGTGGGTGGGCATCCAACTCGCTTGTTCCGGAAGACCTAGGGCATTTTGAGGAAGCCCATCATTGGAATATACAAGCCAAGATCTATAATGAAAAATTCTCACTAGTATATGAAAGTGACAACATAGGAGACTCTCTATCATGAAGATCATAGTGCTACTTTGAAGCACAAGTGTGGTAAAAGGATAGTAGCATTGCCCCTTCTCTCTTTTTATCTCATTTTCTTATTTGGGCCTTTTCTCTTTTTTTATGGCCTCTTTTTTTAGTCCGGAGTCTCCTCCCGACTTGTGGGGGAATCATAGTCGCCATCATCCTTTCCTCACTTGGGACAATGCTCTAAAAATGATGATCATCACACTTTTATTTACTTACAACTCAACAATTACAACTCAATACTTAGAACACGATATGAATCTATGTGAATGCCTCCAGCGGTGTACCGGGATATGCAATGAATCAAGAGTGACATGTATGAAAGAATTATGAACGGTGGCTTTGCCACAAATACGATGTCAACTACATGATCATGCGAAGCAATATGACAATGATGGAGCATGTCATAATAAACGAAACGGTAGAAAGTTGCATGGCAATATATCTTAGAATGGCTATGGAAATGCCATGATAGGTAGGTATGGTGGCTGTTTTGAGGAAGGTATATGGTGGGTGTATGATGCCGACGAAAAGAGCACGGTATTAGAGGCTAGCAATGGTGGAAGGGTGAGAGTGCGTATAATCCATGGACTCAACATTGTCATAAAGAACTCACATACTTATTGCAAAAATCTATTAGTTATGAAAACAAAGTACTACGTGCATGCTCCTAGGGGGATAGATTGGTAGGAAAAGACCGTCGCTCGTCCCCGACCGCCACTCATAAGGAAGACAATCAATAAATAAATCATGCTCCGACTTCATCACATAACGGTTCACCATACGTGCATGCTACGGGAATCACAAACTTTAACACAAGTATTTCTCGTCCCCGACCGCCACTCATAAGTGACGATGAGTGTTGGAAGTAGTTCCAAGATTGATATGATAATCATCACACACTCCCTATACTTTTGGGATTAGTGTTAAACCTAAATAAATGTTATTTAGCTTTTGCGTTGAGCATGAATATGATTTGATCATGTTTATTGCAATACGGTTATTCATTCAAAGTCAGAGAATAATTGTTGTTCTGTTTACATAAATAAAACCTTCAATGGTCATACACCCAATGAAAATAGTTTATTGGATCTCGATCGTAGTGATACACATATTCATAATATTGATGCCAAAAGATGCAAAGTTAATAATGATAGTACAAATTATTTGTGGCACTGCCGTTTGGGTCATATCGGTGTAAAGCGCATGAAGAAACTCCATAAAGATGGATTTTCGGAATCACTTGGTTATGAATCATTTGATGCTTCCGAACGGTGCCTTTGGGCGAGATGACTAAAACTCCGTTCTTCGGAACAACGGAACAAACAACAAACTTGTTGGAAATAATACATACTGATGTATGCAGACCAATGAGTATTAAGGCTCGTGGCAGGTATCGTTATATTCTGACCTTCACAGATGATTTGAGCAGATATGGGTATATCTACTTGATGAAACATAAGTCTGAAATAGTTGAAAGGTTCAAAGAATTCCAGAGTGAAGTGAAAATCATCGTAACAAGAAAATAAAGTTTCTGCGATCTGATCGTGGAGATGAATATTTCAGTTACGAGTTTGGTCTTCAATTAAAACAATGTGGAATAGTTTCACAGCTCACGCCACCTGGAACACCACAACGTTATGGTGTGTCCGAACGTCAGAACCTTACTTTATTTTGATATGGTGCGATCAATGATGTCTCTTACCGATTTACCAATATCGCTTTTGGGGTTATACATTAGAGACAGCTGCATTCACGTTTAATAGGGCACCATCTAAATCCGTTGAGACGACACCGTATGAACTATGGTTTAACAGTAAACCTAAGCTGTCGTTTCTTAAAGTTTGGAGTTGTGATGCTTATATGAAAAAGGTTTTCAACCTGATAAGCTCGAACCCAAATCGGAGAAGTGCGTCTTCATAGAATACCCAAAGGTAACTATTGGGTACACCTTCTATCACATATCCGAAGGCAAGTTATTCGTTGCTAAGATGGATCCTTTCTAGAGAAGAAGTTTCTCTCGAAAGAAGTGAGTGGGAGGAAAGTAGAACTTGATGAGGTAATTGTACCTTCTCCCTTATTGGAAAGTAGTTCATCACAGAAATCAGTTCTAGTAATTCCTACACCAATTAGTGAGGAAGTTAATGATGATGATCATGAAACTTCAGATCAAGTTGCTACCAAACCTCGTAGGTCTTCCAGAGTAAGATCCTCGCCTGAGTGGTACGGTAATCATGTTCGGAAGTCATGTTACTAGACCATGATGAACCTACAGACTATGAGGAAGCGATGATGAGCCCAGATTCATGAAATGGCTTGAGGCCATGAAATCTGAGATAGGATCCATGTATGAGACAAAGTATGGACTTTGATTGACTTGCTCGATGATAAGCTAGCCATGTTAAATAAATGGATCTTCAAGAGGAAGACGGACACTGATAATAGTGTTACTATCTACAAAGCTCGACTTGTCACAAAAAGGTTTTCGACAAGTTCAAGGTGTTGACTGCAATGAGATTTTCTCAACTGTAGCGATGCTTAAGTCTGTCCGAATCATGTTAGAAATTGCCACATTTTGTGAAATCTGGAAAATGGATGTCAAAACTACATTCTTTAATGGATTTATTAAAGAAGAGTTGTATATGATGCAACCAGAAGGTTTTGTCAATCCTAAAGGAGCTAACAAAATGTGCAAGCTTCAGCGATCCATCTATGGACTGGTGCAAGCATCTCGGAGTTGGAATATATGCTTGATGAGTTGATCAAAGCATATGGTTTTATACAGACTTTTGGAGAAGCCTGTATTTACAAGAAAGTGAGTGGGAGCACTACTGACATTTACGATAAGTATATGTGAATGACATATTGTTGATCGAAAATAATGTAGAATTATTCGCAAAGCATAAAGGAGTATTTGAAAGGAGTTTTTCAAAGAAGGACCTCGGTGAAGCTGCTTACATATTGAGCATCAAGATCTATTGAGATAGATCAAGACGCTTGATAAGTTTTTTCAATAAGTACATAACTTGTCAAGATTTTGAAATAGTTCAAAATGGAACAGTCAAAGAAAGAGTTCTTGCCTGTGTTGCAAAGGTATGAAATTGAGTAAGACTCAAATCCCGACCACAACAGAAAATAGAAAAGAGAATGAAAGTCATTCCCTATGCCTCAGTCATAAGGTTCTATAAAGTATGCTATGCTATGTACCAGACCTATTGTATACCTTGCTCTGAATTTGGCAAGGGAGTACAATAGTGATCTAGGAGTAGATCACTGGACATTGGTCAAGAATATCATTAGTGAGGACTAAGGAGATATTTCTCAATTATGGAGGTGATAAAAGAGCCCGTCATAAAGAGTTACATCGATGCAAGCTTTTTACACCGATCCAGATGACTATAAGTCTCAATCTGGATACATATTGAAAGTGGGAGCAATTAGCTATAGTAGCTCCGTGCAGAGCATTGTAGACATAGAATATTTGCAAAATACATACGGCTCTGAATATGACAGACCCGTTGACTAAGCCTCTCTCACGAGCAAAACATGATCACACCTTAGTACTCTTTTGGGTGTTAATCACATAGCGATGTGAACTAGATTATTGACTCTAGTAAACCCTTTGGGTGTTGGTCACATGACGATGTGAACTATAGGTGTTAATCATATACATATATGAATATTGGTGTTAAATCACATGGCGATGTGAACTAGATTATTGAGTCTAGTGCAAGTGGGAGACTGAAGGAAATATGCCCTAGAGGCAATAATAAAGTTATTATTTATTTCCTTATATCATGATAAATGTTTATTATTCATGCTAGAATTGTATTAACGGAAACATAATACATGTGTGAATACATGGACAAACATAGTGTCACTAGTATGCCTCTACTTGACTAGCTCGTTGAATCAAAGATGGTTAAGTTTCCTAGCCATAGACATGAGTTGTCATTTGATTAACGGGATCACATCATTAGGAGAATGATGTGATTGACTTGACCCATTCCGTTAGCCTAGCACTTGATCGTTTAGTATGTTGCTATTGCTTTCTTCATGACTTATACATGTTCTCGTAACTATGAGATTATGCAACTCCCGTTTACCGGAGGAACACTTTGGTGCTACCAAACGTCACAACGTAACTGGGTGATTATAAAGGAGTACTACAGGTGTCTCCAAAGGTACATGTTGGGTTGGCGTATTTCGAGATTAGGTTTTGTCACTCCGATTGTCGGAGAGGTATCTCTGGGCCCTCTCGGTAATGCACATCACTATAAGCCTTGCAAGCAATGTAGCTAATGAGTTAGTTACGGAATGATGCATTACGTAACGAGTAAAGAGACTTGCCGTAACGAGATTGAACTAGGTATTGGATACCGACGATCGAATCTCTAAGTAGTAACATACCGATGACAAAGGGAACAACGATGTTGTTATGCGGTTTGACCGATAAAGATCTTCGTAGAATATGTAGGAGCCAATATGAGCATCCAGGTTTCGCTATTGGTTATTGACCAAGAATAGTTCTAGGTCATGTCTACATAGTTCTCGAACCCGTAGGGTCCGCACGCTTAAGGTTTCGATGACAGTTATATTATGAGTTTATGAGTTTTGATGTACCGAAGGAGTTCGGAGTCCTGGATGAGATCGGGGACATGACGAGGAGTCTCGAAATGGTCGAGACGTAAAGATCGATATATTGGACGACTATATTCGGACTTCGGAAAGGTTCCGAGTGATTCGGGTATTTTTTGGAGTACCGTAGAGTTACGGGAATTCGCCGGGGAGTATATGGGCCTTATTGGGCCATACGGGAATAGAGGAGAGACGCCGAAAGGAAGGAGGCCTGCGCCCACCCTCTGGTCCGAATTGGACAAAGGGGGCAGCCCACTTTTCCTTCTCCCTCTCCTCCTCTTTCCTTCTCCAACAAGGAAAGGAGGAGTCCTACTCCTCCTCTTTCCTTCTCCTACAAGGAAAGGAGGAGTCCTGGGAGTAGGACTCCCCCCTTGGCGCGCCTCCTCCATAGGCCGGCCGCCTCCCCCCTTGCTCCTATATATATGGGGGCAGGGGGGCATCCCGGAGACACAACAACAATTGATCCCTTGGATCTCTTAGCCGTGTGCGGTGCCCCCCTCCACCATAATCCACCTCGATAATATCGTAGCGGTGCTTAGGCGAAGCCCTGCGTCGGTAGTACATCAAGATTGTCACCACGCCGTCGTGCTGACGGAACTCTCCCTCGACACTCGGCTGGATCGGAGTTCGAGGGACGTCATCGAGCTGAACGTGTGCTAGAACTCGGAGGTGTCGTAGTTTCGGTGCTTGATCGGTCGAGTTGTGAAGACGTACGACTACATCAACCGCGTTGTTCTAACGCTTCCGCTTTCGGTCTACGAGGGTACGTGGACAACACTCTTCCCCCTCGTTGCTATGCATCACCATGATCCTTGCATGTGCGTAGGAATTTTTTTGAAATTACTACGTTCCCCAACAGTGGCATCCGAGCCTGGTTTTATGCGTTGATGATATATGCACGAGTAGAACACAAGTGAGTTGTGGGTGATACAAGTCATACTGCTTACCAGCATGTCATACTTTGGTTCGGCGGTATTGTTGGATGAAGTGGCCCGGACCGACATTACGCGTACGCTTACGCGAGACTGGTTCTACCGACGTGCTTTGCACATGGGTGGCTGGTGGGTGTCAGTTTCTCCAACTTTAGTTGAACCAAGTGTGGCTACGCCCGGTCCTTGCGAAGGTTAAAACATCACTAACTTGACGAACTATCGTTATGGTTTTGATGCGTAGGTAAGAACGGTTCTTGCTCAGCCCGTAGCAGCCACGTAAAACTTGCAACAACAAAGTAGAGGACGTCTAACTTGTTTTTGCAGGGCATGTTGTGATGTGATATGGTCAAGACGTGATGCTATATTTTATTGTATGAGATGATCATGTTTTGTAACCGAAGTTATCGGCAACTGGCAGGAGCCATATGGTTGTCGCTTTATTGTATGAAATGCAAACGCCCTGTAATTGCTTTACTTTATCACTAAGCGGTAGCGATAGTCGTAGAAGCAATAGATGGCGTAACGACAACGATGCTACGATGGAGATCAAGGTGCCGCGCCGGTGACGATGGTGATCACGATGGTGCTTCGGAGATGGAGATCACAAGCACAAGATGATGATGGCCATATCATATCACTTATATTGATTGCATGTGATGTTTATCCTTTATGCATCTTATCTTGCTTTGATTGACGGTAGCATTTTAAGATGATCTCTCACTAAAAATTATCAAGAAGTGTTCTCCCGAGTATGCACCGCTATGCGAAAGTTCTTCGTGCTGAGACACCACGTCATGATCGGGTGTGATAGGCTCTACATTCAAATACAACGGGTGCAAAACAGTTGCGCACGCGGAATACTCAGGTTAAACTTGACGAGCCTAGCATATAACAGATATGGCCTCGTAACACGGAGACCGAAAGGTCGAACGTGAATCATATAGTAGATATGATCAACATAGTGATGTTCACCATTGAAACTACTCCATCTCACGTGATGATCGGACATGGTTTAGTTGATTTGGATCACGTGATCACTTAGATGACTAGAGAGATGTCTGTCTAAGTGGGAGTTCTTAAGTAATATGATTAATTGAACTTAAATTTATCATGAACTTAGTCCTGGTAGTATTTTGCAAATTATGTTGTAGATCAATAGCTTCATGCGTTGTTGCTTTCATATGTTTATTTTGATATGTTCCTAGAGAAAATTGTGTTGAAAGATGTTAGTAGCAATGATGCGGATTGGATCCGTGATCTGAGGTTTATCCTCATTGCTGCCTGGAAGAATTATGTCCTTAATGCACCGCTAGGTGACAGACCTATTGCAGGAGCAGATGCGACGTTATGAACGTTTGGCTAGCTCAATATGATGACTACTTGATAGTTTAGTGCACCATACTTAACGGCTTAGAATCGGGACTTCAAAGACGTTTTGAACGTCATGGACCATATGAGATGTTCCAGGAATTGAAGTTAAATATTTCAAGCAAATACCTGAGTTGAGAGATATGAAGTCTCCAACAAGTTATATAGCTAAAAGATGGAGGAGAATCGCTCAACTAGTGAGCATGTGCTCAGATTGTCTGGGTACTACAATCGCTTGAATCAAGTGGGAGTTAATCTTCCAGATAATATAGTGATTGACAGAGTTCTCTAGTCACCATCACCAAGTTACTAGAACTTTGTGATGAACTATACTATGCAAGGGATAACGAAAACGATTCTCGAGCTCTTCGTGATGTTGAAATCAACGAAGGTAGAAATCAAGAAAGAGCATCAAGTGTTGATGATTGACAAGAACACTAGTTTCAAGAAAAGGGCAAAGGAAAGAAAGGGAACTTCAAGTAGAATGACAAGCAAGTTGTCACTCCCTGAAGAAGCCCAAAGCTGGACCAAAGCCTGAAACCGAGTGCTTAATCGCAAAGGAAATGATCACTTTGGAAGCGAAATACCCTGAATATTTGGTGGATAAGAAGGATGGCAAAGTGAACAAGGGTATATTTGATATACAAGTTATTTATGTGTGCCTTACTAGTGTTTATAGTAGCCACAGTATTTGATACTTGTTCGGTTGTTAAGATTAGTAACTCAAACAGGAGTTACTGAATAAGCGTAAACTAGTTGAAGGGGAAGTGACGATGAGTGTTGGAAGTAGTTCCAAGATTGATATGATCATCATCACACACTCCCTATACTTTCGGGATTAGTATTAAACCTAAATAAATGTTATTTAGCTTTTATGCTGAGCATGAATATGATTTGATCATGTTTATTGCAATACGGTTATTCATTTAAAGTCAGAGAATAATTGTTGTTCTGTTTACATGAATAAAACCTTCAATGGTCATACACCCAATGAAAATAGTTTATTGGATCTCGATCGTAGTGATACACATATTCATAATATTGATGCCAAAAGATGCAAAGTTAATAATGATAGTACAACTTATTTGTGGCACTGCCGTTTGGGTCATATCGGTGTAAAGCGCATGAGGAAACTCCATAAAGATGGATTTTCGGAATCACTTGGTTATGAATCATTTGATGCTTCCGAACGGTGCCTTTGGGCGAGATGACTAAAACTCCGTTCTTCGGAACGACGGAACGAACAACAAACTTGTTGGAAATAATACATACTAATGTATGCAGACCAATGAGTATTAAAGCTCGTGGCGGGTATCGTTATTTTCTGACCTTCACAGATGATTTGAGCAGATATGGGTATATCTACTTGATGAAACATAAGTCCGAAATAGTTGAAAGGTTCAAAGAATTTCAGAGTGAAGGGAAAATCATCGTAACAAGAAAATAAAGTTTCGCGATCCGATCGTGGAGATGAATATTTGAGTTACGAGTTTGGTCTTCAATTAAAACAATGTGGAATAGTTTCACAGCTCATGCCACCTGGAACACCATAACGTTATGGTGTGTCCGAACGTCGTAACCGTACTTTATTTTGATATGGTGCGATCAATGATGTCTCTTACCGATTTACCAATATCGTTTTGGGTTTATGCATTAGAGACAGCTGCATTCACGTTTAATAGGGCACCATCTAAATTCGTTGAGACGACACCGTATGAACTATGGTTTAGCAGTAAACCTACGCTGCCGTTTCTTAAAGTTTGGAGTTGCGATGCTTATATGAAAAAGGTTTTCAACCTGATAAGCTCGAACACAAATCGGAGAAGTGCGTCTTCATAGAATACCCAAAGGTAACTATTGGGTACACCTTCTATCACATATCCGAAGGCAAGTTATTCATTGCTAAGATGGATCCTTTCTAGAGAAGAAGTTTCTCTCGAAAGAAGTGAGTGGGAGGAAAGTAGAACTTGATGAGGTAATTGTACCTTCTCCCTTATTGGAAAGTAGTTCATCACAGAAATCAGTTCCATGAATTCCTACACCAATTAGTGAGGAAGTTAATGATGATGATCATGAAACTTCAGATCAAGTTGCTACCAAACCTCGTGAGGTCTTCCAGAGTAAGATCCGCACCAGAGTGGTACGGTAATCATGTTCTGGAAGTCATGTTACTAGACCATGATGAACCTACGGACTATGAGGAAGCGATGATGAGCCCAGATTCCGCGAAATGGCTTGAGGCCATGAAATCTGAGATAGGATCCATGTATGAGACAAAGTATGGACTTTGATTGACTTGCTCGATGATAAGCAAGCCATGTTAAATAAATGGATCTTCAAGAGGAAGACGGACATTGATAATAGTGTTACTATCTACAAAGCTTGACTTGTCACAAAAAGGTTTTCGACAAGTTCAAGGTGTTGACTACAATGAGATTTTCTCAACTGTAGCGATGCTTAAGTCTGTCCGAATCATGTTAGCAATTGCCACATTTTATGAAATCTGGAAAATGGATGTCAAAACTACATTCTTTAATGGATTTATTAAAGAAGAGTTGTATATGATGCAACCAGAAGGTTTTGTCAATCCTAAAGGAGCTAACAAAATGTGCAAGCTTCACGATCCATCTATGGACTGGTGCAAGCATCTCGGAGTTGGAATATATGCTTGATGAGTTGATCAAAGCATATGGTTTTATACAGACTTTTGGAGAAGCCTCAGATTTACAAGAAAGTGAGTGGGAGCACTACAACATTTCGATAAGTATATGTGAATGACATATTGTTGATCAAAAATAATGTAGAATTATTACGCAAAGCATAAAGGAGTATTTGAAAGGAGTTTTTCAAAGAAGGACCTCGGTGAAGCTGCTTACATATTGAGCATCAAGATCTATTGAGATAGATCAAGACGCTTGATAAGTTTTTCAATAAGTACATACCTTGTCAAGATTTTGAAATAGTTCAAAATGGAACAGTCAAAGAAAGAGTTCTTGCCTGTGTTGCAAAGGTATGAAATTGAGTAAGACTCAAATCCCGACCACAGCAGAAAATAGAAAAGAGAATGAAAGTCATTCCCTATGCCTCTACCATAAGGTTCTATAAAGTATGCTATGCTATGTACAGGACTCTATTGTATACCTTGCTCTGAATTTGGCAAGGGAGTACAATAGTGATCTAGGAGTAGATCACTGGACATTGGTCAAGAATATCCTTAGTGAGGACTAAGGAGATATTTCTCAATTATGGAGGTGATAAAAGAGCCCGTCGTAAAGAGTTACATCGATGCAAGCTTTTTACACCGATCCAGATGACTATAAGTCTCAATCTGGATACATATTGAAAGTGGGAGCAATTAGCTATAATAGCTCCGCAAGCGAGCATTGTAGACATAGAATATTTGCAAAATACATACGGCTCAATATGACAGACCCTGCTGACTAAGCCTCTCTCACGAGCAAAACATGATCACACCTTAGTACTCTTTTGGGTTTTAATCTCATATCGATGTGAACTAGATTATTGACTCTAGTAAACCCTTTGGGTGTTGGTCACATGACGATGTGAACTATAGGTGTTAATCATATATGAGATATGAATATTGGTGTTAAATCACATGGCGATGTGAACTAGATTATTGAGTCTAGTGCAAGTGGGAGACTGAAGGAAATATGCCCTAGAGGCAATAATGAAGTTATTATTTATTTCCTTATATCATGATAAATGTTTATTATTCATGCTAGAATTGTATTAACCGGAAACATAATACATGTGTGAATACATAGACAAACATAGTGTCACTAGTATGCCTCTACTTGACTAGCTCGTTGAATCAAAGATGGTTAAGTTTCCTAGCCATAGACATGAGTTGTCATTTGATTAACGGGATCACATCATTAGGAGAATGATGTGATTGACTTGACCCATTCTCGTTAGCCTAGCACTTGATCGCTTAGTATGTTGCTATTGCTTTCTTCATGACTTATACATGTTCCTGTAACTATGAGATTATGCAACTCCCGTTTACGGAGGAACACTTTGGTGCTACCAAACGTCACAACGAAACTGGATGATTATAAAGGAGTACTACAGGTGTCTCCAAAGGTACATGTTGGGTTGGCGTATTTCGAGATTAGGTTTTGTCACTCCGATTGTCGGAGAGGTATCTCTGGCCCTCTCGGTAATGCACATCACTATAAGCCTTGCAAGCAATGTAGCTAATGAGTTAGTTACGGAATGATGCATTACGAACGAGTAAAGAGACTTGCCGGTAATGAGATTGAACTAGGTATTGGATACCGACGATCGAATCTCAAGCAGTAACATACCGATGACAAAGGGAACAACGTATGTTGTTATGCGGTTTGACCGATAAAGATCTTCGTAGAATATGTAGGAGCCAATATGAGCATCCAGGTTCCGCTATTGGTTATTGACCAAGAATAGTTCTAGGTCATGTCTACATAGTTCTCGAACCCGTAGGGTCCGCACGCTTAAGGTTTCAATGACAGTTATATTATGAGTTTATGAGTTTTGATGTACCGAAGGAGTTCGGAGTCCCGGATGAGATCGGGGACATGACGAGGAGTCTCGAAATGGTCGAGACGTAAAGATCGATATATTGGATGACTATATTCGGACTTCGGAAAGGTTCCGAGTGATTCGGGTATTTTTTGAAGTACCGGAGAGTTACGGGAATTCGCGGAGAGTATATGGGCCTTATTGGGCCATACGAAAATAGAGGAGAGAGGCCGAAAGGAAGGAGGCCTGTGCCCACCCTCTGGTCCGAATTGGACAAAGGGGGCAGCCCACTTTTCCTTCTCCCTCTCCTCCTCTTTCCTTCTCCAACAAGGGAAGGACGAGTCCTACTCCTCCTCTTTCCTTCTCCTACAAGGAAAGGAGGAGTCCTACTCCCGGTGGGAGTAGGACTGCCCCCTTGGCGCGCCTCCTCCATAGGCCGGCCACCTTCCCCCCTTGCTCCTATATATATGGGGGCAGGGGGGCACCCCAGAGACACAACAACAATTGATCTCTTTGATCTCTTAGCCGTGTGCGGTGCCCCCCTCAAGCATAATCCACCTCGATAATATCGTAGCGGTGCTTAGGCGAAGCCCTGCGTCGGTAGTACATCAAGATCGTCACCACGCCGTCGTGCTGACGGAACTCTCCCTCGACACTCGGCTGGATCGGAGTTCGAGGGACGTCATCAAGCTGAACGTGTGCTAGAACTCGGAGGTGCCGTAGTTTCGGTGCTTGATCGGTCGGGCCGTGAAGACGTACGACTACATCAACCGCGTTGTTCTAACGCTTCCGCTTTCGGTCTACGAGGGTACATGGACAACACTCTTCCCCCTCGTTGCTATGCATCACCATGATCCTTGCATGTGCGTAGGAAATTTTTTGAAATTACTACGTTCCCCAACACTTGGGCATCCCCAAGCTTAGGCTCTTTCCACTCTTTATTCCATAGTCCATCGTATCTTTACCCAAAACTTGAAAACTTCACAACACAAAACTCAACAGAAAACTCATGAGCTCCGTTAGCGAAAGAAAACAAAACACCACTTCAAGGTACTGTAATGAACTCATTCTTTATTTATATTGGTGTTAAACCTACTGTATTCCAACTTCTCTATGGTTTATAAACTATTTTACTAGTCATAGATTCATCAAAATAAGCAAACAACACACAAAAAACAGAATCTGTCAAAAACAGAACAGTCTGTAGTAATCTGTATCAAAAGTATACTTATGGAACTCCAAAAATCCTAAAATAAATTGGTGGACCTGAGGACTTTGTCTAGTAATCATCTGCAAAAAGAATCAACTAAATATCACTCTCCAGTAAAAAGTTTTTGCTAATCTCGTGAGCGCTAAAGTTTCTGTTTTTTATAGCATGATCATAAAGACTTCACCCAAGTCTTCCAAAAGGTTCTACTTGGCACAAACACTAACTAAAACACAAAAACACATCTAAACAGAAGCTAGATGGATTATTTATTACTAAACAGAACCAAAAAGCAAGAAACTAAAATAAAATTGGGTTGCCTCCCAACAAGCGCTATCGTTTAACGCCCCTAGCTAGGCATGATGATTTCAATGATGCTCGCATAAATGATAAGAATTGAAACATAAAGAGAGCATCATGAAGAATATGACTAGCATATTTAAGTCTAACCCACTTCCTATGCATAGGGATTTTGTGAAAAAACAACTTATGGGAACAATAAACAACTAGCATAGGAAGGCAAAACATGCATAACTTCAAAACTTTAAGCACATAGAGAGGAAACTTGATATTATTGCCATTCCTACAAGCATATATTACTCCCTCATAATAATTTTCAGTAGCACCATGAATAAATTCAACAATATAACCAGCACCTAAAGCATTCTTTTCATGATCTACTTGCATAGAAATTTTACTACTGTCCACGTAAGCAAATTTGTTCTCATCAATAGTAGTGGGAGCAAACTCAACAAAATAACTATCATGTGATTGAAAATTAAGATCAAGATGACAAGTTTCATTGTTATCATTATTCTTTATAGCATACGTGTCATCAAAATAATCATCATAGATAGGAGGCATGCTTTCATCATAATATTTTGCTCATCAAAACTTGGGGGACAGAAAATATCATCTTCAGCAAACATAGCATCCCCAAGCTTGTGGCTTTGCATATCATTAGCTTTATGGGTATTCAAAGAATTCATACTAACAACATTGCAATCCTGCTCGTCATTCAAATATTGGGTGCCAAACATTTTAATGCACTCTTCCTATATCATTTTGACACAATTTTCCTTTCCATCATACTCACAAAAGATATTTAAAAGATGAAGCGTATGAGATAAACTCAATTCCATTTTTTGTAGTTTTCTTTTATAGACTAAAATAGTGATAAAACAAGAAACTAAAAGATTCGATTGCAAGATCTAAAGATATACCTTCAAGCACTCACCTCCCCGGCAACGGCACCAGAAATTGCTTGATGTCTACTACGCTACCTTCTTCTTGTAGACGTTGTTGGGCCTCCAAGTGCAGATGTTTGTAGGACAGTAGCAAATTTCCCTCAAGTGGATGACCTAAGGTTTATCAATCCATGGGAGGCGTAGGATGAAGATGGTCTCTCTCAAACAACCCTGCAACCAAATAACAAAGAGTCTCTTGTGTCCCCAACACACCCAATACAATTGTAAATTGTATAGGTGCACTAGTTCGTGAAGAGATGGTGATACAAGTGCAATATGGATGGTACATATAGGTTTTGTAAACTGAAAATATAAAACAGCAAGGTAACTAATGATAAAAGTGAGCGTAAACGGTATTGCAATGCTAGGAAACAAGGCCTAGGGTTCATACTTTCACTAGTGCAAGTTCTCTCAACAATAATAACATAATTGGATCATATAACTATCCCTCAACATGCAACAAAGAGTCACTAAGTCACTAATAGCGGAGAACAAACGAAGAGATTATGGTAGGGTACAAAACCACCTCAAAGTTATTATTTCCGATCAATCCATTGGGCTATTCCTATAAGTGTCACAAACAGCCCTAGAGTTTGTAGTAAAATAACACCTTAAGACACATATCAACCAAAACCCTAATGTCACCTAGATACTCCAATGTCACCTCAAGTATCCGTTGGTATGATTATACGATATGCATCCCACAATCTCAGTTCATCTATTCAACCAACACATAGAACCTCAAAGAGTGCCCCAAAGTTTCTATCGGAGATTCAAGACGAAAACGTGTGCCAACCCCAATGCATAGGTTCATGGGCGGAACCCGCAAGTTGATCACCAAAACATACATCAAGTGAATCAATAGAATAACCCATTGTCACCACGGTTATCCCACGCAAGGCATACATCAAGTGTTCTCAAATCATTAAAGACTCAAGCCGATAAGATAACTTCAAAGGGAAAACTCAATCCATTACAAGAGAGGAGAGGGGGAGAAACATCATAAGATCCAACTACAATAGCAAAGCTCGCGATACATCAAGATCGTACCACCCCAAGAACACGAGAGAGAGAGAGAGAGAGATCAAACACATAACTACTCGTACATACCCTCAGCCCCGAGGGTGAACTACTCCCTCCTCGTCATGAAGAGCTCTGGGATGATGAAGATGGCCACCGATGAGGGATCCCCCCTCCGGCAGGGTGCCGGAACAGGGTCCCGATTCGTTTTTGGTGGCTACAGAGGCTTGCGGCGGCGGAACTCCCGGTCTCTTCTATTCCTCGATGGTTTTAGGGTATATTGGTATATATAGGAGGAAGAAATACGTCAGGGGAGCCACGAGGGTGGACGACGCGCCCAGGGGGGTAGGCGCGCCCCCTGCCTCGTGCCTTCCTCGTTGCTTCCCTTACGTACACCCCAAGTCTTCTAGATTGCTTCCGTTCCAAAAATAACTCTCCCGAAGGTTTCATTCCGTTTGGACTCCGTTTTATATTCCTTTTCTGCGGAACACTGAAACAAGGGAAAAATAGAAACTGGCACTGGGCTCTTGGTTAATAGGTTAGTCCCTAAAATAATATAAAAATGTAAAATAAAGCCCATAAACATCCAAAATAGATAATATAATATCATGGAACAATCAAAAATTATAGATACGTTGGAGATGTATCAAGGATCACCGGGTAGGATTATGCTATGCGATGCTACTTGGTGAACTTACCATCTATTCTCTTCTACATGCTGCAAGATGGAGGCTGCCAGAAGCGTAGTCTTCAACAGGACTAGCTATCCCCTCTTATTCTGGCATTCTGCAGTTCATTCCACCGATATTGCCCCTTTACACAGATACCCATGCATATGTAGTGTAGATCCTTGCTTGCGAGTACTTTGGATGAGTATTCACTATTGCTTTGCTTCCTCTTTTCCCCCTTTCCATTCTACCTGGTTGTCGCAACCAGATGCTGGAGCCCAGGAGCCAGACGCCACCGTCGACGATGACTCCTACTACACTGGAGGTGCCTACTACTACGTGCAGGCCGCTGACGACGACCAGGAGTAGTTTAGGAGGATCCCAGGCAGGAGGCCTGCGCCTCTTTCGATCTGTATCCCAGTTTGTGCTAGCCTTCTTAAGGAAAACTTGTTTAACTTATGTCTATACTCAGATATTGTTGCTTCCGTTGACTCGTCTATGATCGAGCACTTGTATTCGAGCCCTCGAGGCCCCTGGCTTGTATTATGATGCTTGTATGACTTATTTTATTTTTAGAGTTGTGTTGTGATATCTTCCCGTGAGTCCCTGATCTTGATCGTACACGTTTGTGTGTATGATTAGTGTATGATTGAATCGGGGGCGTCACAAGTTGGTATTAGAGCCGACTGCCTAAAGGAATCCCCCTTTTCCAACTCCTTGACCAAAGTTGAGTCTAGTCGATGAAAACTGTTTTACTAACATGGTTGTGCTGTCCATGGGCCCACGTCACCATTTGGAGGTATTAGGATCTTTTACTCCTCGTCTATACACTGGGACTCTAATCTCTCTTCTATTCGGGTTAAATGATTTTACTAAATCTAACTCTAGGTTCTCGTAACTACTTCCCCCCGGAGAGCCACTCGATACAGGTGATCGCCTGATACACTAGAAGATTCCAAATTTACTCTCCGATGTTCCCTCGATACTTTGTGCCATCGCTTTTGCAATTCCCTTCCATCGATAAACCCCTATGGATAACCACGTATACTCACCATTCATACAATGTTTCCCAGTTGATCTTGCTACTACAAGATACCCCGAAATTCTCTCTGTTGTTCCGAGAATCCTTTGAGCTTAATGCCTTGCTGTTCTTTGTCACGTGAATAGCCCTATGGATAATTCTTGCACTTACCGAGTATCCGCTCATCCCCAGTTGATTCAGGTATTTCACAAAAGTCTTCGTAATACCGTTCATTCTTCTAAAAATCCTCAACAGCCTAATGCTCTTGAAATTCTTGCTTGCTAGCATTATGATTAATCGAATAAGTCTGGTATTGGCATCCTTTGTCACTATCATTTAGAGTCTATTGATTCGATATGTTGCGGATGCTTGCAATCCTCAGGATTTATCCTTCCGGCTCAGACATCATTTTAAACATGAGCTGGTTCTCGACCAATCGGATTGCCATCGATTGTACCCCTAAGCCTAGCAACTTACCCATCCTTAATCAGAGTGTTTGCTTCTAATCCCTTGATCGGAAATCCTTTTGCATTTGAGCTTTCAATTAGTCGGAAATCATAATTCTTTTGCATTTGAGCTTTGAATTAGTCAGTTGTTTCTATAGTCTGGTCTCCTTGCATTGTTTCTTCCTCTGGTTGAGTACCGATGCCCGCATCAGATCCTTTGAGGACCATCGGATCCTTTGTTGGATTTTATCTGATAGCGTCCTTCATATTCAATCACTTTGGAAGTTCTTTCTCCATTGGTAAATCCTATCCTCTGATTGACCAACCATGCTCTGCTTTCGAGCTTGTGTTATTTACTCCTGAAGTTTGTGGTATATGTCCCTAAGATACCCTGATGGGTTGAACCTATGCCTTTTCTAATCTGTGTGAACCCGGAAACTACTACGGGTCATACTCTACTGTTGTTATGTCAAATAAAATTTCAACATTGAAGGCGAGAAGTGAATGAAAGGTTATGCATTAGAGAAGTGGGAGTCGACCTTGAACTTTGTGTTCATGCCCATGGACACGATGTAGATCCTATCATGGAAGCTTCGTGTAATAATAACTATTTCCTTGATAAGTATCATCTGGTATCTGTGAATTGATCCTTTGGAACTGTGGATCTGACCATGATTGTTCTCCTTTGATTCTATTTCTCGGACAAGTTAAAGTACTTGTCTTCTGCAGATCAGTACGCCTGCCCAACCTCTATTTTGTTCTACCTTCGAGTATTACCCCCTAGTATCTCGAGGATATCAACCCATTGCACTTCATCTTATGAATTTCTGATGAAGTAGTACCATTCCCCGTCATAATCACTCCACGGCTTCTGGGTTGTCGTCAATCAAGAACGCCGATTAGTGAATCGAATCTGCACTACAATTCAGTACCTTCTAGTACTTTGTTGTTGAGGAGTTTAATACTCCACCACGTCATTCCTAGCCTGATCGACTATATTCATTATTGTGCCAGAATTTTAAACTGTGCTACCTGGTCCTTCTTCCCGTAGCACAATTTTGGATGATGAGATAACCTTACGCCGCTCTTCCTCGTCATACCATTTCTCCTTGAACAGCAAGCTTGATTTTGAGTTTGTGTCGTACCCATGGTTCCAATAACCTTTTGCTTCATCATTCCTATTGACTTAATGTCATTGCCGATCGATTACATCTTCATGAAATCTCTTGACAATTGTGTCGTGATCATCATCAACATTCTGAGCTCTTATAGGATATCAATCAAATCCGTGATGAGAAATACCATCCTTGCCCCTCGATGATTTGTGTTATCATCGACAAAATTCTTGCCTTCCCCCAACACAAACTTGTTCATGTTTGTGTTGTACCTTGATTTCCTTGCTATCTGGCTTAGGTTATGTTCTACCTTGTAGTATTATTGTCTTCTGTATCAAGAATGTTGTGAGGATTGCTCCACCTCTTAAGAATTCTTGGTATAGTGATACTTGTCACCAACACCATTCTTTCTTGGTCCTCGTGTCGATTCCAACCGGGGTACCAACAAGTGAACGGTGTTGTTTGGATTCTGCACTTCTAGCAACCCTATTGCTTTGAAGTTAATGGTCGGTCGTTCATTCTTAAACTATTGATTATTGAATCACCATTCTAACCTTGATCATGCTACCTGTGCCCATATTTCGGGTGCACCTGTCAACCAATGTTTAATTGTGGATGTTTTCCTTGAACATACTTCATTATATCATTTGCTCTGACAAATGTTATCTCCTTGTTCACATAATTGTGGAAGTCAATCTTTTGAAAATCTCAATGAATTGTCACAGAGTTCATCAGCCACCTCCTCGTTCTTTCCTTGGTTAAATGATGAACTCTTGTTTTGGAACTTGCTTCCATAGTTCATTTCCCGAGAATTTGCAATGTATTCTCATCAATTTGTGTCACACCTTTTTCTTCTCAGGCATCCTGAGTCTGAGGTATCCTGACCCCAATCAGATCTGAATCTCGGTCGGATATGATGGTTGGAACATAATTCCAAGAGTTATAACACTGGTATTTTATACGACCCGGTAAGATGATGTCATGCCTAGCACACCTGGCCGTAGGACCTGTTGTTATAGTTCCCTTCTTAGCAAGGTTAGTGATTCTTCCATGAGGAAATCGTAAGACTTATTCTATAAGTTGTTCCTGATGGATCCTTTGTGCATCCTAATTCTGACCCTTACTTGATGACCATGTCAATGCTATCTCGAAGCATGTCTGTGGTACTCTGATCATCAATAAGAACATTTTAAGCACAATGCTAAATTTTCTTTATCAATTATCCAAACACCGTTGTATGGATAATGGCATGAAAGTTCTCTCCCCTTTTCTAAAGGGTTTTCTACGTTATATCCGTCATGGTTATCATGCTCTGCTTGCCCTTGGGAAGGATATACCCCTGAAATATTTGTTTAAACACATCTTCCTTTCCATTGTTCTATTTAATCTGATGATCACCTTTTCTTGTCCATTGTTTTGTTTAACCTTTCTGGTGATCTATATGACCTAAGCAGTAATGTTCTTCTGCTTATGTAAACACTTAGGT
The DNA here is from genome assembly GCA_021605145.1 of Aegilops bicornis. Lineage (NCBI taxonomy): Eukaryota > Viridiplantae > Streptophyta > Magnoliopsida > Poales > Poaceae > Aegilops > Aegilops bicornis. The sequence goes on from CM038675.1 coordinate 768,950,244, forward strand.
GTACAATCGTGTCGGTAAGACCCTGTTACTATTGTTGATGACATTTCGGTAAACACCGATGGACGAGAACTTTGCCTATTGGTCCGCCTCGTTCAACTAGCAGGAGAATGGTTCTCTTCGTCCCTCGCCCTTGGTACCAACGTTGTTGTCGACATAACTGACGGGCTGCCCTCTGACATGCCTTGCTATCATGACCATGCAAGATGTCACCACTCCTTCTACCTTTATCCCATATGGTGGGCCCATAACCCACAGTTCCACAGGATCAAAACCTGACTCTCGTGTACACCCCCGGTTTCCAAAGTCATCCCTCGCATGTGGCCTCGTATATAATTCATGAGCCACCTCCCAAAAGATCATCAAGTCTGGTATCAGACACAATGCTTATTCCCGGTTGTTGTGAACCCCATTCACACTCTCGGTTGGGCGTTAAATGATTACCCACCCGCTTAAAACTTCTCACGCCTTCTTTTATCTCTCTCGGTGATTTTCCCGAGTTTCAATTCGAGAGATACTTTCTACCACATCCCTGTAGTTATCTACTAGATAAGCGACCTTGTGGAGTTCGTTCTCCCGGAATACCCACCCTTTATTCTTTCGTAAGTACGATGGACTTCCCGAAGAAAGGATGCTGACTTCATCATGATGACCTGAAGCAGAGTAATGAAGATATCCACGTAATGGATTGACCTCTTCGAGAAGAGCAACCAAGTCCGAGAAGTTTCGTTAGAATTTCGTAACCAGATCTTTCCCCCTTACACACCCCTTAAATCTCGGGACGAGATTTCTTGCAGTGGAGGAGAATTGTGACGCCCGGATAATTAAGCTACAAAAACCCTCTACCAATGATGCCACGTCACCGCTGTTACTGTTACTAAAATCACTCTGATTCAAATCCCCTTCAAATTCAAAATTCAACGTCAAGTCAAATGGTAAAACTTTTCAAATATTAAAACTAAAATGTTCGGGTTGTGCCAAACAATGCATAGGTAATTATGTTGAAGAAACCACACTTTTATAATGTGCTTAAATGCACAATAATAGACAAACAGTAGCAAAACAATTAGTTGAATGCCTTTTACAATAAATAAAATATTGAACTATTTTATTTAGTTGCCCAAACTTATGTGGCAGTAGCCTATTTATTAACACTAAATTAGGGACTACTTTTATAGTTTATAAAACCAAAATAAAAGAGGAACTTAAATAAAACAGCAAAATAAAACAAAAATAAAACAAAAATAAATGAAAGAAGAAAATACCCCCCTCTCTCCCCTGGGCCAAGTGGCCCAGTTGGCCACAGCCGACCAGGCCGACCCAGGCCACCCCCTGCCTATACCCCCCACCACGGTAACCCTAGCCCACTACCCCACCACTCGCCCCCCACCCCCACGATCCCCTCTCCCCCGATCCAGATCTGGATCGGGCCACGACCGCGTCCCCGACGCCAACGCTGCCCCGACCATCGCGCCCGTCGCCGCCCCATCGCGCCTCCATCCTCCTCCGCGACGCCACCTCGCCAGCACCGCACCTCCCGACCTCCTTCCTCTCCCTCGTGCACCGCATCGTCTTCCGCGAGCTCCGCGCGCGCTCCATCCGTGGCCACCCCGACCCCGTCGTCGAAACCACGTCGCCGTCGCCGGAGGCCACCTTGCCGGTCCGCCAGCACCGTCGTCCTCCCCTGCGTCGCCGGCGTCCCCGACCTCCTCCCCGCGCCACACTTCACGCGAACCCTACAAACCCCCGTGAGGCCCCCCCATCCTTCTCCTCTTCCCCGCACCATGCTGGTCGCCGTCGCTGCGGACACCGCGCCCCTCGTCCTCTCACGTGCGCTCGCCCCGCTGGCCACGCCCGGCTGTGCCTGTCATCTGCCCCGCCGCGGCTCCAGCTCTGCTCAGGCCGCGCACCCCACCTCCACTGCTGCTTGCGGCTGCTCCAAATACAGCCCCGACGCCTCCGCCCGCGCCTACCCCATCCGGCGTCTGGACGCGGCCGTCGCCTCACCGCAGCTGCCGGCGCCCTGCTCCCTCACCTAGTCTTCCCGTCGCCATGTTTCGACTGACGCCCGTGCGGCCCCCTGGCCACTGGCGCTCAGTGTTGTTTCCCCCTGTCGACCTGGGCAGGTGCCTAGCGCCCGCTCCAGGAGCCCGATAGTGCCCAGTGCCCGATCCAGTCGCATATGGGCTGCTGACAGAGGGCCCCACCCCAGAACAGTTTAAAAAAGAGACAAAATAATAATAATAATAATTAAATTAAATTAATTAACTAAGTTAATTAACTTAATTAATTGTGATTAATTAACCTAAGCATTTAACTAATCTAGTTAATCCTGATTAGTTAGTCTCAATCAATGACAAACGGGACCCACCCGCCAGCTTGACTGGTCAAAGCTCAAAGCTGACCGTTGATGTCATGCTGACGTCATAAATGTGTTAGAATTAAATTAATTCTATTAATTCCAGAAAATGATTAAATCCTTTTTAAATTAATATAAACTAACCGTACCTCGGATGGAAAAACCTTGTACATGAAAGTTGCTCAGAACGACGAGATGAATCCGAAAACGCAGCCCGTTCGTCCACCACACATCCTTAGCATAGCAAACGCGCAACTTCCCCCTTCGGTTCGTTTGTCCGAAAATGCCAAACACTGGGAATACTTTCCCGGATGTTGCCCCCCTTCGCCGGTATCACCTATCCCTGCGTTAGGTCACCCCTAGCACAACGTATTGCCACGTCTTGCTTTGTGTTACATTTGATTGCTCTGTTATTTATTGTATTCCCCCTCCATTACTTCTTTCCGGTAGGCTCCGAGACCGTTGCCGATACCCCTGTGATGGACTACATCGACGACGACCCCTTCTTCTTGCCAGAGCAACCAGGCAATCCCCCCCCCCCCCTTAATCACCAGATATCGCCTATTCCTTCTTTCTACTGCTTGCATTAGAGTAGTGTAGCATGTTACTGCTTTCGGTTAATCCTATTCTGCTGCATAGCCTGTCATTGTTGCTACACTTGTTACCCTTACTTGCAATCCTAAATGCTTAGTATAGGATGCTAGTATTCCATCAGTGGCCCTACATTCTTGTCTGTGTGCCATGCTATACTACTGGGCTGTGATCACGGGCATAAGCTATATACTTTATACTGTTACATTACTTATGATATTGTTCGGAGATGGGGGCTGAAAGGACAGGTGGCTCCATCCAGGTAGTAGTGGGCCTGAGTTCCCGACGGCCCCCGACTGTTACTGTGGCAGAGCGACAGGGCAGGTTGAGACCACCTAGGAGAGAGGTGGGTTTGTCCTTAGTCGGCGTCCGCGGTTACTTCTTAATAACACGCTTAACGAGATCTTGGTATTTGATCTGAGTTGGTTCGTTGATCTTATACGCACTAACCCCCACGTGGGACAAGATATGGGCAACCGGCGTCGTGGTATCAGCCGAAGCTCTTTTTGATGTCAGCGACTGAGTGGCGCGCGCCAGGTTGGACTGGAACGCCTGCTCTTGTATAAGAGAGGCTAGGTCTGCTCACCGGCCGTGTACGCAACGTGCAGGTGTGCAATGGGCGATGGGCCCAGACCCCTGCGCGCATAGGATTTAGACCGGCCTGCTGACCTCTCTATTGAGCCTAGGTGGGGCTGCGACATGTTGACCTCCCGAGGCCGGACATGACCCAGGAAAGTGTGCCCGGCCAGAGGGATCGAGCGTGTCAGGTAATGTGGTGCACCCCTGCAGGGAAGTTGATCTATTCGAATAGTCGTGTCCACGGTAACAGGTGACTCGGAGTTGTACCTTGACCTTATGACAACTAGAACCAGATACTTAATAAAACACACCCTTCCAAGTGCCAGATATAACCCGGTGATTGCTCTCACACAGGGCGACGAGGGGAGGATCGCCGGGTAGGATTATGCTATGCGATGCTACTTGGTGAACTTACCATCTATTCTCTTCTACATGCTGCAAGATGGAGGCTGCCAGAAGCGTAGTCTTCGACAGGACTAGCTATCCCCTCTTATTCTGGAATTCTGCAGTTCAGTCCACCGATATTGCCCCTTTACACAGATACCCATGCATATGTAGTGTAGATCCTTGCTTGCGAGTACTTTGGATGAGTACTCACGGTTGCTTTTCTCCTTTTCCCCCTTTCCATTCTACGGTTGTCGCAACCAGATGCTAGAGCCCAGAGCCAGACGCCACCGTCGGCATTTAATCCTACTACACCAGAGGTGCCTACTACTACGCAGGTGTCGCCGACGATGGCGGGGAGTAGTTTAGGAGGATCGAGCAGGAGGCCTGCGCCTCTTTCTATCTGTATCCCAGTTTGTGCTAGCTTTCTTAAGGCAAACTTGTTTAACTTATGTCTATGCTCAGATATTGTTGCTTCCGCTGACTCGTCTATGATCGAGCACTTGTATTCGAGCCCTCGAGGCCCCTGGCTTGTATTATGATACTTGTATGACTTATTTTATTTTTAGAGTTGTGTTGTGATATCTTCCCGTGAGTCCCTGATCTTGATCGTACACGTTTGCATGTATGATTAGTGTACGATTGAATTGGGGGCGTCACATGATATGGCCATCATCAGCTTGTGCCTTTGATCTCCATCTCCAAAGCACCGTCATGATCTCCATCGTCACCGCTTGACACCTTGATCTCCGTCGTAGCATCGTTGTCTTCTCGCCAACTATTGCTTCTACGACTATCGCTACCACTTAGTTATAAAGTAAAGCAATTACATGGCGATTACATTTCATACAATAAAGCGACAACCATAAGGCTCCTGCCAGTTGCCGATAAATTTTACAAAACATGATCATCTCATACAACAATTATATCTCATCACGTCTTGACCATATCACATCACAACATGCCCTGCAAAAACAAGTTTGACGTCCTCTACTTTGTTGCTGCAAGTTTTACGTGGCTGCTATGGGCTTCTAGCAAGAACAGTTCTTACCTACGCATCAAAACCACAACGATTTTTATCAAGTGTGCTGTTTTAACCATCAACAAGGACCGGCCGTAGTCAAACTCGATTCAACTAGAGTTGGAGAAACATACACCCGCTAGCCACCAGTGTGCCAAGCACGTCGGTAGAACCAGTCTCATGAACGCGGTCATGTAATGTTGGTCCGGGCCGCTTCATCCAACAATACCGCCCAATCAAAGTAAGACGTTGGTGGTAAGCAGTATGACTATTATCGCCCACAACTCATTGTGTTCTACTCGTGCATATAACATCTACGAATAGACCTGGCTCGGATGCCACTATAGGGGAACATAGTAATTCAAAAAAATTCCTACGATCACGCAAGATCTATCTAGGAGAATCATAGCAACGAGTGGGGAGAGTGTGTCCACGTACCCTCGTAGACCGAAAGCGGAAGCGTTTAGTAACGCGGTTGATGTAGTCGAACGTCTTGACGATCCAACCGATCCAAGTACCGAACGTACGGCACCTCCGTGTTCAGCACACGTACGACACGATGACGTCCCTCAAGCTCTTGATCCCGTAGAGGGTCGAGGGAGAGTTCCGTCAGCACGACGGCATGGCGACGGTGATGATTGATACGTCTCCAACGTATCTATAATTTTGTATTGTTCCATGCTGTTTTATTATCAACTTGGATGTTTTTTTAATCATTTTATATCATTTTTTGGTTCTAACCTATTGACATAGTGCCAAGTGTCAGTTGCTGTTTTCTGCATGTTTTTTACATCGCAGGAAATCAATGTCAGACGGAGTCCAAATGCCACGAAACTTTACAATGATTTTTTATGGACCAAAAGGAAGAAGTTGGGCCCTGGTTGCACCTGGGGGGAGTCACGAGGAGGGGACAACCCACCAGGGCTTGCGAGGAGGCCCAGGCGCGCCCTGGTGGGTTGTGCCCACCCCGGGTGCCCCCCGGACCGCCTCTTTGCTCTATAAATACCCCAATATTCCAGAAACCCTAAAGGCGTCTACGAAATATTCATCCAGTCGCCGCAGAGTCCAGAACCACCAGATCCAATCTAGACACCATCTCGGATGGGGTTCACCACCTCCATTGATGTCTCTCCGATGATGCGTGAGTAGTTCTTTGTAGACCTTCGGGTCCATAGTTAGTAGCTAGATGGCTTTCTCTCTCTCCCTGAATTCTCAATACAATGGTCTCTTGGAGATCCATATGATGTAACTCTTTTTGCGGTGTGTTTGTTGGGATCTGATGAACTTCGAGTTTATGATCAGTTATATATTTTTATATCCATGAAAGTTATTTGAGTTTCTTTAATATCTTATATGCATGATCTCTTATAGCCTCGTATTTCTTGTCCGATATTTGGGTTTTGTTTGGCCAACTTGATCTATTTATCTTGCAATGGGAAGAGGTGCCCGGTAGTGGGTTCGATCTTACGGTGCTTGATCCCAAAGGATGTAAAGGGAACCGACACGTATGTATCGTTGCTACTAAGGATAAAACGATGGGGTCTATCTCTACATAGATAGATCTTGTCTACATCATGGCATTGTTCTTATTGCATTACTCCGTTTCTCCATGAACTTAATACACTAGATGCATGATGGATAGCGGTCGATGTGTGGAGTAACAGTAGTAGATGCAGGCAGGAGTCGGTCTACTAATCTTGGACGTGATGCCTATGTAATGATCATTGCCTGGATATCGTCATGACTATTTGAAGTTCTATCAATTGCCCAACAGTAATTTGTTTACCCACCGTTTGCTATTTTTCTCGAGAGAAGCCACTAGTGAAACCTACGGCCCCCGGGTCTTCTTTCTCATATATTTGCTTGCGATCTACTTTTCCTTTGCATTTTTATTCAGATCTATTAAACCAAAAATACAAAAATACTTTGCTGCACTTTATTTTATTTGCGATCTATTATTTCAATCTATTATAAATTTCTGGCATCGTTACCCGAAAGGGATTGACAACCCCTTTAACACGTCGGGTTGCGAGGTGTTGTTATTTGTGTGCAGGTGCTGTTTACGTTGTGTTGCTTGGTTCTCCTACTGGTTCGATAACCTTGGTTTCATCACCGATGGAAATACCTACCTTCGCTGTGCTACATCATCCCTTCCTCTTTGGGGAAATACCGATGTAGTCCTAGCAGACAGGAGCTTTCTGGCGCTATAGTCAGGGAGCAATCAATGATGAAGTTACCGGTGCAGGGCTTCGCCAAAGCACTACGACGATATGATCGAGGTGTTAAACTGTGGAGGGGGCACCGCACACGGCTAAGAGACTGTCTGTAGTGCTTTGGGGTGCCCTCCTGCCCCCGTATATAAAGGAGGGGAGGAGGAGGCCGGCGACCAAGGAGGGCGAGCCATAGGGGGAGTCCAACTAGGATTCCCAATCCTAGTTGGAGTCCCCTTCCTTTCCAAGAGGGGGAGAGAGGGAAGGAGGAGGAGGAGGGAGAAGGAAAGAGGGGGGCCCCGCCCCCCCCCCCTCCCTAGTCCAATTCAGACTTGCCATGGGGGGGGGGGCGGCCACCCCTTGCGGCCCTCCTCTCCTTTCCACTAAGGCCCACTAAGGCCCAATACTTCCCCGGGGGCTTCTGGTAACCTCCCGGTACTCTGAAAAATACCCGAATCGCTCTGGAACCATTCCGGTGTCTGAATATAACCTTCCAATATATCAATATTTACCTCTCGGCCATTTTGAGACTCCTCGTCATGTCCGTGATCTCATCCGGGACTCCGAACAATCTTCGGTCATCAAATCACATAACTCATAATACAAATCGTCATTGAACGTTAAGCGTGCGGACCCTACGGGTTCGAGAACTATGTAGACATGACCGAGACACATCTTTGGTCAATAACCAATAGCGGAACCTGGATGCTCATATTGGCTCCTACATATTCTACGAATATCTTTATTGGTCAAACCGCATAACAACATACGTTGTTCCCTTTGTCATCGGCATGTTACTTGCCCGAGATTCGATCGTCGGTATCATCATACCTAGTTCAATCTCGTTACCGGCAAGTCTCTTTACTCGTTCCGTAATGCATCATCCCGCAACTAACTCATTAGTCACATTGCTTGCAAGGCTTATACTGATGTGCATTACCGAGAGGGCCCAGAGATACCTCTCCGATACACGGAGTGACAAATCCTAATCTTAATCTATGCCAACCCAACAAACACCTTCGGAGACAACTGTAGAGCATCTTTATAATCACCCACTTATGTTGTGACGTTTGATAGCACACAAGGTGTTCTTCGGTATTCGGGAGTTGCATAATCTCATAGTCAGAGGAACATGTATAAGTAATAAAGAAAGCAATAGCAATAAAACTAAACGATCATTATGCTAAGCTAACAGATGGGTCTTGTCCATCACATCATTCTCTAATGATGTGATCCCGTTCATCAAATGACAACACATGTCTATGGCTAGGAAACTTAACCATCTTTGATTAACGAGCTAGTCAAGTAGACGCATACTAGGGACACTCTGTTTGTCTATGTATTCACACATGTACTAAGTTTCCGATTAATACAATTCTAGCATGAATAATAAACATTTATCATGATATAAGGAAATATAAATAAAAACTTTATCATGATATAATAATAACAACTTTATTATTGCCTCTAGGGCATATTTCCTTCAAAAATGTGCTGATAATATCAGGAGAGGTCGGGTAGAGCGAACTTGGCATGGAAGGAGTCAGTAAAGAGAGATCTAAAGGAATAGAGTGTCACCAAAGAACTAGCCATAGACATGTGTGCGTGGAAGTTTGTTATCCATGTGCTAGAACAATGAGTTGGTTGCGAGATCTTATGGGCTTTACCTCTAGCCTATCCAACTTGTTTGGGACTAAAGGCTCGTGCAAACCCTTGTTCTTGTGCGTGGGGGAGGGAGTGGAGGCACATGATCCATACCCCAGTCTCAAGAAGGAGTGTCACGGAAAACTCTCATTCTTTCCTTTCGCCGAAATGCACGAGTGCTCTGAGGATGTTTGCATTAGGTACCGTCATCGATCTCATTGGTGAGATGGTCCGGATGGGGGAGTGCACATGCCCTGATCTCTCACTATGGTGAAGGTGTTTGGAGCGAGAGAACCAATTGGGCAAGATACAGAAAGGTTGATGGCTATTGGAGCTGCAAGAGGTTTTCCAGCTATGCTCGGTTCAGTTGATTGCATGCATTGGCAATGGAAGAACTGCTCCAAATGTTTATGCGGGATGTATCAAGGTCACACCAAAGAGGTCATCATCATACTAGAAGTATTGGCATCAAGGGAATTATGGATTTGGCATACTTTCTTTGGCATTCATGGTTCTCACAATGACATCAATGTGCTCCAACAATCTCCACTGTTTATGAGACTGATGGGGATGCCCTACCATGCACGTACACCATCAACGGGCACAATTACAACATGGGGTACTACCTTATCAATGGTGTCTGTCCTTAGTGGGGCGGTTTTGTGAAGACCATATCTGACCCCCATGGCAACAAACAATGGCACTTTGCGCAACAATGCAAGAAGTAGCTAGGAAGGATGTGGAGAGCATATTCAGAGTGCTCCAAGATTGTTGGCGTATTGTTTAGGGAGCTACAACAATGTGAGAATCTGAGACTTTATGGCAGCTGATGACTTGTTGTGTCATTTTACACAATACGATTGTCGAGTATGAGGGTGAAGGGGCAGTCCGAACGCATAATTTTCTGAAGCCCAGAGTACAAGTCCACCTCCAGGAACAAGATGCAAATCATACTGTGAACTTTCTAGAGATGCTTCAGAATCTTCGAGATCAAAAGGTGCAAGTGCAACTACTCAATGAACTTGTGGAGCATATGTGGGTCCACAATGGAAAACCAAGAAGTTTAATGTTTGAATTTTGCACTTGGAATAAATTTTATGTTCAAACTATGTATTAAGCTTTAGAGACCACCGTTGTGACCTGTGAGTGTCATCTTTCCCTGCGATACGGGCCCACTTTGGAAAAAAATAATGGATCTCTCCCGGGGATTTATTCCCAGGGATCTTAGTTTTTCTAGTGATTCATCAAATGGAAAGAAATGAAAAAAATTTGGCTTTGTGCTTTTGATTCTGTTCCTAGTGTCCCATGTCTATTTTTCTATTTTATTTTTACGTTCATGTTATTGAATTTTTAGAGGCTCTTGCAGTATTTTCTGGTAAAGGGCACATTTTTATTAACTCAAAGTGAAGCATTAGGAAACTAGAGAATACCCAGCGCGGTGCTGTTGGAATAAGTTGATGAAAAATTTGGTTGAGAATATGAGAACCAAAATTAAATATGCATATGACTTTCTATATATGATTATCTATAGTTGTAAAACTATTAATGAATATAAGTTGAATGTTGTGGTGGGTCTTTTTCCCATGCATAATGGCATGTTGAGGTGGGCCTTATTTCATTTATAATTGTATGGTTAAGTGGCATGCTTGCATATTGAGATAAATAAGTTATTGGGGATGACTCTCTTGAATATATAGGATGCAAAACACAATGAGTAAACACCCGGACTCTGCATAACTAAGATGCACACAACCAACATCAACACACATACAAAAGATCACACCAGCAAAAAACAAAGTCAAAGAAGGCCGAAGCTATGCCTAGGCGGATTGAAAAAAAGTAACGATGATCCACGTTGAACCCAATGAAGAAGATGAAGACGCACACGATCCGGACATCATAACCACACGAACTGGAAATTTTGCACACACCAGGCACACAAACTGTCGTCCACGGAGCAAGGAACATCTGTATGATCCCATTCGCAGCACAAACTAGCAATAAGAAATTGCACCATCAAAATCTCAAATTGGAGACGCTCTGACGATACACCTCAAACACAAGTGAATATCATATATAAATCTGGGCATGGCCGCCGCCGCTTGGACGAAACACCACGAGCCATCAGTGCACGCCATAGTCGCGACCTGCTACCACTAGCAGACCTATGGAATGTCCCGGCCAACCACATCGGCACTGCCACCGTGCACCTCCTCCGCCTCGCCACACCACTATGGTGGATCACCGAAACTTGCTGCCATCTTCACGCCTTAGCCACCCAAGTGAGGGCCCTAGAGAGGCCGACTGCAGTTCATGCCTCGCCAAGAACCATAGTTCCCACCAGCAAGCACGAACACCAAAACGATTCCCCTGAGAGGGTAGCACGGAAAATGTGATAGTCTCAAGGACCTAGGGTTTCCCCTAAAGTATAAGGACTAGGAGGACATCTGACACCTTCATGAAGGTAATGACACTCACAAGTGTCACGTCTTTCGCCGGCGTTCTCACTTCCAATCCCCAAGCCGGCTGGTCCACCAAACCCACCGTCGATGCCTAGCATGTTACCTCTGTGGAGACTAGACACCATCGGCCTAACCACCAGTATCGATGACCATCACAACCATCCCCGTGCACCGAGAATAGCTGACGGACCATCACCTAAGGCCGCTGCCCTAGAAAACGGGACGTGAGCCCATCGGGATCCCATCGGCCACCGTCTAGCGCACCCAGCCGTCGGATAGCAGACCGCTCCGAGCCGCCACCCATGCAGCCAGAAGAGGTTGAGGTCGTTGGATGCCATGCCTCGAGACACCCAAGCCAGATCTGAGCAGGGTGGCCCTAATCCGTATGTGTGGACGCCATCCATGGCATGCAGAGTCCCAGATCGTCGAGAGCCTATGTATCAAAGCTGGAAGCCTCGACCCGCCACAACTTATCCTAGAGCCAAATGTTTATTTGTATAATCCAGTTTTCATTTTTAGGAGATATTATTGCTGTAAAACAAAAACGACTATCACACCCAAAAATATATATTCGCTAACAGGTTTGCTATGTCGTTCACATATATGATGTGAGATAACTCCCTCATTCTTAGGGACAAAACAAATCCATGAAAGACTTAAAAAAAATTAAAGATGAGGAGGTTAGATGAGAGAGTTAGATGTGAGATAATATCTCATATCTAGATGTGACATAGATAGACCCATTCGCTTAACGTCGAGATGCTTCTGCCGATCTCCACATCAAGAATCACATGGAAATAATTTCTCCGGCGACTCCGCGGTGGGGCCAGGCTCCGCACCGCCTTCAGTTTTTTGTTCGCACCTGGATAGTCGGGCGGTCCGGCGCACGCGTGACGTAACCAAGCCGGCCTCGTTCCAATCTATAAATACGCGCACCCAAATCGACTCGCTTCCACCAATCCACCAGACCCCCTCGTTCCGATCGAAAACATCGCCGCACTCCTCCGTCAAGGTATGCGTCCTCTCGATCCCCCTTCGCTGCGCGCCCGTTCGATTCTCGGTTGGCTTCTTGTTAAATTTCGTAGAACTAAATCGATCTAGCATCCTGTCCTTGCCATTAAACCGTCGCTCTGCTATCTTTATCTCTAGATCCATTAGCGTTGAACATCAGTCCATAGTAACGTGGATCCATGCGGATTGCACTCGGATGCTGCTCTTTGTGCGTTGATTGAACCAACTTGTTGGCAATGGTTGATTAGTGTTGCGTCATCGTCACATGTCGTTTGTGGATTGCAACTTATACTTCCTCCGTTTCTAAATATAAATCTTTATAAAGATTTCACTATAAACCACATACGAATGTATATAGATGCATAGATTTATTCATTTTACTTCATATGTGGTCCATGATGAAAACTCTTCAAAAATTTATATTTAGAAACGGAGGGAGTATATGACATGTCTTTTACGTCGACCCCAAAAATACGTTTCCTGCTAACCAATGTACCATCTACTATGTTCCTGATTTGCTTCATCTTTGCGTTGCTCTTCCAATGGTCGGTCCACTTATGTTAGCACAATCTGCTTTCTTCCACGTAGATGTGATTACTATTTATTGGTTTTTCTTTAAACATTGAAGATAAACCTCAAGAGTTATATATCAACCTTACTGTTCCATGATGTGTTTGCTATTGGTAGCTGTCGATTGTTTACTGCAGATTTACTCTTTTGTCATGAAAAGATTTAAACAGCATCCTTACGATTTCTGACTTTTCTTTAAGCACTTGACTGAATTATTCTGTACCTACTTGGTGAATTAACCTTGCCGGTTTGCAAATCGAAAAGGTGGGACGGCACCCGGGTGTCCCGACCCTCTGTTATCTGTCCGTCCAGGGTTGCTAAGATTCGTGCCGTGGTCAGTCTAGCAGCAGATCATTTGCAGAAGATGCAGGCTTATTCAGTGAATTTGATGGCGACTGATGCATGATACAGGTCCTAGGTGTGTGTAGGTCGCAGGTCTATATGTAGGCAGCGGGTCCGTTTGACATGCATGCACAATAGTAGTACAGTATCTCTCCTCTCTCTCTCACATGCTGTGTGTCACTAGCTGTCTCTCTCTGACACACTTTTTGTCCTACTTGCACAAACTTCTCTCATCACTTCATTAGAAAAACGCTCTCTCTTTTACTTCTATACGTAGTAGGGCTCTCTCTCCTCAATTTCTAATTGAACCAAATGAAGCATCTCTCTCTGAACAGTCACAGGCCGTCGTTTCGTGCATATATGAAGCGGCTTTTTTTAGGTAATATATGAAGCGGCTGTGTCAGAGATATTGACTGGGATGCATTTAGGGCCCAATCTCTTTTACTCAATGGAGGGAGCGCTGACAGCTGCCAGGGAATCTGGCTATGATGAACAGTATCCAACGAGAGGCCCAGCTCATTTTCAAATTTTCTACTCCCGGTCTTACTGTTCACTAGCCTGCTAATGCAACCGGGTGTAGAAGACTTGGCACAGATCTTGATGAGCAGGAATCTGCATGGGCGATCAGGATAAGTGGGTGCCTGGACACCCGGGTCCTAAACATCCATTCTCTTTGCAAATTCCAACGATGCAGATGCAGATCTTCGTGAAGACCCTCACCGGCAAGACTATCACCCTCGAGGTGGAGTCCTCCGACACCATCGATAATGTTAAAGCGAAGATCCAGGACAAGGAGGGCATCCCGCCAGACCAGCAGCGTCTGATCTTCGCAGGCAAGCAGCTAGAGGACGGCCGTACTCTTGCTGATTACAACATTCAGAAGGAGTCCACCCTGCACTTGGTGCTCCGCCTCCGTGGTGGCCAGTGATATCTTTGGAAGATTGGTTCACAGGTCCTGGTAGTCGTCTCTATGGTTACGTGTGAGTCGTGTCATCGTGTGTTACTGTTGTCAGTGTCTTAGTCCCGTATTTTGTGTGCGAACATCTATTGCTGCTGTGTAGCAGTGTGGTCTCTTTTATATGTTTTAAGTGGGGGTGTGGAACTTAATCTTCTTGCTCGGTGATTGTGGTTTCTCAAATTCATCAAATGATCGGAGGTTCAGATGGTAACATGATTCATCCTTGCTGAAGGAGGTTCATGCGGCCAGAGGTCAGCAGACTTCAGTTAGTTCCTTGGAATGTTGACGGAGGGACTCGCCGTCATCAGTTTCGTTCCACTTTAGATAATAATATGCCGTCGTTTTGTGTAAATGCACGATTGCGCAGTTCCAAAATCGTGATGCCAGACACTGAAAGCACAACACCACACTTACTGAATGATAAATAAACGGAAATACTAACGCTCATATGTGTGGGCATTTGCATCTCGCCCATACGCATGGATCAACGTCCGTCTGTGTTTGCAGGAATCTTTGCATGTTTTGCCTGCCACGTAGGTCTGGGCTGGTGTGTGAGCATTTATCCGATCGCCCACACGTTCGTTCACCACGCGGAGGGGCTGGTGTGAGGGCGTTTATCAGTTCGCCCACACGCCCGTCTCCTGTCCCACACCAAAAGCTGTCAGTTGCCATGTGTTTTGCAGGGTACATGACAACTGCCCTAGCGTGGTTGTAAGCAGATGGCAACTCTTTTTTACCCGAGTTGTCATGTGTTTTTGCAGGGACATATGGCAATTGCCCTAGCGTGCTTGTAAGCAAATGGCAACTCTCTCTTTACCCGAACATGTTTTTTTCCCATGCCTTTTTTGTAGTGCTACATGGCAACTGGATAGTGTTAGTAGGTGGCAACTCCTAAAGTTTTCAAATCATGGCAACTGTAGTAGACCAGACCATACATAGCAACAGCTGTAGTTGTCCAAAAATGGCATCCGACACTTGACCTGAGATGGCAACTGCAGTTGAGCAACCATGGCAACTGTAGTTGTCAGACATGACAACTGCAGTTAAACGAACATGGAAGAGGGTCTGGACCATGGCAACTGCGGGGACACGTGGTGACTGTCACGTGGAGCATGCAGGACCGTGAGTACGGGCGTGTGGGCATTATCTATTTTGCCCATACGTAGGCGTGTGAGAGGGACCGTGAGGCAAAAGACCGGATGTGTGGGCATTACTTGTTTTGCCCACACGTAGACATGTGGACTGGTTCCTTAGATACCACACGAAACGTGTGGTTAGACCCCTTAACGCCCACATGTGTGGGCGTTATTGTAGGATCGAAAGTATGTCTAGAGGGAGGGTGATTAGACTACTTGACCAAATAAGAATCTAGCCTTTTCTCAATTTTAAGTTTTGGCAGATTTTAGCAATTTAGCACAAATCAAGTAATCAACCTACACATTAAGAAACAGTATAATGGAGCCAGTTACCAGCCACCACAGCGTTTTGAGCTCCCTAACCGTCCGATCATACCTACGAACGCGCTAGATTTGCTCGGTCCTTACGCACGTAAGAAGCATCATTTTGCGGGCCGCTGCTCCGCAGAATTAGTTGCGGTTCCCGTTGATAATCAGGCCGTAAGATACAAGCCCAGGTCTAGCCTAACTTGCAAATCATATCATTCGCCCAGGTCCAGGTCTCTTCGTCTATTCTTCTCAAAGAAAAGAAAAAGTCTCTTCGTCTATCTCCGAGCGGCGGCGCTATCCCCATCCCCGAGATCTTATGTTCGTCGATGCTGTACAGCCGCCGTACCCGCGGTGAGCTTCAGCACTAGGTCTGCTTCGGCGTCGGCGCCCTCCACTACCCATCTATTATTCCTCCACAGGCCCCATGGTGGCTCTCTTCTTTACTTTTTTTCTTAATGTCGTCTCCTGCAGCGCTCTGCCTTGGCGGCTAGCTGCAGCGGCCGCACGCGGTGTCGGCGTCCATCGCCGGCTGTCTTCCTCCTGCGCCCGCCTCCATGCCCTTGCATCTGTAATGCACGTCCCTCCCAATTCCGTGCACTGAGGCGCCTCTTCGTTCGAGCCTCCCTTCCCCTCGGCGGCGGCTGTGGTAACGGGATGACAGCGAAGGAGATTGACAGAGCGAAGGAGAGAGAACTCGTAGTGAGTCGCCAACACCTCATCCTCCTATATTCCGCAAGATCAGCGTTCCCTCTTCTTTTGTGCCTGACCAACAAGGTACGCGAACAATGGGTCCCTGCCAATAGGCTTTACAAATTAGATTCGGATCTACAACATCTGATTTTATGGTTGATTTAATTATAATTTTAGCTGGCTTCATAATCTCCAAGTAGGATGATGTTGTTGATTTGTTGTGCTGTTGCGTGATGGGCATCTCGGAAGGATGTAATTGGAACAGTGGGTGTACAATTTTGTATGTATGATGATTCCTTGACTTTGTTTCTCAATCCTGGAAAGCGGGCTTTCAGTAATGGTGGATCAGATGACAAGCTTAACTTGGAACATTGAAATTCATGTATTATGCATAGTTTTTTGTCAAAGCGTATTATGTACATGTAGTTGTATACATGCATTAGCTTTATTGGTTATATATGAATTTACTAACAGATTATGCGGGACAATTTTCATTTTTAAATTGTTCTTTGAGTAACTTTGATACTTTAGCTCTATGTGACTATTATAGTTCAGTGTGGTGCTACTTTTTGTTAGTTATTTGATCAAATGCTCATGTACTTTAAAGATTTACCGTACGTCTGCATTTTTGTTCTGGTGCATTGCATGTTCTGGTACACTTAAATTCTTGATATGCTTGACAAGGAGGCCATGGACAACACACTTTAGAGGCCATTAATTAGGTGGTGCAAGCCATTTTATGAGGTCGTCGTTGACAACAATGTTATGCTCAACTCTGAGAGGCAATCTTCTTTTATCCGTATTCAACTCTTGTCGGTCATGTATTCATCTCTTGTTAGCCACGCTTATGCGCTGATGTTACAATTTGCAGGATTTTCATGTTTGTGCTTTCGAGAGGTTCCTTGATGGTGGCATTATGTTGGAAGTTGTTGCTTTTCAAATAACTCTAGGAAACATATCTTTGACAAGGCACGTAATTATATAGAAGAATAGTAACCGTTAGTCGTGCTAAGATGCTTTACATTCAATTATTTTTCTTCTTCCAAACTATTTCTTGATTTAATTCAGTAAATTTCTCCAAAGGTACTATAGAAAATAATCATCTTCATATTCGAGGCGTTGTAGTTTCGAACACACTTCTTAGATATACTATTGACAGATATTTCTATCAGTTTTATTAAAATGGACGAGCGCGGCAACGCGCGCCTTCATGTTCTAGTGCAATTCTAAGAGTATAGCAGCGGAATGTAAAACAATTGCATATGAAGGTAAAGGGAGGAGTTTGAAGGAAGCAAAAGCAATGTAGACACGGAGATTTTTGGCGTGGTTCCGATAGGTGGTGCTATCGTACATCCACGTTGATGGAGACTTCAACCCACGAAGGGTAACGTTTGCGTGAGTCCACGGAAGGCTCCACCCACGAAGGGTCCACGAAGAAGCAACATTGTCTATCCCACCATGGCCATCGCCCACGAAGGACTTGCCTCACTAGGGTAGATCTTCACGAAGTAGGCGATCTCCTTGCCATACAAACTTCTTGGTTCAACTCCACAATCTTGACGGAGGCTCCCAAGTGACACCTAACCAATCTAGGAGACACCACTCCCCAAAAGGTAATAGATGGTGTGTT
Source organism: Aegilops bicornis (assembly GCA_021605145.1). NCBI lineage: Eukaryota > Viridiplantae > Streptophyta > Magnoliopsida > Poales > Poaceae > Aegilops > Aegilops bicornis. The sequence goes on from CM038675.1 coordinate 768,968,137, forward strand.
GATGATGAACTCCTTGCTCTTGTGCTTCAAATGATAGTCTCCCCAACACTCAACTCTCTTTCATAGGATTGAATTTGGTAGAAATATGATTTGAGTGGAAAGCAACTTGGGGAAGGCTAGAGATCAAGATTTATGTGGTTGGAATGGGATATCTTGACCTCAACACAAGTGTAGGTGGTTCTTTCTCAAAAAATGTATGTTGGAAGTGTAGGCACGTTCTGATGGCTCTCTCCACGAATGAAGAGTGCTGGAGGGGTATATATAGCCTCCACACAAAATCTAACCGTTACACACAAATCACCAAACTCCGTGGGACCGAATACTGGAACTCGGTCAGACTGATTTAGTTCAAAATGTGAACGTTAGGATTTTTGGTGGGACCAACATGTCAACTCGGTGGTACCGATTCCATTAGGATTAGGGCATAACGTAATCTTGGTGAGACCGATTACACAAACTCGGTGGGACCGATTTTGGTAATAGACAAACAGAGAGTTGGTCAGGCAAACTTGATGGGACCGACTCGCTCATCTCGGTTAGACCGAAACGTTACGAAGGGGAAACAGAGAGTTTGCATTGCAATCTCGGTGGGACCGATCGCTCATCTCGGTTAGACCGAAATGTTACGAAGGGAAACAGAGAGGTTGCAATCCCATCTCGGTGAGACCGAGATCCTTATCGGTGAGACCGAAGTGACTAGGGTTTGTGGCAGTGGCTATGTCAACTGAACTCAGTGGCGCCGGATAGAATGTTTCGGTGGTGCCGAGTTTGACTTTTGGTTTGGGACATATGTGGATATGAGAAAGTAGTTGAGGGTTTTTGGAGCATATCACTAAGAGTTTTGAGCAAGTAACTCATTAAGCAACACCTCACCCCCTTTTAATAGTATTAGCTTTTCCTATGGACTCAATGTAATGTTGGATCACTAAAAGTAAAATGTAGAGTCTTGTGCTTTGAGCTTGAGCCAATCTTTTGTCCTTAGCATTTTGAGGGGTCCACTTTATAATCCATGTCATGCCAATCATTGAGCTTTCCTGAAATATTTATCTTGAAATAGCATTAGCTCAATGAGCTATATGTTGTTAGTAATTACCAAAACCACCCAGGGATAGTTGCACTTTCAATCTCCCCCATTTTGGTAATTGATGACAACATATAGATCAAAGCTTCGACAAATGATCATAAGACTGGAAAACATCGTCGCTTTGAGAAGTATGTGATAAGCAAGAGCTCCCCCTAAATTTGTGCATTATTTAAAATTTGCTTTGGACTGCAAATGCACAATGTGTTAGGATCATGGTTCACTCTTCCATGTCACATACATCTTGATGGAGCGCTCAAAATGAAAGAAATTAAAAGCATGCACTCATCACCAAGCAAGTGAATGATCATATATAAGATAAAAAGATAGTATCACTACAAAAAAAGACACATCCGTGACATTTTGGGCCGAACGGAAATCTTTACTGTCATACTTATGACACTTCTATGACAATAATTGTGACAAAACACGGTATCATCATAGATGTGGTGGGGTCCTACTTCTATGATAAAAAATCATGACAGAAAATGGGTTTTTCGTCCTGGGCGGGCCGAACACGCAGCTGCATGACATTTTTTGGGCCGTCCATGACGGAAAAAACCGTGGTAGAAGCGAGGGAGCGGAAAATATTGGGGAGTCCCCGGTTACGGTGGGTGGTCGGGGCCGAGCGATGCGCGTTTCTCTCGTATGTACACGCGTGTGTGCGAGGCGTTGGGCTCTAACTGAACCCGAGCGAGGCGTTGGGCTCTAACTGAACCCGAGCGATTACCTGCGAGCTACGCGTTCTTGAACCCGAGTTATCGATCGATGGCTGTTGGCGAACCCGATCGAGCGATTCCTTCGCCATCTGCCGCTAATCAAGTCGATCGATGCTGCCTCTGGATGAGCGGTGAGCGTTGCGGGGGTTGGATGAATAGTTCGGTGGGGATGGATGAACAGGACCCCGTGACGTTGCCTCTGGATGAACAGGACCCCGATCGTTCGAGCCGGTTGGGGCTCGATGAACAGGACCCCGTGGAGGGCAGGATGAACAGGACCACCCCATGGAGGGAAGGATGAACAGTAGACGGTGGAGGGCAGGATGAACAATAGCCCGTGGAGGGGTGGTTGAACAGGAGCCTGTGGAGAGGGCTGGTTGAACAGTAGCCGGTGGAGTAGCCCGCGGTGGAGGCTGGATGAACATGAGCCCGTGGATGAGCGATCGCAGTGGAGGCCGGAGGAGGTCGACGGTGGATGAACGATGCCCGTGGAGGCCGGAGGGGCTCGGCGGTGTTGATGAAACGATCTCGTGGAGTCCGTTTTGCGGTACGCCACATCCCTCCCAATGAACAGGACCCCTGTTTCGGCCATAGCGCTCCAACACAAGTCCGTTTCCTTCGTTTTGCGGTACGCCAGACCCCTCCCGATCAACAGGACCCCTGTTTCGACCGTAGGAGGTCTGTTTCCTCCGTTTTGCGGTACGCCAGACCCCTCCCAATGAACCGGATCCCGTTTCGAACGTGGCCGGTCGAACACAAGGTCGTTTCCTCCGTTCTGCGGCACGCCAGGCCTCGTTTCCATTGATTGTTCCGTCCAAGCCCTTCCGATGAACACGACGACCCATTCCGTTCAGACCCAGCCATGTACACGAGCCCTGGCCGTACGTATGCGCGAGTAAGCGTTCGAGACCCTGCCCGTATGTACGTATGTGGCCGTATTTTCTTTCTTGCACACTGGACGATGTACGTACGTGTACATGCTACGTGTGCGCCTCTACTACGACACGTGCGCGCCTCTACATCGACCAGTATGTACGTACACGTTCGTGACCAGAATGACAACGCTACGTACGCTTCGACAAGGTGGGTCCCGACTGTTAGGCACTTCCTTGCCTGCGAAGATGTAGCTGGTGGGTCCCAGTAGTCAGGGGGGCGAATCTTTTTTTTTGCCCAGACGCACTTCCTTGCATGCGAGGATGTAGCTGGTGGGTCCCAGCGATCGGGAAGCGTTTTTTCATGAAATACGGTGGCCCTCGGTGGGTCCCCGCTGTCAGGTGGAGGAATAATTATTTTGCGCGTAATAAGGAGGCACTTCCTTGCTGCGGCCGTGGACCCAACTGTCAGCCTCTCCACGTACAGTCCACGTCCGATGGAAGTCGTTCCTTGACCACGTTGACCACGCCGCGCTGAGAGCACCTGGGCGGTGGACGACGGCAAGGCCTAGGAAGGGGACGACATGGAGCCGGGGAAGACGCGGCAGTGGATGCCACGCGTAGAGGAGTATGGGGGTTCACTGGTTCACTGCGGTGTGAGGCTGCCGTCGCCGCAGAATAACAAGGGGTGTGGGTGAGTAGAGGGATGGCCTGGCCAGCAGTGGTAGTAGTAGGGGCGGTGAGGCCTCCGCCGCATCGCAGCCAGCCATGGGAGGCAAGAGCAGGAGGCACGACCGGCGCTGGTTTGGGCGGCTGGAGCAAGAAGACCAGAGGTTGAAGAAGCACTACGGCCATTGGATGGACATCGTACGGTCCTTTGGAGCTAGAATCGTGCATATTGACTAAGTTGACAAAGCCCTCCGTCCCCGTCAACTTAGTAGGCCCACAAGTCAGCCTGCCACTATACTAGGTCCCATCTAACAGGGGGAGTATTCATTTTTTTGTGCGTAATATGGAGGCACTTCCTTGCGTGCGAAGATATAGCCGGTGGGTCCGAGCTGTCAGCGGCGGCAACATTTTTTCGCGAAATACAGAGGCCCTTTCGGCGGGTCCCTGTTGTCAGGTGGAGGAATCATTATTTTGCGCGTAATAAGGAGGCATTTCCTTGCGTGCGGCCGTGGACGCAGTTGTCGACCTCTCCACGTACAGTCCACTTCAGATGCATGTCGGTCGTTGACCACGTTGACCAGGCCGCGCCGAGAGCACCAGGGCGGTGGACGACGGCGAGGCCTAGGAAGGGAACAACACGGAGGCAGGGAAGACTTCGGCAGTTGTTTCCCACGCAGAGGGGAGTACGACTGTCACGAGAGTTCTTGGTTCGTCTGCCGTCATTGGAGAATAACGGCGGTGTGGGTGAGTAGAGGGATGGCTAGGCCAGCGATGGGAGTACGGTGGGGCGGTGAGGCTCTTGGCAAAGACACCGACCGCTGGGAGGAGGGAGCTGGCAGTCCGTCGGCGCTTGTTTGAGCGGCCGGAGCAGGAAGAGCAGAGATTGAAGAAGACGGCGGCCGTTGGATGGACATCCAACGATCCTTTGCTGTCGTCAACTTTTTTTTAGAAAAGCCTCAAATCTGTGGAAAATAGCATACAACCCACCTGCTATTATTTCTAATAATTTACAGCCCATTTGCTAATTCTTAAGGTTTTTTTTGGAGCCCATATTCTTTTTGTTAGCATTACAGCCCATATTGTGGCCACGGTTAAAAAATTATAAGAAATTTTGCATATTTCGGTGCGGTCCGAACTATTTTTAATCCCGAAATTTCGAGTCACATTCAAACTGGTTTAAAAAATAAATGTATATCAATATAAAATCCAACAAATTGTCCACGCATAAAAATTAATGCAATTTAAAACCTCGGAATGAAAAAAAGAAATTTGAAACTAATTGCCAGTTGGATGTGTTTTAAAAATGTACAGCCCATTTCTCATTACTGATAGGCCATTTTCTCGGCCAGCCGAATGAAGCTCTCCTCGTCTTGAAAGATTTGCAGCCCAACAGGCCTGACAAAGCGACTTACTTGGCAAATCACAAAAAGACTGGGATGTGGCCGTGGACCCAGCTGTCAGCCTCTCCGCGTACAATACTCTTCCGATAGAAGTCGGTCATTGACCACATTGACCACGGCGCGCCGAGAGCACCAAGGCGGTGGACGACGGCGAGGCCTAGGAAGGGGACGACACGGAGTAGGGGAAGACGCGGCAGTGGATGCCCAGGCGGAGAGGAGTACGAGAGTTCACTGGTTCGGTTGCGGTGTGAGGCTGCCGTCGCCGCAGAATAACAGGGGGTGTGGGTGAGTAGAGGGATGGCCTGGCGAGCGGTGGGAGTAGTAGGGGGCGGTGAGGCCTCCGCGGCATCACAGCCGGCCACGGGAGGCAGGAGCACGCGGCACGACCGGCGCTGGTTTGGGCGGTTGGAGCAAGAAGACCAGAGGTTGAAGAAGCACTACTGCCGTTGGATGAACATCGTATGGTAACTGGAGCTAGAATCGTTCATATTGACTAAGTTGACAAAGCCCTCCGTCCCTGTCAACTTGATAGGCCCACAAGTCAGCCTCCCACGATGCTGGGTTCCAACTGGTAGGGGGAGTATTCATTTTTTGTGCATAATAAGGAGGCACTTCCTTGCGTGCGAAGATAGCTGGTGGGTCCGACACATCGTGAGGGCATGTTTTTTTGAAATATAGAGACCCTTCCGGTGGGTCCCAGATGTCGTGGAGGAATCAAAGACTTGAGAAGGCGTCTGAGAACAAGCTAGTGTACCCGATAAAGAGACGTTGCTGAGTTTTAGAAAAAGAGAGGCGTGCTCCACATGGCTGGTTCGAATCCAAACCTAGACTATGACTATATATGGTGTTATGCTACTCTGCAAATAATGAAACTGACATAACCAATGTTCGCTTCTCCTCTTCCCTACTTACTCTGCCTAGCATTAGAAGCTCTGGCCGCAGCAACCATGTCCGATGGTTGCTCGTCCACCTGCTCTTCAGCAGGCAACAACCAAATATGCGCCAAGTCGCCACCCGTACCATCGCCTGTGGGTCTCATCACACCCCCGTTGGCACGCGCACCGCAGCCAGTTGCTCATCGCAACCCGCTGTCATTGGTGTGGTGCCACTACTGCAAATCACGCAGAGTCATCCGTCGCGTCTCAACCACAATCCTCAACCCTGGCCGAGTCTTCTACAAATGCCCGAATCATGGGGTAATAATATGTTTAAGTGTTGTTCTGATGCTTTCGGTTGCTGATTTTTTTAATAGTTTGGTTGATGATCTTCCAATTTGATTCGATGCGTAAAAGGGAAGATTTGTGTGATTTGTATTTCTGGGAAGTTGCTGATGTGGGGGAGTGCAACTATGCTGATTATTTGGTTAGCCGAGGAATCCCAATACCAGCAGGTTGGGGTGTTGAACAAGTAACTGAAGGAATGACAAAAGAGGAAGATGCAGAGCAGAAGGTTAAAGATGCAATTCCTCTGATCATGACCACGCAACAGCTGTTGAACGGCCTTGACAGCAATGAGGAGATGGAAGAGCATGTGAAGATAATGGGCATAATCGATGTGCTCTGTAGGATGATTGTCTCTTTATTTGCAGTGTATGTAGCACCCGTGATGTATTCAGTGGCTATGACATGAGCACTTTGCTAAAACTAGTAATGAATGAAACACATGTAGCAATTTGGGCGTAGTGTTGTGAACATCTAATGATTTCTATTAACGGAAATCAGGGGGTATCCCCTTTTGCTCATAAATAAATAGCAGAGGCCCTTTTGGTGATAAATAAATAAATTAGCAGAGGACCTGTCGGGTCAGCTTTGTTCTCATTCGAAGACGTCGGCAGTCCAACAGCAAACTATGTCATCAAATTCAAGTTTCACAACCAAATATGAGTACAACTAAACAACAATGTCATCATGTTTTAGTCGTCATACAATCACCAAACACAAATCAGCATACATAACAAGTGATGTTCTCACAGGAAAATACTAAACAACATGTTCATCAGGTTTCAGTTGTCATAGCAAACACAATTTCACATAGTAGATAAAAAATGTCTTCTGACAGGCAAATACGACAAAAGCAATGTAATCATCATCCACAGCAGCAGCGTCAACATCTTCGCCATGTGTATCAGTCTGAATCGTAATTCCCCATGGTGTCATCTTCTTCTTCGTCCTCAACGTCCTCGGCGTTGGCTTCTTCTTGATCAACTCTTGTATGTCCACAAAGACGACAGCAATCTTTTCACCGGCGTCATTGACGTGATGGTTCTCTAAGATATTTGGAACATATGTGTTATCTTGTTCATCAGGAGCAGTGTACGCATCATCTTGTTGTGCAACTTCATTAAACGAATTCCTCTGCTCTAACCTTTGCAATACTCTCCGATCATCGCTACGTGCAAATGTGTCTTCCAAGAAAAATATCTGTCTTGCTTGATTTGCCAAAATAAAAGGCTCATTGGTCTGGTACGCCGCCTTGACATTGCTGGATTTGAAATAATCATCGGCTCTGGGTTTTGCGATCCTGGAAAACAGGTTATACCAACGACAGGACAACAGAACCACACACCGATGATCCTCGAAACTGGAGATATACTGCAACTGAACCGTGTCTGTTATGTTAGCATACATTTCAGTTGTCTCTTTGTCATACGTATCCGTGCTCATGATGGCATTGTTTTGTGTCTTCCTGCTTTCGTCTCGTGCAAGGGTGTTGTAGTGCACATCTCCAACAATGCAAGATTCATAGTGTCTTACCCGAGTATCAGGACCCATTGCTAGTGAATAAAGGGCATCATCAACTGCCTGCCCATCCTCCCGCATCTTCTTAACATATGGTTAGAAAATAGACAAGCTGATCATCTTATGTACTCAATATATTAAAAAAACTGACAGTGCAATTCAAAAGCTTACATGGCTTTGAACCATTTCGCAAATCCTGCCATAACCAGTTTGTCAATGTTTCTTTGATTTTGTGGCAGTAACTCCTTTTTGTAGATGTTGCACAACATAGTGATCGCGTCAAACATCTAAATATATAAGAATGTGCTGCAAGTTTAGTAGATTACGATGTATAAGCTGCGGTAATTAGCACTTACTTGATATAAGGTAGTATCTCAGGACAGTTATTCAACACATACCAAACCATTTTGTCCAAATCTTTAGGTTTGTCCTCTTGTCGACTCTTCCCTGTAACTTTCGAGCAGAATAATCAAAAACATTGAGCCGGGATTGTCTTCATCCACGTCTTTGCTAAGTCGATCACCGTTTCAATGTATTTTGAGCGAGAATGTCAATGCTTCAGAGCAATGTAGGCCTCTGCAATGGAACCCACGGGTCTAGCTCTCATTCCTAACATAGCCCTTGAAAGTGCCTAGCCGCCTTTCAATAGGGTACATCCAGCCATCTTGTCTTTGGACCTCTAAGTAGTGCCTCATCAGGTAGATGAACAGCCAAATGCACCATCACATCAAAGAAGGCTGGAGGATATATCTTCTCAATGTCGCATAGGATAGTTGGTATCTTGTCTCTAAGATGCTCCAAAGCATCTATTGTACCAACTCTGCAACTACTCTGTATAAGTCAGGGCGGCCCAATCCTCTAAGGATAACAAGTAAAACCCTTTGAAGTAGGACGTGGTAGTCATGAGTTTTCAACCCTTGTACCTTGTCTCCATCTGCACTGACTCTCCTTTCAGGGTTGGAAGCAAATCCATGTGGGAATCTCACACGTGACAGGACCTTGCAGAATTATTTTCTTTTTACCTTGTCCAAGACGTACACAGCTGGTGCCATATCCCGTGGTTTACCTTCATCTTGCACCTGCAAATCCTTTCGATACCTGTGTGTCAAATCAATCCTAGATTTTAAGGTATCTTTCGTCTTGCCTTCAATATTAAGAAGTGTGCCGATAATGCTGTCACATATATTTTTCTCCATGTGCATCACATCAAGATTGTGCCGCAGATCCAAATCTTTCCAATACTCCAAGTCCCACAAAGTGGACCTGCGGTAAACAATAATCTCTCTTACCTCGCCACGCTTCCTTTTCCCGCTACCATTATCAGGATGGTTTCCTGGTGTAATATGCCTGACCTTCTCTAATTCCACTTGCAACTCATCGGCGGTGAGCCTTTGGCGCATCACGGTTTTCATGCTTTGCATCGAACACATGTCTTCGGTATTTTCTAGGATGCGGCTTGTCCTTGGCAAGGAAACAGCGGTGTCCAATGTAACAGATCTTGCTAAGTATTGCGTATGACAGCAGATTCCTGTCACAGCGAACACATGCATTGTAACTATGTGTCGTTCGCCCTGACATAGTGCCCAAAGCCGGGTAATCATGGATGCACCAAATTATAACAGCACGTAGAAAGAAATCAGCTGGTGGGCTGCTATATAGGTCTCAAGTGAGAACACCCCTCCATAGTTGTTGAATTTCCTCCACAAGAGGCTCCATGAACAAATCAATATCCTTTCCAGGACTTTTTGGACCTGGGATGAGCAAGTCCGTCATGTAGTTTGATTCTTTGGTGCAGACGTTTGGAGGCATGTTGTAAGGGATAACAAGCACTGGCCACATGCTATATGTGGCGCTCTGGTGGCCCAATGGGCTAAATCCATCTGAAGCTAAGCCAAGTCTAATGTTTCTCGAATTGAAGACAAGCGTTTCGTGCTTCTGATTGAAGCTTTTCCACACACTACCATGAGATGGATGGCTCATTATATTCTGATCTCTGAAATCCTGGTTCCTAGAATGCCACAGTACATCCTTTCTTGTTTCAGCATCATGAAACAACCTCTGCAATCTTGGTGTAATTGGAAAATGTCTTAGAACATTATGAGGAATCCTCTTCACAGCATCGCCATCTTTCCATCTTGATGATTTGCATTTCGGGCATTCACTTAAGTTGGAATAATCCTTCCTAATGTAACAAAATTATTCTTACAAACATGGATCATATCATATCCAATTCCAACTGCACGAAGGAAATTCTTCATTTTACTGTAGGTGTGTGGCAGCTCAGACGCATCTGGGAAAGCTTTGCGGAAAGCAGCCAACATCGCATTGAATGATTTGTTGGTCATCCGCTCAGATGTCTTAACCTGAAGAAAGGTGACCATAGCTGAGAATACTGACAGCTTATTTCCTGGGGTGACAGCCACGTTGCATTGTTCCAACATGCGGGCCCACCGTTTTTCTTCTGCAGGTGAAAGTTCACAGAATGCACGAGCATTTCGTAGCATTGTTTCAATGTTGGTCAAACTCACTGGCTCCGCCACCTCCTCCTCCTCCTCCACGTAGTCAATAACATTGATGTTCACAGCTTCACCATGATGAACCCACCTAGTATATGTGACCGACATCCCATACAAGTGTAGATGATTTTGCACAGTTGACTGGGGTCTTGTAACTGAATTCATACAACTGCTACACGGGTAGAGCACATCTGATTTCGGACCACCGTACTCAGCTCTGATAAAGTTCATGAAGTTTTCAACCCCCTCGACATATGCAGTAGAGAATCTTTTAGCAGAAGTTATCCAAGTCATGTCCATCTGTTAGACATACAAATTAGTTCTTCTACTAGATATTACAGGAAAAACATATATGTTTTTTTATGAAGTCCAGAAGAAAATACCTAGGTCAATGTCTAAAGATATGGCAAGATATTTGGACGAGAAGATCTAAGTAACAAAATATATGTAAAGCTAATTCAGCAAATAGATTTGAGTGCTAAATTATGGCAGGCTATTTCAGCAGTCAATGAGGCCGAGCACACAACCATTGAACTATCGAAGGCCATCGCAGCAACAAAGATCGAGTATAAAATGGTGTAGAGCTATTTCACCTAACAGATTGGCTACTAGACCATGGCAATCTACGTCACAATAAATATATGGCATGATATTTTAGCAACTAATCGGCCTTGGCATGCCATCTCAGCTAAGCAGATTGAGTGCAGAATAGGGCAAGGAAGCTTCTTAAGCAAAGCATATTGACTGTAAACTACTTAGGCAAACAGTGAGATTAACAGTGTCTATCAGCTAACATTCATCGCTACACCGACATGCACGGGGCCTCAGTCTAGAATGTGCGTACCGTGGGAGAAGCTGACCGCCGTGCGTCTCCACACGAACATCGCCAGCGGTGGCGGCGCCGACCGTTGTGCGCCTCCACAAGAACGTCGCCAGCAGTGGCGGTGCGGCTAGAGGACGGCAGTCTACGAGAGCATACTGTGGGAGTGAGAGGATCGCCGTGCGTCCCCTCGACGAACCGTGGCGCCGACGTATCGGCGTGGCGGGGAGGGCGGCTTTGGCGGAGCGAATGGAGTGGAGGGGGACGGGAGGGGGGGGGAGGGGGTTTGGGGAATATTATTGGCTAGTTGGCCGAAGGGCGCTTGGATCTAGGATTTGGGGGGAATTTTTGGGTGGGGGGGAGGATTTTCGTGCGGTGGGCGAGGGGAGTTTGGCGCATGGTCTGTTTCTCCAAGTGCAGTCCCACGTGTCGGTGAAGAGGCAACCGAAGCGCGTTCCGTTTCCATGAGCCGTATGCAGGACCGGACGTTTGTGGGGTGCAATGCGACCGCGATAGGGTGCTGTGAGTGTACCGCCTTTTTTTCATTTTAAACTAGGTGCTTCACCCCCTCAAAAAAAACTTGTTGCTTTGCGCGATCCATCGATACTACTACTAGTAATCCGGTAATCCCGACTAAAACGGCGCGGCCGGGTCTTTTCAGCAGCGATATCTTTGGGAGGTTGGCTTAGTTGGGTTTTTTAGGACGAGTAATGCTACACCTACATAGTCCCAGTTACGTAATTAACATAATGTGAAAGTGTGAGCTGTTGATTGTAGATTGGGGGAGGGAGAGGCCCACCACCATGAAAATCAGGGGAGGAGAGAGAGAGAGGCAATTTACGTTAACCCTTTCGTAGGTTCCCGTAGATGTAGAAAAATGTGAAATGCGTGAATGTGCATTTGCAGATAAGGCCTTCCCTCGTTCATTCTTTTCTCCCACAATATCTTGATCTTCCGGTAACACACGGGCATCTTGCTAGTACTCCTACAATATACTATATTATTGTGAAAGTTCATATACACCGGCTGAGATTAATGCAAACACGGCAGATTTTCATTACATTTTGAACTTTTATAGGATAGAAAAATAAAAGAAACCCGACCCTAAACCTATTCTATGGCAGCGACCGACGTCCTCCATCTGCGATCTCCATGTACGGGGGGGGGGGGGGGTTCAAGACCCGTGAAGTGAAGGTGCAGTCTTCGGCAAGGAAAATTAGAACACGGGAGACGAACCGGCCAGTTGGCACACCATGCCCTGCCGCCTCCCATGCCCTACTCATCCTCGGAGGAGTCCCCGACCTCGGCGGTGCCGGACGTTGGATGGCGGCAAGTAGGACGTGTGGCTGGCGGTGCTCCCGCCGTCGGCCGTCAGCGTGGCCACCGCTTGTGCGGCGACTTGAGCGAGGGCGGTGACCTCGAGCTCCATCCCCGAAGACAAGCTCTCCCGCAGAGCGTTCGCGTTTGCGGTCATGGCGGATGTGGTGCCAGGTAGGAGGACGATGCGCTATGGTGTGGAGGTTAGCTGGGCGTTGCCGCTTTAAGTAGCGCATTCCGGTGAGGCCAAGCGTCCTGGTGCGTCATTAAGTCGCCAGAGTTGGTTCCTCGGGCACCGAGCCTCTTAAGATGGCATATGAACGGACGGCATGAATGCGGGCAACCTTGGGCACAAACCAAACATACTAGTTGTTGGTCGTGAGACAACACTAATGCCACCCTTGGCACACTGAAATCGACCGTGTCTAGCGACGATGAGCGTGTCGCTCGCCTCGGTCGCCGTGTCCAGAGGCGATGCTGGAGCTGCGCCACGTTGTTGGCCCCCACGACCCACATGAACGGTTGCCGGTGGCGAGGAGGACGTGGGCCAGCTCCTCCATTGGACTAGTTTGCGCTGCGTCATCCCGACAGGTGTGCCCCACATGTCAGTTTCCCTGTTTTCCCGTCCATATTCGAGCGTTAGTGCTCCGCGTTGCGCATTAGGCCTTTCACTATGTAGGCCAAGCGAGACAACTTATTGTTTATTTGAGCCGGTCAAGTATAATCATGTGGCGTTTGCTTATTTCTCATTCATCTCCAACCCTCTTCTCCATCGATCATGTCGCCCTCCGGTCGAGTCCATCCTCCCGCATGCCTCATTTGAACATTCTGCCGAGTATCATTCGCATGTGGGCCTAGAACATGCTTATATTCCAATGTTTATTTGTAATTTGTCCGACATGCATACAAACAAACGGTTCGTTTGAAGTTTCACTTTGCCTCCACTACGTGTCGCTTCGCGTCTTAGTTTTGGCATCCCATTCGGTTCATGCATGCCCCGACACATGTTGACGAGATCGATTGATGTTCGAGATCAATTGTGTGTCGAGCAAGGAGATCCAGGTTAGGTCTGTTTCTATGATAGAAATGACCTGGGGGTGTCTGTGTGGATTAGAGGGAGTATATTGTACGTTCATAAGCGAAACGAACGTATTGTACCCACCCTAGTCCTCTTTCAATCGATCTCTGGACCCGAGATGAAATCGAGAGAGAACGAGTGGGGGCATGTGTGATACCTAAGGCGGATTCAAAATTTTGAACCTAGTGATCATAGCATCCGCAAATCATATATAAAGGGTATTCAATGTTCGCTTCGCTTTTTGAACATACAATATACTCCCTCCTATCCTTTCTAGTTTACATATAAGTTTTATGTGTAGTCAAAGTATCTCTTCTTTGATAAAAAAAAGTATCAACATTCAACAACGCCCAATCAATATTGTTAGATTCATACCTACTCCTAGATTTGTACTCGAGATGGTTTCCAATTTGTTTTCAACCACGTGAATGTGCTTGTTCTCGCGCATGCTCTTCCTACTAGGATTTCGCCACGTATAGCCAGTCCAATAGTAACTTTTTAAGCTCCCTGTCCAATAGTACTAGTGGAGTACTGACAACATCTGTACTAGAGCATGCAGTGCTCTTAGTTGTACTCCCTCCTTCGATTTGTATAGGGTCTATGTGGAGGAGAGAGATGTGAAAAAGCAAGCGGAGTGAGCTCTCATGCAAGAGCCTAGCTATATACGCATTCCTAGTTAAATACGTACAATAAATATGAAGAAAGATATGGAGAGGAGATGGAAAAAAATTACTAATACAATAGCCAACCTTATAATTTTTTTTGCGGGAAATAGCCCACACTACTGTATGAGTGCAAATAGATGATGGCTATAGATGACATGGCAGTTCCTTATAGCCATCGACTGGCTATATTATTAACCATGCTCTAATGCGTTTTTTAAAACCGCATTTGACTATTGACAAGATTAATAGTACATGAGATGTATAATGTGAAAATTATATCGTTGGAACCTCCTTTCACATACGTATCCCTGCCTTACCCTCCCTTTCGGTCACTTACTGGCGGAACCCATGCTTGCTAGGCCCCGCATGTCAGTTACTCAATGGGTTCGGCCACGTCAGGGGATCCTCATCCGTAATATACTCCCTCTGTTTTTATTTACTCCGCATAAAATGACGCGGGCGGGGGAGGGGGAAGGACGTTGGTTTGCTCTCAACTGGGTCCCACAAGCGAGCGAAAACGCAAGACGAAGCGCGTTCCATTCGGTGAGCGACATGGAGGGTCCAGCGTGCCGGGCTGCAACGTGAACGCGACAAGAGCGATGTACAGTCAAAACCGATTGACCGGTCGTCACCGGAACCACCATTCACACCAGAAGCTTCGCTGCTCGGCCTACGCCAGCCACTACCCTAAAACCACACCTGATCTCCAGCCCCTTCCCTCACCTTTCGATCCCGTAGCCCGCATCAAGCGTCCCCTAGTTCACGGTCATGATGCGCCGCAAGATCACGTACTACAAGATGCTGACGCCGGAGCGCCGCGCAGAAATGGCGGCGGTGGTCAGCGCCAGAGACCTCCGTTCCCAAGCTCGCTTTGCGGCGGGCCAATCCCCGAGTTCTCTAGAGCCAAGCTACGAGGAGGAGGAAGCCGATCCAATGTTCATGACGGAGGTCGTGGCGCAGAAGGCCCCCGATGGGTATGAGACGATGGACGTCGACTTTGTGCCGGCATCCGAGTCCCCCATGGTGCAGGCGAACCAGCGGTTCAACCTGGCGATACTAAAGGAGGACCGGGAGGCAGAGGCTCAACTCGACGCGGAGCGCGCACATGCCGCTGCCAACAAGGCTCTCCTGCAGGCGGAACCAGATGTCATGGATGTGAACCGGGCGGTGGAGGCTCAAGTTGAGGCGGAGCGCGCGGATGCCGCTGCCATCGAGGCCCTCCTGCAGGCGGAACCGGACGTCCTGGACTTGAACCGGGCGGCAGAGGCTCAACTCGACGCGGAGCGCGCGGATGCCGCTCTCATCGAGGCCCTCCTGTAGGCGGAACCGGACGTCCTGGACTTGAACCGGGCGGCGGAGGCTCGACTCGACGCGGAGCGCGTGGATGCCGCTGCCATCGAGGCCCTCCTGCAGGCGGAACCGGACGTCCTCGACTTGAACCGGGCAGTGCTCTCATCCGTGCAAAGCGCCCGCACGCTCCACGTGAACGAGTAGCTGGAGGCCGAGGACAACCACGGTGCGGAGACACATGTCGGCAGCTATGGCTGGTTCGCGCCGGCAGCCAAAGACGATGAGGTCGTCTCGTTCCGCGAGCAGTGATAGTTTTTCTTTATGTTGTTGTTTTTATGGATCTTTTGCTGTGTAAAAACATATATTATTATGAAAGTAGCCTGACTTGGGTCAGTCTACCATTTCAGGCGGTTGGATGAATATCCTACGTCTCCTAACCCTTCTTCCTCACCTCTTCTTCTTCCCCAACAGACCACCGCACGGGCCATACGGATACTCCCCAACATGCGGTTGGATAAACATACTCTATGAACGAAAATTATGTGTCAGTGGTAGGATGGATGAGTTTGGTTTGTTCACATGCGACAGCACATGTCAGTGAGGGTGTGTTCCCTTGGTTGGGTTTGCGGCGTGCAGGAGCGACTGTGCATGTGAGGGTGCGGTGCGACCGCGGCGTGCAGGAGCGACCGTGTGAGGGTGCGGTGCGACCGCGACAACCGTGCGCAAGTGTACCTCCTTTTCATTTTGAAAACTTTAGGCAAGCTTGGCAAAAATGTGTGGCGAAGTATGGCAATGCAAGGCCTAGACCCAAACAGGATAAGTACGTAGTACTACGTACTAGGAGTACTAGTGTTAAAAAAGAAAGGCGGGGTTTTCCTTCGTGGGATGAATCGATACAAATCCTCGTTTCACATGTCAATTAATGCGTATTTTTTTCTCCAAAGCCCAAAGAGCTAACCATCTCACTCCTCATCGCTTGATTAATGCTGCGCCATGCAAACCAACCTTCTCACTTCCGCATGCATGCAGGGGATATTAATGTCCTTGGTTGCTAGTACGAGGCAAACCCCATCAATTTTGCCATGATTAGTGTTAGTGGCCTTTTGCAAATTGTAATTTTGATATACTGGCCTTGTGTACAAAAAAATGGAGGTAGTAAATATATTTGACTTCCTTCCCCATTGCGGTGACGTCGACGATATCTCGAACGTTGTGGTTTGGCGAAGTGCATTCGACGGAGAACACCATTGAGGGAGACCATGGTAAGTCGTTCGCAAGTGCCGGCTGCAAGCCGAGATAATCGCCTTATTTGCATCTAGGAAGTCTGTTGAACCAAAGGACGCGTAAATGTACTAGTACTACTCGTACACAATAGCGTCGTCCGTCCAGCTTAGTGCGGTGAGATGGTTTCTCGAAGAAGACGATGGAGAAGCGGAGTCAGTGAAGAGTGAAATGATGGTTGCTTCGTCCGTGCTTTGTGATTTGACGCCTCCTTTGCTTTGTGATTTGTGATAGAAGGGACAGGGGAGTAGACTCTATCCTCTATATTGTACATGCATCCAAGCACGGGAGAAAGAGGAGAGACGTTGCATTTTTCTATTCCTTCAATCAATCAATTAGGGAGCTTCAGTTCCATCCTTTTGGCTTTGGCAACACCGTCCACAATGGTTCCCACGATGCCAAAAGCTATTTTCACATTTGGCTACACATTGTGGATTCCCTTGACCGTACCACTTGGTTTTGCTCCTGTGTGCTATCTATACAAATCTCAATTATATTGATCTAAAAAAAATATAGAATCAAGATTAGTAAAAAGGAGGTGATTTTGCCGCGCGGATGGCGGGGGAGGTTTCTTATTTTTAGAGGACGTTGTCTTGGCGGTTTGCTAACACGCGGTCCCATGTTTCAGTGCTTTACAAGCCGATCCGCTTCCCACATGAGGCAGAACCACGGTAGAAGCAACACGTGGTTAACTTGAAGAAGATGAGAGAGAAGCGGGTTCAGCAACGAGTGAAATGATGATTGCTCCGTCCCTCCAACTTCTTTTTTTAGCATTATTACTTCGTCCCTCCAACTTAACTGAGGGAAAGGTGCAGCTTTGTGATTTGATGCCTCATTGCTCATTACTACGCCAGCTCCATGACTGGGTGCTTCACCCCGGCTGCTCTGCACTGTATTCCGGTATGGCACGTGGACCCGGTAGCTTGATGGCCCACATGTCGACGAAAGGGACTATGTCGGTGTACAAAAAGAGGGGCGCACTTTTGTACCCCTTTACCTGTGCACGGGCAGTCGGAGCCGCGCCCGCGGTCGCACCAAGCAGAGCAGGGGAGGTGAGCCAAAAGTAAGACCGAAGCCCAAGGCAATCAGAGCAACGCTAAGGCCAAGACCACAAAGGGCAGAGGGACGAAGCAGGTTCCCCCGGCAAGACCCTTGCCAGGGTAGCCTCAGCAGCCCCGGAAAGACCCTTGCCGGGGTAGCTCGCCCCACACCAACAGAGCGAGCCACCCTTGAGCCCATGGTCCCCAACGCCATCATCCACGTGGGGTCAGGGCTCGGGAAGGCACTTCTGTGGTGGCATGCAGATCTTTGTGAAGACATATTCAAGATCAGATGAGGATTAGAAGACGACAACCCTCGACAAGACCCTTACCGAGGAAGGCCACCAGACCCCCGGCAAGGCCCTTGCCGAGGACGACAGCACGCCACAGCAAGACCCTTGTCGGGTCACCCGACAAGGCCCTCACCAAGGACGCCTGCAGGGCCACCGCCAGGTCCACGCCAACCAAGCTTCCACCGCTGTTCACATGCAGTTGCCAGCCAAACCAGCTGGGCGGGCACCTGCGTGGCAACATGCAACTCCCAGGCCAACTCATCGAGCGCCTGTGTGGCGGCATGCAGATCTTCGTGAAGGCTCCACCACCGCGCCACCTCAACTGCCTGCCTGCCTACATGGCGCCGCACGCATCGTTGACCAGGGCGCGTGTCGAAGCGAGAAGGAGCGGCGACGAACGGGACGGGCCTCGCCCCTGTCCCCAATAAAGCAAGGGGACACCTAAGCTACACATTAAATGCGTCTTGTCCTGTAATACGAGCGATAAGCTCAGGCATCAGACGCTTTTCCACCTCCTGTGCCACTGGCAGCCCCTTTCGACTATAAAAGGAGGCCCATGGCATCTTTGGAGGAGGATTCGCTCTTCGAACCACGCACTGACCACAGCTAGTTCGAGAGCTCAAGAACTCTTTGAAATACACCCACCAAAGCAGGACTAGGGTTTTACGCATCCTCGCGGCCCGAACCTGGGTAAACGATCCTTGTGCTGTCTACTAGCCCTGCTCTCCTCTCAACCCCACACCCCAACAACCGTAGTAGGGATTCTTGTGATCCCATAGGTGTCGTTCCACACCGACATCCTTGGCACGCCAGGTAGGGGGCGCAATTTTGATGATCTGGTCTAGTAGTTAGCCTAGTGGTTATTCGTCGCCATGGCTCCTGAGAAGAAGGCAGCCGGAGGAACGATGTCGGCTCGGCGACAGAAAAGCTAAGTCATTCAGAGCTTGGATTTATTTCCTCCTATACATAAAGTTATCATCCTCGGAGATCTCGCCTATGTATGAGAAACCTGCACGCAAAAGGGCCCTCCCGCAATTGGCAACGCCCTTGTTCTGCTTCGAGTCTGCTCAACAGCTCAAAGCGGCCGCGTCAGGAGTGGCGGGGTAGCCTTCTGCACTTGGCAACGCTCCCGACTCTGACTCGAGTCAAGCTCGACAGTTCGGGCTGCCATGCTGAGGGCAGCAAGGTGGTTCGCCTGGAAGCAAGCACACCCGGCAGGCCAATGGGGATCCGTCCCCAAGACGCCGCCTTGGGTTTACGCGCCGGCGAGCCTACCCAGTAACGTAGGGAGGACATGTAAAGGAAGATCGAACAGGAAAATAACATGCATAATACTGAAAGTGCTACAGAGTTATATTACATCAAATTGTTGTTGCAGTTCTAACTAGAGATAGCAATTGTCTTGGTTGTGAACCTGCAACGGCGATAAAGAACGGGATGCCTAATCCCGGTTCTGGCCCTCCACCCTATGGATTTCGCCGACTCGGCTGATGATGGGCTTGATGCGCTCCCTGAGCGGCGCGAGGTCAGTACCCTCCGGCAAGCTCTCCAGCGCGGCGTCGAAGTCGAGGTCGGGGTACCAGTGCACCACCTTGGTGAGAACCTTGGTCATGGCACCCTGGCAGAGCCTCCGGGACTCGTCGGCTAGTGTGGCCGCCCGGTTGGCGTGGAGCCGCTCCAGAGCGCCGACAACCTTCTCAAAGAACATGGTCAGGCTGCAATTGGCGCTCACGCTCCGCTCCGGGACATACCTCACGTCCGGCATCCCCATGATGGCCAGCTGTGTGGTGGCCTGGTTGGCGACAGTGGCGAGGCGATTGAGCCAACGGTTCTCTCCCTCCACGTGATCCGTGAAGTTGAGGCCCTCGTTCTTCCGCAACAGCTTCTCGGCCTCCAGCTCCTTGCCTAGGGTCCCCTCTCGGGTTTTGGCCTCCGACAGCACCTTCTTGAGACTCTCCAGCTTCATCTTGAGGTCTTTGATGGAGTTCTTGGCCTCGGAGAGCTCCCTGGCCTTGCTAGTGACCGCGCCCTGCGCTTATGTCAGGGCAATGTTAAGCGTGTCCCTCTCCTGGGACAGCTTTAGGGCCTGCTCCTTCAGCCCGTCGCGCTCCGCCTCCAACTCCTCCACCTTTCCGGCGTGAACCTGGGCCTGGGCATCGAGTGCCTCTTTGTGCCTCTGCTTCAGCTCACTGGTCCGCTGCAAGACAAGCGTCTCCACCTCTACATCCTTGTCGCGAAGCATGGCGGCAAGCTTCCCCTCGCGTGCGGCGAGGTCCTCCTCCTGGGAGTTCAGCGCGGCTTCATGTTGGGTCCGGGCGGCTGCGGCCAAGTTCCTCGCCGTCTCTTGAGCTTTCTCGACGTCGGCGAGCTTCATGGTGAGCTCCACGTCACGCCTGGCCAGCTCGCCTTGGGCAGCCTTGAGCTCCTTGTGGGCCTCGCGGAACCAGTCCTGCGTCTCGGCGACGCGCTCCTGGAGATCCGCCTCCGCCTTCTCCACCACCGCCGTCCTGGACTTAACTTTGTCCAGGCGGGCATGGTGGAGCGCCTGGAGCTTCCGAAAGCTGGCACCCATGGCATGGAGGAGCTGCTCCTCCTGCGAGCCGTCGCCACCAACGATTGGCTCGTCGACGACTTCAAGCCCGGCAGCAGCAAGCACTTCATCGTCGAACACCTCTCCCTCAACGGGTGTCCTGGTGCTCGACGCGCCTGGAAGGTGGACGAACAAGTTGTCACTCACCCTTAGGTACTTGCCGGAGCCGGAAGCAACGGAGGAGGAAGGCTGGTCGCCAGCCTCCTCCTCCTCCTCCTCCTCATCAGGGGCCTTGTCGGCCTCTCGGTGGGCCCCTTGGCAGCGTCCTCAGCAGCACCCTTGGCGGCCTCCTCCGCGGCGATCTTGTCGGCGTCCGCCTCGGCGGCCTTGGCGACGTCCTCGATGACGGCGTTCACGTCCTCTGGGTTCACCGTGGAGGGATCTGGACACCATAGAAGGGGGTGAGGCAAGGCCAAGACCAAGAACCAGAAAGAAAAAGGAACAGGGACGATCGGCGAACGACTTACCAGTGCCGGAACCGAGCTGGGAAACAGAAGTCCCCTCCCTGCCAACATTTGGCGTCGAGGCAAAGCCGCCGGCGCCCAAGTTCTCCTCCTCCTCCTCCATGTGCGTGGGCTCGGTACTTGGCGCCCTTGCCAGGGACGCCCCTTGGGGCGACGTGGTCGATGGGGGCGACGTGTTGGGAGTGGCCCTCTGCGACTCCTCCTGCTGCTGCTCTCCTCCTACATACCTGGCAAGGTCAGCACCAAAGTGTCGCGCCCTTGACACGTGTCGACGGGGGAAGAGTGAAGAACTTACGCTGGGGGCTAGGCCGGGGGCTGCTGTCTGGGCCGCTCAACACCACCAATGGCGCCCTCGAAGTACCAGCCGGGGACTGGCCACCCGCCGAGACCTTGGCCCTCTTCACTCTCTGGGCCAGTGTCTCTACGTCCCTGTAAAGACGAAGACAAGTCAAGACGAGCGACAGAGATTGAGGAGGCAGAGATAACAAAAAGGAACCAGATGCTTACTCGTCGTCCGCCTCCTCCTCTGCCGTCTTCCTCTTCCTCCTCGGGCTGAGGGATCCATAATCGAAGGTGGCCTCCATGTCAACATCCGCCGGAGGAGGGGAAGGGGGCGGTGTCTGGGCACGCTTGGATGAAGAAGGGGCGGCTGTCTTCTTCTTCACCGCGGCCTTCGCCGGCTTCTTTGCCGCTGCGGCCCTCGTATGGCGTCGGGACCCCTCCAAGGTCAGCTGCGGATGTGCAGCCCTGCCGGGTCAGACCGGCTCGCCGGAACTGGCCCGCCGCTAGACTCGCCCTCTCCCCATAGCCGGCGTCGGGCCTGCGGTCTCGGCCTCCTCCTAGGATGACTCGTCGGCAACATCTTCAACTAGAGGAGCCTCTGTGCCGGCGCTGCTGGCCCACCCGGCGGCCGCCGCCCACGGGGCGAGCTCCTCCTCCTCCGTGGCCGTCGCGGCCTTGTCCTCCACACCACCGGCGCTGCCGGCCTCTTCGGCAAGTTGTGCCTCCCTTGCCCTGGTGTAGTCCAGCTCCGCCTGGGTGGTGTCCTGGACAAGCAGCCGCTCGGCGTCGGTGTTGACGTACCCCTCGTGCAGGGTGTCGAAGAACTGCTGCACCTCAGCGTCCTCCGGCTCCTTCCAGCTCGGGTCAGGGCCATGCGCGTTGCAGTCCGGCATCATGGCAATGATTTTGGACCAGCGCTGAAGTTATTGCAATAACGGACCACCCCGTCGGCAGCTTGAACAGAGGCCCCTTGAGGACCTTGCTGGCCTTGGCGGCGGCCCTCGCGACCTTGCCGGTCCGCTCGACCTCGCCTTCGTGTCCCACGTCAAGTTGGAAGAGCCACTGGCAGAAATGGGCGTGCCCCATCACTGTGAAGTTGTGGTCGAGGCCGGGACGAAGCCGCATGATGTCGGCGGGGTTCGTGAAGAGGCAGGCCGGCCTCCCCTTGTTATGCAGTGGAGCAATCCGGTGGCGGATGAAGTCCGCCCCGATCATCTCAAGGGTGAGGCCGGCCTCGGTGAGCCGGAGGATCCTGGTGGTGGCGACCGTGAGCTTCTCGTCGTCAGCATCGACGTCGCCCCAATCATTTCTGCAGACCGGCCGCGCCCGATGAACTTCGCAGAACGCTGGCGGGCCTCCTCCTCGATCCAGCACCACCGACCACGCCATTCTTCCCACCTCTCCTTCATGGCGCCCTCCGGATACGCTCCCTTGGATCTTGAGACCCAGGCGGTGCAACCGGAGATGGCACCCCCTGGTTGGATCCGAGAGGAGAAGTAATGACGGAAGAGCGTCGTGTTGGGGTGCACTCAGGCGAAGCCCTCGCAGAGGTGCGTGAAAAGGGCCATGCACGCCACCGCGTTCGGAGTAAAATCCAGGAGGCGGAAGCCAAAGGTATGCATGACGTCGCTGAAGAAATCGGAGAAGGGAGGACAGAGCCCGCAGGAAAAATAATCGACAAAGAAGGGGTATCGATTTAGGGCAGCCTCAGCGCAGTCGGCGGGGATGACGCGTGTGGCTGGATGCCGCGAATCCCCCGCCTTCACTCCCCACGGGGCTGAAGTAGTCCCGAAGCTCGAACATGTCAACCTCGAGGGGAAGAAGGCGGACTGCGTCCGCTGCACCGCCAGCGCACTCTCCGGCGGCTCCGCGGCTCCGGCGTCCTTGGCCACTCCCTTGCCCTTGGTGGATTTTGGCGCCATGGCGGCCAAGGGAGGAAGGCAGGACAGAGGGCGGTGGAAGCGCAACGGCGGCGAGCAGGAACGAAGCTTGAAGAAGAAGAGGAAGGCGGGCGGAGGTTTCTGAGATTGGGGTTGCGCGAAGGGTAAAAGGCACAGTGCGCCCGCGGTTATCCCTTTTTATGGGGAAGCCACAGGGTGCGCTGCCCATTTACTGCGATATGATGCATGCATGTGGAAACCGCCCCATGCATTCCGCCCATGTCACGCACACCCCTCCACGCCGCGCCACACGCGCGGATCGTGGGAAGCGCCGTGCGTGAAAAGTCTTACCACAGTAAAAACTGCCCCGCCTGCCCGCGCACCATTTCGGCCCTGCCCAACAACGTGTCGCGCTTATGTGTGGCCCAGGCCCAGGGGCTCCTGTCGGTGTACAAAAAGAGGGGCGCACTTTTGTACCCCTTTACCTGTGCACGGCAACAAGTCGTGCTCATGGGTCGCACCAAGCAAAGCAGGGGAGATGAGCTAAAGTAAGACCGAAGCCCAAGGCAATCAGAGCGACGCCAAGGCCAAGACCACAAAGGGCAGAGGGACGAAGCAGGTTCCCCCGGCAAGACCCTTGACAGAGAAGCCAAAGAGCCCTAAGAAGACCCTTGCCGGGGCAGCTCGCCCAGACCAACAGAGCGAGCCACCCTTGAGCCCACGGTCCCCAACGCCATCATCCACGTGGGGCCAGGGCTCGGGAAGGCACCTTTGTGGTGGCATGCAGATCTTTGTGAAGACATATTCAAGATCAGATGAGGATTAGAAGACGACGACCCTCGGCAAGACCCTTACCGAGGAAGGCCACCAGACCCCCGGCAAGGCCCTTGCCGGGGACGACAGCACGCCATGACAATACCCTTGCCGGGCCACCCGGAGATAACCGAGACACGCGGAGACGGTGATGTATCCCTAAGTTCACACCCTTGCGGATGCTAATCTCCGTTTGGAGCAGTGTGGAGGCACAATGCTCCCCAAGAAGCCACTAGGGCCACCGTAATCTCCTCACGCCGCAAGACAATGCAAGATGCCGTGATTCCACTAAGGGACCCTTGAGGGCGATCACCGAACCCGTACAAATGGCAACCCTTGGGGCGGTCACCGAACCAAGACACTTTGGCAACCCTTGGGGGCGGTCACGGAACCCGTCAAATTGCTCAGGCGATCTCCACAACCTAATTGGAGACCTCGACGCTTGCCGGAGCTTTACACCACAATGATTGAGCTCGAACACCACCAACCGACTAGGGCGCCCAAGCACCCAAGAGGAACAAGCTCAAGGGCACCAAGCACCCAAGAGTAATAAGCTTCACAACTTGTAACTTCCACGTATCACCGTGGAGAACTCAAACCGATGCACAAATGCAATGGCAAGGGCACACAGAGTGCCCAAGTCCTTCTCTCTCAAATCCCACCAAAGCAACTAATGCTAGGGAGGAAAATGAGAGGAAGAACAAGAAGGAGAACACCAAGAACTCCAAGAACTCGATCCAAGCGGTTCCCCTCACATAGAGGAGAAAGTGACTGGTGGAAATGTGGATCGAGATCTCCTCTCTCTTTTCCCTCAAAACTAGCAAGAATCCATGGAGGGATTGAGAGTAGCAAGCTCAAGGAAGGTCAACAATGGGGGCAAAACGAGCTCAAGAGATAGGGAACCATTGGGAAGAAGACCCCTTAAATAGGTCCCCACGAATCTGCCCGTTATGTGCGTAAAGCTGTAGGACCGGTACAACCGTGCACGAACCGGTACAACCGGCTAAAGCAGAGGAAAACCAACCTGGGAAAAGCTCTAAGCGGTACAACAGCACTGGGAACCGGTAGTAGGGTTAAACCAGTTAAACCGGTCAACAACCGCCAAGAACCGCTCCAAAACAGAAACCAGTCTGGTGGTAGAGCGGTACATGGCCGTACAACCTCGGACCAATTGGAGGCGGTACAACCGCTCAAACACCGGTTGTACCGGTCCAACCAGTACAACCTCTCTACGGGCGGTACAACCTCTCTATGTAAAACAAGCAATATCAAAACAGCCACAACTGTCGCATACGAGCTCCGAATTCGATGAAACCAAGTTTGTTGGAAAGCTAGCAACAAGGGCTAACACAATCTTGATAGAAATATCAATAAGAAGCAAATGATAAAAGGCCCATAAGAAAATGGTGAGAACCCTTCGTTGGATAAGACCGGTAAAACCTCCAACACCGAAAACATCATAGAAGACGCATGCGAACTCCGTTGATGAACTCGAGCTTGTCATAAAAATGACCATAAGCTCCAAATCTCACAAGGAGAAGAACCAAACAAGAACCAAAAAGATGATGCAAGGATGCAATGGTTTGAGCTCTGTACTAACGATACGATCAAGCTACCAACTTGAGAGCCCCCTTGATAGTACGACAAGCGATCCTATAACCCGGTCTCCCAACTACCACCACGAGACCGGTAAAATAGAAAACCTATCAAGGGCAAACCTTTGCCTTGCACATGGTCCAAAATGAGCTAGATGAAGACGATCTTGACTCCCTCAAGTTGGACCACCTTTCTTGATTGCGTTGGCTCGATGAAGACTAGATGATTGCTCCCCCATAGTCCACTATGGGTGAGCGACTCTTCAGCACATCTTCACAAGTCCATTGACACCACAATGGATGGAAAGATTCAAACTTGATTGCTCCCCCATACTCCATTATGGGTGAGCCACTCTTCGTGTTGCTCCACTTGAACTTGCACACAAGAAACTTGATGACGATCACCACTTGATGTCATCCTCCATGGGTTGTATGGGATCTTCCTCTTGACGCAAGACCATGGAAACATACCTAACCCCAAAAAGAACTCTCACGTAGACCATGGGTTAGTACACAAAGCGTAATGGACAATGCTTACCATACCATGGGAACACTTGGTCCCTCTCGGTACAACTTAGCGCTTTGTGTGTTGATCAACTTGAATCACTCTCTATACTTAGGCTAGATCAACCTTGAATCTTTCCAACTCTCTTCATTTGGATGATGTCTTGAAGGTGAACATGAATGATCACATAATCTTCTTCTTCAAGACATGTTTGCAATAAGCTCAACACTCACATGACCAATCTTTGGATAATTCCTTAATAGCACCTTGGTCAACTCATAAACTCCTTGAAACCAACACATGGACTTCAAGAAAAGCCTATGGACAAAACCTTCAAATATAACTCAAGGCAACCATTAGTCCATAGAGATTGTCATCAATTTCCAAAACCAAACATGGGGGCACCGCATGTTCTTTCAATCTCCCCCATTTTGGTAATTGATGACAATCACTTTCAAGAGAGTTTATATAAGGAATTATGCATCACCATGCAATGCAATAATAGTGCAATGAATGAGATGCAAAAGCTAAGGAACAAAACCAAAGCAAGAGGAGATAGCTCTCTAAACTTCTCCACAAAACTCTCTGAAACTTCTCCCCATTGGCATTGATTGCCAAAATGGGCGAAAAAGTTTGGAAGGCCAATATAAATTGTGGTCCTCCATAAATTGTGTATTTCTCAACAAGAGAATGGAATGCAATACACATATCCAACTGACAATACTTGGAGGAAGACAAACTATATTGAGGCACAAAGATTGCAAAAAATGATATGCCACAAAGACATAACAAAGAGAGAAACAAGCAATCAAAAGATACCAATTGAAGCAAGCAATCAACGGATATCAATTGAACCAACTAGACCAATGATCCTAGATGCCACAAGAATAAATACATTATGATAAGCGCAAAGGAGTGTTCTAAACAAACTAGAGAAACTCCCCATGATTTGTGCACACATAAGAATTTTTGTATTTGAATACAAAGTGCACAAAATAGGATCATAACTTCCCCGAATCAATAGAAACTTACAACAAGTGCAAGTGAGCATATAGGAAACTAAGCCTAAGCGCTTGCAATAAGCACATGGTTGAGCAACATTGTAAAAGAGGCAACTTAAGAATAGGCTCAACCAAAATGATGTGTGTGAGTCATGGCAAAGCACATGAGAGGACTAATATACGGATGACCATAAGCATCAACATAGTCTCGAATGAATGAGATACATGGTGCAAAGCCTTTCATTCTCACACACAACTAGCAAATGGGTTCACAAGCTTACTAATAAGAAAATAGAGAACATATGCTTGTGACAACCCGTGGTGAAGATAGACGATGAGAGGCTCATCAAGACGAGGGGTACCAATTAAGATGGCAAACGCCAGTAAAGATAAGAAAGAGGAAAATAATCGTCACCACACAAGAGTGCATCAAGATGCAACGATAGATGACACGCACTCAAGGCAAAAAGCTTTCACGGAGCCACCAAAGAAATAACATAAGAAAGACAAGGTGGACGTGAAAGAAAGGATATCAACTAGAGATGTAATTTCTCTCAAGTGTATAAGGTTCTAAGTAGACAAAATCATGATGATATATATCTACAAAGAGGGATGTACACCAAATAGTTACAACATGAAGGAACAAGATATCCACAAGGAAGTCATAAATATACCAATAAGATATTTTCTTGAAAGCATAGCACTTGGCTAGATATGGTCTTATTGTATATAAATGAATTCCTAACGCATGAACATCAAAGACATCACAACTAGCAACATGAGATCATCGTTGAGATGCTTTGAGAAAGGAAACAAGTATCACAAGAAAGAATGAAATACATGCCATGATACAACCTACACAAGGTTGATGCAAGTAATGTGTGCATGTAGTAGATGATGATACTTATTACCGAGATACCATTGGAAGGATGTAGTAGATACCAACTGAAGGTAGATAGTAGTTCATTGATCATCCTTGCTTGACTCCAATATGCACATGGTGACAACATCTTCCTTGTGAGTGAGCCGAGCATCCAATGCATCTCCAAATGTTCCTAGAAGAACAACACAAACTAAACGGTACCCAAACTCATACGGGACCAAATAGTTAGAAACACCAATACATAGGACAAACTCCACATAAATATGTGCATATAGATATGAAAATGAATTTCATGCACATCTTATCCAAATTGAGACTAGGTGGAGTTTCCCCTATATATTGAGTCAACGAAAGAAAGCATGCCAAATAGAATACATGAAGTAAATATGCAGGCTCAAAACTTTCAAGAACCGATACCAAAAGACAGAGAAATGCCAAGTGAAAAGGATACCAAATGGAGAAATCATCACTTGGAAGATATCATTAAATATACATCAAGGAATGAGATGTCCATTGATACACACTAAACTAAAGATGTCAAACTCCCAAAGAGAGGATGGTTCCAAACAAACCAAGCTCTCAACAAAGTTTCATGATGGCACAAAGTACCAAAAATAAATGGCTTGCCTTCCACCAAAACACACTTGATAAGGATCAAAAGAAGAGTGTTCTAAAGAAAATAGGATAGCTCCCCCCACGAGTTGTGCATTATATAGGATTTGCATTTGAATACAAAATGCACAAGGTGGGATCACTACTTTCACTATATCTAGAAAACACTAGACAAGAAAAAGAAATAAACAAGATCCACAAGTGGTAGGGAAGACATCGGGAGTTGACACAAACCTTGGCAAGAGAAAAGGCAAATAAAAACAAAAGCCAAAGTAAAGATGATCAACAAATTCTACCACACATAAGTGACTACCAATTGTCAAAAGACAAGAAGTATTTGGAAATAATTCGGTGGTAGATAACAAGGACATCCAACATCATCTTCACAACAAACACAAGCAAATTGCAACTTGTAGAGCTAACATGCCACCTAGGAACAAGATAATCTACAATATCAATTCTAGGTGACAATATCTCAAATGTACACATTTTCTAGGCTTGTAATATGCACTTAGCATATTACTCCCCCATAATGTGATACCAATAAGAACTTAACAAGAGGCAATAAGAGGAACAAACAAGAGATAATTAATGGACTATTTAGAATTTAAATTTCTCATGAGAGATATACCACCTAGAGACTAGATAATCTTGAAATATCAATACTAGATGGTATTACTCATGTACACACATTTATAGGATTGTGAGGTGCACAAAGCACATCACTCCCCCATAATGGGATATTCCATTAATCTCTCACAAGAGCCAACTAAGAAATAAACAAGATGCAAAAAGGCTCAACACACAACACACATGTACATGATGTGCAAACTAACATGCACATACTTGATTTCTCAAGATAAGCAATTTTGAAGCACAACATATACAAGCACATGCAAGATACAAAACCACAACATGCTAAGGGACAAGTAACTCTTAATGTAAGCAATTTAAGCACGAGTTACCGCAAGGAGGAACATTGGATATATGATAGAAAGATAATCCGAATGACTTGGCTTGACATAATATGAATGATGAGGACCCCTTAAATCTTCATAATGTAGCCAAGTCTCCAATGTCCTCCAACAACACCTATTGATCAAGTTTGAGCTAGTTGGTCCCCAACCAAGTTGGGTCCTAAGAGGTTAGTCACAATAGGCTTGGCCACCCAAATGGTTCTTTTCTTGACACCACTTTGAGTACCAACAAACTTGGCAAACACATTGCCAACCTTATCCTTCCCAAGAGAATAGACATCATCAATAATAATTGGGTTGGATAAGTTACCACTAGTGCATGAAGAAGCGGCGTGGCCTTTCTCACGACATCGAGCAACGTCTACTCTTCACTTTCTTCTCAATTGATTTCTCAACAAGAGAAGCATTAACTTGAGTCTTCTTGGGAAGTGGCCTATCTTCAACTTGAGGTTGAGCATGAGATTGAACTTGTGCCCTCTTCCCTTGTTGCTTGACACTAATGGCCTTCTTCTTCAATGGGCAAGATCTAACATGATTCCCTTCTACTTTGCACTTGAAGCAAACAATCTTGGCCGATTTCTTGACTTGTTCTTGGCCCTTCTTTTGTTCATCTTGGACTTCTTCTTATTGGAGTTGAATCCAAGTCCACCTTTGTCATTGGGAGATTTTTCACACTCAACATATTGTTGAGTGTGGATTTCCTTCATGACTCTTTTCGAAGTCTTTCTTCAAAGAAGTGACTTGGGCCTTGAGCTCTTTGATTTCCTCTACATGGTTAGTCTCAATACAAGTACTAGAGGAAGTATAAGCTTCATTGTTAGAGCAACAAGGCAAGGAAAGCAATTCATCACAAGATGTACCAACATTGTGAGTAGATGAATTACAAGGACTAGCACATATCAATATAGCATTTTGACTAGAAGTAGTGCTAGTATCCACATGAGGCTCACTAGATGTTACCTTAGCAAGCATGGCCTCATGAGCTATCTTTAGCACATTATGGGATACTAGAAGATCGTCATGAGAGCTTGAGAGCTTTTCATGGCTTTCTTCCAATATCCCATAATTGCTAGATAACAACTCAAGTTGAGCCCTTAGCTCAACATTCTCCTTCAATATGGATGCTTCACAAGAGATAGAGTTAGTAGCACAAGCATCATCATTAGCAATAGGAGGAGAAGACAACTTGGCAAGCTCTTTTGAGTATGAAGCTTTAAGTTGAGCATGAGACTCGGTGAGTTTGATGAGCTCACTCTTAATGACCCTTGAGCCATTTTCGAGGTGCTCAAAGTCCTCAAGGAGTTTAGCATGCACAACTTCAAGCTCCTCATTTTTAGTTTCAAAATTATTGGCCACCTCGAGAGCTCTATCACGAGATTCCCTCACTCTAGATAATTCTAGAGCAAAAGTCTCCTCAAGAGATTCCTTGGTGGTTTGTTCAAGTTCAAGAGCTTGAGAGAGGTCCATAATCTCATTAGTGTAATCACGCTCATGACCTTCCATTTTATCAATGGTGACCTCATGCTCCTCGAAGACGAGATTCCAACTCATCAATATATTTCTTGCCCTTAATAGCAATAGACATGATTTCCATGAAGTTGAAGCGAGCAATTTTATTCTTAAGAAGAGCTTTAAAAATCATTTCCCCCTTAATTTTTAAGGAGGCAACATCATCACTCTCTTCATCATAATCAACATCATCATCACTCTTGCCATCATCAATATCATCGCAAGATATATTGGATTCAAAGGGGGAGATACCTTTGAAGCCTTGGCCATAAGGCAAAATGCAATAGATGATGATATAGGATCCCTTGAAGCACCATTCAAGACCACATCTTGTTCCATGGAGTGTTGGGTTTCATCTACATTGTTAGCAAAACAACTCGAGGAAATACATGCATTTTTATCATGGCAACAAGATATAGCAAGCATATCATCATGAGATTTAGTCAAGCAATTTCTACATGATATGCAAGGACTATCAACACAAGCAAGTGAAACATCTGGAGTGCTCAAAGTGTTAAAGCCCAAAGAAGGAGCATTGCAATAATATAGTGATGAAGGATCATCCACAAAAAGCACACTATCATCATTGCAATGACCGACACTACTCACCATATCATTACCTTGTGGCAAACCACATGTAGGTGAAGTAGAAGAAGTTGAGAAGACTATACGGCCGGAGGCGGAGGGAGAACAATCATCCCTACAAATCTTGGACAAACCATATTTATCTTGAAGCTTCGTCCACAACTGATGAGCATCTCGGAACGGCATGAGTTGAAATATAACTACATTGCTCAAAGCATCAAAAAGCACATTAGAAGCTTGAGCATTGAGATAAGAGTTTTTATCATCCTCTAAAGATAATCTTTGGGGATCCTTTGGAGGAGAAAACCCATATCTACAATTCGCTCTAAATTTGGGTCCATGACCCTAAAGAGATTAAGCATGTGAATTACCCAAACATCAAAATTTGTGCCATCGAAACTAAGAGTGTCAGAGAAACCTAATCCTCTAGTCGACATCTTTACTCTCTAGGCGGTAAAGCCTAATAAAGAGAGACGAGGCTCTGATACCAATTGAAAGATCGTGGATGTCGCCTAGAGGGGGGTGAATAGGCGTTTTAAAATAATTACGGTTTAGGCTTGAACAAATGCGGAATAAACCTAGCGGTTAATTCGTCAAGCACAAAACCTAAAACAACTAGGCTCACCTATGTGCACCAACAACTTATGCTAAGCAATATAAGCAACTATGTGATAGCAAGATATATGACAAAGAACAATATGGCTATCACAAAGTAAAGTGCATAAGTAAAGGGCTCGGGTAAGAGATAACCGAGACACGCGGAGACGACGATGTATCCCAAGTTCACACCCTTGCGGATGCTAATCTCCGCTTGGAGCGGTGTGGAGGCACAATGCTCCCAAGAAGCCACTAGGGCCATCAGAATCTCCTCACGCCAAGCACAATGCAAGATGCCGTGATTCCACTAAGGGACCCTTGAGGCGGTCACCAACCCGTACAAATGGCAACCCTTGGGGCGGTCACCAACCCAGACACTTTGGCAACCCTTGGGGCGGTCACCGGAACCCGTCAAATTGCTCGGGGCGATCTCCACAACCTAATTGGAGACCCCGACGCTTGCCCGGAGCTTTACACCACAATGATTGAGCTCTGAACACCACCAACCGACTAGGGCGCCCAAGCACCCAAGAGGAACAAGCTCAAGGGCACCAAGCACCCCAGAGTAATAAGCTTCACAACTTGTAACTTCCACGTATCACCGTGGAGAACTCAAACCGATGCACAAATGCAATGGCAAGGGCACACAGAGTGCCCAAGTCCTTCTCTCTCAAATCCCACCAAAGCAACTAATGCTAGGGAGGAAAATGAGAGGAAGAACAAGAAGGAGAACACCAAGAACTCCAAGAACTAGATCCAAGGGGTTCCCCTCACATAGAGGAGAAAGTGATTGGTGGAAATGTGGATCTAGATCTCCTCTCTTTTTTCCCTCAAAAACTAGCAAGAATCCATGGAGGGATTGAGAGTAGCAAGCTCAAGGAAGGTCAACAATGGGGCAAAACGAGCTCAAGAGATAGGGAACCATTGGGGAAGAAGACCCCTTAAATAGGTCCCCACGAATCTGCCCGTTATGTGCAGAAAGTTGTAGGACCGGTAACGGTGATGCACGAACCCGGTACAACCGCCAAAGCAGAGGAAAAACCAACCTGGGAAAAGCTCTAAGCGGTACAACAGCCCGGGGAACCGGTAGTATCGGTTAAACCGGTCAACAACCGCCCAAGAACCGCTCCAAACAGAAACCAGTCCGGTGGTAGAGCGGTACATGGCAGGTACAACCTCCGGACCAATTCTGGAGCGGTACAACCGCTCCAAACACCGGTTGTACCGGTCAACCGGTACAACCTCTCTACGGGGCGGTACAACCTCTCTATGTAAAACAGGCAATATCAAAACAGCCACAACTTTCGCATCTGAGCTCGAATTCGATGAAACCAAGTTTGTTGGAAAGCTAGCAACAAGGGCTAACACAATCTTGATAGAAATATCAATAAGAAGCAAATGATAAAAGGCCCATAAGAAAATGGTGAGAACCCTTCCTTGGATAAGACCGGTAAAACCTCCAACACCGAAAACATCATAGAAGACGCATGCGAACTCCGTTTTCGATGAACTCGAGCTTGTCATAAAAATGACCATAAGCTCCAAATCTCACAAGGAGAAGAACCAAACAAGAACCAAAAGATGATGCAAGGATGCAATGGTTTGAGCTCTCTACTAACGATACGATCAAGCTACCAACTTGAGAGCCCCCCTTGATAGTACGGCAAACAATCCTATAACCCGGTCTCCCAACTACCATCACGAGACCGGTAAAATAGAAAACCTATCAAGGGCAAACCTTTGCCTTGCACATGGTCCAAATGAGCTATATGAAGACGATCTTGACTCCCTCAAGTTGGACCACCTTTCTTGATTGCGTTGGCTCGATGAAGACTAGATGATTGCTCCCCCATAGTCCACTATGGGTGAGCGACTCTTGACACATCTTCACAAGTCCATTGACACCACAATGGATGGCAAGATTCAAACTTGATTGCTCCCCATACTCCATTATGGGTGAGCCACTCTTCGTGTTGCTCCACTTGAACTTGCACACAAAGAAACTTGATGACGATCACCACTTGATGTCATCCTCCATGGGTTGTATGGGATCTTCCTCTTGACGCAAGACCATGGAAACATACCTAACCCCACAAAGAACTCTCACGTAGACCATGGGTTAGTACACAAAGCGTAATGGACAATGCTTACCATACCATGGGAACACTTGGTCCCTCTCGGTATAACTTCAGCGCTTTGTGTGTTGATCAACTTGAATCACTCTCTACGTACTTAGGCTAGATCAACCTTGAATCTTTCCAACTCTCTTCATTTGGATGATGTCTTGAAGGTAAACATGAATGATCACATAATCTTCTTCTTCAAGACATGCTTGCAATAAGCTCAACACTCACATGACCAATCTTTGGATAATTCCTTAATAGCACCTTGGTCAACTCATAAACTCCTTGAAACCAACACATGGACTTCAAGAAAAGCCTATGGACAAAACATGTAAATATAACTCAAGGCAACCATTAGTCCATAGAGATTGTCATCAATTTCCAAAACCAAACATGGGGGCACCGCATGTTCTTTCACACGCCAACCAAGCTTCCACCGCCGTTCACATGCAGCTGCCAGCCCAACCAGTTGGGCGGGCACCTGCGTGGCAACATGCAGCTCCCAGGCCAACTCATCGAGCGCCTGCGTGGCGGCATGCAGATCTTCGTGAAGGCTCCACCACCGCGCCACCTCAGCTGCCTGCCTGCCTACATGGCGCCGCACGCATCGCTGGCCAGGGTGCGTGTCAAAGCAAGAAGGAGCGGCGACGGACGGGATGGGCCTCGCCCCCGTCCCCAATAAAGCAAGGGGACACCTAAGCTACGCATTAAATGCGTCTTGTCCTGTAATACGAGCGATAAGATCAGGGCACTGTACGCCTTTCCACGTCCTGTGTGCCACTGTGGCAGCTCCTTTCGACTATAAAAGGAGGCCCATGGCATACTGGAGGATGATTTGGCTCTTTCGAACCACGCACTGACCACAGCTAGTTCGAGAGCTCAAGAACTCTTTGAAATACACCCACCAAAGCAGGACTAGGGTTTTACGCATCCTCGCGGCCCGAACCTGGGTAAACGATCCTTGTGTTGTCTACTAGCCCTGCTCTCCTTGCAACCCCGCGCCCCGGCAACCGTAGTAGGGATTCTTGTGATTCCATAGGTGTCGTTCCACACCGACAGACTAGAAGATTTATGAAAGCAAGCGCTCCACTCTTACGATGGAGGAGTACACGACATGACGGCCCAGTGAACTGTCACTTGTATTGTATATAGTACTATAGTTTTGTTGTTTCGCATGATCCATCGATACAAACCCGGTTAAATAGGAAAGGGCGGGATTTTTCCCGCGCGGTATATAATACTGGCCATACATTTCAAAGGCTATTTTAATGTATGCAAACTAAATAATTAAGTAACAATATGATATTTAGTAAAACTAAAAACACATATGATTTATTGTGTTAGAGTGTAGTAGTAGTGTTGTATTGCATAGTTATTAGATGTAACATGCGAGAACGTGTCGAGATGTAGTTTTGGAGGGCCTACAGAGAGAAAAGCGTAATACGTTCACCAAACTTCAGAATAAGCTGATTACGGTCACTATATACGTTTTGCGGTGATTATACGGTCACTTGCTCACGGTTCAGCATCGGATTGCACTTTGTTGACCGGCCAAATAGTCTGCGTGGCACCATGTTGACTAGTTAAATTAACCACGTTCCTTGGGGGTCCCACCTGTCAGTTCGCATAGGGAAAGGGTCAGATAAACACAAATTTACGCAGGCGCGACAAGACTCCACCCCATGCGCGGGAATCACCTGGTTGTGTATGTATGCATCGGGGCTGATGTGTGCGCATGCACGGTAGGTTGAGCACTTGAGCGTGAGAGTGTGTGTTGGTCGTGTGGTGTACTGGTGTGTGCATGCATGCGTGCGTGTGTGCGTGTGAGTGTTGTGTACGTGCGTGGCTGCGTGTGTACGTGTGAGTGTTGCGTGCGTGCGTGGGCGCATGTGTTCGTGTGAGTGTTGCATGCATGTAGTTCGTGTGCATGCGTGCGTGTGTGTATAATCACCACACCAGCTCCTGTGTGTTAAAAACAGACGGCTCAGCATACCAATA
This sequence comes from Aegilops bicornis, assembly GCA_021605145.1. Taxonomy (NCBI): domain Eukaryota; kingdom Viridiplantae; phylum Streptophyta; class Magnoliopsida; order Poales; family Poaceae; genus Aegilops; species Aegilops bicornis. Next base: position 769,004,330 of record CM038675.1, read on the forward strand.
CAAGGCCACCTTGTCCGCTGTGCCCGCAATCATGACTTCGAATCATGACTTCGATTCACCGTCCAATATTTTTCTGTCGTTTGTTTTCATTCTTACTAGGAAGATGCCCGTGCGTTGCACGTAACATCAAGATGCATTTGTCTGACTAGTTTATCTTGTGAGAGAAAAGGATGAACGAGGGAAGGCCTTATTTGCAAATGTGGAGAGGTGTGTGCGTACATCTTAGGCAAAATTGTCATAGTTTCTTTCCTATTTGTCAGATATAAATCGGTCGGCCTATATTGCAGGATGGCAGACACACCATCATCACCAACTCTGTTTTTTATAAGAGTGTATTTTATCCCTACTCTTATAAAAAGCATAGTCGGTGATGATTGTGTGCCTGCCATCCTGCAATATAGGCCGTCTGGTCTATATCTGACGGATAGGAAGGAAACTATGGCAATTTTGCAAAAAGATACCCACACCCCTCTCCACACTTGCAAATAAGGTCTTCCCCTGTTCATCCTTTTCTCCCACAAGATAAACTACTCATACAAATGCATCTTGATGTTCCGTGCAACGCATGGGCGTCTTGCTAGTATTTTATAAGAGTGTAGATGTAGAGTAGATACAAGCCGACAGGTGGGCCCGGTGGTAGTGAGATAATGTGATGCAACACTAGAGGTGCCACGTGGAGCGTTTAACTGGTCAACTAGTCGTGTCTTGAGCAAATACAGAGTTGTACGGTGAGCCCGTGACTGTATAATAACCACAAAACGTAAATGGTGACCGTAATGAGTGGATTCTGAAGTCCAATGTATGTATCGTGCTTTCACTTCAAATACAATGATCGTCATTGTATATATCACGAGAGAAAGATGAAACATGCGTGAATGTGCTGGGGGCTTACTTTTAGAGGACCTGGAGATAGTTTGTGTGCGTACCTAAAAGGGGCGTAGAGGGGGGGTATGCGATGGAGAGAGAGATGCTCTTCGTTTCTCTTTATTATGACTACATTTATATATAGTATAAAAATATACAAATTCACAGTGCGGAATAAATATAATTGTGGGCACCATGCAATGCAAGCGTTCATACTCCTCCATATAACTTTGTAATGTTGTATATATGTAGAAATTCTAAAATATTTTTTTGGCCACACTTTACTCAAAAGGAATGTTGTATGCGAAATAAACGTGAAGAGAGGGCTTTTTAGATCAATGGGGTACGTGATGTAACATGTGTGAATGTGTAGTTGATGCATTTGTCAGGGCCTAGAGAGGTATGTGTGTGTAGTACGTATTCGAGAGAGGCATGGATAGAGGGGCCGACAGGGGGGCATGGGAGAGATAGCACGAGAAATGAGAATGCTCTAGAGAGAGAGAGACGAATATGACGTCACGAAGAGAGATTCCCTTGAGTGTGTATATGCAAGGGGGGAGTGGATAGAGGCACCAGGAGAATATATTTTTTGTGTGTGGTGTCTATGTTGGTATGTGTGGGTGTGAGAAGATAACGAGACATGGGGGCAGAGGGTGTGTCACCGCATGAGGTCCGGTGGGTCGAGGTGAGGCCCTTCGTTCGGTTCCGTCCTGCGCCACATTGGTCGGCCCGTGACGCATTTAGGGAGACCCATGGATGACTAGTCGTACAAGACAAAGATAGCATAATTGTGAAGGACTCTATGTCCACTGACAAAGCTGGCTAGGATTTGTAATCCTGGGTTCTCGGACTATGGTAACCCCTTTATCTCCAATATTACTATTCATCCAACCTAACTTTAAGGGGCATCCTACAGAATGCTCTGCTAGAATCATATTTGTCGATTAGGAAGAGAAGTGTGAGACAATGCGTGAGAGACATGCCTAAAATAATGTGCATACAGGAGACACGTAGGCAGGTCTATGTATATAGAAAGGGTCGATGGGGATTGTGCGTGTGTATGCTTGCGAGAGGAAAAGTGCTTGTGATAAAGGTTAGTGAAAACAGTCGTAAATGGTTACGAGAGGGAGGGAGGATTATATCGAGAGCATGTGTGCGAGAAAGACACCTCGGGAGAGAGTGTGTGAGCATGTGTGAGAGACCACCGATGGAGAGTGAAACTACACGTACAAGACTGCTGTACACATTGATTAAAGATATAAATTGTATCCAAATATTAGGATGGGATCATGATATTTGCAATTCGCGTAAGGAATGGTTATTGATCCATCAGACATCTGGATTCTATCAAATTTGAGCATGTCTATGTTATTATTCGACACAATTGATCCACATAGTTAGTATTTTGAACTCCAGACAATGCATCGCTTTAGCAATCGAATATAAACGTGAGTATAGTTCATGTTGTGTGTGTAAAGCACATTATACATCTGAAAGTTACACAATGAACATTATAAATAGCTACCTATGAACTAGCATACATTTGAATTCAACTTAAGGTGGTTTTAAAAATCGAATTCAACATGAAGTCCATTCAATTATTTGAATTTGATATCATGGCACTTGTAAATCATACCTAAATTATGGGGGCACCAATCTTTGCTCTGATTTTGTACATAATAGCATATGTAGTCGTGTATAAAATAGATTCTAATTTAGCTCCTCCATTCCAAAATAACCGTAGTTATAGGATTTTCAAGTGTCAAAATTTCGAAAAGAAGCGGATAATTTAATGAGGTTTTCAAACATACAAGGTCAAATTTAACATTGTCTATTTAGGTCAATCCTCAAAGTTCAAGAGTACTCTAAACGTGAATGCTTGTGTTTCAAAATTTCGAACGAAGCGCCAAAAGAGCCTCTACTCGCCTGAAACCGCGTGAGACCAATGTTTGGTAGTACAAGGAAATTACTTTTCTAATAACTCCGACCCGTGAAACCTACCGGCCCGACATCCAAAGGTCTAAACTGGGGTAGGTTTGTAGCTTCATCTAGACGCCACGCAACCGCCTCCGAAAAACATTCATACACAATGGCCGCCTAAGCACACATGCGCGCGGTCGAAATCGCTCCCGCCCACTATTTGGGACACCTGGGATTACCATCCTACCCCCGACCCGCAGTAGGTCCGAAATTTAAGAGGGGGGCAAAGTTTGTACTTTCCCCAAATTTCAAACAAGCGCGTCCCATCTTCTGTTCAAAGAGCCAAAAACAAGCGCGTCCCATCTTCTGTTCAAAGAGCCAAAAACAAGCGCGTCCCAGACCGAAACATGGTTCTCCCCCTCCCCCCCCCCCCGCCCACCCGTACGATTCCCCATTCGTACTCCGTGGGCGCAAAAACTACCTCTCCACCAGCCGCGAAACCCCGACGTCCTCCGTCCGCCACCCCATTCCACCCATCAACCGCCGCCCTCCTCCATCACGCCGGAGCCGATATACCGACGTTGTTGTCCACCGCAACCTCAACCGCAACGCCCTCCACGGCTAGTAGTTGAAGCCGAGGCTGAGCCGTCCGTACCCGGGCCAGTTCAACCACGCCGCCCTGCGCCTCACCGCTGCTGCACCAACTTCGCCACCCTCCACCGCACCGGAGTTGTTCCTGCTACGCCATCCTTCGCCGCCTCAGATCTACTTCCCCTCCGCTAACATACGGCCACGGCAACACAGTCAACAATTTGGCCATGGGTTCGTCCAAGAATCCACGGTTCTCTAAAACATCGTTTCCCCCGGGAGAAAAAATAAGATTGCCGCGACATAAGGAGGAGACCACACTGGCAACCGATAAGGGTACTCCTCTTCCCTTAATCGTGCAAATCTTACGTGTCTGCTTGCACGGTATTGATCCCACAGAAGACACTAGTTGACCGCTTCTTCTTGATACTAGATGTTCCTAGAAACTCGCGATGCACAAGGTTTCTCCTCATATACTATTTCACCTTAGCTAGAGGTCCGTTGCCCCCCTGAATTTCAATTCCTGGTTAATTGATTCCCAATTAACGGAAGCATTCCACGGCGTAACAGAAGCTAGTCCACCTATTACGCCGGGGAAGCAGCGCCTCAGTGTTTATCTTAGGGGCGTGTGGGGCCTAGAGCTACTGGCGCCCGATCTGGAGGTCGGCCGGGATTAAAGGGATGGCCTGGGGGTGCTGCCAAGCACGGCGGTGGTGTGAGGTCGAGGGGAGGGCGGGGCGGCGGAGGCAGGGGTTTGGGCCGGTGGTCGCTGGCGGTTCAAGAAAGATCGTCAACAGTGACTGGCGGGAGGTAGACGAAGGCCATCTGCCCGTTCCTTATAGATCGGACGGTTCATTAAAAAAATCGATCGACCTATTTATTTCGGTCATTTATTATCTTGACATGACCACATCTGGTGGTGTCTTTGGAGGAGTACCTGCATTTCCTGTGCTCATATATTAGAAAATCATACGGAGTAGAATCTAATTTTGTTTGCCATGCAATGTTGTAGAGCTATCATATGTCTCCTGTCATTTATTTTTTCAGCCACCTGCTATCTGCTACTTTTACAGTGCACTAGTTCTGCACACACTTCACCCATACTCTCATATTGTGTTTTTATGAAAGGGTATTTTAGACCCTGCCTTGACAAAAGCAGAAAAGATAAGAGAGAAGTCGCTCCTGCGTGGTACACGGCTAAGCCAGACACGTTTCAAGACTATAAAGGGTGTAGTGTCAGCAGATGGAGACGGGGAACGTAGCTCTGGAGTTGATGATCTCGCTCGCCATGAACCACCATCCCAAGTGCTTGCTTTAACTTCAAGGTGTCATATGTGGTTGCATGTTCCATATGGTGTCTAGCTTGTATTCGGAAGGCCGAAGTCGGTCTTTATTAAGATAAGGAAAGATATTTTTACATGAACCACCATCCGTGAGCACCAAAAGACAAATAGCTAGTCGAGAGCCTTGGCCGAGCCATGACAAGCCCAAAGAAAGAGAGGCATCACCTGGGAGCCAACTAAAAAGCCGCGATGGTGGTGAAGTAGCCAGCCTCCCACCAGGCTCTCAGGTCCTAGATGATCATACTCACCACTCTAGCCGGATGTCTAGCTTGTATTGCTTCCAATTTGGTTAAATTGCATCTGCTTAGCTTACACATTATACCTTTGAATATGACATGCCTTTCTGTTTTTGGTACATACTAGTACATTTGTGTATTAACCATGTTCTTACATCAAACTAATGTTCTTATGTATCCCTCATCAATCACTTATGATGAGGCAGTCAGGCAAGCGGAATACTCCTCATTTAAAGAATGTAGCGTTAGCCTCCCGACATGATTCTCAAGAAACAGCAAGGCTAGATAAAGATAGTGAACGTAGCTCTTTAGTTGATTACCGCATTTCCCCTACACTAGCATCGCAGGTGCTTGCTCTAACTTGGCAGCGTGATATGTGGTTGCATGTTGCATATGGTGTCTAGATTGTAATTCTTCCAATCTGGTTAAACTGCATGTGCTATTCTTCTTAGCTTATACATTATACCTGTTAATGTGACATGCCTTCATGTATTTAGTACATAGTACATCTGTCTATTAAGCATGTCCTCACATAAAACTATTGTTTTTTTGTATCCCGCATAAATCAATATGACGAGACACCTTCAAAGATATGTAGTGTGATATTAGTTGCATCTTTGATATGATTTATAGCATGCACTGCTTCTAATTTGTTGAAATGCCATTTATGATGGGACACTTTTAACTTGGCAGAGTCATATTGGCTGCATCTTTCACATGGTGTCTAGCTTGCATTGCTTCTTATTTGGTGAAGTGGTTTCTGCTTAGTTTACACAAACAGTTGTGAATATGCCATGTCGTCCTGTTTTTCGTATTATTCCATCCTGGAATCATGTGTTTGCCTTACATCAAAGTAGTGATTGTCAATGTCATGCACGAATGAGTTCTGAAGAGTGAATTTTATTGCTTTTTCTTGTCGGTTTTACTTGACAATTCAAAATCAATAAAGCGGAAGGAAGTTAGCAAGGCAGCGGATGAAGGTGCTCCTTCAAAAGGGAGGGCCTCTACATATTCTACTCCTCCATCCCCCCAAGATGATTTCCAAGACAACACATGCATAGACACTCAACGTAGCTGTGTTGGTGATGAGCACGTATCCCCTAGTGCACCATCACAGGTGCTCCCTCTAACTTGGCAATCGTTATATGTGGTTGCATGTTATGTATGACGCGTCTAGCTTGTATTGCTTCTAATTTTGTTGAATTGCATGCTTACTTTACACATTATACTTGTGACTAAGACACGTGTTCTGCTTTCTAGAACATACAATATCTGTCTATCACACCATGTTCTTACATCAAAGTACATTTGTTCTGAAGAACTATATTGTTATTCATGTTTCTTGTCGGCTTGACTTAACATGGCACAGAGAAAGAGGAAGCAAGACAGAACGACATGGAAAGGGAAGCGGAACAATACTGCAGATTCTGCTGGTACTGATGGTGCAATAGAAGGTCAAAGTCCAGCGGAAAATTGTACCGACAGGGTATCCCATGATACACAAGCTGCAGAACAAGCCAAACAGAAACAAATAGCTGCCACCAAACAAGCAGAGACAACCCTAGTTGTTGCAACACCTTCCAAAGTACCACCAGCTGCACGATTTACTCATTCATCAACTCAGCTAGCAGCACGTTCCCAAGCTCCCTTGCCACCTGACACTACTTATGAAGCACTCTTGACACAAGATGAGTTGGCAAGATCAGATGAACTTTGTGAGCTTCAACGGCAAGAAGGTAGTTGCTGGAGTCAAATTCTGATTCTGAGGCTTCTTTATATGTAGTCTCACAGTTTGATGTACACTAACACTTCCTATGTTTGTTGTTGGACTAGCACCTCGGCGCAAGAGGAAACAAACATCAGGGATAATGCGTGATAGGTTAAGTAATTGTAGAGGAGGGAGAATGGAGATCCATTTTGAGGAAGGTTTAAAAAGGCCACGTGATGCTACAGAGTCAGCCAAGTTAGTATCAGAGGCAGTAGTTTCTGTTAGGTGTCATGTACGTATCCTCCCAACATGGATTCAGTACAGGAATGACAAAGACGAAACCCAGTTCAACACCTTCCTCGACCATTTATATGTTAGTATGGTTATGTATGGAAACTAGTAATATCGTCTAGCTCTGTCCAATACTTTCTAGGTTGATGATAATGAGACTCCCATAATTTTCAACAGATGAGGTTCAAGTTGGATAGCCAAGATGATGCAACCAGACAAGCTTGCACCCATGTTTTCAAGTCCGCTTTCTGCTGATGATGTCGGTATAACTTGAGGAAAACTCACTTTGAAGGCAAGGCTAACGGTGAACTTGCCCAAACATCTCGATGGAAAATATATCTGATGAAGACTGGAGAGGCCTCGTTAAACATTGGTCCGATCCGAAGTATCAGGTACATTATATATATGTGATCAAATCACATGTTGAAGTCCTATTTACGCATGTGCCACACAAATCTATCTTCTTGTAGGTGAACTGTTCAAAGAACAAGGCCAACTGTACGAAAGTGAAATTCCAACAGACGACAGGATCTCGTAGCTATATTGCACACTGTGAGGCTCTTGTAATTAGCTGCTATTTCACTCTTTTCGTTGTACCATATTATCAGATCTATATTGACTTGTTCCAAATGCAGAGGAAAGCCCGCAAGGACCAAAAAGTACCTGAACCAAATGTTGTGGAAATCTTCAAGGACTGTCACACCAGCAAGAAGAAGGGCATGACTACACCAGTCAAAGCCACTGTTGTAAGTCCTTAATCCTCATGCCTTTTAACTACTACTTACTCTCACTTGTGCCTTGAACTACATGGTTTGCAGCCAATGTCTATTACTCTTTTCAATTTTCTACACAATTGTCTTAGCATATCATTGCACCTCACAAGGTTTAAAAGAGAGGAGTGATGTTCTTTTGATCTTGACTTGTAATCTAGTTCCGTGCTGGACTTGCCCACACAACGTTACAATTTCTTGTTTGTCTATTCTTAGTTGTTTTGTGATATGAATGATGTCATACTATGCTTATCGTATTATAAAGTTCGTCTCTTTATCCTTAGCCCTCAATACAATGGGAAGAAATATACAATACATTAGCGATGGTACATGGTCATATGTTTGGAACCTGGTTTTATTATGTACTTTGCAATAAAATACAACTATTATTTTACATGGGTTCATCAGCATAAGTTTTGTATATAGACCAAAGCTATTTTTTTCATTTTGCTGCCTCCTTAATATCTTCTGTTCTGGTACTACTAACGTAAAACCAAAACTTTTCAGCGAGCTATGGAAAAAATGGTGGAACCACCACCTTCTGAAGGTGGCGAGGCAACTATAACCGCAATGTCAGATTTTGCTGCAGTGGGTCAGTTCCTGTCCACTAACAGTGCCAAAAGCACGTTCCTGCGTAATACTGGGTTGGTTGTTAAGGCAATCTCGTCCAAACTGCCTCATGATCAAGATATGCAAGCTCAAAACAATGTTGTATCTGCGCTCCAGACACAAGTCCATCCCCTGACAGAGACCCTTTGTGAAACAAGGAGAGACATTGTTCGATGTTGTAAAGATATGCATGGTTTTGAAACCAGATTATCAGACATTTGCTATGTTGTTCAGGAGCCTAGGAAGCGAAAGGCGAAGGTTATGGTGCTCCATCGGACAATACAACATGAAAACATAACGGTCGGTCAAATGAACTGAGCTTCGAACTTCGGTGGTGCATTTATACGCTAGATTGTTAACTTTTATGCAAACCTTCCTTTTGTTTTATAGTTGTAATTTGTTTTGGTGCGATACAAAATTTGTTCTTAACGTGCAGCCACCGACTGAAGAAAACAGCAAGCCATTTTTGTATAGTGTAGGGAGTTCCCTATATTTGCACTGGTGGCGAACTTTGATGCCCACCGGCTGTAGTTTACATGGGCCTCCTACGGGCCGTAGAAACAATGGGCCTTCTAAGGGCCATAGAAACAATGGGCCTTCTACATGGCATAGAAACAATGGGCCTTATACGGGCCGTAGACACAATGGGCCTTCTATGGGCCGTATCATCAATGGGCCTTCTACGGGCTTATGATCGGTCGGCCAAACATGGGCCAATAACAGACCACATTATGGCCGTAAATGGGCTAGAGTTGAAATCGTCCGTTCATGGGCCAACCATAACGGGCCGTCGTTAATCGACCGTATTTTGATGACACTATCAAAACGGCCCAACATATTAACGGGCCACAAACGGGCCGACTGTAACCACGGGCTGAATTTGGCCCACAAGTAGAAAATGACAGTAACGGGCCGTAAGTAAACGAATATGGAAATGAGCCCAAGAATAAATGGGCCCCAAGAAGGCCGAAAGATAACATGGGCTAGAAACGGCCCAACGGAATAATGGGCCGTTAATGGGTATAAAGTGATACACTGTTCATTGCAGGCCAGTTTCACCATGGGCCGTTAATGGGTATAAAGTGATACATTGTTCATTATGGGCCAGTTTTACCACGGGTCGTTAATGGGCTGAGAGTAATAAGGGCCTCATATGGGCCGAAAGACGGCATGGGCCATACATGGGCCGGAAGTTAAGCAATTTGGAATTATATTGACGGCCAGATGACGCTCTTGGGCCTAATTCGGTTAGGCCGTAAACGGGCCTGGGTTAAGTACGTAAATGGGCTATATGCGAACAGGTCGTTAACAGGCTTGTCGTGGGCCGGTTTGCCACGTTTGGACCAAGTCAAACGGGTCGGCCTTTTCACAAGAATGGGCCTCTGTTGGGTCGTGCCACGTGTCGACGTATCATAGGCACTTTGTGTCCGATGAGTGGATGACATCTGTCCCAATGGTGAGCTGACACGTGTTTCCTCCAGCCAATGATGATTTTACACGTGGAAAATCCCCATTGGTCGGGGCTGTTAACGGGTTATCGGATCCAAAACCGGACCTGATAGCTTAACGGTGTTCCGTTACGATGGATGCCACGTGTCGGTCACCCTTGACGAAAGCACTTCTGTGACGCGCGATTTATCGTCATGGAAGTGGACACTTCCATGATGATAATTTGGGTAATGTCATGGAACACTTCTACGACAGCATAGGTATGACTATCTTGATTCTATCATAAAATTGTCATGGATGTACATGCATGACAAAAAATGTGACCTACTGTGACAAACACGTATCATCACGGAAGTGTATTTTTGTAGTGTATCATCCAAACAAGCATTAAGGTAGCAAATGATCAACCACATGATCATACAAGTATCTCACAAAAGACATAAAGTAGCAAGCAAACACACAATAAAGTTCAAGCAAGTAAAATGCAAAGAGAGACAAAACAACTCTCTCTCTCTCTCTCTCTCAGACTATGATCTATACATATTTCTCCCCCTTTGGCACAAGTACCAAAAAGTTAAAAATATGCATAGTGCTATGCGTCTCTCAAGCTTGGTCTCCATGAGGTGGTGTAGAGAGAACTCCAAGGATGAAGGCATCTGTCGATGTAGCTGGAGCTGGTGGAGTGGATGCTGGAGGTGGCACTAGAGCTGTAGCTGCTGGTGCGGACATAGTAGCTCTTGTGTCTGGGACATGCACTATAGCAGACCTCTGGCTTCTGGGCACTCTAGTAAAAGCATCTGTAGTAGAATTGCCCTTCTTCTCCTCCACTTCCTCCTGATGTTGCTCAACCACTGACTGAATCTCAGTTACCATGACATCAAGATCATAGAATTTCTGCTCAATGATCCTCTCCAAGCTCTGCTGGTTTCGAGTCAGGGTGGCCAAGCCCTTATCAATCCTCAAGGTGGATTGGATCAGATATCCAAGCTGATCTTGCTTGCTCTTCAAGAACACTTGAGATGCCTTTTCAGCAGTTGGCATCTTTGCAGCTTTCTCTGCCCTTGCCTTCTCTCTCTTCTCATGTGCTTGCACTGATGATGGATCTTCCTCAGTCATGACAACAATGTTTTCTTCAAAGTCTGGCCTGAGGGGTAAATGATATTTGTCCAATAGATATATGCCTGTGCCCATCTCGGAGTTGATGAGCACCTGAATTTGTGGAGCATACCCACAAGATATCTTCTGATATGCAGCAATCCTCTTGATTGTTTCCACGATCAAACTCATCACTTTGAACTTCTGAGGGACATCAAAAAGCTGTAGCAGGTTGATAGAATGTCCTCTGATCATCTTGTGATCTCCAGACTTGGGTAGCAATGTGTGCCTGCTACCTCTTGAGCACTGCGTTGGATTTTCCCGAAGAGGAGAGGATGATGCAGCAAAGTAGCGTAAGTATTTCCCTCAGTTTTTGAGAACCAAGGTATCAATACAGTAGGAGGCTACACACAAGTCCCTCGTACCTGCACAAAACAATAGCTCCTCGCAACCAACACGATTAGGGGTTGTCAATCCCTTCACGGTCACTTACGAGAGTGAGATCTAATAGAGATGATAAATAATATTTTTTGGTATTTTTGGTATAGAGATGCAAAGTGAAAAGTAAAAGGCAAAGTAAAAACAAAGCAAGTATTAAAGTAATGGAGATTGACATGATGAGAATAGACCCGGGGGCCATAGGTTTCACTAGTGGCTTCTCTCAAGAGCATAAGTATTCTACGATTGGGTGAACAAATTCTTGTTGAGCAATTGATGTAATTGAGCATAGTTATGAGAATATCTAGGTATGATCATGTATATATGCATCACGTCCGAGACAAGTAGACCGACTCACCTGCATCTACTACTATTACTCCACTCATCGACCGTTATCTAGCATGCATCTAGAGTATTAAGTTAAAAACAGAGTAACGCCTTAAGCAAGATGACATGATGTAGAGGGATAAATTCATGCGATATGATAAAAAACCCCATCTTGTTATCCTCGATGGCAACATTACAATACGTGCCTTGTTGCCCCTTCAGTCACTGGGAAAGGATACCGCAAGATTGAACCCAAAGCTAAGCACTTCTCCCATTGCAAGAACTACCAATCTAGTTGGCCAAACCAAACGGATAATTCGAAGAGACTTGCGAAGATAACCAATCATACATAAAAGAATTCAGAGAATATTCAAATATTGTTCATAGATAATCTTGATCATAAACCCACAATTCATCGATCTCAACAAACACACCGCAAAAAGAAGATTACATCGAGTAGATCTCCACGAGAGAGGGGGAGAACATTGTATTGAGATCCAAAAAGAGAGAAGAAGCCATCTAGCTACTAGCTATGGACCCGAAGGTCTGAAGTAAACTACTCACACTTCATCGGAGGGGCTGTGGTGATGATGTAGAAGCCCTCCATGGTGGATGCCCCCTCCGACGGAGCTCCGGAACAGGCCCCAAGATGGGATCTCGTGGATACAGAAAGTTGCGGCAGTGGAATTATGTTTTGGCTCTGTTACGATCGTTTGAAGTGCGTAGGTATATATAGGAGGAAGAATGCGTCGGTGGAACAACAGGGGGCCCACGAGGCAGGGGGGTGCGCCCCCCACCCTCGTGACCGCCTCTATTACTTCTTGGAGTAGGGTCCAAGTCTCCTGGATCACGTTCGGTGAGAAAATCACGTTCCCGAAGGTTTCATTCCGTTTGGACTCCGTTTGATATTCCGCTTTCTTGAAACACAGAAATAGGCAAAAACAGCAATTTCGGGCTGGGCCTCCGGTTAATAGGTTAGTCCCAAAAATAATATAAAAGTGGAAAATAAAGCCCAATATAGTCCAAAACAGAAGATAAAGTAGCATGGAGCAATCAAAAATTATAGATACGTTGGAGACGTATCAGGCATCCCCAAGCTTAATTCCTGATCATCCTCGAGTAGGTAAATGATAAAAAGAGAATTTTTGATGCGAAGTGATATTTTGGCATAATTTCAATGTAAATATTCTTAATTGTGGTATGAATATTCAGATCCGAAAGATTCAAGACAAAAGTTCATATTGACATAAAAATAATAATACTTCAAGCCTACTAACTAAGCAATTATGTCTTCTCAAAATAACATGGCCAAAGAAAGTTATCCCTACAAAATCATATAGTACATCTATGCTCCATATTCCCCACACAAAATATTTAAATCATGCACAACCCCGATGACAAGCCAAGCAATTGTTTCATACTTTAACATTTTCAAAACTTTTTCAATCTTCACGCAATACATGAGCATGAGCCATGGATATAGCACTATATGTGGAATAGAATGGTGGTTGTGGAGAAGACAAAAAGGGAGAAGATAGTCTCACATCAACTAGGCGTACCAACGGGCTATGAAGATGTCCATCAATAGATATCAATGTGAGTGAGTAGGGATTGCCATGCAACGGATGCACTAGAGCTATAAGTATATGAAAGCTCAACAAAAGAAACTAAGTGGGTGTGCATCCAACTCGCTTGCTCACGAAGACCTAGGGCATTTGAGGAAGCCCATCATTGGAATATACAAGCCAAGTTCTATAATGAAAAATTCCCACTAGTATATGAAAGTGACAAAATGAGAGACTCTCTATCATGAAGATCTTGGTGCTACTTTGAAGCACAAGTGTGGTAAAAGGATAGTAGCATTGTCCCTTCTCTCTTTTTCTCTCATTTTTTTATTTGGGCCTTTTCTCTTTTTTATGGCCTATTTTTTCTCTTTTTTTCGTCCGGAGTCTCATCCCGACTTGCGGGGGAATCATAGTCTCCATCATCCTTTCCTCACTTGGGACAATGTTCTAAAGAATGATGATCATCACACTTTTATTTTTCTTACAACTCAACAATTACAAATCGATTCTTAGAACAAAGTATGACTTTATATGAATGACTCCGGCGGTGTACCGGGATATGCAATGAAACAAGAGTGACATGTATGAAAGAATTATGAAAGCTGGCTTTGCCACAAATACGATGTCAACTACATGATCATGCTAGCAATATGACAATGATGGAGCGTGTTATAATAAACGGAATGGTGGAAAGTTGCATAGCAATATATCTCGGAATGGCTATGGAAATGCCATGATAGGTAGGTATGGTGGCTGTTTTGAGGAAGATATATGGTGGGTGTATGATACCGGTGAAAAGTGCGCGGTACTAGAGAGGCTAGCAATGGTGGAAGGATGGGAAAAAGTGCGTATAATCCATGGACTCAACATTAGTCATAAAGAACTCATATACTTATTGCAAAAATCTAGAAGTTATCAAAGCAAAGTATTACGCGCATACTCCTAGGGGATAGATTGGTAGGAAAAGACCATCGCCGTCCCCGACCGCCACTCATAAGGAAGACAATCAATAAATAAATCATGCTCCGAGTTCATCACATAACGATTCACCATACGTGCATGCTATGGGAATCACAAACTTCAACACAAGTATTCTTTAAATTCACAACTACTCAACTAGCATGACTTTAATATCACCATCTTCATATCTCAAAACAATTATCAAGCATCAAACTTTTCTTAGTATTCAACGCACTCAAAAGGAAGTTTCACATATCTTGAAAACCAAATATATTAATATTAAGCAAATTATCATGCTATTAACGACTCTCAAAATAATCTAAGTGAAGCATGAGAGATCAATAGTTTCTTTAAAACAAATCCACCACCGTTCTCTAAAAGATCTAAGTGAAGCACTAGAGCAAAAATTATCACGCTCAAAAGATATAAGTGAAGCACTATGAGCAAAACTATCAAGCTCAAAAGATATAAGTGAAGCACATAGAGTATTCTATCAAATTCCAATTCATGTATGGCTCTCTCAAAAGGTGTGAACAGCAAGGATGATTGTGGTAAACTAACAAGAAAAGACGCTCCAAGCAAAACACATATCATGTGGTGAATAAAAATATAGCTCCAAGTAAATTACCGATGGAAGTAGACGAAAGAGGGGATGCCTTCCGGGGCATCCCCAAGCTTTGACTTTTTGGTGTCCTTGGATTATCTTGGGGGTGCCATGGGAATCCCCAAGCTTAGGATCTTGCCACTCCTTGTTCCATAATCCATCAAAAGATTTCACCCAAAACTTGAAAACTTCACAACACAAAACTCAACAGAAATCTCGTAAGCTCCGTTAGCGAAAGAAAACAAAAGACCACTTCAAGGTACTGTAATGAACTCATTATTTATTTATATTGGTGTTAAACATACTTTATTCCAACTTCTCTATGGATTATAAACTATTTTACTAGCCATAGATTCATCAAAATAAGCAAACAACACACGGAAAACAGAATCTGTCGAAAACAGAACAGTCTGTAGTAATCTGTAACTAACGCAAACTTCTGGAACTCCAAAAATTCTACCAAATTAGGAAGACCTAGAAAATTTGTTTAATGATCAGCAGCAATTGGAATCAGTATTTTATCACGTTCTGGTGATTTTTAACAATTGTTTTCGTGAACAGAAAGATTTTGGAAATTACAGCAAGATCAAATAACTATCATTCAAGAAGATCCTATAGGTCTAACTTGGCACAAACACTAATTAAAACATAAAACCACATCTAAACAGAAGGTAGCAGGATTATTTATTCTTAAGCAACAAGGAAAAATATTGGGTTGTCTCCCAACAAGCGCTTTTCTTTAAAGCCTTTTTAGCTAGGCATTGACATTTCAATGATGCTCACAAGAAAGACAAGAATTGAGGCACAAAGAGAGCATCATAAAACATGTGACAAACACACTTAAGTCTAACATACTTCCTATGCATAGGCATATTATAGGCAAACAAATTATCGTAGCAAGCAAAAACTGGCATATGCAAGGAAGCGGAAAGAAACAATAGCAATCTCAAATAAAGAGAGGTAATTTAGTAACATGAAAATTTATACAACCATATTTTCCTCTCTCATAATAATTACATGTAGGATCATAAGAAAATTCAACAATATAGCTATCACAAAACATATTCTCTACATGATCCACATGCATGCAAAGTTGACACTCTTCCAAGATAGTGGGATTAACATTAACTAAAGTCATGACCTCTCCAAACCCACTTTTATCAAAAATTTCATCGGATTGAACGTTCTCCAAATATGTGGCATATAAAGTTGACACTCTTCCAAACCCACTTTCAATATTATTGCAAACACTATTATTAATCTCATATTCATCACGGGGCTTAAATAGATTTTCAGGATCATAAGAATCACCCCAATCATGATCATTGCAACAAGTAGTATACATAGCAAAACTAGCATCCCCAAGCTTAGGGTTTTGCATATTATTAGCACAATTGACATCAAGAGAATTTATAGTAAAATCATTAAGATCATGCTTTTTTCGAAGGAACTATCAAGTATGGGTGCAATAGCAACGATCTCATGTTTAACATAAGGAACTACAGCAAATTCATCTTCATAAATATTGGCATCATGGCCACAATAATAGCAAGCATCATGTTCATCAAGGGATATTTCAAACAAATCATCGGAATCATCATTATCTATAGATTCATGCATATCATTATTTTCTTCCAAAGCAACGGTTATTCTTTCACTAAATTCTTGGACATAGACATTGTGAGCAAGGTTTTCATTGCAATATTTAAGTATGACGGAATTTTCAGATTTGTTGAGAGTAAAATCATACTTTTCAATCAAAGAAGCAACCTCATGAGCACCCTTAAAAACGACAAATTCTTCAATTTGTTCGATATCATAGTAACTATAAACACCCTTTGCATAAGAAGATAAGATTTCATTATCATTGAACTCACATAGGTAGGGAAGGTGTTTTAGGGTTCTTAGAGCAACAAGTAAAATCACACAGTTCACAAAGATTCCAAGCATAGCATAGCAAACTATTTATATGATACCATAAGAGCATCCCCTTTTCAGACAAACGATGACGCACAAAATGAGCATGCTCATCTAAAGATTTCCCATCAACTAGGCTAGTTGGGATTTCAGCACGAGCGCATAAGGATCGAAGATGATCCAAGTAGAACACTTTAAGTGGATCCATATCAATAGATTTTCAGCAAGCGAAGATGCAAGCATATAGAAGGCACATGGCAACACGAGCAAACAAGAGACGTGCAAAAAGAGGCAAGCGGAAAAGAGAGGGCGAATAAAACGGCAAGGGTGAAGTGGGGGAGAGGAAAACGAGAGGCAAATGGCAAATAATGTAAAGCGGGAGATAGGGATTATGATGGGTACTTGGTATGTAGACTTTAACGGTGCCAGAAGTGGCTTGTTGTTAGGAGTCCAAGTCTTGACTTCTCTTGCGTAAGCCTCCCCGGCAACGGCGCCAGAAATTCTTCTTGCTACCTCTTGAGCACTGCGTTGGATTTCCCCGAAGAGGAGAGGATGATGCAGCAAAATAGCGTAAGTATTTCCCTCAGTTTTTGAGAACCAATGTATCAATCCAGTAGGAGGCTACGCACAAGTCCCTCGTACTGCACAAAACAATAGCTCCTCGCAACCAACACGATTAGGGGTTGTCAATCCCTTCACGGTCACTTACTTAGAGTGAGATCTAATAGAGATGATAAATAATATTTTTTGGTATTTTTGGTATAGAGATGCAAAGTGAAAAGTAAAAGGCAAAGTAAAAAACAAAGCAAGTATTAAAGTAATGGAGATTGACATGATGAGAATAGACCCAGGGGCCATAGGTTTCACTAGTGGCTTCTCTCAAGAGCATAAGTATTCTACGGTGGGTGAACAAATTACTGTTGAGCAATTGACAGAATTGAGCATAGTTATGAGAATATCTAGGTATGATCATATATAGGCATCACGTCCGAGACAAGTAGACCGACTCCTGCCTGCATCTACAACTATTACTCCACTCATCGACCGCTATCCAGCATGCATCTAGAGTATTAAGTTAAAAACAGAGTAACGCCTTGAGCAAGATGACATGATGTAGAGGGATAAATTCATGCAATATGATAAAAACCCCATCTTGTTATCCTCGATGGCAACAATACAATACGTGCCTTGCTGCCCCTTCTATCCTTTGGGAAAGGACACCGCAAGATTGAACCCAAAGCTAAGCACTCCTCCCATTGCAAGAACTACCAATCTAGTTGGCCAAACCAAACGGATAATTCGAAGAGACTTGCAAAGATAACCAATCATAAATAAAAGAATTCAGAGAAGATTCAAATATTGTTCATAGATAATCTTGATCATAAAGCCACAATTCATCAGTCTCAACAAACACACCGCAAAAAGAAGATTACATCGAATAGATCTCCACGAGAGAGGGGGAGAACATTGTATTGAGATCCAAAAAGAGAGAAGAAGCCATCTAGCTACTAGCTATGGACCCGAAGGTCTAAAGTAAACTTCTCACACTTCATCAGAGGGGCTGTGGTGATGATGTAGAAGCCCTCCGTGGTGGATGCCCCCTCCGACGGAGCTCCGGAACAGGCCCCAAGATGGGATCTCGTGGATCTGAGAAAGTTCTTGGCGGTGGAATTAGGTTTTGGCTCCTGTTACGATCGTTTGGAAATGCGTAGGTATATATAGGAGGAAGAATGCGTTGGTGGAGCAATAGGGGCCACGAGGTAGGGGCGCGCCCTAGAAGCGCGTCCCACCCACGTGACCGCCTCTGTTACTTCTTGGAGTAGGGTCCAAGTCTCCTGGATCACGTTCGGCGAGAAAATCATGTTCCTGAAGGTTTCATTCCGTTTGGACTCCGTTTGATATTCCGTTTCTTCGAAACATTGAAATAGGCAAAAAACAACAATTACGGGCTGGGCCTCCGGTTAATAGGTTAGTCCCAAAAATAATATAAAAGTGGAAAATAAAGCCCAATATAGTCCAAAACTGTAGATAAAGTAGCATGAAGCAATCAAAAATTATAGATACGTTGGAGACGTATCAGTGCCTTAGGATCCAGTTGATGGTAGGCAGACCAGACAATAGGTAGTATACTGATCCAAGCTTGTGTGTCTCCAAAGCTTTGTCTGGGATCTCCTTGTACATGTTGGCCATAGTGTTGTGGTCTTTCTTCTTGTCAGCATAAACATCCAAGTCATCTTCATGTTCCTCTGGGGCATTGATTAGCTTGGCCCATTCTTCAACAGTGGATTGGTACCTAGTACCCTCTGACATCCATACGATTCTGCCATCTGGATAGAAATGAGTAGTACAATAGAATTGCATGATCAGCTCATCATTCCACTTGGTGAGCTTTTGGCCAACAAACTTGTCAACCTCACATGCCTTGAAGCTGTCATAAACACCTGGGAAGTGATCTTCATTCTCTCTTATGTAGGTCCAGTCCACCGATCTCATGTCACACACTATGGGCTTCTTGTCAAGGTGATAGTCTCATAGAAATCTTGTTGTTCCTTTGTGTGGAACCTATAATCCACAGCAGTTCTTCTCCTGACAGCATATGGGTCAGCCTTTATCCACTGTCTCAGTCCTGCATCCTTCTTGATCCTCATATCTTCTGCAATAGGATGTGCATCCTTATGGTCAGGGATCTTTGGCTTTAGCTTCCTTAGCACTTGGGCTTCAGCTTCCTCTTCTTCAGTCTCAGGCACTGGGGCCTTGTTCTTCTCCTCAGCAGGTATGTTCCTGGTACTCCTCTTGGGTCTACTATTTTACTTTATGCTACTCTACTCCCTCCGGTTGCGGCAAGATGATGGTTTCCAGAAGATGCTAGTCTTCGATAGGACTAGGCCTTCTCTTTATTCTGGCATTTCTGCAGCCCAGTCCACATATCTGACCTTCCTTTGATAATGTTGCATATGTAGTGTAGATCCTTGCTTGCGAGTACTTTGGATGAGTACTCACGGTTGCTTTGCTCCCCCTTTTCCCCTATTTTTCTTCTTTCCGGTTGATGCAACCAGATGTCGGAGCCCATGAGCCAGATGCCACCGCCGATGCCTACTACTACGTGGAGACCGACGATGACCGGGAGTAGTTAGGAGGCTCCCAGGCAGGAGGCTTTGCCTTTTCGATCGTAGATGCTTTTGTGCTAGCCTTCTTAAGGCAAACTTGTCTAACTTATGTCTGTACTCAGATATGGTTGCTTCCACTGACTCTTGTGTATTCGAGCTTATTTATTCGAGCCCTCGAGGCCCACGGCTTGTAATATAAAGCTTGTATTTTTTAATTTGTGTCTAGAGTTGTGTTGTGATATCTTCCGTGAGTCCTTGATCTTGATTGTACACATTTGCGTGCATGATTAGTGTACGATTGAATCGAGGGCGTCATAAGTTGGTATCAGAGCCGACTGCCTGTAGGTAGCCCCCTTTCCAACTCCTTGGCCGAAGTTGAGTCTAGTCAATGAAAAACTTTTACTAACTTGGCTGTGTGGCTTATGGGCCCACGTCGCCATTGGGTGGTATTAGGATCATTTATTCCTTTTCCTTGAGATTCTGATCTCTCGTCTATTCGGGTTAAACATTTTACTAACTCTAACATTAGGTTCTCGTACCCACTTCCTCCCGGAGAGCCCCGACATTACCGTTGATCGCTTGCTTCGCCAGAAGTTTCTGCAGATACTCCTCAATGTTTTTCGAGACCCTGTGCCCACTGCCTTGCAGTTCCTGACCACAAATAATCCCCGTGAATGACATCCTTGCCGCTTGTACCTTCATACCCAGTTGCTCCTATTATTATAAGGTGTACTCTCCGGTGTTTCGAGAATCCTTTGTGCCTTCTGCCTTGCGGTTTCTTTTTGCACTACGGATAATTCTCTGAACCCGTTCATCCCCAGTTGTTCACATGATTTCCAAAATACTTGGAAATACTATGTGATCTTCCAAAAAATCCTCTACAGCCTATTGCTCTTGATTTTCCTTGCCTGCTGGCATTAGGATTAATTCCATATGTCTAGCAATATTCTTTAAAATTCTTTGTGGCTGTCATTCTAATCCTATGGATTCAACGTGTGAGCAAATACTCGCAATCATCAATTAATCCTTGGAAATTTTCTTTCCGGCTTCGACATTGCTCCGGTTATGAGCTGGTTCTTGCCCAATCAAGACTTGATCGGGGCCATATTTAAGTCTATTCAACTTACTCACCTTTTGATCAGAGCCTCTGCTTCTGATCCTTCGACTTGAAATCATAACTCCTTTGTACTCAAGCATCGAATTATTCAGATGTTTCTATAATCCAATGCCTTTGCATTCCTTCCTTCTTCTGATTGAGTACTGATACTCACATCAGATCCATTAAGGACCGCTGAATCCTTTGTTGGATTATTATCCGGCAGTTTCCTTCATATTCAAAATTTTGTGCGCTCTTCCTCTGATACATATTGCCTTTGGTAAATTGTATTCTCTGCCTTCTCAACCATGCTCTGCCTTCGAGCTTGTGTTATTTACTCTTGGCGTTGTGGAATAGGTTCCTAAAATGCCCTGATAGGTTGAACTTATGCCTTCCATAATCCGTGGGAACCCGAGAGTTCTCACGAGTCTTACTCTTCTGGTACTTCGCCAGATAAATCCTATGCACTACAAATTCTTTGAAAACAAGGAGTGAATGAAAGGTTATCCATTGAAGAAGTGGGAGTCGACCTTGAACCGTTGTGTTCATGCCCATGGAACCGATGTAGAACTTATCATGGAAGCTGCTCATAAAAATAATTATTTCCTTGGTACAAGCTCAGCTTGTATCTATGAATTGATCCTTTGCAATCGTGGTTCCGACCATATTTCCTCCTTGATTCCCTTTACCGGATAAGTTAAAATACTTATCCCCTGCAAATCATTCCCCCGTCCAACCTCTACTCCGATTTACCTTCCGGCATTACACCTAGTATCTGATATTGGGAAGTTTTATACCCCATAACATCATTCCTAGCCTGATCGGCTATATTTTTTTATCATGTGAACTTTTAACTGTGCTACCTGATCCTTCTTCCCGGAGCACAATTTTTGACGATGAGCTAAGCCTACATCGAATTTCCTCGTCATATCATTTTGTCTTGAATAGCAAGCTTAATTTCGAGTTTGTGTCGTACCCGTGGTTCCAATAACCTTTCGCTTCATCATTCCTTTGACTTGATGTCATCGCCGATCGATTACATCTTCATGAAATCTCTCGACAAATGTTTCGTGATCATCATCAACATTCGAGCTCTTCCAGGATATCAATCAAATTCATGATGAGAAATACAATCCTTGCCCCTCGATGATTTAAGTTATCATCGACAACATTCTTGCCTTCCCCAACACAAACTTGTTCACATAATTTTGGTAATACACCCTTTTTGACATGTCGATGGATTGTTCTTTGAGCCCGTCGGCCACACCCTCATCTTTTCTTTGCTGAAATTGTATGACTTATTTTCTAAGTTGTTTCCGGTGGATCCTTTGTGTATCTGAAGTCCGACCTTTCCCTGATGACCATGTCAACACTATCCCGAAACATGTGTGTGGTACTCCGATCATCAACAAGAACATTGGGAGCGCAATGCTAACTATTCTTGATCAATTATCCAATCACCATTGTATGTGTAAACCTCATAAATTCCTTGCCCCTTTGTCTAAACGGTTTAATACTTGGAGTCCAATCATGCTACGCCTTTCTTTGGGAAAGTTATACTCTAATACTTGGGTATAAACATCTTTCCTTTCCATTGGTCTCGATTATCATAATAATCACATATTCCTTTCCGTTGTTTTGTTTAACCTATCTTGTGATCCATATGTTCTAAGCAGTAATAGTTCCCGGCTTATGTAAACACCTCGGTGTACAATTGGTCAGTAAGACCTTGTTATTATTGCTGTTGACATTCCGGTAACCACCGATGGACGAGAACTTCACCTTTTGGTCCGCCTCGTTTAATTGAGCAGGAAAATGGTTCTCTTCGTCCCTCGCCCTTGGTACCAACGTTGTGGGCGACATAACTGACAGACTATCCCCTGACATGCCTTTCCCTCATGACCGTGCAAGATGTCACCACCCTTCCTGCATTTAACCCACATGGTGGGCCCATAACCCACAGTTCCACTGGATCGAAACCTGACTCTCCTGTACATCCTTGATTCCGAAGTATCCTTTGCTCTTAACCTTGTGTGTTCTCATGAGCCACCCTCTGAGAGATGATCTATTCCCAATGCTCTGAGCCCCCCTTCTCATACTCTGTTCAGGTATCGATCGTTTGTACATTCACATGAAACTTCCTATTGTACCTTCATACTTTGCTCTTGATGTTTTCTTAAGTTTCGACTCGAGAGATACTTCTGTCACATTCCCTGAATTGTTCACGAGATGATTAACCCTATAAATATTAGTCCTCCTGAAGTTACCCATCACTTCCCACTTAAATCTCGGACGAGATTTCTTGTAGTGGAGGAGATTTGTAACACCCCGAGATTCATGCCACAGTAATCTCCCACTAATCATGCCATGTCATCATGATTACCTTGCTAGTTGCCACTTGTTCAAAACATCAAGTCCAAAATTCAAATTTATCAAACATGCAAACTAAAATGTTCAAAGTGTGGCAAATATTCCATAACTAATTATGGTGGTGACCCCACACTTTTGTAAAGTATTAAAATGCCCTTTTGTGAATATAAAGTGGGTTTAACAATTAATTAAAATGCCTTTTCTAATTTATAAAATATTGAACTATTTTATTTGAGCCAAACTTTTTCTGCCATCTAAGGACATTGTCTGGTATTTATATGACATGATTCACATTTTACAAAAATTGTTTGGTGGGTCAACTAAATGCAAAACAGGAGCTAAAAAAAACAGCCACGAAATTGAAAAACAAAGGTAAAAAAAAGCAAAAGGAAACAGCCCACCCCCTTGTCCCCATGGGCCTTAGCCCACCCAGCCCAACGTCTCAGCCAGCCCACCTACCCCATCGGTCGCCTTTCGCCATCGTTCTCTTGGTGCGACCGCTCTGAGGACACGTCCCGTCGGACCAGCTCACGGCGCCGCCACGAGGGGATAAGGCGCCCGTCCCTCGACGCCTCGAGCCCTCCCGTCCCACTCACCGCTCCCCACTTGCGCCCCTCGCTCTCTCTCTTGCCCATGCACTCGTCACCTCCTCCAGATCCATCGCCCGGCTGTCGTTGCCTTCGCCTCACTCGCCATGGCTGTGAGGCACATCTCGCCTCGCCGTTGCGTCCACAAAGACCGCCGTCGTCCGCTGCGTCTACTACGGAGACGAAACGAGCCGGAACCCCTTCCATCGTTGAGCCGGCCCTCTTCTTCCACCTCCGGCCACCGAAGGCCGCTGCCGTCATTCTGCTGCACCGAGCCTCCCGAGCCCGCTCATGCACATCTGCAGGTCCGCGGTGAGCAACAACGTCGATCCCCCTTCTTCCCTGTCGTTTCCCGTGCCTGTAGACCTCGTTGCCGCCATGGTCGAACCTGCAACCGCCGACGAGCTCGCCGTCGTGGCCTCAGCCGCGGTCGCGTGCGCACGAGCTCACCGTCGAGCTCCTGCGATTCCCAAGGAGCCCGACGTGCGCACGCACGCAGCCCCATGAACCCCCTTTGCCCCTGCGCTCGACCTCACCGAGCTCCAGCTTCGGCCGCCCTGGCCCCGTTCTGCGCGCTCACGCGTAAGCCGTCTGGCGCCAGACCGCCGCCCAGCTCGTGTGCATGCACGGTTCTGCTCTCTTGAATGTCTTCTTTCTTCTTTGAATGTGATTTGTAGCTATATGGCTAGCTTTAGGATTTTTACATCGACTAACCTCCTAGACAGCCTCTAAACTGCTGTTAATTAACTGTTGACAAGACTAAAATAAATATAGGTAGAAAGTACAGTTGACAAACTTCATTTTACCCCACTGGACCAAATCCATTTGATGTGCGGTTTAAATGCTATGAAAATCACAAATTGCTACCTTCGGTCAATAGAGAACATAATTAACACCTAGCATAGTGTGTTGCGTGTCATGTGTGGTCTGTGCGTGTGTGCACAACCAGCCTCACGGATGTGCCACCAGGCCGGCCCTTGTTTAGTTTAGTTGGTAATACTTTAGTGCTCAATTAGTATAACAATAAATGACAAGTGGTCCCCTCTGTTTATTAGCTTTAGTTAGTTGTTCTAAAAAGGCTAAGTCTATGATAAATGGGCCCCACTGTTAATTAAGCAAGGTTTCCTAAAACTACTAAACTTAGAGTCAATGGCATGCGGACCCACTTCTACTATTCATCGGTTGACTAGTCTCTGTTGACCTGGTCAACTGGGCCCTCTAGCCCCATCTGTCAGCCACATATGCACAATGTTGGGTACATACGTACCCGTAGCATTTACTGTATATTTTCAAAAAAATAATAACTTAAAAAAATCATTTAAAACTTTGAAATTCAATTTAAGATAATCCGTAAATCGGATGAAAAAGTTTTATACATGAAAGTTGCTCAGAACGACGAGACGAATCCGAGTACACTCTCCGTTCATCTGTCACGTGCCCCTATCATAGAGAACATGCAACTTTCCCCCTCCGTTTCATCTGTCCGAAAAATGCAAACTTCGGGAAAACATTCCCGGATGTTATCCCCCTTCGCCGGTAACGTGTAGCACCACGTTAGAACGCATCTAGCTCCGCCTGTTGTCCTGTTATGCTCTTGCTTGCTATGTATTTACTATTTCTCCCCCCTCTTCTCTCCGATAGACCCCGAGACTGCCGCTGATGCCGCTGTGTTCAACTACGTCGACGACGACCCCTCCTTGCCAGAGCAACCAGGCAAGCCCCCCCCCCCCTTTGATCATCCCGATATTGCCCATTCCATCTTCTCATGCTTGCATTAGATTTTGCTACTATTATTGTTTGCTCCTATTCTGCTGCATAGCCTGTTTATTGTAACCTGCTATTGTTACCTACCTGCTTATCCTAAACTGCTTAGTATAGGTTGGTTAGAGACCCATCAGTGACCCCCACTTGACTCGATCGCCTACCGGATTATCGAAGACCCGATCAACGGGATCGAAGACCAGGCCCCGACACCTCACGCCACATCACGCCTTCGTTGCTCGACTCTGCAGAGTTACCATCGAGTGCCGAGGGTGGAACCTCATACATCACTCGATGAGATCTCTCAGAGTAGTTATTCGGTCATGGTCATCGAGGGTGATTTCCTCCTTAACCACTTCCGATACGACTCTGTCGTGCAACCCCTCAAGTGTGAACCTCGAGGGTGATTCCTCTTACATTCACCTTGATGATTACATCTAGTGGAATTTATCGGGGGTGATTCCTCGGGTTTTCCCCTTGATGTTTGGACACACGGACACTTGGACTTTATCACTGTTACTTGAAAAGACGGGTCGACCCTGAGGGGTACCCGCGCGAGCTTAATTGCGAGTGATGTGGAGCAGGTTGACACGGAGGCTGCCATGAGATAATTATGAGGCGTGGCGGGCATTCCTAGCCCTTGCCGCAAGTCCTCGAGACGGGCAACGGGATCACATCTTCGTGAGTCTCTGCTTGTTACCGCGTTCCTAATCCACTACGATTTGGATATTTGATCCGAGGGGCCTCTGGCCTGATAGCACTAACCATCACGTGGGCATAGTATGGGCGTTCTGCGTCGTATACATCAGCCGAAGCTTAATAGACGTCAGCGACTGAGCGGCGTGCGCCGGGTTGGACCGGTAAGCTCCTGCCTTTTTTTAAGGTGGTAGCTAGGTCTGCTCACCGGCCGCCCACGCAACGTGCAGGAGTTCCCGGGGAGATGGCCCATGACCCCTGGGGGCATAGGTTTAATCCGGCGTGCTGGCCTCTCTATTAAGCTTAGGTCAGGTTGCGGCGTATTGTTTGGCCGAGGCCGGGCATGACCCAGGAAAGTGTGTCCGGCCGGAGTTAAGCGAGCGTGGTGGGTAAGTTGGTGCACCCCTGCAGAGAAGAAAACATCTATCGATAGCCTGTCCTACGGTAACGGACATTTGGAGTTGTATCCTGATCGATACAACTAGAACTGAATACTTGTGATGAGAATTGGATGGTGATGATAAATGGATTGTGATGATAACTGGATAGTATGTCTCTGGGTTTTCTTTCTCGCAGGGAGTCGAGAAAGGATCTCCGGTCGAGGTTGATAACACTTCTACTATTTTACTTTATGCTACTCTACTCCCTCCGGTTGCTGCAAGATGATGGTTTCCAGAAGATGCTAGTCTTCGATAGGACTAGGCCTTCTCTTTATTCTGGCATTTCTGCAGCCCAGTCCACATATCTGACCTTCCTTTGATAATGTTGCATATGTAGTGTAGATCCTTGCTTGCGAGTACTTTGGATGAGTACTCACGGTTGCTTTGCTCCCCTTTTCCCCTATTCTTCTTCTTTCCGGTTGATGCAACGGATGCCGGAGCCAGAGCGGATGCCACCGCCGATGCCTACTACTACTTGGTGACCGTCGCTGACCAGGAGTAGTTAGGAGGCTCCCAGGCTGGAGTCATTTCCATTTCTATCGTAGATGCTTTTGTGATAGCCTTCTTAAGGCAAACTTGTTTAACTTATGTCTGTACTCAGATATTGTTGCTTCCGCTGACTCTTGTGTTTTCGAGCTTTTGTATTCGAGCCCTCGAGGCCCCTGGCTTGTAATATAAAGCTTGTATTTTTTTATTTGTGTCTAGAGTTGTGTTGTGATATCTTCCCGTGAGTCCTTGATCTTGATTGTACACATTTGCGTGCATGATTAGTGTACGATTGAATCGAGGGCGTCACAACTGGAGCAACAGCTTTGGGAGCAGTTTTAGGCTTAGCAGCAGCCCCTAACTTTATAGCATCTCCCATGAGCTTCTGTGCCTTAGGTGCTGGAGCAGCATCCTCTTCCTCTTCATCATCATATCTCTCCATTGAGGACTTTCTAAGAACTTTAGTTGTTCTAGTTCTTGCCCTCTTCTTCTTCTTGTCCTCACTAGCTTCTTCTTCTTGTTTAGATTCAATGGTCAACTTCATAGTTTCACCTGTGGTAACTTTCCTTGTCTTGGATGTAGGCACTCTCCTAGCTGGTGCCTTCTTGTTCATGCCTGGCTTTGTTGATGCAGCAGTGCCAAACTCTTTCTTCACAACTTTCCTCTTTGAGATGGCCTCATCCTCAGCTGCAACATAATCTTCATCTTCAGAATCTGAGGTTCTCTTCTTCCTTGTTCTAGTAGCTGCCTTGGGCAAGTTACTAGGTGTGCTCCTGCTGCCCTCATCATAGCTGCTGGAGGGACTAGTTCCCTCACTCAACTGTCCTTGTTGTTCATACCTGTTCTGGTTGTCACTCTGGTCAGACATCTTGCAGGCAAACTGTCAGCAGACCGTGTGAATAGGCTGTAGATGAGGTAGAGTAGATGAGCATCACAAAGTACAGAGATTTTGCAAAACAAATTGAGTCAAAGATCTTAGTTTTAGTTCTCTACAGAAGTGATTTCGGAGCTACTGAATTGACAAACTCGGTGATACCAAAGCAACACTTGGAACCTAAACTAGTGAACTCGGTTGGGCCGAGTCACAGTTCGGTGGCACCGAGATTGCTAGGGTTTCACAGAATCTTGAACTCGGTCACACCGATTTGCACGTTTCGGTCGGACCGAAAAGCGCATGTGCAATGGCCTAAGCCGAATCGATGAGACCGATTTCTACATTTCGGTCGGTCCGAGATGAGTTCTGCGGAGAGCTAACCCTAAAAATTTCGAATCAATCTAGACCTAAGGAAGTTTTAGCTGGATAGATTAATCACATTCGTGGCAAGAAACATGGCATTGTCCTTGTGCTAGGAATCGAAGTGAAAAAGACAGCACAAGGGGTCGAACACTTACCCTAGAGCGGCGAGTGTTCGCTACGGTGGCAACGGCGGAGTAGATTCCGTCGATGGCGGCAGAGTCCAACGGCGGGAGGTCGTTGGTGGCGAGGAGACGATCCAGAGACCCGAGGAGGCAGAGCAGGACACGCGCGGGCTGAGAGAATTTGAAGAAATTTCTAAAGTCTCACCCGTGGGTATTTATATCCCGACCCTGTCGGTGTGACCGAGTGGAACAACTTGGTGGCACCGAGATTGCAGAATCGCAAGCGGTTGCTGCAACTCGGTGTCACCGAAGTGTTCAAATCGGTTGCATCGAGATGAAAACCTATATCAACTTAGTGAACTCGGTTTGACCGAAATGGATTTCTCGGTCAGACCGAAATGCACAAAGAGGTTTTGAAAGTTTAAGTCTATGACGAATCGGGGGACTCCGAGTGCTCCTCACACAGAGTGGTTCGAACCTGACTTGATCAAACTTTGTGATGTAGCATGAATAGAGTTTGAGACGAGAAAAGCATAGATAGCTAGAGAAGGTTCTTAGGCATTCTTCTCCATCCACTTGGCAAAAGAAAAAGATCCAAACAATCAAAGCAACAAGTGGATGTCCTCGAATGAGTGAAATATGCAACCAACATGCTCACATAATAAAATAGCAAGTGAAATATGTGGCAAAGCATGCACAACCAATTCTAGCATCTATCAAACAATTGGCGATGACTAGGTCATCTATATATGAGTATATTGACTTAGGAGTCAAATGAGAACATTTGATCATAGGTCATACTCATCGTTTAAGCAGAAGTGGGGTTACCACTTTTATATAAAGCATTGATGTGTTCACACCATTAGAGTTGCTTTAGCTCAATTCTTTAGAGTAAAGCTCCCCCTAGATGTGAGATCCCCCCTAAGAGGGATGAACTAACCTTGGGTTTTGTCTATGATGACTTCATGTAGATGTTGAAGATGTGAATGCTCAATGTTGTTGATCATTAGGAGCAATCCTTTGGAGTGAGTTGCACTTTCAGTACCTACACGGGTTAGTCCCACAAGGAACAAACAAGGATATCCATAGACATAGAGTGGTATTCACACGAGATGATGTCCACGAATGCATTAGGTTGCCTTGTCCCTTGTCTTACCAACAAGAGGGTTTGTGACTCCTTGAACTAATGCAAGATATGGAAGTTGTTTGCACTTGTCCTTGCCAAAATGATAAGAGTGAAGTATGCTGGTGGAGTCACCCTCAAGAACTCTCTAATTCTTCTTCTTTGGGATCCACACCATCTTGATGGGAATCCTTGGAGTTGTAGTCATACTTGATGAAGTGGAACTCGATGTAGTCTTGGGAACCCACTTGACCAAGGCCTTAGGTGCTTCTTCGAATGCATCAATCTCCTCTTGAAGCTTGTCCTTGCCCTTTAACTTGTGGTCTTGTGGTGGAAGATCATCTTGAGCTTGTGTTCCTTGGAAAGAAATAGGATCATACTTCTCTTGTTGAGGAACAAACTTCGTCTTGGGGTATTGATCTTCTTCCCACTCAACTCCATTGGCATTGAACTTTCGTTCAAAACCAACACCTTGATTCTTCCGGTGTCTTCCTTGCTTGCGTACAATTTCCTCAAATTGCTTACTTCCGGCAAGACTCTTGTAAACACCTTTCTCTATAATTCCCTTCAATAAGCTATTTTCTTGCTCAAGTGTAGCTTGGCTAAGAGAATCATTAGTGGAATCAAGAGAACTACTAGAAGCAACAACATTGGAATTAGCATGAATATTGTTACTACTAGAGGAAGAATCTTTCTTGTTCTTGTTGCTAGATTTAACTTGTGGCATGTAAGTAGACAAGAGTAAATACTTGGCAATGTAAGAAGAGCTTTTCTTGCGAAGATCATCATTGATTGCTTTTAAGAACTCATGCTCTTGCTCAAGGTTGAGCTTTTCAAAGCGTAGCTTCTCATCAGTCTTTAAAAGTTCTCGATGATCTTCCAAGGTAGTTTCATGAGCTAACTTAAGAGTGTTTAGTTCTTTAGTTAGACGCTCAATCTCCTTCTTATCATCGTCATTCGTTTTATCTTGATTATCATGATTAATAGCAAGTTCATCATAGTTTTCATAACTAGAGTTGTCAACAAGTAAATCATCATCTCCTAGCAAATCATCTTCATCACTATTGAAATCAACATACTTGGGGTGTGTTACCTTTGTACCTTTAGCCATGAATCATCTTCCAATTCCTTCATTTGGTGAGTCAAATATGTCGTAGGAGTCGGTTGACACAAGCGCTAGACCGGCAACACCTTCATCTTGAGTATATTCGGAGTCGGAGTGATAACTTCTTTCGGAGTGATGGTCAGAGTCGGAGCCGGATACCCATTCACCAACATGAGCTTGATGTCTTCTTTTTGTGTAGCTCTTTGATGATTTGTCCTTTCTTTACGAATCCTTACTTCTCCGAGAGGGTCTTCGTTCATAACGATCATCTCTACTCCTTCTCTTTCTTGGTGGTGATTCTTCTCTTCTACTTCTTCTTTTGGGAGAATCTTCTCTTCTTTTGTAGGGAGCCGTACACTCATTTGAGCACTGTCCGGGTCTTCCAAAATTGTAGCAATTTCGTTCACGAGTTGAAGATCTCTTGTCATTGTAGGACCTTGACTTGGAGCTTCTATCCTTGCTTCTACTCTTGTAGAATTTGTTGAAGTTCTTCACCATTAGGCTCAATTCTTCATTGAAAGTTTGTTTCTCACTTGATGATGTGGGAACTTCACATGAGGCTTTGTAAGCACCACTTGACTTGTTGTGGAGCTCTTCCTTATCCTTAAGTGACATCTCATGAGCAACAATTATTCCAATGACTTCCGTTGGCTTGAGATCTTTGTAGTTGGGCATCATTTGGATCAATGAGCACACGGTATCATATTTTCCATCCAAGGCTCTTAGGATCTTCTTGATGATGAATCTATCGGTCATCTCCTCGCTTCCTAAGCCGGCAATCTCATTTTTGATGAGAGCAAGCCTAGAGTACATTTCAGCGACACCTTCACCATCCTTCATTTTGAACTTGTCAAGTTGACTTTGAAGCACATCCAATTTGGCTTCCTTGACGGAGTCGGTACCTTCGTGCATACCAATCAAAGTATCCCAAATTTCCTTTGCATTCTCAAGACGGCTGATTTTGTTGAATTCTTCGGGGCACAATCCGTTAAAGAGAATATCACAAGCTTGAGCATTGTATTGCAGCATCTTCAACTCTTCCACGGTAGCTTCACGGTTAGGTTCTCTCCCATCAAAGAATTCACCTTGCAAGCCAATACACACAATAGCCCAAACGGCAGGGTTATGTCCAAGAATATGCATTTTCATCTTATGCTTCCAACTAGCAAAATTAGTACCATCAAAGTAAGGACCTTTATGGTGATAATTTCCCTCACTAGACGCCATACTCTCCTAGGTTGTGAAACCAAGGCTATGATCACCAAAAGCTATGGAAATCAAGGCAAATGGAGACCAAAGCTCTGATACCACTTGTAGGATCGAAAGTATGTCTAGAGGGGGTGATTAGACTACTTGAACAAATAAGAATCTAGCCTTTTCCCAATTTTAAGTTTTGGCAGATTTTAGCAACTTAGCACAAATCAAGTAATCAACCTACATATGCAATTCTAAGAGTATAGCAGCGGAATGTAAAAACAATTGCATATGAAGGTAAAGGGAGGAGTTTGAAGGAAGCAAACGCAATGTAGACACAAAGAATTTTGGCGTGGTTCTGATAGGTGGTGCTATCGTACATCCACGTTGATGGGGACTTCAACCCACGAAGGGTAACGGTTGCGCGAGTCCACGGAGGGCTCCACCCACAAAGGTTCCACGAAGAAGCAACCTTGTCTATCCCACCATGGCCATCGCCCACGAAGGACTTGCCTCACTAGGGTAGATCTTCACAAAGTAGGCGATCTCCTTGCCCATACAAACTTCTTGGTTCAACTCCACAATCTTGACGGAGGCTCCCAAGTGACACCTAACCAATCTAGGAGACACCAATCCCCAAAAGGTAATAGATGGTGTGTTGATGATGAACTCCTTGCTCTTGTGCTTCAAATGATAGTCTCCCCAACACTCAACTCTCTCTCATAGGATTGAATTTGGTAGAAATATGATTTGAGTGGAAAGCAACTTGGGGAAGGCTAGAGATCAAGATTTATGTGGTTGGAATGGGATATCTTGACCTCAACACAAGTGTAGGTGGTTCTTTCTCAAAAAATGTATGTTGGAAGTGTAGGCACGTTCTGATGGCTCTCTCCACGAATGAAGAGTGCTGGAGGGGTATATATAGCCTCCACACAAAATCTAACCGTTACACACAAAACACCAAACTCGGTGGGACCGAATACTGAAACTCGGTCAGACCGATTTAGTTCAAAATGTGAATGTTAGGATTTTCGGTGGGACCGACATGTCAACTCGGTGGTACCGGTTCCATTAGGGTGAGGGCATAACGTAATCTCGGTGAGACCGATTACACAAACTCGGTGGGACCGGTTTTGGTAATAGACAAACAGAGAGTTGATCAGGCAAACTTGGTGGGACCGATTCGCTCATCTCGGTTAGACTAAAACGTTACGAAGGGGAAATAGAGAGTTTGCATTGCAATCTCGGTGGGACCGATCGCTCATCTCGGTTAGACCGAAACGTTACGAAGGGAAACAGAGAGGTTGCAATCCCATCTCGGTGAGACCGAGATCCCTATCGGTGATACCGAAGTGACGAGGGTTCGTGGCAGTGGCTATGTCAACTGAACTCGGTGGCGCCGGATAGAATGTTTCGGTGGGGCCGAGCTTGACTTTTGGTTTGGGACATATGTGGATATGAGAAAGTAGTTGAGGGTTTTTGGAGCATATCACTAAGCATATTGAGCAAGTAACTCATTAAGCAACACCTCACCCCCTTTTAATAGTATTGGCTTTTCCTATGGACTCAATGTGATCTTGGATCACTAAAAGTAAAATGTAGAGTCCTGTGCTTTGAGCTTGAGCCAATCTTTTGTCCTTAGCATTTTGAGGGGTCCACTTTCTAATCCATGTCATGCCAATCGTTGAGCTTTCCTGAAATATTTATCTTGAAATAGCATTAGCTCAATGAGCTATATGTTGTTAGTAATTACCAAAACCACCCAGGAATAGTTGCACTTTCAGTTATCGGGACCCTTAATAAAACATATCAAGGTTCATAGAAGAAAAAAACATCACTAAAGTACTCGACCCAAGTTTACATTGAAAAAATTGTTGAAAATCATCTCGTTCTTCTTACCCACCACACCACACTTCACTCGGTGTTGTTGGGAGCCCGACGTGGCAAATGTCCGCTCATTTCAAATGTCCAGAATAGCCTGGATAAATTTTGTGACCGTCACCAAAAAATGTGTCAGGCATTTGCGGATGATTTGATGATCCCGTTGAAGTTGTGTTTAGTTTGCTTGTGGTGAAATCTACCCAAACTAACCCACTCGAATTCAGGTGGTACTCGCATTTTTCTGAATTTATTTTAATATCTTTGACACTATTTTTTCAGTGGTACGGCGTGTCCGTCAACTACGAGCAATGACCGCGCCATGAATGGCTCTTGTCCCAGCCACCTTGTTTGCTACAGTTGTGAATCTCACCAGTAAAGCTGTAGCTACACTCAAGCAATGATTATTTTGTCAAGCCTCATGCCAAGGTCCCCTAGGTGCCTAAGGCCTACCGCTGCCATTGATTATGAGGTGTTTATATCAAAACTAAATCAATCTTAAAGTTTCTCGGCTCAGTCTCTCAAAAATACCCATGTCATTAGAGCATCTCCAATTGATAATGTAAAATACGTCATCATCAAAAAGCGGTTTGAGTAAAATTTACGTCACAAAAAAGTGGGTTTTTACATCACCAGAATGTCCAACTACAACAAATTGTTTAAAATAGGGCAGACACGAAAGCCGCTCCAATAGATGATGTAAAATATCTTGTGCAAATTTTGTCGAACACTTTGTGTGTGAGGTGGAAAAAACCAGACAGCTACATGTCGGAGCATAGATGGTAGTCGCGCCGGTGACGAGCGGCTGGCGGAAGCTTCTCCTATGCTTCCTTGATGCTTGACGGCTGGTGGCTGGCCCTAATTTCGGCGACACACCACCGGCGGTGCAACACCGACTATGCCGACCTAAGCTGTGGCCAGTCGGCTTGGTCATGATGGTCGCGCAACTGCCTGCGGTGGCTTAGGCAACCAGTAGCCATACTCCGACGCTGACCACGAGTTGCGGGAGCCATCGGGGCGCCGGCACTCTGGCTAACAGCCAAATCAGTCGAAACACGGCGCGTCGTCACTTGGTGCCCTGTTTTACATCACGAGCAAATCTCGAGTAAATTTTTTTACATTTAAATCATCTGTTGGAGCACCGTTTTCTGTATCTTGGTGATGTAAAAATCAGTTGTTTTTACATCTGCATCATCAATTGGAGATGCTCTTAGGAACCCAAAAAAGAGAGGAGATACTCTTAGGAAGGGTTGTGTATTTTTTTGACGGAGTAAAGACTTCATTTCTCAGATAATAGCAATGTAAGTTACAATAAAAGATGAAATGAAATCAGCCGAGTCATCTTCCCAAACAGAAGAATTCTTCATCATATACGCTTGTTTAGCCAAAACATTTGTTGTGATGTTTTCTACTTGGTTGCATGAAGAAAATTTCACCTCTCCTAAGTCACAAGGGAATTGAGCGCATTCAAAATCATTGCTGCTTGCGAACCATTGAATCTATATGGATATTTGACTGCGCAATCACAAGTTCATAATCTGA
Source organism: Aegilops bicornis (assembly GCA_021605145.1). Classification (NCBI taxonomy): domain Eukaryota; kingdom Viridiplantae; phylum Streptophyta; class Magnoliopsida; order Poales; family Poaceae; genus Aegilops; species Aegilops bicornis. The sequence goes on from CM038675.1 coordinate 769,039,758, forward strand.
CTCAACCTCTACCCTCGAGCATCCCACATGAGCTGCCAAATTAATACCATTCCTGAGAGCAATTGTTTCAGTAGAAGCAGCATCCAAAACATGCGGAACGAACCATGTTGCATCTGCTACAAAACAACGTCATTCATCTCTGATGACTGTTCGAGTAGCTCCTGGTCGATCTTCTATGTGGAATGAAACATCTACATTAACTTTTAGAAAGTTGTGCAACGGTTTGCACCACTTTTCCGGCCCCTTCTTCTTTCGTTCTTCTTTTCAGTCACTCTCCGTAATTTTGTGCCAATCGCTCTGATGGATGTTGTTGTTCTACCCGCTGGCAGTACTGATACACCCATTGTTAGCCGTCAGCGTTGCCACCACAGACACCAATTTGCCAAAACCACAAGCTCAAGTATGTGTAGACCTCCAATACTCTTCCCTGAGTTCTCATCTATAATTTGGTTCAAGTTAAAAAAACGACATGTCGCAGCATATGGCCTTCCTGTTCGTCTCTGTTAGATCCAACTCTTCCTAAATTTTTCTAACCCTCTTAGAGTTGAAAAGATAGTGTTGAATATCCTCGCCCCCCCCCCCCTCAAGAAGATTGGACATTGTGCTTGTGTTAAAACATGCCTTTTTGTCAGTACGCCCTTACAGGGAAGGATGTAATACTTTCCAGAGGAAATTTTTAACCTTAGTCGACACCTTAAATTTCCAAATGTCAACCCAAATGGGGTTTGGATTTGCTCGACCTTGGCCATCCTCCGCATGCATACGTTGTCCACCCTTATGACCCATTCCCTATGATAAGTAGACCGAACAGAGAATGTATCAAACTTAGTATAATGCCATAGAACAAAGTGTCATTCCCTAAACATTCAAAGGGATTTGTAATATGTGATGCACATCAACAGGGTAGAACGTATCATGGATTAAATCTTCATCCCAGTTTCCAGTATGTGGGTCAATAAGGGCGTGTTTTGTTACCTGCACCGTTTTTGTCACTTTGCATGTGTGCCTCAAATGGGCCTGGCTGAGGTAAAACAGGCCAAAAACTAGCATCCACACATACTTTGGTTGCCCACATCTAGGCTTTCTGCATGAGGGAACCAATATTGACCCGCAATTTGGTTGCATGCGTTGCACTGGGCGCACAAAACCACATGGTGTTTGGTTGCAAACTACATAAAGTGTTATCACCACTTCTCACTAGTGGTGACCTTACCACACACGATCTGAACATAGTTTTAGTCCTAGTTAGGAAACAGATCGTAATTCATCCTAGCTACTAACAAATATAATAGTCAAATGGCTCAATAGGGTAAAGTTCATCGATGCCAAACTAGTTGGAAGTCCATCCTTGTCTTGTTTTTATTTTGCTGATGTTGTCCTTCTCCCATGTTAATGGTGCCATGTCATCGCATTACTGTTGCTAAACCTCACTTTGATCCAAACCGAGTTCACTTTCAAATTCAAATTAAAGTACAAAATTTAAATTTCTCAAACATTCAAAATAAGATGTTCAGTGTGTGGAAAATATTCCATAACTAATTATGGTGGTGGACCAACATTTTTGAAAAGTGTTTAAATGCCCTAAACTAACCAAAACACTGGCTAAAACAATTATGTAAATGCTTTTTAAATTATAAAAATACTAAACTATTCTATTTGGACCTCACACTAAATGTGGCAGTGGTATAATTAGTAAAAACAACTTAGGTGCTATTCCTATATATTATAAAGCTAATCGCTATTCAAAATTAAAAGAGAACTAGAACTGTAGAAGGGAAAATACAAACAAATAAAAAGAAAAGAAAAAAAGGCCCACAACCTCCCTGCCCCCTGGGCCTAGCCCAGCCAACCGAACCCCTCCCCTTTGTCGTCTACCCAGAGACGACCGAGACGACCCGAGCCGCGTCCCCGCCGAACCCACCTCATCGTCGGCGCCCCGGCGTGGATAAGGCCTCCACCTCCCCCCTGGCGCCTCGGCCCCCACTCCCACTCACCCCACTTGCCCCCTCCTCGCTCTCTCCGCCTCTCCTCTCCTCCAGATCCGCCTCTCGCCGACGCGCCCGTTGCCGTCCGCCTCACTCTGCCGCGGCCACCGGCCACCTCTCGCCTTGTCATTGCATCCAAGAAGACCGCCGTCGTCCGCTGCGTCCACTACAGAGACGAAAACGAGCCGGAATCCTCTCCATCGCCAGATCACCGTCTTCTTCCACTACGTTCGCCTTCGAGCTCCGTCGAATCCGGCCACCTCAAGCCCTCCCCGTGTTGGCTTTGCACCACTACCGGCTCCCGATGAGCACCACGTGCTCCCTCCCCCTCCTCGCCCTTCGTATTTGGCGCCGTAGAACTCTGCTCGCGCAGCTCGGTCCCCGGCCATTGGCCGCGCTCGCCGCGCCTCGCGTTGCGCTCATTCCTGACCCCTTCGCTAACCGCGTCGAGCGGTGCGCCGCTGCGTCGCTGCGCGCGCTTGCTCGCGCCGCAGCCCGCCGCCGGCGCCCGCCCCGCTGCTGCCCGGCTGTTTGCTCTGCCGTTGCTGCGCTGCCGCTGCCGCTGCACCGCATCACTTGCTGCTGCGTCGGCCTGCTGCTTGCTTGTCGCATCTGCATCTGCCGCTGCTGCTTCCCCCTTCCCCCGCACCACGCCAGTGCGAGACCGCAACCGCGCCGCTGCTTGCCATCCGTCCCACCCCGCTTGCCCGGCGCTCGCTCGTCGGCTCTCTGCTGTGCTGCTGCTGCTGCCTCGCAGTCACTCACCGCCGCCGTCCAGTGCGCGCCCCACACCCCGCTGCACAGCCCCGCATCGCCACCGTTGCGCATGTTGCTCGCCTCGTCGTGCTCGTGCACGCGCTGCTCCTGGCCTCGCCTTCCCTCGCGCTCCACGGCTCTCCTCTACATGTACTGCTACTAATTAATGTAGCTATGGCTAGCTTTGCGAATATTACACTGACTAACTCGCTTGACAGCCTCTAATCAGCGGTTAAACAACTACTCCCTCCGTTCCTAAATAATTGTCTTTCTAGAGATTTCAACAAATGACTACATACGGAGCAAAATGAGTGAATCTACAATTTAAAACATGTCTACATACATCCGTATGTTGTAGTTCATTTGAGATGGCTAGAAAGACAAATATTTGGGAATGGAGGGAGTACTAACAGGCCAGAGAAAAATATGAGTAGAAAGTATACATGACAAACTCCATTTTATCCCACTGGACCAAATCCCTTCGATGCCTGGATTAATTCCTACGAAAATCACAAAGTTCTATGTTCTGTTAACAGTAAAGCCGAAAACAGCTTTGTTTTCATAGCTACTTTAGAGCTGTTGATGATCAAGAAAATGAACTCTATCAGAGATGAAAGTGCTACTATCTTGTAGATCACAGAAAAATGCTCAAAATTAATATAAGGCACAAAATCATAGGAGGTACAGATCCATAGTTGTAGCCTTTTGAAAACATCTAAAAGATGTTTAAAACTGCCGAATTCTCAGACTTTGCAGAAATTTCAGGGATTTTGAGGATATTGTTTAAATCTTTAAAAAAATCATAGAAAATAATCCGTAACTAGGATGAAAAAGTTTTATACATGAAAGTTGCTCAGAACTACGAGACAAATTGGCATACGCTCTTCGTTCATCTGTCACATGTCCCTAGCATAGCGAACATGCAACATTTTCCCTCCGTTTCATCGATCCGAAAATGCCTAACTCCGGAAAACTTTCTGGACGTTATCCCCCTTCACCGGTGTCGTGTAGCACCGTGTTAGAACACCCCTAGCCCTGCGTGTTATCGCTGTCATGCATCTTTGTTGCATCTGTTTGCATTATATTTACTGTTTCTCCCCCCTCTTCTCTCCGGTAGACCCTGAGATCGCTGCTGATGCCACTGTGATCGACTACGTCGACGATGACCCTCCTTCCCTTTTAGCGGAGAGCTTTCAGGCAAGCCCCCCTTTTGATCATCCCGATATCGCCCATTCCATTCTCTCATGCTTGCATTAGATTTTGCTACTGTTATTGTTTGCTCCTATTCTGATGCATAGCCTGCTTTTGTAACCTGCTCATTGTACCTTACCTGCTTATCCTAAACTGCTTAGTATAGGTTGGTTAGTGATCCATCAGTGGCCCTCACCTTGTCCTTGTTGCCCCTGCTTCATCATCGACGACTCAATCAACATGATCCACGACCAGAATTCGACACCTCACATCACATCACACCCCTATTTGTGGCTCGACTCTACAGAGTTACCATCGTGTGACGAGGGTGGAACCTCATACATCAAATTCAATATCCTCTCCTGATCCTGGATTAACAGACCATAACGTATGCCAGGCTTATCACCATGACGAATAGCTCTCTTGTGAGCCACGCCTGAATCACAACTATCAGTGTTGCTGCCTAAACTACCAGCTTTGTCCGCTCGTCCATAACCTAGGCGACATCAAAGGTGCGGTGAGCAATGGAGAAATCGATCCTACACCTTGCCTAACAGCCTAGCAACCGACCTAACATAGGGGGGATGGAGTTCTATGTTGCTTACCGGCTTTGGAGATAACGACGAGGAAGGAGGGCCCCTGGCTGGGTCGAGGAGGACCAGACAATGGCCAAGAGGAAGGAGATAAGTAGCTCCTCCTGCCGGAGAGTGCTACTGTTGCGTCCGTCGCGCGCCGCTTGCGCATATTTGAGTCGCCGCCACCGTCGGCGCTAAGAATATAGGAAGTGCTTGTCCTAGAGCTAGTGGTGACCGAGTAAATGGGGCGGCAAGGCTAGATTACGCGCCATCCCGCGTCGGCCGATTTTCATCCCCGGCCATCTCCACTCAATTTCCCCTTGCACCGTCGCAAGCGGCGCTGCCTCCCTTTTGCGCCGCACTCTGCCTGGCTCACTGAAAACTGCCGATTCGAGGGTTTCCAGTGAGCCAAGCTCTGTGCTACTTTGAGGTTCGTGCCGATGCGAGTTAGGCCTCCATGTTTGCAACTAAACACATTTTTGTTGGCCCAACTCGGCCTGGTTAGAGGTAATGCAGGCAACCAAACACGTCCTAGGGTCTTCTACTTTGGATAACAAATTTTGCCCTCTCGGAGTTATAATCTTCCTGTTGTTACTTGTTGGAAATCATGAATCTCTCCATATATTGAAAGGGCTGTGTTTGGGATGTGGAGTAACTACTCGCGAGCGCAGATGCGCTCGATATCTGCAGCGTACGTCGTTGCTTCTGGATCTGCGCCATATTTTTATTCGCGCAGTTGTCGGCTGCCAGAAATTGGGTACTGTTAGGAAATACGTCTGTGACGGTGATAGGTGGTGGGTCATGCAGATGGAATAGAATGGCTAGTTTAACGCGAAGGTGAACGGCGGCGAGGTGAGCCGTGGATCAGAATCGCCGCTCCTCTTCTGATCCGTGGATCGGAAAGTTCGCTTTCCGTCTCGTGGGCACTATGACGAATTGGATGCAGGGGCGAGTGTCTTCTCCCCCAAGGGTTGTTTGGTAGCTGAGGAGTGCGGGATAGAGGTCTGGACCGCCGCCGGTGAGGCACCATGGACATGGAGTTTCTGATGCAGATCGGCTGGTATGTTGATCTTTTGGTTTTGGGCGGGTGCGTCTCCATTTGTAGAGGACCAGCTTGGTTGACTGAGAGGACCCCTTTCTCCCATGAATCAGATCCGCTCTGCTTGAGGAGGTTGGCGGGAGTTTGGTGGCCAAGTTGTGGCAGGGCCGACGGCACCGCAGCAGCACGCGGCGGCAGACAGCGGCGAACCGCAGATCTTCATGGCGGAGGGAAGGGAGAGGTCCCGCCGACATCGGAGCTATCAACGGGGAGGAGGAATCCTTGGGCGCCCGGATGAAACCGGAGGTTAGTGAACAAACAACTTTACCCCATCGAACATGGAGCGATTTTCTGAATAAAAATGTTGGCATGACTGAAGAAATAGTACAGTTAGAACCGCTAGGATTCATTTGCAGTCTGCTTGGTCAATTTAGAGAGGTCATGCTAGGAGTGCCTTACTGCAGCAACTAGCAGCAAGGCCAGCCATTGGGTAAACTGGAAAGTTGTACTGACTTTCAGCAAGATCATGCGATGATCTTAGTATACTTCTGCTGCCAAGCAAGAAATACAGTTTGTCAAAGTATGGATGTGGGTTAAAATGGAACCCCGGTGGACAGATCGTTCCCTAGAAAATCCATTGAATATGTGAATCTAGAAGTACTGCTGATTGTAGATATTGATTCTTTGAATATGTGAATTTAGAAGTACTGCCGATTGTAAAGATTGAATCTTTGAATCTATGAACCTAGGAATATATGAACTGAAAGACTGAATTTATGAATTTGGGAAACTGAATGCAGCAGCAAGGTAAATGTAGGTAGACACGACGCACCTGGAAAGCTAGCGATGGCTGGTCCGGCAAGAACGATCGCCATCGCAAGGAGCGAGGTGTTCGGGACGGTCCAACGGTTCCCTGCTGTGCGGATCTAGAGCGTGCTGCATATTCAGTAGTATTTTCCTTGCTTATTTCCAATGTGCACACTACTCATCCTCTCAAACTATGTGTAAATTCGACTAAGTTTGCTTATTTCCTTCTTGCTTACCGTGTTAAATGGCAAAAGCACATTGAAGCCTCCTCACGGTGCATATTGAGTAGTATTTTCCTTCTTGCTTATTTCCAATGTGCATAATATTCATCCTCTCAAACTATGTGCAAATCCAACTAAGTTTGCTTATTTCCTTCGTGCTTACCCTGTTAAATGGCAAAAGCACATTGGAGCCTCCTCACGGTGCATATTGAAGTAGTATTTTCCTTCTTGCTTATTTCCAATGTGCTTTTGCCATTTAACACGGTAATGCATTTCAGGATAGGAAGAAGATTATCAAAAGCTTGAAGGGGAAGATTATGAAGCTTGCTCTCAGTGATTATGTATGCCTTGTAAGTGATGTCTATATATGTAATATATTTTAGTGTTTAAACAGGATTGTACTGTGGAGAGAGGGATTTCAGCACCCGAGCTCCACTACTCTATATTTAAACATTTGAATTTTGTACTTTTGAAGTTTCAGAATAATGTGATTTTTTTTTCGGGGATACATATACACATTTTGAATACCCATGGCCAGTTTCGGTAGAAATCTCGTTTTGTTTTGGGCTATAAAAAAAACAAATTTCTGACAGTATATAGGAGAAAAGGGGTGCCATTTCTGTCAGAAATTTCACTTTCTTGTATTTCCCAAAATACAAAGTATTTCTTCTTCAGATTTTTACCGGGCCTTAGGAATGTGTGTGTATTCACGTATTTTATTTAAGATTTTCTTTTAGCAACGAAAGTGTGTTTTTCAAAATTTTCAAATACCAAGAGCCATGGAGCCCGGTAGCTGCAGGCACTTTTCGTCGTACTGTGTGAATTCTATGCTCTAACCTATACAAACATTCTCCCAGTGCATAGAAACTTTGGATGGTTTTATGCTTCTAAGCAATTAATCATCAACTGAACTAACATGTCTTTTTTCCTCCAGTTCGTTGTTTGTTTTCTATCCATTGTTGATAACACCAAACTTATTACTGAGGTTAGCCAGCACCAATAGTTTGCTTGAACCAGATGTTAAGCTGCCATTACATGTAGTCTGAATAGACAATGCTTATAGCTTACTTTCAATATTTGTAGGTTTTAATTGAAGAGCTGATAAAGCAGTTAAAGGAACTCATATTTGACAAGGTAAAAGGAATTCCAAGCTTGTGATGTGCTTACTTTTAATTGCTAGTTATATTCACATGAGACTATTTATGTTGGAGCTCTTTGCTGGAACAGAACGGGAGACACCCATTGCTGCAGATATTTCACCCACATGGCTCACGTTATCTGATTGCGACTGATTTGATTTATCGGAATTACAACGTGTCTTCCCTTATTTCAAAGGCAAATTACCTATTCTATTAAGTCTTAAGTACTTTGAAGAGAAACAGGCCCCCAGAAAATTGCTTCTTTTGTTTCAGGATGAGGCACAGTTAACTTGGATAATGTAGCTGACAAAGAACATGAGGGTTCATAAGACACACAAGTTGCATCTGATAGCATGAAGGACCCGATTAAATGGCGGCAAGAACTGTTGGTGAAAAGAGAGCTTTGTGAGGTAATGCTCATAACATGTATTTAACTTTTGATTTACTTATTCAATGGCATTTCTCTTGGAGCATGTACTTTCCCCCTCAAGAGATCTACATATATTCTCACAGTAGTGTAATATATATGATTTAAGTGTGACCATTTGTCAAAGAACACCTAATTGCAACATTACTACGCTCCCATTAGTCACATAACACCCCTGATCCCAACATTACTATGCTCCCACAGTCTCCTAATCCCAACAATAATGTAGGTGTTCTTTTTTCCTTCGCAGGTTCTCATTGAGACTTGCATTGAAAATGTTGGAGAGTTAGTTCGAACAAACTTTGGTGAAGATGTATTATATGAAGTGATCTCCTTAGTCCATGGTCTATGCTTCTACCTGTACTTCTATAACCGGTATCTCGGGATAATATTCATTCATATATGACATTTCTTCGCGAAAGGAACTACTGTGATAAATATGCTTATACTTGCTTGACCTTCTGATAAACTATTGGTTTAACCTCTGTTTTCCTGATTGTTATTCGACAATCTGGAAATATTCTTATAAGTTGATGGAACCTTTTTCTCTGGGATGTTCCTTAGGCCCATGCGCAGTATTAATGTTATTCACTTTTCCTTAATGATGAACTAACCTCCTGTAAAAGAAAATGACACTCCAGTCTACACACAAACGTACCTACTGTTTTCTTAGTCCGACTCTTGATACAAATGAGTAATCAACTGTTAAAGGGTGCCATGATTGAACACATTTTCGCTTTGTAAGAGGTAGTGCTGATATGCTTACTAAGATTATGCATCTCTATTTTCCAAGGTTTCTATTGGTGCACAAGGTAATGTTTTGGGGGCTTCACTGACAGGATCCACGTACTTCAGGACTGTGTGGTCAGTTCCCATGTCTTTGCAAATTTTGTTTTCACTTTTTCATGATTTAGAATTTAATTTGGTTCAGAAAGCATGGCTGAAATGCAGCCTATTAACACTAGAGGGTCATGGTCTAAGTCAAGGACTACTACGATCGCGAGCCCACGATGGCGCTGATGAGCAGCTGATTAAGCAGGTGATGATGACGGCGAGGGTCTGCCCAGTGGGGGCAGCAGACGGTGCTGGCCATAATAAGAGTTATCTGTAAAGCATTTGCCATGCCATCAGTCTGTATCTTCGTATTTTTTCTCTCCGGCACTATAAATACAAATGTATGAGTAGAACTGAACTTGTAATTTCTCTGTTGCAACACATGCCTAAGCTTCCTACAAATGATCATGTAGAACACAGACCAAACAACTCAATGTACAGTGCCTTTGCTGACACTATCTTGTATCAAAGTTTGAATTTTGAGCAATTTGGGCGAGGAAGAAAATTTGAAGAAGTCATGGTCATTGTCATGGTTTCTCCGCAGCGTGGTTGGAGAGGATAGGAGAAGGAAGGATCTGCAGGAGGATGGAGAGGTGGTGGTGACCAAGATAAATGGAGTAGGTGGGTTGGACGGCTCCCATTAGTACCCGGTTGGCTGAGCCGTGGCCCATAAGTGGCATGACCGTCTGAGCCAGTTGGGGTGGGGACGGCGAGCATGCTATTAAGTGCGGTAGGTGGGTGGGCCTGGCAGAAATAGGCTAGATATACTATTGAGAATACAAATGACTATACACGGGGCAGTGCGAAATCTTGTTGGCAGTGGACGAGTAGGATATAGTGAGCATCTGAGCTCGAGCTCAGATTAGCACTTTCGCTGTGTTTGTTCTTATATAAGGTAAAAAAGTGCATTGTGAGTTTTAGAAGGAAAAGAATCCGCAGTCTCCTGAACTACCCGCTCGGCTCGCGTGCCGGCTGAGCCGTGTTGTAATCGAGCCGGTCCCCTTTCCCTTACCCACCCGCATCGACTCTCGCCCCCTGATTCCAACCGGAAGAAATCCAAGCGATCGATCCCCAGCTCCCGCGAACCTCCCTCGCCGTCAAGGTATGCGCACGCCGCCGATTCCCTCTTCTTCCCCCAAGCTATCTATCCGTTCTTCTTGCGGGGTTCGACTACGGTCGTCGATTTAGTTATGCCAAACTCTGTTTCTACTACCTTTTTCGCAACAAAAAATAAACTCTGTTTCTACCTTTCTGCTCATCTGGATCGTGGTAGTAGCACTGGTTCCCCCTGACCGCCACCGCCCACCGGTCTTCCTCTGCCTCAACCTGGTCTTCTTACACTCAAAGCCGCTGAGATCATCCTCCTCATCCCCATGATCGCCGTCTCATCGTTCCCGTTGTTTAACCCAATTATCTGAACTGCAGCTGGGTGAGGTCGATCGGAGGAAAGGGGGAGAAGATGGACGCAGAGCAGGAGTCGCGGTGGGCGGCGGCGCAGGGGATCGGCATCGGCGAGGACCTCGTCCCAGCCGCACTGCGGCACCTGGAGTTCCTCGCCGCGGTCGACCGCCGCCGGTGGCTCTACGAGGGCCCGCTGCTCCACAGGGCCATACACAGGTATGGCCATCGTATTGGCTTTTTCAACAACACAACTTACACAAGAGACCTTTGAGTCTGAAAATTAGTATATTTTCTGAGGTGTTCCATTCTTTTTCTGTCGAGGTGTTATTATTATTTTTTTTGGAGCAAATGTTGGGGTGTTACTGATGAACAGCCTCTACTCTCTAGGGTGTGTTGGGAATAAAATCTCTCAGTAATCGTTGCCATATTTCGATAAACTCTTGGCGAATTTCAGGATAACTCTTGGCGCAATCACTATTTGGAACATTGTCCATGTCTCCTGACAAACACCTGCTTGAGGAAAATTAGACAAAAACCACTAGTTTAGTTTACATTAATATAAGTTGGTGGAAGAGTTTCTGAAACCATCATTTGATCTGTGTTTTCAATTCCAATTTGTTGCTACAGGTCTGGCCTTATCTGGAAATTTTGGCATGAAAATCTGGCTTCTTATTTAAGTTCAGAGTCCCTATCATGCTGAAATAAGTGATACTATGAAAAAAAAAATCACTCATACTAAATTAATTTATGTTCTGTGTCGAATAGACTTTGAATTATTAATTTGTTGTGGTGCTAGGTACAAAGCTTGCTGGCTTCCTCTTCTTGCCAAGTACACTGAGGCTTCTGTTGCAGATGAGCCTTTGGTTGTTCCGCTCGATTGTGAATGGATATGGCACTGCCATCGGCTTAATCCGGTATGCATATCTAAGTTATTATTAACTCACAGATGCTTGTGTGTCGTTTAAAATCTGTGAACACCACATTAGAGAACTAGTATTTTGCTATTTGCACCTCTTGCATAAAAGAAAATACTAGTGAACATGGTTGGAAATGTCTAAATCAAAATCATCTTGTTTTGTTTCTGGTTTTGCTGTGCTGACAACAATATCTTTCAGACTCAATACCTAAAGGACTGCAAGAGATTATATGGCAGAATACTGGGCACTAACAATGTCAAGTCCTCCATTCAAGCAAAGTCCAAGGATCAGGCTGAGAAAGTTTGGACTGAGTTATATTCTGGGGAGCCTTTTGAGTTGGAGTACACAAGTCCTTCTGATGATTTTGTTTACGTGGGTGATGGAACTGCAGGAGGCATTTCCTATGATTTGATCTCAGCTGTTAGGAGACAGTCTTCTTTCGTCTACCAGGTAGTTACATTACTAACCTTTGCTCTGATCTACGTATAAGACAAGTCAATGTGGTAGATTACCCATGATTTAGCAACTGATATCTAAAACTTAGCTATTCTAAATTTCACAAGCAGATTGATACCTGATTTTATTTGCCCAGCAAATGTTGGTGATGGTTCAAAAGTTGTGTCACTGTTGATCCATACATGTGGAAGAAAGCAATAGAAAAGCAGTGCTACTGCCTTTTTGTAAAAGGAAAAATATGCAAGAACAATAAATAAAAATGTGTACAGAAAGTCAGTGAGCTCCTTTGTTTCTGGCAGGTTGGAACACCAAACATGCATGATCATCGTTTTCTTGAAGAAGCTCTAGCTCGATACAAAGGTTTTTTGTATTTGATCAAGCTGAATCAGGAGAAAGGAATGAACCTCTTTCGTGTGCCAACCTACGACGTGGATCTAATGTGGCACACCCACCAACTGAATTCTGTTACCTACTACAGTGACATGCTGAATCTTCTTGGGAGAGTTCTGGAGCATGATGACACAGATGATGACCGAGCTGAAGGAAAGAAGCTCGACACTGGATTTTCAGGGACCACTGAGCAGTTCGAGAATAACTTTGGTCTGAGATACTGGAAGGTTGGTGCTATGTACCGTGGAAGCCTGCCATCTCCTGTGACATCCGTTCCTCAGATATTTAATACTGAGGATGATAGTGTTTTTGGTGTCGATAAAGCAGAGAAGCATCTTACTATTCTTGAAACAACAGTTGTGGAGGTATGATGCTCTTTGTACATCTTATTGTTGTCCATGAATGAAGAAATAGTTACACAAGTACAATAATTTCGGTTTTAAAGATGTTTCTTATCTAATAAATAACCCAAAACATGGTACGTTGTACTATTAATATTATTATTGATTTGGAAGCACGCCTGATATTTGATATTGAGCACTTCTAATGCCAACAGACATTTACTGAATTTATGAACTCAAAATATTTTCATTCTTTGCAGTTATATTTACAGATTGTGGACATCAAGAATTTACCATCTGCAATTCCAGAGAAAAGTGTGTACGTGTGGTTCACCAAGACTCAACCAGATGTATTTATCAGTGATGGCGGCAGGTTAGATATTTCAACGAAAACAGGGAAGAGTATCGGAGCTGGTTTCCAATGTGAACCGACTGGTGAACTCATTCTTACAGCAATGGTTGATCAGGCCTATTTTGGGGCCTCGTCGTCGAAGAAATCAGAACCATTGGGGAAGGTTTCGATCTCTCTTCAAGAGCTTACACAGCCTGATTCCAAGCTTTCCTTTGAGAGGTGGTTTGAACTGAAAAGTCGTGGTGCATATGCTGGTTCCCCTCCTGTCAGTCTTCGTGTTGCTGCATCTTGTACTGTCCCAAGGCAGGCTCCACAGGTTCTTAGCATGGTCAATGTGAAGCCTTTCTCTCTGAAGGCCTGTCTATTGCCACATTCCATCAAGGATCAAAATATGAGCTCCTGGACTCGCTTCGTGTATGACTGTGGTACTGAACTCATTCGTCTTCAGATAAGGTATTTCTTTTACTGTGGTATCAATCATACATATCAGTGAAGAACTGTACATTGAGTCTAGAAACGCATTTGTATGCTGATTTGTAAGTCCTGCATGATACTTACTGGCAGTTTTCTCTAGAAACAAATTAAATGTTACTATATGATACATTGATTGCTAATAGCATATGGTGTAATTGCATCTTCATTTCAAACTACAAATTGATATTTTCTGCAGGAATTGATATTCAACTTATATAGAAGTATTTGTACATTACCTTCAAAACAGATCCAAATTTATTCCAGTGGTCACTGGAAAGTTTTGTTTACCTATGTTTAAGAAAAAATATCAATTTCTTCTGGTCTAATGAGAATTTCCTCCTCTTTACTTCAGGGATCACAAGGCCAAGAGTGGCATGGCTCTCATTCGAGAATTGGTTGGAGTAACAAAGTCATCAAAGCAACCATTTCAGCTTGCAGAATTCACAAAAAACCGATGGTCTTTTAGCAACTCCAACTTATATATCACTCATGACCTGAAACCAAGCAAGGATGGCTGCATACACGAGCTCAAATACGGCAACAAACTCGTAAGGACAACTGCAGTCTACAGCTCATTTCATACAGGCAGTCTGTTTGCTCAAAAGATAGTTATCACATCAAGTTATTTGTAAATAAAAAAAACGTTTATGCATTTAACATACTCACAGTTCTGGTACTTCTTCGAACAAAGCAGATCAAACTATACAGGGGAAGGAGACTAGCATATGAACTGAAATGCTGCAGTCAGCATGCTGAAGATACTACAGCAGTTACTGCTGTGAAGTTCTCAGCTGAACACCCCTATGGCAAAGCAGTCGCACTACTTGACACTGAATCAGAATTTATCACGGTACAATGCTCAGCTCTGATTTCATATCTTATATTATGGGACAGGGGAGCAGTAAAATAAATTTCCTTGCATCTCAGATATACTCATTGTGTTCTTACTTTAATTTAGGTGGATGAGGATTGGTTTCTGCTTCCCTGGGTTGCAATATCATTCTTGTTCCTGAATTCCATTGGCAAAGATGGTGTGAAGCTCATCGAAGGTGCCATGGTACATAAGGGTGAAACCATTGAGCCTGATACTACAGTGGCTTCTGAAATGGTGAAAGGTGGAGCAGCAGGCGCCACTGCTGGTCTGGCGCAATGTGGCCCTTGTGGCACGGCTGGTGGCAGTGACATGGTCATGGCAAGTGACGAGGCTGGTCATGCTAGCTGTGGTGGGTCAGTCACTTCAAGCGGCAAGGTGGCTGATTCTAAGTGTGGTGGTTGTGGATCAGACTCTGGTGGTCGAAGCGGTGTCTCTGTGGTCACCATGAGCAACAAGAAAGGTCATGCGAGCTGTGGCGTCGTTGCAGGTGGCGAGAATGGCCATATTGAGTCTGCTGGGTGTGGATCGGGATGCAGCAGTTCCTGCGGTGGCAGCATGGTTATTGAAAGCTCCCAGGAGGGGAACACCAAGTCAGGTGGCTGCGGTTCAGGTTGTGGTGGTGGAGGCTGTGGTGGCATGGTCATGGAAAGCTCCAAGACTGGCTTCGCCAAGTCAGATGGCTGCGGTTCAGGTTGTGGTGGTGGAGGCTGTGGCGGCATGGTCATGGAAAGCTCCAAGATTGGCTTCGCCAAGTCAGGCGGTTGCGGTTCGGGCAGTGGTGGTGGTTGTGGCTCGGGCTGTGGCGGTGGTTGCGGCAGCATGGTCATTTCACAGTAGTTATTGCCTTCCAGTTCCATGTCGTTTGACCTACTCATAGAGCTGTGGCCTGTGCTTGTAAATAATATTGAGGTTGGGTGTTGATTGGTTCAGTTGGTGGCGTGGGAAGGTCTGGGTTGTTCCAGTCCGGTAACTGGGCAGTGCCTATAATAATTCTATAAAAGAAAAAATTGACACGTTTGTACATGGTTTCTCTGCGGTTGTTATTATGAAAATATGAAGTACAGATTTCATGACTTGTTGATCTGTTCATGTAAACATGGTGAATTGCCTTGTTCTGTTTGCAATTTCCAGCTACCCTGTTTTCTTTGCCTTGTTGACTTACCCTGTTTTCTTTGCAATTTCCAAGTATGCTGATGCAGATCTTTGTGAAGGCACTCACTGGCATGACCATCATCCTTGAGGCCGACTCATCTGGCACAAGGCAAATATACAGGACAAGGAGGGCATCCCGTCGGACCAGCCGAGGCACATCTTTGCTGGTAAACAGCTCGAGGATTCGGGGATGCTTGCTGATTACAATAACCAGAAGTCGTCCACCTGGTGCTTAGGCTCGAGGGTGACATGCAGATCTTGGTGAAGACACTCACTGGTAAGACCATCACCCTCAAGGCTGAGTCTTCCGACATGATTGACAATGTCAAAGCAAAGATCCAAGACAAGGGAGGGCATCCCCCGAAACCAGCAGCGGTTGATCTTTGCTGGCAACCAGGTTGAGGATGGGTGCACTCTTGCTGATTATAACATTCAGAAGGAGTCCACCCTCCACCTGGTTCTTGTCTCCGTGGTGGTATGCAGATCTTTGTGAAGGTCTTGCCCGGAAAGACCATTTACCTTGGAGGTTGAGTCTTCTGATACAATGGACAATGTGAAGGCCAAGACATAGGATAAGGAGTCCCTTCCCCAAGCAGCAGTGCCTGATCTTGGCAGGCAAGCAGTTTGAGGATGGGCGCACTCTGGTGGATTACAACATTCAGAACGAGTCTACCCTCCACCTGGTGCTCCGCCTTCGTGGTGGCCAGTGAGTTCTTTGGGCTTTGGAAGTTTTTGATTTGCAAGTCTGTTGCGCCTGGCGGCCTCTTGCCCCGTCTTCTCGTCTTCTTTTTGGCTCTGTCAAGTCTTGCCCCGTCTTCTCGTCTTCTTTTTGGCTCTGTCAAGTCTTGCCCCGTCTTCTTTCTGGCTCTGTCTAGATACGTAGTCCTGTGCCATTCGTGAGAACATCTAGTGCTTCCTTTTAGCAGCTTGGTCTATGTTATGAAATACGGATATTCAGAACGTAGATTCACAGCAACTGTTCAGTGACGAGCTGCAGATTTGCTTGTAGTATAGGCATGTTCGGAATTCAGATAACTTCCTGCAGTATAGTGAAAGAAACATGATTGCTATGTCCAGATTCGTACATGTTCTTCCCTCCTAGTTGCGCCTGCAACAGCATGGCATCAATGGGTGTTCACTTGTACAACAAATTTTTTTTTTTTTGATAAAAGAAGGGCTTTCACCCCTTCCGATTTTCATTAATGAAAACCATGATGTTCGAAGCTACAAAGAAAAAAGCACGACAAACTGCTCCCAGCTCCAGCAAATCCCCGACTTGTACAACAAATACGAACAAAATATACGAAGACACCTTTGAATCAGTCAGCAGTATCGATTGAGTGCTGAGACGCCATGAACTCTCTTAGTCCTTGAATAGGAACAGACGACAGCGTTAACACTTTTTTTTACTTGCTTTAAAAATAACGCTAGTATATTTTTTTTGCGGGCAAGTGTTAACAGTAACACAAGTTGCAACAAGAAATTTAGAGACTAGACGATAGCCAGGCTACTTTCTTGCTGACATCAAGCAGCGATTGTTGATCCGCTCAGTCCAGTCAGCCGGTACGGTATGGTCGAGAGCAACTCCGAGAACCAATCGTCGGCGGAAACGACTATTTAAGTCGCAGAGATGGGTCTGTTCAATTCAGTCTCAGATGCCACTACTTGATGGTTGGTTTAAGAAGGGATGCAGAGATAGTGTTTCATATGGGCCGGCCATCTGGAGAAGGCATGAGACGTTTCCCAAGCTGATGATGAGCGGGTGACCTTCGTGGATACTCGTCGCGGCGCTAATTTAATTGTCATTCCAGGTTGCCGCACTAATCGGCCTATCTAGCCATGACCAAAACTGATGAGACTGACAAAAGTAAAATCAGCAGGGTCAGTGGGCAACAATTTATCCCAAGAAAGGAAAACTTGATCTTAGATTCTTTTTTCTTTCCAGATGAATGAGATCTTCGTTAACACAAAGTACCATGTCGTCATAATGTATAGCATCTGTACAAATAAAACCAAGAAAAGGTATTGACACAAAGTACCATGTCATAATCTCATCTCAGTTCTTAACTGATCCTCTTTTAATTTCTTGATGTCCAACCACATTTCAAAGGGAACAGTTGACCTTCCAAACATAGAGGGCCATGCATTCTTACCGGACACAAATTAAGCAAAGCGCGCGTCCATGCATTCTTACCTGATGAAGAAGCTCTTTGCGTAAACTTTGAATTCATCGCCACAAGAAAACCGTCCAGGACAAGGAAGATGAATAGATGGTCACATATCAAAATGAAATGATCGGGCACCAATCTGTTAGTTTGTTCTTTTCTTTTTGCCATCATCTGGCACCAATCTATTACTCCCTCCGTCCCATAATATAAAAACGTTTTTGACATTATTATAGTGTCAAAAACATTTTTATATTATGGGACAGAGGGAGTAGTCAGCACTATAGTAGTGCAAATCTTTGTAGCCAGTTCAAACCATTTCTTGATTTTTTTTTCATGAGTACTTCTTTTTAGAAGATTTCATGAGTACTTTTTAGGAGGGAGAAATTTGATGCGCATTACGCAGATGAAGCCGTCGAGTGAGCGGGGGCCCAACACCATCAGTCAAGCCCAGTGCCACAACCGCGGGTGAACTCAGAACTCACTGGTCACTGCGACAAATCCGCTTATACGTTCAAAAAAAATTCGCTGCTACTCCGCCCCCCATCCGTGTGGGAACCGGATCCTCTAACATTGAGAAGGAAAGTTAGAGAAGCTAAAGTGCCATAACTTTCCTTCTCTTTATCCATATGATTATGGCTAAAACGCTTTAAATTAATTTGCAAATTGATGATCTACTCTGTACATTTATAGTAATTACATACAAACAAATTGATAGTGAAATAAAATTAATTTTAAATTATTTATATCTACAGTTAATATCAACAGTAAACAATTTGCTAAATTGCTACTAATAGTCCCTAACTTTCCTTCTTCATTCTACACTAGGGTAACACTGTAGCACCATGACTTTCGTTCTCAATGTTAGAGGATCCGGCTCCGTCCGTGTGGAGGGAATTGACTATTTATTATTAAGTTCGTTGGAATTTGATTATAACTACAAAGTTCATTTTTTCTTGACAAAATATGGCTAGGGACTAGTTTGTGAGAGAAGATTGGTGCTAGGGAAAAAGAAGAAGATCCCACACGTCGTATACATATCGATCGCTACACACAGATAACGATCAATCGTTCCAAGACAAAAAAAAACATGGTGCCCAGTGCTAGATGCTACGATCCTATTTTACGTGCAACGATTTTTTTTTTTACTTTTGACTGGCCTCTAGATCAGTTCGTGCTAAGTTCGTGCAAGGCCAACAATGCCGACTGGTAGCCAGCGTACACAACAGCATCCAGTAATCTGGCAGTTGGCGTATGACAGATATACGAAAACACACAATAATGATTTCAATTAATTACTTGCTGGACGAATAAACTGCTATGAACTACGTTGCATCCAAACAATAGTAAAATATTCTGACCAAATTAGATTCCTAGATCATCACTCTTCCTAGATATGGACTACGTTGCATCAAAACTATAGCAAAATACTCTAAGCAGATTAGATCATCATGCTAGCATACGGCTAAGTATTTGTGAGCGGCTTAGCCTTGTGATTACGAGTACTACAAAGTACATGGAGAGATTAGCATACTAAGAGCTAGACGGACTTGTGAGCGGCTAGCGGCATATACTGCCAAGTACGAAGGATCTGATGGGGACCTGACTTGCCGGCGGCCGGCTCACCGGATGATGACTTCGTTGCCAAGGGTTGAGGAGGCGGCGGCGCTGCTGATGAGTTGTGGCGGCGCTGCTGATGAGTTGCGGCGGCTAGGTATAGATGGAGGCGTGGAGCGATCGATAGTTATGGGCCGATCACGTACTTGTACATGTATACGACGTGTGGCATCTTCTTCTTTTTCCCTAGCACTAATCTTCTCCCACAAACTAGTCCCTAGCCATGTTTTGTCAAGAAAAAATGAACTTTGTAGTTATAATCAAAGTCCGACGAACTTAATAATAAATAGTCAATTCCCTCGTCCGTGTGTGCCTGGCTAGGTCTTTCACGCCGCCCAAATGAACGCAAGCGAGGACGGCGCCCGCCGCCGCCGCCGCCGTCCACAAACCCACCAAAGTTACGAGGCAGACGGAGTGGCCCGCCTCCATCCCCAGGCTCACGCGGGCGAGGAGGGAGCCGGAGTGGCTCGCGGGCGCAGCACGCGCCCCCGTTCCCAGATCCACGCGACCGGCGAGGGTGCCGGGGTGATCTGTTGCCTCAGCGTTCCAGCGGCGCTGGCCTCGCCGTTCGAAGATGACGACCTCCTGAGGGAGATTCTCCTCCGTCTCCCGCCGCAGCCCTCCTCACTACTCCGGGCCTCCGCCGTCTGCAAGCAGTGGCGATGCACCGCCACCGAGCCCAAGTTTCTCCACCGCTTCCGCGTGCACCACCGGAAGCCGCCCCTCCTCGGCGTCTTTCACGTGCGCAACCGGGAAGATATCGCCTTCACCCCCATACTGGATCCACCCGACCGCATCCCTCCTCGGCGATTCGACTTCAGTAGCAGCACGGAGTTGGTGCTCTTACTGCTCGATTGTCGCCACGGTCGCGTCCTTCTCATTGACGTGGGGCGGGATGAGGCCATCCTGCGCTCACCCATCACCAGCGAGCAGCGCCTCCTGCCCATTCCACCGGGGTTCGGAGTCAACGATGCTGTCAACGGGGCTGTGCTCTGCGCTGCCAGCGACCATGACCATGTGCAGGGAAGCTGCCACTCGAGCCCCTTCAGGGTGGTGTTGATCTCCGATCTTGGAGAGGTAAATTGACTCTTTGCTTGCATTTACTCCTCGGAGACTGGCGTATGGAGTGATATCATCTCAACAGCCGTTCCACCTGCAACTTTCTGTTCTGACACCCCTGGGAATGGGATGCTTGTTGGTAATGCGCTTTACTGGTTGCTGGATTTTAAAACCGATGAGATACTCGAGTTTGATTTGGATGAGCAGAGCCTAGCTGTGATCAAGGGGCCTCCCATTACAGATGATTTCCGCCATGGCAGCCGTTGGATCGTCCAGGCTGAGGATGGCGTTGTTGGCTTCGCCTTATTGACTTGCAGTCACTTACAAATGTGGCAGAGGATTATAAATTTCCATGGTGTTGCCACATGGGTGTTATGGAAGACCATTGACATGCATACCATTCGTGGGCTCCCTCCCCAGATTGAAGGTCACATGATACGTATAGCGGGATGCATTGAGGATACTGATGGAATATTTCTATTCGTGGGCTGTGATGTCTATATGGTTCAACTTAATTCGATGCAGTCTAGGAAACTTTTTGAAAACCGTGGTTATGCTTACTATCATTCCTTCAAGAGTTTCTATCCGCCAGGTGATTGTTCATCCTTAGTCCTCATATTGCAGGAGTAACTTAATCTTGTTGTTGTGTTATGTACATGTATGTTCGAATACCTTCGTTGTGATTCCCAAGTGTTCAAACTTATAGCCATATTGCGTAGTATATGTTATCATTCAATATAGTTGTCATCACTCTTCACTATTCGTTTGCTAGATAGACGAGCTTATAGCCTTCTGTGTTATCGATCAATTTAATTGTCTTTATATATGTGAGATAACAAATCAAATAACAAGTAAGTAATAATGTGAAATAAAATGTCAAATGGTTAACTCATTCGGCATGTTTTTAACCTCAGCTGGCTATATTCTTCTATCTGATACTTTTATTCTTGCTAATTCCATAAAAGGATTTTCATCCAAACTGTTTTCGAAATAATAGTTTTCATTTTCACTTATTCAAGACTATCTTGCATGTAACACACCTTTTATTTAACCTGAAGACCCAAGATCACTTATTCTGGTAGAGTTTTCGCTTCTTGACATCGGGAGGGATGAGTTAAATGAGATAAATGCTAGACCATGTTTTGCTTTCTTATAAGCTAAATTCTTCATTATGAGGTTGATATGCATACTGCTTTCAACAATATTCCTTGCAAATGCAACATATGTGTTTTTACTGTATCTGTTACCATCATCAGTAGTGAGCTATAAACATAAAAGAGTTAATTTCTCTTCTTATAGTTGTGAATTCATCTATGTAACAGACTCACTGTTGCCTTCTAATATCCATATGTCTATTTCTTGAAACTTTACTAAATGTCTGCCTTGTGTTACTAGGCACAACCATTGCTGGTGCATGCGATGGAGCCGAAATGTTGCACGATACATAGGATGACTGTCTGGTTTGATGTTCTAATGTGCTGAAACGGTTCAGCAGGTAAGAAAATCATCTGAATATAGTTTGTGAGAATTGAACCCTTTGATTTTCTCTTTGAAAAATATCTAGCGGCCATTGTTGGTAGCATGCACCCTCAAACTGCTATCCTTTTGGCTATAGGGATGGACGCATGCTAATAACAAAGACAAACTATTAAAATGCTGGTGATGCTAAGGAAAAAGATGAGTCCTTTATTGGACCATAAATGACATGCAGATAATCGAAATGTTATATTCCCAGAGTTCTCCCTTAGTTTAGCTGTTTCATAATCTATAGTTTGAAAGCAATATATTAGTAGCATGAGATCTTTATGGGCATTATATGGCTCTTATTTATGTTGCTGAGCTGATGATGAGTTTGTACTCATGCCTTGTTCATACACTGTTACATACTCCTAGGTGCTACTATTAGGTTATGTATGTATCAATCAAGTTAGTGACAGATTAGTGCTTTTTCCCCAGGTGAAGAAAGGCTGCTGCATTTGTTAGTTGTCACTGAATTTGTTGCATTGCATCAATGTCACCAGCAGTATTTATATGTTATCTAAAACGAGGTACCGTGCCTTATCTAAAATGACGTACCATCTCTATTAGCAAGATGCTTTGAATGCGTGATCCAGTGAATTTCAGCTTAACCCAGTATTATTTCAGGTTGGATTTCGTCGTCTCTTGTTTTTGTTAGGTGTTTGTGCCTGGCAGCTCTGCTCCTGAGCCATGATAGTTTCAGTCCCATGTATCACCAAAACTTGTGTGTTTGAGTGTGCTTGTCACAGCTGTGTTTTGAAAAGCATGTCATTGCCTTCGGTTAAATATGACTATGATCTGCCCGTGCTTTTTTGTCCCGAGTGAGAGTGAGTTTTGCTTTGCTGCTGCTTGTGCAATATTTACTTTTTAATGGTCCATACGAGCCAGAGTGCTCATCATTGACTCAACTGTTTGCGGCTGAAGATATGGGACCTGACGACAACCATACTTAGTAACTGGGCAGCAGGAGGTTGCATTCTTACCCTGGGAGGGTTTGATGTTGCATTTGTCTGTAATCAGTCTCTGCTGGACTTCTCAGTGATTTCAACATTTTTTATACTACTGAAGTTGACGCATATTAAATCAGGGATGCAGTAACAGCTAGAACCGAATGTAATTCTTTAGATGGATCAATCTTTGATTATCTCCCAGGTGTCTGTTTTGCTTCTTGCTTAATTGATCAAAACCTCCCTTTGTATGATGGAAACATTATATTATGCTAGATCGTGCTGGGAGTTGGTTGTAGGTCTTCCTGGGTCCCAGGACCTGGGTGGTATATCTTGTGCGGGCCGGCGCGCGGCAGCTGCTACTCGTTGAAGGTCTGTGATGGCTGCTACTCGTTGAAGGTGTGTATTCTTATATGCTCTTGGTACTTGGAAATCGGAATTGTGTTCAGCATTGTCATTTCGATTAAACGCTGCCCTCGCCATTAATTCCTGAAGAGCTTAAAAATGCACCCACTAATGGAGACATTAGTGAGGATGCCAAGTTGACTCCTGCACAATCTGAAAGACACCTTTTCTGAGAAAACTTGGAAAAGGTAATTGTTCAAATAGTAGTCTTATGGAGCTCAGTTAGGCTCACATGCAACTCAAGGTTTCCACATTGCTTGCTGACTACAATAAACTACATTTTCTTTTTCGTGCCATATTTTTCTTTTTGAGGGGCAATTGACAGATGATTAGTCTGCTACCTTCTTGTTCTGCCTTTGAGCTTTTGTTTTTACTAGATGACTCGTTGCGCCCATGGTGCAAAAAGCGCGAGCAAACCAAGCATTCGAACCATGTACACCAGAGTAGTTTAGAGATTGATAATAAAATCCTTGATGCATAAGGAAATAGATGACCCAAAGTAGTCCAAGAATTAGTACCATCAGAGCTCTCTTAGATAGCGCATTCAGAAATATAATGGTTTACATTCCAGTCTATGGCAACATGAAGTCCAAAAGCATCAAGTGAAGCAAGAAGAAAGGTTTAAATATGGTTCAAGATAAAGAAAATCCTTAGGGTTATTTAGAACAATCTATTTAGGTTGCTTTCATAAAGCATAGTGCAACACCATCCAGTTAACAATATGAAGTGGATGGCCGTCTCATTCCTTGCTTCATGCGATGAACAAATCTGTGTAAGAATACACAATGTTAGTTACTGCATGGACACAATGTGTTGGAAAATTGATAAAAAATGGTAATTATATTACCTTATCATAGGTTATGGGAGTAATCACTACATATTCCATCGGTACCAAAGATTAGCTAAAATAGCTCTTGTTTTCTAAGAAACGAATGAACAATCTATCTGGTGTGGATACTCCAGATATCATGCATTGTTTTCAGCAAACCAATTAGCATTACAGATAGCTTAGAACCCAGCTTAGAATAAAAGGGAACTTATAATGAGAAAGGGGAGAATTTTATAAGCATATTACTCTCTACATCATAAACTCTTTGCGAATCTGGACCATTATTAATGATCTAACATGTCACGACCTATTTTGTTCTCATGTGAATGGAAAGAAACACCTACTCACACATGTAAAAAGCCTAAAGCTA
This sequence comes from Aegilops bicornis, assembly GCA_021605145.1. Classification (NCBI taxonomy): domain Eukaryota; kingdom Viridiplantae; phylum Streptophyta; class Magnoliopsida; order Poales; family Poaceae; genus Aegilops; species Aegilops bicornis. The sequence goes on from CM038675.1 coordinate 769,063,999, forward strand.
CCACTGAACCAAAGCTATGAAGGAACTTCAATTCTAAGGTTGTGTGAAACAACCTTTTGTCAGAACAAACCAAGCCTATGCAAAACTGGCATGCAAATTACAGAATAAACTTAGCAACACAGCTATTTGTTTGTTTGATGGCAAATTTTAATTCTACGAATGAAAGCAAAATGTTGAGAGACTTATCAAGGGATACCTGAATTTCATTGGCGCGTGCATTTTCTAGGAGTAAAGAACTCTGTAGCTCACATTCATATACATCTTCTAGTCAAGAATATTCTACAAAAGTGCAGGCTAAGATGCCGTTAGAAGAAAACAATTATAAGTATGCCCAAACCAGAAAATTGATGCTATATCTTGTAAAAACAATATCAAAATCATGCCCAATTTCACCTTTTAGGGATTAGAGCAAGATTTAGAAACATAATCATCCTTATTAAATGCTCTCTGCTCTGAACCACAGTTTCAGAATGACTCTCAAAGTACAAATGCCTAGAGGCTTCTCGATGTAAATTTGGAACAAATACGAATCAAATGTATAGGGAAATGAGACAGAGACCAAATTTTGTTGCTACTAAGCTGTAAGATGTAAATTTGGAACAAATACGAATCAAATGTATAGGGAAATAAGACAGAGACCAAATTTTGTTGCTACTAAGTTGTATCTTGTACTCCCTCCATCCCCAAACAAGTGACTCAACTTATCTTGTACTCCCTCCGTCGCAAAATGTTCAACTAAAGTTAGTACAAAGTTGAGTCACTTATTTTGGGACATAGGGAGTATGAAACTGCGCCGAGATACAATTGGTATCGAACAATTTGGTTCCGGGTATTTAAAGGAAAAGGTAACCCCCTTATTTTTCAGGTAGTATCAAATATGTGGTTCTATAGAAGATTTAATAGACCTACAGAGTTAGGTACTAAACTACAAATTTAAATAATTTAATGAGAAAGCTAATCCCACTACCAAAGTAGCTCACCATCAGCTAAAGTAATATGATGGACACAAAATGTTATTTACATAGCAGCAACATGCTTGTGCTGTACAAAAAAACATAAAGTATCACAAAATATCTCCCCAAAAGAAGCTTTTCACATGGCCAGTTTACCTTTTTGATTACTAAAACAATGTGGCAAATGAAATAAGAGAATAAAGCTATAACCAGAATGATCAACAAACCTCTGTAGCTTGCACATACACCAATGAAAGGTAGTCGGCAATCTGAAATTACAAACCTGGCTAAAGTTTAGTGAAAGCTCTAAAGTCTAAACTTGAAAGGAAACATGGAGGAAGCCAAGGATTGATGGCATCCATGTGCCTTGCTGATGTCGATAACTCCCCAAGAAGCCATCATTGCTCTATGAGGCCTCCTCCTTTGAAGGTCGTCCGCAGACCACAGTACTGTAACAAGAAACAAATCAGCGCGGGGAGTAAATATTTTTCAGATCAAGGATGACTCACCAGGGGGAGAAGGAAGTGGAGCACTGCCAGCGACAACATGCGAGAGTCGCCGGACGGGAATCTTCACCCCACCCTACTTTGTCACCCCATCCTGCTCCATATGTGTGAGCCGAAGCCACCAAATCCAGACCTATGTACTTGCCAGGAACGCTGCAAAGCCAAAACAGCACGAGACAGGTAGGTCAGGGACAGAGGAAGAGGCGACAACAAGGTTTAAAGAATGACAATTTTTCAATAGCTTGGTACACAAAAAAGTCTCTGGAGATGCTCACACATATTATCGCCGTCTTTGTTGTGCTTCATTCCTAGCTGAAAACCCCAGTAAGGAACAATCTAAGAAGGGAGGCATAGGACAGCAGGAACATGGTTTTTCAAAAAAATACCAACAGTACTTGCTGATGGCACCATTGTGTGCTGACTACACTGTGCGTTTTCATGGTTTTAATCATGAATCGATCCATCAGGCTACAAATTACAATGAATGGATTATCAATGGTAATGACTGAAAATAACTAGAGATACGCATGCAACATGATCTATTAGCACAAGTACACATACACCACGATCTATGAGCACAAAAAATTTCCAAAGCATGTGAATCAAATTGACTTGCTTATTTGGCAAACTACTGCCGTCGTATAGCATCTTCTGAACTTAATCAAGGGAAAAACTGCATCGAGAGAAAAACAGTAAATAATCTCATCCCGAAGAAAATTGAATCAAAGGAAGAGTATGCTTGTCGCAAATGAGTAATAAAGAGAGAAAGATATTTCACCTAGGGCTTTAATGATTGATCTGGCCATGGCGATGCTGTCCATGGAGAGAAGCACATAGAGAGAGGGATGACATGATGGGGAAATCATTGTAGCCACCGCCAAGATGCTTTCCTCACGGGTTGTTTCGATGTACTGTTTGAGGCTTGAAATATTCTGAAGTTCTAGTGTTATTTCTTCTATTCTAAGCGATATCTAGAGTGTAGTAGCAGATGAGACTAAAGCAGGAGATTACCAGGAGGTTTGCAAGGATGCCAGTTGCCACAGATCCAGAGGGATGTTCTGAGATAAATAGTATGGCTGTATGGAGAACCCAAAAGCACAAGCCACATTCAACACTACAAGACACATATTTATGTGAATCAAAAACCCCAGCGTGGACAAAGAAGTAAAACTGATTAATGAGGGAGAGGAATAGACTGAGAACTGAAAACCATTCTCTTTAATTTTTTCAACGAATCGTTTTCTTCTGAACATGAGCATTAAACACACACTGCCACTGCTCTGCTTCGACATACTTGGAAAGATTTTCTTGACTATGGCTGCCAAACTGAGTGAACAGAATAGGGTATGGCACTGATCAGGTCAGAGCCAGCCAGGCCTAAAGAGGAAAGAACGTTTTAGGCATTTGTTCTGGGAAAATAAATGCATTTGATGCTGGGATCGTTTTTCTTTCGGCTGTACGAAAAAAATGCATTTACAATTCCTTCATTTTATAGCCCAATGGTTGCATCATTTTGTAAGTTGCTTGACATAAAATGTGATGTTGCTCCTACATGGCAGTACAAGAAGGAAAGGGCAGCCACAGTAGGGGCAAAAGCTCAAAACTGATGTTTGTGTACTAAATACAAACTGATGTACAGTTGCTGTATCCTAATAGAGCCTAGTAAGAGGTTTATCACAATTCTGCTATCTTCTACATTTCAAGGATATAAATAAAATAGCACATTTTAGCAATTTAAAAGGGAAAACTAATGAAATCGTCATATTAAGCGTAACACTTTGCAATGCACCTGAGTTAACATGACTAATTACTGTGGAAACCAGTACAGAAAACCTTGACAACACATAACACAAGATAAGCTTCTGACTTGTAGGGAGTTCCCAATTTAGTTTAATTACAAGCACAACTGTAAGGTCCATAAAAGATATTTCATGGTATTGCAGAGCGGATCTATGATGGGACTCCCTGATTATAATTACTGATAAATGGGGAGCATCCAAAAGTCATACACAAAGAAAATTGCACCGTCAAAATTGGAGCTACCTTCTTACCTGGCCGGGGGAAGACATGCACCAAAATACCAAATGGATCGGCAGTGGATGTTCGTAATTTTGACTGCAAATAGTGCCAAGCATATGTACCAAGGTATGACCAATGTATTAGCAGATGGAGACATACTCACCACCAATTCTAGCAACTTGACGGTTCACGCTGGGTAGAGCACCAGGTGCAGGTATCGTTGCCTAGCCGTCGTCCGACGCACCACACCGCCGTCCGCCGCACCACACTGTGGTCTGCGGCACCACGCGCTGCACATGTTCCTTTTGCTTTGCGAGGAAGAGGCAGAGCGCAGCCTCCCATGCATCACGCCTGAGCCCCAACCTCCTCGGAGCTCCTGATCCAGGAGCAGATCGAGCCGCCGCCAACCACCAGGTCTCGCCCGACCTCGCCGGCACAGGACGACACCGGCGGATGACCCTCTCCCGTCAGCCGACGCACCGCAATCTCCTATTTCCTCTCTCTTTATCCTCCTTGTCAGTACTGCTACGTTGAAGGGTGCACCAGCACTGACTGAAGTACGTCTTCGAGGGAAGGAGGCGCAATCGGGTGGCGGAACGGCGATTGAAGTCTCAAACCAGGCACTGGGCTGTGTGCAAGTGTGAGCCCAGTGGGCTTGTAGGCACGGCTATATAACGTGCCCAGTAGAGAGTCGTAGGTATCCTGGAGTTGATACCCTTTTCGTCCTCGTGTGTATCCAGCTGTATCTTCTTCCTCCCCACAACACTCTTTCTCTGGAACTTGAGATGTTGTACCAAAATCCCAAATCCTAGGTTCGCCTATGGCAAGGATATGACAATTGGTATTCAGAGCTTTGTCTGTCCCCGCTGCGCCTAAATCTCCGAGATCGCTCCGGTAACAACGAATGGTTGGTGGGCTGATTGCTGCGGCGATTGGCTGTAAATCCGAGATCAGCATTCGGATCGATTCAGAGCAGGCAGCAACGACGCCGTTCAAGCCGAGTGCTCATAAGAGGTACCTGCGAGACGAGATGGGAACGTTCGAGGAGCGCCTGATGAAGGAGTTCGAGGCGCTGCGGCTCCTGCAGGCCAAGGTGGATGGGATCGAGGCGATCCAGGCCAGGCTTGATGGATTGGATGCGAAATTCGAGGAACAAGTGCAGCGCCTAGATCAAGTGCAGAGCAAGGTGAATCTGTCGGTGAGTTCGATCGGCGAGATTCATCAGGAACAAGTACAAGTGGCTCGTCATCTCAAGCAGTCAAGCAATGCACGGGGGGCTGATTTGAACAGGTTGGCGGAGCCGGGATGTTTGGCCGCATCTCCGACTACGAGTCAGAGCGGTGGGCGACCGTTTTTGACGCATGCGCAACCACCACCACCACCACCACCTCCTCCGCCATTACTTCCTCCGCGGGACCGCGCATCTAATCAGTTCCCCACGTCCCTTGGAGGAACAACAAAACAAGCGGACTTGGATGCCGAAAATGGAGTTTCCAAAATTCAAGGGAGAGGGAGTCCATATTTGGTTGGATAATTGTGAAGCATATTTCTAGTTATATCAGATCCCTGAGTCCTTTGTTGATGTCCGCATCTCTGCATCTGATTGGCAATGCAGCACACTGGTTTCAGGCTTATAAACTGACAGATCATTATGGCACCTGGGAAATTTTTTGTGCTACTATCATACAAGAATTTGATGTGAATGTGCATAGGAACTGCATGAGAGAGTTTCTTGTATTGAAACAGGAAGGTACTGTGCAACAATACAGATCTGCGTTCCATCAGCTTGTGTACCAGGTCCGAATGTATAAGGGAGGAGTGAGTGAAACAATGTTGGTCACTCAATTCATGTTGGGTCTTAAAGAAGAAATCAGAGCTGCGGTGGAAATTCAGTTACCAGCCACTGTTAGTATTGCAGTGGAGTATGCCTTGGTGCAAGAAGCACTGTTAGAAAGAGCTAAACAACAAGCCTCAAGCCACTAAAACTAGCAAATTCAGCTTTCACAAGGGAAGTACGACCAAAGGAGATTATACTGGAAAATCCCAGCTCTCTGCAGGAGATATGTGGAAAGCAAGGCAGCTCAAGGACTACAGGAGACAAAATGGTCTCTGTTACAACCGTGGAGAGAAATTCAGCCCTGGCCATGTTTGCAATAGCAAGCAAAATGCCCAAGCCAAAGCAATTGAAGCTGCAGAACAACAAGCGCAATTATCTGACCCTGTTCTTAATGTCATTGCAGTAGAAGAGACTGCAGAGGAAGCAGCTGCTTATTTATCTGTGAATGCACTTTCTGGCACGACCAATAATAAGTCCATCAGATTGAGAGCATTGGTTGGCAATCAAGTCATGCTCCTTTTGTTGGATTCAGGAAGTTCTCACTCATTCATTGACCAACAGATGGCAGACAAACTCAAGTACAAAGCTCAGGATCTACCAACACCACTAACTGTCAAAGTGGCAAATGGTGAAAAGCTACAGTGCACACAACACATTCAGGGACTAGAATGGTGGATACAGGGTCACACATTTACCACTAATATGAAAGTACTTGCTATTGGAGGATAAGATGCAATCTTAGGTATGGACTGGTTGTCACAGTGGGGCCCTATGGTCTGTCATTGGTAAGATCAATGGATTCAGTTTCAGAGGGGAGATAAAACAATCACACTACAAGGTCTGCCGACTCTTCCAGTTACAGAACAAGAGCTATCCATGGAGAAAGTGGTGAAGTGCCAGAAGGGCAATGATATTTGGGCCACAGCTGTATTGTCTAGAATGGCTGTGGTGGAAACATCAGTTGTTCCTGAATGCATTCAGAATACTATTAGAACTTATGAAGATATTTTTCAAGAACCTAAAGGATTACCCCCTCATAGAGAATTTGATCATGCTATTTCTCTTCTTCCAAACAGTGCACCTGTGAATTCCAGGCCCTACAGATACTTGCCCTTACAAAAAGATGAGATTGAGAGGCAAGTAGCTGAGATGATCCAAGCAGGAATTGTGAAACCTAGCATGTCACCCTATGCATCACCTGTCCTGTTGGTCAAAAAAATATGGAATGTGAAGATTTTGTGTGGATTATAGAAGACTGAATTCAGTGACAGTAAAAAGCAAGTTTCCTTTGCCTGTCGTCGATGGGTTGCTGGATGAACTAGCAGGTGCAAAGTGGTTTTCTAAATTAGATCTCAGGTCTGGTTATCACCAGATACGAATGGTGGAAAGTGACGAGGAAAAAACTACCTTCAAAACACATCAAGGGCAATATCAATTCAGAGTTATGCATTTTGGGTTGACAAATGCTCCAACTACCTTCTAATGTTTAATGAATGCAATTTTTGCAAGATTTATCAGAAAATTCGTGCTAGTATTCATGGACGATATTCTGATATTTAGGGAAGATTTGGAACAACATCAACAACATCTTCAAGAAGTCCTCTCAGTTTTAAGGGAGCACCAGCTGTTTGCTAAACTCAGTAAATGCTCTTTTGCCCGACAGGAGTTGGAATATTTGGGCCACATCATTTCTGATAAGGGGGTGGCCACTGATCCTGCCAAAACTACCGCTATGGTACAATGGCCAAGACCAACTATAGTTACTGAACTCAGAGGGTTTTTGGGTCTCACTGGCTACTATAGGAAGTTTGTGCAGAACTATGGCATCTTGGCACAACCACTGACCAGTTTACTGAAGAAGAAAAGTTTTGAGTGGACCGAGCAAGCTCAAACTGTATTCGATCAGTTAAAACAGGCTATCTCCACTACTCCAGTCCTAGTATTGCCAGATTTTGCAAAGCCCTTTTGCATAGAAACGGATGCTTGTGATAGTGGTATTGGAGCTGTTTTAACACAGGGAGGGCATCCTGTGGCTTATTACAGCAAAGCTTTAGGAACAGCTAACCAGAAACTGAGTATACTAGTCGTCATCCCATGCATTCGCATGGGCTAGTTTCATTACATTTTGTCTTTTTTCAATTTATATTTTACATGTAGATAATATTAATAAATTATCTATGGTGCAACCCACGTATTAATCTTTTATATAAGATTCTGCTTGCACATAACAGTTCAAACATATGTCAATATATTAGAATATGCTACAAAGGCCATGAAAGTAGCTTCGAACACGGGGAAGCAAAAATACATGTTAGTGTCTAAGTGAATTATTGCAATTTCGGCCATTAATTTCTTTTTGTTGTTGTTGTTGTTGTAAAAAACATGAAAACTTGTTGGGCTTCCATAGAAATAACTCATCGGATAGATGGAAAATTATTTATTTGGAATAATACTATAAAGAAACCTTATGAATTTTTTGGATACATTGCCATCAACATGAGGCGGTAATCCAATTTATATTTAGTCATCATATTTTGCGCACGCAAAATGTAAATGTATCTTTTATCTTCTATTGTACCATCCGGTGGGTAAAAGATCGTTTTATATAATTAGATACATCATTAGATGATTAAACTTAAATAATACTATTACATTCTTATTTCTCAGGAGGAGGATAATTATACTTTGTTCAAAAAAGTGCAAGCATAGTCATGTAACAGTTAATGGAAATGAAATGAAGCAGGTCATGATAGTTTGAAGAATGAAGAATACTTGGCAAATTAGAAGTACTGTTATAGCATAAAAATAAAGTCTCACGTAAGCTTACCCTATAAGTTCAGTTTAGGATCATAAGTAATGTATAAAATTGACTTGCCAAATAGCAGCGGGAATACATGCTTCCAATTTTTACTATATGCATCAGAAAGAAGCACATGTCAACACATAATATTTAGCGCTGAAGTTTAGAAGTCCGGTACGCCATAAATCCCTTGTTTGAGAGGTCTTGCGTCTCGTTGCTAACTTTCCAAATGGCGGAGATTATTATTATGTACTAACTCGTGCTAATGATGAACTCCGAAACCTAGAAATTTTAGAAGTGGACTGCTGAAATGTTAGTTTGTCGTCTTGGAAAGAACCTGACTACAAAAAAAATCAATGACAGGAGAAGCTAGGGGGGATACAGTGTCCGCTTCTGAGCCTGTGTCGGCTTCTGCTTCTGTCCGCCACCAGAAATTGGCTTGCTATGGACCACCGAGCTTAAACCCTCCAAAGCAAATATTGCTTTCATGTTGCGTGTTTATCCTAAGTATGTAAGTATAGAGTTTACATATGCCCATTTTCCTTCCAAAAAGTAGACAATACACTGGCGGGAAACATGATTAAAAAACATATTTGGAGTAGCACCATGACCATTTGCATTAACCTTGCTGCTAGATTCTCCATCAATTTTTTTATAGTACATATGCCAAGAGTATACAACATCCATTAAAAAACGCAAAAAAATAATATAATCAGACATCAAGGTAATGCCTCCGTATAGTCATTATGTAATGAAAGATACCTAAAACTGTCACATCTTGATCAGAAGCTGTTAGTTAAAATTTTCTTCTATAATCTAAATTTCTACTAAGATCACTGGAGGATGGTAAAAGAACTCCACACATCTTAGCACATTCAAATTTTGACAGAAAAGGGCCAGACCAGAAAAGCTCTCTACTACATGATTGTGCAAACATAAGAAACAAAAGTTTATTGTTTTTGTTGTAACAACCAAACGCAGATACATATCATTACCTAAATACGTGACCAGATTTGTTGTTTGTTTAATGAAAGCATTAAAATGTATTTCACTTAGAATGAAAGGCCATCATTACAAAGTTTAATTATAAGCTTACCTGATGAGCATATATAGTTATGCTCCAACTGATGTCCAAGATGTATCCATAGGTTGTACATCAGAAGATTATGCTCCGACCGAGGTATCCATTGGTTGTATGTGAGAAGATCCGGGACGGCATCCATAGGAGCACAAAATTATCCAAGGAGACAATACAAAACGAATTGAACCCAAATCCAAAGTTGATGTGGATTTAAGTACAAACCAGCAAGAAAAACATTGAAAAAAGATAGTGAGAAAACAAACCTGATACAGATGAGAAAAACGATTTTGATGCAAGAAGCTCCTTGAGCACGACGGATTCATGCCCCAACTTGATTTTGAGAGAGATGTGGGTTTAATTTCCGTCGGGTGGGAGGTGGGGGAGCAAGACACATTACAGATTACATGCCGGAAGGTTGCTTGAGGTTGTTTTTTAACCGGTAGAGGAAAAGACGGTGTCTCTTTTAGGTCTAGAAGAAGAAGTACATGGCGTCAGGGCTATCAACAATTGGGTGTAATCTTTCCAAATAATACTGTCGCTCAATGTTGTCGAATCCTTCTCCACCCTGCTCTTGTATTTATTCATATCAGTTCTGTACATACCCTTTATCTGTTTTGTTCAGTGATCATGATATTTGACAAAAGGGCAGCAGATCTTGGCCCACATGTGTAGCAATCAAATGGGTCAATTACCAGAACTTGAAAAACTGTGTGTTCAATATGTAGCACTCCCAGCTGCACTTTGGTAGAAAAAAAATTTGAAAATTATTCAGCGGATCTGGCAAACAACTGAAGCAATTACAACACACGTTTTAAGAGCATGCCACCCTCCCAATAATAGTACATTGGATTTCATTAACAAAAATCATAATAGATCGCTAATTGACAGAAAGGAGTGTATGTGCAGGATTATTAGATAAGGATCTCTCCGACGTAATTTGAGAAATTTCTTACCAATTTTTCTTCAACTTATTTACACTTTTCAATATAAAAGAAAGGACGCGACTAACCACCAGCTGCCTGGTGGTTAGCGACAAATCCGCACGATCGTACACCTGCGTCCCTCCCCGCGCTTGACCCGCTTCGGCAGCTCCACCCACGACCCAGCCTTCTCTCGCGAGGCCCACCGCGTGCAACGCATTGAGGCCCAAGACAGTTAACACAACCCCTTTGGCCCACCTCCCCCCTCATGCACGTGACTTACCAATCCAAAACCTAGTTTCTTACCTCCATCGCAAGAAATAGCCACCTGCCCCGATCAGTTCTTTCCTCTCTCCCCGACGCGCCTCCATCGCCGGCGACCTCGGCCCCAGATCTGATCCACCAAAAAAAAGGAAACCACGAAAAACACCACAAAAAACACAAGGATTTGAGGGAGGGCCCCGGTTTACCACAAGAACATCACAGGGGTTACATCAGTTCATCTCAATTTCGTCATAATCAGGCAAAAAAGAAAGGAGGTAAGTGATTCAACATCTCGATTGAATATAGATTACCAGAGTGTGTGCATTGAGTAATCAGCATCCTTTAAGACTTATTCAGCATAAAAAAAGATCCTTTTTTTCCTTTTAATATTGAACAAACCCATGTCAGAACAAGTTATCATGATAATTCATTACAAATTACCAGGAAAACTCAGAACTAAAGGTGCTAAAAACACTACAAGAATACCATGTGTTGATTTACATTGTTGCCACCAGACTTTTTTGATAAAAAATGATGTTCATGAAATGAGGTTGATAGAAACTATCGCTGTCATACTCCCATATGCTGGTTACTGTCAAAACGATACCTATTATAAAAAAGAAGTAATCAGTGCAGTAAAAGGAAAAAAATATAGTTGTTGTGAAAAAATAATCAAAATTTCTTGTAATTGTGGAAAATTAATGGGTGCATTCATATGTGCTAGCAGGTGCTGCAACACAAGAAAATGGCGCATGACAACAGGGGTAATGTGGATATCATGATAAGTGGTGTGGGGACAAACCAACAGTGTGAATATGCACACACGACAAGCTTTGGTTTTGCCAAAACAGATGAAGGTAAAACATTTACCATGCTACCACATTTTTGTACACAAACTTGTTACCATCGTACTTGAATTGCAACTACCACCCTATGTTATTTACAACTATCACATTCACCATGAAACAGTTGACAAATCACGTAGCTTGATGCACATAGGTTACCATGAATTTAGGTACAGTTACCACACTTACTGCATACGAATTTTCATGCAATCTGTATTGCAATTGGAATTACATGCTTTCACTTTACAGCTACAAAAAACATCTTAATGCATGCGAACTTTACCAAGCAACTAGAGTACAAGTTACCACTAGTTTTGGCATGCAGAAAATATAACACAAAATAACAACTTTCAAAAACATTACATGTGCTACATCTAGAAGCAACCCGATGGTTCGAGAGACAAGCAAAGAACCGACTACTAGCAGCATAGGAGGGAGAGAAAGCTTCTTTGATCATTCAGTCAGCGAGCCAGCGAGTCCAGAAACAGGGGGAGAGAATGCTGAACAGGGAGACAAAAAATACTGAGGCATACTCCACACCGAAACCAACTGATGAAACGATGAAGTTTGATACTTTTGAGGAAGCTTATGAACACTACAGGCAATATGCACAGAGACATGGGTTTGGAATGAGACTGGAATACAGAAAAACAATCAAAGACAATACTATAAGCAGAGTCCTCTTGGTTTTGTGGGAAATATGACAAGCCAAAAACAAACAAGGAGGAGACAGAGGATGTGCAGGACCCAAAATGCATCGTGAAGAAGAGGAAAAGAGGGAAGGTTGTGAGGTCGGGATGTCCGGCCCACCTTTACATCACCCACATGGATGCGTGGTGGAGATTCAAACGCTTCAACGATGAACACAACCACCCTCTAATAAGAAAGCCGTCCTTGACAAAGTTCCTATCATCACATAGGAACATTCCAAAAGATGAGCAGGACTTCTTGAAGATATTGCACGGATGCAACATAGAGACAACAAGACAGATGCAACTAATGGAATGGTTCTACGGGAATCCTAAAGATGTACCATACACAACAAAGGACATCGCAAACCAGCGAGCTAAATTCCGGATGGAGTACCGCCATGCTGATGTGGGGAGCACAATCTCGTACTTCCAAGATATGAAGGCACAAGATCCAGATTTCTATTGGAGAATAAAGCTTGATGATGAGGACAGAGTGGAAAATTTATTCTGGATAGATGGTGTGTCGCGCAGGGCATATGCTAGATACAACGATGTCATCTCATTTGACACAACATACATGACAAACATGTACAAAATGCCCTATGCACCCTTCATTGGCATTAATAACCATGGGCAGTCAATCCAATTTGGTTGTGGGTTTGTTCGAAACGAACTATCTGGTAACTTTGTGTGGCTGTTTAATGCATTCTTGCATGCAATGGGTGGAATTGCGCCAAAGAACATAATAATAGATCAAGATTTTGCAATGAGGAGTGCTATTAATGAGGAGTTCATCGGGATAGTACATGTGAATTGTCACCGGCATATAATGAAAAAGCACAAGAGAAGCTTGGGAAGCTGATGGCTGACAATGACCCACTAAACAATGCATTCAAGGATTGTGTTGACAACAGCCTGACTGGTATTTTACTTCCCACCCCTCACTAACTTAAAACACAGAAAAATGGGCACATAGAAAATGGGTTTAGATGCATGATAACAACAGTTACCATCTAACAAGGTGACAAGTTACCAGAGGATTATAACAAAATTACCTACATTAATTGCTTTCTGTACTACCCCTATCATGTTCATGTTTGATGTACACATTTCAGTTGTTCACCCCACTAGTTACAACAAAACTTTTCAATCACCAGCTAGTGCTGATTGATATGAGTATCTTTTTGTTGCTAGTTAAAAATGTTGCTTGTACTACACACACAGAGTGGTATTCGCTCTGGAAAAAAAACTTATCCTGTGTGCAAAGTACTTACCATGATGCTTCAACTAAAGTAACCATGTGTGTGTGACAGAATTATCAACAACAGTGGTGTTCCTAGTTACTAAATATGTTTGAACAGATGTTACCATCCTCCATTACTTGATGTTACCATGTTTATATTATGAATGCAGTTGAGGAGTATGAGCACAAGTGGTGGGTGATGATGGAAGCGTATGGCCAGACTGATAACGAGCATTTCCAATGGCTGTGGGAGAACAGGAAGTGTTGGGTCCCGGTATACTATATGCACGAGTTTTTCCCGTTCTTGCAGACCACAGCAAGAAGCGAGGGTTTTAACTCTGTGCTCAAGAAGTATGTCAACCCAAACAACTCACTGGTCGAATTGCATAACAAAGATAATCGCACATGATAAGGTGATGGCTAGCGTGTCAAAAGAGCAGTTGGAAACAGTGTACAAAGAAACCGAAATGTACTCGATGAACCCGCTGGAGATGCAGGTGCGGGGGCTGTACACACATAACTTGTTTTGCAAGTTCCAGGTGGAGATGAAGGTGAAATCAGCATACAGATGCGACACATTGGATGATGGTACTTTCAAGGTCAGCTCAGTGCGGGGGATAATACCAAAATATGGAGACATGGACTACCATGTGCAAGCAAACATGGATGAAGAGACATACTCGTGTAGTTGCTGCAAGTTTGATCGTGACGGGCCATCATGCGCATTAATGCATTACGAAGTTATGGACCAAATTGGGGTATACGAGATACACGAAAAGTACATCCTAAAGAGGTGGACCTGGGATCCAGAGGAGGATCTTATTCAACCTGATTTTAACAGCCGACAGTTAAGAAGTCGATGCGGAGGAGGAAAAGCGTCATGCGATACACGCCAATTCTTAAAGAATTTAAGGCATCGGCCAAAGACGCTTGCCTAACAGATGACGGGACCAGATTGGCAAGAAAACACCTGTATAATTTCAAGGAGGCGCTTGAAACCCTGAAGAACAATCAACTTAAAAAAGCAAGAAAGGAAAAGGAAGAAGCAAAAGGATCGTTTCAAGGACAGCCGGATCCCTGCTCGATACCTGTGGGGCGGATGAATGAAGATAACCCCATCACACAGCACCAAAACGCCCCCAATGCAAGACATCCGGAGAACCCAGCCACACAGCAAACAAGTGCCACTAATGTGCAGCGACAGGAGAACCCCGCCACACAACAAGAAAGTGCTACTAATGTGCAGCAACAGGGTAACCCTGCCACACAGCAAGAAAGTGTGCGGGTGACGATACATGCTAGCAAAAAACAATCATGCTTTTGTCATCCAGCCCCCACATCCTGATGCAGCTCCGTCCTCAAACACGAAGTTGATACTAGACCCTCCCAAGACTACAACGAAGGGGCGGCCAAAGTCAAAAAGAAAGCAGTCATGTTTTGAGATTGCAAAACCCAAGCCAAAAAGGAAATGTGGTGTCTGCGGGAGTCTGGAACATGACAAACGCACATGCAAATCTCCCCAAGCAAGATAAATGAAGAAGGTTCTATTAAAATTGAAGATGGTGGCTGCATTTTTTTCATGGACCATAATGTGCAAGCTACAAGCCCCATAACATTCCAGTTATCAGCATTGTATCATGGATTTATCATGGCTTTGTAATGCAAAAAGTGTATATCTATAATTTAAGCAAGCTATCAGTACCCTATTATGCCAGTTACCAGCAAATGTTTGATGGGATTGACATGGATTTGTAAATCCAAAATTTTTATATCTTAACCAAGCTATCAGTACACTATTATGCCAGTTACCAGCAATGTATGATGGAATTGACATGGATTTTTAAATCAAATATTTTTATATCTACATTTTTTAAAGGCTACCAGCACTGCATTGTATTACTTATGAACAAAAAATTAGGCCTGCTTGCACTTCTAAAAATCGCTTATGAACAAATTATAATCACAATAGTGAATTATATCATATAGTCAGTGACTTTGGACTGTGTATACTATAGTAAAACAGCATGTCAACACTTTGCTCCATGGCATTGTCATGACAGATTCATGTAAAAAAAGTTATCATCATAGTTTGGTAGAAGTTATCACACTGTCGTAAAAAAAAATCACCTCATCACCCGCTGCCGAACAGATGATAACACCACTGTTTGCATTTGTTTTGATAATGATCTAACCACCTCAATGTCATAATTTTCCGGAGAGCTGGAATTTGTTCATGAGTTAAGGCTGGAACATTTTTGCCATCCCACACCTCAAGGTACGTGTAGGCGAAAAATCCGCAATCAATGCTGAAACATTTGTGATAAAAAAACAACACAAAATCAGTTTAATTGGAGTTTGCGACTGGGTCAATAAACAGGGATGAGAAACATATAGTGGGATGTTAAAAAGAGTGAATAATCCACAACTAACCCATTCTCCTGTTTCAACACATCAATGTACACAAGTTCATAGTCCTGAATCTGCTTATGCGAGTCCTTGTAATTTATCAACCAGGCCTTCTTTATAGCGTTCATGTATCTTATCGCATGCTCGAGAAGAGAAGGACTATCTTGTTCACGCAATGAATCTAGAACTTCAAACCGCTTCGCCCTAAGATTTAGTGACAACACATACCAATGCCCGTCATCTGGACCGCGACCCAACTTTTGCAAAGCAGGGAATAGCAGCTGCAAAAAATTAAAAGGCAGTAAGCATAGAAGGAGTTAGAAAAGAAACAAAATTACCAAGATAACGAATGGTCATGAAATTCACATGGGAGGCAACTAGAAAAATAAGTTATCAGGGCAGAAAGGTCAAAGTTGCCAGTGTGCATGAAACAGGTTGTCATGACATGAAGAACAAACAATATCCGCAAATAACAGGAAGTTATTAAGAGGAAGTTACCAAGACACTAACTGTAAAGTTACCAGATCTAGCAAACATAACATACCTGATCCTGGTGACTAAGAATGTAAGACTTGTCCCGTCGAAAATACTTCAATAAACACTTGGATTTGAAGTCTCCTATCAACAGATACACAGATAGCACCCAAGGGAAGATGAGCCTGTTTGGCGTTTCCTTATACTGGAGAACGCGAACATGTAACTCGGCAATGCTGGTTGATAGTTTCCCAACTCCCTTCACACAATTGGCAAGCTCACCGAGGGTGACCCACCTACCATCAATGTCGATGACCCTAACACTACAAAATACAAAAAAAAAATACATTTCAAAAAATGGCACACAAATAATGATTTATGTTAAAAAAGATGAGAAAAAGGATGGAAACATACTCTTTAATCTTAGAGTTAGAATCAGTAGTATGCTTGATAACTTCATTGTAAACATACTCTTCCTCCTCGCTCGGTGTGAGGGTGGCAAAAGGCGGGAGCAGGTATTTGGACGGGTGGGTGACCCTAACTTTCCGAATAAAGGATTTAGGGGTTGAACTGCGTACTAAATATTCTGTGCGAGGTGGTAACTCTGGTGTAACAAATGTTGGACTTTGAGGGTTGTCTGGTAGAAACAGAAAAAACAGAAAAACATGAGTTATCAGCAGATGGGAGAAAGAATTATCAAGTGATGGGTCAAAACTTATCAACTGCCACATGTTTTGATTATCAAGTGGTGGTCCATAGTTGAAAAACAAAGAAAGGGTTTTGTGCAAGGGTTGCAATGTTCATGGAGCAGAAAAAAAATCACCTATTTGAACATTAGATTTCCCTTTTAATGCTGGATGTCATGCTCAAATTCTTCCCACCACATGAGAACCTCATCATCGTCAATATCAACATCATACACTTGCACACGACCAGCTTCCGGTGTTACTTAAATAAAAAAAGAGTGATGAGGACATGAACAGTAGTGATAAACAAGATAAATTGTTGCAAAAAAAACAAGTTTTAAAAATTGAGACAAGATACAAAAAGTTATCAGGAACACAATATAGAAGATACCAGGTAATGTGAATGTGGATTACTAGCACACATGTATGGGCCTTTTAAGGAACAAATTAGATAACACTGGTGCATAACGAGGAACAACGGTGATATCAACAAATCAAAAAGAAGACCAAAAAGAATTGTATAGCCCAGAATTGGTAAAGAATGCATATGTGGCTGGAGTTATGGTGTCAATGGATCATAAATTGTCAGGATTTGAACATTTGAGTTACCAAGATAGTGTCATATAGACTTATCAGGGTGATTAAAAAATGAGGGAATAATAAAAAAGTTCAATGAATAAGAGTACACACCTGCTACTACCAGTGCAATATTGTTTTGTAAGCATGACAATGAATTAAGGAAAATAAATAGGCAATGATAGGAGATGTACGTATCACGCGCTTACTAAAAGTCAGTAACGGATAACATCGGCTTTCAAAACTGATAAAGTTACCAGGGGGGAGAGGATGGAGTTATCGTCTATGCTAGCATCATACAAAATATTGTAGCAGACACAACAGAAATATATATTCCGGGTACTGAAAGCACATATGTTCATCTACATCACACAAAGCATAGAAGTAGTGTTACATTCATCCATACACACGGAATGATAGCAAGTTCCAAACACATAAATAAAAAGAGCACACCAAGGCACAAACAATACGATCAACACTGACATATCTCAATCCATCACTTTTGCTGCATAAAAGCGAAGACACAAGGTCTTCACTTACCAGAGTTGGGTGGCGGAGCCCAAGCAACCGGTTGCGCCTTGGTAACTTTCATCACTGCCTTGCCCTTTGAGTCAGCATCAACGGGAGTTGCGAGCCCTAGAACGGCGACAGGGCCAGTAGCTGGTGCTGCAGGTGGTACTTGAGCAGATGGCGCCGCCGCAGGTGCTTCTGGTGCTGCAGGTGGTACTTGAGCAGATGGCGCCACCGCAGGTGCTTCTTCTTGCAGGTGGTACTTGAGCAGATGGCGCCGCCCAGTGCTTGGTGCTGCAGATGGTACTTGAACAGATTGCACCCGCCCGATGCTTGTGGTGCCGCAGTGGTACTTGAGCCAATCTTTGGTGCAGCTTGAGCCGTTGCGATTGCTTGATGAGATGGTGGCACTTGTGGACTCGCACCAAAGATGGCATCAAGCCCAAGAGAGCAGCTGGGTGGCGTAAAATTACCATCGTATTCTCCAGCTCGTGGGTGCTCGACTCCAACGTAGCGCCGACTACTGCTTCAAACATCACAAGTAACACACAAATAAGGAAAAAATGCATCAGGAAAACATGTAGAGGACATTGTATTTGTTAGTGCCAGAACATTAACTTGAGTTATCATGGATTAAACAGACAAGTTATCAACATAAGAAAGTTAAGTTACCAACCTATGCCAACAGGATCATGGGCATCATTCTCCTGACCTCCAGCTGTAGCCGTATCAATAGGCATATTGACTCGGGTACCTCCCACAACTTTCTCAGTGACACAAACGGCTACAGCGGAAAAAGATACAACACATCGTCAACATAAAACATCATAACATACAAGAAACAAAAACAAAGGTGATGGCGAACAGAAATACCTTCACTTCCATCATGCACTCTATTTGGGACGACTACATTTTCACATTCAATAGCCACAGCCACGCAGGTGATATCTTCAACAACAAAGAATAGCTTGTCACCGCAAAGAAGCTGAAAAAGAGCGTCATCAGAAACACCAGCCGATGTCGCCGCAATAGCATCTGATGCGCCCTTGCTAGATGCGGTTGCTTTTTCATACGGAGATGTCACCGTGGGAGATTCATCAAGATGGATAACTTCTTTTGTCTCCGATGACGTTGTCTGCGACAATGTTGCCCTTAGTCGTGGAGAGGATCTGGTCTTGGCGAATTTCACCTTTTTCACAGCAGTTTATCTTTTGAATGTCTGAAAAAATCGGTACACAAGGGTAGTAATGAGATTACACATGTTGTTAAACCTAAGTTACCACATGTTTCAATCAAAAAATGATGTCACATACTTCAGGTATTAAGTAGCATCTAGAGAAAAAATTATAGAGTTATCAAGGACTAGAAATATAAAGTTATCAAATGATATGAACAAAAAACCAGCAATTAGTTTTGAATAACTGCAAACTAGAAAGGTATGTGAACACCTTTTTCCTGGTATACTTGGTGAACCCTTAGCAGCAGCAACTTGTTTCATAGGTGCACTGAATGAAAAAAATAACCAAAATGTTACAATCACATACAACTATCAAGATTAGTAACTCTAAATTATCAGGGGGGCAAAGTTGAGTTATCAATGTTCATCAAAATAAGTTATCAGACAACAAGAACAAAATAACTACTGAACATAAACGAAAGTAAGAATGTGAATACCTTTTCACTGGTGCAATCCCTGAATCCTTAGCAGCAACAGATTGTTTGCCGGGTGCCCTGTAAAGGAAAAATGAGCAAGTTGATTACCAGCATGAAATTACCCAAACTACCTTACTCAAACAACTGTATTTACCATGTTGTTTCGGGCACATAATTGATAAAAAGGACCATGGAAATAATAATTCACCTGCGTGGGGCCTCCTTCCGCACGGTGGATAGTGGGACGGAGACACCAGTTCCCTTTTCAGCCACACGCATACCAAGCTCCTGGACCACAACTTTCTTCACTGCTAAATGAATCTCGAGATCTTGTGATTGCAATTGGTGAAGACGGCCTTTGCGATGGGCTGGCAGGCACAACTGGTGAAGTTGGACGGGGGGTGATGGCACAGTTGGTGAAGCTGAACGGGAGGGTGATGGTAGCGTCAGTTTCTTGCGCCTCTGGTAAGCCAAATTTTTCAGAAGCGGAGCACCGCACCGCTTGAGAAGATTCGATGGCACGCCTCGGCTTGCGTTCTGTCGGACCTTGCTGGCTAAGCCCTCCATCACCTGATTCGACGGATGCTGCATGAGATGTGCGGTGAGTAAGATCTGAGACTTCGGTGAGGTTATCATCGGCAGGCGGACAGAGTGTCTTCAACATCTGCTCTCGTGCCACCATGAGCTTTGGACAGTTGCACCATCAAGATGTGTGGTGTCATCATCACCGGACCGCTGCCCATATCTACATCCACGGTACCACCGCTGAAGCAACAAAAAGGATCTTTACTGGCTGACGACGAACAACTCGATAGTCCATATCATTAAAATCGTCATCATCATCGGAGTCAGCGTCAGAATCAGAATCATTGCCTCCGTGATACTCGTCATCACTGTCAGAATCTTCAGCAACATTCTTTCCAGCGCTTTCTGGCCGCCTGCCTTGCGATGAGCGCGTAGTCCTTGACGTCGTACGGGCGGCAGAGGAGAGAACGTTCAATCCAGCGTCTAGCTGACGGGATGCATCTGAATGGCCCTCATCATCTAAAGCGGTGAATGATTCCACAAGATTGCCTAGGATGCCAGCCATGGCGGACGTGAACCGAGCAACTATCTGAGTTGATTTGGCAAATTTTTGTTCAACATAAAAATGCAAAAATATATAGAAATAACTAGTAAGTTATCACCAAAATGCAACAAAATTTATCATGAGTTAACAAAAAAGCACACACAAAAAGAACAATACCAAAAACAAATGTGTGGTGTCGTTGTAGTAAACAAATGAATTTATTCATGATTTAGCAAACATTCAGTCACCATGAAAATGAAGATCAATATACGAGAAAGCTAAAACAAAGACAGCTTACATATCGACAAAAAACTTAAGTTATCTAAGAATCATCACAATAAATGCAACCAAAGTTATCATGATATCAAGTTATCACAGGAATGCTACAAAGTTATCAAGGCATTGCACTAAGAATTATCACATGGTTGCATCATAATTATTATATTTTATAGAGGATATGACACATTGGAAACAAACAAATTAGAAAAGAGTGTCAAGTTGGCATCAAAAGAGGGTCACCACATTGAGTGCAACAAATAAGTTATCAGCCAATGAAAGAACATAAAATAGCAAAAAAAAATCAAGAAACTAGGTTACATGCTCACCTCTTGACTGCAGCTTGGGGCAGTATGAACACGCATAAACTTGTCAAGACCTTCCAGACCACTAAACAGACAGAAATTCATGCCAAACTCAGGCTTCAACTGGAAAAAAATGTAGCGACATGACAGATAAGTAACAACAAACAGACAGAAATTCGTTGCAGTGTGGAGATGCCTGTCCTCGTCTGTCCGTGGTGCCGGGCGAGCGTTGATCGGAGGGTTTCTCACACACCGAGGAACCAGAATCGTCCGTTCTACATGTGCAGCGAGAATGGGGTAAGAATCGGGGTAATTGCACCATTTTCGTGGTCGGGATCTTTGACCAATCGGTTGATCTGTTCCGTGTTCATGCAGGTGACATGCTTCTTTCTTTGGGTCGATGCTCTGGCCAAGACTCTGATAAATGAACTGCAAGAAAAGCATGAAGAATGGTTGCGCATGCTGCTCCAAACTGCAGTGGCCGCAGCACGAGCTCCGGAAGAAGAGATGGAGGGAAAAGCATGCACTGACAGAGAGTTAGTTGTTGAGCTTAGGATGTTGAAGAAGAAGGTTAGGAAGCTTGAAGATCAAGCACTACCAATACCCATTTGCAAATACTTTTGGGCATTTCTAGGTATGGTAATCGCACTGGTTGTAATGTTGAAAATGTATGGAAAGGCATGAATTATGGAGGAATTTGTAATCTTGAAATTGTATGAGAAATTCACCTAGTTTAAATGTTGGTCAAAGTTGTTTAAATGTTGAAAAAAAAGAAGAAGTGACCAACATTTAAATATGTTGAAAGAAAAGGAGAAGAAATGAGGAATTCAGAAACTTTTGATCAATGAAATGCAGCTAATGAATTATTCTAGAGCCAAACAATTAAGGTTAGAAATTTTTTGGAGCTGTTAAATATTTAATAGCAATTTAAGTAATCCAATTCAAATTCAAATACACCATGATTTAAATCAAAGACCAAAATGTCATGGAAAATGTGCCTCACTCACGGTAGATGTTTACACCTAGTGCCAAAATAAATGAACATTTTTAAGGGCATTACATTGAGTAAAAACTAATTTGTCTAAAAAATGAATGGTGGAAAATGCACAAAAAATTGGTGCGGCTGGGGACTCGAACCCAAGATTGCGTGGGTTTGTGGTGTTTAGGGATGCGCTGGTAACCGCTAGGACATATGGCAAGAGTTTGACATGGATAGGGAAGGAATGTATACATAGTGAGACTGTGAAATTTGTCAAAAAATAGTGAGACCGTGAATGTTTGCACATGCGTGAGAGTGGTTTTCCTTTGTTTTGCACTGAAATTTTGGAGGGTTGGAAGGTTGAAAACGTATGTTTGCACTGCCCCGTGGTTTTGGTTAGAGTGGCACTTGGTTTAGTGTTAGAGTGGCACTTGGTTTAGTGTTAGAGTGGCACTTGGTTTAGGATTTAAACGGAATAAATTTGCATGTTAGTTCATGACTTAATTTTTTTGAATAAAACAGAGGGCTTCTCACCCCCTCCGATTTTCATTAATGAAAACCACAAGTTCTCGAGCTTCATGACTTGGTTTAGGGAAGAAATTATATGCTTGTGCACGGACATTTTTTAACACACATAATAAACCCTAATAAATAACTTAGATAAGATGCAACACAAGTACCATTACAATAAGGGTTCAAAGTTCCATTATAATAACTTAGATAAGCGGCCAAAGTTCACGGACAGTTCACGGACACATGACGAAACATGACACGGCACGACACGACATAGAAAAGCAACAAATAAAAAATGAAACCGTCTTCATCTTGATCTCCTCCTTCCACTTTTGGCCTTGTAGCTCCCTTCAACACCGTCTTCATCTTCACACCTCCTCCTCGCCGTCAGAGGGAAGGGAGTGCATCCCGGCTGGAGTGGGGAAGATGTTCTCGTAGTTGGTGTAGATGTTGTAGACTGTGAAGAAGATGGCCTCGCAGCCGCACCAAAAGACTTGGCCGAGGAGCTCGCGCGCGTCAAACGGGTTGGTGAAGGTGACCGTGAGCATTAGGAGGATGCCGCTGCGGTCACGAACCTCGCTGAGGGTGAACATCCTCGGCGAGCCCCGTGGGAGGTGGGCATAGCCGGCTCTGAGGAAGGCGCGGGTGAGTTCGACGGAACCCCTCCACCTTGAAAAATCTCACACGCGGAGCTCCTTCTCCACGAGCACGCCCGGTGGGTAGCGCAGCTCCGGCACGACAATGACGGGGAAGGTCGGCCCGTTGAAGCTGCATGGTCTCGCTTGGGGAGGGCTCGGTCGATTGGGTGTATCAAGTTGGAGAGAATGGATCGGATCTGGATTATGGGTGGGAGAGGAAGATAGCCACCCCATTTATAGGCCTGTGGGTGGGAGAGGAAGAGAAAAGGATGAGAAAGGTGCGAGTGTGAAAACGAACGCGAGTGTGTATCCGATACGCTTTGCACTATTAAATTTTTGCACAAAAACGATGCATGCATGGGGCGCGAGCGTGCATTTGAATCATGCATAGCTCTTTGACCGGACGGTGCATCGACTCGTTGAACCACCTAGCTGGCCTCGCTAGCCTAGCGCCGCCTAGCACGCCTCGCTTCGCCTCGCTTCGCATGCATGCACGTCGCAGCCTATGCATCGCCGCATGACCTCCAGCGCATGCAAACCCACGTCGTAGCCTATGCATCGCCGCCGCCTCCCATGCATGCATGCAAGGCCCGGAAAGGCCGAGACAGGCTATTTATCGCGGTCTCAGGCCCAGAAAACGAGACGGCCCAACGGTCCATCCAGCGCGCCCGATATTTGTTTAAAAAAGAATCTCCCAGCCAATCAGATTGCATCTCGCGGATCGCCCCCCTCCTCCCCGCAGATTCCTTCTAGAAGGGTTAGATCGACGGCCCTTGTTCAGCGCTAGGGTTAGATGAACGGTCCTGGTTCAGCGCTAGGGTTAGCGAGGTTTGGGAGGGGTTTGGAGCAGTCAAAGCTATGTTTGACCATATTTCAAATGAGCATAATAAATTAAATAAAAATCAGAAAAATAAAAAACCTGCGCACATAGTCTTCTTATGTCATATACTAACGATTTAAGTTGATAAACAAGGTTTACATACATTTAAGCGATAAGTTCATGTGTATTGTATGATATCTCGAGTATCTCAAACTCTTTTGTATGAATTGAAGAGAAGTGTTTTGGGGAAATAAACATGAAAATTTCAAAAAAACTCACCACAACTTCATTTTAGAGTGACTAAGAAGGATCTAGGCTTAGTTTTTCATTTTGATGTTTTACACTTGTTTAAATCTTGGTCAAAGTTAAGTTTGACCAGAATTCAAATGAGCAAAACAAATTTAAAAAAAATCAAAAAATGGAAAAACCAGCGCACATAGTCTTCTTATGTCATATATTAACGATTTAAGTTGATAAACAAGGTTTACATACATTTAAACGATAAGTTCATGTGTATTGTATGATATCTCGAGTATCTCAAACTCTTTTGTATGAAGTGAAGAGAAGTGTTTTGGGGAAATAAACATGAAAATTTCAAAAAACTCACCACAGCTTCATTTTAGAGTGACTAAGAAGGATCTAGGCTTAGTTTTTCATATTGATGTTTTACACTTGTTTAAATCTTGGTCAAAGTTAAGTTTGACCAGAATTCAAATGAGCAAAACAAATTTAAAAAATCAAAAAAATTGAAAAACAGCGCACATAGTTCGTATTTATAGAATATATAGAATATATGTTTAGGAAAGTTATTTGGCTGATTTAGACAAGGTCAAAAAAAACCTTGCTTAGAAATGAGGCCGTTTACCCTACCTTTGGACCCCTCATTTTAGCACATTTTTCATGAAAATTTCCAAAACCTCACCACAGCTTCATTTTGGATTGACTAAGAAGGATCCAGGCTTAGTTCTTCATTTTGATGTTTTAGACTTGTTTAAATCTTGGTCAAAGTTAGGTTGGACCAGAATTCAAATGAGCAAAACAAAATTCAAAAAAATCAAAAAAAGGGAAAAACCATGTGCTCAGTCAAACATCATCCAACAGATTTAAACATCATGTCAAACATAGTTCTAACATAGGTCCAATATCATCCAACAGAAATACAACATTATTCATAATATTTCATAATTATTCACATATAGTGTTCGGGCTTCTGTCTGTTCCTTGAGCTTCTTGCCATCACTTTGCTCCTCATGCACCTTGTAGTCATTGCTTCTTCTCTTCTCCTCTTGGTTGTTGGTACCTTGTGCGTCTTCTTCAAACCTATCATAGAGCTGTGCAAAACATAAAGGGTAATGAGATCATGTCAAGTGACCCATAAATGTCTGAGTATTTGACCCTTGCAAGATTTACATACCTAGCAGAACTCACAACAATGTAAGGTTGGTCACCATTTGTAGCCTCACTTGGATCATCATTTGGAGCCTCACTTGGATCACCATGATCATCATTTGGAGCCTCACTTGGATCACCATGATCACTATTTGGAGCCTCACTTGGGTCACCATGATCACTATTTGGAGCCTCACTTGGATCATCATCAAAATCATGCTTTGTTGACCATCATCATTTAGAACCTCGTCAAAATCCTCATCCGATGCAACCGCTCTTGTCCATCATTTTCATCATCTGTTGAGGCAACAGGCTGCTGACCAACATTTTCATCGAAGCCTTCATCGAATCTCTCTCCGAACGCTGGATCTGCTGTGTTATCACAATACTTACCGAAATGACCAGACCCACCACATCTTGTGCACTTACGCTTCCTCGCTCCAAGTCCAGCTCCTTCGCTGCGAGGTCTGATTCGACTCTTCCTTGGTCTACCTGGTGCTCTCTTAATCGGAGCGCAAAGCTTGAATCCGTGGTCCACCATGTCCCATTGTTGTTTTCCCTCCATAGCAGGCAAGGCATAAGCATATGTGGCTTTGAACCTTGCAACAGAGTAGTAATCATGCACATCGCTGAATGTTCCCTGCCGGACACAGGAGAGAAGTGATGAAAAACAAGGCACGAATGCATGGCAACCCGGTTATCCGCCATTGCCTACAACCGCAAGTTCTAGCTTCTAAATCCACTAGATATCTCCATTCCCTCTTATCTTTATCCAAATATGATATCTCTTTGTGGTACCCGAGCAAAGAGTCATGTTCATTTCCAAGCTCGTTGTTTTACGCATCGGTTCATTCATCACGACAGGGGATGATAATGTGGCCCATGAATTTTGCCTCGGCTATTCCCGCACGATAATGAAATTTCTGCATGTATTCTATCCTTATCCTGTCCAACAAATCCACCACATAATGACCCTTTAGTTTCCGGATCGTTGAGTTGAAAGACTACGCTAGATTATTGTGCACATAGTCAACTTTGCTCAGTTCATCGAATTGGCTTCTCGGCCCATAACTTGGAGTGGTGTGTTTCCAAGTATTCTTTCACTTTGGGATTCATGTATAACTGCCTCAAGTGGTAGTTGTGCTTCTTCACACTGCAAGTCAAAGATGCTGGCCATAAATTGTTGGTATACACCTTTCCTTTGAATTTCTTCATGAAATTTGCAGCAAGGTGATGCATGCATTCCCTATGCTCTACTCCAGGGAACACATTGTCCACGACCACTTCTAAACCTTTGCAGGCATCTGTATGAACGACCAACCCATTGGGATGTGCAATAGCCCGCCGCAGATTATGCAAAAACCAAGTCCAACTCTCCTCAGACTCTGTCTCCAACACACCGTAGGCAACTGGAGATACAAAACTGTGTGCATCAACTGCACAAGCTGCTACTAACTGTCCTTTAAACCTCCCTGTGAGAAAAGTGGCATCAATAGCCAAATAAGGCACGCAACCTGCCAAAAACCCGGCGACAAGCCTCAAAGCGGAACAAAAACCCTCCTAAAGCATTCCTTGGTCTTTGTCACTCCCCTGAATGTGTACTCCACGGTGTGGTGATCAATATCTACAATACTACCTAGGCTTGTCCTCTCCACTTCACCTTTGAATGAATACAACAATTGAAAACTTTCCTGCCAGTTACCATAAATAGAATCCATAGCATGTTGTTTACCATTGAACAACCTCATGTATGGTAAATCTATCTTGAATTTATCTATGATGTTCTTACGCAATTCCTTTGGACCCACTTGCTGGTTTTCTTTCACCCACTTCTTTACTTCTTCTGCCACCCATCTTGACTTGGCTCTACTGATTGTATCCTTCCTAAGGGTTGATTCCTGGCATGTGTGCTTAGATGGGTTCACTTTGACCTCAACATTAGTGCTATTTCGCATTTTAGATGCGAGCAACCTCCATGGACAACCCTCAGTCGGACAGTGCGCTCTGTAACGTACTTGATCGCTCTTGTCAACTTTGAAAGTACGTTCTACCTTGATGCAGTATGTCACAAGTGCATTTCTACACTCATTCATGGATGCAAAAACTGTACCTTCTTCCAAATGAGGGTTCAAAGGGTCCCATTCAACAGCTGCAAGGTCTTCGTCCTCACCCACCGCGTCATCATCCACACGGACTGCATTGTGAGCCTCATCTTGGTTATCAGCCCGAGGTGCCCGTCGTAAATTCCGAATAACATCAGAATATAGCTTCTCTTCATCAACCCTAGAATTGTAGTCATCAGGCTCCACTTCAAGGGGACCCTCATCTGTTGCCCACACTTGTCGAGCCACCACGTCGCTGCACCAACTGAACTATTACGGCTAGAGATGCCATTCTGACGACTTGGTTCTCCCGAGATGTTGCACCCGTCATCCTAGGTCCAAATGCCTGCTCAAGCACATCAACTTGCAGACCTCACATGAAAATTATCTTTCTCTTTATGCCTAACAAACATGGTAGCTCGCTCTTCATCATTACTAATCGTCACCCATTTCTTTTCCCCATCATAGTATTTGTATACCACTTCATCAAGCAAACCCCAAGGATATTGGCTACAAATTACCTCCCCAAATTGTGCGAAACTCCAATTACTAGCCATTGGCAACCGATAATCAAAACCTCCTGGGTATTTCTTCTGATCCTTTGCATCGAACGTGTACCGGTCCCTTCTGATGTGCATCAAGAAAGCAAACCGCAACTCCATCCTAACCAGCGAAAAACAGAGACGCAATCAGCACACTAATTGGGCAAACCTACTCAAATCGAGTGTTCAAATGCACAACTAAGCTCAATCTAAACAGGAGGCGAGACTTACCCCTCGGGAACCCAGTCGTGGACGCGGCGGATCTCCGGCCCGATGCCTGCCTCGCCAAATACTCCGGGGTCGCCGCTGCTCTCCATTTTGCCCTAGGGTTCTTCCTCCTAGTTCAAATAGCTCCAGCGCCCCCCACCTTTGAGCGCTCCGGCCGGGCGCACGGAAGGAGGCCGCACCGCGGGTCGAGCAGGTGGCGGGCGCCCCACCCATGGCGTCACAGGAAGGTGGCGGGCGTCGCAGGTAGCCGTGGAGTGTAGGCGCAGAAAGGTAGCGGTGGAGTAGGCATGCAATCGGTGGCGGGCAGGTCTTGTTGGCGCAAGAAAGTGTCGGTGGCGGCGCAGTCGGTCACCCGGCGGGGGAAGCGGATGGGCGAGTGAGCTACGAATGATTTGGGGATTTAGTTGCACGGGCCTACATGTCGACTCGGACCCACGCCCGAGACGGTCCCACGTGTAAGCTCGGACCCACAACCACTAACGCTGACAGACGGAATGGACTCAAATATGGCCGTTTGGCCTCGTTATAGTAGCTGTGCATGGACTAGGGGCAAAACTGAGCACAATTTGCATCTGAGGGCAAAACTGAGCACAGAGACACCACTAAGGGCAAAAGGATAATTAACCCGTATATAAAAGCATGTGTGACTGATAATTGAGGCACAATGCATTTGGTAAGTTACAACCAAATTACCAGTGATAAAAAATAGCATTCACACATGTTCATTAATAAATCAACCAGACAAATGAATGAGAAATGAGCATTGTGCTGCATGTAGTTAGTTTAGAAAAACTACTGGTAACTTCTGATGAAGATGACAGTGGTAAGTGTAATACCATCATCATGATAATTTAACCATAACAAGACGACACCGATAAATAACGGTGTTTCGATACGGTAATTTGAGTGCAATGTCATTGGCAAGTTCAATATAAACATCATGATATTTGAACATAACAAGACATCACAAGCAAATAAAGCATTGTAAACATGCTAATTGGAGCACCACAAAGTGTAATCAATAGACACACCGCATCAAACAAAACCAACATAAAACAACATTATGTGAAAAAACTTAGGGTTACTTTTCAAATCCTCAGCCACTGATGCACAACTTGAAATCCATAAACACCAAACACTATTGGATGTCCTAAACATCCACATCCACAACACTAACACCGCACCAAAATCCTTATTAGAACCGACCACACTTACCACCACTAAGACCTATCCACACCCACGCTTACCACAAATTAAACCAGATGTCCGAACCATATTCAACTGGAATTAGAAGGCGACCTAATCTAACCTAATAGCAACAACAACGGCCAGAATAGAAGGGTCCGAGCACCAAAAATCAACGGCGAAGCATGAAGGCGGAGCGACAGGAAATACAGAGCGGGGCGGGTGGATGGGTGGGGGAAGGGGGGATGCGCTGCTCAACGCCGACTCAGAAACTAGAAGCCGGCCTTAATCTAACCTAATGGGAACAACAAATAACCGGATTCGAAGGCTCCGTGCAGCCTAAATCAATGGCAGACCGGCGGCAGAGCAAAACAGGAAGGAAACAGGGGTGGGGAATGCGTTCCTCACAGCAGATTCAGACGCCGACCGCCGTGAACCGGCACGCGCCACCACCAAGAACCGTCGCGGACGAGGGGGAGGGGGAGTGTAACATCCCAAACTTTCAATTTGGAATGTTATACATAGAGCATCATTGCATATCATATTTTGTTGCATTTTTTTGGCTCGATCCTAGAAATTCTACACAACTCAAGGACCCACGGAGAGAGTTGGGGATTTCGTTATTTTCATATTTGAGTTTTCTTAAATTTTGAAAATAGGATCATTTGATTTTAATTATTTTATCTTAAATTATTTCTACTATCAAAATATGAGAGAGGGAATAAAATGACTTTCCCAAAATAAAGAAATAATGAGGATTTAATAATAAAATCAAATAAGATTTTATTTCAGAGTTTTTCGCCTTTTTATTTGAAATTAGGAAAAATGCGCGTTTTTCAAAATTGCATTTAGTCCCCAAATAAATGTTCATCTAGTCCGGCTTGATTTTAGAAGTCGGGGAAAATTTATTTCGGGATTTTTGGAGTCCGTTTAGTATTTCTTTTTATTTTTCTTCTGCGCGGAATTATTTAAAAAAACAGCACCGACCTCTGAGCCGTGTCCGCTTTGGGACACCGGCCCTTGAGGGCTTCTCGCCCACCCGGGGCCGAACCCTAACCGCCCCGCTTTGATCACGCCGCGCCGCCTGGCCAAACCACATGCCCGACCCCCGGGACGCCGCCGCCCGCCCTTGACCCGCGGACCCGCCGCCGTCGCGGATCCCGCCACGAGGTTCGCCGTGCCTCGACTTCCGTGCCGTTTTTAAAACCGAACGGTTTTCGTCGGTTTATTTTTTTAGATCGGTTTTTTTTGGTTCGGTTAAATAGCGAACGTTCGTTCGTTCGTTCGTTTTTAACGAACGGGTTCATCAGATTAGTTTAGTTAACGAACGTCCATTCGTTAAACTGTTCGTCGTTTTTCTTTTTCTCGGATTTAATTCACGATTTTTCTGCTCGTGATTTCTGATCCGATTTTCGTTTTAGTATAACTTTTCGCTCGGTTATCGGAATCAGGCGATTCAAGCGCCTAGAGTTTCGTCTCCAAACCCTCTTTTCGAATAACCAACTTAAACAAGTTTTTGCTACTGTAGAATTTTACTTAGATCCAGATTAGTAAAATGAAGCTGTTTTCTTTCGCCGTTTGACTTTCGTTGCTTCGTTTGATTTGTTTCTTTTAGCAAACCGGAGTTCTTAAGTTGAACTATCTGGTTAGATATATTTGAGTTTTACCTGTGCATTAGATGAGTACTTATTGTATGCTTGTTTGTTTGTCTGCAATAGAATACCCGAGTGTGCGCTGTTACTTGAGTCTCTAGGTTTCGCGGATCATCAGCAAGGCAAGTAACACTTTGATCATATACTTTTCATACCCAGTTTTTATGCATTAGATCTATCCTCAAACATTGCATGATTAGGATCTAATTAAATTGTGGGTTTTGGGAAGTAGTTTGAGGTAGTACCTATTACCTGATTTATTTTCAAACCCTTGGGAGTTACTTCTCATTATGCTTATTATGCCATGCTATCTTTGGTAGACATGGATTGGGTGAGTGTATCCATGACAGATGTGAGATTGATAATTAATGGTTTATTTAAGGTGGCAACTTAAACACACATCTGGGTGGATTGAGGCACCTTGTTTCCATTAGGACTTGCCTGTATTTCTTCGGACCGCCACCCAGGCTCAAAGGGATCATAAGATTATTCATGCTAGAAACTTCCGTGTGCAGCCACATGCTACTATGGGCTCTAGCATAGTTGACTAAGTTGTGCGAACTCTTACGGGTAGACTAGCTGATGTAGGGGTTGTAGGTTGGTACGGTCTACCCACATGTCTCGGTCATCCGTTTCTCAAACACCATGTAGTGCGAGAAATCAAACGTAGGAGATCGAGTCTTGTGGGGAAAAGTGCACAAACCTCTGCAGAGTGTATAAACTAATCATGGTTAGCCGTGTCCCAGGTTATGTACATCTCGAGTATCTAGTACTTGGATTATCATGTGAATCTCATCATGTTACTTTAATTAATATTGTTGGGTTGTTAATGAGTACTTTTAATTGGGATTGAGGATGCTGTCAACCATTCTCAATGTTCAACAACCACCATGATAGTTAAATAAATTTATTCCTTTGCAGTAGGGAAAAATTGGTTTTACGCAAAAACTGTAACCATAGAGCTTACCACCAGCCATATATGCATGTAGTATAGGCTTATTCTTTCATTACTCTCTATGTGTTACTTTGCCAGCATATTCCATGTCTTGACCGTTTCTGGATGCAACGTTTCATGTTGCAGACTTTTCGAACGACGAGTAAGGTGCTTAGGTCGTGGTTCTATACTCGATGATGCCGTTGGAGTTGATGGACTCGCTTATTCTTCCAAGCCTTCCATTGTTATCGTTATTAGATGGCCTTAAGCCATATTTATTTTGTTAAGTTCTCTCTTGAGACATTCGATGTAATAAGTGTGTGATTGCTACTCTGTTATAAATCCTTCGAGTACTGTGTGGTGTCAGCATTACTGATCCAGGGATGACACTGAGCACAGAGATCAGACTGTTTGAGGTCTGGTCGCTAGAAAGATGGTATCAGAGCACACGCTGATTGTAGGACACAACCATTAAGCTAAAGCCATAGATCAGTACTCTCTTCTAATTTCTGACTCCTCATCTTTTCTACTATTTTAGGATGACGGAAGCGAGGATCAAGTTCACCCAGCCGGATGAAGATACACCCTTTGGACGACACCTGAAGGAAGTCACTAATTACCTGAAGATCGGAATACCAAGCTTCACCGGGACCTACAATTCCACTTTACCCGAAGAAGTATTTGGAAGATTCAAGCTCAAGTTCCCGGAAGGACGTTTGCGCCAGTCACGGAGCCCATAGAGTGTGTTTTCAATGCACCAACCTGGAGTCTGGGAAAGAGCATGGCAGCTCACATAACCATGGGACGCATTGGAGAAGTTTACAAAGAAGACCTCAAGGATACTATCTACCAGATTTGCGGACGCCGAGATGAACAATGGGAGATAGTTGGCACTAAGAAGGATCGATCCATTGCAGCTTTCATCCAAGAGCTAAATCAGCACATTCGACGCCAGAGAACCAGATGTGCGCAGACATGATGGAGTTGAAGAAAGCAAAAGCCAAGATTATCGAACTAGAAGGAGAACTGAAGGCCACTCGCAAGGACTACATGGAGGAGATTGTAGCTCTAGTGAGACAAAACGACGATCTTAAGGAGCAGATTGAAGAACTAATGGGAAACTCAGCACCCGGAGGAGAAGATGAAGATTGCACCTGTCCAGAGAACTACATCATCATCGACGACACCGATTCCGATCCTAGTGATGATGATTTCGAAGATGAAGCTGGAGCAGATATCATGGAGTCTTCATCGAGCAGTTTTCTAGTTGACCACCATAACGATGAGTAGATTTCCCCCATTAAAAATTAGTTTTAGTCCCAGCACTTTGTATTGATAGATAGACCGTTGTATGCCCTTGTTTGAATTGATTGGAGTGATATTGTGTGCTTTTGTCTCATGTGCATATGGGTAGTGTTTTCTCCCTAGACCTCATTCTATTCTTAACTCTCGTCTTTTCTAAAACCCCTCAGATGCCTCCGAGACGCGACCCCGGATTTGTTTTCCTGCCAGAGATCACTCAGTTGATTCAGCAGCAGAATGCCTTGATTCAAACATTGGTACAGAACCAAGGCAACAACAACAACAACAACAACAACAACAACAACCCACCGCCACCACCACATGTTGACCATTTGACCCGTTTCTTAAGGCTGAACCCGCCGGTGTTTTCCAGTAGCACCGAGCCGATTGTTGCAGATGATTGGCTCTGCAAAGTAGGGAGGGAGTTGACCACTGTAGGATGTACAGATGTGGAAAAGGTGAAATTTGCCGCACATCAGCTTGAAGGACCCATAGCTGACATGGTGGGAGAATTTTACAACCACTTACCTCAGAGACACCGTCACATGGGATCGGCCAAAGCAAGCTTTCCAGACGCCCATGTTTCAGCAGGAGCTATGGCCATGCAGAAGCGTGAGTTTTGCAACTTGCGCCAAGGAGGACGGACAGTTGACCAGTATGTGGATGACTTTAGTAAGCTAGCACGTTATGCCCCAGATGACGTTGCTACGGACGCAATGCAAGGAGAAGTTTCTAGAAGGACTGAATGATGAGCTGAGCATGCAGTTGATGGTAGCCACCTTCAATAACTACCAGGAGTTAGTAGATCGTGCTCTTATGATTGAAGGGAAGAAGCAGCAGATTGATAATCGCAAGAGAAAGTATGGACAGGGGAAGTATAACTACGAGCTCAGCAGAAACTTCGCTTTACCCGAAGCCAGGAGGACAATTTCAGCATACTCACGGAGGAGGTAGCTCGCACAACCATAATGGCACCAAGAATGGAAACGGGAATGAGGAAGCAATGGACAAAATCGCACCACCCCGTCAACACCATCCAAGGTAGACCTGAGCCATATCACCTGTTTTAAGTGCCGTAAGACTGGGCATTATGCAAATGATTGTCCAGAAGGCCAAAATGGTAACGGCAATGGAAGCTCAGGAATGAAGCCAAATCCTTTCAACAGAGGACAAGTGAACCACGTTACCGTGGAGGAGGTTGAAGCTGAGCCAGACGCAGTAATAGGTAAGTTTTTGGTTAAGAATTTTACTGCAATTGTTCTTTTTGATACTGGTGCATCGCATTCATACATATCAAGGGGATTTGTGGATAAGTATAAATTACCAACCCAAGCCCTTAGGTCACCCATGCTAGTAACCTCACCTGGAGCTGAATATATGGCAAGTATATGGTGCGATCGACTGCCATTAAGGATTGGAAACTATGTATTTCCCTCGGACCTAATAGTTTTGGAATCCCAAGGATTGGATGTGATATTAGGAATGGATTGGTTATCGAAGTATGGAGGGAACATAGATTGCGCCAGTAAGTCGATTTTGCTTACCACCCCAGAAGGAAGAAGAATCAATTATGTATCACGGCATGAGCCGAGGAGAGCACATGTAAATTCCTTAACAGAGTTGTGCGGAGGAAGTACCGGTAAGGGATTACCCGGACGTGTTTAGGAAGAGTTGCCGGGCATGCCGCTTGAGACAGAGACATTGAATTTCTGATTGAACTCTTGCCAGCCTTTGGGCCGATATCTAAGAGACCGTATAGGATGCCAGCCCAAGATTTGGAGGAAATTAAGAAGCAGATTAAGGAGTTACTGGATAAAGGTTTTATTCGCCCAAGTTCTTCGCCTTGGGGATCACGATTACTTCTAGTGGAGAAGAAGGATGGATCTTTAAGAATGGTTGTTGATTATCGAGGATTGAATGAAGTAACCATTAAGAACAAATACCCGTTGCCGATGAACAACGACTTGTTTGACCAATTGCAAGGAGCTAAGGTATTTTCCAAGATCGATTTGCGATCAGGATACCATCAGTTGAAGGTTCGGGAGCAGGATATACCCAAGACGGCTTTTACCACCAGGTACGGGCTGTACGAGTATACCGTTATGTCATTTGGACTGACTAACACCCCAGCCTATTTTATGAACATGATGAACAAGGTGTTTATGGAGTTTTTGGATAAGTTCGTCGTGGTATTCATTGACGATATCTTGGTCTACTCAAAGAATGAAGAAGAACATAAGGAGCATTTGCGTTTGGTACTCGAGAAGCTCAGAGAACATCAGTTGTATGCCAAGTTCAGCAAGTGTGAGTTTTGGTTGAAGGAAGTTGGATTTCTCAGACATGTTATATCCAGAGAAGGTATAGCAGTAGACCCCACTAAAGTTGCCACGGTGACAAACTGGGAAGCGCCAACAACAGTTGGAGAGATCCGGAGTTTCCTTGGACTCGCAGGATACTACCGGAGATTCATTGAGAATTTCTCGAGAATTGCGAAGCCCATGACAGAATTATTGAAGAAGGATACCAAGTTTAATTGGACTGAGGAGTGTGAGGCTAGTTTCCAAGATTTGAAGAAGCGTTTGGTTACCTCACCAGTATTAATCCTGCCAGACCAAAGCAAGGATTACGAAGTTTATTGCGACGCTTCACGTCGAGGACTTAGAGCAGTGCTTATGCAGGAGGGAAGAGTTGTTTCGTATGCTTCACGACAGCTGAAACCTTACGAATTAAACTATTCCACGCATGATTTGGAGTTAGCAGCCGTAGTGCATGCATTGAAAACATGGAGGCATTTCCTCATTGGAAATCATTGTGAGGTGTATACGGATCACAATAGTTTGAAGTACATCTTCACGCAGAAGGAGTTAAATCTCAGGCAGAGAAGATGGTTGGAGCTCATCAAGGATTATGATATGAGATTGCATTACCACCGGAAAGGCTAACGTGGTAGCAGACGCGTTGAGCCGTAAGAGTCATGTTAACATCCTAATGACGGAGGTTTACCAAAAGAATTAGCCGAGGAATTTCGGGAGCTATGTTTGGAAATAGTTCCGCGAGGCTATGTAGCAGCGTTGGAGATTCAATCTACTTTGATGGACAAAATCAGAGAAGCTCAATGGACAGATAAGGAAGTTGCTTCTATTAAGGAGAAGATGAGCAAGGGAAAAGCAAAGGGATTTCGTGAGGATGAGCACGATACCTTATGGTTTGAGGACCGCGTTTACGTACCAAGTGATCCGGAGATTCGGAAGTTGATTTTGCAAGAGGCACATGATTCACCGTATTCGATCCACCCCGGAAATACCAAGATGTATTTGGATTTAAAGGATACTTTCTGGTGGACCAGAATGAAGAAAGATATCGCAGAGTATGTAGCAGTTTGTGATGTGTGTCAGAAGGTGAAAGCAGAACATCAGAAGCCAGCAGGATTGTTACAGCCATTGCCTATACCCGAATGGAAGTGGGATAAACTAGGTATGGATTTCATCACGTGATTGCCCAGGACCCGCTCAGGCTATGACTCAATTTGGGTTGTAGTCGATCGTTTGACGAAGGTAGCTCATTTGATTCCAGTAAAGACTACCTACAGCAGTGCCAAATTGGCTAAGATATACATGACAAGGATTGTATGCTTGCATGGAGTTCCGAGGAGTATCGTGTCGAGATAGAGGAACCCAAATTCACCTCAAAGTTACGGAAGCGGTTGCACGAAACTTTGGGAACCAGACCGAGTTTAGCACAACTTTTCATCCACAGACAGATGGACAAACAGAGAGAGTCAACCAGATCTTAGAGGATATGCTCAGAGCATGTGCTTTGGATTATGGATCAAGTTGGGATGACAACTTGCCCTATGGGGAGTTTTCTTATAACAACAGCTACCAAACCAGTTTGAAGATGGCACCTTCGAAGCCTTATGCGGAAGGAGGTGCAGAACCCGCTACTGGGATGAAGTTGGAGACCGCCAGTTGTTTGGACCGGATTTGATTAAGGAGTGCGAGCGGAAAGTAAAGTTGATTCGCGATAGGCTCAAGGTAGCCAGTCAAAGACGGAAGAGCTATGCAGATTCAAAATGCAAGGAGACATAATCTGAAGCGGAGACAGAGTTTATCTTGAGTATCTCCGCTTCGAGGAGTTAAGCGTTTTGGTGTTAAAGGAAAATTAGCGCCACGTTTTGTGGGACCATACAAAGTTTTGGAGCGCATGGGAGAAGTTGCGTACAAGTTGGAACTACCCGAAGGATTTTCAGGTGTGCATGATGTGTTTCATGTTTCTCAGTTGAAGAAGTGTCACGCAGAGATGGCGGATATACCATTGAGAGATACTGTGCCCCTAGAGGCGATTCAGTTGAATAACGATTTAACATATGAGGAGAAACCAGTCAGGATTCTTGAGTTTGCCAAATGAGTCACCCGCAAAGAAGGTCATTAAGTTTTGCAAAGTTCGATTGGAGCCACCACACCGAGGATGAAGCCACACGGGAGCGAGAGGAAGATCCGCTTAAGGACCACCCTCACCTATTTTCTAGCCAACCCGAATCTCGAGGGCGAGATTCATCTTAAGGGGGTAGGTTTGTAACATCCCAAATTTTCAATTTGGAATGTTATACATAGAGCATCATTGCATATCATATTTTGTTGCATTTTTTTGGCTCGATCCTAGAAATTCTACACAACTCAAGGACCCACAGAGAGAGTTGGGGATTTCGTTATTTTCATATTTGAGTTTTCTCAAAATTTGAAAATAGGATCATTTGATTTTAATTATTTTATCTTCAATTATTTCTACTCTCAAAATATGAGAGAGGGAATAAAATGACTTTCCCAAAATAAAGAAATAATGAGGATTTAATAATAAAATCAAATAAGATTTTATTTCGGAGTTTTTCGCCTTTTTATTTGAATTTAGGAAAAATGCGCGTTTTTCAAAATTGCATTTAGGCCCCAAATAAATGTTCATCTAGTCCGGCTTGATTTTAGAAGCCGGGGAAAATTTATTTCGGGATTTTTGGAGTCCGTTTAGTATTTCTTTTTATTTTTCTTCTGCCCGGAATTATTTTAAAAAAACGCGCACCGACCTACGAGCCATGTCCGCCTGGGACACCCGGCCCGTGGGGGCTTTATAAGCCTGCCCACCGGGGCGAACCCTAGCCGCCAGCCCGCCCGCCTTGCCGCCATGGCCGTCCGCCGCGCGCCCATTGCCGCCAAACCCACGGGCCTTCGCCGCCGCCGCCCGCCCGACCCCGCCGGACCCCGCCGCCGTCGTCGGATCCCGCGGCCAAGGTTCGCCATGCCTCGACTTCCGTGCCTTCGGTTTTTTTAAAAACCGAACGGTTTTCGTCGGTTTATTTTTTTAGATCGGTTTTTTCGGTTTGGTTAAATAGCAAACGTTCGTTCGTTCGTTCGTTTTTAACAAACGCGTTCATCAGATTAGTTTAGTTAACGAACATCCGTTCGTTAACCTGTTCGTCGTTTTTCTTTTTCTCGGATTTAATTCGCGATTTTTCTGATCGCGATTTCTGATCGTGATTTCTGATCCGATTTTCGTTTTAGTATAACTTTTCGCTCGTTTATCGGAATCGGGTGATTCAAGGGCCTGGAGTTTCGTCTCGAAACCCTATTTCCGAATAACCAACTTAAACAAGTTTTTGCTACTGTAAAATTTGACTTAGATCCAGATTAGTAAAACAAAGCTGTTTTGTTTCGCCGTTTGACTTTCGTTGCTTCGTTTGATTTGTTTCTTTTTGCAAACCGGAGTTCTTAAGTTGAACTATCTGGTTAGATATATTTGAGTTTTACCTATGCATTAGATGAGTACTTATTGTATGCTTGTTTGTTTATGCGCAATAGAATACCCGAGTGCGCAACTGTTACTTCGATTCTCTAGGTTTCATGGATCATCGACAAGGCAAGTAACACTTTGATCATATACTTTTCATACCCAGTTTTATGCATTAGATCTATCCCCAAACATTGCATGATTAGGATCTAATTAAATTGTGGGTTTTGGGAAGTAGTTTGAGGTAGTACCTATTACCTGATTTATTTTCAAACCCTTGGGAGTTACTTCTTCGTTTGCTTATTATGCCATGATATGCTAGTAGACGTGGATTGGGTGAGTGTATCCATGACAGATGTGAGATTGATAATTAATGGTTTATTTAAGGTGGCAACTTAAACACACATCTGGGTGGATTGAGGCACTTGGTTTCCATCAGGACTTGCCTGTATTTCTTCGGACCGCCACCCAGGCTCAAAGGGATCATAAGATTATTCATGCTAGAAACTTCCGTGTGCAGCCACATGCTACTATGGGCTCTAGCATAGTTGACTAAGTTGTGCGAACTCTTACGGGTAGACTAGCTGATGTAGGGGTAGTAGGTTGGTATGGTCTACCCACATGTAAGGTGCTAGCACTTCTGAAAGACTATGTCTCGGTCATCCGTTTCTCAAACACCATGTAGTGCGAGAAATCAAACAGAGGAGATCAAGTCTTGTGGGGAAAAGTGCACAAACCTTTGCAGAGTGTATAAACTAATCATGGTTAGCCGTGTCCCCGGTTATGGACATCTCGAGTATCTAGTACTTGGATTATCATGTGAATCTCATCATGTTACTTTAATTAATATTGTTGGGTTGTTAATGAGTACTTTTAATTGGGATTGAGGATGCTGTCAACCATTCTCAATGTTCAACAACCACCATGATAGTTAACTAAATTTATTCCTTTGCAGTAGGAAAAAATTGGCTTTACGCAAAAACTGTAACCATAGATCTTACCACCAGCCATATATGCATGTAGTATAGGCTTATTCTTTCATTACTCTCTATGTGTTACTTTGCCAGCATATTCCATGTGCTGACCCGTTTTTGGGCTGGAACGTTTTATGTTGCAGACTTTTTAGACAACGAGTAAGGTGCTTAGGTCGTGGTTCTATACTCAGTGATGCCGTTGGAGTTGATGGACTCGCTTATTCTTCCAAGCCTTCCGCTGTTATCATTATTAGATGGCCTTAAGCCATATTTATTTTGTTAAGTTCTCTCTTGAGACATTCGATGTAATAAGTGTGTGATTGCTACTCTGTTATAAATCCTTCGAGTACTGTGTGGTGTCAGCATTACTAATCCAGGGATGACACATGAGCACAGAGATCAGACTGTTTGAGGTCTGGTCGCTACAGGGAGCGAGTGGAGATTCGAATGGAAACCGTAGCAGCAGAGGAGGAAGAAGTAGTGCGGGCGAAGAGGGAGAGGGGGCGAGTGGGGATCATGTGTATTGGGCGAGACGGGCGGTTTTGGGGGGACCCACATGTCAGTGACGGAGAGTGAATGTAACGGCTAGCGCCACCCGCGCTGTGCGCAACAGGGACGACGCGGGGCGTTGGATGCGGATCGAATGGCGATCGCTTCGTACGCGCCTGTTGCAAACCACCAGTCGGCAGGAACTTAGATTTCTCGTAAAAGAAAAGTAATTGATAGCATGCATGGAAGATGTATTTACCTCTAGCTAAGAGCGTATACTCGTGTGCTTGCATATTCCTGCAGGAGAGACACACATTACAGCCTTTGCATGAATGCAATCTGGATGGAGGTGCATAGCCAAGGACGCAGCTAGCCACATCTCGATCGGTTAATTAGCAGGTGCACTGATCGAGTGGTAGGATGGACTGCCATCTCATCGACAATGGCAGCGGCGTCAAGGTGCCACCATCTCATCGATTTACGCTTGTGGTGTGGCGGGCACGATCCATGCAACAACTGGTAGAATGGCACAATCATCTCGTCGACAACGGCAACGGCGTGGCATTGTGACGCCCCCGATACAATCATACACTAATCATGCATGCAAACGTGTATGATCAAGATCAGGGACTCACGGGAAGATATCGCAACACAACTCCAAAACGTAAATAAGTCATACAAGCATCATAATACAAGCCAGGGGCCTCGAGGGCTCGAATACAAGTGCTCGATCATAGACGAGTCAATGGAAGCAACAATATCTGAGTACAGCCATAAGTAAACAAGTTGCCATAAGATGGCTAGCACAAACTGGGATCTGAGATCGAAGAGGCGCAGGCCTCCTGCTCGAAACCTCCTAACTACTCACGGTCGTAAATCGGCAGTGGGCGTAGTAGTAGGCACCTCCGGTGTAGTAGGAGTAAATAAATCAGCGGTGGCGTCTGGCTCCTGGCTCCGGCATCTGGTTGCGACAACCAGGTAGAAGATAAGGGGAAAAGAGGGAGAAAAGCAACCGTGAGTACTCATCCAAAGTACTACTTAAGCAAGGAGCTACACTACATATGCATGGGTATATGTGTAAAGGGCCATATCGGTGGGTGAGCTGAGAATGCCAGAATAAGAGGAGGATAGCTAGTCCTGTCGAAGACTACGCTTCTGGCCACCTCCATCTTGCAGCATGTAGAAGAGAGTAGATGGTAAGTTCACCAAGTAGCATCGCATAGCATAATCCTACCCGACAATCCTCTCCTCGTCGACCTGTGAGAGAGCGATCACCGGGTTGTATCTGGCACTTGGAAGGGTGTGTTTTATTAAGTATCCGGTTCTAGTTGTCATAAGGTCCAGGTACAACTCCGGGTCATCGTTTTACCGAGGGACACAGGTATTCGAATAGATAAACTTCCCTGCAGGGGTGCACCACATAACCCAACACGCTCGATCCCAGTTGGCCGGACACACTTTCCTGGGTCATGCCCGGCCTCGGAAGATCAACACGTCGTAGCCCTACCTAGGCACAACAGAGAGGTCAGCACGCCGGTCTAAATCGTATGGCGCAGGGGTCTGGGCCCATCGCCCATTGCACACCTGCATGTTGCGAGGGCGGCCGGAAGCAGACCTAGCAACCTCCATTACAAAGGAAGTCACGTTACACGGTCCAATCTGGCGCGCGCCGCTCAGTCACCGACGTCACGAAGGCTTTGGCTGATACCACGACGTCGAGTGCCCATATCTTTCCCAAGTAGTTGGTTAGTGCGTATAGATCTAATGGCCAGACTCAGATCAAATACGAAGATCTCGT
The DNA here is from genome assembly GCA_021605145.1 of Aegilops bicornis. Lineage (NCBI taxonomy): Eukaryota > Viridiplantae > Streptophyta > Magnoliopsida > Poales > Poaceae > Aegilops > Aegilops bicornis. The sequence continues at coordinate 769,106,437 of CM038675.1, forward strand.
TAAGCGTGTTAATTGATGTAACCGCGGACACCGACCAGGGCCAGGCCCACCTCTCACCTAGGCGGTCTCAACCTGCCCTGTCGCTCTGCCACAAAGATCCACCCAGAGGGCCGTCGGGACAAAGGTCCTTTCAGCACCCAATCCGTGAATCACTCACGGGTGCTCGACGAGCTGACCCGACTTTAGTCACCACATGTATCATGTATAAAGTATATAGTATAAAGCCGTGATCACCTCCCGAGTGATCACAGCCCGATAGTATAGCACAGCATACAGACAAGAATGTAGGGCCACAGATGGAATACTAGCATCCTATACTAAGTATGTAGGATTGCAGGTAAAGGTAACAACAGTAGTAGCAAAGACAGGCTATGCATCGGGCTAGGATTAACGGAAAACAGTGACATGCTACACTACTCTAATGCAAGCAGTAGAGAGTAGATAGGCGATATCTGGTGATCAAGGGGAGGGGGGCTTGCCTGGAAGTTCAGCCGAGAAGGAGGGCTCATCAACACCGTAGTTGCACTAGGTAGCAGCGGCATCGGTCTCGGGGTCTAGCGAGAGAAGAGGGGGAAGAAACAATAAATACGGAGCAAACAAAGCATCAGAAAACATAACGAGGTAATACGCGGTGCTAGGTGTGCCCTAACACGGTAGGAGGTGATACCGGCGAAGGGGGGAAACATCCGGGAAAGTATCCTCGGTGTTTCACATTTTCGGACAGATGAACCAGAGGGGAAAGTTGCGTGTTTGCTATGCTAGGGATGTTTGGCGGACGAACGTGCTACGTATTCGGATTCGTCTCGTCGTTCTGAGCAACTTTCATGTACAAAGTATTTTCATCTGACTTACGGTTTATTTTATATTAATTTTCAAAGTTTTTAAATATTTTCTAAAATTATTTTAATTCGATTTAAATAGTAAAAGGCTATGTGTACACATAAGAGGTCAGCCATAGCCTATGACCTGTGGGGGCAGGGGATCCTGTTGACCCAGTCAACTATTGACTGATGTCTACTACACAACCTTCTTCTTGTAGACGTTGTTGGGCCTGCAAGTGCACATGTTTGTAGGATAGTAGCAAATTTCCCTCAAGTGGATGAGCTAAGATTTATCAATCCGTAGGAGGCGTAGGATGAAGATGGTCTCTCTCAAGCAACCCTGCAACCAAATAACAAAGAGTCTCTTGTGTCCCCAACACACCCAATACATTGGTAAATTGTATAGGTGCACTAGTTCGGCGAAAAGATGGTGATACAAGTGCAATATGGATGGTAGATATAAGTATTTGTAATCTGAAATAATAAAAACAGCAAGGTAACTAATGATAAAAGTGAGTGTAAACGGTATTGCAATGCTAGGAAACAAGGCCTAGGGTTCATACTTTCACTAGTGCAAGTTCTCTCAATAATAATAACATAATTGGATCATATAACTATCCCTCAACATGCAACAAAGAGTCACTCTAAAGTAACTAATAGCGGAGAACAAACGAAGATTATGGTAGGGTACGAAACCACCTCAAAGTTATTCTATCCAATCAATCCGTTGGGCTATTCCTATAAGTGTCACAAACAGCCCTAGAGTTCGTACTAGAATAACACCTTAAGACACAAATCAACCAAAACCCTAATGTCACCTAGATACTCCAATGTCACCTCAAGTATCCGTGGGTATGATTATACGATATGCATCACACAATCTCAATTCATCTACTCAAACCAACACATAGAATCTCAAAGAGTGCCCCAAAGTTTCTACTGGAGAATCACGACGAAAACATGTGCCAACCCCTATGCATAGGTTCATGGGCGGAACCATAAGTTGATCACCAAAACATACATCAAGTGAATCACGTGATATCCAATTGTCACCATAGATACGCACGGCAAGACATACATCAAGTGTTCTCAAATCTTTGAAGACACAATCCGATAAGATAACTTCAAAGGGAAAACTCAGTCCATTACAAGAGAGAAGAGGGGGAGAAGAAACATAAGATCCAACTATAATAGCAAAGCTCGCGATACATCAAGATCGTGCCAAATCAAGAACACGAGAGAGAGAGATCAAACACATAGCTATTGGTACATACCCTCAGCCCCGAGTGTGAACTACTCCCTCCTTGTCATGGAGAGCGCCGGGATGATGAAGATGGCCACAGGTGAGGGTTCCCCCTCCGGCAGGGTGCCGAAACAGGGACCCGATTGGTTTTTGGTGGCTCTGGAGGTTTGCAGCGGCGGATCTCCCGATCTAATCTCTGTTTTGGAAGTTTTACGATACACAGGTATATATGGGTGCATGGGGTACGTTGGTGGAGCTACGGGGGCCCCATGAGGCAGGGGGGCGCACCATAGGGGGGTGGGCACGCCCTCAACCCTCGTCAGCACCTCCCGTATCTTCTGACGTGGGGTCCAAGTCCATCAGGTGGGTTTCCTTCCAAAAATAACTTCTCCAGTTGATTCCGTTCCTTTTCGACTCCGTTTGATATTCCTTTTCTTCGAAACACTGAAATATGCATAAAACAGCAAATCTGGGCTGGGCCTCCGGTTAATAGGTTAGTCCCAAAAGTAATATAAAAGTGGATAATAAAGCCCAATATTGCCCAAAACAGTAGATAATATAGCATGGAGCAATCAGAAATTATAGATACGTTGGAGACGTATCAAGCATCCCCAAGCTTAATTCTTGCTCGTCCTCGAGTAGGTAAATGCTAAAAGAAAGAATTTTTGATGCGGAGTGCTACTTGGCATAATTTCAATGTAAATCTTCTTAATTGTGGTATGAACATTCAGATCCGAAAGATTCAAGACAAAAGTTCATATTGACATAAAAATAATAATACTTCAAGCATACTAACTAAGCAATTATGTCTTCTCAAAATAACATGGCCAAAGCAAGTTATCCCTACAAAATCATATAGTCTGGCTATGCTCCATCTTCCCCACACAAAATATTTAAATCATGCACAACCCCGATGACAAGCCAAGCAATTGTTTCATACTTTTGACATTCTAAAAAAAATTCAATCTTCACGCAATACATGAGCGTGAGCCATGGATATAGCACTATATGTGGAATAGAATGGTGGTTGTGGAGAAGACAAAAAGGGAGAAGATAGTATCACATCAACTAGGCGTATCAACGGGCTATGGAGATGCCCATCAATAGATATCAATGTGAGTGAGTAGGGATTGCCATGCAACGGATGCACTAGAGCTATAAGTATATGAAAGCTCAACAAAAGAAACTAAGTGGGTGTGCATCCAACTTGCTTCCTCACGAAGACCTAGGGCAATTTGAGGAAGCCCATCATTGGAATATACAAGCCAAGTTCTATAATGTAAAATTCCCACTAGTATATGAAAGTGATATCATAGGAGACTCTCTATCATGAAGATCATGGTGCTACTTTGAAGCACAAGTGTGGTAAAAGGATAGTAGCATTGTCCCTTCTCTCTTTTTCTCTCATTTTTTTAATTTTTTTATTTGATTTTTTATTTGGGCCTTTTCTCTTTTTTTGATGGCCTCTTTTTTTCTCCTTTTTCTTCGTCCGGAGTCTCATCCCGACTTGTGGGGGAATTATAATCTCCATCATCCTTTCCTCACTTGGGACAATGCTCTAAAGAATGATGATCATCACACTTCTATTTTTCTTACAACTCAACAATTACAACTCGATTCTTAGAACAAAGTATGACTCTATATGAATGCCTCCGTGATGTGCGGGATATGCAATGATTCATCAGTGACATGTATGAAAGAATTATGAATGGTGGCTTTGCCACAAATATGATGTCAACTACATGATCATGCTAAGCAATATGACAATGATGGAGCGTGTCATAATAAACGGAACGGTGGAAAGTTGCATGGCAATATATCTCGGAATGGCTATGGAAATGCCATAACAGGTAGGTATGGTGGCTGTTTTGAGGAAGGTATATGGTGGGTGTATGATACCGGCAAAAAGTGCACGGTATTAGAGAGGCTAGCAATGGTGGAAGGATGGGAAAAAGTGAGTATAATCCATGGACTCAACATTAGTCATAAAGAACTCATATACTTATTGCAAAAATCTAGAAGCTATCAAAGCAAAGTATTACGCGCATGCTCCTAGGGGGATAGATTGGTAGGAAAAGACCATCGCTCGTCCCCGACCACCACTCATAAGGAAGACAATCAATAAATAAATCATGCTCCGACTTCATCACATAACGGTTCACCATATGTGCATGCTACGGGAATCACAAACTTTAACACAAGTATTTCTCAAATTCACAACTATTCAACTAGCATGACTCTAATATTACTACCTCCATATCTCAAAACAATTATCAAGCATCAAACTTTTCTTAGTATTCAACACACTCATAAGAATTCTTACAAATCTTTTATGCTTAGCATATTATGATTATTTAAGCAAATTACCATGCTATTTAAGACTCTCAAAATAATATAAGTGAAGCATGAGAGTTCATCTATTTCTTCAAAATAAAACCACCATTGTGCTCTAAAAGATATAAGTGAAGCGCTAGAGCAAACAACAAACTACTCCAAAAGATATAAGTGAAGATCAATGAGTAGTCGGATAATTACGCAACTATGTGAAGACTCTCTAACATTTAAGAATTTCAGATCTTGAAACTTTATTCAAACAGCAAGCAAAACAAAATAAAATGACAATGCAAGGATAGCACAACTCATGTGAAGAAGCAAAAGCTTAGGCTCAACCGATACTAACCGATAGTTGTTGAAGAAGAAAGGTGGGATGCCTACCAGGGCATCCCCAAGCTTGAACTTTTGTGTCTACTTAATTCCTCTCATATCATGGTTTCTCTTTTGATCAAAAGCTTCATTCATAACAAACTCAATAAGAACTCGTTAGATAGGTTAGTATAAACCAATGCAAAACCTTATCATTTTCTACTGTACCAAATCACTAACATTATTATTCAACATTGCATACTAAATGCCTCTGCATATTTGATACTCCTATCCTTAAATAAAATCATTAAACAAGCAAACATATGCAAACAATGCAACCATAACAGCAATCTGTCAAAACAGTATAGTCTGTAAAGAATGGAAGATTCATCATAGTTCCCTAAATCCAAAAATTATGAACTAAAATTACCAGTGTAATAAATTTATCAGAGCTCAATATGCAAAAATATTCAACATTATACCACTCTCTGACTTTTCTAGGGAATTTTTGCAACAGCGGTAAACTTTCTGTTTTCAAACAGCAACATGTATAGTAGCAAAATAAGCATGGCAAAGGCTATCCTTGACTTTTTTTTATTGAAACTAAAGATGCAAAACATTATTCTAAATAACATAAAGCAAATACTAACAAGAGAAAATGATGCTCCAAGCAAAACACATATCATGTGGTGAATAAAAATATAGCTCCATGTAAAGTTACCGATGAATGAAGACGAAAGAGGGGATGCCTTCCGGGGCATCCTCAAGCTTGGGCTTGGTTATCCTTGAATATTACCTTGGGGTGCCTTGGGCATCCCCAAGCTTAGGCTCTTGCCACTCCTTATTCCATAGTCCATCGAATCTTTACCCAAAACTTGAAAATTTCACAACACAAAACTTAACAGAAAACTTCGTAAGCTCCGTTAGCGAAAGAAAACAAAACACCACTTCAAGGTACTGTAATGAACTCATTATTTATTTATATTGGTGTTAAACCTACTGTATTCCAACTTCTCTATGGTTTATAAACTATTTTACTAGCCATAGATTCATCAAAATAAGCAAACAACACACGAAAAACAGAATCTGTCAAAAACAGAACAGTCTGTAGTAATCTGTAACTAACGCAAACTTATGGAACTCCAAAAATTCTAAAATAAACTGGTGGACCTGAGTAATTTGTCTAATAATCATATGAAAAAAGAATCAACTAAATATCACTCTCCAGTAAAAAGTTCTAGCTAATCTCGTGAGCGCAAAAGTTTCTGTTTTTTACAGCATGATCATAAAGACTTCACCCAAGTCTTCCCAAAGGTTCTACTTGACACAAACACTAATTAAAACACAAAACCTCATCTAAATAGAATCTATATGGATTATTTATTCCTAAATAGAACCAAAAAGCAAGAAACTAAAATAAAATTGGGTTGCCTCCCAACAAGCGCTATCGTTTAAAGCCCTAGCTAGGCATGATGATTTCAATGATGCTCACATAAGAGATAAGAATTGAAATATAAAGAGAGCATAATGAAGAATATGACTAGCACATTTAAGTCTAACCCACTTCCTATGCATAGGGATTTTTTGAGCAAACAACTTATGGGAACAACAATCAACAAGCATAGGAAGGCAAAACAAGCATAACTTCAAAATTTAAGCACATAGAGAGGAAACTTGATATTATTGCAATTCCTACAATCATATATTCCTCCCTCATAATAATTTTCAGTAGCATCATGAATGAATTCAACAATATAACCAGCACCTAAAGCATTCTTTTCATGATCAACAAGCATAGAATTTTCACTACTCTCCACATAAGCAAATCTATTCTCATCAATAGTAGTGGGAGCAAACTCAACAAAATAACTATCATGTGATTGAAAATTAAGATCAAGATGACAAGTTTCATGGTTATCATTATTCTTTAAAGCATACGTGTCATCACAATAATCATCATAGATAGGAGGCATGCTTTCATCATAGTAAATTTGCTCATCAAAGCTTGGGGGACAAAAAATATCATCTTCATCAAACATAGCTTCCCCAGGCTTGTGGTTTTGCATATCATTAGCATCATGGATATTCAAGGAATTCATACTAACAAAATTGCAATCATGCTCATCATTCAAAGATTTAGTGCTAAACATTTTAATGCATTCTTCTTCTAACACTCTGGCACAATTTTCCTTTCCATCATACTCACGAAAGATATTAAAAAGATGAAGCGTACGAGACAAACTCATTTCAATTTTTGGTAGTTTTCTTTTATAAACTAAACTAGTGCTAAAACAATAAACAAAAAGATTCGATTGCAAGACCTAAAGATATACCTTCAAGCACTAACCTCCCCAGCAACGGCGCCAGAAAAGAGCTTGATGTCTACTACACAACCTTCTTCTTGTAGACGTTGTTGGGCCTGCAAGTGCACATGTTTGTAGGGCAATAGCAAATTTCCCTCAAGTGGATGACCTAAGGTTTATCAATCCTTAGGAGGCGTAGGATGAAGATGGTCTCTCTCAAGCAACCCTGCAACCAAATAACAGAGAGTCTATTGTGGCCCCAACACACCCAATACAATGGTAAATTGTATAAGTGCACTAGTTCGGCGAAGAGATGGTGATACAAGTGCAATATGGATGGTAGATATAAGTATTTGTAATCTGAAATAATAAAAACAGCAAGGTAACTAATGATAAAAGTGAGCGTAAACGGTATTGCAATGCTAGGAAACAAGGCCTAGGGTTCATACTTTCACTAGTGCAAGTTCTCTCAACAATAATAACATAATTGGATCATATAACTATCCCTCAACATGCAACAAACAGTCACTCCAAAGTAACTAATAGCGGAGAACAAACGACGAGATTATGGTAGAATGCTGAAACCACCTCAAAGTTATTCTTTCCAATCAATTCGTTGGGCTATTCCTATAAGTGCCACAAACAGCCCTAGAGTTCGTACTAAAATAACACCTTAAGACACAAATCAACCAAAACCCTAATGTCACCTAGATACTCCAATGTCACCTCAAGTATCCGTGGGTATGATTATACGATATGCATCACACAATCTCAATTCATCTACTCAAACCAACACATAGAACCTCAAAGAGTGCCCCAAAGTTTCTACTGGAGAATCACGACAAAAACGTGTGCCAACCCCTATGCATAGGTTCATGGGCGGAACCCGCAAGTTGATAACCAAAACATACATCAAGTGAATCACGTGATATCCCATTGTCACCACAGATACGCATGGCAAGACATACATCAAGTGTTCTCAAATCTTTAAAGACTCAATCCGATAAGATAACTTCAAAGGGAAAACTCAATCCATAACAAGAGAGAAGAGGGGGAGAAGAAACATAAGATCCAACTATAATAGCAAAGCTCGCGATACATCAAGATCGTGCCAAATCAAGAACATGAGAGAGAGAGAGATCAAACACATAGCTACTGGTACATACCCTCAACCCCGAGGGTGAACTACTCCCTCCTTGTCATGGAGAGCGCCGGGATGATGATGATGGCCACATGTGAGGGTTCCCCCCTCCGGCAGGGTGTCGGAACAGGGTCTCGATTGGTTTTTGGTGGCTCTGGAGGTTTGTGGTGGTGGAACTCCCGATCTAATCTCTGTTCCGGAAGTTTTACGATATGTAGGTATATATGGGTGCAGGGGGTACGTCGGTGGAGCTACGGGAGCCCCACGAGGCAGGGGGCACGCCCTAGGGGGTGGGCGCCCCCCCACCCTCGTGAGCACCTCCCGTATCTTCTAACATGGGGTCCAAGTCCATCAGGTGGGTTTCCTTCCAAAAATAACTTCTCCAGTTGATTTCGTTCCGTTTCGACTCCGTTTGATATTCCTTTTCTTCGAAACTTGAAATAGGCATAAAACATCAAATCAAATTTGGGCCTCCGGTTAATAGGTTAGTCCCAAAAGTAATATAAAAGTGGATAATAAAGCCCAATATTGCCCAAAACAGTAGATAATATAGCATGGAGCAATCAAAAATTATAGATACGTTGGAGGCGTATCATTGACCTATCAATAGTGTGAATAGTGCACACGGGACCTGCCTGTCATTCTCTCTAGTAATTCCAACACTAATTTAACATTTATACTAAGCAGTGGACCCCATCTGTCATTGATACAACAGGGTAATAAGCAGGGGGTTTTACTTTTTAATTAAATTTTGTTATCCCCTAAACTAATCCTAACCGCTCACACACGCACACCTACACAACACACACGCACACACGCACACAGAACACACGCACGCATGGCGCTCGGCCATGGCCAAAGCCATGGCCAGCAGCAGCAGCAATGTGGGGCGGCGGCGAAGCGGCGCCTGGTGGAGCTCACGGGCGCAGCGGTCGCTCCGGCGAAAGGCCGATGGACGCTGGAGGAGGCGCGCGAGCGAGGCTGCAGGGGAGCGGACGGCGGGGAGAAGGCTGGGCTGCGGCGAGGCCAAGGGGCCGAAGGGCCTGCGTGGTCGCGGGAAGAGGTGGCCGCCGCCGGCAGCGGTAGCAGCGCAGGCGGGGGCACGCGGGGCAGCAGCAGCGACAATCTAGGGAGCAGCAGCACAGAAGAACAGGAGCGGGCCATGGCGAGGCGCGCGGCAGCAAGGCGCGTGCGGGCATTTGGGGAGAGGAGAGTGGGTGGCGCGAGCGGGCGAACGGGCATAGGGATGCTAGCGTGGCGGCCAGAGGCTCGCGTTGTGGCCAAAGGACGAGTATGAGACGACGACGAGCTTCGGTCGCGACAAAAACGGTGGCTACAGGCAGGAGTTCGAGTACTAGGGAGAGGGTTTTCGAGCGGGTTCTCACCGGGGAGCACAAGAAAGGCTCGGCAAGGTCTCGGGCCTTGAGCGGGGAATCAACGCTGCGGAGCTCCGGTGGCCGGAGGTAGAAGACGATGCGGATCCGGCGATGGAGAGGCGCAGAGCTTGAATGAGTCCTTGTACATGACGTAGTGTACGACGACACATCTCCCAGTTGCGGTCTCGAGGCGTGGGGGCGACGGTGGCCGCGAGATCGACGGAGGCCACGGCGGCAGTGCTTCGGGCTCATGCGGGGAAGGAGGGGGGGCAGGGAGATCGATGGCGGCGCGAGGAAGGGAGGGGAATGGAGCTAGGGTTCGTGCAGGGAGGTCGGGTGAAACAAGTAGGCGACGGGGAGGAGCTGGATGGCTGGCACGTAGCGATCCTCGCCATGGACGGGCGCTCTGCATCCACGGCGCTTGGGTGAACAGGAGGAGGAAGGGGATCTCCTGGTGGGCTGGGCCACTAGGCCATCTACGCCAAGGCCCAGCAGGGAGGGGGGAGGCTTCTTTCTATTTTATTTTTTGTTTTGTTTTGTTTTTCTTTTGTTTAAGTTATTTATTATCTGTTCTTATATTATTGTAGTTTTATAAAGCATAAGCCTAGTCACTAAATTAATGTTTTAGTTTACTCTACTGCCTCAAAGTGTTTGGTACACAATCAAAATAGTTTACATTTTTACAATTCTCAAAAAGGCATTTAATTAATTGTTTTACCGTTGTTTTACTTATTTCAGGACCTTTAAACACTTTGTCGAATGTTGGCTCCTCCACCAATATTGACTATGAATTATTTGCCATATTTTGAACACTTTAGTTTTCATGTTTGAGAATTTTATTAATTCACTTATAATTTGAATTTGAATTTGAATTGTTTTTGAATCAAAGCAAGATTAGCAATAGTAATTGCGATGACTTGGCACCATTAACATGGGATTACTGTAGCCTAATTATCCAGGCGTCACAATTATCCTCCAGTACAAGAAATCTCGTCCCGAGATTTAGGAGGGGGAGTAAGGGGGAAAGACTAGGTTACGAAATTCTAACGATTCTTCTCGGTCTTTTTTTACTTCTAGAATAGGTAGATCCACTATGTTGATGTCTTCATTTATCTGCTTCAGGTCATCATGATGAAGTTCTCGTCCTTCTTTCGGGATCTTCATCGTACTTACGAAAGAGAGAAAAAAAGTGGGGGGGGGGGGTATTCCAGGAGAACGGACCTCTGCATCGTTGACTATCTGGTCGATAACAACGGGTAAGGTGGAGGAAAGTAACCCTCGAATTGAAAACCTTAGAAAATATAGAGAGCAAAGTAAGGAGGTATCATGAGAAGTTCGAGCGGGCAAGCAATCGTTCGATGCCCAAAAGAGGGCGTGAAAGGTGTCCACAACAACGGGAATAAGTATTGCGTCTGATATCATAATTGATGATCTCATCGAAAGGTGGGTCGTGAATTACATACGAAGTCAAGCGCGAGGAATAACTTTGACAACAGGGTGTACAGGAGAGTCAGGTTTCGATCCTGTGGAACTATGGGTTATGGGCCCACCATGGGGGCTAAAAGTAGGAAGGGCGTTGACATCTTGCACGATCATGTAAGAAAGGCATGTCAGAGGATAGTCTGTCGGTTATGTCGGCAACAACATCGGTACCAAGGGCGAGGGATGAAGAGAACCATTTTCCTGCTCGTTGAACGAGGCAGACCAATAGGTAGAGTTCTCGTCCATCGGCGGTTACCGGGATGTCATCAACAATAGTAACAGGGTTACACCAGACAGGAGGGTACACCGAGGTGTTTACATAAGCAGGGAAATATTACTGCTTATACCATATAGGTCACAAGAAAGGTTAACCAAAACAATGGAAAGGAAAATGTGATTATTACATTAATCACACCAATGGAAAGGAAAAGGTGTTTATACTCAAGTATTAGAGTATATCTTTCGCAAGGAAAGGCAGAGAAAGATATTAAGGATAGGGCTCCAAGTATGTAACCATTTAGGTAAGGGGAGAGGAATTTCATGACATTACCCAAACAACAGTGTTTGAATAATTTATAAAGAAAATTTAGCTTTGTGCTTCAAATGTTCTTGTTGAAAATCGAAGTACCATAGACATGCTTTGAGATAGCATTGACATGGTCATTAGGTGAAGATCAGACTTTGGAAACACAAAGGATCCATCAGGAATAACTTGTAGAATAAGTCTTACAATTTCCTCATGGAAGAATGGTTAACCTTGCTAAAAAGAAAGAATTATAACAATAGGTCCTCCGGCCAGGTGTGCTAGTCATGACATCACCTTACCGCGTTATGTAAAGATGTTATTACTCCTGGAAATATGTTCCAACCATCATATCTGACTGAGATTCAGATATGATTGGTGTCAGGACAACTCAAACTCAGGATGCCTGAGAAGAAAGGTGCAACACAAATTGTCGAGATGACATTGTAAGATTCTCGGGAATTGAACTATAGAAGCAAGTTCCAAAACAAAAGTTCATCATTAACCAAGGAGAAAATGAGGATATGGCTGATGGAGTTAGCGACAATTTATCGAGATTAATAAAAGATGGATTTCCACAATTATGTGAACAAGGAGGTAACACTTGTCAGATCAACTGATATAATGATGTATGCTCGAGGGAAACATACACAATTAAACATTGGTTGGAAGGTGCACCCGAAAAATGGGCTTATGTAGCACGATCAATGTTCGAATGGTGATTCAATAAACAATAGTCTGAGGATGAACTATCGGCCATTAAATTCAAAGTAATAGGATTGCTAGGAGTACAGAATCCAAGCAGCACCGTTCAGTTGTTGGTATTCCAGTTAGAATCAACATTGGGACCAAGAAGGAATGGTGATGGTGAGAAGTATCACTATACCAAGAAATTTTAAGAGGCGGAGCAATTCTCACGACCTTCTTGACATAAAAGATGGCAATACTCCAAGGTGAAGAAGAACAGATGTTGGATAGCAAGGAACTCAAGATTCAATCCAAAACATGAACACGTTTGTGTTGAGGGAAGACAAGGATGTGGTCGAGGATAACACAAATCATCAAGGGCAAGGATGGTATTTCTCATCATGAACTCAATTGATATCCTGGAAGAGCTCAGAATGCTGATGATGATCACGACACAATTGTTGAGAGATTTCATGAACATGTAGTCGGTCGGCAATGGCATCAAGTAAAAGGAATGATGAAGCGAAAGGTTATTGGAACCATGGGTATGACACAAACTCGAAATCAATCTTGTTGCTCAAGGAGAAATGATATGACGAGGAAGATCGACGTAAGATTAGCTCACCGTCGAAATTTGTGCTCCAGGAGGAAGGACCATGTAGCACAGTTAAAATTAGCACGATAGTGATGTATCTGTTCAGGCTAGGAAAGACATGATGGAGTATTAAACTTGTAAGCATTGAATATCTCTAATCCTGTTGAATCATAGTGCAGACTCAATTCTGTTATCGGTGTCCTTGAGTGTCTAACAACTCAGAACCCGAGGAAAAATTGGAATCAGTGAGAATAATAGTAGATGAAGAACTCATAAGGAGTTATGTAGTTCCGTGATATTCTCGAGATACCAGAGGGGTAATACTCGAAAACAAACCAAAGTATAGGTTGGACTGGGGTATTGCTTTGTAGAAGACAAGTACTTCAACTTGTCCGAGAAATGGGATCAAAGAAGAACAATATGGTCGGAACCACAATTGCAAAGGACCAAATCTCGGATGTAAGATGAACTTATACCAAGGAGACAATTTATTTTTAAGAGAAGCTTTCATGATAATATCTACATCGTGTCTATGGGCATGAACACAAAGTTCAAGGTCGACTCCCACTTCTCCAATGCATAACCTTTCACTCACTGCTCTGTTAAAATTAACTGAAGGTGAAGACTACCTGGTGAATTACCAGCGGAGTATGACCCCTGAAATATTTTGGGTTCACACAAATTAGGAAAGGCATTGATTCAACCCATCGGGGAATCTTAGGAACATATACCACGAGCTTCAGGAGTAATGAACAATAGCTCGAAAGCAGAGCATGGTTGACAAAGGGAGAGGATATAGTTTACCAAAGGCATTATGTATCAGGGAAAGAACTCAGAAGGAGATCAAATGTGAAGGAAACTGTCGGATAACAATCCAACAAGGGACTTGATGGTCAACAAAGGATCTGATGTGAGTATCAGTACTCAACCAGAAGAGGGAAGAATGCAAATGCAACAGGTTATGGAATCATCTGAATAATTCGAAGCTTAAATGCAACGGAATTATGATTCCAAATCGAAGGATCAGAAGCAGATGCTCTGATCAAGGGTGGATATATTCAATAGACCTAAGGGTACAATTGACGTCAAATAGATTGGTCGAGAACAAGCTCATGTTTAAAATGACATCTGAGCCGGAAAGATAATTTAAAAGGATCAACTGATGATTGCGTGCACTCGCACTCATGTTGAATCAATAGGATCAAAATGACGGTGCCTAAGGATACTAACGAATATTGCCAGACGTATGGAAAGCATCCATAATGCAAGCAGACAAGTATTGCAGAGCAGTAAGCTACTGAGGAATTTTGGAGGATCGAATAGTATTTTGAAGACCATTGTGAAACACATGAACAACTGGGGATGAGCGGATACTCGATAAGGGCGAGAAATTATCCGCAGGGCATTTAGGTGGCAAGGAACTGCAAGGCAGTAGGCACAAAATATTCTCGGAACAATATAAAGGATTTCAAGGTATCTTGTAATAACAAGATCAATTGGGAATAAAAGTAAGAACTACAAGTGTATGTATTTATCCCTAAGGATATAACAGTGGTAGGGAATGCAAAAAGCGATGACACAAATTCTTGATAGAACACTATAGAGTATCTTCGGAATCTTCTGGTGCAGCAGGCGATCACCTGTACTAAGGGGCTCTCTGGGAGAAAGTGATCACGAGATCCTAATGTTAGAGTTAGTAAAACCATTTAAACCCGAATATAAGAGAGTTCAGAGTCCCAGAGTATAGATCGAGGAGTAAAAGATCCTAGTACCACCCAATGGCGACGTGGGCCCGTAAGACACACAGCCATGTTAGTAAAAGTTTTGTAATGTCTAGACTCGACTTCGACCAAGGAGTGCGGAAGGGGGATTCCTACAGGCAGTCGGCTCTGATACCAACTTGTTATGCCCCTGATTCAATCGTACACTAATCATGCACGCAAACGTGTACGATCAAGATCAGGGACTCACGGGTAGATATCACAACACAACTCCAAAACGTAAATAAGTCATACAAGCATCATAATACAAGCCAGGGGCCTCGAGGGCTCGAATACAAGTGCTCGATCATAGACGAGTCAGCGGAAGCAACAATATCTGAGTACAGACATAAGTAAACAAGTTGCCATAAGATGGCTAGCACAAACTAGGATACAGATCGAAAGAGGCGCATGCCTCCTGCCTGGGAACCTCCTAACTACTCCTGGTCGTCGTCGGCAGGCTGGACGTAGTAGTAGGCACCTCCGGTGTAGTAGGAGTCGTCGTCGACGGTGGCGTCTGGCTCCTGGGCTCCGGCATCTGGTTGCGACAACCAGGTAGAAGAGAAGGGGAAAATAGGGAGAAAAGCAATCGTGAGTACTCATCCAAAGTACTCGCAAGCAAGGAGCTACACTAAATATGCATGGGTATCACTACAGGAATCAGCTACTTTGCCATCTGCCACGACAGACGACAAAGGTCTTTGCCGTCTGCCGCGGACGGCAAAAGGCTCCGGCAAAGTAAGGATCGGAAAAGAGCTAAATTGCCGTCCGCTTTCTGCGGCTGACGGCAAAGGGGCCTTTGCCATCAGCAGCTGACGGCAAAGAAAGAAGATGACAATAATTACGCTGTTAGTCCGTTAGGTGGCTAACGGCAGCCTTTCCCGTCCGACGCTGACGGAAAAATTTGTCCGGCCTTTGCTGTCCGCCGAATGACATCAGCTGGACGTCACTACACGACAGGCCTTTGCCGTCCGCGGCTGTAGGCAAAGTTGTTTACTCTTTGCCGTCGACCATCATGTAAACAAAACCTTTGCCGTCCGCCCGCTGTAGGCAAACCGGCCAAATGGGTCGAGATCCGGGAGGCGCAATTGGCAGCGTGGCTGCTTTGCCGTCCGCGGCTGTCGGCAAAGGTGCCTTTGCCATCAGTGGCTGACGGCAAAGATCCTGCTTTGCATCATTTTTTCTGTTTTTTTAAATCCAACAATTTTCACAGCAAATATATATGACATATATATATATATATATATCATATATATATATATATATTTCACAGGGCTATTTAACAGCAAACATATGACATATCCAACACATAAGCTTCATCGTACATACATATATAGTTCCATCCATTCATACATAGCAAGTTGCACATACACATTGTTCCATCCATACATATTACAATGCAAAGTTTCATCAAGATAGCAAGTTCCATCATAGCAAGCTAGAAGAATATAATTGAAGAGAATGAAAGAAAAAACAAGCACTCCATAGCAAGCTAGCTTCCGTGAAGTGAATGAAATCTGCAAAATGGCAAATAAGAAAGTTAGAAAAAGGTGACTAGAAGAAGAAGACTAGATGAGGAAGACTAGAACAAGAAGTATATGTCATTTATGAGCTAACTTAGGTGAAATGGATCATATATGAGCTAACTAAGTTGAAATGGGTCGTTTATGAGCTAACTAAGGTGAAATGGATCATTTATGAGCTAACTTAGGTGAAATGGATCGTTTATGAGCTAACTTAGTTGAAATGGATCATTTATGAGCTAACTTAGTTGAAATGGATCGTTTATGAGCTAACTAAGGTAAAATGGATCGTTTATGAGCTAACTTAAGTGAAATGGATCGTTTATGAGCTAACTAAGGTAAAATGGATCCTTTATGAGCTAACTTAGGTGAAATGGATCATTTATGAGCTAACTTAGTTGTAATGGATCATTTATGAGCTAACTTAGGTGAAATGGATCATTTAAGAGCTAATTTAGGTGAAATGGATCGTTTTTAGCTAACTTAGGTGAAATGGATCGTTTATGAGCTAACTTAGTTGAAATAGATCGTTTATGAGCTAACTTAGTAAAAAGCATCATTTTAGAGCTAACCTAGGTGTGATGGGTCATTTTGGAGCTAGCCTAGGTAAGATGGGTCATTTTGGAGCTAACCTAGGTGAAATGCATCGTTTTTTAGCTAACTAAGGTGAAATGGATCATTTATTAGCTAACCTAGGTGAATTGGATTGTTTATGAGCTAACTTAGGTAAAAAGCATCATTTTAGAGCTAACCTAGGTGTGATGGGTCATTTTGGAGCTAACGTAGGTAAAATGGATCGTTTGTGAGCTAACTTAGGTGAAATGGATCATTTATGAGCTAATCTAGGTAAAATGGGTCATTTTAGAGCCAACTTGGGTAAAATACATCATTTTAGAGCTAGCCTAGGTAAGATGGGTCATTTTGGAGCTAACCTAGGTAAAATGGGTCATTTTAGAGCTAACGTAGGTAAAATGGATCATTTAGGAGCTAATCTAGGTAAAATGGGTCATTTTAGAGCTAACTTGGATAAAATGGATCATTTATAAGCTAACTAAGGTAAAATGGGTCATTTTAGAGCTAACTTAGGTAAAATAGAGCATTTATGAGCTAACTAAGCTAATTATGCCATTTTTGACATAAGTAAGCTAAGTACAGATCGTTTTAGAGCTAACTTAGGTAAAATGGATGGTTTTGGAGGTCAGTAAGCTTATTAAGTTATTTTGGAGGAAAATAAGCTAACTCTAGGTCATTATGGTAAGCATATTTGAGGAAATAAAGCTAAGTCTAGGTCTTTATGCATTTGTTAAGCAAAACACTAGAGAAACTTACCGTGATCATGGAGGTGTAGGAGCGGGCTGGCTCGTCTTGCAGGTGGAGAAGGATCGTGCGATGCTTGTCTGGAGTTAAGCTGCACCAAAGATCATTTCCAATGTCTCTTTAGCATGATGACACTCAAATTTTAAGACTAGCAAGTAATGTCCATTCAAATTAAACTCACCGTGGTCCCAGGAGCAATCACTGGCATCGGCGGAGCGGTCTGACCGGACTTCTCGCACACAGACTGCACATTTGGTTTTGACAACTCAGTCATACGAGTTAGTAATGAGATAAACACTACATGAATGTTTTGGCTAATCTGCAGAAGAAACTTACCACAAGGAGCTTGTACATGGCCCTTGCCTGCATGTCATTCCGTGCCCTCTCCTCCTCCAACATCTTTGTCGTCCTCTCCTCCAACTCCCGCTGCCTCTCCGCCGCCTCCACCAGAAGTTTCTCCGTTCTATCTCTCTCACTCTGTATAGCAGCCTGCAACACCACTCACATGACCATTTGTAATCACCGATGGAAGCGCACACAATGTATTGGAGAAACATAGCTGAGTACGATATAACTAACCTTGAAGGCGAAGTTAGGCGGCGTTCATGAGGCCTTATCTCAAGAGCGGAGCTCGACTGGCGCGCCTTGATCTCCGGTAGAGTGCTAGGACAACGGATAAGTCCATCTCCCATGGCTATGGAGCCATGGGACCTCCCGCCACCAGATATCATCAGCAGCTCTGACGGTGGGACCACAGCTCGGGTTAAAGTCCTCCCCTTTCCTCGCCTTCCCCTGATCTCTATATTTCACGAACTTGTCATGGGAGGAGATGTTGGTGAAGTTCTTTGGATCATCGAGGTCAGACGGAGAGAATGCCTTGACTTTCTTGTAAGAGGCAGTGTGGGCCATGGCATACATGTCGTACACCTCTAGCACCTTATCCGCCTTATTATTGCATGCCTGAAAGAGAGAAACAAAGTAAATTAGTAATTAAAGGGCTAAAGCTAGCATGATGAATGAATTGCATGAATCATGAAGCAAACCACATACCCAGTTCCACCCGAACTGATATAAGTTGGAGCTGCCTTGATGGTGTGGCACACCTTCCATTTGGGCACGTTTGTCCTTGGCCTCGTTGTGGAGGGCTAGCCATTCTTTTGAGCACCACTCATTGACCAACACCTCCTAACAATCCATCCGATCCGCACACCATCTCGGAGGGGCCTAAGTTAGCAAATAGAAACTTGAGCGCTACGGCTATGAATTACTAAATGAAGGAAGTAAGTACAAGGCCTTAAGAATTACCTTCATGTACTCCTCCTTACTCAAGAACTTCTCGTGGCATGCCGGCTTGGTCTTCTTGATACCACGCGAGGCGTAGTAGTCTCGAACAGCCTGCACCCGAGCCTCGTGCCGTAAGTTCTGTAGTAGGCGCTTGCAGACGTTATCGATAACATTTGCCGCTTCCTCCTCGTATCCCTCCTCACACCTGTAGAATGTCTGCAATCAAATGAGACAATATTGATTAGTACAATTAATAACTATCTAGTTGAAGATTTTTAATTGTGTAAAGGACAAATTACCCAGAACTTTCTGATCACCACGTCTGCCCTCGTCTTGCACAAGTCACCGTCGGTAATCTCACCCGGCGGGGCCGAGGCAGCCAAGTAGTGCTCCCAACTCAATCCAAGCTCTGGAAGCCGACCCTCACCCGGCAACGTGACAAACCCTGGGAAGTTTTGCCGACAAAGAACTCCAAGGACGGAGTTGGGCTGGCGGACACTATGATGGTGGTCCCAACCCCTGCAGCATGACAAGGCCAACGCATTAGTTATTTGAAGAAACATGAATGCAGAAGGTACAAAAAGATTAAATGCACTTACCTCTCCCCATCAGGGAAAATCAACCACCTCTGCTCGCGGGTCGCCGGCACGGACGGGAGCCGTGTACAACCACGCTGGTAGACGGTGCCCCCTCCTCCTCAATATCAGTCGGCTCCCCGCCATCATCAGCATGGCCACTCGGCCCCTCAGGCTGATCCGGCCAGGTACCCCATCTAGACGTGTGCTCCTCCGCGGTCTCGTGGGCCAAAGGCCCGTGGACCAGAGTGATGCGGAGCATCCCACGCTCATCCCCATGTACACTCCATCTACACTCCAAGCCCCAAGGATACATAAGATGAGACCTCGACTATGCGCCATTGGACCTAAGGTGAACTCGCTCCTTTCCGAATCGTCCCTTTCCGCATGTAAGACATGGATGCTACTTCAAGCGCGGATATTGTGCATACTCAGGTACACCCGAGGAGATCATGGAGAGCCCAAGGACCAAGGCCAAGCGTCTTGTGAGGCGAGGAAGGAGAAGGAAGAAAGGGACCAGGACAGCCGGACATCCGGCCCTTGGCCCGGACATCCGGCCCTTCCAGCAAGCCCGGACATCCGGCCCCAGCCCGGACATCCGGCCCCCCATCACAGCAGCCGCAAAGCTACAGGGCCCGGACATCCGGCCCCAGGCCCCGGACATCCGGCTCTTCCGGAAGCCCCGGATATCCGGCCCCCTCGCCCGGCCATCACCGATTGCGTTTGGAAGACCCGCCAGCCGGACATCCGGCCCCCTAGCCGGACATCCGGCGTCTCGAAAGCTTGGACATCCGCCCGACGCCCGGACATCCGGCCTCCCACGCCTCTGTGCAGTGCATCCGGGACTTGTCCCTTGTACCCTTCGCCCCAAGACTATATATACTTCATCCCTTCCTCTTTTTAGGGTTAGCGTTGATTTAGCTCATAGATAGAGCTTCGCTCATCCATACCGGATCTACTCCACGAGAGAGACCGCGGCCCCTTTTCGGAGACGATCCACCTTGGATTCAAGACCTCCCTTTGCGGAGAAGACCATCATCAAGACCTCCTCACGGAGAAGAACAGCTACCGTTTGTATCGTACTTTGTTGACCTTGAATCATGTATCTCCCTTTGTGTTCTTTGATCTAGCATTTGTGTGACCGATTCCTTGTTGGTTGAGTGTTTTCCCTCGTTCCTCCCCGTGATTTCCTCGTGTTCTTCCGCTCGTTCTTCGTAATCCACCGTAGGATCCGCTCCAACGTGAAAGATCGCCCATGTAGGGTTCCGCCCTACATCATCTATGGATCAGAGCTTAGGTTGATCACGTTTTTGGAGCCCCTACCCCTCTTTTTCTAGCTTGATTTTGTTGATTTCGTCCTAAATCCGAAAATCCCCACCAAAAATAGCCCCAATTTTTTTTTGTGATTTGTTAGTTTTGATGATGTTTTGTTGATTTTGATTCATGGATTTGCTTGGTTTCGAGTGGATCTAGCATTTCCCCAAGTTTCCCCACTTTCCATCCACGAAATCTCTCTAATTTTGACCTTGAAATCATCAATTTCCGCCCATAATTCGAAAATTTCCGCCCCAAACGAGATCGGGATTCGTCGGGCCGGACATCCGGGCCTCAGGCCGGACATCCGGGCCATCCGGCCGGACATCCGGGCCCCAAGCCGGACATCCGGGCCCTGGAGCACCAAATCTGCTCGGTTCTGGACAGACAGCCCCGGAAATCCGGGCTCAACCCCGGATATCCGGCCCCTGAGACTTCAATTTTTCCGTTTCACCGTTTTGTCCATAACTAATTCATCCGGAGTCCGATTTTGACGTTCTTTAGCTCGTTTTGAAGCTATTGACATTCCCCTTCCCACAAAAATACTACCACCACCATTTGACTCCATCAAATTTTTGAAAATTTGGCAAGTTTGCCTAGGCCTTCCACCACATCCTCCGCATAACCACCACCGACTTCCACAACCTAACCAATTTTGTTCCCCATAGCATTAGTGGTTGCTTGAGTAGTGATTCGAGTCTCCTAAGGTGTTTCGGCTACTTAGGAACGATTGCTTCTTCATCAACCACCACCACCACTTCCACATAACATTGCCCACCATACACTTCAACCACCCCCAACTTAACCCAATTGTTTATTGAGCTTTTTCGAGTTGTGACTTGTGTCTCCTAAGGTGTTTCGGCTACTTAGGGACGGCAACTTCAACTCCGACACGTGTATAGCCCATCATTCCACTTCCGCATTGCCAAGTGCAAACCACCACCGCATTCCCGCTACCACCATTTTGACATTTGACGTTTGAGATTTTGAGTTCGCGGTTTTCCGTTTCCTAAGGTGTTTGGCTACTTAGGGACGAGTCTCCATCATCTTGGTATCTACATCAAGAACACCGCTACTCATCATCGCCGGACGGTAACCTCCATATCATCTTGGTATCGTGGTATCCCTCCATTGTATATTCCCTTGCTATTGCATTGTTAACCCCTAGCCTTACTTTTGCTTTACTTGCCTATCGAGACTAGCCATTTGAGTATTGCCGGCAACGTTACTTGTGCACATTAGTGATCATACCTTCCATTACATACCATACCATATCATATTGGTATCATATCATCCATTGTGTCTCAAGTTTGTTCCCGCATATACACAATTGCTATCTTGGTTTGTGCATTGTGCAAAGTGGCCATACAAAAAAAAATAAAGCTTTTAAGCAAAAGAAAGAGAGCAAAGAAGCTTGTAAGCAAGTGCCATAGCATCATACCATATTGCATATAAGATTGTCATATCCGATCATCTTGGATCATCTTGAGAGAAACACCGGGAACTATACATACATAGCATACTTGGGATAGAAATTTATCCATTTTGCATCAAATAGGTTGTGCACAAGTGTCGTATCCGCCTATTGAGCAATCGTGCTAGCGTCTCTCTTGAGTTGTGCAACACGAGCGTTTTCCGTGGATTCCACATTTTGTGCTCATTCCTTGGTTGCACGACCCCATTTATCTATCCGTGTGTGTGTTTCCGTGTGCCATTCTTTGCTATTGGTCCATTTGTTTCGCTTGCGAATTTGTGAATCTCTTTCAACATTATTGACTCTTGCTAACATTTTGCATTAAATTTTTGTGCCACTATCCTCACCGAGCTCCTCCATAAGCTTTACTTGTGTAGGTGTGAGAACCGACAAGGATTGGTACCAATAGTGCTATTTCATTGTCCGCATTTGAGTGAACTTGATTCATTGTCAACATCGGTCAAGGTACATTGGTATAAGTTCTTCTCTTTCTCCCACTCATATTTGCTCGAGTCTTGTGATGGATAGGCAAGGCATTTCATCTCCGGTCTTCGACAACAACGACGGGCGTGAACAACTACATCACCAAAGCGTCTCTCTTTGATCTACAACGACAAGTGCAAGGCACACAATCAAGATTGCGAGGCGCATCGAGAACATCTCCATCGACATTCATCACTCCGAAGCAAGGAGAAGGGACTACTTCGACAAGAAGCTTGCCGCACATAAAGAGGAGCAAGATGCAAGGATGGAGGAGATTCGGCCTTGATCAAGTCTTCTTCCCCTTCGTCATCTTCAAGGCGGCGACATTCAAGCCACAAGTCTTGAATGGCATAAGCGGCGCAAGTGCACATCGTCCTCGTCCACATCTACATGGCGACCACCATCACGTTCGTGATCAACATCGTCATGAAGGGCAAGTCAAATCCAAGCATCATGTGCACGACGACGACGAACGCCAAGGAGCTCAAGCACGAGAACGACATCATCATCATGAAGATGCTCCACAAGCGCAAATGCACAAGTCCCAACACGCCAAGTCGAAGCTTCATAAGCACAAGAGAAGACCGCGAGACGACCACCACCAAGACGGCGCTACGGCTACATCAACCACTTCGACATCTTCACCAAGTGTTCTCAAGGCATCTTCGCCTTTGGACGTACGGCATCTTCGCCTACTTCCCACGTGTACGCCTACATCGACTTCATCAAGTCCAAGGCGACCACCTACAAGCGAGGGCGACACTTCCATCTTCAGAAGCCCCTCAAGGAAGATGGCCGAGCACGGGAAACTCCCTTCGGTCATGGAGACGAGCTATGAGGTGCCACATCATATGGGCCTCCAACAACAAGGCGGTGACACGACGGTCGAGCAAGGGCCATCCCTTCGACCACGGCGTCGGCGCGAACCTCTTCAACAACATGAAGGCAGCGCCCACATTGGACTCATCCTCCGAGTCAAGCTACGCGACCGCGCATGGAGACATTTGCACCTACACCTCTCCAACACCCACACATGTTGAGCTACCCCAATTGCCATGTAAGGAGAGCCACCACCCCATGAGTGACATGAGTGACTCCACCATACGCGACATTGAGAGCATTTCCTATGAGAGGATGAGTGTGACCACCACTAGCCCCACACATGAGAGCATGCCACACATCCTATGTGAGGTTGAGCGCCATTTGAGTGACTCCACCCACCATACAGTGAGAGCATCCTTGAGGGAGTGTGTGAGCCACAACACTTAGTGAGTGAGGTAGTTGACACGACAGATGAGGCCACTATGATTTCTAACGACTTAACCTCTACTCCTAGTGTGTTTTCTTCTTTGGTGCTAGGTCTCCTACATGACGACATGCCTATCCTTGACGCAGTCTATTCCTCCATTAGAGACAACGATGGCCATGGTGGATGATGATGAACCCCCACATGGTTCCATCAAGATGAAGATGACAACGAGGCGATCTTGACACCTCACCTACACCTCATGAGCGACCTTCCAAAGGTAACATAGGTGATGGTGCTTCTCTTGTCCCACTAGTGGACTCTCTTGCCATCGATTGCTCCCATGATGTTGACCCACCTATTACCATGCTTCATGCTAGTAAAACTTCTTCATGCCTTGACTTACCTATTTATGATGAATATGATGATGAGCATGTTGAGTTGCCTAGTTGTGATGCTATGCTTCATAGGATATCATGTGAAAATTCTATTGGTCACATTATGTTTGACAATCCATTGAACTTGTCATATGATATGAGTGAGATCTCCCATATTGCCTCATTTCAATCTCAACATAGTAACTATGCATGCCCCATTAAAATAAATCCCATTTGCACTTATGGCATAGATGACGAGATGATGGTCATTGGCTTTTGCTTCTCTTGTGATGATATTGCCATGCCATGATCACATTGTTCCAAATATGCATTGTTTTGGATGTTGTCAATATTCTCCACGTGATGTTTCTACTCTTGCTCATGAGGAGACCCCCATAGTTTCCTCATACATGTTAGGAGATTTTGATTCATCCCATCCTTTGCATGATTCCCATAATTGCGTGCACCATATGCATTCCATGAATAACAATTCTCTACATATTCCTCATGATGCATTACACAATTTGAGTCTCCATTATGCTATACATAACAATAAACCTATCATGATGGATGGCATGTTTCTATATCACGCATCTCATTTATTTGAGCATTGGATATTTTGTGCTAACCGACACATGCACGTGCGCATCATGATGGATGATGTGTACATCTACCACGCACACACAATTTTCCCTTTGTCCTTGTTTTGTGTAGGTACCCACATACACTCGTCAACATCTCAATCCCATGAGTTGACGAAACGAGCTCTTGAGAGCAACGATGACTTGGGATCACGTGGACTTTCATTCCCACCATTCCTTTTGCGCAAGGACTACGCGCATCTCTTCTACTTGGCTCTCACACGGCTTTGGGCTATTTACCACTTGTTACCTTATGCCCATTCTATCGTGTTCACTTTGCATGTTATGCTTACTTCTATGCCTTTGCCATGCAATTGTGACCCTTGCTTGCATATACCCATGATTCACCATTATGCTACTCCTATGTGTATTTGCATGCTTGGTGGAGATCCTTGTTGCTTTTGCCATGATTATCATGTGCCCCATGCTATTGTTGATTGTTGTGTTGGGAGAGTCATGATGTCCCATTGCTATTTACATCTGACCTCTCGCCAATACATTGATGATAATTTTCTCATATCTTGCTTTCATGCTTGTGCTATGCCATGTGAATTATTCATGCCCACTATTTGCACATATGACATGCTTGCCATGATTCCTTCTAGTATGTTGCATCTTCGCACTACTAGCTTGCTTGACTTGATCGCTATGATTGCTTGCTATGTTGCATCACCCATGTTCCACTATCACTTGCTTTCTTGGGTTGATGACATATATGCTCATGCCTCTCACATGATATATCTTGATCATTGTCTCTTGTGTCCATTAGTTGCCTCTCTCATATCCACTTGTATTGAGTGCAACCATACTATGATTATTGATCTTGGAGACTTTGACATATTACTTGTGATGCATGCTTGTTTGATTGAGCCTCTTGTATTTGGATGTTCTTACATCATATGCCTCCATACTTTGAAATGCTCCCTTGTACTTTCTTATGATGAGCATGATGCATACACTTGTTCGGTATCTTACCACACGAATGATAGGTTTTGCACCTGCGCTAACCTCATTTGTTTTTCCGAGTGTTTGTCATGTTCTTTCATTTTGAAGGATTCACAAGGCATTACAGTTAGGAGACATATTGGTTATGTGAAGGCATACATGATGTGCAACTCCAACATCTTCCGGAACATTCATAAGGTGAACTCCTTCCCTTTGAGCCATCCTCAAATACGCATATTGGATGGGTCACTCTTTCATTGTTGTTTCCTTCTTGTTGTCTACATGATACATCTCACGCAGACGGAGGAGCGACATTGGAGATTGGCTCTATGGACCTTTTCATTGAGGAGCGCTTGGACTTATTGGATGCACCTTCGGTTTTACACTCTTGCCACAACATCGAGCATTGGTATACCAACACCTCCATATTTGTTGATTGTGCTCATACTCATGCTCGATGGACATATCATACTCACCAAAAGTTTGCACCCTATGCATGGATTGACTCACATTATGTTGCATCTATTTCCATGACATCCATGATATATGAGCTTGTGCACTTCCTTAGCAAATTTGTTGTGATCTTTCTTGATGGCATCTTCATACATAATGATCACATTGCCTATAATCAATTGCATGATATCATACACATGTTGAGCATCCATTGCCATATTCATGCTATTGATAAACCGTCTCACTATGACATCATTTTGCACCGTGGTTGCATTCATCATATTCACAACACAATTGTGTGCACAATGATTGCATTTGTTCCCATGAATGCTTTACATCTCATTTCATATTATCTTGCTAAGCTTCATGTGCTTTGTCATGAACAATCTTGCCTCACGGACTCATTCTTACATGATGGACACTTTGTGTGCGCTAACCATTGTATTTCCGAGTGTTGCTTGTGTTTGCTCTTTTTGCATGTCTATCACTCCGGCGACACCGTGGACTACTTGGATTGCGCCATGTCTTCAACTTCGTCCAACTACAAGTCCGTCTACGACAACCGTTTCCATGGTGATGAGGATCACGATCCGAGGTCGGATCTTTCCCAAGGGAGGGGAGATGATGCGGAGCATCCCACGCTCATCCCCATGTACACTCCATCTACTCTCCAAGCCCCAAGGATACATAAGATGAGACCTCGACCATGCGCCATTGGACCTAAGGTGAACTCGCTCCTTTCCGAATCGTCCCTTTCCGCATGTAAGACATGGATGCTACTTCAAGCGCGGACATTGTGCATACTCAGGTACACCCGAGGAGATCATGGAGAGCCCAAGGACCAAGGCCAAGCGTCTTGTGGAGCGAGGGAAGGAGAAGGAAGAAAGGGACCAGGACAGCCCGGACATCCGGCCCTTGGCCCGGACATCCGGCCCTTCCAGCAAGCCCGGACATCCGGCCCCAGCCCGGACATCCGGCCCCCCATCACAGCAGCCGCAAAGCTACAGGGCCCGGACATCCGGCCCCAGGCCCCGGACATCCGGCTCTTCCGGAAGCCCCGGATATCCGGCCCCCTCGCCCGGAAATCCGGCCCCCCATCACCGATTGCGTTTGGAAGACCCCGCCAGCCCGGACATCCGGCCCCCTAGCCCGGACATCCGGCGTCTCGGGAAAGCCTGGACATCCGCCCGACGCCCGGACATCTGGCCTCCCCTGCCACGCTGTGATGCATCCGGGACTTGTCCCTTGTACCCCTTCGCCCCCAAGACTATATATACTTCATCCCCTTCCTCTTTTTAGGGTTAGCGTTGATTTAGCTCATAGATAGAGCTTCGCTCATCCATACCGGATCTACTCCATGAGAGAGACCGCAGCCCCTCTTCGGAGAGAATCCACCTTGGATTCAAGACCTCCCTTTGCGGAGAAGACCATCGTCAAGACCTCCTCACGGAGAAGAACGACTACCGTTTGTATCGTCCTTTGTTGACCTTGAATCATGTATCTCCCTTTGTGTTCTTTGATCTAGCATTTGTGTGACCGATTCCTTGTTGGTTGAGTGTTTTCCCTCGTTCCTCCCCGTGATTTCCTCGTGTTCTTCCGCTCGTTCTTCATAATCCACCGTAGGATCCGCTCCAACGTGAAAGATCGCCCACGTAGGGTTTCGCCCTACATCACGGAGGCTCGTGGATCGTTGTCCGTGTAGCCTCCTCCTCGGACGAGTCCACCCTAGCAGTCACGTGCTCGGGTGAAACAGCTGGGGGTGGCGGCAAGGAAGGCGCCCTAGAAGTCACCCTACCTCCTCTCCCACGACCACGTGCTCCAGCTCCTCTCTTCATCTTACCTCGTCCCCTGCTGGGCACCGCGGTTGACTAAGAAGGGCCCGGCGGTGTCGCCATACTGTCCAACAACGCCCGGCGGAGAGGTGCATGTGGAATGGAAGACCTCACACCATGCACCAACGAAGAAGGGGCCTCGGAGCGCTCCCGACCAGCGCCCACCATCTTTCAACACCTGCCATGACAAAGAGTAAACGAAATTAGTACAACATAAAAAAATACTGACATGAATAATAATATGTATATCACTTAAGTGTATCATCATCAAGTACAACATAGAAAAATTGAATACCTGACACTACTAATAATCTCGATCAGTATCATCAATAAATGCATAATCATCATCATCACTATTATCAATGACGGGCTCATGGGTTCAGTGGCATCAACATGTGGAAGGCCACCTTGACGTAATCGGTCAAGCATTGACAGGTCATCCGCATGATAACCTCTTCTTGTTCCGGCTCTTCTTGTTCCTCCTCACAGGGGTGATGTCGGATTCACTGTCATTGTCTACTTCAATGTTTTGGGGTGAAGTATAGCGGTTCTTGAATTGCTTTTTGGAAAGACGTGTCTCTTGGAAGAATTCTCCTTCATATGTGTCTGGGTTAATGTGAGGTTCATAATCCTCTTCCTTTGGGGGAGATAGTCTAGCACGTGGCGACACTTCATAAACGACATCCCAACCTTTCAGATTTGGATTAGTTTGGCAGGCCCACGGTAGATAGAATACTTGGGTCACCTGTTGAGACGTAATATAGACATCAGTAACATCTAAATGGGTGCTTTGGTTGATTTCAACTAGCCCTATATGTTCATGAGTCCTTCTAGTCTCCTTCGGCTGAAACCAATAACATTTGAAGACTATGACATTCGGTGGGTTTTCACCATAGAATAGAAGTTCATAAATTTCTTCAACTCTCCCATAATACTCGGTACCTCCTTCGTCGATAGCAGATACACAACAATTTGTAGACTTTTGGTCGGCCATAGATAGCTCTTTGCCATAGGTACGAAAGCGATACCAGTTGATGTCGTATTTGTCAAATGAACGGACCTTATAGTCAAAACCATTAGCGACTTGTCTCAATTCGGCGTCCATAGACTTTGAATTAGCCTACAAGTTTAATACGAAAGGATTGTTGCATTACGCACAAATTAGCGAATGAAATGAAATTGTCTAATAGAAATTACCGTTTGTTTGAACCAAGAGATGAAACCGGGATAGCCGCCTCCTTGCTTTGCGAGAAGCTCATACTCTTCGACGAAATCCTTTTGGATCACCGCTCCATACGAGAATATGGCGACGTATCGACTATATGAAATATCCAGGAATAAGAGCAGTTCAAAGGAAATAGAAGTTGCAAAACAATGTACCGAGAACTTACTCGATGTACGGCCGCACTTCTATCAGGTTGTTGAAGATATACAACGAAATGGTCCGCCATTCTTCGTTATCCAAAGATCTGGATTTGAAACACCGGCTGGTGCGAGATTCCCTTTGAATAGGCTGAGGTTGGATCCACCATTTTAGGGTCGTCGGCATTGTACCGAGGCTTGGATTATGCAAATAGCGATTTTTGGCTTCGTAGTGTCTGTCACGAAGTTTGCCGCCTCCTCAGTGATGAATGCCTCAGCCATCGATGCTTCAATTCTACATTTATTTTTACATTTTTCTTGAAGCGTCTTCTGCATCCTCTCAGTTGGGTAGCACCAACGATTTTGCACGGGCCCCCCCCCGATCTTGCCTCGGTCGGGAGATGCAAAATCAAATGCTGCATTGGATTAAAGAAGCCCGGTGGAAAGATCTTCTCTAACTTGCAGATCAACTCCGGCGCCAACTCTTCCATTTCTTCTAGCATGCCAGGCGATAGTTCTTTCGCACAAAGAACACGGAAGAAATAGCTGAGTTCTGCCAGTACTAGCCATTCACCCTCAGGGATGAAGCCACGCAACATCACCGGCATTACCCGCTCAATCCATATGTGCCAATCATGACTCTTGAGACCAAATATCTTCAATTTATCAAGACTCGCTCCCCTCTTTAGATTCGCTGCATACCCATCGGGGAACATCAATTGCATTTTCACCCACAAGATAATTTCCCTCATAGCTGGCCTTCCAAGATTGAACCATGCCTTTGGCTTCGTCCAGTTCTGCTTTCCTTTCGGTTCTTTCATGTTTTGTAACGGCCTATCACATAGCGCCTCCAGATCGATTCTAGCCTTAGTATTATCCTTTAACTTCCCATCTATGTCGAACAATGTACCAAAAAGTGCCTCGGCGATATTCTTCTCAGTGTGCATCATGTCGATGTTGTGTGGGCAAAGGAGGTCTTTGAAGTAAGGCAGATCCCATAAGCATGTCTTGTGAGTCCAGGCGTGCTTAGAATTGTACCCCTTGAAGTACCCTGGACGCTCTGGATCTGGCTCGAGAGCGTTTAACTGATCCTGGGTCTGCATTGGTCACATCAACGCAGGTGGTGCAGAGTTTTGACAACTCTACCTCTGATGAAGTTCTTCTTGTCTTTCCTGAACTTATGGCGAGGATCCAGGAACTACCTATGCATGTCGAAGCAAGAAAACTTGCGACCGGCCTGAAGCCAAAGAAACTCAAGAGCTCCCTTGCATGTGGGGCACGGGAACCTTCCATGCACACACTAGCCAACGAATAGCACATACGCCGGCAAGTCATGCGTCGAGTACATGTACCAGACACGCATTATGAAGTTCCGTTTGCTATAGGCGTCGTATGTCTTGAACCCATTATCCCAGGCTTCTTGCAATTCATCCTTAAGCGGCTGCATGTACACATTCATATTTTTCCCCGGATAGTTGGGCCCTGGAATTATCAACGTCAGGAAAATGTTCTTTCTTTGCATAATCTGTCCGGGGCGTAATGAGTGGAAAGACAAATCACGGCCAACAAGCTGTATTGGGCTGCCGTCATACCAAACACCTTGAACCCATCCATGCCGATGCCGACTCGAGGATGCCTCGGATCTGCCGCTTTGTCGACATGTAATTCATCAAACTTTTCCACGCAACACCATCCGATGTGTGTACCATCATCGATTCCCATCTGCATCTAGTTCGGTTCTTTTGCCTGTTTTGTGCCATGTCATCATGTCGCCGTCTCTTCGACCATGAAAAGACGTTGAAGTCTTGGTACGATTGGCATATACCGAAGAACACTAACGGGGATTTTGGTCTGTCTCACCCATACCGTTGTCTACCACAACATACCTGGAAGACTTGCAAATGGGACAATAGTTCAATTCCGCATATTCAAGCCTAAATAAGGCATATCCCTTCTCACAGGCAGGTATCTTCTCATAGGGCATCTTGAGTGCACGGAGGATTTTGTCCGACTGGTACAGGTTTGCAGGCATTACATGGCCTTTGGGTAGAAAGCGTCCAAATACTGTCATCATTGCGTCGTAGCATTCTCTGCCCAAGTTGAACTGATCCTTAAGATCCATTACTTGTGAGATGGCATCCAACTGACAAAGCTCAGTGTGCTCGTGGAGCGGACGTTTTGAAGACTCCAACATTTCATTGAAGGCCTTTGCAGATTCCTCCATCTCATCCGAATCCCGAGCATCATCATAGTCTTGCACCATGTTTTCCATCCCGGTACCATGCTCGTCGGTGCAACGATGATCCACCTCGGCTCGGTCACGTTGGGCAGACTCACCATGATATGTCCACACCGTATAATCGGGTGTAAAACCACTCTTCTGCAGGTGTTTGCCCATTTCAGCCTCTGTCCTCTTTTCCCAATTGCCGCACTGGAAACAGGGGCACCAGGTTTTCCTCTGGCCATTTGCAAATGCGGCTCACACAAACCCCTTGGTTTTTGTGAACCATTCAGCGCTCCATTTGTTACGACCGGTGTGACGGTATACATCCACGCACAATCACTCATCTTGACTTTCAGAGCTCTGGACACACAACAATATATATATATATATATATATATATATATATATATATATATATATATATATATATAATTCACCATGTATATATTCATCAGTTGATCTACTTTGTCAATTTTATTACGTCCATGCAACCTACACTCTAATAGGTAATGACAGGTCCTAATCCCACCCGAGTATGTGTAGATTGGGTTCATTTTCCCATGCTATGCTCCGGATCAGACGCAAAATTTCGGCAGCACCTCCCCGCTGTTCTCCTGATACACGACTCTGCAATAAATAGAGAGGATGTGTACCCGGAGAACAACATGGGAGGCACTGACGAAATTTATGCGTCGAATCTGGAGCAAAGCATATGGGAAAACGAACCCAATCTAGACATACTCGAGCTGTCCATGGATAGCATTGGACAATTCTAAAGAATCAAGGTTATAAATATGCAAATGCATGCATATTTATAACTATAACGCTTTCAAACGGGAGACACATATTGCTTACGCATACTGATGATTCAAGACACATATATAGCTAGCTATCAAGTTTCATCGGCACGAACACGAGCGAGCAAATAATTAAGGGGAGGAGGACATGTCATTTGTGCTCACCCACGAATGAAGAAGCAGAGCTTGTCAAGCATACGGCGAGGTCGTCGAACACCAAACCTCACAGCGATGAAACAACTGCACATTTAAATCTACCCGATCAACACAATTATATCTGATGATTTCATAACAAAATCGAAAAATATATGACCTAACTCACAATTCACAAATATATGACCCCGTCGGCTTCTGGAAGGCCAAAGAGCACCTTTTCCGGAGGTGTCGGGGTGTCGTGGGTGTCATGTCGGGGTCGGGGTGCCGTGTCAGGGTCGGGGTGTTGTTTCAAGGTCGGGGTGTCGGGGTGTCCTGTCGGGGTCGGGGTGTCGGGGTCTGGTGTCGGGGTCAGGGGATCAGGGGGTCGGGGTGTCGGGGTGTGGTGTCGGGGTCGGGGTGTCGGGGTCAGGGGGGTCAGGGGGTCGGGGTGTCGGGGTGTTTCCTTCTATCCTTCTTCTTCTTTCTTTATCTTCTTCTTCTTCTTCTTCTTCTTCTTCTTCTTCTTCTTCTTCTTCTTCTTCTTTCCTTTCTTCTTCTTCTTCTTTCATCTTTTTTCTACTTCTTTTACTTCTTTTCGTTTCATCTTTTCTTCTTCTGCTACTTCTTCTACTTCTTTTCTTCTTCTTCTTTTTTCTACTTGTTTTCCTTTCTTCTTTTCTTCTTTTCTTCTTCTTCTACTTCTTTTCTTCTTCTTCTTTTTTCATCTTTTTTCTACTTATTTTCTTTTCTTCTTTTCTTCTTCTTCTTCTTCTTCTTCTTCTACTTCTTTTCTTCTTCTTCTTCTTCTTTTCTTCTACATATTATTTTTTCTTCTACTTCTTTTATTCTTTTCTTCTTTTTCTTTTTTCATCTTTTTTCATCTAAAACCCATGCACTAAATCTAACACTAACACATATGTAGCACTAAATCTAACACTAACACTAACACATATCTAGCACTACATCTAACACTAACAATTAAACAACAAAAAAAAAGAAAAAATAGAACAAAAAGGAAAAAATAACTCACTAGAGCCGATGGGGGCCGTGGTTTCGCGGCGGCAGGGTGGCGGTGGTGACGGGGGCGGCAGGACTCCAGGGCGGTGGAGCTCAGGGGGGCTCTGGGGTGCCGATCCGGTAGGGAGGCAGGGGCGATGGGGCCGCGGTGGCGCCGGGGGCGACGATGGGGCGGCGACGTGGTGGCGCGCCGGGGCAATGGGACGGTCGAGCGATGGGGGCGGGTGGAGCGGCGTGGTGGCGCGGCGCTGGCGGCGGGATGGTGGGGCGACGGGAGTCGGTGGTGGGGTGAAGCGGCGGAGGTGGTGGAACAGCAAGGGGCGGCGAAGGCGAAGGGCGTTGGCGGGGGTGGCGCCGGGCGGCGGGGGCGGCGGTGGGTGGATCTGGTGGCGGGGCGTCGGGGAGGAGAGAGGGAGAGAAATAGAGAGAGTAACGGGCGGTGGGGGGGGGGCTCGGCCGTTAGTTAGGTTAGTTAGGTTAGCCTTTGCCGTCCGTTTTTTTATCTTTGCCGTCTGCTAGCAGACGACAAAGAGGGGGGGGGGGGCGTTAAGTTTTTCTAATCGGCTCGTTACTGGGGCCACCTCTCTCTTTGTCGTCAGGCAGCTGACGGCAAAGATTCTTTGCCATCAGCCAGCTGACTGCAAAGATTCTTTGCCATCAGCCAGCTGACGGCAAAGAAGTGGCAGATGACAAAGACCTTCTTTACCGTCCGCCAGTTGTTTGCCGTCTGCTTTTTGGTAGCTGATGGCAAAGACCTTCTTTGCCGTCTGCTAGCTGATGGCAAAGAACTGGCAGATGGCAAAATCCCTGATTCCAGTAGTGTATATGTGTAAAGGGCCATATCGGTGGACTGAACTGCAGAATGCCAGAATAAGAGGAGGATAGCTAGTCCTATCGAAGACTGCGCTTCTGGCCACCTCCATCTTGCCGCATGTAGAAGAGAGTAGATGGTAAGTTCACCAAGTAGCATCGCCTAGCATAATCCTACCCGGCGATCCTCTCCTCGTCGACCTGTGAGAGAGTGATCACCGGGTTGTATCTGGCACTTGGAAGGGTGTGTTTTATTAAGTATTCGGCTCTAGTTGTCATAAGGTCAAGGTACAACTCCGGGTCGTCCTTTTACCGAGGGACACGGCTATTCGAATAGATAAACTTCCCTGAAGGGGTGCACCACATAACCCAACACGCTCGATCCCATTTGCCCGGACACACTTTCCTGGGTCATGCCCGGCCTCGGAAGATCAACACGTCGCAGCCCTACCTAGGCACAACAGAGAGGTCAGCACGTCGGTTTAAATCCTATGGCGCAGGGGTCTGGGCCCATCGCCCATTGCACACCTGCACGTTGCGAGGGCGGCCGGAAGCAGACCTAGCAACCTCCATTACAAAGGAAGTCACGTTACGCGGTCCAATCTGGCGCGCGCTGCTCAGTCGCTGACGTCACGAAGGCTTCGGCTGATACCACGACGTCGAGTGCCCATATCTTTCCCACGTAGTTGGTTAGTGCGTGTAGACCAAATGGCGATATCTGGTGATCAAGGGGGGGGGGGGCTTGCCCGGAAGCTCAGCCGAGAAGGAGGGGTCATCAACACCGTAGTTGTCTTTGAGTAGCGGCAAGGCGTCGGTCTCGGGGTCTAGCGAGAGAAGAGGGGGAAGAAACAATAAATACGGAGCAAATAAAGCATCACAAAACATAACGAGGTAATACGCGGTGCTAGGTGTGCCCTAACCTGGTAGGAGGTGATACCAGCGAAGGGGGGAAACATCCGGGAAAGTATCCTCGCTGTTTCACGTTTTCAAACAGATGAACCGGAGGGGAAAGTTGTGTGATCGCTATGCTAGGGATGTTTGGCGGACGAACGGGCTACGTATTCGGATTTGTCTCGTCGTTCTGAGCAACTTTCATGTACAAAGTATTTTCATCTGACTTACAGTTTATTTTATATTAATTTTCAAAGTTTTTAAACATTTTCTGAAATTATTTTAATTCAATTTAAATAGTAAAAGGCTATGTGTACACAGCAGAGGTCAGCCATAGCCTATGACCTGTGGGGCCAGGGGACCCTGTTGACCCAGTCAACTGTTGACTGGTCAACAGTGTGAACAGTGCACACGGGACCCGCCTGTCATTCTCTCTAGTAATTCCAACACTAATTTAACATTTATACTAAGCAGTGGACCCCATCTTTCATTGATACAACAGGGTAATAAGCAAGGGGTTTAATTTTTTAATTAAATTTTGTTATCCCCTAAACTAATCCTAACCGCACACACACGCACACCTACACAGCACACACGCACACAGAACGCACGCACGCATGGCGCTCGCCCATGGCCAAAGCCATGGCGTGCAGCAGAGCCCGGTGGGGGGGCTTGGCGAGCGGTGCCGGGTGGAGCTCCAATGGCGTGGCGGTGCGGAACTCCGGCGAAGGCCAAGAATGGGCCGGAGGAGGCGCGCGAGCGAGGGGGCTGCAGGGGAGCGAACGACGGCGGGAGTAGCGCGCGGGGCTGCGGCGAGGCCAAGGGGCCGAACGGCACGCGTGGTCGCTGTAAGAGGTGGCCGCCGCCGGCAGCGGTAGCAGCGCATGCGGGGGCATGCGGGGCAGCAACAGCGGCAATCCAGGGAGCAACAGCGACAGAAGAACAGGAGCGGGCCATGGCGAGGCAGCGCGACCAAGCAGCGTCTTGAGCGTTTGGGGAGAGGAGAGTGGGTGGCGCGGCGGCGCGACGCAGGGGATGCTAGCGTGGCGGCGAGCTCGCGGTGTGGCCAAAGGACGGAAGTGCGACGACGACGAGCTTGGTCGCGACGAAAACGGTGGCTACGGGCAGGAATTCGAGTACTAGGGAGAGGGTTTTCGAGCGGGTTCTCACCGGGGAGCACAAGAAAGGCTCAGCGAGGTCTCGGAGCGCGCGGGGGGGGGGGGGGGGGAATCGACGTGGCTGGTGGCCGGAGGTAGAAGACGATGCAGATCCGACGATGGAGAGGCGCAGAGCTCGAACGAGTCCTCGTAGAGGACGTAGTGGACGACGGCGCATCTCCTAGTCGCGGTCTCGAGGCGTGGGGGCGACGGTGGCTGCGAGATCGACGCAGGCCATGGCGGTGGTGCTTCGGGCTCAAGCGGGGAAGGAGGGGGCCGGGGAGGTCGATGGCGGCGCGAGGAAGGGAGGGGAATGGAGCTAGGGTTCGTGCAGGGAGGTCGGGGATACAAGTAGGCGACGGGGAGGAGCTGGATGGCTGGCACATAGCGATCCTTGCCATGGACGGGCGCTCTGCATCCATGGCGCTTGGGTGAACAGGAGGAGGAAGGGGATCTCCTGGTGGGCTGGGCCACTAGGCCATCTAGGCCAAGGCCCAACGAGGAGGGGGGATGCTTCTTTCTATTTTATTTTTTGTTTTGTTTTTCTTTTGTTTAAGTTATTTATTATCTGTTCTTATATTATTGTAGTTTTATAAAACATAATCCTCGTCACTAAATTAATGTTTAAGTTTACTCTACTGCCTCAAAGTGTTTGGTACACAATCAAAATAGTTTACATTTTTACAATTCTCAAAAAGGCATTTAATTAATTGTTTACCTATGTTTTACTTATTTCAGGACCTTTAAACACTTTGTCGAATGTTAGCTCCTCCACCAATATTGACTATGAATTATTTGCCATATTTTGAACACTTTAGATTTCATGTTTGAGAATTTTATTAATTCACTTATAATTTGAATTTGAATTGTGTTTGAATCAAAGCAAGATTAGCAACAGTAACTGTGATGACTTGGCACCATTAACATGGGATTACTGTAGCCTAATTATCTGGGCGTCACAGGCATGCACGATCCATGCGACGGTGTAAGGATCTGGTCAGAACGACAGCGGCGTCCTGGCTTGTGGTTGTTGCTTAATGCGACGACATCATGATCTGGTCACGACGGCGGCGGCAGCTTGGCTTGTGGTCGTTGCTTAATTTACCCTTTAGATAATGGGCTGGGTGGACAACCACAGTTGGAATCCTTCATAGCAATTGTTTAGGGCCGAAATGAGCATGGGCTCTATTTCTACAACTCGTGCGATTGAAGGACCGTGGGCCTTCTAAATCTGGGTTACAGGGTTAATCTCAGCTAAAAGGTACATGGATTAATCTGCACCGTAATAATTTGGTCCCACCAAATGAACGGTTCTTAATTTCTAATTAACATGCTAATTTCTAGGGAGTCACAAATTAGTATAGGTATAGATAGATATGAGAAAGAGTTCATGGCAATTATTATGGCCATTGAAAGATGGCGACAATATATTTCCAGAGGTCCTTTTGTCATCAAAACTGATCACAAGAGCCTCTGTCAGTTAGGAACACAAGAACTTACTTCAGATCTTCAGAGAAAAGCAATGACTAAACTAGTAGGATTGCATTTTTCTTTTCAGTACAAGAAAGGTCCGGAGAACAAAGCTGCAGATGCACTTTCCAGAATAGGCCATGTATTTGCATTGCCTGTTGTGTCTACTTCTCAACCTGTTTGGATTCAAGAAATCCTCAATTCCTATGACATCGATACACAAGCTCAACAACTTTCGCAGAAGCTATCCGTTAACCCTGAGGAAGAACATGGATATTCTTTGGACAATGGTCTATTAAAAACATCAAGGAAGAATTTGGGTGGGAGCCAATGCAGGGTTACAGACTAAGATCATTGAGGCACTACACTCTTCTCCTATAGGAGGGCATTCTGGTAGCTTGGCTACTTATCAGAAAATCAAGAAGCTATTTCATTGGGCAGGAATCAAAACTGTAGTTAAGGAGTTTGTGCAACAATGTCAGATATGTCAGCAAGCTAAACATGAAAACTGCAAATATCCTGGGTTGTTGGCACCTTTACTAATACCTCAGGGCCATTGGGAGGATATCTCCATGGATTTTATTGAAGGCCTTCACAAGTCCAATGGGTCCTCTTGCATTCTGGTATTTGTGGACACATACACTAAGTACAGTCACTTTATACCCCTTAAACACCCATACACTACAACTCAGTCATATCTTTCTGCAAGAGGTGGTAAAACTACATGGTATGCCCTACACACCATTACTTCAGATAGAGACAAGATCCTCACCAGTTAATTTTTGAAAGAGTTGTTCAAACTGTGGGCACTAAACTGCAGATGTCAACTGCTTATCACCCACAAACTGATGACCAGACCGAGAGGGTAAATCAATGCTTGGAAATGTACCTGAGATGTGTTGTCAATGATACTCCAAAGTAATGGGCAGCTTGGCTTCCTTTAGCAGATTCTGGTACAACTCTACTTATCACTCTTCCCTGGGATGTACTCCATTCAAAGCACTCTATGGACATTAGCCAAACTTGGGAAATCTACCTCAACCCTTGCAATCACAATAGTTGGAATTGCAGGACTGGCTTAATGAAATGCAACAATACTCTGAATATTTGCACCAACACTTGAACAGAGCTCAAACGAAGATGAAGTCTGATGCAGATAAGAACATGACTTTCAGGGAGTTCATGGTGGGAGATACAGTGTTCTTGAAGCTGCAACCTTATGCTCAAGCTTATGTGGTTAACAGACCTTACCCAAAGCTGGCAATGAAGTTCTTTGGGCCATATAAAATTCTTGGGAGAGTGGGAACAATGGCTTACAAGCTGGAACTCCCATCCACTAGTCAGGTACACCCTGTGTTTCATGTGTCTCAGTTGAAAACTCACATGCCAGATCACACACCAGTTTACATGACATTGCGAGAACCACCACTGCTTAACAGGATTAATGTGGTTCCTGAGGAAATTTTGGACAGGCGCCTGGTCAAGAAGGGGAATGCTTGCTTGCTTCAGGTTCTTATGAAATGGTGCAGGTTGCGGCTGACAAGTGCTACTTGGGTGGACTATGACACAGTCCACCAACGTTTTCCATTGGCACCAGCTTGGGGACAAGCTGGAACTTCAGGGGGAGCTCATGTCAGTACTGCTACGCTGAAGGTTGCACCAGCACTGATGGAAGTATGTCTTCAAGGGAAGGAGGCGCCATCGGGTGGCGGAACGGCGACTGAAGACTTAAACCAGGCACTAGGCCGTGTGCGAGTGTGAGCCCAGTGGGCTTGTAGGCACAACTATATAACGTGCCCAGTAGAGAGTCGTAGGTATCGTGGAGTTGATTCCCTTTTCGTCCTCCTTTGTATCCAACTGTATCTTCTTCCTCCCCACGACACTCTTTCTCTGGAACTTGTGATCTTTTACCAAAATCACAAATCCTAGGTTCGCCTATGGCAAGGATATGACAGTCCTCTCCTTCCTTCTCTCTCTCCCTCTCATCCTCTCTCCTATAGGGACTGGTCCATGGCGCTACATCGAATCGAGTGCCACCGCCGTTGCCCTTTGCCTGCAAGTCACCTCCGCCGCCGAGTGGACGCGGGAGAGGAAGAGACAAGCGAAAGCGACCATGCACTAGGGGCAGAGGAGGAGAGAAGTGACGGGGAGGAGT
The DNA here is from genome assembly GCA_021605145.1 of Aegilops bicornis. Lineage (NCBI taxonomy): Eukaryota > Viridiplantae > Streptophyta > Magnoliopsida > Poales > Poaceae > Aegilops > Aegilops bicornis. The sequence continues at coordinate 769,146,493 of CM038675.1, forward strand.
CAGCGGCGCAGTGGTGGTGGAGATAAGGAGGGGACGAGGGGCTCGAGAGGCGATTGGCATCTCGAAGACCAGAACAATTGGTCGCTTTCACGCTCGCTGAGTCCACCCACCTTTTTACTGCAGCACACCCCTCTTTTCACCCGAATCCATGCACGCACCACACTGAACCAGCGGTCCCGCGGGGAAGGATGGCCTAGGTGTCATCAACCAAACTGCAAAGCCATAGACTGAGTTAAAACTGACGACCGATTGTTTGACAACAAGTTAAAAAGGACACAAAACATTACAGCGATGCATAACAGGCACCCCATATCAAAGGCACAACAGAAACGCTCCAGTTATGCGGGTAGTGTAGCTAGATTTATATGTTCGACTAGATGACCTGTTGCGCTGATGGCGCAAAAGGCGAGAACGATCCAAGCTTTTAAACCATGCAAGTTAGAAATTCTTCAACTGCGATGAAAGGTGTAGACGCGCATTGCGTAGGTTGGGCTGGCCCATATGGCAGCATACCAGCCAGATGGGATTCATATGCGGGCCTAGTGGGCCACCTAAAAAGTTCACTACACAGCTGCAAACCTCTCGTTAGTGAGAACCCGTCGAGACGCTTTGAGAGACGGTGTGTTAGGGACGGACTCCGAAACCGCCTCTCGTGCTCGCTCGACGCTCGTTCCGTTCGAGCCGAGCCGTGACGCCTCATACCTTTATTGACAACATTATATTATACAACATCTAAAAAGAGTCCACGCTTCACCTGGTTCTCCGTCTTCATGGTGGCATGTAGATTTTTGTGAAGACCCTTATTGGCAAGACAATCACTGTGGAGGTTGAATCTTCGGACACCGTTGACAACGTGAAGGCCAAGATCCAGGACAAGGAAGGTATCCCCCCAGGCCAGCAGCGCCTCATGTTCGCAGGCAAGCAGCTGGAGGATGGTCGCACTCTGGTGGATTACAACATTCAGAAGGAGTCTACTCTCCACTTGGTGCTTCGACTTCATGGTGGCCAGTGAGTCCTTCGGGCTTTGAAAGTTATATTTGCAAGTCCGCGTCTGGCGGCCTCTCACCCTGTCATCTCTGTGGTTACGAAGTCGTTATGTGTGCTCAAACTTAGTCCTCTGCCATTCATGAGAACACCTGATGCTGCCTTATAGCAGCTTGATCTCTGTTATGAATAAGTGAACCTAAATGTTCTTATCCTAGATGACTCGATGTTCTTATATCTTGTAATTATGGTTGAGTCACTGTTCTTATCCCTATCCTGGATGACTTGATGTTCTTATTTGTTATGAATAAGTGAACCCTGAACACCTTTTAACCTAAATGGGTCGCCAGTTGGCCATTCCACATGTCGACGTTTCATTGGCATCTCCTGTACATTGGACGGATGACATCCGTCGCAAATGAGAATATGACACGTGGGAAATTTCCATTGGCGAATGAGAATATGACACGTGGAAAATTTCCATTGGTCCGGGCTATCGGATTCAAAACCGGCACCTAATAGCTTAACAGTGACCGGTTAAGGTGAATGTCACGTGTCGGTTACTCTCGACGAAAACACTTCCATGACACGCCATTTATCATCATGGAAGTGAACACTTCTTGATAATAAATTTAATATTGTCATGGAACACTTCTATGATAGCACATGTATGACTATCTTCTTTCTCTCAAAAAACCGTGTAAGTGCATCTAGTGCCCCTTAGTGATTTTGGTGTATTGAAGACTTATATGTTAAGGGACTAATGTGTTCGCGAGTGTACACATGTTCTATAAGTCTATGTGGAGTTTGATATTTACGATGAAAGTCGACCCCTAAAAATGAATATCTTCAGTGGAAGACTTTTTTTGAAGACTTTGAAACTGAGGAAATTGGTGTGACCTTGAAGACTTTGATATTGACGCGAGGTTTATGAAGCGTGAAGACTTTTTTTTTCGTAGTTTCATTTTCTCTTTCTTGAGTCATAGGAAACACCGTAATGTTAAAGGGGGTCGAGGTAAAACTAAGGAAAAGTTTCCAAGATGCTCATCTCAAAATCCTATACCTACCCAATCCTTTCGAGTGAAGCCATTGGAAATCTCATACAGTTCAGTCAATTTCTTCAGTAACAGAGACGTAGATCTTCTGTTCTCTAAGGAATTTGTTCTGACTGAGGAGTTAGGAATTCGCCAGTGCGGATTGCCTACAAGTGAGGAACATGATAGCCCTGAGGAATTTCAGAGCTCAAATTTCTGACCATTGCTGTGCTATGCGCCAACTGTCCCAAAATATCTTATCCACCTAATGGTCATATCACTGAAGGGCATTTATGTCTTATCATGTCGGGCTGCTCCCTAGGCTATAAATAGCCGCCCCCTACAACCACTAGTTGGTTGGCTACTCCGAGATAAACTGACACTTGTCATTGAGAGCATCCCACCCTCCGAGGACTTTGAGCGAAAATCATCAGTGAGGAAAACCCAAACCCAAACACCTACAAACCAAAGTGATTGAGCATCATTGAAGAGATTGTTCCTGTGTGGAACCGATGCTTGTTACCTTTGAGGATTTTGCATCCTCCAGAAGGTTAGGTGTCATAGTCTAGAGCATCCAAGAGGAATTGTGGATCCCCGAGTGACCGAGTCTGTGAAGGTTTGGAAGTCACTTAAAGACTTACCACGAGTGATTGGGCGAGGTTCGTGTGATCTTAGATCAAGGAGAATACGGCGAGGACTATGTGTCCTCAGGTTTAAATACCTAGCCGCTCCAACCAGACGTACGAGTATCACAGCAGTTGGAACTGGTCTACCAAATCATCGTCTTCACCAAGCTACTGGTTCTATTTCCTCAACCTTTTCATTTCCTCATTCATGTGTTCATGAAATTGATCATTACTGTTTGAAGCTTTGACTGAAGATTTCCTCTCTTTCCTCAATCATAATTCTTTAGTCACTTTGTATTCAGCCTGCTTATCATGTTTACACGCTACTTGCACTCTGTTTATGTTTCATTTCATCATGATGACTATGCTACTGTTGTGTTATGCCTGCTACCTGAGTACTTATTCTGCTACTTGTAGTTCGTTTCTTAGGAAATTCCTCAAGTTGAATTTCCGCAGTGACGAATTTGTAAAAATCGCCTATTCACTCCCCTCTAGTCGATATAATACACTTTCAATTGGTATCGGAGCAAGGTACTCCCCTTGTTTTGTGTGATTTTGGTCTAACCACCTGGAGTTTTTGTTATGTCGACTGCAGGCATGATCAAGGTCTCGGCTGGGTGTCCTACCTTCTATGGGACAGACTACCCCTACTAGAAGAATAAGATGCGCATGCATCGAGGCAATTGACAACGATCTCTGATACATTGTGGAAAATGGCGTTCCCTCTATCACTCCTTACGTGAATGCTGCTGATGTTAAGAGATTCAAGCAACTCAACTCTCAAGCGAAAAATGTCATATGTGGCCATCTGAGAAAAGGACAGTATGGCAGTGTGAGTGCTTTGGAGACAGCAAAGCTTATCTGGGATAGACTGTCCAAGGTCAATGAAGGAGTCTCAACTCAACGTGACTCTCGAGTTGACGTTCTTTGCAGTCTCTTCAACCGCTTCAAAAGACTCGACAACGAAAATGCTCAGCAAACCTTCGATCTCCTCACTGACATCTCAAATGAGCTTCAAGCACTTGGTGCCACTGACATCACCGACCATGAGGCGGTGAAGAAATTGCTGAGATCTCTTGATTCCTCATTCGATACACTTGCACTGATGATTCAAGAACATGGAGACTACAAGTCACTTGATCCTGCCGATATCCTCGAGAGGCTAAATACTCATGAGTTTCAACTTGCTGAGAAGAGAGACCTCTACGGACAAAGCTATGGAAGATCACACGCACTGAAGGCCAAGGCAGTTTCCGAATCTAAAGGAGAAGATTCTGATAGCAGCCTTGGTGATCCTGAAGAACTAAGCTAGGAGCTAGAAATGCTCGTGAGGAAATTCCAGATGTTCTCAAGACGTGGTCGTTTTGGAAAATCTTCAAGAAATGATGACATGAGATCAGATTCCTCATCTCGCGATTACAAGAAGAGTACTTGTGTCACGCCCAATATGCGACCCTATCCAAAAGGAACTCGAAGCTCCCACCAAGGATAGACCCGCATATTGAAACGCTTTTGCAAGGTGGATATCATGACATCAACATTACATAATACATAGGGATACAACCAAGACATTCAATGTCACATGAATACAACATCATCTCATACAAGAACAACATCCGACTCCGGATGAAACATAAACAGAAACTCAAACGATATCCACCCTGCTAGCCCAGGCTGCCGACCTGGAAACTATTCCCTGATCGAAGAAGAAGTAGAAGAAGAACTCCAAAGCAAGCAAACATCACTCTCACGTCATGATCACCGCATAACCTGTACCTGCAACTGGTGATGTAGTAATCTATGAGCCACGAGGACTCAGCAATCCCATTACCATGGGTATCAAGACTAGCAAAGCTTAAAGGGAAAGGAAGGGGTAAGGTGGTGAGGTTGCAGCAGCGACTAAGCATATATGGTGGCTAACATACGCAAAAGAGAGCGAGAAGAGAAACAAAGGAACGGTCGTCAACTAGTAATGATCAAGAAGTGATCCTGAACTCCTACCTACGTCAGGCATAACCCAGAAACCGTGTTCTCCTCTCGATCAACCCCGAAAAGAGACACTCACGGTTACGCACACGGTTGGTGTATTTTAGAAGAGTTTGCTTCAAGTTTACTACAACCGGATATTAAAAAATTCCCATCTGCCACATAACCGCGGGCACGGCTCTCGAAAGTTTATACCCTGCAGGGGTGTCCCAACTTAGCCCATGATAAGCTCTCGCGATCAACGAAGAATATTCCTTCTCCCCGGGAAGACCCGATCAGTCTCGGAATCCCGGCTACAAGACATTTCGACAGCAATAAAACAAGACCAGCAAGACCTCCCGGCGTGCCGACACCCTGATGGTAGCCGCGCGTATCTCATCTCAGGCCACGACCGGATGAGCAGTCCGTACAACTAAAACCAGACCCCAAGTTTCCTTGAGGGGGCGCTGCAAAGCACTCTAGTTTGGACCAACACTTAGACAAGCATTGGCCCGGGGGGGCTGAAATAAAGATGACCCTTGGGTTAATTACTCCCAAGGGAAATGTAGGTGGTGGTGAGGCAAATGGTAAAACCAATGTTGGGCCTTCTTTGGAGGAGTCTTATTCAAAGCGAACTGTCAAGGAGGTCCCATAAATCACCCGACAGCGTTAGGGACGCAAAATCCGGAACATAATACCGATATGACGGAAACTAGGGCGGCAAGAGTGGAACAAAACACCAGGCATAAGGCCGAGCCTTCCACCCTTTACCAAATATATATATGCATTAATAATATATAAGAGATATTGTGATATCCTAACAAAATCCTGTCCACCATGGAGCAATCTTCATCTTCACCTGCAACTAGCAACGCTATAAGAGGGGCTGAGCAAAGCGGTAACATAGCCAAACAACGGTTTGCTAGGAATGGTGTCAAAGGTTAGAGGTTCATGGCAATTTGGGGAGGCTTGAATAAACATGTGATAGGTAACACGGCATAGCGATAGAACGAAGCAACTAGCATAGCAATGATAGTAATGAGATCCAAGGTGACGGTCATCTTGCCTGAAATCCCGCTAGGAAGAAGAACGAGTCCATGAAGAAGATGAAGCCACGAATACGAACCAAGCGTAGACGAACGAATCCTCACGATCGTAACGAAACGGGAACTAACAAGAAGAAGCACACAACATAGTAAGCACACCACACATGAACAAGGCATGATGCACAACAAGCATGATGCATGACACGACTACATGAAGCTACTCATGGCAAGGGATGATGCAAACAAGAGCAACACATCAAGGCAAGTTTAAATGAGGCCGGGAACAACATATAACAATTCCGGTAAGTCCTCATATGCAAATTTCGAAATTGGTCCAGATCTGAATAAACCTTATGTTCAAGTTGTTAAACAGCAAGTTAAGATGCACCATGATGATCTACACGAAATTCTAGTCAAGTTACATATAAAGTTCATTAGATTCGGAGCTACGGCCTAGAAGATATGAGCAAAACAAGTTGAACATGGCATTGATGCAAAATGCATACAAACATCAAGCAAACACCTCAAATCAAGGATGCAACATGATAATATGAAACTACATGCAAAATCAAGGAAGTTTCATATAGAGCACACTCAAAACAGAGCAACGGTTCAACACATACACTACAAGTTATAACAACAATCTGTCCAAAACAGCAACTAGGCATATTGCAAGCATCAAAACACAATGCTACAGCATCTCAATGTGAAAAAAAAGGCATTGAAATGATGTACAGGTAAAGCATGACAAAACATGAACACTGAGCTATCTCCAGAAATCAATAGAACATGCTCAAACACACATGGCAAGATTGCAAATAATAACAGTTTCAGACTTATCAGGAAATAACATCAGGTTGCAATGTTTAGACCTATCAAACAACATGTTACAGGAACTTATCATGGCAAACAAAGGCATGAAATGAATCTACTAAATACATAGAACAAAAATCCTTTACTGACCATCAGCCAAAAGGGCACAGAAAATATGATGGCACCCATGTAAACATGGCAAATGATATGACAGATTCATACATGACAGGAACAACAATAAGTAGACATGTTGATGAGCTTGAGCCACTCACCAAAGAGCAATACATGGCATGGCAAGGAAACTCACAGTAAGAATACATGGCATAGAAGCTATACATGGCAAGAACAACATCATAGCATACACGGATCAACTACAACAACCTTGGCAAAATTGAATAACATGTAAACAACCTGTCAGGAAACATTTTATAGCGAAAGTAGAGATCGAGTGACTCAAGCTATGTCACTCTATAATAGCAAACAAGGGCATGGATGGATAGAGCATGACATGTATAACAAAAGATCGTTAGTGAACATCTCCATATTATGCATAGAATGACTTGTAGCAGCAGGTTAACATAGCAACAAAATATAACAGAATCTGTCAGGAAAACAGCAACAGCAAGTACCCTACTTAACAAGCTTGATGCACTCACTACAGGACCCACAAAAATACATGGATGGCACCACTGTGCAGATGGCATGACATATCACAAAACACATGTAGGCATCAACCTCATAGGATGCATACATCAAATGCAACAAAAATGACAAATCATCAAGTTATAACAGTTTCAGCAGGTTAACATCATATAGCACTCTTGCAACGATGATACAGGCATCAAGATGAGCTCAAATGAACATGATGCAATGCAACGAAATGATGTACTCGTCGAAACAAACTATTTTACATATTACACGCATGAAACAGAGCTATGGATGTAGAGTTATGATGGCATGAACATGGCATGAAAATTACACAGACTGGGGACTTAGGGATTTCGGGGGTCAACCTCTGGATCTGCACGGTTTACGAGGTTCGCCGGAGAACCTCGCCGGAGACGAGGAGATGGCCGGAGAGGCTCGGGGAGGCCGGGAGGAGGCGGATCCGGCCGCGGGGCACCCATTCCTGGCCGGATCTGGCCGGGGCAAGGCCAAACGGCGACGAGGAGGAGGCGGGGCGAGGCGGAGGAGCTTGGGGCAGCCAGCGAGCTCACGGACGGGCGGGCGAGGACGCTGCAGCAAAGTAGCCGAGGCGAGGTCGGGCGCGCCCGGGCGGCGGCAGCTGCCGGAGGCGGGAGGCTGGCGGCGCCGGTCGCCATGGAGGAGCAGTGGCGGCGCGGGCGAGGCGCCTGGCGGGCGCGGCGCACGCCGCGAGGAGGTGCGGGACGGGCGAGGCGGCGGACGGCCGGGCGGGCCACGATGGGCTTCGCCGGCTGCGCGGCGCTGTGGACGGACGGGCGACGTGGCGCGTGGAGGTTGGCCGAGGCGGCGGCGGCGGCGACGTGTCGCCCGGATTGGTCCGGGCGACGTGGCCGGCGGACGTGTCCGGCGCGGGCGGACGCGTCCGGCGGCGCAAGGAGGAAAACTGCTAGGGTTTGGAGGGTTTCATCCGCGAATTTCGGGGGAGGAGACTTATTTATAGGTAGAGGGAGCTAGGAGACTCCAAATGGAGCACGGTTTTCGCCCACACGATCGTGATCGAACGACCGAGAGCATGGAGGGGAGTTTGCTGGGTTTTGGGCCACTTTGAAAGGGGTGTTGGGCTGCAAAGAGAAGGAGGCTTTTGCGGTTACCCGATTAACCGTTGGAGTACTGAACGACCTCCAAATGGCGCGAAACTTGACAGGCGGTCTACCGGTGCTATACCAAGGCCGCTTGGCAAACCTCGGGCCATTCCAAGAACGTTTAACACCCGCTCACAAAAAGAGGCAAAAGGGGGCGCCGGGAAACATAGGAGTGCCGGATTGCAAAACGGACAACGGGGAAAAAGCTCGGATGCATGAGATGAACACGTATGCAAAATGAGATGCAGATGATGACATGATATAAAATGCAGATGATGACATGGCAAAGTGCAACACGCAAGCACATGACATGGCAACGACGGCGAATAACTAGCAGACACCTGGCGCATCGAATCCGGGGCGTTACAACACTCCTCCACTATCAAGAGATCTCGTCCCGAGATCTTAGGACCGAGACGGAAGGGAAAAAGGGATGAGGTGAAACAAGAACTCAAGAGAAGAGGCAAGTTATCGAGAGCACTCGAGAAGAAGAGAGGAACGACGAGAATGACGAGAATCAAAAACTCACGGAATCAGATAGACTATGAAACCACTCGTTCTAACCGGAGTGGTTAGGATGAGAAAAGAAACGAATAAGACTGAAAGGATTTGGGCAGCACACCGGTTGAACAAGGAAAGAATAGAACATGAGCTTCAGAAGATGGAATGACACTTGACGAGATAAACAACACAATGCCTCCTAAGAATTGAAAGAATTTGAATGAAAAGAACTTAGAATGATTGAATGGAGTTGTTGAGAAAATCAACAACGAAAGAAAAGCTTGTTGTGGACTTATGGAAAACATCTCAAAATTATGAGGTGATAACCGACCACAACCGGAAATGATTGGATAGCTTAGAAGAACGAACAAATGCAAAACTCCACTTCAAAAGAAAACGGAGAATTAATTGCACTTCGAGACGCGAGAAGAAAAGATACTTGAACTCCGCCAACAAAATCTTGATGAACTCTTGAAGAATGAATTAAATCCTGAAGAACCACCATGAAGAGCTCCGGTAACAAAAGGATGATGAGATAAAATGAAGGAAGAAAGAATAAGATGAGCCTGCGATGAATTAGATGGAGGATTCCGACGAAATGGCCGAGGAAATTTGAACTCCGGAAAAGAAAAGATGAAAACACTTGGAACCGCGAGATTATTCATCATGAACAAACTCTGAAGGAAGGGATTAAACACTTCGAGGAAATAAGAATAAGATTTATTGTATGCTTATCCTTCATCAAATTAAATTGATGCCAAGCAATGGATTTTGCATACTACTTATTCTTCTTGAAAAAGAGTTGAGAAGTGACATATCGCAAACTTGAGAAGGTCTTCATGAACCACCGGTAGGATTGGAAAGAATGAATGAATTGAATGATAATCAAGGGAAAAGAATCTGAATGAACCACCGTAAGAATTTGGAAATGACTGATGAAAGAGAATGAATCACCGGGAAGAATTAGAAGAATAAATATGCTAGAAGGGATTTGGATGCAGAAGAACAAAGAGATCATGAGCTGATTAAAGAACACTTGAACGAAGCACCGGGATAATTGGATAACGATAACTGGAATGATGGCCTCCGGTGAAAAGAAACAGAAATCAACTCCTGAAATACTCCGGATGGATGAAAAGAATATCTGACAAACTGAAATAATTCGAGAGGATGATATGAAGCTAGAACCATGAATCTTCGAGAGAACGGACAAAATTGAGAGAGAAAACTCTTCTTTGATCTTCAAATGACGACGGGAAACAGCAGCAAAATTATTGAGATACTCCGGGAGAATGAAAAGCGAAGAGGTTGAGACAACAATGAAAAGAATTTGAAAGCGATCTTGGAGAAGACATGTGACTGATGGGATCCATTCTTACGTCAACTTCAAAAAGGATTAGGAATGGCTCCGGAATAATTAGAAAAGTCAGGTAAGATCCTGGGAAAAGACCTGTGGGTTATGGGCCCACTGAAGAGATAACACCGTTGGAAAGGATTTTTGAACAGCTAGATGATGCACCGGAACAATTGAAATATTTGGATGAGGTGACAACCTCGAATTAATTAGAACACAGACGAATCTCCTGAGATGTCTTGAACACTCCGGAAGGATAAACTGGCGAGAGACGAACGAGCAGGGGAAACACTTGAGCCGAGGGAAAAGAATATAATCACTACCGAGAATTGGAATTGAATCCACCGGAGAAGAAAAAGAGATGAAGAATGACGAGCAAGATGAGAATTCACCGGTTGAAATAATTTACGAAAGACTGAAGAGGTTCCGCACGAATGAGATAGCTGGTCGAGAGAGAGTCAGACTCAGGGGAAGAAAAAGGGTGGGTGGGCGGGTAAAACAAAGGCAACTCGGGAGGGGATACGACGAATATCTTGAAGAGAAAACACCGGTTGAAATCATTGAGGAAAGAAAGCAAAGACTTCGCACGAGTAGGAAGCATACTCGATCACGAGCTCCGGTTCCGAGAAGAAAAAGGGGTGGGCGGGTGGGAAAAGAAGACAACTGAGGATTGAACTTGCAAAACAAAGAGGGTTGAATCGCCATGACGAGAAATGCACCGGATGCAAAGAGCTGAGGAACAGCGATCGGAAACCCACTGCGTGATCCTAAAGAAAAATTTGAATGGGAAGAGGAGTAACTCAAAACACCTACGTCAAGATTCCTTACCAGAGCGACGAAGGGGCCGAGGAGTAAAAAGAAATCCTACTCTCCGATATAACTAGACTCCGAAAACAGTTTTCTTCTAGACTCAACAACGGCCAAACTACACGATCAATCAAGGGGGCTCCTAAGGTCGGTCGAGGCTCGATACCAACTTGTCACGCCTAATATGTGACCCTATCCAAAAGGAACTCGAAGGTCCCACCAAGGATAGACCCGCATATTGAAACACTTTTGCAAGGTGGATATCATTACATCAACATTACATAATACATAGGGATACAACCAAGACATTCAATGTCACATGAATACAACATCATCTCATACAAGAACAACATCCGACTCGGATGAAACATAAACAGTAAACTCAAACGATATCATCCACCTCGCTAGCCTGTGTCAGCCGACCGAAACTATTCCCTGATCGAAGAAGAAGTAGAAGAAGAACTCCAAAGCAAGCAAACATCACTCTCACGTCATGATCATCGCATAACCTGTACCTGCAACTGGTGGTGTAGTAATCTGTGAGCCACGAGGACTCAGCAATCCCATTACCATGGGTATCAAGACTAGCAAAGCTTAAAGGGAAAGGAAGGGGTAAGGTGGTGAGGTTGCAGCAGCGACTAAGCATATATGGTGGCTAACATACGCAAAAGAGAGCGAGAAGAGAAACAAAGGAACGGTCGTCAACTAGTAATGATCAAGAAGTGATCCCGAACTCCTACCTATGTCGTGCATAACCCGTAAAACCGTGTTCTCCTCTCGATCAACCCGAAAAGAGACACTCACGGTTACGCACACGGTTGGTGTATTTTAGAAGAGTTTGCTTCAAGTTTACTACAACCGGATATTAACAAATTCCCATCCGCCACATAACCGCGGCACGGCTCTCGAAAGTTTATACCTGCAGGGGTGTCCCAACTTAGCCCATGATAAGCTCTCGCGATCAACGAAGGATATTCCTTCTCCTGTGAAGACCCGATCAGTCTCGAATCCCGGCTACAAGACATTTCGACAAAGAATAAAACAAGACCAGCAAGACCTCCGGCGTGCCGACACCTCGATGGTAGCCGCACAGATCTCGCCTCGTGCCACGACCGGATGAGCAGTCCGCATAACTAAAACCAGACCCCAAGTTTCCTTGAGGGGGCGCAAAAAGCACTTCTAGTTTGGACCAACACTTAGACAAGCATTGGCCCGGGGGGGGGGCTGAAATAAAGATGACCCTTGGGTTAATTACTCCCAAGGGGAATGTAGGTGGTGGTGAGGCAAATGGTAAAACCAATGTTGGGCCTTGCTGGAGGAGTCTTATTCAAAGCAAACTGTCAAGGAGGTCCCATAAATCACCCGACCGCGTTAGGGACGCAAAATCCGGGAACATAATACCGATATGACGGAAACTAGGGCGGCAAGAGTGGAACAAAACACTGCATAAGGCCGAGCCTTCCACCCTTTACCAAATATATATATGCATTAATAATATATAAGAGATATTGTGATATCCTAACAAAATCCTGTCCACCATGGAGCAATCTTCATCTTCACCGCAACTAGCAACGCTTATAAGAGGGGCTGAGCAAAGCGGTAACATAGCCAAACAACGGTTTGCTAGGAATGGTGTCAAAGGTTAGAGGTTCATGGCAATTTGGGGAGGCTTGAATAAACAGGTGATAGGTAACGCAGCATAGCGATAGAACGAAGCAACTAGCATAGCAATGATAGTAATGAGATCCAAGGTGACGGTCATCTTGCCTGAAATCCCGCTTAGGAAGAAGAACGAGTCCATGAAGAAGATGAAGCCACGAAGACGAACCAAGCGTGAGACGAACGAATCCTCATGATCGTGAATTTAAACGGGAACTAACAAGAAGAAGCACACAACATAGTAAACACACCACACATGAACAAGGCATGATGCACAACAAGCATGATGCATGACACGGCTACATGAAGCTACTCATGGCAAGGGATGATGCAAACAAGAGCAACACATCAAGGCAAGTTTAAATGAGGCCGGGAACAACATATAACGATTCTGGTAAGTCCTCATATGCAAATTTCAAAATTGGTACAGATCTGAATAAACCTTATGTTCAAGTTGTTAAGCAGCAAGTTAAGATGCACCATGATGATCTACACGAAATTCTAGTCGTTACATATAAAGTTCATTAGATTCGGAGCTATGGCCTAGAAGATATGAGCAAAACAAGTTGAACATGGCATTGATGCAAAATGCATACAAACATCAAGCAAACACCTCAAATCAAGGATGCAACATGATAATATGAAACTACATGCAAAATCAAGCAAGTTTCATATAGAGCACACTCAAAACGGAGCAACGGTTCAACACATACTCGTAAAGTTATAACAACAATCTGTCCAAAACAGCAACTAGGCATATTGCAAGCATCAAAACACTATGCTACAGCATCTTAATGTGAAAACAAAAGGCATGGACATGATCTACAGGTAAAGCAAGAAAAAACATGAACACTGAGCTATCTCCAGAAATCACTAGAACATGCTAAACACACATGGCAAGATTGCAAATAATAACAGTTTCAGACTTATCAGGAAATAACATCAGGTTGCAATGTTTAGAGCTATCAAACAACATGTTAAAGGAACTTATCATGGCAAACAAAGGCATGGAATGAATCTACTAAATACAGAGAACAAAAGTCCTTTACTGACCATCAGCCAAAAGGGCACAGAAAATATGATCGCACCCATGTAAACATGGCAAATGATATGACAGATTCATACATGGCAGGAACAACAATAAGTAGACATGTTGATGAGCTTGAACCACTCACCGCAGAGCAATACATGGCATTGCAAGGCAACTCACAGTAAGAATACATGGCATAGAAGCTATACATGGCAAGAACAACATCATAGCATACACGGATCAACTACAACAACCTTGGCAAAATTGAATAACATGTAAACAACCTGCCAGGAAACATTTTTTAGCGAAAGTAGAGCTCGAGTGACTCAAGCTATGGCACTCCATAATAGCAAACAAGGGCATGGATGGATAGATCATGACATGTATAACAAAACATCCTTAGTGAATATCTCCATATTATGCATAGAATGACTTGTAGCAGCAGGTTAACATAGCAACAAAATATAACAGAATCTGTCAGGAAAACAGCAACAGCAAGTACCCTACTTAACAAGCTTGATGCACTCACTACAGGACCCACAAAAATAAATGGATGGCACCACTGTGCAGATGGCATGACATACCACAAAACACATGTAGACATCAACCTCATAGGATGCATACATCAAATGCAACAAAAATGACAAATCATCAAGTTATAACAGTTTCAGCAGGTTAACATCATATAACACTCTTGCAACGATGATACAGGCATCAAGATGAGCTCAAATGAACATGATGCAATGCAACAAAATTATGTACTCGTCGAAGCGAACAATTTTACATATTACACGCATGAAACGGAGCTATGGATGCAGAGTTATGATGGCATGAACATGGCATGAAAATTACACAGACTGGGGACTTGGGGATTTCGGGGGTCAACCTCTGGATCTGCACGGTTTACGAGGTTCGCCGGAGAACCTCGCCGGAGACGAGGAGATGGCCGGAGAGGCTCGGGGAGGCCGGGAGGAGGCGGATCCGGCCGCGGGGCACCCATTCCCGGCCGGATCTGGCCGGGGCAAGGCCAAACGGCGACGAGGAGGAGGCGGGGCGAGGCGGAGGAGCTCGGGGCAGCTCCGGCGAGCTCCCGCCGGACGGCGGCGAGGACGCGGCCGCAGCGGGCTGGAGGCGAGGTCGGGCGCGCCATGCGGGCGGGCGGCCGGAGGCGGGAGGCTGGGCGGCGCCGGTCACCGCGGGAGGAGCAGCGGCGCGGCAAGACGCCGGGCGAGAGGCGCGGACGGGCAAGGCGGCGGACGGGCCGAGCGGCGGCGGCGACGGGCGGGCCTGCGGTTTCGCTGGCTCGCGCGGCGCGCGCGTGAGACGGACGGCGACGACGTGGCGCGTGGAGGTTGGCCGAGGCGGTGGCGGCGGCGACGTGTCTCCCGGATTGGTCCGGCGACGTGGCAAGTGATTTGTCCGGCGCGGGTGACGCGTCCGTGGCGCAAGGAGGAAAACTGCTAGGGTTTGGAGGGTTTCATCCGCGAATTTCGGGGGAGGAGACTTATTTATAGGTAGAGGGAGCTAGGAGACTCCAAATGGAGCGCGGTTTTCGCCCACACGATCGTGATTGAACGACCGAGAGCATGGAGGGGAGTTTGCTGGTCTTTGGGCCACTTTGAAAGGGGTGTTGGGCTGCAAAGAGAAGGAGGCTTTTGCAGTTACCCGGTTAACCGTTGGAGTACCAAACGACCTCGAAATGGCGCGAAACTTAACAGACGGTCTACCGGTGCTATACCAAGGCCGCTTGGCAAACCTCGGGCCATTTCGAGAATGTTTAACACCCGCTCACAAAAAGAGGCAAAAGGGGGCGCCGGGAGACATAGGAGTGCCGGATTGCAAAACGAACAACGGGGAAAAAGCTCGGATGCATGAGACGAACACGTATGCAAAATGAGATGCACATGATGACATGATATGAAATGCAGATGATGACATGGCAAAGTGCAACACGCAAGCACATGACATGGCAACGACGGCGAATAACTGGCAGACACCTGGCGCATCGAATCCGGGGCATTACAACTTGCCACAAATGCAAGAAACCTGGCCACTACATTACTGATTGTCCTTAGTGGGCGAAGGAATAAAAGAAGAAGAAGTACAAGGATGATAGTTCTGATGACTCGAAGAAGAAGAAGAAATCTTCAAAGTCCTCATCATCAAAATATTCATCTCACAAGAAGAGCAGTTCCAAAAAGGCTCAGGCATTTATTGGCAAGTAAATTGACTCTGAAGCTGAATATGAGGAAAATTAGGAAGAGGAGGAATCTGAGGAGTCAGACTTTGGTGTGGCGAGCCTAGCCCTCGCTACTGCTTTTGTCAGCATGTCCATCTTCAACGTTGAGGAAAATGACTTTGCCAACACTGCTGGCAACGACAACGATGACCACGTTCCCACCTATTGCTTCATGGCAAAAAGTGCCAAGGATGATCAACCCAAAGCTACTGAGTGAGTCCTCGACAGTGGATGTACAAATCACATGACCGGTGGCAAGAACTTATTGATGGACACTGCTTTATTTCCATCGCATCTGAAGCATATCACCTACGATGACAAAGGAAAAAACAAGGTATTGGGTCTAGGTAGGGTTGCGATCTCAAAGGATCGACACATGAACAAAGTCATGCTTGTCGAGTCCCTAGGATACAACCTCATGTCTGTCTCAATGGTTTGTGATCTTGACATGGTTGTTGTCTTTGCAAATATCGTTGCATTGTGCTCATGGAATCTGATAATTCCAAAGTCTTCGAAGGCTTTAGGAGAGGAGACTTGTATATTGTTGATTTATCTGCAGGACCACAGCCTGCCACATGTCTACTTGCAAAAGCTTCAGAAGGTTGGTTATGGCACCGACGACTAGGTCATGCTGGCATGAGGAACTTACATACACTCATGAAGAAGAAACATGTCATTGGCATCGAGGTGTCAAATTCCTCAAAGACCACCTTTGTGGGGCTTGTGACGTTGGAAAGATGACCAAGTCCAAGCATCCCTCGAAGACTATCATGACTACCACTCGTCCTTTTGAATTGCTTCACATGGATCTCTTTGGCCCTACTTACTATGCCACACTAAAAAATGCAGCATCTCTAAATGTCTTTATTATTGTTGATGACTATTCTCGTTACACCTGGGTGCATATCATCACTTACAAAATTGAAGTGCAGGAAGTCTTCAAATGATTTTCCTCAAGGGCCTGGATGAACTTCCGTGTGAAGATCAAGCACATTAGGAGTGACAATGGGACGAGTTCAAGAATACTGGTCTTGATGACTATCTTGATGAACTTGGTACTACTCACGAGTTATCTACCCCATATACTCCTCAGCAGAATGGCGTCGTGGAGTGCAACAACAGGACTCTTGTTGAGATGGTTTGCACTATGCTTGATGAATACAAGACGCCTCGTCACTTCTGGCCTGAGGCTATTGATACTGCAAGCCACATCATCAAGGGGGTATATCTTCACAAATTCTTCAAAAAGACCTCATATGAACTCCTCACTGACAAGAAACCCAATGTGAGTTATTTCAAAGTCTTCGGTGCTAAATGTTGGATTAGAGATCCTCATCACAATTCTAAATTTGCACTGAAAGCACATGAATGTTTTATGCTTGGTTACGGAAAAGACTCGCACACCTACAAAGTCTTCAACACCTTTCAACACAAGGTTGTTGAAACTATAGATGTGCCGTTCGATGAAACTAACGGCTTGCAAAGAGAGCACCTACCTCCTGTGCTAGATGAAATGTCTCCTGAGGAATCCATCAAGTTCAAGGCTACTGAGGATGTCATACCCACTGAAGAATCTGCTGAAGAAGTCATTCCGGAATGTGAAGAAAATTATGCTGGTGCATCTGAGAAAAATGGCTCTGAAGAAAATGCTGAGCCCAATCAACGTCGTCAACTTGCTCATCCTCGCGCTGCAAATGAAGTGCAGATCGAGAAAATCATCGATGACATCAACGCACCAGGTCCTCTCACACTCAAGAGCTTCACATTTATCTAACTTTTGTGGGCACTTTACTTTTGTCTCTATCACAGATCCCACCAAAGTTCATGAGGCATTTCTGGAGCCTGAGTGGATTCAAGCAATGCAAGAGGAATTACATCAATTTAAGCTCAACAATGTCTGGGAGCTTGTCATGTGACCAGACCCACGCAAGCACAATATCATCGGTACCAAATGGATCTACCGGAACAAGCAAGATGAAAATGGCCTTGTGGTGAGGAATAAGGCTCGTCTTGTAGCTCAAGGCTGCACACAGGTTGAAGGAATTGATTTCGATGAAACTTTTGCACCTGTTGCTAGACTTGAGGCTATTTGTATATTGCTTGCTTATGCTAACCATCATAATATCATCTTATATCAAATGGATGTGGAAAGTGCATTCCTCAATGGTAAGCTTGAGGAAGAAGTATATGTTGCTCAACCGCCAGGTTTTGAAGATCCTAAGAATTCCTCAATAAGGTCCTCTATGGCCTCAAGCAGGCCCCTCGGGCGTGGTATGATACTTTGAAAGAATTCCTCATGAAGAAAGGCTTCAAACCCGGTTCACTTGACCCAACTCTTTTCACCAAAAGCAATGATGATGAATTATTTGTTTGCCAAATTTATGTTGAAGATATCATCTTTGGCTGTACTAACCAATCTTACATTGATGAATTTGCTTATATGATGAGTGAGGAATATCAAATGTCTATGATGGGAGAATTGAAATCCTTCTTAGGTCTTCAAATTTGTCAACAACGCAATGGCATCTTCATATATCAAGAGAAATACCTCAAGGATGTGTTGAGGAAATTCGGCTTGCAAGAATGCAAAGGCGTCAAAATCCCTATGCCCCCAAATGGCCATCTATGCACTGATGAAAATGGTAAAGACGTCGATCAAAGGCATACCGCTCCATGATTGGCTTTTTATTGTATCTATGTGCCTCTAGGCCAGATATTATGTTTAGTGTTTGCATGTGTGCCTGTTTTCAAGCTACACCAAAGGAATAACACCATAAGGCTGTGAAACATATTCTTCGATATCTAGCTCACACTCCAACACTTGGATATTGGTATCCCAAGGGCTCGACTTTTGATCTCATTGGATATTCTTGATGGGGAACGTAGCATGCAATTTCAAAAAAATTCCTACGATCACGCAAGATCTATCAAGGAGATACATAGCAACGAGAGGGGAAGAGTGTGTCCACATACCCTCGTAGACCGAAAGCGGAAGCGTTAGCTTAACTTAGTTGATGTAGTCGAACATTTTCTCGATTCAACCGATCAAGCACCGAACGTACGACACCTCCAAGTTCTGCACACGTTCAACTCGATGACACCCCTCGAACTCTTGATCCATCAAAGTGTCGCGCGAGTGTTTCGTCACCACGACGGCATGGTGATGGTGATGGTGATGTGAACCGCGCAGGGCTTCGCCTAAGCACTACGACAATATGACCGGAGGAGTAAACGGTGGAGGGGGGCACCGCACACGGCTAAGAAACAATTGATGTGCTTAGAGGTGCCCTCCGCCCCCATATATAAAGGAGGGAGAGGGGAGGAGGCCGGCCTAGGGCGCGTCAAGTGGGGAGGAATCCCACTTGGACTCCTAGTCCTATTCGCCCCCTTCCTTCTATCGGAGGGGCAAAGGGGGAAGGAGAGGGAGAGGGAGAAGGAAAGGGGGGCCATGCCCCCTCCCCTTGTCCAATTCGGACTCCCCAGGGGGGCACCCCCTTGTGGGCTTCCTTGCCTCTCTCCTATGGCCCATATGGTCCATTACTTCCCTAGGGGGGTTCCGGTAATACCTCGGTACTCCGATAAAAACCCGAAACACTTCAGAACCATTCCGGTGTCCGAATACTATCGTCCAATACATCAATCTTTACCTCTTGGACATTTCGAGACTCCTTGTCATGTCCGTGATCTCATCCGGGACTTCGAACAATCTTCGGTCACAAAAAAACATAACTCATAATACAAATCATCATCGAAAGTTAAGCGTGCGAACCCTGCGGGTTCGAGAACTATGTAGACATGACCGAGACACATCTCTGATCAATAACCAACAGCAGAAC
This sequence comes from Aegilops bicornis, assembly GCA_021605145.1. Taxonomy (NCBI): domain Eukaryota; kingdom Viridiplantae; phylum Streptophyta; class Magnoliopsida; order Poales; family Poaceae; genus Aegilops; species Aegilops bicornis. Next base: position 769,166,174 of record CM038675.1, read on the forward strand.
CTGGATGCTCATATTGGTTCCTACATATTCTACGAAGATTTTTATCGGTCAAACCGCGATGACAACATACGTCATTCCCTTTGTCATCGGTATGTTACTTGCCCGAGATTCGATCGTCGGTATCTTCATACCTAGTTCAATCTCATTACCGGCAAGTCTCTTCACTTTTTCCGTCATACGTCATCCCGCAACTAACTCATTAGTCACATTTCTTGCAAGGTTTATCATGATGTGTATTACCGAGAGGGCCCAGAGATACCTCTCAGATACTCGGATGGACAATCCTAATCTCAATCTATGACAACCCAACAAAGACCTTCGGAGATACCTGTAGAACATCTTTGTAATCACCCAGTTACGTTGTGAAGTTTGATAGCACACAAGGTATTCCTACGGTATTCGGGAGTTGCATAATCTCATAGTCAAAGGAATATGTATAAGTCATGAAGAAAGCAATAGCAATAAAACTTAACGATCATTATGCTAAGCTAACGGATGTGTCTTGTCCATCACATCATTCTCCTAATGATGTGATCCCGTTCATCAAATGACAACACATGTCTATGGTCAGGAAACTTAACCATCTTTGATTAACGAGCTAGTCCAGTAGAGGCATACTAGGGACACTTTGTTTTGTCTGTATTCACACATGTATCAAGTTTCCGGTTAATAAAATTCTACCTTGAATAATAAACATCTATCATGATATAAGGAAATATAAATAACAACTTTATTATTGACTCTAGGGAATATTTCCTCCAGTCTCCCACTGGCATTAGAGTCAATAATCTATATTACACTGTAATGATTCTAACACCCATGGAGTCTTGGTGCTGATCATGTTTTGCTCGTGGAATAGGCTTAGTCAACGGGTCTGCAACATTCAGATCCATATGTATTTTGCAAATCTCTATGTATCCCTCCTTGACTTGATCACAGATGGAGTTGAATCGTCTCGTGACGTGTTTGGTTCCCTTGTGAAATCTGGATTCCTTCGTGAAGGCAATTGCTCCAGTATTGTCACAAAAGATTTTCATTGGACCCGATGCACTAGGTATTACACCTATATCGGATATGAACTCCTTCATCCAGACTCCTTCATTTGTTGCTTCTGAAGCAGCTGTGTACTCCGCTTCACACGTAGATCCCACCCCGATGCTTTGCTTGGAAATGCACCAACTGACAGCTCCACCATTCAATATAAATACGTATCCGGTTTGTGACTTAGAGTCCTCCGGATTAGCGTCAAAGCTAGAATTGACGTAACCATTTATGACGAGCTCTTTGTCACCCCCATAAACAAGAAACATATCCTTTGTCCTTTTCAGGTACTTCAGGATGTTCTTGACCGATGTCGGGTGATCCACTCTTGGATTACTATGGTACCTCCCTGCTAAACTTATAGCAAGGCACACATCAGGTCTGGTACGCAACATTGCATACATGATAGAACCTATGGCTGAGGCATAGGGAATGACTTTCATTTTCTCTCTTTCTTCTGCAGTGGTCGGGCATTGAGTCTGACTCAATTTCACACCTTGTACCACATGCAAGAACCCTTTCTTTGACTGATCCATTTTGAACTCATTCAAAACTTTATCAAGGTATGTGCTGTTTGAAAGTCCAATTAAGAGTCTTGATCTATCTCTATAGATCTTGATGCCCAATATATAAGCAGCTCCACCGAGGTCTTTCATTGAAAAATTCTTATTCAAGTATCCTTTTATGCTATCCAGAAATTCTATATCATTTCCAATCAACAATTTGTCATCCACATACAATATTAGAAATGCTACAGAGCTCCCACTCACTTTCTTGTAAATACATGCATCTCCGAAAGTTTGTATAAAACCATATGCTTTGATCACACTATCAAAGTGTATATTCGAACTCTGAGATGCTTGCACTAGTCCATAAATGGATCGCTGGAGCTTGCACACTTTGTTAGCACCTTTAGGATCGACAAAACCTTCTGGTTGCATCATATACAACTCTTCTTTAAGAAATCCATTAAGGAATGTAGTTTTGACGTCCATTTGCCAGATTTCATAATCATAAAATGCGGCAATTGCTAACATGATTCAGACAGACTTAAGCATCGCTACGGGTGAGAAGGTCTCATCGTAGTCAACTCCTTGAACTTGTCGAAAACCTTTTGCAACAAGTCGAGCTTTGTGGACAATAACATTACCATCAGCGTCACTCTTCTTCTTGAAGATCCACTTATTCTCTATGGCTTGCCGATCATCGGGCAAGTCAACCAAAGTCCATACTTTGTTCTGATACATGGATCCCATCTCAGATTTCATGGCCTCAAGCCATTTCACGGAATCTAGGCTCATCATCGCTTCCTCATAGTTCGTAGGTTCGTCATGGTCTAGTAACATGACTTCCAAAACAGGATTACCATTCCACTCAGGTGCGGAACGTAGTCTGGTTGACCTACGAGGTTTGGTAGTAACTTGATCTGAAGTTTCATGATCATCATCATTAGCTTCCTCACTAATTGGTGTAGGCATCACGGGAACAATTTTCTGTGATGAACTACTTTCCAATTCAAGAGAAGGTACAATTACCTCATCAAGTTCTACTTTCCTCCCACTCACTTCTTTCGAGAGAAACTCCTTCTCTAGAAAGGATCCATTCTTAGAAACAAATATCTTGCCTTCGGATCTGTGTTAGAGGGTGTACCCAACAGTTTCTTTTGGGTATCCTATGAAGACGCACTTCTCCGACTTGGGTTCGAGCTTATCCTGGATGAAGCCTTTTCACATAAGCATCGCAACCCCAAACTTTAAGAAACGACAACTTAGGTTTCTTACCAAACCACAGTTCATACAATGTCGTCTCAACGGATTTAGATGGTGCCCTATTTAACGTGAATGAACTGTCTCTAATGCATAACCCCAAAACGATAGTGGTAAATCGATAAGAGACATCATAGATTGCACCATATCTAGTAAAGTACTGATTCTGACGTTCGGACACACCATTACGCTGTGGTGTTCCAGGTGGCGTGAGTTGCGAAACTATGCCACATTGTTTTAAATGAAGACCAAACTCGTAACTCAAATATTCGCCTCCGTAATCAGACTGTTGAAACTTTATTTTCTTGTTACGATGATTTTCTACTTCACTCTGAAATTCTTTGAACTTTGCAAATGTTTCAGACTTATGTTTCATTAAGTAGATATACCCATATTTGTTCAAATCATCTGTGAAGGTCAGATAATAATGATACCCGCCGCGAGCCTTAACACTCATCGGACCGCATACATCCGTATGTATTATTTCCAATAAGTCAGTTGCTCGCTCCATTGTTCCGGAGAACGGAGTCTTAGTCATCTTGCCCATGAGGCATGGTTCGCAAGCATCAAATGATACATAATCAAGTGATTCCAAAAGTCCATCTCCATGGAGTTTTTTCATGCGCTTTACACCAATATGACATAAATGGCAGTGCCACAAATATGTTGCACTATCATTATCAACTTTGCATCTTTTGGCATCAATATTATAATATGTGTATTACCACGATCGAGATTCAACAAAAGTAGACCACTCATCAAGGGTGCATGACCATAAAAGATATTACTCATATAAATAGAACAACCATTATTCTACGATTTAAATGAATAACCGTCTAGCATCAAACAAGATCCAGATATAATGTTCATGCTCAACGCTGGCACCAAATAACAATTATTCAGGTCTAAAACTAATCCCGAAGGTAGATGTAGAGGTAGCGTGCCGACAGCGATCACATCGACCTTGGAACCATTTCTTACGCGCATCGTCACCTCGTCCTTAGCCAATCTTCGTTTAATCTGTAGCCCCTGTTTCGAGTTGCAAATATGAGCAACAGAACCAGTATCAAATACCCAGGCGCTACTACGAGCATTAGTAAGGTACACAACAATAACATGTATATCAAATATACCTTTGTTCAGTTTTCCATCCTTCTTATCCGCCAAATAATTGGGGCAGTTCCGCTTCCAGTGACCAGTCCCTTTGAAGTAGAAGCACTCATTTTCAGGCTTAGGTCCAGACTTGGGCTTCTTCCCGGGTGTAGCAACTTGCTTGCCATTCTTCTTGAAGTTCCCCTTCTTTCCTTTGCCCTTTTTCTTGAAACTAGTGGTCTTGTTAACCATAAAGACTTGATGCTCCTTATTGATTTCTACCTCTGTAGCTTTGAGCATTGCAAAGAGCTCGGGAATCGTCTTGTTCATCCCTTGCATATTATAGTTCATCATGAAGACTTTATAGCTTGGTGGCAGTGAGTGAAGAACTCTGTCAATGACACTATCATCCGGAAGATTAACTCCCAGTTGAGTCAAGTGGTTATGGTACCCAGACATTCTGAGTATGTGTTCACTGATAGAACTGTTCTCGTCCATCTTGCAACTATAGAACTAGTTGGAGACTTCATATCCCTAAACCGAGGCATTTGTTTGAAATATTAACTTCAACTCCTGAAACATCTCATATGCTCCATGACGTTCAAAACGTCTTTGAAGTCCTGATTCTAAGCCGTAAAGCATGGCACACTGAACTATTGAGTAGTCATTAGATTTAGCTTGCCAGACGTTCACAACAACAGCAGTTGCTCCTGCAGCAGGCCTTGCACCTAGCGGTGCATCAAGGACGTAATTCTTCTGTGCGGCAATGAGGATAATCCTCAAGTTACGGACCGAGTCCGTGTAGTTGCTACCATCATCTTTCAGCTTAGCTTTCTCTAGGAACGCATTAAAATTCAAGGAAACGGTAGCACGGCCATTGATCTACAACATAGATATGCAAAAACTATCAGGACTAAGTTCATGATAAATTTAAGTTCAACTAATCATATTACTTAAGAACTCCCACTTAGATAGACATCCCTCGAGTCATCTAAATGATCACGTGATCCATATCAACTAAACCATGTCCGATCATCACGTGAGATGGAGTAGTTTTCAATGGTGAACATCTCTATGTTGATCATATCTACTATATGATTCACGTTCGACCTTTCGGTCTCAGTGTTCCGTGGCCATGTATGTACATGCTAGGCTCGTCAAGTTTAACCCGAGTATTCCGCACGTGCAAAACTGTCTTGCACCCGTTGTATGTGAACGTAGAGCTTATCACACCCGATCATCATGTGGTGTCTCGGCACGACGAACTATCGCAACGGTGCATACTCAGGGAGAACACTTATACCTTGAAATTTTAGTGAGGGATCATCTTATAATGCTACCGCCGTACTAAGCAAAATAAGATGCATAAAAGATAAACATCACATGCAATCAAAATATGTCACATGATATGGCCATCGTCATCTTGTGCCTTCGATCTCCATCTCAAAAGCACCGTCATGATCTCCATCGTCACTGGCTTGATACCTTGATCTCCGTTGTAGCGTCATTGTCGTCTCGCCAAGTATTGCTTCTACAACTATCGCTAATGCATAGTGATAAAGTAAAGGAATTACATGTCGATTGCATTTCATACAATAAAGCGACAACCATAAGGCTCCTGCCAGTTGCCGACAAATTTTACAAAACATGATCATCTCATACAACAACGTATATCATACCATGTCTTGACCATATCACATCACAACATGCCCTGCAAAAACAAGTTAGACGTCCTCTACTTTGTTGTTGCAAGTTTTACGTGGCTGCTACGGGATTCTAGTAAGAACCTTCCTTACCTATGCATCAAAACCACAACAATGTTTCGTCAAGTTTGTTGATTTAACCTTCAACAAGGACCGGCCGTAGTCAAATTTGATTCAACTAAAGTTGGGGAAACAGACACCCGCCAGCCACCTTTATGCAAAACAAGTTGCATGTCTGTCGGTGGAACCGTCTCATGAACGTGGTCATGCAAGGTTTGTTCGGGCCGCTTCATCGAACAATACCACCGAATCAAAATAAGAAGTTGGTGGTAAGCAGTATGACTATGATCGCTCACAACTCTTTGTGTTCTACTCGTCCATATCATCTACGCATAGACCTGTCTCGGATGCCACTGTTGGGGAATGCAGCATGCAATTTCAAAAAAATTCCTACGATCACGCAAGATCTATCTAGGAGATGCATAGCAATGAGAGGGGAAGAGTGTGTCCACGTATCCTCGTAGATCGAAAGCGGAATCATTAGCTTAGCAAGGTTGATGTAGTGAAACGTCTTCTCAATTCAGCCGATCAAGCACCGAACGTAAGACACCTTCGAGTTCTGCACACATTCAGCTCGATGACGTCCCTCGAACTCTTGATCGAGCAAAGTGTCGCGGGAGAGTTTCATCAGCACGGCGGTGTGATGATGGTGATGGTGATATGACCCGCGCAGGGCTTCGCCGCTATGACAATATAACCGGAGTAAATGGTGGAGGGGGGCACCGCACACGGCTAAGAAATAATTGATGTGCTTAGAGGCCGCCCCGGTATATAAAGGAGGGAGAGGGTGTTGGAGATATGCCCTAGAGGCAATCATGTATGATGATATTTCCTATATGATTATGAATAAAGATAGTCCTTGGACATTGTTAATGATGTGTATCGGCAAATGCATTGACTTGTTTGTGGGACTATGCATTATATGATGACTGTCCTAAAAGGTCCCTAGTCGAAAGGGCTGTGTGGACGTGCAGCCGACTAGACTAGCATATGACACGGTCGATGGCTCGGTCTCACTAGCCATGGAGCATTGGATGCTAACCGGATAATAGGGACTTGGAAAGGTCTTGTCGGATTCGTCGTAGTCGGATCCGAGTCGAGATAAGGTCCGAGTCGGACAGACCCAACTATGAGACGCAGCGATATGTCATCTGTGAGTCTCTAGTACAACATACGTTCTATGTCCTAAGACCTGAGCTGGCACATGTACTCGTGATGGTGACAGATCTGCTTTGGGCCAACCAAACGCTACTCAGTGACTGGGTAGTTACAAAGGTAGGTTTCAGGCTTGTCCAGACCCATGCCGCGAGACATGGTCGAGGAAGATGGGATTTGCCCCTCCGATCAGGAGAGATATACTCTGGGCCCCTCGTGTGATTCGGCCAGGATAAGCATGGCCATGCGACAAGGATTATGAGATAATCCGGATAGTGGTCGGGATCACTGGAACGAGAAAGAGATCGGGCTAGCACAAGGATGAAAGACTCGCCTTTATCCCGACAACATATATCGTGGCAAAAGGAATGGAAGTTTGATGTATAGGTTCGCTAACCAGCTTCATAGTCTGCTTGGTGTTCGGCATGCCTTGCTAGAGGCCGCTACCAACCGTGCAGTTCGGAGGTGATCCGAACTGCGACCAAGCCGACTTGAACCTAAGGGGTCACGCGCTTAAGGGAAGGAATCTACGAGGTCGTATCCGAGGACACTGGTTGGATGTGATCCGATCTGTATTTGGATTGTGGCCGAGTAGACTTGTGGGATTTAGGGTCCGTGCGAGGCCCAAGTGTTGAGCCCGCGACGGACGCCTATATAAAGTGGAGGTGCGGCACACTCATGCGGTTGATCGCTTCGGCGCTGTCACTAGGGTTTGCATGTGTTGCGAATAGACACCTCCACTCGCCGCCGGTTGTGTGATCGGACCTAGCAGTCCGCCGCACGATGTTCCTCCTGCACGCGCGGATACCTTTAGAGGCGGTGCACTTGCGCCGCTCCGGCGAACTTGTACGTGGGAACCGACGACCGATTGTTCGAGGAGATCGGACGAGGAGGAGACAAACCACGCGGACATGCTGCCCCAACTCTTCTTCCGCTGCACGGCACTGCACGTCTAGTGGTAACGAACTGTGATCCATCTCCCGTAGCATGTTCCTGGTTGTTCTGCGCGTAGGAAAATTTTAATTTGCAGTCGACGCACCCTACCGTATAACTCAACAGAGGGGAGGAGGCCGGCCTAGGGCGCGCAGAGCAATCGCACTTGGACTCCTAGTCCTATTCGCCCCGTTCCTTCTATCGGAGGGGGAAAGGGGAAAGGAGAGGAAGAGGGAGATGGAAAGGGGGCCGCAACCCCTCCCCTTGTCCAATTCGGACTTCCCATGGGGGGGGGGCGCCACCCCCTTGTGGGCTGCCTTGCCTCTTCCCTATGGCCCATATGGCCCATAACTTCCCCCGGGGGGTTCCGGTAACCCCTCGGTACTCCGATAAAAACCTGAAACACTTCGGAACCATTCTAGTGTCCGAATACTATCGTCCAATATATCAATCTTTACCTCTCGATCATTTCGAGACTCCTCGTCATGTCCGTGATCTCATCTGGGACTCCGAATAATCTTTAGTCACGAAAACACATAACTCATAATACAAATCGTCATCGAACGTTAAGCGTGCGGACCCTATGGGTTCGAGAACTATGTAGACATGACTGAGACACATATCCGATCAATAACCAATAGCGGAACCTGGATGCTCATATTGGTTCCTACATATTCTACGAAGATCTTTATCTGTGAAACTGCATTGACAACATATGTCATTCCCTTCGTCATCGGTATGTTACTTGCCCGAGATTCGATCATTAGTATCTTCATACCTAGTTCAATCTCGTTACCGGCAAGTCTCTTTACTTGTTCCATAATACATCATCCCGCAACTAACTCATAAGTCACATTGCTTGCAAGGCTTATCACGATGTGTATTACCGAGAGGGCCTAGATATACCTCTCCGATACTTGGAGTGACAAATCCTAATCTCGATCTCTGCCAACCCAACAAACACCTTCCGAGATACCTGTAGATCATCTTTATAATCACCCAGGTACGTTGTGATGTTTGATAGCACACAAGGTATTCCTACGGTATTCGGGAGTTGCATAATCTCATAGTCAAAGGAATATGTATAAGTCATGAAGAAAGCAATAGCAATAAAACTTAACGATCATTATGCTAAGCTAACGGATGGGTCTTGTCCATCACATCATTCTCCTAATGATGTGATCCCGTTCATCAAATGACAACACATGTCTATGGTCAGGAAACTTAACCATCTTTGATTAATGAGCTAGTCTAGTAGAGGCATAATAGGGACACTTTGCTTTGTCTATCTATTCACACATGTGTCAAGTTTCCGGTTAATAAAATTCTAGCATGAATAATAAACATTTATTCTGATATAAGGAAATATAAATAACAACTTTATTATTGCCTCTAGGGCAGATTTCCTTCAGCATCCCCAAGCTTAACTCCTACTCGTCCTCGAGTAGGTAAGTGATAAAAACAGAATTTTTGATGTGGAATGCTGCCTAACATGTCATATCATATTCTTTTCTTTATAGCATGGACATTGGACTTTTATATTGTTCAAAGCAATAGTCTAGTTTTGACATGATAACTTAAATATTCTAGCATATCAACAATCAACCATGTCTTTCAAAATATCAACGCTAAAATAAGTTATCCCTAGCCCATTATTCTCAATCATTGATCCATTCAGCAAAAACACTTTCATATTAACTAGATCGAATACTCAAGTACGATCATATTGCCTCCTAGTTGGTGCTTTTATAAGAGAAGATGGAGACTCAAATTCAAAAATAAAAATTGCACAAAGTAAAAGGAAGGCCCTTCGCAGAGGGAAGTAGAGATTTGTAGAGGTGCCGAGCTCAAAGCGAAAAACTGAGATAAAAACATTTTGGGAGGTGTGTCCTTCCCACCAACGAAAATGACTTAGAGTTCCCAACACTTTCCATGCTAGATATATCATAGGCAGTTCCCAAACAGAAAATAAAGTTTATTCCTTTTTCAACCATACTTTCACTTTCCATGGCTAGCCGTATCCACGGTTGCCCTCCATACCAACACTTTCCAAGGAATTTATTATTTGACAACATAAAGTAATTTTTTTTTCATTTCGGGATTGGGCATCTCTAATACCTTTGCCTTACTCTCGTGCAATGACAAGTGAATAAACACACATCGTGAGAATAACACATCTAGCATGGAAAATATTAGCCACCCTTCACCGCTCCGCGAGCGGTACAAACAAACAAAAGAGAAGTTTATTTTGAAAATTAGAGATGGCACATACAAATTTGCTTAGAACGACAAAAGAATACCACATATAGGTAGATATAGTGGACTCATGTTGCAAAACTGGTTTAAAGGTTTTTGGATGCACAAGTAGAGATCATACTTAGTGCAAAATGAAGGCTAGCAAAAGATTGAGAAGTGACCAACCAAGAAATGAATAATCTCATAAGCAAGTGTTAAGCATAATTAACACCGAATAATGCACCACAAGTAGGATATAATTTCATTGCATAATTATTGACTTTCGTGCTTGCATAGGGAATCCCAAACCTTAACACCAATATTCTTACTAAAGCATAATTACTCGTCGAGATGACTCACATATCACATCATCGTATCTCAAAAGTATTACTAAGAATCAAGTTTATTTTGTCTAATGATCTTCATGAAAGTTTTTATTATATCTTTCTTGGATATCTATAACTTTGGGACTAATTTTCATATGTTGCTTTTGATAAGCTCAAACAAATATAAGTGAAGATCATGAGCATAATTTTCTTTCTCTCAAATTAATTTAAGCGAAGCAAGAAAGAATTTCTTGAAAATTTTACTAACTCTCAAGTAAATCTAAGTGAAGCAAAAGAGCATTTTTAAAAAAATACTAAAGCACACCGTGCTCAAAAATATATAAGTGAAGCACTAGAGCAAGTCCATAGCTCATAAAAATTTAAGTGAAGCATAGAGAGCAATTCTAACAAGTCATGACATAATTTTGGCTCTCTCAAACAGGTGTGTCCAGCAACGAATCAATACTTAAAACACAAAATAAAACAAGCAAAGACTCATATCATACAAGACGCTCCAAGCAAAACACATAGTATGTGACGAATAAAAATATAGCTTCGAGTAAAATACCGACGGTCGTTAGAAGAAAGAGGGGATGCCACTCGGGGCATCCCCAAGATTAGTTGCTTGCTCTCATTTGGATAATAGCTTGGGATGCCGGGGCATCCCCAATCTTAGGCTCTTCTTACTCCTTATCCCTTCATCCATCATAAGATAACCCAAAACTTGAAAACATCAATCACACAAAACTCAACAAAACCTTCATGAGATCCGTTAGTATAAGAAAATAAATCACTACTATAAGTATTATAGCAAACCAATTCATATTTTGTTCTTGAATTATATCTACTGTATTCCAACTTTTCTATGGCAAAAACTCCTCAAAGAAAACCATAGAGCCATCGAAACAAGTACACAACACAAAGAAAACAGAATATGTCAAAAACAGAACAGTCTGTAGCGATCTGACTATTTCGAATACTTCGGAAACTCCAAAAATTCTGAAAAAATTAGGACGACCTGAGAAATTCGTATATTAATCTTCTGAAGAAAGAATTGGCATTTTATCACGCTCTGGTAAGAAATGAGAATTGTTTTCGTGAGTGCAAAAGTTTCTGTTTTTCAGCAAGATCAAACAACTATCACCCAAGAAGATCCTAAAGGCTTTACTAGGCACAAACACTAACTAAAACACAAAAACACAATCATAACAGTAGCATAATTGTGCAAACACTGAAGAACATAAAGAAAAAAGCAAAAATATATTTTATTCACTGGGTTGCCTCCCAACAAGCGCTATAGTTTTATGCCCTAGGCATAACGCAAGGATCTAAGTTTTTTATTCCGTAGTTTTGGCAACTTTTGTAAGGGTTTTCTCAAACCCGGGAGGCTCTTTATGCTTCCCTAAATTCTCTGGAAAAGAAACCATCTTTAGATCCAAAATATCCAATCGCTTGTTGCAAAGAGTAATCAAGGTATTCATGCGATTGATACTACCATTGAGATGTTTGAGGGGTTCATTATATTTTTGCAATTCAGCCATATGTTTATGCAAATCACCAAGTTTATCTAACATTTGAACTCCCTCTGGGGTGAAAGAAAACTCCTTTTGATTTGGAACTCCCAAAATTCCTTCTAAAATTTCATAGGCAGCAATGGCATCAAGCTCAATAAAATTCCCTTTAGAGGCAAATCTAGGAGTTGTCTATGATGCAAAGCCAATCCTATGTAAAAATTACGAAGCAAGATGTTAGCATCCCCCTTTAAATTGCAAATATGATAAGATTCCATAAGCCTATACCAAGCATCTTTCAAATTTTCTCCTTGTCTTTACTAGAAGTAAAGCACTTCAAATCTGGTGACAGAGGAGGAGTAGGCAAGCTAGTCATTATGACAAGAAAGCAAGAACACGGATAGATCTGATGAGAATGCGGCGAATGAAAAAGAGGGTGAATAAAACTGCAATTTTTTGTGAAGGGGGGGAGAGGAAAACGAGAGGCAAATGGCAAATAATGTAAATTGCGAGGAGATGAGATTTGTGATTAGGAACCTGGTATATGTTGAAGATCCTCCCCGGCAACGGCGCCAGAAATTCCTTTTGATGCGGCTTGAAGCTACGTCGGTATTTCCCCAAAGAGGAAGGGATGATGCAGCACCACGACGGTAGGTATTTCCCTCAGTGGTGAAACCAAGGTTATCAAACTAGTAGCAGAACCTAGCAACGCAACGTAAACAACACCTACACACAAATAACAACTACTCCCAACCCGACGTGTAAAACACTACAAAAAAAAGACACATCCGTGACATTTTGGGCCGAACAAAAATTTTCTGTCATACATTTGACACTTCTATGACGATAATTGTGACAAAACCTGGTATCATCATAGATGTGGTGGGCTCCTACTTCTATGACAAAAAATCATGACAGAAAATGGGCTTTTCGTCCTGGGCGGGCCGGAGACGCAGCTGCATGACATTCTTTGGGTCATCCATGACGGAAAAAACCGTGGTAGAAGCAAGGGCGAGGAAAATTTCGGGGAGTTCCCTGTTATGGTGGGAGGTCGGGGGCCGAGCGATGCGCTGCTTTCTCGTACGTACGCTGCTGCGTGTGTGCGAGGCGTTGGCTCTAATCGAACCCGAGCGAGGCGTTGGGCTCTAATCGAACCCGAGCGACAGACCGCAGTTACGCGTTATCGAACCCGGCGATCGATCGATGGCTGTTAACTAAACCCGATCGGCGATTCGCCGCTCTTCTGCTAATCGAAGCCGATGGATGCTGCCTCTCTGGATGAACGTGAGCGTTGCGGGGGTTGGATGAGCGGTGGCGGTGGCGTTGCCTCTGGATGAACAGGACCCGTGGTGTGGAGGGCTGGATGAGCGATGAGACGGTGGAGGGGTGGTCGAGCGATGGCGGTGGAGTAAGCGCAGTGGAGGTTGGATGAACAGGAGCCCGTGGATGAGCGATCGCGGTGGAGGCTGGAGGAGGTCGATGGTGGATGAATAGTAGCCCGTGGAGGCTAGAGGAGGTCGACGGTGGAGATGAACAGTATCCTGTGGAGTCCCGTTTTGCGGTACGCCACACCCCTCCCGATGAACAGGACCCCCGTTTCGACCATAGCGCTCCAACATAATTCCGTTTCGTCCATTTTGCGGTACGCCAAACCCCTCCCGATCAACAGGAACCCCGTTTCGACCGTAGGAGGTCCGTTTCCTCCGTTTTGCGGTACGCCACACCCCTCCCGATCAACAGGACCCCTGTTTCGACCGTAGGAGGTCCGTTTCCTTCGTTTTGCGGTACGCCACACCCCTCCCGATCAACAGGACCCCCGTTCGCATTCTGTTCCGACCCAGTCGGTTGGCTCCCCATGAACACGACGAGGACGCTGTTTCTCTGTTCCGACCCAGCCATGTACACGAGCCCTGGCCGTACGGATGCGTGAGTAGGCGTTCGAGACCCCGCCCGTATGTACGTACGTGGCCATATTTTCTTTCTTGCACCCTGGCATTTGTACGTATGTGTACATGCTACATGCGCGCCTCTACTACGACACGTGCACGCCTCTACTACGACACGTGCGCGCCTCTACATCGACCAGTATGTACGTACACGTTCACGACCAGAATGACAACGCTACGTACGCTTCGACCAGGTGGGTCCCGACTGTCAGGCACTTAGCTGGTGGGTCCCAGCAGTCAGGGGGCGAATAATTTTTTTGCCTGGACGCACTTCCTTGCGTGCGAAGATGTAGCTGGTGGGTCCCAGCAGTCAGGGGGAAACATTTTTTCGTGAAATACGGTGGCCCATCAGGTGGGTCCTTGCTATTAGGTGGAGGAATAATTATTTTGCGCGTAATAAGGAGGCACTTCCTTGCTGCGGCCGTGGACCCGGTATCGGCCTCTCCACGTCTGATCCATGTCCGATGGAAGCCGTTCCTTGACCATGTTGACCACGCGCGCCACGAGAGCACCAGTGGCGGTGGATGACAGCGAGGCCTAGGAAGGGACGACGCGGAGCGGGGAAGACGCGCGATGGATGCCCACGCATAGAGGAGTACGAGGTTCACCGGTTCATTGTGGTGTGAGGCTGTCATCGCCACAGAATAACGAGGTGTGGGTGAGTAGAGGGATGGCCTGGCCAGCGGTGGGAGTAGTAGAGGCGGTGAGGCCTCCGCCGCATCGCAGCCGGCCACAGGAGGCGGGAGCACGAGGCACGACCGGTCTTTGGTTTGGGTTCTTTGGAGCAAGAAGACCAGAGGTTGAAGAAGCACTACGGCCGTTGGATGGACATCGACGGTCACCGGAGGTAGAATCATGCATATTGACTAAGTTGACAAAGCCCTCCGTCGATCAACTTAGTAGGCCCACAAGTCAGCCTGCCACTATACCGGGTCCCGGCTAAGCGGGAGTATTCATTATTTTGTGCGTAATAAGGAGGCACCTCCTTGCGTGCGAAGATATAGCTGGTGGGTCCGAGCTGTTAGCGTGATAGCGTTTTTCGCGAAATACAGAGGCCCTTTCGGTGGGTCCCCGATGTCAGGTGGAGGAATCATTATTTTGCGCGTAATAAGGATGCATTTCCTTGCGTGGGGCCGTGGACCCAGCTGTCGGCCTCTCCATGTGTACTCCACTTCAGATGCATGTCGGTCATTGACCACGTTGACCAGGCCGCACGAGCACCAGGCGGTGGTCGGCGGCGAGGCCCTAGGAAGGAGCGACACGGAGGCATGGAAGACTCGGCGATTGTTTCCCACGGAGGAATCTGTTGTCTGAGGTTCTTGGTTCGTCTGCCCTCGCCGGAGAATAACAGCAGGTGTAGTTGAGTAGAGGGATGGCTAGGCCAGCGATGGGAATCTGGGGTGGGCGGTGAGGCTGTGGCGGCTGACCGGCCGGCCGTGGGGAGGAGGGAGTAGGCAGCCCCGCCGGCGCTTGTTTGAGCGGCTGGAGCAGGAAGAGCAGATATTGAAGAAGCACGACGGCTTTTGGATGGACATCGTACGATCACTGGAGCTAGAATCATTCATATTGACTAATTTGAAAAAGCCCTCCGTCCCCGTCAACTTAGTAGGCCCACAAGTCAGCCTCCCACCATGGTGGGTCCCAGCTAGCAGGGGGAGTATTCATTTTTCTGTGCGTAATAAGGAGGCACTTCCGGTGGGTCCGAGCTGACAGCGGGGGGAACGTTTTTTTCGCGAAATACGGTGGTCCGTCCGGTGGGTCCCAGCAGTCAGGGGCAAACGTTTTTTTCGTGAAATACGGTGGCCTGTCCGGTGGGTCCCAGCAGTCAGGGGGGAAACATTTTTTCGCTAAATACTGGTGGCCCGTCCGGTGGGTCCCTGTTGTCAGGTGGAGGAATAATTATTTTGCGCGTAATAAGGAGGCACTTCCTTGCGGCTGCCGTGGACCCGGTGTCGGCCTCTCCACGTCTGATACTCTTCCGATGGAAGTCGGTCGTTGACCACATTGACCACGCCGCGCCGAGCACCACGGCGGTGGACGACGGCGAGGCCTAGGAAGGGGACGACGCGGAGCCGGGGAAGACGCGGCAGTGGATGCCCACGTGGAGAGGGGTACGAGGGTTCACTGGTTCGGCTGCGGTGTGAGGCTGCCGTCGCCGCAGAATAACAGGGGGAGTGGGTGAGTGGAGGGATGGCCTGGCCAGCGGTGGGAGTAGTATGGGGGCGGTGAGGCCTCCGGCAGCCTGGCCCGCCACGGAGGCAGGAGCATGCTTGACACGACCAAGCCTTTGCTTTGGGCGGCTGGGGCAAGAAGACCAGAGGTTGAAGAAGCACTACGACCGTTGGATGGACATCATTGACCACGCCGCGCCGAGAGCACCAGGGCGGTGGACGACGGCGAGGCCTACGAAGGAGCGACACGAGCCGGGAAGACACGGCGGTGGCTGCCTGTGATGGAGAGTACGATGGTTGGTAGTTCGGCTGCCATCACCGGAAAATAACAGGAGGTGTGGGTGAGTAGAGGATAGACAGGCCAGGGATGCGAGTATGATGGGGCCGTGAGGCCTGCCCGGCAAACCTTTGCCCGGCCCACGGGAGGCGAGGCGGCGGTTCGACGGTGCTGGTTTGGGCGGTGGGCGGGAAGATCGAGATCTTGAAGAAACACGATTGCCGTTAGATTGACATCTAACGATGCGGCGTAGTAGAGTCAATTGTTGACTAAGTTTCTTTTTTGAGAAACCTTGTGTACGCATGAACTTAGTAGGCCCACAAGTCAGCCTCCAAATCTGTGGCAGACAACATAAATCTCATTTGCTATTTTTTTATAATTTGCAGCCCATTCGCTAATTCTTAAGTAATTTATTACAACCCATTTTCTGCCCAGGACCACGGTCAAAAAGTTCAACCTAATTTTGCATATTTTGGTGGAGTCCGAACTATTGTAATCCCGAAATGATAAACATTTTTTTAAGAACTTATTGATTTGACAAAAAATTCATTTTGTTTTTGTAAGCAAATAAGACGTGGGACAATTGAGTTGGTTTAAGGGAAAACCAGTGGTAAAAAATCTGCGCTGGGTGGGAAAAAACAACAAAAATAAGGATGTAAATATGAAAAGGGAATTTTATGTGTTTTCAATATAATGATACGTGTGTATGAACTAGTAAAACTATAGGTAGAGATTAAAAAATGGATGTAGGACATGCGTTTCAAGAGGAAAATTGAACTGGGCTGTGTGTTTGATTCAGTAAAAAAAACTGCCTGCGGATGTTGTAAGACAAAATATAACTAACGCTGGCGGGCTAGAGGCCAGTAGATACTTGCTGGATCTTTGTGCCCCGTTGTCTTCATGGGCTGGGCCTGTTAAAAACAAAACCAACCCTGGGCAGTCTATAGCATAGTTGAAACTTGCTCGACCTGAAAAAACAATATACGTGCTCAATAAACAAGAGAATTCTGCAAGTACAGACTGATAACTGGGATTCAGCACGGATATTGTTTTTTATCGTGATAATAAGTGCATGCACTTGTTTTGAAAAAATTGGAGAACTGGGAATTCGAACGACGGGTGCTTATGCTACCCATCAAATAAAAATCAGGTGCCTGAAAATTCGTTTCGAAACAAATGATTCAGCTTTATATCCACGTTGACCCTCGGCATGATGGTTGGAAGCAAATGCAAGTTCATACCAAAAGATCGTTAACAACAATACCAACTTGCGGACGACAAGGTAGCACAACTACCAATACCAAACTAACTTATAATCTTTTTACTCCTGGCCCTAGTGTTCGTCTAGTAGAAAATCTTGCGGAGAACCAGCTCCTGCTCCTTCTCTTGCTCCAGGTCCCCGAGGTGGTACTGGTGCATCACCCAGTTGGTCCTCTGCTGGTCGAAGTTCTTGTTGGTGTGCAGCACCAGAACCTTTTTTGCTGCCCGTATGCCGGCCGTTGACCATCACCGGCAAGGTATTGCCGGTCTTGAGCCACATCGCGTGCATGTCGCACTCCGACTATATCTTGCAACGCTTCCACCTGCCCCTTTTGAACGCCCTGGAATTGCACTGGAAGAAATGCTTCCTGATACCTGCAGTATTGTGGAATACAGGTTTTAGTGTATGTAGTTGGCATTTTCATAACATCTTTGGCATGTTGAAGTCACTTGTTTCACTTTTTATTAACTGTCAAATTGTAATTGCTTCACCAGGTCTACGTCTAAAAAGAATAATAGAGCTATAAACAAAGGAATATGTTTGTGCAAGTAGACGGCCGATCGGTGTCTTACCTGGAAATTTCTCAGGTTGGGTGTACCATATACCGTGCTCGCTGTCGATGGTTGGTATGAACAAATCGATGAGAGACTGAAATCTCGCGCTGTCAGCACTCATTTTGGCCTCAAGGTGCTCGATCAGCTCATGATCCATGGGATCGAACTTGATGCCTGCCGTCAGCACCGGCCAATCCTTCTTCGACTTGCATCGGTAATTCCAGTTATATGGTACTCAATGTATGATCAATCGACTGTTTTAAGTGAATGATGAAAGATTTCGACAGATAAGTGGTACTCCAAATCTGAAGTCTAGAATACCCGAACACGCCACCGGGATTCTTGTGTCACCTCACGCCCAGCGTGTTGTCACGTCAATTCAATGTGTGGACATGATGAATAATTTGACCGACGTATACTAGTACTGCTACTGTACTACTTACTAGTCGTATTTAGTGTCACAATTTATACATAGGTTTAACTAACAAGTACGCACTTGAAGCCTAACTGATATATATATATATATATATATATATATATATGGCTTCTGCACAGCATCTCCATCATCATTATCAGTACATCCTACGCAGGTGAGTTAGGATGCACTTGATCCCAGGAAGGTATCTATCCTTCAAACCAGAGGAGTGCTTCAAACTAACAACAGTACATAATATCCAACAAAAGAGGGTCGTGCTACAACAGCAGAATACATAGCTCAGTCTAGATATCAGCACGAATCAAGTTGTGCATATTTGCTATTGGCATGAACCACATCGCCACATGTCGGGTTTGCAAAAGCCATCCATCGCATGGAAGCTTGATGCCTTTCACACTGCGAAGATTATCGGCAACAAAGGCGTGTCGACGAATCTCTGGATATGGTGATTCATGAAACCCATGGTATGATGTGTAAACACAGTCCCCCCTCGCGAATGGAAGTTGCATAGCACGGTAATCATCACCGGTGATATGATCGATGATTGGTTGGATGATTGGATAATTGAGCCCGAGGAACAAGGAGTGGTTGCCGAGGCTGTAAACCCGCCTCGATTGAATACGCTCGCCCAACTGAGCTGGGATCTTTCTCGAACACGAAGCAGCCATAGCCATCAATGTCATTTAACGCCCATACGCATTGTATCGCATGTGGTTTGATGTAATGGTTTGGTCAATTTGGTGCGATGCGAATGAGCATCAAATGACCGCCATCAGCTGAACGAGCGATAAACCACCACCCATCGGCTGGTATGATTCCAGGTCCTGGAATCATGAAGGCCAGCGCATTTGCATCTGCTGCAACAATTCAAATTGGAGACCAAAAGGACAAAAATAAACAATCATGTTCAGAGTATGTGTGGAATTAAAATTATTATAAAAGTGACACATATCATAGATAGAGAATTGCAATGCCGTGGTAATCATACCCCAAGTTAAAAAAGGGATAATTGATTTTATGCCCCTAGTTGGGTCACACTCGGCAGGTTTACCCCTAGTTTCCAAAAACACTTGTTCTTGCCCAAACCAGTTTGCTCCTCTTATGCTTTTGCCCTTCGATTTGTTTGACCATCACTTTGAAAACTTCATAAAAAATTCATACTAACTCAGAAAAATTCAAATAAGATATCAAAATGTTCAGAAAAGCATCACCTATATGTGCATGTCATTTACATTCATGAAAAAGTGTTGTCCAGTCCCCATCTTCGTTTTAGCTCATATGATCTTAGCATGAATAGTAAATCTAAAAAAATCTAAAAATTCTAAAAATAATTTGGTGGCAAACTTTGACCAATGTTTTGAGTGCTTGCCAAGTTTCATATGGGAATGACATTCGTGGAAGTCATGGCAAAAAAAAACAAAAAGCAATGGTCCAAAATTTCACTTTTTACCACGACTTCCATGAATGCCATTCCCTTATGAAACTTGGCAAGGACTCAAAATATTGGTGAAAGTTTGCCACCAATTTTTCTTAGAATTTTTAGATTTTTTAAATTTTATTGTTCATGCTAAGATCATATGAGATAAAATTTAGATGGGGACTAGCCAACACTTTTTTCATGAGTGCAAATGACATGCACATATAGGTGATGCTTTTCTGAACATTTTGATATCTTATTTGAATTTTTCTGAGTTAGTATGAATTTTTTACGAAGTTATCAAAGTGATGGTCAAGCGGTCAAAGGGCAAAAGCATAAGAGGGGCAAAGTGGTTTGGGCAGGAACAAGTGTTTTCGGAAACTAGGGGTAAACCTGCTGAGTGGGACACAACTAAGGGCACCAAATTAATTATCCCCCAAAAAAATAAGCCAATGGCTTTCATATTCTAGCAATATGTCATGGTTCAAACATCATGTAACAATGAGAGTAAAACAGCTATGACAGCGCCTACCCATATTCTACCATAGCACTTACTACTACTGTTCTCATATCAACTCTAAGCAATAACATGCGTTGTTATAAAAATCTTGTAAACAAGAGTAACATATAGCAATCATGATGTTATGCTCATAATATGTATTCTAACAATCATTAGATGCCAATTGTTCTCATATCAACTCTAACAATAACATGTGTGGTCATAAAAATCTAGGCAATGAGAGGAACATATAGCAATGATGTGGTTATAGACATGCTATGCATTCTAAATTTGTAACAAATGAACAGGCAGTCGTATTCATAAGGTAAAGAAGAGATGAGATAGAACAATTACACGACGATAGATTCCACCAGTATAGGCAGCCAACTGCGTGCGTCGATGGCGTAAACGATGCCATCGTGCACTATAGCATCGAGGCAAATGTTGCCTCAACAAGATTGATGATGAGCCATAACCATGTATGGCGACCGGATTACAGATAGACTAATCCCATGTTGAACAAGGCAATGAGCTTGTAATCTATGTAGACTTCTGATGGTGTGGGCACTTCGCAGATTACAACTTTCTACAAATAGAGGTCGAGCCAAAAGCTTGACGCGTCTCGTGCGTAGGAGGCAGGAGTGTCCGGCGGGCCGCGAGGCTCGATGGCGGCGGTATCCAACGATGGAAGGGTGATCTCTCGCTGGGTGTAGATATCCGCGAGACGCCACGGACTACTGGAGTGGTGGATTAGGACGATCCAGTTGGCCTTCATGCCCGCCCAGTAGTGGCCGCGCATGAAGGGCAGGTGGACGGGTAGTGGTAGCATGTCGAGGGGCACCACGGCAACCTCCGTAGGATCGTCAAGTCGGTGTCTGGGCCACCTGCGAGGATCGGGCATCAACTAGTAGGGTGTCTTGAAAAGAGCCGGCCGGTTGCAGACAAGTAGATGGTACAAAGACACCGAGCATGCAGCCAGACGGACGGTGCTGAGTAGGTCCATACGACTACAGATCTGCTCCAAGAGAACATCGGGGAGGGAATTCCAATGCGGCTCTGCGTGTCGATCCGGTTCTGCCATTGGGGTTTTCGGTGCTGCGAGCGGCGGGGAAGTGGATTGGTAGGCGGCGAAGAAGCTTCTCCTCATGTGGCCGAAAGCGGTGAGCGGGGGATATGGTATGCGAGCTACCAAGGAAGATGGCGCGTGAGCGGGCGAGCAAAGGAGCGGGGTAAATGGTGTGCTGACGGCGATGGGGAAGAGAGGAGGAAGAAGAAGAGAGGAGGAAGAAGAGTGGAAGACGGGGAAGAAAGTGCATTAAATCTCAATTCTACTAGTACTACTACCGGGATATACCGTCCTTCGGAGTGTAAATAGTTACACCGATGACATGTGGGTCTACCACAAGAGGGCCCATATGTCAGCTTAATGGAGGACAGAGGTGCGTGGGCGTATTTGGCGGAAGTGTGCTCTCTTGGAAAACATGATGGCGATCTTGGGTAAGGCTGATTTAGTAACACCAACACGCTGGTTCAGCTTATTAATTACGTGTCCCATCTGCTGCAGCGTGTATTGTCACTTCACTGTGAAGACTAGTTGAATAGTTCTCTCTGACCGAGATGGGGAATAATGGATCGCGAGGACTTCCTTTCTATAGTATCCCTATGCCTCTACGCTCACTTCACTCATTTTGCTCCGTACCTAGTCACTTGTTGAAATCTGTAGAAAGACAAATACTCCATATTTGGGAACAGAGGGAGGCTTTTACTCCGTATTTGGGAACAGAGGGAGTATCACCATATTGAGGGAACAGAGGAAGCTTGAAATATGAACATGTCAATGGGAGGGAGAAAGCCCCATGCATGCATGCATGCATGCATGCAACATGCAACATTCACACGTACACATGGACGCACGCAACACTCACGCACCCATGCGGCACACAGCACACGACACAACTCACACACTCACTCTCAAGTGCTCAACCTACTCCCTACGTCCGCGAAAGACTGTACATTTAGAGATTTACACATTAACCAGGGCATAATTAACGCCCAAAAGTAGCAAACTTATGTGTGCATGCGACCATTGAGAGAAGAAGATTAAATGAAGGCCGTTGCATGCTGTAATTAAGGATAGACATGTAGCCTATACCTACAGCACAAGTTAGTGCATTAGTCAATCAATATCGATTTAGATGTACATCATGTACTACACTCTTTGTTTTATAGCTGATGTACACTCTTTGTTGGAAGACCGAGGGAGGACACGTGCATGCACTCACATACACAGCCTGGGCGGTTCGCGCTCAAGGGTTGTACTCGTGTTGCGCCTGCGTAAAGTTTTGTTTAACTGATTTCTTTGCTCTGCCAACTGACAGATGGGACCCAGAAACCAGGTGACAATTTAACCATTCAACAAAGTGCCACGTCGACTATGTGGCGGTCGGTCGATTGCAATACGGATTGCTCACGATGAGCTAGTGATCGTATAATCACCGCAAAACTATATATAGTGACCGTAAAGAGCGTATTGTTACATACGTTGACCGCCAGTGTATTTTTCTCGTTTCAAATTAATCCATATTAATCGGAAAGGACACAATATGGACTACTACTAGTACTAGTACTCCCTCCGTTTTTATTTACTCTGCATATTAGAGTTGACTGAAGTCAAACTTCGTAAAGTTTGACCAAGTTTATAGAAAAATAATATAGACATTTATCATAATAAATCTATATGATGTGAAAGTACATTCAATAATAAATCTAATGTTGTTGATTTGTTATTGTATATCTTAATATTTTTGTTTATAAACTTGGTCAAAGATTGTAAAACTGGACTTTGACCAAAACTAATATGCGAACTAAATAAAAACGGAGGGAGTACTGCTTTGATGTGTCCCATCAACTCGCCGAACGAGGAGAAGCTTGCTTACTACGCCTCTCCCCACGCTGTGAGTGGTTCGCAGGACTGACGAGAGGGTTTTGACTACAACGCCCTCTCCTCTCCCTCTCCCTCTCTCGCCCTCGCCCTCGCCCTCGCGGTGGGCGTGCAGCAGTTCAATCGGTGTCAGTTGCGAAGCATATTGTACTGTAGTATCATCATTGTTGGACCTTCAAAGAGGCGAAGAGCCAGGTGCAAGGTTCACACGAGTACGAACTGTTGAACCTCCCGAAGAGGCAAAGAGCCAAGCGCAAGGTTTTATAGGAGTTGTCGTCCTAGTAGGAGTGTACTACAAGCATGTAGCGAACGATGCTACTGTATGATGCCGCCACGTCACGTATATCCAAAGCTGTGCCACCTTTTTTTCTCAAAGAGCACGTTGGAGCCCATGCAACAACCACACAAGTTGCACGTACACATAACATATTTACTAGTAATAAATTCTAAAGGACAAATGCCAGTATGCCACACAAGTTCATCTCCAATTCATGTGATAAATTTGTGCACGACTAGTCTACATATATTCACAGCGCTACCATTCACAATTACCGTACTCCACTTAGACGTTATAGATGGGCTACATGTCCTCCTCCAGGTTCCAGTCCCAGGTGTTCTTCATGGATGGCACGATCCATAGCGGTGGGCAACGGGAATCATTGTCACAACTTTCTAGTCCGGTTCCACACAATGGAGACTCATCCAAGCTGAAGCGGCATAAATCAGGGAGAGCGTGTCCCAGCATGTCGTTCATCCGGCGGTGCACACTAAAGACACAACCATGCTTCATGAACGGCAGGCCTTCCGTGTCGTGCACGGAAGGTGGCATCCACTTCACAATGGGGTAGCTGTCACAATGAAAAGGGAGTACTCTCCAAGAGTGTTCCTCGGCACCCACGTAGCATCACGGGGGGTCGAACTCGGCGCCGTTCATCTGGTACACGCGGCATCCCAGATCTGGACACATGGTGACGTACATAGTCAAGGTCCATGCATAATAATATTGTGCTCAAATATGGCGGTCAGTAATACTGTGCAGCAAATAGTACTACTCCGGTATAGAGGAAGTAAAATAACCGGCTTATTATATATAGCCACTCTTGGCTACATGGATGAGATAGTAAGACATGGAAAAACAAAAATGGTGGCAGCTAGTGGGTTCAAGTCTTCAAGGGCCTAGCTAGCTATACGTGTCCTCCAAGGTAAAAAGTACTCCTACTAGTACTACTAAGTATACTACTAGTACAACAATGAAAGAGAAGGCGAGAGGGTTAAAAAATGGAGTACACAGGTAGATGGTGACGGTCCGATCGTGGTAGATTGTGTGACCGTGTTGCACATCGGTGGTACCATGGGTAACGATCGCTAAGATAGTTGATCCCAATATGCCAAAGTCAGCTACAAGGTTCCAGGTTAGACCGAATCGCGGATGCAAATGCACATCCAGGATCGGCGATCTTATTTTGATCCGGGGATGACTGGTCCCTGCAATATAATGGAGTACCGTTAGGGATGCAAATGATGGTTTGTGCATTCCCTTTGTAATCTCCCGTACCGTAGGATGGCAACCAGATGAAACAAGTCCCCGGGCTTTTCATTGCGAAGATGCGGCCTAGATGGCGCACGACGTCTTTGAACATGTAGGGGTACAAATCTGCCGCCGCCAACATGCGCCAGCCTCTGCCGTTACTGCCTCTTGCATTGATGGCAATCCTTATGTCGAACACCACGATGAGATAGTAATCGTCGTAGCCACGTCGCTTTGTCGGCGGGTCCGCAATTGATATCTTCTTCAATCTCATGTAGGCATCATCATACGTATTCAAGCCCAGCGAGTCCGGAAGGCCGATCCCAATGGTGGAGAACGGGTTGTTGGGGAACGTTGCAGAAAATAAAAATTTTCCTACGATTTCACCAAGATCCATCTATGAGTTCATCTAGCAACGAGTGATAGGAGTGCATCTACATACCTTTGTAGATCGCGAGCGGAAGCGTTCAAGAGAACGGGGTTGAGGGAGTCGTACTCGTCGTGATCCAAATCACCGATGACCAAGTGCCAAACGGACAGCACCTTCGCGTTCAACACACGTACGGAGGGATGACGTCTCCCGCACCTTGATCCAGCAAGGAGGAGGGAGAGGTTGATGAAGATCCAGCAGCACGACGGCGTGGTGGTGGATGCAGCAGGCTCGGCGGGGCATCGCCAAGCAACTACGGGAGGGAGAGGTGTAGCGAGGAGGGAGGGAGGCGCCAGGTGTTGGGTGCGGCTGCCCTCCCACCCCTCTTTATATAGGGACCCCAGGCGCCCGGCCCTAGGATATGGGATCTCCTACAGGCGGCGGCCAAGGGGGAGACTTGCCCCCAAGGCAAGTGGGCGCCCCTCCCTAGGGTTCCCAACCCTAGGCGCAGAGGGGGCCCAGGCGCACCAGCCCACCGAGGCTGGTTCCTCCCAGTTCAGCCCATGGGGCCCTCCGGGATAGGTGGCCCCACCCGATGGACCCCCGGGACCCTTCCGGTGGTCCCGGTACAATACCGGTGGACCCCGAAACTTTCCCGATGGCCGAAACTCGACTTCCCATATATAATTCTTTACCTCCGGACCATTCTAGAACTCCTCGTGACGTCCTGGATTTCATCCGGGATTCCGAACAACTTTCGGTTTGCTTCATACTCATATTCATACAACCCTAGCGTCACCGAACCTTAAGTGTGTAGACCCTACGGGTTCGGGAGACAGGCAAACATGACCGAGACTGCTCTCCGGTCAATAACCAACATCGGGATCTGGATACCCATGTCGGCTCCCACATGCTCCTCGATGATCTCATCGGATGAACCACGATGTCGAGGATTCAAGCAACCCCGTATACAAATCCCTTTGTCAATCGGTATGTTACTTGCCCGAGATTCGATCATCGGTTTCCCAATACCTCGTTCAATCTCGTTCCTGGCAAGTCACTTTACTCGTACCGTAGTACATGATCCCGTGACCAAACACTTGGTCACCTTGAGCTCATTTTGATGATGCATTACCGAGTGGGCCTAGTGATACCTCTCCGTAATACGGAGTGACAAATCCCAGCCTCGATCCTGGTCAACCCAAGCAGACACTTCGGAGATACCTGTAGTGCACCTTTATAGTCACCCGATTACGTTGTGACGTTTGGTACACCCAAAGCACTCCCTACGGTATCCGGGAGTTACACGATCTCATGGTCTAAGGAAAATATACTTGACATTGGAAAAGCTCTAGCAAAATGAACTACACGATCTTGTGCTATGCTTAGGATTGGGTCTTGTCCATCACATCATTCTCCTAATGATGTGATCCCGTTATCAATGACATCCAATGTCCATAGTCATGAAACCATGACTATCTATTGATCAACGAGCTAGTCAACTAGAGGCTCACTAGGGACATGTTGTAGTCTATGTATTCACACGTGTATTACGATTTCCGGATAATACAATTATAGCATGAATAAAAGACAATTATCATGAACAAGAATTACAATAATAATCCTTTTATTATTGCCTCTAGGGCATATTTCCAACAGTCTCCCACTTGCACTATAGTCAATAATCTAGTTACATTGTGATGAATCGAACACCCATAGAGTTCTGGTGTTGATCATATTTTGCTCACGGAAGAGGTTTAGTCAACGGATCTGCGACATTCAGATCCGTATGCACTTTGCAAATTTCTATGTCTCCGTCTTGAACATTTTGACGAATGGAGTTGAAGCGACGCTTGATGTGCCTGGTCTTCTTGTGAAACCTGGGCTCCTTGGCAAGTGCAATAGCTCCAGTGTTGTCACAGAAGAGTTTGATCGGCCCCGACACATTGGGTATGGCTCCTAGGTCGGTGATGAACTCCTTCACCGAAATTGCTTCATGCGCTGCCTCCGAGGCTGCCATGTACTCCGCTTCACATGTAGATCCCGCCACGACTCTCTGCTTGCAGGTGCAACTATCGCTCCACCATTCAACGTATACACGTATCCGGTTTGTGACTTAGAGTCATCCAGATCTGTATCGAAGCTAGCGTCGACGTAACCCTTTACGACAAGCTCTTTGTCGCCTCCATAAACGAGAAACATGTCCTTAGTCCTTTTCAGGTACTTCAGGATATTCTTGACCGTTGTCCAGTGTTCCTTGCCGGGATTACTTTGGTACCTTCCTACCAAACTTACGGCAAGGTTTACGTCAGGTCCGGTACACGACATGGCATACATAATAGATCCTATGGCTGAAGCATAGGGGATGACACTCATCTCTTCTTTATCTTACGTGGTAGTCGGGCATTGAGCCGAGCTCAATCTCACACCTTGTAATACAGGCAAGAACCCTTTCTTGGACTGATCCATTTTGAACTTCTTCAATATCTTATCAAGGTATGTGCTTTGTGAAAGGCCTATGAGGCATCTCGATCTATCCCTATAGATCTTGATGCCTAATATGTAAGCAGCTTCTCCAAGGTCCTTCATTGAAAAACTCTTATTCAAGTAGGCCTTAATGCTGTCCAAAAGTTCTATATCATTTCCCATCAAAGTATGTCATCTACATATAATATGAGAAATGCTACATAGCTCCCACTCACTTTCTTGTAGCATGAGGCTTCTCCATAAGTCTGCATAAACCCAAACGCTTTGATCATCTCATCAAAGCGAATGTTCCAACTCCGAGATGCTTGCACCAGCCCATAAATGGATCGCTGGAGCTTGCATACCTTGTTAACATTCTTAGGGTCGACAAAACCTTCCGG
This sequence comes from Aegilops bicornis, assembly GCA_021605145.1. NCBI lineage: Eukaryota > Viridiplantae > Streptophyta > Magnoliopsida > Poales > Poaceae > Aegilops > Aegilops bicornis. The sequence continues at coordinate 769,194,263 of CM038675.1, forward strand.
ATGCATCATATACAGTTCTTCCTTAAGATAGCCGTTAAGGAATGCCGTTTTGACGTCCATTTGCCATATCTCATAATCATGATTCGGACGGACTTCAGTTCCTACGGGAGAGAAAGTCTCATCGTAGTCAACCCGTTGAACTTGCCGATAACCCTTAGCGACAAGTCGAGCTTTATAGATGGTAATATTACCATCCGCGTCCGTCTTCTTCTTAAAGATCCATTTGTTTTCTATCGCTCGCCGATCATCGGGCAAGTCTGTCAAAGTCCATACTTTGTTTTCATACATGGACCCTATCTCGGATTGCATGGCTTCAAGCCATTTGTTGGAATCTGGGCCCGCCATCGCTTCTTCGTAGTTCGAAGGTTCACCGTTGTCCAACAACATGATTTCCAGGACAGGGTTGCCATACCACTCTGGTGTGGAACGTGTCCTTGTGGACCTACGAAGTTCAGTAGCAACTTGATCCGAAGTACCTTGATCATCATCATTAATTTCCTCTCCAGTCAGTGTAGGCACCAGATGAAAATTTTCCTGAACTGCACTACTTTCCGGTTCAAGAGGTAGTACTTCATCGAGTTCTACTTTCCTCCCACTTACTCCTTTCGAGAGAAACTCTTTTTCCAGAAAGGATCCGTTCTTGGCAACAAAGATCTTGCCTTCGGATCTAAGGTAGAAGGTATACCCAATGGTTTCCTTAGGGTATCCTATGAAGATGCATTTTTTCCGACTTGGGTTCGAGCTTTTCAGGTTGAAGTTTCTTGACATAAGCATCGCATCCCCAAACTTTTAGAAATGACAGCTTAGGTTTCTTCCCAAACCATAATTCATACGGTGTCGTCTCAACGGATTTAGGCGGAGCCCTATTTAAAGTGAATGTAGCTGTATCTAGGCGTATCCCCAAAATGATAGCGTTAAATCAGTAAGAGACATCATAGATCGCACCATATCCAATAGAGTGCGATTACGACGTTCGGACACACCGTTCTGTTGAGGTGTTCGGGCAGCGTGAGTTGTGAAACGATTCCACATTTCCTTAAGTGTGTACCAAATTCGTGACTTAAATATTCTCCTCCACGATCTGATCGTAAGAACTTTATTTTTTGGTCACGTTGATTCTCTACCTCATTCTGAAATTCCTTGAACTTTTCAAAGGTCTCAGACTTGTGTTTCATCAAGTAGACATACCTATATCTACTTAAGTTGTCTGTGAGAGTGAGGACATAACGATATCCTCCGCGAGCCTCAATACCTCATTGGACCGCACACATCATTATGTATGATTTCCAATAAGTTGGTTGCTCGCTCCATTGTTCCGGAGAACGGAGTCTTGGTCATTTTTCCCATGAGGCATGGTTCGCATGTGTCAAATGATTCATAATCGAGAGACTCTAAAAGTCCATCAGCATGGAGCTTCTTCATGCGCTTGACACCGATGTGACAAAGGCGGCAGTGCCATAAGTATGTGGGACTATCGTTATCAACTTTACATCTTTTGGTATTCACACTATGAATATGTGTAACATCACGTTCGAGATTCATTAAGAATAAACCATTGACCATCGGAGCATGACCGTAAAACATATCTCTCATATAAATAGAACAACCATTATTCTCGGATTTAAATGAGTAGCCATCTCGTATTAAACAAGATCCTGATACAATGTTCATGCTCAGACTTGGCACTAAATAACAATTATTGAGGTTTAAAACTAATCCTTTAGGTAAATGTAGAGGTAGCGTGCCGACGACGATCACATCGACCTTGGAACCATTCCCGACGCGCATCGTCACCTCGTCCTTTACCAGTCTCCGCTTATTCCACAGCTCCTGTTGTGAGTTACAAATATGAGCAACGGCACCGGTATCAAATACCCAGGAGTTACTACAGTGCTGGTAAGGTACACATCAATTACATGTATATCAAATATACCTTTAGTGTTGCCAGCCTTCTTGTCTGCTAAGTATTTGGGGCAGTTCCGCTTCCAGTGACCCTTCCCTTTGCAATAAAAGCACTCAGTCTCAGGCTTGGGTCCATTCTTTGACTTCTTCCGGGCAACTGGCTTACCGGGCGTAGCAATATCCTTGCCATCCTTATTGAAGTTCTTCTTACCCTTGCCCTTCTTGAACTTAGTGGTTTTACATGATCCGAGTCAATATCCTTGTCATCTAAGTGTTACATGATCCGAGTCGACTAGGCCGTGTCCGATCATCACGTGAGACGGACTAGTCATCATCGGTGAACATCTCCATGTTGATCGTATCTTCCATACGACTCATGTTCGACCTTTTGGTCTCTTGTGTTCGAGGTCGTATACGTACATGCTAGGCTCGTCAAGTTAACCTAAGTGTTTTGCATGTGTAAAACTGTCTTACACCCGTTGTATGTGAGCGTAGGAATCTACCACAACCGATCATCACGTGGTGCTTGAAGCAGCGAACTTTAGCAACGCTGCACAGTTAGGGAGAACACTTTCTTGAAATTATTATAAGGGATCATCTTATTTACTACCGTCGTTCTAAGTAAACAAGATGCATAAACATAATAAACATCACATGCAATTAAATAGTAGTGACATGTTATGGCCAATATCATATAGCTCCTTTGATCTCCATCTTCGGGGCTCCATGATCATCTTGTCACCGGCATGACACCATGATCTCCATCATCATGATCTCCATCATCGTGTCTCCATGAAGTTGCTCCCCAACTATTACTTCTACTACTATAGCTAACGGTTTAGCAATAAAGCAAAGTAATTACATGGCGTTGAATCAATGACACGCAGGTCATACAATAATTAAGACAACTCCTATGGCTCCTGCCGGTTGTCATACTCATCGACATGCAAGTCGTGATTCCTATTACAAGAACATGATCTCATACATCACAATATGTCATTCATCATTCATCACAACTTTTGGCCATATCACATCACAAGGCAATTGCTGCAAAAACAAGTTAGACGTCCTCTAATTGTTGTTGCATCTTTTACGTGGCTGCAATAGGGTTCTAGCAAGAACATTTTCTTACCTACAAAAAAGCCACAACGTGATTTTTTAACTTCTATTTACCCTTCATAAGGACCCTTTTCATCGAATCCGCTCCAACGAAAGTGGGAGAGACAGACACCCGCTAGCCACCTTATGCAACTAGTGCATGTCAGTCGGTGGAACCTGTCTCACGTAATCGTACGTGTAAGGTCGGTCCGGGCCGCTTCATCCCACAATACCGTTGTAGCAAAATAAGACTAGTAGCAGCAAGAAAGTTGACAACATCTACGCCCACAACAAATTGTGTTCTACTCGTGCAATGAGAACTACGCATAAACCTGGCTCTGATATAACTATTGGGGAACGTTGTAGAAAATAAAAAAATTCCTACGGTTTCACCAAGATCCACCTATGAGTTCATCTAGCAACTAGTGATAGGAGTGCATCTACATACCTTTGTAGATCGCGAGCGGAAGCGTTCAAGAGAACGGGGTTGAGGAGTCGTACTCGTCGTGATCCAAATCACCGATGACCAAGTGTCGAACGGACAACACCTCCGCGTTCAACACACGTACGGAGCGGATGACGTCTCCCGCACCTTGATCCAGCAAGGAGGAGGGAGAGGTTGATGAAGATCCAGCAGCACGACGGCGTGGTGGTGGATGCATCAGGAACTCGGCGAGCAGGCTTCGCCAAGCAACTACGGGAGGGAGAGGTGTAGCAGGAGGGAGGGAGGCGTCGGTGTTGGGTGCGGCTGCCTCCCACCCCCTCTTTATATAGGGACCCTAGGGGCGCCCGGCCCTAGGAGATGGGATCTCCTCACGGGCGGCGGCCAAGGGGGAGACTTGCCCCCAAGGCAAGTGGGCGCCTCCCCTAGGGTTCCCAACCCTAAGCGCAGAGGAGGCCAGGCGCACCAGCCCACCGAGGGCTGGTTCCCCTCCCACTTCAGCCCATGGGGCCCTCCGGGATAGGTGGCCCCACCCGGTGGACACCCGGGACCCTTCTGGTGGTCCTGGTACAATACCGGTGGACCCCGAAACTTTCCCGATGGCCGAAACTCGACTTCCCATATATAATTCTTTACCTCCGGAACATTCCGGAACTCCTCGTGACCTCCCGGATCTCATCCGGGACTCCGAACAACTTTCGGTTTGCTGCATACTCATATTCATACAACCCTAGCGTCACTGAACCTTAAGTGTGTAGACCCTACGGGTTCGGAGACAGCGGAACATGACCGAGACTGCTCTCCGGTCAATAACCAACATCGGGATCAGGATACCCATGTTGGCTCCAACATGCTCCTCGATGATGTCATCGGATGAACCACGATGTCGAGGATTCAAGCAACCCCGTATACAATTCCCTTTGTCAATCAGTATGTTACTTTCCCGAGATTCGATCATCGGTTTCCCAATACCTCGTTCAATCTCGTTACTGGCAAGTCACTTTACTCATACCATAATACATGATCCCGTGACCAAACACTTGGTCACCTTGAGCTCATTTTGATGATGCATTACCGAGTGGGCCCAGTGATACCTCTCCGTAATACGGAGTGACAAATCCCTGTCTCGATCCGTGTCAACCCAGCAGACACTTTGGGAGATACCGTAGTGCACCTTTATAGTCAGCCGATTCACGTTGTGGACGTTTGGTACACCCAAAGCACTCCCTACGGTATCCGGGAGTTACGATCTCATGGTCTAAGGAAAAGATACTTGACATTGGAAAAGCTCTAGCAAAACGAACTACACGATCTTGTGCTATGCTTAGGATTGGATCTTGTCCATCACATCATTCTCCTAATGATGTGATCCCGTTATCAATGACATCCAATATTCATAGTCATGAAACCATGACTATCTATTGATCAACGAGCTAGTCAACTAGAGGCTCACTAGGGACATGTTGTAGTCTATGTATTCACACGTGTATTACGATTTCCGGATAATACAATTATAGCATGAATAAAAGACAATTATCATGAACAAGAAATACAATAATAATCCTTTTATTATTGCCTCTAGGGCATATTTCCAACAAGGGTCTACTGGAACGGCCGCACTGCTGTGGATGTTGTGCAAAGTGATGGTGGTATCCAGCCGGAGGTATGCAAGCCAATTTCCGTTGGCACCGACCCAGACCTATATATAAGACGGTGGGCAGCGTAGAAATTACGGGATGGAAATGGAATAACTAAGTACTACATGATCAAAGTCCATTACTGACCTGCTCATCGCACAAAATCCAACTACCTCTCAACGTCGCCAACTCTAGCGGAGTCAACATGCAAGCATGGCCAGGGAGCGGTGGACTGTTCGAAGGATTGTCCCATAGAAAAACCTTCTCCTCGAGGACGCATGGAAGACCAACAAGCATGGCCTTTTCCCAAGCCTGTTTAAGCAGCGTCTTGAAAAAGTTGGTGTAGGAAGCACCGAGTCTTGCGGCGGTGATGACGTCGGAGCGGCGTGCAATTTATCCCAGAGGATTGTCGTCCAAGGTCTCCCAGCCCCGACGAGGAGGAGAACCGCCTGGCGAATCCATGGGAGCAGCGACAAACTGCCTTCTCTTCGGGGGGAGGGGAACTGGCGAGGAGGAGATAAGAGCGTAGTAACCACAGGGCCTCGTCCCTTCCAACTATAGATTGTTCCTCAGCGAAGGGGTGAGGCTATTATTTACTACTAGTACTAGCATTATGGAACGTTATGGGATTACATTATACTATAAATAATAGCACTAGTAAGAAATTTTTGGCACTAGGTAGTAGTTTTTGGCGTGGATTAAGAAATTTTGGGTATGTTTTTGCCATTTTTTTGTACATGCCAACTAGTGTCAAAAAACGTCTTACATTATGTGCGGAGAATGCGTACTTTCGTCTTGTAGCGATTACTAGTAACTACTTTTCTCAACTAGTAGTGCGATGTACTGTACTTCTAGTCTAGTCTAGTATAGTGCACCGGTTTTGAACTCTTAAATCTCAGGGCCAAGGAGCTACAGTTGGAAGTGGAGGGTACTACTGTTCTCTAGAACCATCGCTGTACTATCAATGTAGGGAAAGTACACCTGCGTAGTGGCCTAGTGGGTACTCTCGGTGCTCTATTCAGCCGCTCCTCTCACGTAGCTGGCCTATTCAGCCGCTCCTCTCACGTAGCTGGCCTATTCAGCCGCTCCTCTCACGCACACACTAGCAACCTGTTTATGAGCGACGGTTACTGCGGGGGCAGAACATTTGAGTTATTTGATACAACGAGACTAGGCTTTTCGCTTCCATTTGTGGAGGTGTAATGGATCTCGTCGAACTTTGTTAGTAGTTCCTTCTTTATGAATGAGATGAAGCAAAGCTTTTGCATCCATTTCAAAAAAAACACATCAAGAGGAATTTCTTTTATAGTAGAGCCGATAATGGAGTGAAGTCCATGCGTGCAACGCCACAAGCTACAGAGTAGTAGTAGAGCACTTTACGTACAGAGCCATATTGCACAGTTCCCAATGCCCTTGTGCTTTTCCGGCTCCTCGGGCTTAATTGGGAGGCGCTAGTTTAAATATGCTACTAGCTGATGAGGAAGCTGCAAGCGAGGTGCGGCTAGGGCGAGCATGCGAGCCATGGGATGCTGGGAAGGAAAACTCTTCACGTGGCTAGGCTATCCAGTGCACCCAGATTGTGGGGCCGCACGTCCGTTTGACTTCAAAACTCAAACTACCCGTGTAAAATATTGGCTCGCAGCAAAGTGTAGTAGTACTATTTAAAAAAAAGGCCGTCGTGCGTTCGGCCGGGATCGAACCCACAAAACGAGGTATACACTCCCGCGACCACTAGTAGTACTCGTTGGAGTACAACGCAACCTAGAATCACCTTTTGTCGCTAGTAAATGCGTACATTGTTTCTTACAAGAAACCCCTAATAATGCAAGAAACCACTAAAATGCCAAGAAACTACTACCACTTGCATACGTGGCAGACATAAGATAAGACAACCTTATCAACCATTGTACATGCTCTTACCAACAAAAATCCTCGAGTGACCTCCTACCTCCGGCCCGTCCACCTAGTCATCCTCGGCCATGGGACGCAGCTACCGCCGCCGGCAGAAGGCGAGGTCAAAACCGCTGGCGGTGCGGAGCCCATGTTGCGGCAGCCCGGATGCCAGCTCCGTCCGGCGCTCGCGACCGCTAGCTAGCCAAGATAGCTCCGTCTAGCTGCTTGTCTGCAAGGTTTGCTAGCTATATTGGCACGGCAGCGCGTCGGCTTGCTTTCAGCATCAGCGTTAAAACCAACCATCCGGCTCGGCGAAGGCGAGCGGCGGCTTGCTCGCTCATGAGTCACGCTCGGTCCAGCCTGCCAACTTTGTGCGAGAGGCCAGCGGCGTCTGCCCGTCCGGCGGGCGGCCAACTTCGCTCATCACCGGCGCCACCGGCGAACATGCATCGATCTTGTTTGAAGTAATGTTCAGGAAAAATAATGATTTGAGGGAATAATAGGATAGAAGGTCAGATGTTGGTCTCTCGTGTCAACGGTCAAACAAAATGTGTTGGTTTAAGCTGCCTCGTCAGCACGGACGTGTGGGCCAACCCTTTCATAAATGGGTTTAAACGAACCTAATCGGTAGGAGTACTAGGTAGTAGTTTTTGGCGTGGATTAAGAAATTTTGGGTATGTTTTTGCTATTTTTTTGTACAATAGATTCTTCCTAGGGCTGGTTGAAAGTGGTAGTTTTTTGTTAAATACTCTACATATTGTAAGTAGGAGTAAAAGTTAAGCTTTGGAAGCCAATAAGCAAGGCTAGTTACATAGCGCATATGTGTCGATGATTGAAAGTAAATATCAACCATGAGTGACTAATATCTTGATGGAAAACTCGAAATATGGAATACTAGGAAAAAATGCATGGTTGGAAATACTAGCAATGTTCATGTCCGTTGCAACGAATCATAATTAGAATAATACTTATTCACAAACTTGGTACAAAACACTCTAATTTTGATATACATATGTACTTGAGAGATATATTATGTTTCAATTAGAATATATTCCTTGGGCTGTTTTGGTGAGGTTAGGAAGGGATGTGGTTGGTTTTAAGATACTAATTATGGGTTTTTCTGCAAATTCGTAGACAAGTGGGATGTTGTTGAGAAAAGGCAACAACTTACCTCACAATCGTTAGATGTAGATCTAATGGTCGAAGCTTGACGGATGTCGGACACACCAGCATCACCAACTTAGTCTTGTGTAGGAGTACTAGCAAGATCCGTGCATTGCACGGAACATCAAGATGCATTTTTTTTATAAAACACTTGTTGTGATTGACCCTTGCGGGAGTAATCCCACGTGTAAAAACTAATGATATCTTGAGAAATATGAGATAAGGAGAAGAGGAGTGGGGTGTGGTGGTGGTTGGTAGTCGGACTGAGCGGAGGCATGGGGATTGACGACGTGGCGGCCACTGTGCCAGTTTGTTCCAGAGGCTTCCTTTCTTAATTTCTCAACAATGAGGTTTGTTGGAGATAAGGATGAACGAGGGAAGGCCTTGTCTGCAAATGTGGAGAGGGGTGCGGGTATCTTTTAGTTTAATTTCCATCCGTCAGATATAGATCGGACGGTCTATATTACAAGATGGCACACGTACCATCATCACCAACTCGGTTTTTTATAAGAGAAGAAATATAAGTATGGAGATACAAACTTATTATCGATACTTGCTTCCGTAAACTAGCATCTACATTCTATTCAACGCCTCGGCATGTGGGGCCTTAGCACAATGGCTTCTCGACTGTGTAAAACAAAGATTTTCCCGTCGCCGACAAGGAGGGGGTGACGGCGGGGCGCTTTTTGGCTTGCTCTAGTCCTAGTAGTCATACTAGGTGGTCTAAGCACGTGTAGATTTATTCTTTTTCATGTCTCGTGTTCACCGTACTGCCACATTTGTTGATGAATAGACGGTAAGTTATTCACGGGATACCCTTGTTGGCGTGTTTATGAGAGAGAGAGAGACAGTGTGCGTGTGTGATATGTTAGAGACTGAGGCAATGATAAGAAATTCTTTGTGTCTATGTGTGTGGAGGATAGAGAGAGACATGTACATGGGGCTTTGTGTTGTGTAACGTGGAGACACATATACATAATTAGAGAGTGAGTGTGTGAGATACACATGAGGACATGGGGAGAGATGAGGATCCAGATAAATGGGTGTTTGTGCGTGCCTGTGTGTGTTTGTGCACGCGTTTATGTGTGAGAGGGAGAGAGTGTATGTGGAGTAGAGAGACCACCGATGATGTAAACCTAGTATAAGGGAAGGGGGAATGGTGTGACATGTGTAGTAGCGGGATAGCACGGGTGCGGGCAGGGGGAGCAGAAAATTTGGAAGAGACATCGAGTGTGTGTGTGGGAGAGGGGTGTGAGAGCGAGAGAAAGAGAGAGCTAGCGATGGAGAGAGAGAGAGAGAGAGAGAAAGAGATAGAGAGGAAGAGAGGGGGCGAGAGGGGTCGTTTGTGTCCATAAATGACGTATAGATAGGGAGACAATGTTGATGTTGTCCGAAATTGGCCTATGAACGGAGATGCAAGGGAAGCGAGTCATCGTGTGTGTGATAGGAACTTCATGAGAGATCTAGAATAGATGGTGTAGAGAACAATGTGCAAAATCGAGAACGATTATACATTAGGGAGCTATGCAAAGAGTCACGACATATATGTATACAGGGAAGGAGCTAGGGCGGGTCCGCATGTGGGAGAGATAGAAAGAGAAGAGTGGTGCACAAGGAGACAAAGTGTGCTTGTTTGTAGTGGGGGTGGTGTGTGAGGTGAGTGCACGAGAACCACATAACTAGGGAGATAGACGTTTGGGGGCGACGTTTTGTGTGTATGGGAAATAGACACTCTACATTGTGCGTGTGCTTGGGTAAGAGAGATAGCGGGAGACCAAGAGAGTGAGGGAAGAGATGTGTGCATGCCCGAGAGACAAGGTGATAGAGACCTATGTTGGGTTCCGGACTTTACAAGAGAGAGGGGTGTTAATGTGCTCGTGTGTTGGTGTTTGGGGGAGAGAACGACTTCTTTAAGTGTGTGTGTGTGTGTGGTGGTGGTGGGGGGGGGGGTTGACTTCAGATAAAGAGTGAGGTGTCCATATTTGAGGGACTTTAGCGTAATTGAGATATTGTGCACTCATGGTTGATCAATTTGTTTCACAGTTTGTGCTATGAGATAGCGATACTTTTGGACATGCGTGATATACCTTGATGTACCAGAATTACAAACCTAAGATTGGAATTTTGGAAATCGACTCCATCATTAGCTTTTGTAATTCATTTAAACACAGGTACATTTTTTAAGCCGGGAATTCGTGGTTTCAAATTCATATATCAAACCTAGAGATATACACATACGGGCATGTTCAAACTTTATAATCATCCACTTTATTCATGCACATACACATTTTTGCTTTTGTCATCATATTTAGGATAAACACATTCAGAATTTCATTTGAATTGGACCATATGATGGTATTTGCTTGTAGTAGCTCAATGATCCATATTTGAATTGAATGGACAATCTAAGTTTCGAGTTGGAGACATTGATTTTCACAACTTGCACATTTTTTTGCATGCAAAACAAACAAATTGTCGGCCATGATATCATTGTCGGCCGTACGAGAGCAGAATACTTATAATTTTAGGCGCCAGAAGCTTTCAAACTTCTCGCTCACATCGAAATATCACGCGCCCGAAAGTTTAGCCCTGCAATATTCCTATTTTACCCCTGCCACATGAACGGAAAAGGGCTGCTTTGGTGACTCCATTGTTTTCCCCTCTTTGCCCCCAACATTCTTTCCCAGGCCCTCCCTTCCCTCCCGACCACCCCAACCATGGCAAGCCGCGAATCTAGTCCTCCGCCGCAGCGGTGGACCTCACACCCCGCCGGATCTACCTTCCGCACCTTGGAACCCCAACTGCCAACTCACAACTTCACCAGGGCCGCTTCAGCGACTGGCTTGTCCACCTCTCCAGATCTCCTTGACCGCCATCGTGGTCCACCGCACCGGATCTGCTTAACCGGCGCCCTCGTCCACCACAGTGTAGGCCCTTCACTGACTCCCTCGTCCGCCCCATCGCTGGCCCTTCATACAAGCCCTCGCCCGCCGCATCAGATCCGCCTCACCAAAAGCACTGTACAACGCGCACGCCGGAGCCTTCATCCACTGCACCGGACCCGCTCCACGAACGCCATATTCAACTCCACCAGCCCTGCTTTACCGACGTCGTAGCCTCATCAGGTTATTTCGATTTGTACTCCTTTGGTTTTTCTCTTTATCGTGCAACTGTTCACTTACCACAGATGAGCTTTCTTGTATGTCGACAGGTGCCGCAACCGTAGCACCGGAGCCGCTTCAGCGATGGCGACAAATTTCGCCCAAACTCAACCGCAAACACGAGCACCATCGACGATCCTTAGCTATCAAGTATGACAACGATACCAATACGCCGCCGAGAATCAGGTACTATTATCCAACGGCCGGCGCTTACGTTCACTTTCCTAGCATAAGCACCGCACCTTTGAATTTCTTCAGGGCATCATTCAGTTTTTCATGAGACGCGTTATTCTGGTTGCACCTGTAGGGCCATACTTCTGGCAAAGGAACATGTTACATGTGCTAAATTACATACCAAAGGTGCACATATAGTTAATATGCTTTAGTTTTGTTACGATGCCACTGTTGGTTCCATCGCATCGCTTAATGTTCTCTATGCTTAATTACACATCAGCAAACTAGCATGTGGTTCTGCTGCTTTTTGTTTGTTTTACCCTACATTTTCTGATGCTAGCTATTACATCACTGCTCCGAGCCTCTGTTCATTACTTTTTTGTGTGTTCTTGATCTTCCCAAGTTGCATGACTAATTTGATGCTTCTATTAATTATGGAGCTGCCAACCCCATCAAGCAAAATATTTGTTCTTTTGGGGCTGGCACCTCGAACAAGCATAAAAATAGAGGGAAGCAGATATATTGTCATGTATGCACACACCCTTCTTTCATTAGTTTAGATGAACCATTGATGATCAATTCGGACCAGTGCATGCGACTAAAATTAATTTTACCTAAATAGAGGGTGCAGAATAAACTACAACAACTAGATTTGCAACCACGGGATCTTGTGATATCTTCAAAGAACATTGCAACAGCAGCGAGGCTTCACAAAGAACATATGGTAAGCCAGTGTGTTTTAGTACATGTGAAATGTAATGCGAGTAGGATGCTTTCTTGGCTTGTGCCCTCAACCTGTAATCCTGCCGAATTACAAATAGTTCAGTTGTCTGCTTTGTTGTATTGCTTGATTCGAATGCTTGTTTGTTGTTACACTATACCTGAGTTGGCCAATATGTCGTGATTACTGCATGTACTATCGTAAAGAAATGCATGCCTATTTCATTTGAGTCCTTAACTTTTCCTCTCAACTTCATCACAAGACTGTCTTCGTAGTTATATGAGGCCACACTGTTAAGTGCTTTCTCAGATTATTTCAACTGCTTAGATGCCTTGGCAACTTAAATATAGCGGTGGTACACTCCCTTTCAACTAGGGATGTCAACTGGGTCCCGTTTAATCATGATTAAAGTCCACTAGTGGTATGATAGTTCAAAAGAGTTTTTGTTTTTTGAGGAATATGAACTAGGGAGGTAGGAAAAACTAACTAGATGGGACCAGCGGATGTCCTTTATTTGCCACTTACATCCCTAGTTTCATCTTACCATTTTAATTTCTTTTCGGCTGATGCTGCTTCGAACCATTTAAATATAGTTTGCCATGCTCGGCAATAATTCGTCCGTCGTTTACCATGTAAGCTTACTGCCTCGATCATACGATAACTATCTCTTACTTATGTCCAATGAAACCTTTAGGATGCCGTTCACACTAGGACACAATGTACAACCCAGTAATCTATTTGTGGAAGCGGTCGCCATCCATGTTACCAGATGGTAGCAGTTTAGAGGCAACACCGCCGGAGAGATGCGAAACACGTATATTATAGTGCTTGAGGCTCTACTAGAGGCAAAAAGAGATGGTGTGGCTGCCATGAATGAGGTAATCTTTATCTTGAGGCTGGAAATTACAGAATTAGCGGCACGGATTATGCAAGCAACCCAAGAATTGGAGGAAGTAAGAATGTTGTATTTGAAGACGGAGGAGGTCCTGCTGTTTATGCTATCTGAAGCCCAAGGTAATCCTGGTTCTTCTTTAGATACCAGTTGAAATTGTCATTAGATTATTGTACCTGCATGTTGTGTCATGTCTCTGAATGGATTATGTTGCAAGACCCCCTATGTTGTCCATGTGTTGTAATGATCCGAATTTTTTAGGCGAGGTAATCCTCAGTACTTGTATGATTGACATAAGGTGAACTGTTTTTCGTGTGAGCATATTGTATTGGATAAAATAACTGTTTGACTCGAGTGTATCCAACCCATGAATTCAAGATCACGGCATTTCTAAATCATAATCATATATAAAGGTGGAATAAATCTTTGTTGTGGTTTTGAAGAAATAAATAACAAAACGATATAATTATCTGTGGATATTCGTAATCGAATACAAATTGGATTCAATTTAGTTTGCCAGGCCAGTGGCAAACGTGAATGCTAATTCTCCCAAGTTTTGAACGAAGCGGCTAAACACCCACTATAATTTGTGGGCTGCCCGAAGCAAGTGTTTGCGAGATGGAAATTACTGTCTACCCCTGACACTTGACATCCTTATCAACCGGATTTACACTGCTGTCGATAGGGGTAGACTAGTAACTTCAATCAGACATGACACGACGGCCTCTGAGCCCATTCAGACACGGTGGGTGCCAAACATGGGCGGCAAAACACATTTGATTCAAGCTCGTCCGAAAGACATGTGTCTCTTCCTCCATTTCCCCATTCATACACGGTGGGCGGCAAAACAAACTCTCCTCGTCCCAAATTATGTAGGCTAATATTTTAAATAGGGGAAAATGTGTAACTTCCATCAGGCGTGACACAACCGCAATACCTGTCAGCCCCGTTCATACACCATGGGCTCCAACCGTGGGCGGAAAAACACTCTCTCCTCACCCGAAATAGTTATCGGCAAATATTTGCGAGATGCGAGATTACCGTCCTATCCCCAACCGACGCGATGTCCGAAATTTTAAACGGGGGATAAGTTCGTCACTTTCCCCCATTTGAGAGAAGCGCGTCCCAAAGTTTGAGATCCCCCTCCCCTCCATTTCCCCATTCATACACCGTTGGCGGCACAACAACCTCCGCACTGCGGCCAGCCTCCTCCGTCCGCCACCCCATCCTCCACCTTGCCGGAGCCGCTACCCCTACCCCGTCGTCCACTGCAAGAGATGGACGTCTCTCATCCACGGCGCTGGACCGGGATCCTTTCATCGCCTCCTCTCGCTTCATCGGCACCGTCGTCCACCTTGCCGTTGCCGCTCCTACGACCGCCTCGTCCACGGCAACAAGATATACCCCCCGACCCGGCCGTCTGCCATCTAAAGTCTTCTTCCCCGCCGCCGACAGCCATTGCACCGGCAGCACCCTCAACATATCAGCATAGGCCTACATGGCGTCGCAAGAGAGGTGGTACTCTTCCATATGTGCTTAAGTTATTGATCTCACCCGGAAAATAGATCGTAATTTATTTACTGTACTTTTCTTGTCCGTACCAAATCATAGTGGCTAGTTGAAAGCAAACATTGGTTGCGAAGTAGCTTTGTCCGGTTTGCACCTTCAGATCCGCCATGGCATGGGCACTATACTCGTAAAGCTTATGGTTTCCCCCGTTTATATTCACTACCATCATCGTAGGTGCTTCGTGTCGTGCTAGCACTGCTCCTCAAGACCTCAACCCAAAGCTTACGTGTTGAAATTTGAATCTGATATGATGCTCATATCACTAAAACAGAGAACGTTTAATTGGTCACCTAATGTTCCTATATTCGTTTCGAAAAGCATGTGCGCCACCCACTAGTCCAGCTAGTTCCACTTTCCTATTTTTTCTCTTGATGCTTAGGGTTTTCCCCTTTTATCTACTCTACTATGATCTGCGTAGGTGCTTTTACGTCGTACTAGCATTACTCCACCCTTCAAGCTAAACAACAAAACACTCAGAATTCGAAAGCTTAGTTGTTCAAATATGATTTGTGATATGATACTGATATTAGTTAACCGACACATTTAATTGGTTAGCTAAAGGTCCCACTTGAGTTTCCAAATGCATGTCGCGGCATATCGAGAGACAGCATAATTGCATTTCTTTGTCACTTGTTGACCGTACTTTCTTGTCCATACCAAATCTTAGTTGTTATTTCAAAGCAAACATCAGTTGCTAACTACCCTTTGCGCGGTTTGCAGCTTCAGATCTGCCATCCCACTGCCACGGTCAACACTGTACTCGTCATGCTTATGTTTTCCCCATTTTATGATGACCATAATCAGCCTACGTGGTTCGTGTCGTAATAGCACTGCTCCACCCATCGATCTAAACAAGCTTAGTTGTACAAATTCGTATCTAATATTATTGCTGATATTAGTAAAACCGAGAGATGTTTAATTGGTTAGCTAAAGTTCCTACTTTAGTTTCGAAATGCATGTGAGCCACATATGGAGAGACCAGAAAGAATAGTTTTTCTCTGTGCGCTCTGGTTCATCATGGGTGGCCAACCAACATTGTATTGAAAGACTTGTAATATCTTCAATCTGCTTGCTCTTCTGCTCTTCTTTAAGATGATACTCTTCTCTTGCGATTATTTGGTCAGTCGAGTTGTTCTCCTTAGTATATTTTGAATCACAGTCAGTCGACTTGTTCTTCTTTACTATATGTTGAAGCTATCATATGCAAAGTGTCATCACTTCTGGAGCTCTCATATTTTGAGTAGTAGGCCACATTATATTAATGCACACAACAAATTACAGCATGCATGGCATCTTTTAAAAGAATTGTAGAGATAGCACAAAGGGTTTTACAGGGAGGCAGTATTGGATTAGAATCACTTCTGCATTACAAAGAGAACTCACTTGTTTTTATGTTTTAATGTATGTCAGATATTGAACATTATCAAAATGAATATGAGAATGGGCGCACGAGAGGAATATTGCGGAACGATCCACTGGCTAACAAACTTGGCATGGTGGAGGATGGCCTATCTTATTCACCCATCAAGGTGCTTGCTCTAACTTTGCAAAGTTGTATTGGTGCACATATTTTGCATCCGACCTCTTGCATTACTTCTACTTTGTTACACCATCTGCTTAGTTCAAGCATCATATATGAGTATATGCCATACCTATCCATTTTCTGGACCTATTCCATGTGTCGTCACACTATGTTTTTCCAGGTAAATGTTGTTCTTTCGTAATAGATGTCCAAAAGGAAGAGGGTGAGTGCAGATCCTCAAGGAGTACAAACTAGGTATTTGGAAAAGGTAGTGATACATTAAATCAGATAGATCAGCAGCCACAGAAAACACAGGCCCAACTGTACCACACTTTACCCCTACTCCAATGGCCAAACCCCTATTAGAACTGGCTGGGAGCCCAGTGATAGTCTTGTCTATGATATCAATTCAAAATTTGAACTCCTAAATTTCTGCTTGTGCCTTACCTTCTCTCTTGTATGAAAACTAATTTCAGATGAATCTCCTTGCTCAAAGGATCATACGATCTCAAAACAATAATGGGCTCTGCATTGCTCTTGTCAGTACCTCTCTCCTTTTGCCTTGTAACGGTGTACTTAATTAATTGCTATTTGATTATGTATCATCAGTCTGCACTTGAGCTTCATTATCCTCTGTTTCTTCCAATATTATTTGATCTATATTTACTCTTCGCAAAATGTAGAATGATGGCAACGCTTATAAAGAATTTTCTTTGGGGAATTTATTGAATTATCCTTCCATCAACATGGAGAAGGGCTTTGTCCAGCCCGTGTTAACATGTAATGTAAGTTCATCCTTCTCAAGCCTTCAAACTTTGTTCTAGTATAGATTTGGATATGCATCATTTCCTCCACTGCTGTTTGCTTTGCTGTTTACATCTGATTGGATGTTTTGCAACAACTACCAATTTCAAATTGTAGTTGTAAGAACATGTTCCTTATGCAGAACAGATCCATTATTTGCTTATATAATTGTGAAACCTGTTACCTGTCTCCTTGTTTCTCTTTCAGAGTCGCATCTCTTACACCAGGCAGAACTTTAGGGAATATAGTGAGCCAAACCATCTTGAGGACAGCGAGATGACCCCAAGGTCCTGTCTTGATGAAGACAGTGAGTTGAAGCTACTCACCAGCAGGTGTGAGACAACCTCTGTGCAGTCGCTGCCTCAATCAGTTCGACTTCTTTAGTCTCAACTTAAAGCAGAAAGGCTTGCTTCAGCTCAGCTCCGACTTGAAGTCAAAGATGCAATGAAGATGTCAAAAGGACTGCCGTGCGCAACATCATGCCTTAAATCTAGTGTTGATGCATCTATCGTTGACACAACTGAGGTCTACTCAGCTTCTTCAGCTGTTTGGGGGCCCGACCTGGCCAGTCCTAGTGCCTTCTGAAGTGCTCTCAGTTTTGTATATTCTTTTGTCGGCGTGTTTATTTGCACTGGTGGCGAACTTTGATGCCCAGTGGATGTAATATGTGTGATAGCCGTGATAGCCTTGCGTAAGTTGCTTGCTTATTTATTTCCTTGTTGTCTTGTTTATTTGTTTGCTTGTAGTCATTGCAGTTCTTTTCCCGCGGTTTGCTAGTGGCTGCAATAAGCTATTTTTTAAAACTAGGCCACAATAACCATGGGCTAATATTTACTGTAGTGACACTCGGCCTCCTACGGGCCGTAGAAAGCGATGGGCCTTCTACGGGTCAGAGAAAGCGATGGGCCTTCTACGGGTCAGAAAGCGATGGGCCTTCTACGGGCCGTAGAAACAATGGGCCTACTACGGGCCGTATCATCAATGGGCCTTATACGGGCGGTATGATTGATTGGCCAAACATGGGCCAATAACAGGCTGCATTATGGTCGTAGACGGGCTAGAGTTGGAATCGTCCGTTCATGGGCCGACCATAACAGGCCATCGTTAATAGGCCATATTTGATGACGCTATGAAAACGGCCCAACGTACTAACGGACCACAAACGCGCCGACTGTAACCACGGGATGAATTTGGCCCACAAGCAGAAAATGATAGTAACAGGTCGTAAGTAAACGAATGCTGGAAATGAGCCCAAGAATAAATGGGCTCTGAGAAGGCCGAAAGATAACATGGGCTGGAAACGGCCCAACGGAATAATGGGCCGTTAATGGGTATAAAGTGATACACTGTTCATTATGGGCCAGTTTCACCACGGGCCGTTAATGGGTGTAAAGTGATACACTGTTCATTACGGGCCAGTTTCACCACGGGCCATTAATCATTACGGGCCAGTTTCACCACGGGCCATTAATAGGCCAAGAGTTACATAGGGCCTCATATGGGCCGAAAGACGTCATGGGCCATACATGGGCCAGAAGTGAAAACGGGCCGAATCATATTGGATGGCCCGGATGACGCCATCGGGCCTAATTCGGATAGGGCGTAACGGGCCTTGGGTTAGCGGGCTGTAAATGGGCTATATGCGAACATGCCGCTAACAGACTTTCCATGGGCCGGCCCGCCACCTTTTGACCAAGTCAAACGGGCTGGCCTTTTCATAGGAATGGGCCTCTGTTGGGCCGTGCCACGTGTCGACGTATCATAGGCGCCTTCTGTCCAATGAGTAGATGACATCTGTCCCAACGATGAGCCGACACATGTTTCCTCTAGCCAATGATGATTTTACACGTGGAAAATCCCCATTGGTCGGGGCTGTTAACGGTCGGATCCAAAACCCGAGCCGATAGCTTAACGGCGTTCCGTTACGATGGATGCCACGTGTCGGTCACCCTTGACGAAAGCACTTCTGTGACGCGCGATTTATCGTCATGGAAGTGGACACTTCCGTGATGATAATTTTGGTAATGTCATGGAACACTTCTACAACAGCACATGTATGACTATCTTGATTCTGTCATAAAATCGTCATGGATGTACATGCATGACAGAAAACGCGACCTACTGTGACAAACACGTGTCATCACGGAAGTGTATTTTTTTTGTAGTGAAAGGGGTTGTCAATCCCTTTCGGGTAGCGGCGCCCCAAGATGGGCAAACAGACGTGTTGGGGATATGGAAATTCATCAAGACGAAGCCCATGAAGATATTGAAGATAGTTGTTCAGGAGGCAGAGGGTTTAAAGCCCAAAGGCGGCTTAAGGCCCATAAGTGTAAACCGCCATATGTTTACGACTTGTATTGTAAGGAAGGTATAATTAGTCACCGAGCCGGACACGTTGTTTATGAACCAACCGGGACTCCGTAAGCCGCAGGGCATCTACCTGTGTATGTAAAGGGACGACCCGACGGCGGGTTAGGGCAAGAAACATATCGAAAGCTAGGTCAAGCGTATTCGCTCCCTGGTAATCGAGAAATAAGCAATACCACCTCAAACTAGATTAGGCCTCTACCTTCACCGCAAGGGGCTGAACCAGTATAAACTCCTTGTGTCCTTTGTCCCGTGTAACCCCTTCAAGCTAACCCTGTAGCGATGGCTCCACGACTAAGTCCTTCTGCTAGGACATCTGCTGTGACAATTCCACGACAGGACGTGAATGAAATTATAGTAGATTGATAGATCAAACGCTAAATAAAATAAATAAGAATAAAACACAGCAAGGTATTTTTTATTTTTGGTTTAATAGATCTGAAAATAAAAGCAAAGGAAAATAGATTGCAAAGGCAAATAATATAAGAAAGAGACCCAGGGGCCGTAGGTTTCACTAGTGGCTTCTCTCGAGAAAAATAGCAAACGGTGGGTAAACAAATTAGTGTTGGGCAATTGATAGAACTTCAAATAATCATGACGATATCCAGGAAATAATCATTATATAGGCATCACGTCCAAGATTATTAGACCGACTCCTGCCTGCATCTACTACTATTACTCCACACATCGACCGCTATACAGCATGCATCTAGTGTATTAACTTCATGGAGAAACGGAATAATGCAATAAGAACGATGACATGATGCAGACAAGATCTATCTATGTAGAGATAGACCCCATCATTTTATCCTTAGTAGCAATGATACATACATGTCGGTTCCCCTTGTGTCACTGGGATCAAGCACCGTAAGATCGAAACCACTACAAAGCACCTCTTCCCATTGAAAGATAGATAGATCAAGTTTGCCAACAAAAACCCAAATATCAGAGAAGAAATACGAGGCTATAAGCAATCATGCATATAAGAGATCAAAGAAACCCAAATAACTTACATGGATATAAAAAGATAGATCTGATCATAAACTCAAAGTTCATCCGATCCCAATAAACACACCGCAAAAAGAGTTACATCATATGGATCTCCAAGAGACCATTGTATTGACAGCGAGAGAGAGGAAGCCATCTAGCTACTAACTATGGACCCGAAGGTCTACGAAGAACTACTCACGCATCATCCGAGAGGCACCAATGGAAGTGGTGAACCCCTCTGTGATCATGTCTAGATTGGATCTGGTGGTTCTAGACTCTGCGGCGGCTAGAATTGATTTTCGTCGACTCCACTAGGGTTTCTGGAATATTGGGGTATTTATAGAGCAAAGAGGCAGCCCCGGGGGCACCCGAGGTGGGCACAACCCACCAGGCACAACCTTCACCCATTAGGTGTCTTCTGGTCCAAAAAAATTCTCCATAAAGTTTCGTTGCCTTTGGACTCCATTTGGTATTGATTTCCTGCGATGTAAAAAAACATGCAGAAAACAACAACTGGCACTTGGCACCATGTCAATAGGTTAGTACCAAAAAATGATATAAAATGATTATAAAACATCCAATATTGATAATATAACAACATGTAACAATCAAAAATTATAGATACGTTGGAGACGTATCACGTATCACCCTCTACTGCTGAAGCTAAGTACATTGCTGCTAGTTCGTGCTATGCTCAATTGCTATGGATGAAGCAAACCCTCAAGGACTACGACATCAACATGAACAATGTGCCACTCTACTGCGACAATGAGAGTGCCATCAAGATTGCTCATAACTCAGTTCATCACTCGAAGACTAAGCACATTCAGATTCGTCATCATTTTCTTCGTGATCATGTGTTGAAGGGCGACATCTCCATCGAACATGTGAAGACTAAAGAACAGCTAGCGGATATCTTCACAAAGCCCTTGGATGAGAAGAGACTTAGCAAGTTGCGGTGTGAGCAAAATATCTGAGAATCTTCTAATGTTCTATGAAAGGACACACATCCTAACTCTTATGCAAAATTGATGACTTAGATGTGCAACACACGAAGTAATGTTTTTCTTCAATCAATGAAGACTAACCCTCTAAGTGTGAAGAAATTAATGAAGAATTTGATTCTCAGAGCCCTACAACAATTGTACGCGGCGTCTGAAATCATGATTTTTATACGGTGGGTCACGCCACCAACCAAAAGTTGAAAATCTTAAAATTTGAGTTTTTCTTTACTTTGCAAATTCTTCAAAATTTCAAATTCCTCATATGTTCAAATTCTTCAACTCTGCAAAGTATTCACGTTTTTGACTGATGTTCTTCATTGACTATATATTGCTAATTCTTCTGGTTAGTGAAGGTTCTGAATAAAAATGTTCTGAATATGACTCCTGAAGAACTTGTGGCTCTGCAAAAGGAGATCAAGATATCGTGCAGAATGGCTAGGTGCCAAAGTCAGATTCGTCAGACTCTCCAACTCCCTCAATCTCAATGTTGCAACTCCATCGCAACAAGAAATTCCTTAGGCCGAAGCATCTGCTCAGCCTACTGAAGAAAATGCTAGCACAACTGATGAAAATCAGGCTGTTGATGACACTGTGAGTACCAGGGCTGAAGAAATTCCACCTCCTGAAGAAACTGCCACGGCAACCTCCTGAAGAAACCCACTTCATCTGCTCCTCCTACAAAGTCATCATAGATGAAGAATATCAACCTTCCTTCTGCATCAGAAGTGAAGAAAACCAAAGCTGCGGAGAAGGCAGATGTGAAGAAAAGGAAAGCATTCGCGACTGCAGAGTCTTCAGCTCCCAAGAAAGTGAAGACTTTGACAAGTTCCTCCACTAACCCCATTGATGTTGTTCCTATCTCTATTGTGGCATCCAAGGAAATTGTTCCTTTTGGTGAGGAATATGTCATTCCAGATGACATTGATGAGGAATCCTCTCACGCTTCTTGAGCAGTTGGATGAAGAAATTGAAGTGGAAGACATCCCTTCAACTCCACTGGTATCATCGCCCATGCCTTAGTTCACTGCTGGAGAAGTAGGCGTTGAGGAATTAAATGAAGATGAGGATGTGGACATTGGCTCTACAACACCAGTTCTAAATGATGACTATTGGGAAAGACTTCATTCCAATTCGCCATTGACCACCCCTCTGCATCAAATTCCTCAGTCCCCTGTGCAAACTGAAGAAATTCATATGGGATCTGAAGGACATAAAACTTCACGTCTTTCCATTCCATAAGAAGTTCCAGCTACTGCAGTTGAAGAAATGGAGTCCAAGACTGCTGCTATTGAAACTGCCGATGAAATTCCTCAGTCTGTGGCTCCAGAGATTGTGCTCCAAGAGGCTGTGAATCCTTCAACTGTTAATCTTTAGCCCAAGCCACTAAATCATCATACAAAGAAGCAGAAATTCAAGGCTGATGATTTCTTCGCTGAGCACCATTTCTTCATGGATTTCAGTCCCTATGACTCAGCAAGACTTCGACGCAAGCGGTTCTGGACTGCCAGTCGGATGAACTTCTATTCTTCATTCTTATTTGATAAGGACAAGGTATTTGAGCACTATTAAATTCCTCATGTGGATATGGAGTCCCTCTCGTGCTTCCAACCTATCCTGAGTGTTCTTCATGACACTGGGCTTTTGAACTTCTGCGCTGACATCTGCGACTG
Source organism: Aegilops bicornis (assembly GCA_021605145.1). NCBI lineage: Eukaryota > Viridiplantae > Streptophyta > Magnoliopsida > Poales > Poaceae > Aegilops > Aegilops bicornis. Next base: position 769,217,273 of record CM038675.1, read on the forward strand.
GAATGAAGAGCTAATTCTTCAATTCTATGCTACATTGCACCTGACTGGAAATGTGTATGATGTGAATTCATGGGTGCTTGATTGGATGTTTGGGAATACACATTAGAAAACCCCAGCCTCTAAATTACTTCATGCCATTCCAGTCAGTCCTCCTGCTGAAGGCGCAAGGCTCATATATGAGGAACCTGAACTTTCAAATCATCTAATGCAAGTGATGATGAAGCCTTTGAAGGCTGGCCAAGCTCCAAGGACCACATTCCTCGTGAAGGAATTGCTATATGTGCCAAGGACAGTATACCGCATTCTAACCAAAAACCCTAAGCCCAATCAAGGGCCACAACTCTGATGAAGAAAAGGTTGTTGGCATCATGAAGAATCTACTATTCAACATCATACATGGCATTCCCATCAACTACCATGATTTCTTCATGAGGACTTTGGCTAATGTTGCCCTGTCACCTTTTGAGTTGAAGCCTTATGCTCCATGGATCATGAAACACATCAGATCAAGGTCCTCAATTCATTACAAGGCACATTATCAAAATCATCTAAGCTATTTGCCTCCTATTGAAGTCCTCAAAAGGACTATTTCCTCAGCTGATGAGAAAGGCAAGGCTGCTGTTATTGATGAAGGCACTCGTCCATTGGATGGTCAGTTTCGCAAAGCTGCATCTTATTCCACCAATGATGACTCTGCAACTCAAGATTCTACCGCAAAAGGTTCAAAGCAAAATCCTCAAGCTACTGCTCCACGAGTGATGATGGATCATGAGCTTCTGTTAAGTCTTCATCAGAAGGTCGATCGCAATCTCAAGTGGGTCAAGCGTCAATTTGGCTCAATTCTTCAGAATATGACTGTCACTCAAAACACTGTAAAGAAAAACCATTACTACTTGCATGAAATCTTTGATCGCACTTGGGCCATATTGTCTCACCTCTATGGTGATGAAGAACTCAAGTAGATGGGATTTCAACAGGACTTTGACTGGTCTCAGCCTCCTTCAAAGAAATTCAAGAAGGTAAAAGTTTCTCAACTGGCTACAAGTTCATAATCTTCATCCCGTGAGACGGATGAAGCCAAAGATTTGAACGACACTGTGGCAGGCCCTACCTCAACGGACGACCATAACAACACTGTCGCTCCTCCATCGACATCATGATGTTATTCTTCAGGGGCGTTAGTCCTCATTTTTCATCCCATTTGGTCATTCAATGACAAAGGGGGAGAAATTTAAGTTAGTATTCAAGCGATTCTAATATATGGGCATTTTTTTGTTAAGTTACAACTCTTGCTCTTCTGAGGTGTTTACTCTAATGAGTTGTAAACTTAAGTCCTTTGGTGCTCTGATACTTTTGAACTGGTTTCTGCATGCTTATTTCCTCAAATACCTTAATCCATGCATGCTGAATTTCATTAGTCACCATATTTCATCGTGCATTTCAAATTCTTCATATCATATGCTAAATGCGTGTATGAATTACAAGATATAGGGGGAGATCTCCATGATATTACTCTACAATGTGCATTTGCAATCCAACGCAAATTCCTCAAATAGGCACATCTTCAGGGGGAGTTCTTCTATATCTTTCAATCAAATTCCTCAATATCAGTGTTTACACTTCATATGTTTATCCCCATTGAAAACTTAACCTATTTGTCATCAATCACCAAAAGTAGGGAGATTGTAAGTGCATCTAGTTCCCCTTAGTGATTTTGGTGTATTGAAGACTTATAGGTTAAGGGACTAATATGTTTGTTAGTGTACACATGTTCTATAAGTCTATGAGGAGTTTGATATTGACGATGAAATTCCACCCCTAAAAATGAATGTATTCATTTGAATACTTTGGTTTTTTTGAAGACTTTGAAACTTAGGAAATTGGTGTGACCTTGATGACTTTGATATTGATGCGAGGTTTATGAAGCATGAAGATTTTTGTTTTCGTAGTTTCATTTTCTCTTTCTTGGGTCATAGGAAACACCGTACTGTTAAAGGGGGCCGAGGTAAAACTAAGGAAAATTTTCCAAGTGATGATCATCTCAAAATCCAACACCTACACAATCCTTTCGAGTGAAGCCGTTGGAAATCTCATACAGTTCAGTCAATTTCTTGAGTAACAGAGATGATCATCTTCTGTTCTCTGAGGAATTTGTTCTGACTGAGGAGTTAGGAACTCGCCAGTGCGGATTGCCTACAAGTGAGGAACATGATAGCCCTGAGGAATATGAGAGCTCAAATTTCCGACCATTGTTGTGCTATGCGCCAGCTGTCTCAAAATATCTTATCCACCTAATGGTCATATCACTGAAGGGCATTTATGTCTTATCATGTCGGGCTGCTCCCTAGGCTATAAATAGCCGCCCCCCTACAACCACTAGTTGGGTGGCTGCTCCGAGAGAAACTGACACTTGTCATTGAGAGCATCCCATCCTTCAAGGACTTTGAGCGAAAATCATCAGTGAGGAAAACCCAAACCCAAACACCTACAACCCAAAGTGATTGAGCATCACTGAAGAGATTGTTCCTGTGTGGAACCGGTGCTTGTTACCTTTGAGGATCGTGCATCCTCCAGACGGTTAGGCGTCATGGTGTAGAGCATCCAAGAGGATTGTGGATCATCGAGTGATCGAGTCTGTGAAGGTTTGGAAGTCACCTAAAGACTTATCATGAGTGAGTGGGCAAGGTCTGTGTGATCTTAGCTCAAGGAGAATACAGTGAGGACTATGTGTCCTCAGGTTTAAATACCTAGCTGCTCCAACTAGACGTATGCTACCTCTTGAGCACTGCGTTGGATTTCCCCGAAGAGGAGAGGATGATGCATCAAAGTAGCGTAAGTATTTCCCTCAGTTTTTGAGAACCAAGGTATCAATCCAGTAGGAGGCCACGCACAAGTCCCTCGTACCTGCACAAAATGATAGCTCCTCGCAACCAACGCGATTAGGGGTTGTCAATTCATTCACGGTGACTTACGAGAGTGAGATCTGATAGAGATGATAAATAATATTTTTGGTATTTTTCATATAGAGATGCAAAGTAAAAAGTAAAAGGCAAAGCAAAAACAAATCAAGTATTAAAATGATGGAGATTGATATGATGAGAATAGACCAGGGGGCCATAGGTTTCACTAGTGGCTTCTCTCAAGAGCATAAGTATTCTACGGTGGGTGAACGAATTACTGTTGAGCAATTGACAGAATTGAGCATAATTATGAGTATATCTAGGTATGATCATGTATATAGGCATCACGTCCGAGACAAGTAGACCGAAACGATTCTGCATCTACTACTATTACAACGCTCATAGACCGCTCTCCAGCATGCATCTAGAGTATTAAGTTAAAAACAGAGTAACGCCTTAAGCAAGATGACATGATGTAGAGGAATAAATTCATGTAATATGATAAATACCCCATCTTGTTATCCTCGATGGCAACAATACAATATGTGCCTTGCAACCCTTTCTCTCACTGAGTAAGGACACCACAAGATTGAACCCAAAGGTAAACACTTCTCCCATTGCAAGAACTACCAATCTAGTTGGCCAAACCAAACGGATAATTCTAAGAGACTTGCAAAGATAACCAATCATACATAAAAGAATTCAGAGAATGTAGCGACCAGACCCGAATGGATCTAGTGCTCTGTGCTCAGTGTCATCCCTGGATCAGTAATGCTGACACCACACAGTACTTCGAAGGATTTATAGCAGAGTAGCAATCACACACTTATTACATCGTTGTCCACAAGGGAACTTAATACAATAATATGGCTTAAGGCCATCTAATAATAACAGTGGAAGGCTTGGAAGACAAGTGAGTCCATCAACTCCATCGGCATCATCGAGTATAGAACCACGACCTAACACCTTACTCGTAAATGCGAAAAGTGCATAGCGTGAAAGTTGCAGCCGAAAACAGGTCGACACATGGAATATGCTGGCAATGTAACACATAGAGAACAATGAAGCAACAAGCCTATACTACATGCATATATGGCTGGTGGTAAGGCTCTCTGATTTACATATTTGCATAAAGCTGGATTTTCCCTACATCAAAGGAATAATTTTATTTAACTATCATGGTGGTTGTTAAACATTGAGAATGGTTGACAGCATCCTCAATCCCAATTAAAAAGTACTCATTAAAACCCAATAACTATATTATTAGAAGTAACATGTTGAGATTCACATGATATTCAAGTACTAGATACTCAAGATGTCCATAACCGGGGACACGGCTAATCATGATTAGTTTATACACTCTGCAGAGGTTTGCGCACTTTTCCCCACAAGACTCGATCGCCTCCGTTTGGTTCTCGTGACTACATGGTGTTTGAGAGACGGATGACCGAGACACAGTCTTTCGTAAGCGCTAGCACCTTACTTGTGGGTAGACCGTACACCTACTTTCCCCTACATCTCGCTAGTCTACCCGTAAGAGTTCGCACAACTTAGTCAACTATGCCAGAGCCCATAATTGGCTTGTGGCTGCACACGGAAGTTTCCAGTTTGAATAATCTTATGATCCCTTTGAGCACGGGTGGCGGTCCAAGAAATACAGGCAAGTCCTCGATAGAAACCAGGTGCCTCAATCCACCCAGATGTGTGTTTAGGTTGCCACCTTAAATAAACCATTAAATAACAATCTCACATCTGTCATGGATATTCACTCACCCAATCCACGTCTACTAGCATAGCATGGCATAATTAAGCAAACGAGAAGTAACTCCCAAGGTTTCATAAGTAAAACAGGTAATAGGTACTACCTCAATCTACTTCCCATCCCACAATTTAATTAGATCCTAAACATGCAAGTGTTTGAGGGTTGATCTAATGCATAAAAACTGGGTAGTAGAGAAGGTATGATCAAAGTGTTACTTGCCTTGCTGATGATCCGCGAGTCCTAGAGATTCGAAGTAACAAGCGGCGCACTCCGGGTGATCTAACGCAGACAAACAACAAGCATACAATAAGTACTCATCTAATGCATGGGAAATCTCGAATAAAAGATCTAACCAGATAGTTCAACTTAAGAACCCTGGTTGCAAAAGAATCGAATCAAATAAAGCATCGAAAGTCGGAACTCGAGAGAGAACGACTCGGTTTAGCAATCTGAAATTAAGTCAAAATTTTACAGTAGCAAAACTCTGTGTAAGTAGGTTAGTCGGAACGGCGGTTTCATAACGAAACTCCAGGCGCTTGAATCACCTGATTCCGATAAACGAGCAAGAAATAAAACAGATTTGAAAATTGGATCAGAAATCGAATCTGAAAAATAATGGATTAAATCCGATTTAAAAGAAAACGACGAACGGATTAAATAACGGACGTTCGTTAACAGAACTAATCCAACGAACGCGTTCATTGAACTGTTCGGTGAACGTTCGCTAATTAAGAAAACCAAAAAAAAATAAAAACCATCTAGGGTTTTTTTTTAAAAAACCGAACATATCTAAAAACCGGACCGGTCTTTTTAAAAAACCGGATTGGGGGGTTTGTGGCGGTGGCTACCTCCGGCGGCTCGCCGGGGCTCGGGCTCCGGGGCTCGGGCGACGGGTGGCGAGGGGCGGCGAGTCGGGAGGGTCGGCGGGAGGCGACGAGGCTCGCTGCGGCTGGCGGCGGGCGTCTTGGGCGGCGGCGGCTCGGGTGGAGGCGGGCGGCCGGGCGGGTTGAGGGGAGAGGAGGGGCGGCGGGGTTAAATAGAAGGGGGGGGTTCGCCGGCTTGGGGAAGGGGCGGCGGCGGCGGCGTGTCCGACCCGAACACGGGCGGCGGCGGCGGGTGGCGTGCGGCGGCGGGGCTCCGCGCGGGCGGGCGTGCGCGCGAGGGAGAGAGGGAGGTGGGCCGGGGCGCTGGGCCGGGCTCTACTGGTTGGGCAACTGGGCCTTGGCCCAGAAGTAGTTTTTTTTTTTAAAAACAAAACAAAACGGATTAAAAAAAAATACCAAACGAACTCCTATTTTAATAAAAAAAATATATCCCGACTCGTAAAAATGAGTCGAACAAAATGAACTTTAAAAACGGCAAACATGCATATATTTTTAAAATGCTCATTTTTGCCTAAGCAAAATAAATCTTCCAAAACCAATTTTGATTTATTTATAATATCTCCATTTTTCCTAAATATTGGGAAAGTCATATTATTCCCTCTCTTAAGTTTTTATAGGAAAAACTTTATGAAGATAATTAAATAAATCCAATGATCCTATTTTCAAGATTTGAGAAATCCCAAATATGAAAATAATGAAACTTCCAACTCTCTCCGAGGGTCCTTGAGTTGCGTGAAATTTTCTAGGATCGGAAAATGCGAGAAAAATATGATATGCATGATGACCTAATGTATAACATTCCAAATTGAAAATTTGGGATGTTACAGAGAAGAATCAAATATTATTCATAGATAATCTGGATCATAAACCCACAATTCATCGATCTCAACAAACACACCGCAAAAAGAAGATTACATCGAATAGATCTCCACGAGAGAGGGGGAGAACATTGTATATTGAGATCCAAAAAGAGAGAAGAAGCCATCTAGCTACTAGCTATGGACCCGAAGGTCTGAAGTAAACTACTCACACTTCATCGGAGGGGCTATGGTGATGATGTAGAAGCCCTCCATGGTGGATGCCCCCTCCGGCGGAGCTCTGGAACAGGCCCCAAGATGGGATCTCGTGGATACAGGAAGTTGCGGCGGTGGAATTAGGTTTTTGGCTCCTGTTCTGATCGTTTGGGGTGCGTGAGGTATATATAGGAGGAAGGAGTACGTCGGTTGAGAAGCAGGGGGCCCACGAGGTGGGGCGCGCCCTAGGGGGGCGCCCCCCACCCTCGTGACCGCCTCTTTTGTTCCTTGGATTAGGGTCCAAGTCTCCTGGATCACGTTCGGTGAGAAAATCACGTTCCCGAAGGTTTTATTCCGTTTGGACTCCGTTTGATATTCTGTTTCTTTGAAACACTGAAATATGCAAAAAACTGCAATTCTGGGCTGGGCCTCCGGTTAATAGGTTAGTCCCAAAAATAATATAAAAGTGGAAAATAAAGCCCGAAATAGTCAAAAACAGTAAATAAAGTAGCATGGAGCAATCAAAAAATTTAGATACGTTGGAGACGTATCAGGCATCCCCAAGCTTAATTCCTGCTCGTCCTTGAGTAGGTGAATGATAAAAACAGAATTTTTGATGCGGAGTGATACTTTGGCATAATTTCAATGTAAAACTTCTTAATTGTGGTATGAATATTCAGATCCGAAAGATTCAAGACAAAAGATCGTATTGACATAAAAAATAATAATACTTCAAGCATACTAATCAAGCAATTATGTCTTCTCAGAATAACATGGCCAAAGAAAGTTATCCCTACAAAATCATATAGTCTGGCTATGCTCCATCTTCCCCACACAAAATATTTAAATCATGCACAACCCCGATGACAAGCCAAGCAATTGTTTCATACTTTAACATTTTCAAAACTTTTTCAATCTTCACGCAATACATGAGAGTGAGCCATGGATATAGCACTATATGTGGAATAGAATGGTGGTTGTGGAGAAGACAAAAGGAGGGAAGATAGTCTCACATCAACTAGGCGTATCAACGGGCTATGGAGATGCCCATCAATAGATATCAATGCGAGTGAGTAGGGATTGCCATGCAACGGATGCACTAGAGCTATAAGTATATGAAAGCTCAACAAAAGAAACTAAGTGGGTGTGCATCCAACTCGCTTGCTCACGAAGACCCAATGCATTTGAGGAAGCCCATCATTGGAATATACAAGCCAAGTTCTATAATGAAAATTTCCCACTAGTATATGAAAGTGACAAAATGAGAGACTCTCTATCATGAAGATCATGGTGCTACTTTGAAGCACAAGTGTGGTAAAAGGATAGTAACATTGTCCCTTCTCTCTTTTTCTCTCATTATTTTTTTATTTGGGCCTTTTCTCTTTTTCTTATGGCCTCTTTTTTTTCATTTTTTTTATTTTTCGTCCGGAGTCTCATCCCGACTTGTGTGGGAATCATAGTCTCCATCATCCTTTCCTCACTTGGGCAATGCTCTAATAATGATGATCATCACACTTTTATTTTTCTTACAACTCAACAATTACAACTCGATTCTTAGAACAAAGTATGACTCTATATGAATGCCTCCGGCGGTGTACCGGGATATGCAATGAATCAAGAGTGACATGTATGAAAGAATTATGAATGGTGGCTTTGCCACAAATACGATGTCAACTACATGATCATGCTAGCAATATGACAATGATGGAGCGTCTCATAGTAAACGGAACGGTGGAAAGTTGCATGGCAACATATCTCGGAATGGCTATGGAAATGCCATGATAGGTAGGTATGGTGGCTGTTTTGAGGAAAATATATGGTGGGTGTATGATACCGGCGAAAAGTGCGCGGTATTAGAGAGGCTAGCAATGGTGGAAGGATGGGAAAAAGTGCGTATAATCCATGGACTCAACATTAGTCATAAAGAACTCATATACTTATTGCAAAAATCTAGAAGTTATCATAGCAAAGTATTACGCGCATGCTCCTAGGGGGATAGATTGGTAGGAAAAGACCATTGCTCATCCCCGACCGCCACTCATAAGGAAGACTATCAATAAATAAATCATGCTCCGAGTTCATCACATAGCGGTTCACCATACGTGCATGCTACGGGAATCACAAACTTCAACACAAGTATTCTTTAAACCCACAACTACTCAACTAGCATGACTCTAATATCACCATCTTCATATCTCAAAACAATTATCAAGCATCAAACTTTTCTTAGTATTCAACGCACTCAAAAGAAAGTTTCACATATCTTGAATACCAAGTATATTAACATTAAGCAAATTACCATGCTATTAATGACTCTCAAAATAACCTAAGTGAAGCATGAGAGATCAATAGTTTCTTTAAAACAAATCCACCACTGTGCTCTAAAAGATCTAAGTGAAGCACTAGAGAAAAAATTATCACACTCAAAAGATATAAGTGAAGCACTATGAGCAAAACTATCAAGCTTAAAAGATATAAGGGAAGCACATAGAGTATTCTATCAAATTCCAATTTATGTATGGCTATCTCAAAAGGTGTGTACAGCAAGGATGATTGTGGTAAACTAACAGGCAAAGACGCAAATAATACAAAACGCTCCAAGCAAAACACATATCATGTTGGTGAATAAAAATATAGCTCCAAGTAAATTACCGATGGAAGTAGACGAAAGAGGGGATGCCTTCCGGGGCATCCCCAAGCTTTGACTTTTTGGTGTCCTTGGATTATCTTGGGGGTGCCATGGGCATCCCCAAGCTTAGGATCTTGCCACTCCTTGTTCCATAATCCATTAAAAGAATTTACCCAAACTTGAAAACTTCACAACACAAAACTCAATAGAAATCTCGTGAGCTCCGTTAGAGAAAGAAAACAAAAGACTACTTTAAGGTACTGTAATGAACTCATTATTTATTTATATTGGTGTTAAACCTACTGTATTCCAACTTCTCTATGTATTATAAACTATTTTACTAGCCATAGATTCATCAAAATAAGCAAACAACACACGAAAAACAGAATCTGTCAAAAACAGAACAGTCTGCAGTAATCTGTAACTAACGCAAGCTTCTGGAATTCCAAAAAAGCTACCAAATTAGAAGACCTAGAAAATTTGTTTATTGATAAGCAGCAATTTTAATAAGTATTTTATCACGTTCTGGTGATTTTTAATAATTCAGGCACTGAGCACAAAGTTTCTGGAAATTACAGCAAGATCAAATAACTATCATCCAAGAAGATCCAATAGGTCTAGCTTGGCACAAACACTAATTAAACATAAAACCACATCTAAACAGAGGCTAGATGGATTATTTATTCCTAAACAGAAACAAAAACAAAAAACATAAATAAAATTGGGTTGCCTCACAACAAGCGCTATCGTTTAACGCCCCTAGCTAGGCATAAAAGCAAGAATAGGTCTAGGTATTGCCATCTTTGGTAGGCAACCCATAAGTGGATCTCATGATAGATTCATATGGTAATTTTATTTTCTTCCTAGGAAAGTGTTCCATGCCTTTCTTTAATGGAAATTGGAATCTAATATTCCCTTCCTTCATATCAATAATTGCACCAATCGATCTAAGGAAAGGTCTACCAAGAATAATAGGACATGAAGGATTGCAATCTATATCAAGAACGATAAAATCTACGGGCACATAATTTCTATTTGCAACAATAAGAACATCATTAATTCTTCCCATAGGCTTTTTAATAGTGGAATCCGCAAGATGCAAGTTCAGAGAGCAATCATCAAAATCACGGAAATCTAGCAAATCACACAAAGTTTTGGGGATAGTAGATACGCTAGCACCCAAATCACACAAGGCATGAAACTCATAATTTTTTATTTTAATTTTAGTAGTAGGTTCCCACTCATCATAGAGCTTTCTAGGGATAGAAACTTTCAACTCATGTTTTTCTTCATAAGATTGCATCAAGGCATCAACAATGTGTTCGGTAAAGGCCTTAGTTTGACTATAAGCATGAGGAGAATTTAGCACGGATTGCAACAAGGAAATACAATCAATTAAAGAGAAATTTTCATAATTAAATTCCTTGAGATACAATATAGTGGGTTTAGCAACATCTAGATTTTTATTTCTTTCAATCCCACTTTTATCAATTTCATCATCGAGATCTAAAAACTCCGAATTCTTAGAACGCCTTCGAGGTAAAGGAAGATCATATTCAGTTTCATCAAGATTCATATTGCAAAACAAAGATTTAATGGGGGACATATCAATAACTTTTAGATCTTCATCTTGATTTTCATAGGAATTGGAAGAACACGCTTTAATAAAGGCATCTTTGGAAGCACTCATCCTAGCGGTTCTTTCTTTGCACTCATCAATGGAAATTCTCATAGCTTTGAGAGACTCATTGATATAATGCTTAAGAGGAATAGATCTAAGCTTTAAAGAATCAATTTCTAGAGAAATTCTATCAACGTTCCTAGACAAATCATCAACTTTAAGCAATTTCTCCTCAAGCAAAGCATTAAATTCTTTTGTGAATTCATAAACTCTTTAACACTACTCTCAAATTCAGAGGGCATATTATTAAAATTTCCATAAGAGTTGTTGTAGGAATTTCCATAATTATTAGAAGGATTACTAGGATAAGGCCTAGGATTAAAATTCCCTCTATACGTGTTGTTACCGAAATTATTCCTACCAAAAAAATTCACATCCATAGATTCATTATTATTCTCAATCAAAGTAGAAAAAGGCATATCATTAGGATCAGAAGAAACACTCTTAGTAGCAAATAATTCCATAAGTTCATCCATCTTTCCACTCAAAACATTAATTTCTTCTATCGCATGCACTTTTTTATTAGTAGATCTTTCAGTGTGCCATTGAGAATAATTAACCAAAATATTATCTAGAAGTTTAGTAGCATCTCCTAGAGTGATTTCCATAAAAGTGCCTCCCGCAGCCGAATCTAAAAGATTTCTAGAACAAAAATTCAATCCGGCATAATTTTTTTGTATAATCATCCACAAGTTCAAACCATGAGTAGGACAATTACGTATCATTAATTTCATTCTCTCCCAAGCTTGTGCAACATGTTCATGATCAAGTTGCTTAAAATTCATAAAATCGTTCCTAAGAGAGATAATCTTAGCGGGAGGAAAATACTTAGAGATAAAAGCATCTTTGCACTTGTTCCAAGAATCAATACTATTTTTAGGCAAAGATGAAAACCATGCTTTAGCACGATCTCTAAGCGAAAAAGGAAATAGCTTCAGCTTAAGCACATCATTATCGACATCTTTTTTCTTTTGCATATCACATAAATCAATGAAACTATTCAGATGAGTAGCGACAACTTCACTAGGAAGGCCGGCGAATTGATCTTTCATAACAAGATTCAACAAAGCAGTATTGATTTCACAAGATTCAGTATTGGCAAGAGTAGCAATCGGAGTGCTAAGAAAATCATTATTATTGGTATTGGTGAAGTCACACAATTTGGTAGTATCTTGAGCCATCGCGACAAACAAGCAATCCAACACACGAGCAAACAAGCGGACGAGGAAAAGGCAATGGGGAAAAGAGGAGGAGATTAGGAAAGAGAGGGCGAATAAAACGGCAAGGGTGAAGTGGGGGAGAGGAAAACGAGAGGCAAATGGAAAATAATGTAATGCGGGAGATAGGGATTGTGATGGGTACTTGGTATGTCTTGACTTGCTCTTGCGTGAGCCTCCCTAAGAACGGGCGCCAGAAATTCTTCTTGCTACCTCTTGAGCACTGCATTGGATTTCCAAGAGGAGAGGATGATGCAGCAAAGTAGCGTAAGTATTTCCCTCAGTTTTTGAGAACCAAGGTATCAATCCAAAGAGGAGGCCACACACAAGTCCCTCGTACCTGCACAAAATGATAGCTCCTCGCAACCAACGCGATTAGGGGTTGTCAATCCCTTCACGGTCACTTACGAGAGTGAGATCTGATAGAGATGATAAATAAAATTTTTGGTATTTTTCGTAAAGAGATGCAAAGTAAAAAGTAAAAGGCAAAGTAAAAAAATAAAGTATTAAAGTGATGGAGATCGATATGATGAGAATAGACCCGGGGGCCATAGGTTTCACTAGTGGATTCTCTCAAGAGCATAAGTATTCTACGGTGGGTGAACAAATTACTGTTGAGCAATTGACAGAATTGAGCATAGTTATGAGAATATCTAGGTATGATCATGTATATAGGCATCACGTCCGAGACAAGTAGACCGAAACAATTCTGCATCTACTACTATTACTCCACTCATCGACCGCTATCCAGCATGCATCTAGAGTATTAAGTTAAAAACAGAGTAACGCCTTAAGCAAGATGACATGATGTAGAGGAATAAATTCATGTAATATGATAAATACCCCATCTTGTTATCCTCGATGGCAACAATACAACACGTGACTTGCAACCCTTTACATCCTTTGGGTAAGGACACCGCAAGATTGAACCCAAAGCTAAACACTTCTCCCATTGCAAGAACTACCAATCTAGTTGGCCAAACCAAACGGATAATTCGAAGAGACTTGCAAAGATAACCAATCATACATAAAAGAATTCAGAGAAGAATCAAATATTCTTCCTAGATAATCTAGATCATAAACCCACAATTCATCGGTCTCAACAAACACATCGCAAAAAGAAGATTACATCGAATAGATCTCCACGAGGGAGGGGGAGAACATTGTATTGGGATCCAAAAAGAGAGAAGAAGCCATCTAGCTACTAGCTGTGGACCCGAAGGTCTGAAGTAAAATACTAACACTTCATCGGAGGGGCTATGCTGATGATGTAGAAGCCCTCCGTGGTGGATGCCCCCTCTGGCGGAGCTCCGGAACAGGCCCCAAGATGGGATCTCGTGGATACAACAAGTTGCGGTGGTGGAATGAGGTTTATGGCTCCTGTTCTGATCGTTTGGGGGTACGTAGGTATATATAGGAGGAAGGAGTACGTCGGTGGAGCAACAGGGGGCCCACGAGGCAGGGGGCGCGCCCTAGGCGCCCCACCCCGTGACTGCCTCTTTTGTTCCTTGGAGTAGGGTCCAACTCTCCTGGATCACGTTCGGTGAGAAAATCACGTTCCCGAAGGTTTTATTCCGTTTGGACTCCGTTTGATATTTTGTTTCTTCGAAACACTGAAATAGGCAAAAAACGCCATTCTGGGCTGGGCCTCCGGTTAATAGGTTAGTCCCAAAAATAATATAAAAGTGGAAAATAAAGCCCAATATAGTCCAAAACAGTAAATAAAGTAGCATGGAGCAATAAAAAATTATAGATACGTTGGAGACGTATCAACATACGACTGTCATAGCAGTTGGATCTGGTCTACCAAATCATCATCTTCACCAAGCTACTGGTTTTATGTCCTCAACCCTTTAATTTCCTCATTCATGTGTTGATGAAATTGATCGTTGCTGTTTGAAGACTTTGACTGAAGATCTTCTCTATTTCCTCAATCATAATTCTTCAGTCACTTTGTCTTCACCCTGATTATCCTGTTTACATGCTACTTGTGCTCTGTGTATGTTTCATTTCATTGTGATGACTATGCTACTACTGTGTTATGCATGCACCTGAGTACTTATTCCGCTGCTTTTAGTTCATTGCTTAGGAAATTCCCCAAGTTGAATTTCCTCAGCGACGAATTTGTAAAAATCGCCTATTCATCCCCCTCTAGGCGATATAACGCACTTTCTAATCGTTATATTTGTACACGCGTGACAAAAAATGTAACATTTTGTGACAAACATGTATCATGACGGAAGTGTTTTTTTAGTGACTGCAACTATTCGTATGTGAAAGCACAATTGCTCCCTGGGTGATTTTGGTAATTAATGTCAACATATCTCTTATTGGACTAATATCTTTATCTAAGTATATTTAGAAAGTTCAACAATGGCATGGCATGGACAAGAGGATGTGGAAACCCTTCTAAATTCTAAGGACAAAGATTGACAAAAGCTCAAGACCCTTCATTTTTGTTTTAGTGATCTGATACGTCTCCAACGTATCTATAACTGTTGATTGCTCCATGCTATATTATCTACTGTTTTGGACAATATTGGGCTTTATTATCCGCTTTTATATTATTTTTGGGACTAACCTATTAACCGGAGGCCCAGCCTAGAATTGCTGTTTTTTTTTGCCTATTTCAGTGTTTCGAAGAAAAGAAATATCAAACGGAGTCCAATTGACCTGAAACACCACGGAACTTATTTTTGGACCAGAAGAAGCCCACGGAGTACCGGAAGCTCACTAGGGGAGTCCCGGGCTGCCCACGAGGGTGCGGGGCGCGCCCCCTGCCTCGTGGACAGCCCGGAGGTCCACTGACATACTTCTTTCACCCATATATACCCACGTACCCTAAAAACTTCGAAGACAAGAATAGATCGAGAGTTCCACCGCCGCAAGCCTCTGAAGCCACCAAAAACCAATCGGGACCCTGTTCCGACACCCTGCCGGAGGGAAGAACCCTCACCGGTGGCCATCTTCATAATCCCGGCGATCTCCATGACGAGGAGGGAGTAGTTCACCCTCGGGGCTGAGGGTATGTACCAGTAGCTATGTGTTTAATCTCTCTCTCTCTCTCTCTCTCTCGTGTTCTTGATTTGGCATGATCTTGATGTATCGCGAGCTTTGCTATTATAGTTGGATCTTATGTTTCTTCTCCCCCCTCTACTCTCTTGTAATGGATTGAGTTTTCCCTTTGAAGTAATCTTATCGGATTGAGTCTTTAAAGATTTGAGAACACTTGATGTATGTCTTGCCATGCGTGTCTGTGGTGACAATGGGATATCACGTGATTCACTTGATATATGTTTTGGTGATCAACTTGCGGGTTCCACCCATGAACCTATGCATAGGGGTTGGCACACGTTTTCGTCGTGATTCTCCGGTAGAAACTTTGGGGCACTCTTTGAGGTTCTATGTGTTGGTTTGAATAGATGAATCAGAGATTGTGTGATTCATATCGTATAATCATACCCACGGATACTTGAGGTGACATTGGAGTATCTAGGTGACATTAGGGTTTTGGTTGATTTGTGTCTTAAGGTGTTATTCTAGTATGAACTCTAGGGCTGTTTGTGACACTTATAGGAATAGCCCAACGGATTGATTGGAAAGAATAACTTTGAGGTGGTTTCGTACCCTACCATAATCTCTTTGTTTGTTCTCCGCTATTAGTGACTTTGGAGTGACTCTTTGTTGCATGTTGAGGGATAGTTATATGATCCAATTATGTTATTATTGTTGAGAGAACTTGCACTAGTGAAAGTATGAACCCTAGGCCTTGTTTCCTAGCATTGCAATACCGTTTACGCTCACTTTTACCACTTGTTACCTTGATTTTTTTATATTTTCAGATTACAAAAACCTATATCTACCATCCATATTGCACTTGTATCACCATCTCTTCGAACTAGTGCACCTATACAATTTACCATTGTATTGGGTGTGTTGGGGACACAAGAGACTCTTTGTTATTTGGTTGCAGGGTTGTTTGAGAGAGACCATCTTCATCCTATGCCTCCCACGGATTGATAAACCTTAGGTCATCCACTTGAGGGAAATTTGCTACTGTCCTACAAACCTCTGCACTTGGAGGCCCAACAACGTCTACAAGAAGAAGGTTGTATAGTAGACATCATGATCCAAGATCACAATGAGTCCATAGGAAAGCCAATACTATTAAAACGGGATAAGGTGTTGCTTAATGGTCTACTTGCTCAAATTTCTTAGTGATATTGCTCCAAAACCCTCAGTCACTTTCTCATTTCCAAATATGTCCAAAACCTAAAGTAAAACTCGGCCCCACCGAATTGATCTATCCGGCGCCACCGAGTTCATTTGACATAGCCACAGCCAGCCCTAGACGATTTGGTCTCACCGATAGGTATCTCAGTCTCACCAATATGGCCTTGCAAACTCTCTGTTGCCTGTTGTAATTATTTTGTCTCACCGAAATGTGCAATCGGTCCCACCGAGTTTGCTTGACCAACTATCTGTTTGCTAATTGCTGAAATCTATCACACCGAGATGAGGTTTTGCCCTAGCCCTAGCTCATCGGTCCCACCGTGTTGATCATATTGGTCCCACCGAGATTCCTAATGTTCACATTTTGAAATGAATTGGTCTCACGGAGTTCTCTTATTCGATCTGACCGAGTTGGATCAAATGTGTGTAACGGTTGGATTTTGTGTGGAGGCTATATATACCCCTGATGACCCACAAGTATAGGGGATCTATCGTAGTCCTTTCGATAAGTAAGAGTGTCGAACCAAACGAGGAGCAGAAGGAAATGATAAGCGGTTGTCAGCAAGGTATTCTCTCGCAAGCTTTGAAACAAGTGGTAACAGATAGTTTTGTGATAAGATAAATTGTAACGAGCAACAAGTAACAAGAGTAAATAAAGTGCAGCAAGGTGGCCCAATCCTTTTTGTATCAAAGGACAAGCCTAGACAAACTCTTATAATAGGAAAAGCGCTCCCGAGGACACATGGGAATATCGTCAAGCTAGTTTTCATCACGTTCATATGATTCACGTTCGATACTTTGATAATTTGATATGTGGGTGGACCGATTGCTTGGGTGCTGTTCTTACTTGAACAAACATCCCACTTATGATTAACCTCTATTGCAAGCATCCGCAACTACAACAAAAGTATTAAGGTAAACCTAACCATAGCATGAAACATATGGATCCAAATCAGCCCCTTACGAAGCAACGCATAAACTAGGGTTTAAGCTTCTGTCACTCTAGAACCCATCATCTTCTTATTACTTCCCAATTCCTTCCTCTAGGCCCAAATAATGGTGAAGTGTTATGTAGTCAACGTTCACATAACACCACTAGAGGCTAGACAACATACATCTCATCAAAATATCGAACAAATACCAAATTCAGATGACTACTAATAGCAAGACTTCTCCCTTGTCCTCAGGAACGAACGTAACTACTCACAAAGCATATTCATGTTCATAATCAGAGGGGTATTGATGTGCATAAAGGATCTGAACATATGATCTTCCACCAAATAAACCAACTAGCATCAACTACAAGGAGTAATCAACACTACTAGCAACCTACTAGCACCAATCCCGGACTTGGAGACAAGAATTGGGTACAAGAGATGAACTAGGGTTTGGAGATGAGATGGTGTTGGTGAAGATATTGATGGAGATTGCCCTCTCCCGATGAGAGGAGCGTTGGTGATGATGATGGCGACGATTTCCCCCTCCCGGAGGGAAGTGTCCCCGACAGAACAGCTCTGCCGGAGCCCTAGATTGGTTCCGCCAAGGTTCTGCCTCGTGGCGGCGGAGTTTCGTCCCGAAAAGTTTCTTCTTATTTTTTTCTCATCGAAAGACTTCATAAAGGAGAATATGGGCGTCGGAGAGCCACCAGGGGGCCCACGAGGTAGGGGGCGCGCCCCAGGGGGGGCGTCCCCCACCCTCGTGAGCAGGGTGTGGGCCCCCTGGCCTTCATCTTTGGAGACGATTTTTCTTTATTTATTTTAAGATATTCCGTGGAGTTTCAGGACTTTTGGAGTTGCGCAGAATAGGTCTCCAATATTTGCTCCTTTTCCAAATTTCAGAATTCCAAATGCCGGCATTCTCCCTCTTCATGTAAACCTTGTAAAATAAGGGAGAATAGCCATAAGTATTGTGACACAACATGAAATAACAGCCCATAATGCGATAAATATCAATATAAAAGCATGATGCAAAATGGACGTATCAACTTCCCCAAGCTTAGACCTCGCTTGTCCTCAAGCGAAAAGCCGATAACAATAAATATGTCCTCATGTTTAGAGGTAGAGGCGTCGATAAGAATAAAATACGGACATGATGGCATCATGATTATTCTCATAACAGCAACATATATAGATTTTGTCATATGATTACTTATGTTAAAGTGATGATCTTTTCACAACGCAAAGGTATGAATCAGAAACCTTATTGAGCACCAACAAATTATAACCTTAGTCATTGAAGCAATTGCAATTTATCATAACATCGGAAAGAGTCTATGTCAGAGCTTAAAAGCAAGTCCACATACTCAACTATCATTTAGTCCTTCATAATTTCTAGCACTCACGCAATACTTGTGGTTACGGAGTTCTAATCAGACACAGATAAAGATAGGGGCTTATAGTTTTGCCCCACAACCTTTTACCTCAAGGGTAATGTCAACAATAATAATTCATGCTCCCCTACATCCAATTAGATATATATATCATGTTCTTTCCAACATGCTGGGATTGCCAAAGGATAAAATGAAAAAGGAAAGGTGAAGATCACCGTGACTCTTGCATAAGGTAGAGGATAATAATAAAAGATAGGCCCTTCGCAGAGAGAAGCAGAGGTTGCCATGCGCTTTTATGGTTGGCTGCACAAAATCTCAATGCGAAAGAACGTCACTTTATATTGCCCCTTGTGATATGAACCTTTATTATGCAGTTCGTTGCTTTTATTTCTTCCATATCACAAGATCGTATAGAGCTTATTTCCCCACACCAATCAATCATACATATTTAGAGAGCAATTTTTATTGCTTTGCACCGATGACAACTTACTTGAAGGATCTTACTCAATCCATAGGTAGATATGGTGGACTCTCATGGCAAAACTGGTTTAAGGGTATTTGGAAGCACAAGTAGTATCTCTACTTGGTGCTGAGAATTTGGCTAGCATGAGGGGAAAGGCAAGCTCAACATGTTAGAGGATCCATGACAACATACTTTATCTCAGATATAAGAAAACATAACTCATCACGTTGTCTTCCTTGTCCAACATCAACTCTTTAGCATGTTGTATTTTAATGAGTGCTCCCAATCATAAAAAGATGTCAATGATAATATATCTATATGTGAAACCTCTCTTTCCTTATTACTTCCTATTAATTGCAACGATGACCAAAGCTATATTTGCCAACTCCCAACAACTTTTAATCATCATACTCTTTCTATGTGAAGTCATTACTCTCAATAAGATCAATATGAACTCTTTGTTTCTTTTTATTCTTTTTCTTATTTCTATACTTTTATTCACCCCAGATCATGGCAAAATAATCAAGCCCTTGACTCAACACTAAACTTTATTATATATATAGCTCACGGACTCGATTACATAGAGAGATCATAAAGCAAAACTCAAAACTAGATCATGCCATAACTTTATTCTACTAGATCAAGATACTACTAAAAGGATCTAACTAAGAGAAATGGTAAATATAGGAGTTGTGATGGTGATACGATACCGGGGCACCTCCCCCAAGCTTGGTAGTTGCCAAGTGGAGTGCCCATACCCATGGGATTATGCCTCCTTCTTTGTCGGTGAAGAAGATGGAGGTGTTGTTGACTTAGTTGATGACATAGGCTTCTCTCTTAATTTGCGCTTGAGGACGGCATTTTGATCCCTCAGATCATCAATCTCCCACTCCAGGGTTAATATCTTTTTGCATAGGTCCTGCTTATTTTCCTGCAAGACACGAAAAGGGATAAAATCAAACTTTGGTTTCTTTACCCTATCAGGGAGACTTGACTTTTTGAACTACATGTGCATGTCCCCAGGTTGAGGTAATGGGGCTTCGTCTTCATCTGAGCTCGTCTCCTCCTTCTCCTTTGATCCATAGTCCTCTTCTTCCTCCGTGGTCCAACCATCGTGCTCCACATCTCCATAGGCCTTAGGATTTGCTAAGTAATCATCCACATAGCTTTCTCCTTCCGAATCCTGGGACTACATGTTGATCTAATCTGCAGTATGACAACTTGAAACAAGAACAGAGGATATTTGCGTGATACGGGATTCAAAACCATTGGGAGAATATATAATGAATTTTTACCGACCAAAATATGTATCGTGCAAGAAAACGGAGTCTGGAGGGCACACGGGGTGCTCACGAGGTAGGGGGCGCGCCCACCACCCTCGTGGGGCCCTCGTGTCCTTCCCGGACTGCTACTTATTTTTCTATTTTTCTAAATATTCCAAAACGGAGAAATATTTCCTTAAAAATGGTTTTGGAGTCGGTTTACTTACCTTACCACATACCTATTCCTTTTCGGAGTCTGAAATGGTCTGGAAAGTGTCCCTTATGTATTCCTCCGGGGTTATGGTTTCAATAATATTGGTTTCAACATTAATGGGATTACCTAAGATATAATGTTTGATCCTTTGACCGTTTACCACCTTCGGATTTGTGCCTTCAAAGTTGTTGATTTTTATGGCACTTAACGATAGACCTCCTCGATAACGTAGGGACCTTCCCATTTAGAGAGAAGTTTTCCTGCAAAAAATCTTAAATGAGAGTTGTATAGCAATACATAATCACCTACATTAAACTCACGCTTTTGTATCCTTTTGTCATGCCATCTTTTAACTTTTTCTTTAAACAACTTAGCATTTTCATAAGCTTGGGTTCTCAATTCATCAAGTGAGCTAATATCAAATAACCTTTTCTCACCGGCAAGTTTGAAATCATAGTTGAGCTCTTTATAGCCCAATATGCCTTATGTTCTAGTTCGAGAGGTAAGTGACATGCTTTTCCATAAACCATCTTATACGGAGACATACTCATAGGATTCTTATATGCAGTTCTATAGGCCCATAATGCATCATCAAGTTTCTTGGACCAATTATTTCTAGACCTATTAACAGTCTTTTGCAAAATTAATTGAGCTCTCTATTACTCAATTCCACTTGACCACTAGACTGTGGGTGATAAGGAGATGCAATTCTATGATTAATGTCATATTTAGCAAGCATTTTACGGAAAGCACCATGAATAAAGTGTGAACCACCATCAGTTATTAAATATCTAGGGACTCCAAACCTCGGAAAATAACTTCCTTAAGCATTTTAATAGAAGTGTTATGATCAGCACTACTAGTTGGAATAGCTTCTACCCACTTAGTAACGTAATCAACAACAACTAAAATATGTGTGTATCCATTAGAGGCAGGAAAAGGTTCCAAATAATCAAAGCCCCAAACATTAAATGGTTCAATAACAAGTGAATAATTCATAGGCATTTCTTGACGTCTACTAATATTACCAATTCTAAGACATTCATCGCAAGACAAAACAAACTTACGGGCATCCTTGAAGAGAGTAGGCCAATAAAAACCGGATTGCAATACCTTATGTGCAGTTCTATCTCCAGCGTGGTGTCCTCCATAAGCTTCGGAGTGACACTTGCATAGGATTTGTTCCTGTTCATGCTCTGGTACACAACGTCTAATAACACCATCTACTCCTTCTTTATAAAGATGTGGGTCATCCCAAAAGTAATGTTCTAAATCATAGAAAAACTTTTTATTTCGTTGGTATGTGAAGCTAGGTTCTATAAATTTAGCAACAATATACTTAGCATAATCAACATACCATGGAGTGCTACGAGAAGTGCTTATGACATTTAATTGTTCATCAGGAAAGCTATCATCAATAGGTAGTGGGTCATCAAGAACATTCTCTAACCTAGATAAGTTATCTGCAACGGGGTTCTCAGCTCCTTTTCTATCAACAATACGCAAATCAAATTCTTGCAGCAAGAGAACCCATCTAATAAGTCTAGGTTCAGCATCTTTATTTTCCATAACATATTTAATAGCAGCATGATCAATGTGAATAGTTTTAGAATCAACAATATAGGGTCTGAATTTATCACAAGCAAATACAACTGCTAAAAGTTCCTTTTCAGTAGTAGCATAATTTCTTTGAGCATTGTCTAGAGTCTTACTAGCATAATGGATAACATTTAATTTCTTATCAACTCTTTGCCCTAGAACAGCACCTACAGCATAATCACTAGCATCACACATAATTTCAAAGGGTAAATTCCAATCAGGTGGCTGAACAACAGGTGCGGAGACTAATGCTTTCTTAAGTATTTCAAATGCTTCTACACAATCATCATCAAAGACAAATGGTACATACTTTTGTAATAAATTAGTCAGAGGCCGAGAAATTTTTGAGAAGTCCTTAATGAACCTCCTATAAAATCTGGCGTGACCAAGGAAACTTCTTATACCTTTGATGTCCTTGGGACATGGCATCTTTTCAATAGCATCAACCTTGGCTTTATCAACTTCAATACCTCTTTCAGAAACTTTGTGCCCCAAGACAATACCTTCATTAACCATAAAGTGGCACTTTTCCCAATTCAAGACAAGATTAGTTTCTTCACATCTCTGCAAAACTCGATCAAGATTGCTTAAGCAATCATCAAAATAGGAACCATAGACGGAAAAATCGTCCATGAAAACCTCACAAATCTTTTCACAAAAATCAAAGAATATAGCCATCATGCATCTTTGAAAGGTAGCAGGTGCATTACATAAACCAAAAGGCATACGTCTATAAGCAAAAGTACCAAAAGGGCAAGTAAAAGTAGTCTTTGATTGATCTTTAGCCGACACAGGTATTGAGAGAAACCAGAATAACCATCTAGAAAGCAATAATGTGTATGTTTGCATAATGTTTCTAGCATTTGATCAATATAATGATCTTTCTTAGTAGCTTTATTTAATTTGTGTAAATCAATTACCATCCTATAACCTGTGATAATTCTTTGCGGGATCAATTCATCTTTATCATTAGGAACAATAATAATAGCTCCCTTCTTAGGGACACAATGGATAGGACTTACCAACCGACTATCAGCAACGGGATAAATTATACCTGCCTCTAGAAGCTTGAGTATTTCTTTTCTTACCACTTCTTTCATTTTAGGATTCAAACGTCGTTGAGGATCACAAACTGGTTTGGCATCCGCTTCCAAATTTATTTTATGTTGACATAGAGTGGGACTAATGCCTTTAAGATGATCAAGAGTATATCCCATAGCGGCACGATGCTTCTTCATAGTTTTCAAAAATCTTTCTTCTTCATGCTCTGAAAGGTTAGCACTAATAATAACATGATATATTTTCTTTTCATCAAGATAAGCATATTTAAGATTATCAGGCAACGGTTTAAGCTCAAACACGGGATCACCCTTGGGTGTAGGGGGATCCCCTAGGATTTCAACAGGCAAATTGTGTTGCAGAATAGGTTCCTGTTTAAAGAATACTTCATCTATTTCCCTTCTTTCATTCATGAACATATCGTTTTCATGGTCTAGCAAATAGTGTTCTAAAGGATCACTAGGAGGTACAGCAATAGAAGCAAGACCAATAATCTCATCTTTACTAGGCAATTCTTCCTCACGATGTTGTTTACTAAATTTAGAGAAATTAAACTCATGAACCATATCATCCAAGCCAATAGTAACAACATTCTTTTTGCAGTCTATCTTAGCATTAACAGTATTCAAGAAGGGTCTACCAAATATAATGGGACAAAAGCTATCTTGTGGAGAACTGAGAACAAGAAAATCAGCAGGATATTTAGTTTTCCCACACAAGATTTCAACATCTCTAACAATTACCATTGCAGATATAGTATCTCTATTGGCAAGTTTAATTGTAACATCAATATCTTCTAACTCAACAGGTGCAATTTCATGCTTGATTTCTTTATACAAGTCATAAGGTATAACACTAGCACTAGCACCCATATCACATAAGCCATGATAACAATGATCTCCTATTTTAACAGAAATAACAGGCACGCCTACCACAGGTCTATGTTTATCTTTAGCACATGGTTTAGCAATTCAAGCAGTTTCACCGCAGAACTGAATAACATGCCCATCAATATTATCAGACAAGAGATCTTTAACAATAGAAATATTAGGTTCTACTTTAACTTGCTCAGGAGGTGTATAAGTTCTAATATTGCTTTTACGAACAACAGTTGAAGTTTTAGCATGATCCTTTACTCTAGCGGGGAAAGGTGGTTTCTCAACATAAGAAGTGGGAACAATAGGATAATTATAAGTGACAGTCTTTTCTTCAACTTTAATAGGTGCAACTACTTTTACTTCTATGGGAGGATTTTATTTAAACCACTTCTCCTTGGGGAGATCAACATAAGTAGCAAAAGATTCACAGAAAGAAGCTACTATCTCAGAGTCAAGTCCATATTTAGTGCTAAACTTACGGAAAATATTTGTATCCATAAAAGATTTAACACAATCAAACTTAGGTGTCATACCTGACTCCTTACCTTCGTCGAGGTCCCAATCTTCAGAGTTGTGTTTAATTCTATCCAATAAATTCCATGTGAATTCAATAGTCTTCATCATAAAAGAGCCAGCGCAAGAAGTATCGAGCATGGTGCGATTGTTTTCAGAAAGCCGAGCATAAAAACTTTGAATAATTATTTCTCTTGGGAGCTCATGATTGGGGCATGAATATAACATTGATTTAAGCCTCCCCAAGCTTGAGCGATGCTTTCTCCTTCGTGAGGCCAAAAATTATATATATAATTGCGATCACGATGAACAAGATGCATAGGATAATACTTTTGATGAAATTCCAATTTCAATCTTTTATAGTTCCATGATCTCATATCATCACATAGCCTATACCATGTCAATGCATCTCCCTTCAAAGATAAAGGGAAGGCCTTCTTCTTAACAACAACATCGGGTATACCTGCAAGCTTAAATAATCCACAAACTTCATCCACATATATTAAGTGCTCATCAGGATGCTTTGTTCCATCTCCTGTAAAAGGATTAGCTAGCAGTTTTTCCATCATACCCGAAGGAATTTCAAAAGGAGTTTCATTTTCCATAGAATCAGTAGGTTGAGGAGCAACTCTTTGCTCTACTGGATGGGGTGAAGATACCCCGAACAAGCCCCTCAGAGAATTACGTTCCATAGTAACAAGTGACAGTAAATTTCAGCACACTATATAATTTTTTCCTTACCAAATTCCACCTACCAAAGGCGCTACACTCCCTGACAACGGCGCCATAAAAGAGTCTTGATGACCCACAAGTATAGGGGATCTATCGTAGTCCTTTCGATAAGTAAGAGTGTCGAACCCAACAAGGAGCAGAAGGAAATGATAAGCGGTTTTCAGCAAGGTATTCTCTGCAACTACTAAAACAAGTGGTAACAGATAGTTTTGTGATAAGATAAATTGTAACGAGCAACAAGTAACAAGAGTAAATAAAGTGCAGCAAGGTGGCCCAATCCTTTTTGTAGCAAAGGACAAGCCTGGACAAACTCTTATAATTGGAAAAGCGCTCCCGAGGACACATGGGAATACGTCAAGCTAGTTTTCATCATGTTCATATGATTCGCGTTCGGTACTTTGATAATTTGATATGTGGGTGGACCGGTGCTTGGGTGCTGTTCTTACTTGAACAAACATCCCACTTATGATTAACCTCTATTGCAAGCATCATAACTACAACAAAAGTATTAAGGTAAACCTAACCATAGCATGAAACATATGGATCCAAATCAGCCCCTTACGAAGCAATGCATAAACTAGGGATTAAGCTTCTGTCACTCTAGCAACCCATCATCTACTTACTACTTCCCAATGCCTTCCTGTAGCGACCCGACCCGAATGGACCAAGTCTCTGTGCTTAAGTGTCATCCCTGGATCGGTATGCTGACACACACAGTACTCGAGGATTTATAATAGAGGTAAATCACATGTATAGAGTAACGTAAATACTATTACCTCAATCCAAAAATAGCGGAAGTAACAAGGTTGTGGATTCCCATCAACACCAACGGCAAAGTTGAGTGTAGAAATCGTTACCCTAACGTATCACTTACTCGTCGTAAGATCCTGCAACATGAAATGTTGCAACCCGAAAATGGGTCAGCACATGGAATATGCTGGCAATGTAACACATAGAGAGTAATGAAAGAATAAGCCTATACTACATGCATATATGGCTGGTGGAAAGCTCTATGGTTATAATGTTTTTGCGAAAAGCCAATTTTTCCCTACTGCAATGGAATAAATTTATTTAACTATCATGGTGGTTGTGAAACATTGAGAATGGTTGACAGCATTCTCAATCCCAATTAAAAGTACTCATTAACAACCCAACAATATTAATTAGAGTAACATGATGAGATTCACATGATAATCCAAGTACTAGATACTCAAGATGTCCATAACCGGGGACACGGCTAACCTTGATTAGTTTATACACTCTGCAGAGGTTTGTGTACTTTTCCCCACAAGACTCGATCTCCTCCGTTTGATTTCTCGCACTACATGGTGTTTGAGAAACGGATGACCGAGACATAGTCTTTCGAGCGCTTAGCACCTTACATGTGGGTAGACCGTACCAACCTACAACCCCTACATCAGCTAGTCTACCTATAAGAGTTCGCACAACTTAGTCAACTATGCTAGAGCCCATAGTAGCATGTGGCTGCACACGGAAGTTTCTAGCATGAATAATCTCATGATCCCTTTGAGCCTAGGTGGCGGTCCGAAGAAATACAGGCAAATCCTGATAGAAACCAGGTGCCTCAATCCACCCAGATGTGTGTTTAAGTTGCCACCTTAAATAAACCATTAATTTAAAAATCTCACATCTGTCATGGAATACACTCACCCAATCCACGTCTACTAGCCTAGCATGGCATAATAAGCAAACGTAGAAGTAACTCCCAAGGGTTTGAAAATAAAACAGGTAATAGGTACTACCTGAACTACTTCCCATCCCACAATTTAATTAGATCCTAATCATGCAATGTTTGAGGATAGATCTAATGCATCAAACTGGGTAGTAGAAAAGGTATGATCAAAGTGTTACTTGCCTGCAATGTTGATGAAGATGATTCGCACTCATAACTCCTGATAGTTCTACACGTCACACTCCGGTCAATCTATCGTGAGCAAGCAATAGTAACCACACATAAGCAATCACTCAAAAGATCGGAAAGAACGAAAAAAACGATTCAGAAAACATCAAAACCAAGCAAATAACTCTTGCAACATAAAACAATTTCTAACAGTACCAAAATTATATGAATTTGGCCTTATCAGAAAGTTTAGGTCAAGAGCTTCGATTTGCAAAAAGAATGAACTGAATCGGAGTTACGAAACTCAAGTTATGATCAAACAAAGTTTGAATACAAATCTAATCTAATTCAAATTTTAAACTTTCAAAAACATGTTTGAGTTGGATTACTGGATAGAGGAGATCATAACGAAGAAATGGGCGTTGGTTTCGTTGAATTTGGACAAACGAGCGAAATGTTGTGAGTGTTTGAAGTCCAGGGGCTAATTTGTAAATAAAATATTCACGGACGGGTCCCTGGCCGAAATTAAAAGGAAAAAGAAAAACTCTACCGAGCGAACGTTCGCTGCCGAATGCTAACTAATGAAAACTGTTCGCTAACTAGTTCTAAACAGAGAACGTTCTTTGAATAGCTCCGAAAAAAACTACACCGGGTTCTTTATAAAAAAACGAGAAAGAACCAGATCGGACCGGGGCAACGGTTTATACCTGTTCGGGCGGTCCTTCGTCGAAAACTGGCGGTGGATCTCCGGCGGATTCCCGCGGCGGCGGGCGGCGGCACAGAAGGGCAACGGCTGCAAGCGGGCGTTAGCAGCCGACGGGCGGTTGTCGAGGGGAGGAGGAGGCGAGGGCGGCGCTCCGCGACAGCGGCGCGGCGAAGTACGGTGGCGGGATTCTGCGGCGGTGGTGGCAGGCGAGCTCCGGCGGCTTCCCGGATCTCGGCGGGAGGGTGCGGCGGTGGCAACGGGGTCCAGGGGGCCCCGGGTGCGGCTTTATAGGGAGAGGGTGGCCTCGAAAGGCGTGGGGAAGGGGGCACGGGAGGCGTGCCCGGCCGGGACTTGGACGGCGACGGCGATCTCCAGAGCGGAGTCCCGCTCGGGGACGGAGGAGGCGAGCGGCATGGCTGGGCCGTGGCCTGGCCAGGAAGCTGGGCCGGCCTAGTTGGCGAGAGGAGTTTTTTTTAAACGCTTAACAGACAAAAGAAATAATAAAACGTTAAGAAATAAAAACAAACTATAGGCATATAATATACCGAAATTTGCAGAAAAAGATTTTCTACAACATGGACATTTTTATAATGCCAAATAAAATCCACAATAATTCAGATAATTCAAAGAGTGCTACTCGTCTAATAAAATCCAATAAAAATCAATTTAAAAATACCAAAATTAATTCAAATTTATTTCTCTCCATTTTTCTGATGTAGGGAATCATGTTACCCTATTTTCCATATAATTTTATTTTTGGAGAAAAATAATTTGAATAAAACTCAAATAACTCCAAATTGAAAATAAATTCAAAGAACTTTGAATTTATTTCTTTGAAACTCCCAACTCATATTTCATATGTTTTGAAGAAGTCATTTTATCTTCTCTCGTGAAAATCATTGAGTTGCACAAAGTTTCAGAATTGGAATTGTTTTCCAAATGAAATTCAAATATTTTCAACACCCCTTGTCATTTAAATAAATGGAAGAAGTCATGTCATCTTCTCCCCAGGGTTTTGTGATGAAAAGAATTTGAATTCCCGAAGATCATAAAAGAAAAAAATGAAAGTTTGGGAAAGTCGTTTTATTCCCTCTCATTTCACTTTCAAAAAGTTTCAAAATTCACTCACTTTCAGTCAATCAATCAAACTATCTATTTGTTTATAACATTCCAAAATTTAGAATTTTGGGATGTTACAAAACTACCACCCTTAAAATGAATCTCGTCCTCGAGATTCGGAGAGGCTAGCAAGAAAATGGGTTAGGGTTTGGGGGTCTTCTCAAAAATCCATCGGTCATCTCCGGGGTCTCGGGTGCTACCACCCTTAGAAGCATGGTTACGGTTCCATCAAAACTCATATACTCCATCCTTATTATCGATGTTGTCGGTCTTCTCGAGATCTTTAAGGATAATTCCTTCTCTGGGCTCTTCGGTAGTGGCATAACCTTTTCCTCAATTTCTTACATCCTTTCCTCTTGGTAAGGTTATCCCGAAACTGGATCTTCTTAGCTCATAGGTTTGGCGCCCTTACTAAACAACTATAGATATCTCATGGTGGTCAACAATTTATGGTTTCTCCTGCAGGAAATGGGTCTGGGTTGATCCTCACCGTATGACCTACGTTTGGCAACAGCTGCCTTGTACAGGGGAAAAAAATTCCTATACCATTCTAATGTTCGAACAAGGTTTTGATCGTCGTCCCTCTACTATAGGTAAGTCACTCAGATTTACCATCCCGTATAGCAACGCGAATAATAAGAGTAAGTCGGTATGGTGATCAATCCATCCCGCACCCAAATCATTACCTTGTACATGGTTTAGCGAATCTCGCATTCTAACACTCGGTCATCCTCACAAGCATTGCATAATTTCTCTTGTCGACGAACCAAGTTCGGATAAATCCATTGATTCTGCAAGCCAAAAAAACATCTATCGTTCCTTAACAACTCTCAGGTTTTGCGTAAACTCCTATAGAATCGTCAGTTGATAAAATCATAACTTCTTCCAGGGTTTTTCCTTCAGCAAGAATGTGTTTGCTTCTTGGCAGGTACTGGGCCTGTGGGTTATTGTCGCGACCGGTTTTCCGGGTATTAAATTCCAGAAAATGGCCGTTGTGCTCACCAGCCCCAGGATAACTGTTAGCTGATGAGGCACCAACTTGATACAGAATTTCCAAGCAAAACACAAAAAAATGTAGTACAAGACCATTCTGGTCTGTGAGTACAACAAATGATTTCTAGCGGGTTATGAATCATCATCGTCTATGAGACTCCATTTCCCATAGGAACAGCTGACCAGGTTAACTCCTATCTTCGCGAGGCCGCTATCACTGTTTCTTGGGTTCCGGGGCTGTCATCACGGTCGCCTTCCTACAAGAAGAAAAATCTGGCCAAGACAATAGCCGGGACAAGCGGTGAGTATTTTGAATGTACTCGCAAAACATTATGAACACCGGAATAATATAACAATGATGTGCTTGAAAATATTTTATGCTCATGACGCTACCACAAAAGATAACAAAGATCCCGATGCACGCGAGCATGTTATTTATGAATATGCCATAACATAGTAGTATTAAAATTATGAAGTAAATAACAAGCATGCCACGATCAAGGCGTCTTAGCGACACCACATAAAGGGCTTTAAAAGAAATGCCACGATCAGGCGTCTCAAATGACACCACATAAAGGGCTTTAAAAGAAATGCCACGATCGAGGCGTCGGCGACACCACATGAAGGGCTTATAAATAAACAGAAGCAATGCCACGGTCGGGCGTCTGAGCGACACCACATAAAGGGCTTATAAATAAGCGAAGCAATGCCACGATCGGGCGTCGGCGACACCACATAAAGGGCTTATATAAAATGAATACGGTGAATATCCAGGAGGTAGAACCGTCCCAGGGATACTCAATGATTCAAATAATATAAAGGGGTTAGTCCATAATAATAATCATTCATGATAATAATCATCATCATCACAAGTGACTAGTCGTAATACCATTTCTGATTTAGCAGTTTCACCTCCGAAGAACGAAACTAAGACCGACACTTGACCCCTCCTGCATCGTAATCCTTAACCATGGACACGGCTATTCGAATAGGTCTTAATCTCTGCAGAGTGTGTACTCTTTACCCACAAGTAACGGATTCCTTTAGTCCATCGAGAATAATTCCGTCTACGGTCTTTTAAATGAAAACACACCTGACTTGCACACACCAGCTTATCTTACCGGTGTCTGGAATCACCCACGACACCCGTTAAGCAAAACTCTAAGTGGGGAGGCTACAACCTCGATTAGCATGGGATCACAAAATTTATACCGCACGAAAATCTGGGGAAGCTATCCCCTCGGCTACAACCGGAAACACCCATGCCTCCTGAACGGATGACTGGCTTTAATCCATGGCCGTGGTACCCTCATCCCGGCCCCTCATGCAGTGTGTGTGCTACAAAGGGGTTGACAGATTACTGAACCGTACTCTACTTGTTGTAGAGACGAGTGGTAGTACGAAACAAGTATGGGGGTTACTGGAACAAGACTCGATCGACGGTCGACTCAGGAGGTTCATAAATTTCCCTGCATGACATGTATAACAAAAATATTTCAACCAACCTAATCACCGCTCACTATACCTCACTATGCCATACCGGACAAAACCGTCCTGACGGAGACCGGCGACAAACTCATGCCTACACAAGGCAGAGGTTTTCCCGGATACCTTCCGGCATGCATGCAAGGCACATGAGGATGATTATCATCACCAGTCTGTTCCTTTCCAACAGCATGGAAATCACTAATATGCATTCATGCATATGATCATATCACATGAAATAACAAGTTCTCCGAAATGAGGTGGTGTTGTAAACGTGTCAACGAACACACCAAAAATATCATGCCGGATTCGTAATGCTTGCCTTCAATGTGTGGAAAGGCAGGGTGCACACCAAAACTTTTGAAAGTTTGCTTCTCTCTCTCCAAAGTCCTATTTAAATAAAATTTGAATCAACACACAAATTCAAAAACAGCACAAAAAGTTGTTTGAACAATTTTTCAAATAAATCTTAAAATAAACTAGGTTAAATTTGAGAGAGGTAGGAAAAAGAATCAATTCATTTGAAGTTGTATTTAAAAAGTTATAGCCGGTCAAAGTTGTGGTCAAAAATATGTTATTTAAAAAAATAAAACAGAACAAAAAGAAAACGATTCGAATATACGTACACGCCGAAGACGTATTCCGACTATACGCCTCCACTTACTCCAGCGTGGACGCGCGTAGGTCACTGACAGTGGGTCCAGGGGGCCCACTAGTCAGGTTTGACTATTCTCCCTTCCCTCTTCTTCCTCTGGCCGAACAGAGGCGGGGGTTCCGGTGATCGCCGCCGGGCGCTTAGGCGGCTCATGGGCCCCGAGGGTGGGATGGATCCGCAAGACTGGGACGGTTCTTCCGTGGTCGAGGGAGTGATGGGGATGGAGGAGTCGTCATGACGAGCTTTAAGGGGCGGCCGGGCGGCCCTGGAGCAAAGTGGTTTTGTGGTTGTGGTGGTTCCCGATCAAAATCGAGCAGGGGGAAGGGTTCACGGGAGGAAGGGAGAGCTTCTGGTGGAGAGAGTGTAGAGGGGGAGGCCCTGGTGGCGCCGGAATGGCCGGGGCAGTGGCGGCGGCTGCGGTTGCCGGAGATGGGGAAGGAAGCCTCCCCGAGTTGATTGGCTGCCAATGGGGGTCCTAGGGAGATGGCTTGGGACTGCCTGCGTGCGGGGATGAGCTCGGGGCTCCTTATATAGGCGATCGGAGTCGGTTCCGGCTGGCCGTGGGATAAGGTCGCCGGCGACCGTCTTCAGAGCAGGGCAACGTGGCGAGGATGGGGATGGCGACAGAGCTAGCGGACGAGCTGCCATCGCTCAAGGGCGAAGCCGGGCGGCGAGAGACCGCTGGGCGGCGCTGCTAGTGCAGGAGCTGTCGGGGCGGTGGCGGCTAGTCCTTGGCCTGCCGGAGACGCGGCGAGGGTCTGCGGCTTTTGCAGTGAGGAGGGGAGCGTGTGGCGCGGCTCTGCAGAGCGGTGGCGAACTAGGGGGCGACGCGTCGGCTCGGGCGCACGTGCGGGCCAAACGCACGCTATGGGCGCGCCCAGAGCACGCCCGGGACGTGTTCGATGAAATGCCGGGGCATGCTAGGGGTCTCGGGTGAGGTTGGCAAGCAACAGAACTAGACTAGTGATAGAGGGAAGATCAAGGGACAAGGTGGTTTGGTCAGGAGACCAAGTTCACAATGTAGACTTGAAATCATGCCAAATCTGGCTATGCACTCAGGGTGTTTGTCAAAATGCCAATGGCATCTAGGCAAAACTTGGGGTGGCCAAAATCTCCAGATCAGTGTCTCTTTAGATGGAAGAGAGGGTGGTGAGGTTAGTTTGTGAAAAGCACAAACTTGCTAGTGCAAGTTTTGTAGAACTTCAAATCTGGACAGGAGGTAAATGGCATCATTTCATGAACCAAAAGTATTCCAAAGGTTGCATGCTCCTGGACTTAGGGGTTTTGTAGGGTGTTCTACAAGCTGGGGAAAGGATCAAGGGCCAAAGAGCAAGTAAGAATATGGATGCTGTACAAACCATCATGTTGGACCAGAATGAAGATGAGGTTGATTCACTCAAAATTTTCAAAGAACAACACTGGGTTTTTGCATAAAGTTGAATCATATGCTACTACCAACACCCCATAATTTTGGTGGAAGCTAGAAAGAAATATTTAAATGAGTTGCAGTGCAAAATTTCCCACTTGGACCGCATAAGAAAATTGGGTGTAGAGCTCAAAATATTTCATGAATAAAAGATATTTTTGCATAAAAGTGATTTTAAAACATCACCTGACATCTCCAAATTTTGGTTGGAAATTTAAGTGAATTTATCAAATGGTTGTAGTTCAAATATGGCCATATAATCTTGGAAAAACTATTTTTCAAGAAAATAAAGATCAAACAAATTAATTATGTAATTAGTTCTACTAATAAAAGAAAGTTTTTCTTGAGAGGTTAAACAAGTCCAATAACATATTTGAAAAGTTTTCTTTTTGGGGAAAACTCCATAATAACATGAGAGAAAAAGGTCTAAAAATCAAAAGGGAGCCCAGAAAATAAATTTTTTAATTTCTTGGCAAAATTTTAAATTACAAAACAAGGTTAAAATTTTGGGGTGTCACAACACTACCCCCCTTAAGAAAAAATCTCGTCCTCGAGATTTGCTAGGAGCGGTTTTGAAAACAAAAACTCCAGTGTATGTGTTTGAGCGGTTGTGAGTCGGCTGCCATGGTGCTATGTGAAACGAAATAATCCACGTCGTGAGAAGATATACGATGTAGCAACTCAGGGAAAAGAAATCTCACTCCATGATTCTCGCGAGAGAACAATAATATAATAGAGTCAAACCGCAACAGAACTACTCACATTAATAGAAACTAAATAATTTAGTCGCCGCACAAACTCGGGGTACCACGCGTAAGTTACAACGCATGAATAAATGTCACAGCAATGAATATAGCGGCGACGTCTAAAGTGAAAACGGTAACTGGACGGGGTCCCGAGAAAACGTCTCTGGTACTGGGATACACCCTTCTTCTATCAGAGGAAGTGGATTGACCAGTCGATGAATGTGCCTCTCCTGGTCGGGCCTCAATGATCTGCCGATGGCGATCTAAGGGTTTAAAACTGCGAGGTTCTGTAGATAACCCATCACGCGTTGGGTTAAACGCTCTTGAGCGATGACGTATTGGATGAGATTGGCCAAGACGGGGTCTCTCTCAATACGTCCACCTGGAAAAGATGTTACTCCTCCGGGTGCTGCACGGCTCGGAAAATAATAATACCCTCGTTCACTGGCATAGGGTACCGCGAATCGAAGGCGAGCGAGTGCCAGACGCCGCAGCTTCTCTGACCATATGCGGGGTTGGCATGGATTTCCCTACGAAGGAGACCTCCGTTGGATCTTGGTTTGGGTTTACGGGAGGGATGTGCACGGCTGCCCAATATCTCGAGGTGGAAGGGGTGATCCTTGATTTGAACAGCTCGTACGGGGGTGGCTGGGTAGCGCCCATGGTACTGCATGTGAAATCCCACAATATCTTGACAAAACTACCCGGGGTTGCAACTGGAGTTCTCAGATAGATACTGGGGCTCGGCATGGCAAGGATTGGTTGTGCGAGGGATGCTTGGCAAGGTCACTTGGTGGCCTTTATATAGCATTGGAGCTGGGTTATTTTACAGTGGTGAAAGGTAAAGAATTTGCCAGCTCGGCTCCGAGAGTCGGGGTCAAAGCCACAGATATATATCTCACCAAAGTGACGTATCACTGTGGGGTTGTCGGGGAGGTTTTGGTAGCTGCGCCAAGGATAGAGAAATCACACTGCATGTTAATATATCCATGCAAGACTACTATATAAAATAGAGGCACGATGCCAGGCTGCGTTAATATAAGGGATCACAGGATTACAAAGCGAGGATACACTGGGACTCGACATTACTCGAGTGACTTAGTCTACTTCGTTTACATCCAAGCGGGCGTTCCTTGTGGATGTCGAGGCTTCTCCACGGTTCTCACCGTCGGAATTTGCTGGAGAGGGCTGAGGGGCTGCAGGCTCGGGGTAGTGATGATGACCATCGCGGGGATTGTTGACCACAACCCCGTTGGAGTGTGCTCCAAGGAGGCGACGAAGCACTTCTGGGGTCATCAAAGCACCTTGGCTGACGGCTGGGGCTGACCTCAGGGATTCGATTGGGTGTCCGAACAGCACGACTGGGTTGTCGGTAATTGGGCTCGTTCTCTTCTCTCGCCGGGGCTCGACGAGCCAGCTCTCCACGAGCTGCGATCAGATCAATGGTGATTTGATCGAACAGTTCCTCCAGCGCACCTACATAGCGCACTAGGTGCAGCAATGCAGGGTCCGTCTCGTGATCTCCGTTGGCTACTTGGGGTGGTCTACCGTACCCTTCACGCCTGGGGTAGTAGTGGAACGAGCGACAGTTAACTCTGGGCGACAAGTGCCTGAGATGAACTATAGCCTCTCGAGAAGCTAGTTGGATGGTTTGTGGCTCAAAGGAAGTTGTTCTTCTGGTGAACCTGTAGGGGCGCTCGGGCGACAGACCCCTACCGTAGATGTGCACAGTGGCCCAGAATTGACGGCTCTCGCCGCCCATGTGTCCTTGGTACACAACATATTCGGGTGGCTCTTCTAACGCATAGGCACGACGGATGAGGTTTGCGAGTATGGTCACAAAACCTCCAAGGTTGGTTGTTGTAGTCTTGTTGTGCACGACGGGTCCGGGCATTGTTGCTTGGTTTGGGAAAAAATGCTGTGCTATGGCGGGTTGGGGCTAGCGTGCCCTTTTTATAGAAAAAGGGGACGGAGTCTTCCTTCGCACGCTTGCGAATGAGAAACCATCGGTGCTGGTCACTGGTGCGCGATAGATGGGTTAGGTTGATAGGTTGGGCACCGACTGCCAAAAGTGTCGGGTCACTGTGTGGCTATTTTGTGCGAGAAGCTTGGCTGGGGTTTACTTATGGCTTGGCGGGTTGGTTTGCCTAAGTTTATTGGCCTGACCAAGATAGGATTAGCCAATGGTCAGCCTGGCTCTGATACCAAGTCTGTCGCGACCGGTTTTCCGGGTATTAAATTCAAGAAAATGGTCGTTGTGCTCACCAGCCCTGTGGATAATCAAGTAATGATGAGGCACCAACTTGATACAGAATTTCCAAGCAAAACACAAAAAAAATGTAGTACAAGACCATTCTGATCTGTGAGTACAACAAATGATTTCTAGTGGTTGATGGCGGAAGCGGGTTATGAATCATCATCGTTTATAGGACTCCATTTCCCACATGAACAGCTGACCAGGTTAACTCCTATCTTCGCGAGGCCTCTATCACTGTTTCTTGGGTTCCGGGGCTGTCATCACGGTCGCTCCTCTCCGCGCAAGAAAAATCTGACCAAGACAATAGCCAGGGATAAGCCAGTGAGTACTTTGAATGTACTCGCAAACATTATGAACACCGGAATAATATAACAATGATGTGCTGAAAATATTTTATGCTCATGACGTACCACAAAAGATAACAAAAATCTGATGCACGCAAGCATGTTATTTATGAATATGCCATAACATAGTAGTATTAAAATTATGAAGTAAATAACAAGCATACCCGCGATCGAGGCGTCTTAGCGACACCACATAAAGGGCTTTAAAAGAAATGCCACAGTCGGGCATCTCAAATGACACCACATAAAGGGCTTTAAAAGAAATGCCACGATCGAGGCGTCGAGCGACACCACGTAAAGGGCTTATAAATAAACAGAAGCAATGTTATTACCCGAGCGTCGAGCGACACCACATAAAGGGCTTATAAATAAGCGAAGCAATGCCACAAGGCGTCGAGCGACACCACATAAAGGGCTTATTAATAAATGTATAATGCTATTACAAGGGCGTCTGAGCGACACCACATAAAGGGCTTATATAAAATGAATACGGTGAATATCCAGGAGGTAGAACCGTCCCAGGGATACTCAATGATTCAAATAATATAAAGGGGTTAGTCCATAATAATAATCATTCATGATAATAATCATCATCATCACAAGTCACAAGTCGTAATACCATTTCTGATTTAGAAGTTTCACCTCAAGAACGACAAGAAGACCGACACTTGACCCCTCCTGCACTGTAATCCTTAACCATGGACACGGCTATTCGAATAGGTCTTAATCTCTGCAGAGGGTGTACTCTTTACCCCGAGTAACGGATTCCTTTAGTCCATCGGGACTAATTACATCACGGTCTTTTAAATGAAAACGCCTTTTGACTTGCACACCAGCTTATCTTACCGTGTGTGGAATCACCCACGACACTCGTTAAGCAAAACTCTAAGTGGGGAGGCTACAACCTCGATTAGCATGGGATCACAAAATTTATACCGTGCAAATCTGGGAAGCTATCCCTCGGCTACAACCGAAAACACCCATGCCCCTCGACCGGATGGTGGCTTTAATCCATGGCCGTGGTACCCTCATCCCGGCCCCTACAGACGGTGTGTGCTAGAAAGGGGTTGACAGATTCTTGAACCGTACTCTACTTGTTGTAGAGACGAGTGGTAATCTGAAACAAGTATGGGGTTCTTGAAACAAGACTCGATCGATGGTCGACTCAGGAGGTTTATAAATTTCCCTGCATGACATGTATAACAAAAATATTTCAACCAACCTAATCACCGCTCACTATACCTCACTATGCCATACCGGACAAAACCGTCCTGACGGAGACCGGCGACAAACTCATGCCTACCCAAGGCAGAGGTTTTCCCGGATTCCTTCCGGCATGCATGCAAGGCACATGAGGATGATTATCATCACCAGTGTGTTCCTTTCCAACAGCATGGAAATCACTAATATGCATTCATGCATATGATCATATCACATGAAATAACAAGTTCTCCGAAATGAGGTGGTGTTGTAAACGTGTCAACGAACACACCAAAAATATCATGCCGGGATTCAGAATGCTTGCCTTCAATGTGTGGAAAGGCAGGGTGCACACCAAAACTTTTGAAAGTTTGCTTCTCTCTCTCCAAAGTCCTATTTAAATAAAATTTGAATCAACACACAAATTCAAAAACAACACAAAAATTTGTTTGAACAATTTTTCAAATAAATCTTAAAATAAACTAGGTTAAATTTGAGAGAGGTAGGAAAAATAATCAATTCATTTGGAGTTGTATTTAAAAAGTTATAGCCGGTCAAAGTTGTGGTCAAAAATCTGTTATTTAAAAAAAACAGAATAAAAAGAAAACGATTCGAATATACGTACACGTCGAAGACGTATTCCGACTATACGCCTCCACTTACTCCAGCGTGGACGCGCGTGGGTCACTGACAGTGGGTCCAGGGGGCCCACTAGTCAGGTTTGACTATTCTCCCTTCCCTCTTCTTCCTCTGGCCGAACAGAGGCGGGGGCTCCGGTGATCGTCGCCGACGCTAGGCGGCTCCTCGCGGGCCCCCGAGGGTGGGGCTGGATCCGCAAAACTAGGACGGTTCTTCCGGTGGTCGGGGGAGTGATGGGGATGGAGGGAGTCATCGGCGACGAGCTTCACGGCGGCCGACGGCGTCGGGAGCAAAATTGTTTTGTGGTTGTGGTGGTTCCCGATCAAAATTGAGCAGGGGGAAGGGTTCACGGGAGGAAGGGAGTGCTTCTGGTGGAGAGAGTGTAGAGGGGGAGGCCCTGGTGGCGCCGGAATGGCCGAGGCAGTGGCGGCGGCTGCGGTTGCCGGAGATGGGGAAGGAAGCCTCCCCGAGTTGATTGGCTGCCAACGGGGGTCCTAGGGAGATGGCTTGAGACTACCTGCGTCCGGGGATGAGCTCGGGGCTCCTTATATAGGCGATCGGAGTCGGTTCTGCGGCGGCCGTGGATAAGGTCGCCGGCGACCGTCTTCAGAAGCTAGGGCAACGTGGCGAGGATGGGGATGGCGGCAGGAGCTAGCGGACGAGCGGCTACTGCTCCAAGGGCGAGCTGGCGAGCGGAGACGGCTTGGGCGGCGCTGGCTAGTGCAGGAGCTGTCGGGCGGCGGTGGCGGCTAGTCCTTGGCCTGCCGGAGACGCGGCGAGGGTCTGCTTGGCGTTTTGCGGTGAGGAGGGGAGCGTGTGGCGCGGCTCTGCAGAGCGGTGGCGAACCAGGGGGCGACGAGTCGGCTCGGGCGCACATGCGGGCCAAAAGCACGCTCTGGGCGCGCCTAGAGCACGCCCGGAACGTGTTCGATGAAATGCCGGGGCATGCTAGGGGTCTCGGGTGAGGCTGGCAAGAAACAGAACTAGACTAGTGATAGAGGGAAGATCAAGGGACAAGGTGGTTTGGTCAGGAGACCAAGTTCACAATGTAGACTTGAAATCATGCCAAATCTGGCTATGCACTCAGGGTGTTTGTCAAAATGCCAATGGCATCTAGGCAAAACTTGGGGTGGCCAAAATCTCCAGATCAGTGTCTCTTTAGATGGAAGAGAGGGTGGTGAGGTGACTTTGTGAAAAGCACAAACTTGCTAGTGCAAGTTTTGTAGAACTTCAAATCTGGACAGGAGGTAAATGGCATCATTTCATGAACCAAAAGTATTCCAAAGGTTGCATGCTCCTGGACTTAGGGGTTTTGTAGGGTGGTCTACAAGCTGGGGAAAGGATCAAGGGCCAAAGAGCAAGTAAGAATATGGATGTGCAAACCATCATGTTGGACCAGAATGAAGATGAGGTTGATTCACTCAAAATTTTCAAAGAACAACACTGGGTTTTTGCATAAAGTTGAATCATATGCTACTACCAACACCCCATAATTTTGGTGGAAGCTAGAAAGAAATATTTAAATGAGTTGCAGTGCAAAATTGTCCACTGGACCAGAGAAGAAAATTGGGTGTAGAGCTCAAAATATTTCATGAATATAAGATATATTTGCATAAAAGTGATTTTAAAACATCACCTGACATCTCCAAATTTTGGTTGGAAATTTAAGTGAATTTATCAAATGGTTGTAGTTCAAATATGGCCATATAATCTTGGAAAAACTATTTTTCAAGAAAATAAAGATCAAACAAATTAATTATGTAATTAGTTCTACTAATAAAAGAAAGTTTTTCTTGAGAGGTTAAACAAGTCCAATAACATATTTGAAAAGTTTTCTTTTTGGGGAAAACTCCATAATAACATGAGAGAAAAAGGTCTAAAAATCAAAAGGGAGCCCAGAAAATAAAAATTTTAATTTCTTGGCAAAATTTTAATTAAGAAAACAAGATTAAAATTTTGGGGTGTCACAGTTATGGCCCATCTCATCACTTGTAAACCTTGAACTCATCCTCTGGGCAACTGATCGTTACTCCAACATTCAACTTCCATCTTCCTAGCATACTCAAAATCCATCCAATTGTAATATCTTTCTTCCTTCTATTTGTACCAAACTAAGACGGGATCACTTAGACTCATCATGGAATTTCCATTGATCCATATTTCCAACATCACACCTCCTTTATATCCAATAGTAATTCATCTTTTCATCCTCGTGGGATATCCCACATACCGAGATAAGAAATTATACTTATGAAGTCCATACTCCACTTCGTGGTGACATCATTATCCTTTCCAGGGGTCAAGCGTCCTTACAAGGGAATATTGGCCATCTCTGCATGGCACTTCTTCAACTGGGAAACGTGAAACACATCATGAACTCCTGACAGTCTTTCAGGTGACTCCAACTTGTTGGTAACTTCTCCCATACGCTCCGAAACTCAGTATGGTCCTACAAATCTCGGGGCTAACTTTCCCTTAACTCCAAATAGTTTAACTCCTCACAGAGGGAACACATGAAGACATGCTCTGTCTCCGATTTCATAGACTACCTCCTTGCGTTTTTGAGTCTCCATAACTCTTCTGCCTGGACTGAGCTACCTTCAGTTTATCTCGAATCCACTTAACATTCTCTTCTGACTCCTTGATCATATTTGGTCCAAAAAACTGACGGTCTCCAACTTCATCCCACATCAACGGTGTCTGGCTCCTTCTCCCATACAAAGCTTCAAAAGGGGCCATCTTCAGACTGGCTGGGTAACTGTTGTTGTATGAGAACTCAGCGTATGGTAGATTATCATCACTACTAGATCCATAATCTAGCACACACGCTCTCAACATGTCCTCCAGAATCTGATTGACTCTCTCGGTTTATCCATCTGTCTGCGGATGAAAGGCTGTACTGAACTCTAGCCTAGTACCCAAAGTCTGGTGCAGCTGATTCCAAAACTTTGAGGTAAACTGTGTTCCTCTATCTGATACGATGGTCCTCGGAACTCCATGCAGACATACGATCCTGGTCAAATACATCTTGGCCAACTTCTCACTTGTATAGGTGGTTTTCACTGGGATAAAGTGAGCCACTTTGG
Organism: Aegilops bicornis; assembly: GCA_021605145.1. Classification (NCBI taxonomy): domain Eukaryota; kingdom Viridiplantae; phylum Streptophyta; class Magnoliopsida; order Poales; family Poaceae; genus Aegilops; species Aegilops bicornis. The sequence goes on from CM038675.1 coordinate 769,259,158, forward strand.
TGAAACAAATCAACTACTACCCAGATAGAATCATATCCCAATCGGATTCTGGGAAATCCGGTAATGAAATTCATGCTGGGCTTATCCTACTTCCATTCGGGTATCGGCATAGGCTGTAGTAATCCTGCTGGCTTCTGATGATCTGCCTTTACTCTCTGACATACATCACATACGACTACATACTCGGCAATATCCTTCTTCATACTAGTCCACCAGAAACACTCCTTCAAATCCAAATACATCTTGGTGTTTCCAGGGCGAATCGAGTATGGAGAGTCATGAGCCTCCTGAAGTATTAACTTCCTGATCTTTGCATTATTAGGCACTTATACACGATCCTCGAACCATAAGGTGTCGTGCTCATCCTTACGAAAACCTTTTTCCTTTCCTTTGCTCATCCTCTCTTTTACCTCAGCAATCTCTTTGTCCTCCTTCTAAGCTTCACGGATCTTTCCCAACAATGTAGACTGAACTTCCATTGCTGCAACAAAACCTTTTGGAAACAATCTCCAACCGAAGTTCCCTGAGATCCTCGGCTAACTCCTTTGGTAATACTCTGCTTATGAGGGTATTTGTCCTTATTTTCTTTTTGGTTGTGTCCTATTTCTCCACAAAGCTTGTATGCACAAGGTTTTCTTCATATCCTTTTCCATAAGGCTTCATCTTCTGGGACACAAGCCGAGATCTTAACAAAGTCCACTTAAAGTCCTTCCAGGTGGTTACTCCTTGTCATCCATTGATGGTTTGGTACATCTTCCACCAAGGTAGCAACACCTCTTTCAAAGAACGGACGAGCATGCTGGGCTACATCCTTTTCGACTATAGGGTTATTCTCCATGTGATCCTCCATGTTCTGAATCCATCGGTCTGTCTCCAATTGACTCATCGGTCCAGAAAATACAAGCTCATCTCCATTCATCCTCTATTGGGTCCATGGGTTTGGGGTGGGATAAGAGAGATAGAGAGGGATACACACAATGCAAACAAAAGTTTTAAAAGACAGATTTTATTGTGGCTGTCGGAAAAACATCAAACAAATGACAGCTCACAATCGTCGCATCTAACATAGGTATGTAACAGGGGTTTGGTCTTCTAAAGGTCAATAACTCTTCAAAGTTGCCAAACTCTTCAAGTCTTGTTCAGATCTTCGATGGCTTCTTCTAATCATGCTTGTCCTTCTCAAGTTCTTTTGCCAGATCATCTCTGTTGACGCAAAGTCTCTTGTGACGTCCTTTAACAGTCCTGGAGTTGCATTCCAAACTTCTAGGTTTCAACATCCTTGGCATGAACCATGGTCTAGTTCCTGACGAATCTCTGGTGTCTCAAGGTTTTGCTCCTCCAGCTTGGCTACTTTCAGTTTCCGGTTCCTGAGTTCTTCACCAATTGTCTTCTTGTCAAAATATTGCTTCTTGTAGGTCCATCTTAACTTCCTGATGTAACACTCCAGATCCTGGTGATACACCGGCTAAGGTTAAAACTTCATCTTTTACTGATTGGTGCTCCATCAGCCTTCTACCATCCAATCCTTCCATGCATATGCATGCTGAACTTAGCACGGTGACAATAGCATAAGCGGGCGATAACATCATGGATAGCGTGTTTCTGCTCTTGTCATTTCCATGAGCTATCATTCCATAATTGATATATCCTGCCTTGGGGCTTTCCTGACAAAACTTTGAGTTTCTAACTCTCCATGTTCCGGTCTTACCCCAATACACCTTGATCTCGGGTATTGATAACTTCCCTAGTCTGCCAGGTTCCATAAGGGTAGCCTTCCTAGGTCATACTAAATCTGGAAATTCTTCATATCCCTCAGATTCTCCTAGTCTTCGGAGTCTTCAACCGCTGTAGTTTCCATTATTCAAATGCACGGTAAAATCTCCTTCATTCCGTAGTGGTCGTGGTTGTCCTGATATCTTGTACTCCTTGGAGTGGTCTCATCAGTCGAATCTTTGAGTGGTCAAAAGGAAAAAGGGGTATAGTCCCACTAAAAAGAATATTTGAATAAGCTCAGAAGAGAAGAGAGGTAAAAGATCTTTTTGAAAAGAAAGTTGTAGAGAAAAATCTTTCTATGGGCTTGCCAGTTTCTAGGGTCACGTACTCTGATCAACATGTGCTCGATACCATCTTGTAGCGACCCGACCGAATGGATCAAGTATTCGTAGCTTAAGTGTCATCCTCGGATCGGTATCTTGACACACACAGTACTCGAGGATTTATAACAGAGGTAAATCACATGTATAGAGTAACGTAAATACTATTACCTCAATCCAAAAATAGCGGAAGTAACAAGGTTGTGGATTACCATCAACACCAACGGCAAAGTTGAGTGTAGAAATCGTAACCCTAACGTATCACTTACTCGTCGTAAGATCCTGCAACATGAAACGTTGCAGCCCGAAAACGGGTCAGCACATGGAATATGCTGGCAATGTAACACATAGAGAGTAATGAAAGAATAAGCCGATACTACATACATATATGGCTGGTGGAAAGCTCTATGGTTATAATGTTTTTGCGAAAAGCCAATTTTCCCTACTGCAAATGAATAAATTTATTTAACTGTCATGGTGGTTGTGAAACATTGAGAATGGTTGACCGCATTCTCAATCCCAATTAAAAGTACTCATTAACAACCCAACAATATTAATTAGAGTAACATGATGAGATTCACATGATAATCCAAGTACTAGATATTCAAGATGTCCATAACCGGGGACACGGCTAACCATGATTAGTTTATACACTCTACAGAGGTTTGTGCACTTTTCCCCACAAGACTCGATCTCCTCCGTTTGATTTCTTGCACTACATGGTGTTTGAGAAACGGATGACCGAGACATAGTCTTTCAGAAGCGCTAGCACCTTACATGTGGGTAGACTGTACCAACCTACAACCCCTACATCAGCTAGTCTACCCGTAAGAGTTCGCACAACTTAGTCAACTATGCTAGAGCCCATAGTAGCATGTGGCTGCACACGGAAGTATCTAGAATGAATAATCTCATGATCCCTTTGAGCCTGGGTGGCGGTCCGAAGAAATACAGGCAAATCCTGATAGAAACCAGGTGCCTCAATCCACCCAGATGTGTGTTTAAGTTGCCACCTTAAATAAACCATTAATTTAAGAATCTCACATCTGTCATGGAATACACTCACCCAATCCACGTCTACTAGCATAGCATGGCATAATAAGCAAACGTAGAAGTAACTCCCAAGGGTTTGAAAATAAAACAGGTAATAGGTACTACCTCAAGTACTTCCCATCCCACAATTTAATTAGATCCTAATCATGCAATGTTTGAGGATAGATCTAATGCATAAAACTGGGTAGTAGAAAAGGTATGATCAAAGTGTTACTTGCCTGCAATGTTGATGAAGATGATTCGCACTCATAACTCCTGATAGTTCTACACGTCACACTCCGATCAATCTATCGTGAGCAAGCAATAGTAACCACACATAAGCAATCACTCAAAAGATCGGAAAGAACGAAGAAAACGATTCAGAAAACATCAAAACCAAGCAAATAACTCATGCAACATAAAACAATTTCTAACAGTACCAAAATTATATGAATTTGGCCTTATCAGAAAGTTTAGGTCAAGAGCTTCGATTTGCAAAAAGAATCAACTGAATCGGAGTTACGAAACTCAAGTTATGATCAAACGAAGTTTGAATACAAATATAATCTAATTCAGTTTTTAAACTTTCAAAAACATGTTTGAGTTAGATTACTGGATAGAGGAGATCATAACGAAGAAGTGGGCGTTGGTTTTGTTGAATTTGGACAAACGAGCGAAAAGTTGTGAGTGTTTGAAGTCCAGGGGCTAATCTGTAAATAAAATATTCACAGACGGGTCCCTGGCCGAAACTAAAAGGAAAAAGAAAAACTCTACCGAGCGAACGTTCGTTGCCGAACGCTAACTAATGAAAACCATTCGCTAACTAGTTCTAAACAGAGAACGTTCTTTGAATAGCTCTGAAAAAAACTACACCGGGTTTTTTTATATAAATAAACGAGAAAGAACCAGATCGGACCGGGGCAACGGTTTATACCGGTTCGGGCGGTCCTTCGTTGAAAACCGGCGGTGGATCTCCGGCGGCTTCGCGCCGCGCCGGGCGGCGGCGAGGAGCGGGGCGACGGCTGCGGGCGTTGGCGGTGACGTCAAGCAGCGACGACGACTGTCGAGGGGAGGAGGAGGCGATGCCGGCGCTCGCGTCGGCGGCGCGCTGGCGCGGTGGCGGGATTCAACGGCGGCGGCAGGTGAGCTCCGGCGGCTTCCCGGATCTTGGCGGGAGGGTGCGGCAGCGGTAACGGGGTCCAGGGGGCCCCGGGTGCGGCTTTATAGGGAGAGGGTGGCCTCGGAAGGCGTGGGGAAGGGGGCACGGGAGGCGTGCCCGGCCGGGACTCGGACGGCGGCGGCGATCTCCCGAGCAGAGTCCCGCTCGGGGACGGAGGAGGCGAGCGGCGGGGCTGGGCCGTGGCCTGGCCAGGAAGCTGGGCCGGCCTAGTTGGCGAGTGGAGTTTTCTTAAACGTTTAACAGACAAAAGAAATAATAAAACGTTAAGAAATAAAAACAAACCATAGGCATATAATATACCGAAATTTGTAGAAAAAGATTTTCTACAACATGGACATTTTTATAATGCCAAATAAAATCCACACTAATTCAGATAATTCAAAGAGTGCTACCGGTCTAATAAAATCCAATAAAAATCAATTTAAAAATACCAAAATTAATTCAAATTTGTTTCTCTCCATTTTTCTGATGTAGGGAATCATGTTACCCTATTTTCCATATAATTTTATTTTTGGAGAAAAATAATTTGAATAAAACTCAAATAACTCCAAATTGAAAATAAATTCAAAGAACTTTGAATTTATTTCTTTGAAACTCCCAACTCATATTTCATATGTTTTGAAGAAGTCATTTTATCTTCGCTCGTGAAAATCATTGAGTTGCATAAAGTTTCAGAATTGGAATTATTTTCCAAATGAAATTCAAATATTTTCAACACCCCTTGTCATTTAAATAAATGGAAGAAGTCATGTCATCTTCTCTCCAGTGTTTTGTGATGAAAATAATTTGAATTCCCGAAGATCATAAAAGCAAAAATGAAAGTTTGGGAAAGTCCTTTTATTCCCTCTCATTTAACTTTCAAAAAGTTTCAAAATTCACTCACTTCCAGTCAATCAATCAAACAATCAATCAAACTATCTATTTGTTTATAACATTCCAAAATATAGAATTTTGGGATGTTACACTTCCTCTAGGCTCAAATAATGGTGAAGTGTTATGTAGTCGACGTTCACATAACACCACTAGAGGCTAGACAACATACATCTCATCAAAATATAAAACGAATACCAAATTCACATGACTACTAATAGCAAGACTTCTCCCTTGTCCTCAGGAACAAACATAACTACTCACAAAGCATATTCATGTTCATAATTAGAGGGGTATTGATGTGCATAAAGAATCTGAACATATGATCTTCCACCAAACAAACCAACTAGCATCAACTACAAGGAGTAATCAAAACTACTAGCAACCTACTAGCACCAATCCCGGACTTGGAGACAAGAATTGGATAGAAGAGATGAACTAGGGTTTGGAGATGAGATGGTGCTGGTGAATATGTTGATGGAGATTGCCCTCTCCCGATGAGAGGAGCGTTGGTGATGATGATGATGATGATTTCCCCCTCCGGGAGAAAGTTTCCCTAGTAGAACAGCTCTGCGGAGCCCTAGATTGGTTCCGCCAAGGTTCCGCCTGGCGTGGCGGAGTTTCGTCCCGAAAGGTTGCTTCTTATTTTTTCTCATCGAAAGACTTCATATAGGAGAAGATGGGCGTCGGAGAGCCACGGGGGCCACGAGGTAGGGCGTGCCCAGGCGCCCCCACCCTCGTGAGCAGTGTGGGCCCCTGGCCTTCATCTTTAAGCGATGATTTTTCTTTATTTATTTTAAGATATTTCGTGGAGTTTCAGGACTTTTGGAGTTGTGCGAATAGGTCTCCAATATTTGCTCATTTTCCAAATTCCAGAATTCGGCAAGCATTCTCCCTCTTCATGTAAACCTTGTAAAATAAGGGAGAATAGCCATAAGGATTGTGACACAACGTGAAATAACAACCCATAATGCGATAAATATCGATATAAAAGCATGATGCAAAATGGACGTATCAACCCCTGCAATCCCTTCTCTATTCAAGAGAGAGCCTTCAGAACGTGCCTACACTTCCACTACTCATTTTCTGAGAGAGAACCACCTACTCATGTGTTGTTACCAAGACATTCCAATCCAACCACAAGAATCTTGATCTCTAGCCTTCCCCAAGTTGCTTTCCACTCAAATCATCTTTCCACCATAGCCAAATCTGTGAGAGAGAGTTGAGTGTTGGGGAGACTATCATTTGAAGGACAAGAGCAAGGAGTTCATCATCATCACACCATCTATTCCTTTTGGACAGTGTTGTCTCCTAGATTGGTTAGGTGTCACTTGGGAGCCTCCGACAACATTGTGGAATTGAACCAAGGAGTTTGTAAGGGCAAGGAGATAGCCTACTTCGTGAAGATCTACCCGAGTGAGGCAAGTCCTTCGTGGGCGATGACCATAGTGGGATATACAAGGTTGCTTCTTTGCGGACCCTTCATGGGTGGAGCCCTTCATGGACTCACGCAACCATTACCCTTTGTGGGTTGAAGTCTCCACCAACGTGGATGTACGATAGCACCACCTATCGGAACCACGCAAAAAATCTCCGTGTCTTCAGTGCGTTTGCACACTCCAATCACATCCCTTTACTTTCTTGCAACTAGCATGATTTACTCTTTCCGCTGCTTATACTCTTGCCATGCTTGCTTGAAATGTATGGTGAATGCTTAAACTTGTGCTAAGACTCCACCGCAACTTGAAGAACTTAAAAACTGCTACTTTTGCTTGTTGTGGGTCTAATCACCCCCATCAAGACACCTCTTCTCAATCCTTTCAATTGGTATCAGAGCATTGGTCTCCATTGCTTTGGTTTAATCACCATTGGAGGAAGATCGATGAGTTTACGATTGGGAGTATTAGATGTAGAGTGCGTATTCTTGATGGGGAGTTCTATAGTGCTTGGAAAAATGATATGCTTGAGATTTTCAATGAATATAATTTGAACAAATATATTGCTAGCCCTTGTGCGCCTCCTATTGATCCCTTGCATCCCACCCCCGATGAGTATCTTGACATGACCCGCAATCTTAGAGGTATTGATCTTATCATAAGAGGATTGCGTAGAAATTTGCTTGTGTGCTTGCCTACATTTGAATGTGCTTATAGTATATGGAGATATCTTGAGGAGCGCTTTCCAAACTATTCTTTGAAAAATCTAGATGTGATTCTTGAAAAGTCCATTGCTTTTCATAAAATGCATCCAAGTGATCCTAAATTTGGCGATTGTCTATTTGAGCTTCGTGACCAAATGCATGCTAAAGGAGATGTTGGAGTCATTAGTAGCATCATTTCTCAAGTCATTAGAATTCATAAACATGAACATTGTCATGGCCATAAATCTAATGAATCACTCTCTCTAGGTGATGATCAATCACAACACTACAAAAAAAATACACTTCTGTGATGATACGTGTTTGTCACAGTAGGTCACGTTTTCTGTCATGCATGTACATCCATGACGATTTTATGACAGAATCAAGATAGTCATACCTGTGTTGTCGTAGAAGTGTTCCATGACATTACCAAAACTATCATCACAGAAGTGTCCACTTCCATGACGATAAATCGCGCGTCATAGAAGTGCTTTCGTCAAGGGTGACCGACATGTGGCATCCACCGTAACGGGTTGCCGTTAAGCTCCCGAGTCCGGTTTTGGATCCGATAACCCGTTAACAGCCCGGACCAATGGGGATTTTCCACGTGTAAAATTATCATTGGCTGGAGGAAACACATGTCGGCGGACAGATGTCATCCACTCATTGGACAGAATGCGCCAATGATACGTGGACACATGGCACGGCCCAACAGAGGCCCATCTCGGTGAAAAGGTCGGCCCGTTTGACTTGGTCAAAAGATAGCGGGGCGGCCCACGGAAAGCATGTTAATGGCCTATTCGCACATAGCCCATTTACAGCCCGCTAACCCAGGGCCCGTTACGGCCTATCAGAATTAGGCCCAGTAGCATCATCTGGTCCGTCCAATATGATTGCAGCCCATTGTAACTTCTGGCCCACGTCTAGCCCATGACGTCTTTTGGCCCATATGAGGCACTTTATAACTCTTGGCCCATAAACAGCCCATGGTGGAACTGGCCCGTAATGAACACTATATCACTTTATACCCATTAATGTCCCATTATTCCATTGGGCCCTTTCAAGCCCATGTTATCTTTTGGCCTTCTCAGGGCCCATTTATTCTTGGGCTCATTTCCAGCATTCGGTTACTTACGACATGTTACTGGCCTTTTCTGATTGTGGGCCAAATTCTGCCCGTGGTTATAGTCGGCCCGTTTGTGGCCCATTAATCCGTTAGGCTGTTTTCATAGCGTCATAAAATACATCCGATTAACGACGGCCTGTTATGGTTGGCCCATGAACGGACATTTCCAACTCTTGCCCATTCAAGACCCATAAATGCGGTCCGTTGTCGGCCTGTAGAAAGCCCATTGATGCTACGGCCTGTAGAAGGCCCATCGTTTCTACGGCCCTTAGAAGGCGCATTGTTTCTACAGCCCGTAGGAGGCCCATGGTAACTACAGTAAATATGTAGCCCATGGTTATTGTGGCCTAGTTTTAAAAAATAGGTTATCGCGGGCACTAGCAAACTGCGGAAAAAGAACTGCATTAACTACAAGCAAACAAATAAACAAGGCAACTAGGAAATAAATAAGCAAGCAACTTACGCTAGCCTATCATGGCTATTACACATATTACTTCCACTGGGCATCAAAGTTCTCCACCAGTGCAAATATAGGGAACAAAGAAGCATATCATATACACTGGCTGTCAAAAAGTTGGCGACTAGTGCAAATAAACGCCGCAGCAAAACAAGTCCAGAATTGAAACCACTTCAGAAGAGCTCAAGAAACAATATCCTGGGTACCCATAATGCTGGCAAGATGCTTAGCAAGCTTATTAACTTTCTCTTGTTTGGCGCTTAAATCCTCCAGCACTTGCTGTTGCACAAGAAAGTGTGCACCTGAATTCTGCAGGGACTTCCTCAGTCCTTCGGCTTCTTGCCGTAGCACAGCTGACTGATGCCTTTCAGCTTGTAGCTGAGACTGAAGAAGCCTAAGTGATCCAGGTAGCGAGTTCGAAGAGCTTGTGCGGTGATCGGCCAAGAACTCGAACACTACATCAACGCAGGACTGTGGGGTTTTCTCCTTTATCCACAAGATCGTTTTTATCACCTTTCTTGGAGAACAACATGGTTGTCTCACTATCTTGAACCCTATCTGCATTACTTGCTCTACCATTGCATAGTGGGGGTGCTCTTCTCCAATATTTTGTTCGCATACTACAAGAGAAACAAGCAGACACATCACAGGTTTAGCATGCAGTATACGAAACTCATTTTGGTAAACCGGTTCAATAGTAAGGTGGACAGGATAACAACATGAAAAAACATATATCTATGTACTATGGTCAGTGTATTATCCATATCATTCTAGTTTATGTTGCCAAATCAAGATAGAGACATAGTTTAACTCATATATTTTTAAGACACAGTAGCATAGACACAATATAAGTGTGAGAAACTAAACAGCATGGGCAACACTAGTAATGTGCATCACATGAGAACATAACTGTTTATACAACTGAAACTGAGATCAACATAGAGCAAGAAGTTAGAATAGCAATCCAATTAAACAAATATGTTTAAAACATACCTGTTGCGCCATTGGAGTTTCAATTGGATCCTTCAAATTCAAAAGTAGTTGGTATGGGTAAATACAGTGATGCAACAGCAAAGGAGTATGGACCATAGCTGCGGAATCTGACCTGAGAATAGTTGTTGTTGTCCTTTAAACATGGAGTTTGGGTTTGCCGTGGTGGTCTTCGTGCTTTGGGCTCTGTAGTTGCTTTACAAACGGCACATGTGGGGGTACTCTATGGTGGACATGTTGCTTTTTCAACTAGAAGTGGGTTACTATCCGCTGGGGTTGGGGTTAGATGGGTTGTAGCTGGTTCTCTGCCCAACGGTGTAAGTGTGCAATCTGGAAGAGTCTCGGTTATGTGTGGTGGGGCTAGTTTGTGGGATAGTACAACCATGGTTCTATCTGCATCGGCAGGTAGCACTATCTTTTGTGAAGAACGGGTTTTTGCTCCCTTAGATACTGCCATCACCCCTCCAATTTAAATGGCTGATAAACAAGGAAAGAAATTGAATGTACAAACATTGTATGATAGACAAATGTGGTAATTCACATATATGTTGTCTAACCAAACAGGACAGCATGACACAATTTCACATATATGATGCCTAACCAAACCGGATAGCATGACACAGTTTGAGATATATGATGGATAACTTAACAAGATATAATGGTATAATTCAACATATGATGAGTATCTAAACAGGATGACATGACAAAACTATGTGATGTCTTTCTAAAATAGGTTGGGATGAAATAATTCACATAAATGTTGTCTAAGTATACAGGATGGCATGATACAATTGACACAATTGATTCATATACTAAGCAGTTGGCACTCGCATGTATGATCTCTAAACTAAGCAGATGCAATTCAATATTGTGCATATGATGTCTAAACTAAGCAATGCAAGACACCATATGCATGATATGAGAAATATAAACATTGCAACTTAGAGCATATACCTCAGGTGGGATATAGACTGGTCATCTGTCTCTGAATCCTCCTCTGAGGAGCTTCCTGTAACCATCGAGATATATGATTCAACAGGTACCATTGCCTGCTCTGAAGACCTTGTTTTCACTCCTGATTTTTTCATAACCGGCTCAAATGGCTCATACACATGAAGAGTAGTTAAATATACACAGACTATCGACAAATGGAATACGTAATGGAAAAAAAGATGGCATGAGATAATTCACATATATGATGCCTGGCTACATGGCGGTGCATAATTCACATATATGATAACTGGCTGAAAAACATGACATTGCATAATTCACATATCTGATATAGAAAACAAACATGAGGCATTCACACAAAGCACGTCTAATCTAAGCAGATGGCATGGCAATGCAAGACACCATATGCATGATATGAGCAATATAACCCTGCCAAGTTAAAAGCATGCACCTCGGGGGGGGGGGGGGGTACGACTGGTCATTTGTCTCTAAATCCTCCTCTGAGGAGCTATCTGTAACTAGCAAGAAATTTGCATCTACAGGTAGCACTGACTGCTCAGAAGACCTTGTTTTCACTCCAGATTTTCCCCATGACCGACTCAAATGGCTGATGCACAGGAAGAGTAGATGAATGTACAAACATTGTTGACAAATGGAATACATTATGAAAAAAATATGGCATGATACAATTCACATATCGATGGTGGCTAAATAGGATGGCAGTGCATGATTCACGTATATGATGCCTGGATAAAGAAGATGGCATTGCATAATTCCCATATACTCCCTCCGTTCCTAAATATTTGTCTTTTTAGAGATTTCAAATGGACTACCACATACGGATGTATATAGACATATTTAAGAGTGTAGATTCACTCATTTTGCTCCGTATGTAGTCACTTATTGAAATCTCTAAAAATAAAAATATTCAGGAATGGTGGGAGTATGATATAGAAACCAAACACGTGGCATTCACACAAAGCAAATCTAAACTAAGCCGATGACATATAAGATGTATAATGTAAGCAATGCGAGGCGCCATATGCATGATATGACCAACATCAGCATGCCAGGTTAGAGCAAACACCTCAGGTGGTAAATAGGAGTGGTCGGCTCCCTCTGAATCCCCATCTGAACAGTTATCTTCCTTTGGAATACAATCTGGAATGGCGGGAGGGGGGCACTTCGCTCACCATGGAGCGGCGTCTGCATGACATTATATTCCCACGCAACGGTCTTCTGTTTTTCTCTACATGTTCAGTACAATTGTGTACAATAACTGACATGCATAATAAAAAATTAGTTAGATTTTGTAAGGCCTAAGGGGTGCATGCAGAAATCAAGACTGATGGTAGCAAACAAGCGGATAGATCCAAAACTAATGATAGCAGGTAGATTATAGCTTCAGTTTAAAAAGATAGACAATGGATCATCTACTGTTTGTTGCCCACCCAACATGAACTACATAGAAGACCCCAGATGAACCAGATAGTAGACAGATACTATTCGTTGCTGCCTCGATAGGAGACCCATGGGCATTTTAAAACTCAAGTTTGAACGATAAAGTAGCAGGTAATAATAATCGATGTATAACGTAATCAAACACGAAAGATTGCGGCCTCTCTTCCGGAACTGTGTAGTCCTCGGGTTCATCTTTTCAGTCGATGATGGTAATGCAGTTGGCGTGGCTGCCGGCAATAGGGAAGATGATTTGAGGCGGCGAAAGAAATTCTGCAGGGGGAATCTTCTGTCTATGGTGCACCTCAGGTGGGGTGGATGACGACATGGCAGGAGCAGGACATAACACAGAGAGTTTTCTTTGACGCCAATCTGAAAATGAAGTAAATCTGTAAGGGCTCCTTAGAATTGGAGGATTCTATAAACGTAGGGACATGAAAATCACAGTAATCGGATAGGAATGCACGTGCAAAACAGAGCATTTGGAAACATAGGATTTCTGTGAACCTGGGTGTTTGGTTCACAGGAATTGGAAGAACACGGGAATGGAGAAACATGGTCAAATTAAAGTCAAACCACGTGAAAATGAAAAAAAAATAAGAATCTTATTATGCTAGTAATGCAATTAGTCCTGTTCTTCATGCATATTAATTTGGAAAGGACATCCAACTAGATATTAAAATTCCTACGTTTTTTCTTTGAAAGAGACACCAAAGGAAAAAAATCCTCCAGTTTTGCTTTGCTCCACTCCTAACCAAATGCGCGAATAGTAGTACCATAGTAGTTCCATAGCAAAGGATCCCTGAGGGATCGACATGAATGCAGAGTAACAAAGTGATGCAACGAGTGTACAACCTCTTTAGCATAGACTTGTTGACCTCAGCATCATTGGGTTGGACGTCGAGGATGGTGATGCTGGTGTGACTGTTGGAGGCGGGGAAGAAGATCTGAGGCCTCTGGAAACGGCGCCGGGGGTACTGCTCCGCTGTGATGGACGGTTCCATTGTTGGAGCAGTTCTAGTGAGGTGTACGGCGGCGAGGTTGAAGTAGGACAAGACATACATTGTTAATCTGAAGTGGGACTCTAATATCATCTGCGATAGATGATGTAAAATACATCACCAAAAAGTGCTAGATGTAAAACGCATTAGCCGCGCCACGGCCGCTCCGACAGATGTTGTAAATACTGTTTACTCCGAGCTTAACTGAAGAAACCGAACATTACAGTCGAAACTGAATTTTACTATCGAAACTGATTGAACTAATAGAAGAGCATTGCAATAGATGTTTAGGGCGTTCGAACACTAGTAGCAGAGAAGCAGTGATCTAAATCAGCAGACGCTCAAGCAGGGAACGCACTAGCAGAGAGCAAGTCTCGTGACAGCACATGGCGAGTGCTAAAGCAGCAACTCCCCAGTAGCTATCGGAGGTCGTGCAGCGGCAGCGACACGAGAGAGAGCAAGAGCAGAGCAAAGAAGACTTAACGAGAGCAAGAGCGCAGCAGCAGCGCGACCGACAGCAATAGCAGAGCAGAGCAGCAGCATGAACGAAAGCAAGAGCAGTGCAGCGGTGTGACCGACAGCAAGAACAGAGCCACAACGCGAGCGAGAGCAAGAGTAGCCGCAGCTAGTGCCGGTGTGGAAGTCGCCGCCGAGGAAGCAACGACATGGGGGAGAGACGCCTTGGATGAAGTGGCCGGCGACGGCACCGTCGATGGAGACTTGCCATGGCTGCTCGGTATCGAGCACCGGCAGCCCCCTGAGATCGAATAAAAGATAAAATGCAGCGATGAGTGCAGAACCTCCTTGGTGGCACCGAGTTGGCCTCGGCTTCATCGGAGGAATTGGTGAGGGTGCTGCGATTCCGGTGGGGCAGGTCAAGACAATGCCGTGGGGATGGAGGTGGCGCGATAGACGAGGTGAACATCGGGGCAGCTCCTTGGAGGTGGGGGATGGGGCGGCTGATCTAGCGGGACGACAAGATCGACGACGAATCCTCATCCGGTGCGGTGGATGAGGGATGGCAAGCTGTTGCGGTGGACGACATCGTCGGGGAAGAGTCTCCGACCGGGCGGCGGTTGGGAGGTCGACCGAGGAGTGTGGGGTTTCATGGGTTTTGGCGGCCTCGGTGTACGAATGGGGGGGACGAAGGGGAAGGTAGGGGGAAGCCATGACTTAGGGACGCGCTTGTCCAAAATGTAGGGTAAGTTACCAACATACCCCCACCGGTTTTGACACCGCGACGTTGAGCCGGCATTTCCGGATGAGGGTTAGAAGGTGGATTTCGCGTGTCTGGGCTGCTGGACCTATTTCGGATGAGGAGGGAGTTTTTGCACGCATCAAAATTTCGGGATAACAAGGCGCGTCGCGGGTCGAAGAGGCGGGAGTTTCAAAGCAGATGAGACAAAAGATACTCGCGCTTGAAAATTTCAGTATAACAAGGCGCAGATTCCTTGTTCGGCAGAACAAACTTAACGTGTACAAAAAAACAATTGATACAAGACACAAGAGAGTCATGTTCCCTTTTACTATATTGCTATAAATGTCATTGAAAAAACTACACGAAAAATGTAAAAAAATCGGGAGAACAAGATTACCCTCTACAGTACCAAATAGATTCGCACTTCCTTCAACAACAACAAAAAACAAATCAATTCCCACCAAAAGAAAGAGTCATGTCCCTTTTTATATGATTACAAATGCCAGGATCTTGAATTTAAATTTTTGAATCCACGTTAAGTTGAATTTGGATGTATCGTTAGGTGACCTTGCGGATTATAATGGATGTAGTCCTACATTTTGATCTCCCATCATATATGAACATTTTACTCCACCCTATGAACATATATATTGTCGTCTACCATATGGACTAAATTTGAATCAATTTTCCTTATTTGAATATGATTGTTGTCATGTTATACAATCATTTAAATATTATCTTGATAACAAAAAACATGCATATAGCAGTAATCATATTTCACTATGAACTACATGTAACATACGATCTCCAATTCAAATATTTCTATCCATTTTATGTTGAATTCAAATCAGAGTACATTGGTCTAGGTGGCGAGATGTTCGGGATAATCTAAACCCTGTTTTCATATGTATAATTTTCGGCTGAATTGGGACAAGTTTTGGTACAAGCTTCTTGCAAAACCGGAGATTCTCTCAACAAGCCTCGTGGTTCCGAGAGGGAACGTGTCACCTTTGTGTGTGAAACGATATATGCTGCCTCCCCCCTGATTTTCTTTACAGAGGCAACATAGAAGTATATGAGTGCCCTGTTAAATTTTGGAATTATTCCAGGTTCGTTTGGCCTTTTTTACACATTAATTGAGTTTCTGGACATTTAATGTGCATAATGCAAATTTGAACTGCAAGCACATGCTCCGGTGCACCAAAGTTGGTTGAAAAATCACATGTGTGTCCTTGGGTGAATTTCTAGGTCCCATTCAAGAAATGGGAATGAAATTCAAACATCAGGGCAACGTGACTCAGCCGAGAACATCGAGAAACTTAGTTTTTAAATTGATGAAAATCCAAAACTCACCTGGAAATCATGAAAGTTGGCATGGTGTCATGTCATGGCACTAACTTGCTATGGTAAAAAATTGGGCCGATTTGGAAAAAGTTTTGGTATAAGCTTCTTGCAAACCGGAGCTTCTCTCAAGAAGGCTCGTGGTTCTGAGGGGGAACGTGTCACCTTTGAGTGTGAAACGATATACCCTGCCCCCCTTGAGTTTCTTTACATAGGCAACATAGGATTACATGAGTTCCCTGTTAAATTTTGGAATTATTTCGGGTTTGTTTGGCCTTTTTTATACATTAATTGAGCTTCTGGTCATTTAATGTGCATAATTCAAATTTGAACTACAAGCTCATGCTCCCGAGCACCAAAGTTGGTTGAAAAACCATATGTGTGTCCTCGGGTGAATTTCTAGGTCCCGTGCAAGAAATTGGAATGAAATTCAAACATCTGGGCATCGTGGCTCAGCCGAGAACATTGAGAAACTTGGTTTTAAAACACTTGTAAATCCAAAACACGAATGAAAATCATGAAACTTGGCATGGTGTCATGTCATGGTACTACCTGCCGTGGTAAAAAAATTGGCCGAATAGGAACAAGTTTCGGTATAAGCTTCTTGCAAATCGGAGCTTCTCTCAAGAAGGCTCATGGTTCTGAGAGGGAACGTGTCACCTTTGAGTGCGAAACAATATACGCTGCCTCCCCCTTGAGTTTCTTTACAGAGGCAACATAGAACTACATGAGTGCTCTATTAAATTTTGGAATTATTCCGGGTTCGTTTGGCCTTTTATACATTAATTGAGTTTTTGGTAATTTAATGTGCATAATTCAAATTTTAACTACAAGCACATGCTCCCATGCGCGAAAGTTGGTTGAAAAATCATATGTGTGTCCTCGGGTGATTTTCTAGGTCCCATGCAAGAAATGGGAATGAAATTCAAACATCTGGGCATCGTGGCTCGGCCGAGAACATTGAGAAACTTGGTTTTAAAATTCTTGTATATCCAAAACATGCCTGAAAATCATGAAACTTGGCATGGTGTCATGTCATGGTACTACCATGCTGAGGTAAAAAAATGGCTGAATAGGAACAAATTTCGGTATAAGCTTCTTGCAAACCGGAGCTTCTCTCAAGAAGGCTCGTGGTACTGAGAGGGAACGTGTCACCTTTGAGTGCGAGACAATATATGCTACCCCCTTGCGTTTCTTTATAGAGGCAACATAGAACTACATGAGTGCCCTATTAAATTTTGGGATTATTCCGAGTTTTTTTGGCCTTTTTATACAGTAGTTGAGTTTCTAGTCATTTAATGTGCATAATTCAAATTTGAACTACAAGCACATGCTCTCGTTCACCAAAGTTGGTCGGAAAATCACATGTGTGTCCTTGGGTGAATTTCTAGGTCCCATGCAAGAAATGGGAATGTAACTCAAAACATTTGGGCATCGTGGCTTGGCCGAGAACATTGAGAAACTTGGTTTTAAAATTCTTGTAAATCCAAAACACGCCAGAAAATCATGAAACTTGGCATGGTGTCATGTCATGGCACTACCATGTTGTGGTAAAAAAAATGGCAGAATAGGAACAAGTTTTGGTATAATTCTTGCAAACCGGAGCTTCTCGCCAGAAGGCTCGTGGTTCTGAGAGGGAACGTGCCACCTTTGTGTGCGTAATTCAAAATTGAAATACAAGCACATGCTCCAGTGCACCAAAGTTGGTTGAAAAATCACATGTGTGTCCTCGGGTAAATTTCTAGGTCCCATGCAAGAAATGGGAATGAAATTCAAACATCACAGGCGTCGTGGCTCGGCTGGAAACACTGAGAAACTTGGTTTTTTAATTCGTGTAAATCCAAAACACGCATGAAAATCATGAAACTTGGCTTGGTGTCATGACATGGCACCAACATGATGTGGTAATTTTGATGTACAATTCGCGAAGACGCACACATTAACAATCAACAAAGTCATTTTGGAACAAGTGTTGTCACGTTACAATCGGAAACACAAGTATTGTTGAAACTGTGGGTGTTCTATTTACCATTTACGTGCCGCCACGCGTCCCATTTTTTTTTAGCTAGGAGGCGCCATGCAGGGTAGCTATTTGAGTATGGGAGGCGTGCGATCAGAACCCTGCGCGTGCTTATTGGGAGGAGAGCCCTTTGACCTCCATCTGTCGTCCACCTCTCTCCCAAGGTCTCCATTAATGGCGCCCGAGCTCTATTTAATGGCGTGGCTATGTCTCACTCAACTGAGATTTAAGAGAGAAAAAGGAAAACCTGAAAAGTAAATTTTGCACAGATCTTAATGTAAGATGCGACAGACCTATATAACATCTACTACGACTTATAGCAAGACTGATGAATATATAAGGACGACGTTAGTGGATAATAATTGTCTTACATAATTAGGAAGATAATTAAAAAACCCACATGCGGCTACTCCCAAAATACACAAGGGCAAAATAAGAAGGAAGACAATGATCTGGCTCGCTGATCTCTACTTTCTTGATGCATTGCTGCAGGCCGCGGGAACTAGTTTCCGCAGAGAGCGATAATGAGCTCTGTCGTGTCCTCAAGACGCTGGTTGAGAGCATCCACGGATTCCTCCACTAGACTTTGGTGCTCGATGCGGAGCATGTCATTCTCGTCCATAAGTTTCTTGACGATGACATCAGTCCTCTTCAACAAGGCACTGGTCTCCTCCTGCCACTCTGCCCTTAGAATGATCTTAGCCCTCAGCAGGTCGCGCTCGGCCCGGAGGCTCTCATTGCCCTCCCTTATTTGCCGGATGACGTCGGTAGCCTGTTCAAACAAGGCTTTCATGTTGTCCTGCAACCTCGCCCAGCCGGAGATCTAATCCATCTGGCTATGGACGATCGCATGCATGCGCCTGTAAGAGTTGTCGCTTGCCCGCGAGACATTTTCCCAGGCCGCCGCGGCGCGATGGGAGATCTCTGCTGCATTCGCGGCGCGGCAGGACATCTCTGCTGCTTCCGTGGTGCGGCCGGACCAGTTTGCTGCATCGACGGCACGGCGGGACCTCTGTGATGCTTCGGCGGCACAGCAGGACCTCTGTGCTGCTACTTCCGCGCGGTGGGACATGTCGGCTCCTTTCGCGGCGAGGCGGGACATCTCTCGTGCTTCCGCTTCCATGCTCGCCTCTCCCTGGTGGTAATCTCTCGACCCAGAACTCACGCTAGCCATGGCAGACGCAAGGGAAGGATGTTGAATGACTTGTTTGTTTTTGTGGATGAGGAGTTGAGGAGGAATGTGCAGTCATCTTGGCATAGTAATATTTATAACTGAGTACTAATACGCTCCTAAGTGGGAAACCGTTTAGGTTGTGATCGATGTGAACAGGTTTGCAATTAAATATAGCGTGGTGGTAGTAATTTGTAATGTGATGAGACACAAGCTCAAAATTTATTGACGGTTCTAGTTTCGAAGTGCGGCACTATTCCCGGATGGCGTAACGTGGGCACGTGTTCTCAGCCGCGGTTTAAGATATGCCATGGTAGTTCTTTTTCTACTACTGGGTATGTGCAATAACTGGCACCGTCGGATACATATGTTACGGTTATTGGGGCATTCGACAGGAATAGCCTCGTGGTGAGCTATAGACTAGTATTTTTTTGAGACGCATTACACCTATCTCTCGGGACTTCTCGCGCGTGATGTCTACTACACAACCTTCTTCTTGTAGTCGTTGTTGGGCCTCCAAGTGCAGAGGTTTGTAGGACAGTAGCAAATTTCCCTCAAGTGGATGACCTAAGGTTTATCAATCCGTGGGAGGCGTAAGATGAAGATGGTCTCTCTCAAGCAACCCTGCAACCAACTAACAAAGAGTCTCTTGTGTCCCCAACACACCCAATACAATGTTAAATTGTATAGGTGCACTAGTTCGGCGAAGAGATGGTGATACAAGTGCAATATGGATAGTAGATATAGGTTTTTGTAATCTGAAAATATAAAAACAGCAAGGTAGCAAGTGGTAAAAGTGAGTGCAAACGGTATAGCAATGCTAGGAAACAAGGCCTAGGGTTCATACTTTCACTAGTGCAAGTTCTCTCAACAAAAATAACATAATTGGATCATATAACTATCCCTCAACATGCAACAAAGAATCACTCCAAAGTCACTAATAGAGGAGAACAAACGAAGAGATTATTGTAGGGTACGAAACCACCTCAAAGTTATCCTTTCTGATCGATCTATTAAAGAGTCTGTAGTAAAATAACACCTTAAGATACAAATCAACCAAAACCCTAATGTCACCTAGATACTCCAATGTCACCTCAAGTATCCGTGGATATGATTATACGATATGCATCACACAATCTCAGATTCATCTATTCAAGCAACACAAAGAACGTCAAAGAGTGCCCCAAAGTTTCTACCTGGGAGTCAAAACGAAAACGTGTGCCAAATACTATGCATAAGTTCACAAGGTCACTGAACCCGCAAGTTGATCACCAAAACATACATCAAGTAGATCACGTGAATATCCCATTGTCACCACAAGTAAGCACATGCAAGACATACATCAAGTGTTGTCAAATCCTTATAGACTTAATCCGATAAGATAACTTCAAAGTGAAAGGTCAATCCATTACAACAGAGTAGAGGGGAAGAAACATCATAAGATCCAACTATAATAGCAAAGCTCGCGATACATCAAGATCATGCCGAATCAAGAACACGAGAGAGAGAGAGAGAGAGAGAGAGAGAGAGTGTGTGTAACATCCCAAATTTCCCATTTGGAATGTTTTACAATTATAGCTAAGCATCTATGCATATTGTTTGAAATTGAGTGGCATTTGAAGTATTTCAGAAGATTTTGAGTTTGTTGGATATTGAATTCAAATTTGCAGATGAATTTCCTTCAAAACAATGCCTGACAAATACTTGAGAAAAAGTATGAGAGGAGTAAATATGACACTCCAAATATGTCAGAAGAAAACTTTGCCAAAAAGTTTGAATTCAAATCTGATTTTATTTGGGATTTCTAGAAAATGATTTTTTTAAAGTTTGAATTTTGCCCCTGGAAAAATGTTCAAATTGTAGGGAATATTCCCTTGATCATTTTGATATATATATATGTCCTATATAAAAATATATATATTATATATGTTTCCCTCTCCCTAATCCAACTGCCCACCAATACCGACCCATCAATGGGCCAGCCCCAGCGCAGCCCACCCGCACCGAGCTGCCCACGCCGAGCCGACGCGCCTGAATCCTCCCGATCGGGTCGCCCGCTCACTCACCCCCCTCTCACGACGCTGGACCCCACCCCTTCTTCTTCCTCTCCACGCCACTGGCCGGGAATCCGGAGATCGCGGGATCTCCTCCCGATCCGCCCCCTCCTCCAAGTCGGCCCCGCCCTATAAATACCCCCTCGACCTGTTCCGCCTCCCCGATCCCCTAAACCCTCTACCCGCCCGCAATCCCTTGGGAGCCCGCCGCCGCCCGCCTCGCCATTGCCACTGCCCGGCCGCCTCGGCCCCGAGGCTCCACCGACTCCACCTCCACCTCCCCTCGCTCCGCCGCACGGACGCCTCCGCCTTCTTCCCGACCACCGGAGCCACTGCACCGTCGCCGCTCGAAGTCGCCACGACTGTCGCCGCTGCCGCCATCGCGTGAGTCGCTGAACTCCTCCGTCGTCCGATCTGAAACCAACGCGCCAGATTAGATCACCCGAAGGGGTACGGTTTTTCTTAAAAAGACCGGTTTAGTTACGGTTTAGTTAGCGGTTTAGCTGGACCGGCCCGGTCGATTTATTTTCAGTTAGCCGCGAGCACGTTTTAGTTATAAATCGCCTGAGCGTTAGATAGGCCCGTTAGCGCTAGTTTTTTTTATTTTCGTTTCTGTTTTTAACAGAATAGTTTCAGTTTTGTAAAATCCATATCTTTTAGTTATTTAATATTTTTAGTTGATTCTTTTTTTGTTAGTTTGCAAATTTGTTGTAGTTTCTGTTGAAAATATGTTTGGCCATGTTTAAATTATTAGAAATTGTTTTATTGTAGTTTTAGACAGATTAGTATTTCTGCTATAAAATGAGTTAGGATTATTTTATTTTAGTGATTCTTTTTGTCACTACTTTGTTTTGACCTTGCCTAACCGTAGGAATTTATTTGGGTATTTTAGATTTAATAAAAGAATAGTTTTAGTCAAAATAATGTGTTTCTTATTTATTTAACTAGCTACTGTTTTCCTATTGTTTTATTTAGTAAATAATTTTATTTTACCTATGTCATAGTTTATTTTAGATTAGTTTCTGTAGTTTTAGAACACGAACTTTTATTTACAATAAATAAAATTTTATTTTATTTTTTCTTGCTAAGATCGTTATAGGCATAATAGGAGTTCTATAATAGCTTTTGATGTGATTCTTTTTGCTCCTAGTTTGTATGATGTTTTCCTTTCTGTTAGTTAGCAAAACTCATGCTTAGGTTTTGTTAAGAAAAGTTTTAGTTGTGTAAAACTATTTCTTAGTTGATGCTTGATGTGGTGAAAACCTTGATTTACTTTCTCCGGGTTTTCTTTGGATTTTGGTTTGAGTGCTTGGGTGTTTTACTTCCAACTTGCTGTTATGTTATATTGTGCCATACTTATTTGTGCTATTGTTTGATTCGGTAGAATTTCAGTCTGAAGCCTGCTATCACGAGTCCCTAGCTTTCAAGACCGTCACCAGGGCAAGTCATTTGATCATGATTTCTATTACAATACCTATGATTTTATTGCATTAGAATTATACCTCCCCGCCATGCATGCAGTAGGAGAATTTTTAAGTTATGTTCTTGAGTAGTATCATGAGGTAGGATGAAACCCATTCCCTTGTTACCATGGCCCGGACGAAGTAGTTTCTTGTTGCTATGCTCGTGAGACGGGTTGGTTGAGTGATTCATAAGGGAGATGTGAGAGTCAAGATGATGACAACCCCATGACTTCAAGCTCAAGATGGACTTCAAAATTCACTCACTGGGTGGAGGATTTGTTGACGGGCACCTGGAGAATCCATGGTTGGCCGGGATGCATGGAGAAGCGCCATGACATCTTGCGGAAAGCTTCACCCAGCCACGAAGAGACGGATGGATACCCCATTGACCGGAAGCTTACTGCAGCCGCAAAGCCATTATGGGCTCGCTTGGTCGACCCTAGGTGTGACTCTGGCCGGACGGTGCTACGAGATGTAGAAGAACGGTAGGATTGGATGGGCACCGCGGTGGCCTAGAGGAACTCTTGGAAGACCCTGTTTACGTTCGTCCGTCTTCAAACACCGTGAAGTGCGAAGACTTAAAAGGAGGGAACGATTCTTGCGGGTAAAGTGCGCAAACCTCTGCAGAGTGAAGATCTAATCGGTTAGCCGTGTCCCGATTCTGGACAATTTGATCCTCTGGAACTTGGAGTATTTCGGATATCTCAACACCAAATTTAATAAATTAATTGAGGGGATTATTATTTAATTGGGAATGAGACATTGGTTGGCGGAACCATCTCAATAACTACCAACATTTTGTAGTAATTGCAAACAAGTCCTTGTTATAGGTAAAAACTGGCTTTTTCGCAAAACAATGAAACTTAGAGCCCCACAGCCAAATTGCATATAGTGTTAGTAATTTTATTGTTGTTCTCTCTTTGACTTGCCGGCATATTCCAAATGCTGACCTACACGGCTGCAACGTCTTATGTTGCAGAGGAGTTTTCCGATCGGGAGTGAGGCTACGATCCACGCTTGGCGATTGCCCTATGGAGTCGGATGGACTCGCTTATTCGCTCACGCTTCCGCAGCTTTATTTAGTTTATTTCTCATGAGTTGGCCTTTGGCGAATTTATTCTATTGTAATAAAGACTCGATATGAGAATCGTGTAATAAATTCAGGTGTGATTGAACTTTGATTATTTCATCAATGTACTGTGTGTGCCAGCATGATCTTGGGATGGTACAGACACAGAGACTTGACCGATTTTGGGTCGGGTCGCTACAGAGATGGTATCAGAGCACACGCTGACCGTAGGACGTAACCCCTAGGATCGGAAAGCCATAGGAAGAGACTATTTATTTTATGTCCTTATCATTCCGTAATTCTCCCCTGTTCATTTCTGACTTCTCTCCGATTTTCAACATTCTAGATGGCCGCTGAGTTCACCCCAGTTCTGCTACCGGAGTTTTGCCAGCCAGATGAGACAATGCCTCTCAGAAAGAAGATGGTTCAGATCGTGAAGAAGATGAAGATTGCTCTGCCCTCAATCACCGGGAAGCCTACCAATGCACTCCCGACGGATACCCGCTACAGGATTAAGGTGCACATTCCAGGGAGGACCTTCGGAGGACATTCAGAGCCCATTGACTTTGAGTTTACCGATTTCAATTGGATCCTCGGAAGAGACATGGCGATTTATCGTGCACTTGGACATCTCCGAGAAGAGTACAGGGCCGAGCTCGACCCATCAGACCTCGCCATGATTTCTCGCAGAGCTAGGAATGGAGATATCATCCGTACCGTAGAAGACGACTCCATTCTCTCATATGTCCAAGACTTGGAGAGTCTCCTCAGGAAACGGGAAATCCAGACTCGCCGTAACGCGAAGGTACACAGGAGGCTGTTGTTCCATGAACTGGAACTGGAGGAGAAGGCACACGCGGACTTCCTTGACCAGGAAGAAGAAATCAAGGATTTCATGGAGAGAGTCGACAAGCTGAAGATGGATGTTGCCGCATTAGAGGAGAAGATGGACCTGGGAGAAGACCTTTTTCCGAGTGGAGATGACGGACCCCTCGTAAGCAATGACCAGGATTATGAAGGGAGCTCCACCAAAGAAAGTCAAGAAGAGGAGGCGCCGCATCAGAGGACGCCGCACCAGAGGACGCAAGGATTATTGATGAAGACATTTAGTCGATCGCCATGTTATTTTATTTTTCCGTCGATCAGTTAGGCCGTTATTTTCGATTAGTCATGAGAATTTGTAATCCGAGATTGAACCATGTTTGAGATGATTGAATAAATGATTGGTGTGATTATGATTGTGCATTCATATGGGTAGTGATATTTTCTCATTAGACCCTTGTTCTATTCTAATTTTCTCATCCACTCCAAAACACCAGATGCCTCCGAGACGTGACCCCGGTTTCAACTTTCCGCGGAGCTCACCCGGTGATCCAGCAGCAGAATGCCCTCATGCAGATGCTCATCCAGAACCAGAACAACAACAACAACAATCCACCGCCACCACCCCCTGTTGACAACTTGACCCGCTTCTTAAGGCTGAATCCGCCAGTGTTCTCTAGGTGGCCGATGATTGGCTCCGCAAGGTCGGAAGAGAGTTAGCCACTGCTGGATGCACAGATGTAGAGAAGGTGCGCTTTGCCGCACATCAACTTGATGGACCTGCAGCATCTTGGTGGGAGAACTACACCGCCACTTATCCCATCGCCACCATCACATGGGATCAGTTCCAGCAGGCTTTCCGCACCGCTCATGTCTTAGCTGGAGCCATGAGTCTGAAGAAGCGTGAGTCCTGCAACTTATGCCAGGGGAACCGTACGGTGGGGCAGTACGTGGATGAGTTCAGCAAGTTAGCTCGCTATGCCCCGGATGATGTGGCCACAGATGCCGCAAAGAAGGAAAAGTTTCTCGAGGGACTCAATGACGAGCTGGGAATGCAGCTAATGGTGGCTACCTTCAACAACTACCAGGAGCTGGTAGACAAGGCCACCATACTCGAAGGCAAGAAGCAGCAGATTGATAGCCGCAAGCGGAAGTATGGCCAGGGGAAGTACAACTCGGAGCTCGTGAAGCCCCGTTATGCCCCATACTCGGGAGGACATACCCATCACACCCATGGAGGACATAACCATGGAGGGAATGGAACAACCGCAACCACGACAACAAGTCAGGCAATGGTAACCAGCATCGTCCTGCCCCGGCTCAGAAGGATCTGAGTCACATCAACTGTTTCAAGTGCCAGAAAACAGGGCACTATGCCACCGACTGCCCGGAGGCCAAGCAGAGGAATGGAAACGGCAATGGAAGCTCAGGAAAGAAGCCCAACCCTTTTCCTCGTGCTCAGGTGAACCACATTGACGTGGAGGACGTCTATGATCAGCCAGACACTGTGGTTGGTAAGTTTTTATTAAATTCACATCCAGTATTGGTACTCTTTGATTCTGGTGCAACGCATTCATTCATATCAAGGGTAGTTGTGGAAAAGTATGGGTTGCCCACTAGAACCCTTAGAAGCCCTCTTCACGTCAGTTCCGCGGGAGGAGAAATGATGGCAGGCTTAGGCTGTCATGCAACCCTCAACATCGGAAACCATAAATTTCCCGCAGACCTCATAGTATTGGAAACCCAGACCTTGGATGTAATCTTAGGCATGGATTGGTTGATGAAGTTTGAAGGAAACATAGACTGTGCCCGCAAGTCAATTCTGCTCACCACTCCGGAGCAGAAGAGGATCAAGTATGTATCCAGACGTATCCCGATGAACAATCAGGTGAATTCCCTCACGGGAGTTGTTCAGGAGGAAGTGCCAGTAGTGCAAGATTTTCCCGATGTGTTTCCGGAGGAATTACCAGGAATGCCACCGACCGAGACATTGAATTTCTGATTGAGTTATTGCCCGGCATAGCCCCAATATCCAAGAGACCCTATCGGATGCCCCGAATCGAATTGGAAGAGATCAAAAAGCAAATTAATGAGCTATTGGAGAAGGGATATATTCGCCAAGCTCATCACCTTGGGGAGCCCCAGTTCTTTTGGTAGAGAAGAAGGATGGAAGCACGAGAATGGTTGTGGATTATCGTTCGTTGAACGGCGTGACCATCAAGAACAAGTACCCTCTGCCAATGATTAATGATCTATTTGATCAGTTAGTTGGAGCCAAGGTATTCTCCAAGATCGATCTTCGATCAAGGTATCATCAGTTGAAGATCCGTGAAACGGATATACCCAAAACAGCATTTACCACCAGGTATGGTTTATATGAGTATACCGTAATGTCATTCGGATTGACTAATGCCCTGCATACTTCATGAATTTGATGAACAAGGTATTTATGGAATATCTGGACAAATTTGTCGTGGTGTTCATCGATGATATACTGATTTTCTCCAAGAGCGAGGAAGAGCATAAGGAACATTTGCGTCTAGTTCGGGAGAAACTCCGAGAACATCAGTTGTATGCCAAGTTCAACAAATGTGAATTTTGGCTGAAGGAAGTCGGATTCCTCGGACATGTTATTTCAGGAGAAGGAATAGCAGTTGACCCCACCAAGGTTGTATCAGTCACCGATTGGCAGTCACCCACCTCAGTCAAGGAGATCCGCAGTTTTCTCGGACTCGCAAGATATTATCGGAGGTTTATTGAGAATTTCTCGAAGATTGCCAAGCCCATGACTGAGCTGTTGAAGAAGGACGCCAAGTACATCTGGACCGAGGATTGTGAAGCCAGTTTCAGTGAATTGAAGAAACGTCCTGTTACAAATTTCAGACTGATTTTGCGGACATACACAAGGATTACCGGTATATTGTGATGCTTCTCGCCAGGACTCGGAGGAGTACTCATGCAGGAAGGAAAAGTTGTAGCTTATACCTCCGCATAGCCACGACCTCACGAGATGAATTACGCCACATATGATTTGGAGTTAGCAGCCGTAGTGCATGCACTCAAGACCTGGAGACATTTTCTTATCGGAAATAGTTGTGATGTTTACACAGATCATAAGAGCTTGAAGTATATCTTCACGCAGAAAGAGTTGAACCTCAGGCAGAGGAGATGGCTAGAGTTAATCAAGGACTATGACATGAGATTGCATTACCACCCAGGAAAGGCTAATGTTGTAGCAGATGCCTTGAGCCATAATAGTTATATGAATACTCTTACAGCGGGAGGATTACCTCAGGAGTTAGTCGATGGCCTCAGAGATCTCCGACTGGAGATAGTTCCGAGAGGATATGTTGCAGCTCTGGAAGTTTAGTCCACTTTGACCGAAAGAATTCGTGAAGCCCAGAAGTCGGACAAGGAAATTGATGAGATAAAGAAAAGGATGAATGAAGGAAAAGCTAAAGGGTTTCGTAAGGATGAATACTGAGCTATATGGTACGAGGACCGTATTTATGTGCCCAATGATCCCGAACTCAGGAAGCTAATTCTTCAGGAGGCTCATGATTCACCGTACTCGATTCACCCTGGTAACACCAAGATGTATCTGGATTTGAAGGAAAGTTTCTGGTGGACAGGTATGAAGAAGGATATTGCTGAGTACGTAGCAATATGCGATGTTTGCCAGCGAGTAAAGGCGGAACATCAGAAGCCAGCTGGGTTACTTCAACCCTTGCCGATTCCCGAGTGGAAATGGGAAAAACTTGGAATGGATTTTATCACAGGATTACCCAGGACCCGTTCAGGTTATGATTCCATCCGGGTAGTGGTTGATCGATTGACCAAGATAGCTCATTTCATTCCGTGAAGACTACCTACACCAGCGCTAAGTTAGCCAAGATATACATGACCAGGATCGTATGTCCGCATGGAGTTCCGAGGAGTATCGTGTCGGATAGAGGAACACAATTTACCTCAAAGTTTTGGAATCGGTTGCATGAAACTTTGGGTACGAGGCTGGAGTTCAAGACATCTTTTCATCCACGCATGATGGACAGACCGAGAGAGTCAACCAGATCCTGGACGACATGTTGAGAGCTTGTGCGCGAGACTATGGGTCTAGCTGGGATGATAATTTGCGATCCGCGGTGTTCTCGTACAATACTTGATTATCAGAGACCATGCGAAGATGGCCCCTTTCGAAGCTCTATACGGAAGAAGGTGCAGAACACCATTGCTGTGGGATGCTGTTGGAGATCAAAAACTTTTCGGTCCCGATCTTATCAGAGATTCCGAAGAGAAAGTGAAGCTGATTCGAGATAGGCTTAAGGTAGCTCAGTCGAGACAGAAGGGTTATGCCGACAGTAAACGCAAGGAAGTAACATATGAAGCGGGAGACCGGGCATATCTTCGTGTGTCCCCACTTCGTGGAATCAAGAGGTTCGGTGTTAAAGGAAAGTCAGCACCCCGGTTCATTGGCCCCTACAAAATCCTCGAACGTTGTGGAGAAGTTGCTTACAAGCTGGAATTGCCGGAAGGATTGTCCGGAGTTCACGATGTCTTCCATGTTTCTCAGCTGAAGAAATGCCATGCCGAGATGGCCGATATTCCGTTAAGAGACACAGTGCCCCTAGAGGCCATACAGCTCGACAGTGATCTGACTTATGAGGAGAAACCCGTCCAAATTCTCGAGACTGCGAACAGAGTCACCCGCAGCAAGATCATCAAGTTTTGCAAGGTGCTGTGGAGTCATCATTCCGAGGAGGAAGCCACCTGGGAGCGAGAAGAAGACCTCATGAGACCACCCGCACCTATTTGCTAGCCAACCCGAATCTCGAGGGCGAGATTCATCTTAAGGTGGGTAGGTTTGTAACATCCCAAATTTCCCATTTGGAATGTTTTACAATTATAGCTAAGCATCTATGCATATTGTTTGAAATTGAGTGGCATTTGAAGTATTTCAGAAGATTTTGAGTTTGTTGGATATTGAATTCAAATTTGCAGATGAATTTACTTCAAAACAATGCCTGACAAATACTTGAGAAAAAGTATGAGAGGAGTAAACATGACATTCCAAATATGTCAGAAGAAAACTTTGCCAAAAAGTTTGAATTCAAATCTGATTTTATTTGGGATTTCTAGAAAATGATTTTTTTTAAGTTTGAATTTTGCCCCTGGAAAAATTTTCAAATTGTAGGGAATATTCCCCTGATCATTTTGATATATATATATGTCCTATATAAATATATATATATATATATATTATATATGTTTCCCTCTCCCTAATTCAAAAAAAAGGGGAAAAGGAACCCCCCAGGCGCCAGCCAGGCCAACCGGCCCAGCCAGCGCTGACAGCCCATCAGCGGGCCAGCCCCAGGCGCATCCCACCTGCACCCGAGCCGGCCCATGCCCGAGCCGACGCGCCCGAATCCCCTCCCGATCGGTCGCCCGCTCACTCACCCCCCTCTCTCTCTCGCTGACGCGCGGACCCCATCCCTTCTTCTTCCTCTCCACGCCACCGCGTCGCCACCTCGCCGGAATCCCGGAGATCGCGGGATCTCCTCCCACGATCCGCCCCTCCTCCAAGTCGGCCCCCGCCCTATACATACCCCCCCTTGACCTGTTCCGCCTCCCGGTCCCTAAACCCTCTACCCGCCCGCAATCCCTCGCCGGAGCCGCCCGCCCGCCCGCGCCATTGCCACTGCCCCGGCCGCCTCCGACCCCCCCGAGCTCCACCCACTCCACCACGACCGCCCCCACGCTCCGCCGCACCCGCCGGACGCCTCCGCCGTCTTCCCCGACCACCGGAGCCACCGCACCGTCGTCGCCCGAGTCGCCGTCGACCGTCGCCGTCGTCGCCACCGCGGTGAGTCGCCGGAACTCCCCTCCGTCGTCCGATCTGAAACCAACGCGCCAGATTAGATCACCCGAAAGGGGTATGGTTTTTCTTAAAAAGACCGGTTTAGTTACGGTTTAGTTAGCGGTTTAGTTGGACCGGCCCGACCGATTTATTTTCAGTTAGCCGCGAGCACGTTTTAGTTATAAATCGCCTGAGCGTTAGATAGGCCCGTTAGCGCTAGTTTTTTTTATTTTCGTTTCTGTTTTTAACAGAATAGTTTCAGTTTTGTAAAATCCATATCTTTTAGGTTACTTAATATTTTTAGTTGATTGTTTTTTTGTTAGTTTGCAAATTTGTTGTAGTTTCTGTAGAAAATATGTTGGGCCATGTTTAAATTATTAGAAATTGTTTTATTGTAGTTTTAGACATATTAGTATTTCTGCTATAAAATGAGTTAGGATTATTTTATTTTAGTGATTCTTTTTGTCACTACTTTGTTTTGACCTTGCCTAACCGTAGGAATTTATTTGGGTATTTTAGATTTAATAAAAAAATAGTTTTAGTCAAAATCATGTGTTTCTTATTTATTTAACTAGCTACTGTTTTCCTATTGTTTTATTTAGTAAATAATTTTATTTTACCTATGTCATAGTTTATTTTAGATTAGTTTCTGTAGTTTTAGAACATGAACTTTTATTTACAATAAATAAAATTTTTATTTTATTTTTTCTTGCTAGGATCGTTATAGGCATAATAGGAGTTCTATAATAGCTTTTGATGTGATTCTTTTTGCTCCTAGTTTGTATGATGTTTTCCTTTCTGTTAGTTAGCAAAACTCATGCTTAGGTTCTGTTAAGAAAAGTTTTAGTTGTGTAAAACTATTTCTTAGTTGATGCTTGATGTGGTGAAAACCTTGATTTACTTTCTCCGAGTTTTCTTTGGATTTTGGTTTGAGTGCTTGGGTGTTTTACTTCCAACTTGCTGTTATGTTATATTGTGCCATACTTATTTGTGCTATTGTTTGATTCGGTAGAATTTCCGAGTCTGAAGCCTGCTATCACGAGTCCCTAGCTTTCAAGACCGTCGGCCGGGCAAGTCATTTGATCATGATTTCTATTACAATACCTATGATTTTATTGCATTAGAATTATACCTCCCCACCATCCATGCAGTAGGAGAATTTTTAAGTTATGTTCTTGAGTAGTATCATGAGGTAGGATGAAACCCATTCCCCTTGTTACCATGGCCCGTGATTTAAGTAGTTTATCGTTGCTATGCTCAGAGACGGGGTTGGTTGAGTGATTCATAAGGGAGATGTGAGAGTCAAGATGATGACAACCCCATGACTTCAAGCTCAAGATGGACTTCAAAATTCACTACTGGGTGGAGGACGGTTGACGGGCACCCTGGAGAATCCAGTGGTTGGCCGGGATGCATGGAGAAGCGCCATGACATCTTGCGGAAAGCTTCACCCAGCCACGAAGAGACGGATGGATACCCCATTGACCGGAAGCTTACCTGCAGCCGCAAGCCATTATGGGCTCTGGCTTGGTCGACCCTAGGTGTGACTCTGGCGGACGGTGCTACGAGATGTAGAAGAACGGTAGGATTGGATGGGCACCGCAAAGTGGCCAGAGGAACTCTTCGGAAGACCCTGTTTACGTTCGTCCGTCTTCAAACACCAGGAAGTGCGAAGACTTAAAAGGAGGGAACGATTCTTGTGGGTAAAGTGCGCAAACCTCTGCAGAGTGAAGATCTAATCGGTTAGCCATGTCCCCGGTTACGGACAATTTGAGCCTCTGGAACTTGGAGTATTTCGGATATCTCAACACCAAACTTAATAAATTAATTGAGGGGATTATTATTTAATTGGGAATGAGACATTGGTTGGCGGAACCATCTCAATAACTACCAACATTTTGTAGTAATTGCAAACAAGTCCTTGTTATAGGGAAAAAACTGGCTTTTTCAAGAAACAATGAAACTTAGAGCCCCACAGCCAAATTGCATATAGTGTTAGTAATTTTATTGTTGTTCTCTCTTTGACTTGCCGGCATATTCAAAATGCTGACCTACACAGCTGCAACGTCATATGTTGCAGAGGAGTTTTCCGATCAGGAGTGAGGCTACGATCCACGCTTGGTGATTGCCCTATGGAGTCGGATGGACTCGCTTATTCGCTCACGCCTGCAGCTTTATTTAGTTTATTTCTCATGAGTTGGCCTTCGGCCGAATTTATTCTATTGTAATAAAGACTCGATATGAGAATCGTGTAATAAATTCAGTTGTGATTGAACTTTGATTATTTCATCAATGTACTGTGTGTGCCAGCATGATCTTGGGATGGTACAGCTACACAGAGACTTGACCGATTTTGGGTCGGGTCGCTACAGAGAGAGAGATCAAACACGTAGCTACTGTTACATACCCTCAGCCCCAAGGGTGAACTACTCCCTCCTCGTCATGGAGAGGGCCGGGATGATGAAGATGGCCACCGGTGAGGGATCCGCCCTCCGGCAGGGTGCCGGAACAGGGTCCCAATTGGTTTTTGGTGGCTACAGAGGCTTGCGGCGGTGGAACTACCGATCTAGGTTATGTTCTGGGGGTTTCTATATATATAAGAGGTGTTGGCGTCGGGAACAATTCAGGGGGGTCTCCGAGGCGACCACGAGGTAGGGGGCGCGCCCAGGAGGGTAGGGCACGCCTCCCACCCTTGTCGGTGCCTCGGGACTCCGTTGGTCCATCTCCGATGCTCCGTGGGCTTCTTCTGGTTCAAAAAAAATCTCCGTCAAATTTCTGGTCAACTGGACTCCGTTTGGTTTTCCTTTTCTGCAAAACTCAAAAACAAGGAAAAAACATAAACTGGCACTGGGCTCTAGGTTAATAGGTTAGTCCAAAAAATCATATAAAATAGCATATAAATGCATTTAAAACATCCTAGAAGGATAATATAATAGCATGGAACAATCAAAAATTATAGATACGTTGGAGACGTATCAGCATTCCCAAGCTTAATTCCTGCTCGTCATCGAGTAGGTAAATAATAAAAACAGAATTTTTGATGTGGAATGCTACCTAACATACTTATCCATGTAATTCTCTTTATTGTGGCATGAATATTCAGATCCATAAGATTCAAAACAAAAGTTTAATATTGACATGAAAACAATAATACTTCAAGCATACTAACAAAGCAATCATGTCTTCTCAAAATAACATGGCCAAAGCAAGTTATCCTTACAAAATCATATAGTCTGGCTATGCTCTATCTTCATCACACAAAGTATTTAATCATGCACAACCCCAGTGACAAGCCAAGCAATTGTTTCATACTTTTGATGTTCTCAAACTTTTTCAATCTTCACGCAATACATGAGCGTGAGCCATGGACATAACACTATATGTGGAATAGAATGGTGGTTGTGGAGAAGACAAAAAGGAGAAGATAGTATCACATCAACTAGGCATATCAACAGGCTATGAAGTTGCCCATCAATAGATATCAATGTGAGCGAGTAGGGATTTCCATGCAATGGATGCACTAGACCTATAAGTGTATGAAAGCTCAAAAATAAAATAAGTGGGTGTGCATCCAACTCGCTTGCTCACGAAGACCTAGGGAATTTTGAGGAAGCCCATCATTGGAATATACAAGCCAAGTTCTATAATGTAAAATTCCCACTAGTATATGAAAGTGACAACATAGGAGACTCTCTATCATGAAGACCATGGTGCTACTTTGAACCACAAGTGTGGTAAAAGGATAGTAACATTGTCCCTTCTCTCTTTTTCTCTCATTTTTTTGGGCCTTCTCTTTTTTTATGGCCTCTTTTTTCCCTTTTTTATTTTCCGTCCGGAGTCTCATCCCGACTTTTGGGGGAATCATAGTCTCCATCATCCTTTCCTCACTCGGACAATGCTCTAATAATGTTGATCATCACACTTCTATTTACTTACAACTCAAGAATTGCAACTCAATACATAGAACAAAATATGACTCTATGTGAATGCCTCTGGCGGTGTACCGGGATGTGCAATGAATCAAGAGTGACATGTATGAAAGAATTATGAAGGTGGCTTTGCCACAAATACGATGTCAACTTACATGATCAAGCAAAGCAATATGACAATGATGGCGCGTGTCATAATAAACAGAACGGTGGAAAGTTGCATGGCAATATATCTCGGAATGGCTATGGAAATTGCATAATAGGTAGGTATGGTGGCTGTTTTGAGGAAGGTAATGGTGGGTTTATGGTACCGGCGAAAGTTGCGCGGTACTAGAGAGGCTAGAAATGGTGGAAGGGTGAGAGTGCGTATAATACATGGACTCAACATTAGTCATAAAGAACTCACATACTTATTGCAAAAATCTATTAGTTATTAAAACAAAGTACTACGCATTATGCTCCTAGGGGGATAGATTGGTAGGAAAAGACCATCGCTCGTCCCCGACCGCCACTCATAAGGAAGACAATCAATAAATAAATCATGCTCGACTTCATCACATAATGGTTCACCATACGTGCATGCTACGGAATCACAAACTTTAACACAAGTATCTCTCAAATTCACAACTACTCAACTAGCATGACTCTAATATCACCATCTTCATATCTCAAAACAATCATAAGGAATCAAACTTCTCATAGTATTCAATGCACTTTATATGAAAGTTTTTATTATATCCCTCTTGGATGCCCATCATATTAGGACTAAATTAATAACCAAAGCAAATTACCATGCTGTTCCAAAGACTCTCAAAATAATATAAGTGAAGCATGAGAGTTCATCTATCTATCTTCTATCTTCTATTATCTATCTTCTATCTATTATATACTTAAAACAAAAGACAAATAAGACACCACATTCTTCCACATAAGCTAAATTATTATACATCGTTGATCAGTAATACTTGCGGCTGAGATTTAAAGATATTACGTTACACAAGTATATAATAGATTGAACCGACATGTATATGGTGCATGAATAAAAAGTTGGAAAGAACCAAGTAAAAAAATGAATAGTAGAGAGGAGATCGGCACGTACAAAAGCATAAGGCATGTATACATCTTTTTTTTGAAAGTTACCGGACACGGACACACATATGTATACATCTCAGAGTCCAACACATATACGGGTCAAAAGAAGGACGCGTTCTTGGGCTAACACGTGACCAACCAGCTTCAATATGCATTACGGACACCCTGATTAGGAAGTCCATATCTCCATGAAAGACACATTCGATGAGCAAGCCCAAAGAAAAAGGAAATCTACCAAAACGTGTATAACAAGGACATGTAGACCCTCGCAAACAAAAAGATACCTAGAGTTTTCGGCTAGGCACATCCGGTAGTACGTTTGGAAAAAAAGAATTGTACGATGAAGGCATCGTGGCCAGAGGCACATCCGGTAGTACGTTTGGAAAAAAAGAATTGTACGATGAAGGCATCGTGGCCAGACCGACGCTGCGACAGCTCTAATTGCGCGGTGTCGTCGACAGGTTTTGGTGGCGCATATGCCCTAATGGATGAGAGAATTCATCGTCTTACAATGAGCGGACCGCCGTCCGCGATGAACTCCAAGAGCCTGTCCTAGCGAGGAGAACTATCTTGATGTCGTCTGGCTGGCGTAGATGCCATACACACATCACCGAGCTTCTCCTCCCAAAGTGCATGGAGCCCCGACTCCGGTTCTTAAATTCGAGAAATTGGTTCACTATGCGGCCATGGAGAAGTCATGGCACTACTGCACTATGCTTGATCGCCGTCGCTGCTACCGAGAACTTGGTGATGATCTTGAAGATGGTGCGCCAAGACTCCAAGTTCGGCCTCGAAAGTCCATGCTGTCAATTTTCAACTCCACACACCCACACGATGATCGATTAATATGTAGTTCGTCGAGCTGAGACCTACTTGCATCAAATGGGTGACTACTTGGAGTCAAGATATAAGATGGATGAAATTGACGTAGAGGGAATGCTGGTCCGATTCTTTGGTGTGATTTAATCTCTAGCAGCAAGGATTTTCCACACGGATGAGACCGGCGCAGCGATCTCGACGAGGTGGGGCGACCATTATGGCCCCTTTTGCCAAGGGTGTCGACCATGCGGTGAGGCCCGATCGATCACGAGGCATCGGAGAGGAGGCCATCCAGCGTGAACCGGACCAGACTATGTATATGGGCCACACATGCATCAGAAGAACAACTACTTGGGTAGCTGGCGGACACCACAAAGACGATACATTCTAGGGCTCTATTCACACATGGTAGTGCTCCCCAAGATGTTTTCATTCTTTGTTTAATTTGATGATGGATTGAAACTTTTCTGTATTTGTCTTTCAGGCTCAGGTCGAAGCTCTAAACAATCACGAGGCAAAATTTGGACCTTGAAGAAAAGGATTGTGCTATTTTTTCTTTGTCTTTTACTTTAAACTGAACAAAAACATAAATCTGTCGGCCATGGACATACTATTGTTCCCTACTCTGTATTAGTAGTTTTGTACCAAATATGTATGAAGCAACATTGACTAGAAGTATGTATAACCTGAGTTCAGGTTTTAGGTAAACCGAGCTTACTGACCAAGTACTTTTACTCGCTGCCTTGATACAATCTTATCATGGATTAGTTAATGTCAATGGCCAGCGCTTAACTGAATTTTTTATTGGTTTAGAAGGCCAAAATAAGGTAGGGAGGTGCTTAGCTACACATGTCGTAAAAAGCATTTTTCATTATTAGTTTCGTTCCAAATATGTATGAAGCAACATTGATTGGAAGTGTAATAAGAGTCTATGATTTACGTAAAATGATAAGCTCTCAAAAATCTTTTAATCATGCATTGACATATTTTTCTCCTCGGTTAGTGAATTCTAATGCTAACTGAATTTCGTTGTTTAATTGGTTTTGCAGGTGAGAATACTAGGGAAGTGCTTTGATGTCACAACCAGAATTTTTCAGAAAATTGAGGAAGTTGTTGTTACAATATTATCCTGCTATTTATGTTTCCTGATATTAATATGATATAGAGGATATATTCATGTCGAAGCTTGGAGTGTTCCATAAAATTTGCCACAATCACAGTATACATAACATGCTTGATAGAGATGTTGCAAGCTAGGTTTCTTGTGTTTTAGTGTTCTTTATCAGTTTGAGACATAGTCTGCAATGATGGAAATTTAAGTATATAAGCAATATGGAATTATGTAAGTTAATTTGGGAAGTGCAAGGGGCGACCGCAGATGGCATTGTGCAGGATCGTTAGCAATGAAGGTCCTCGGTTTTTTATGTCCAGAGTCCGGAGCTGGGTGCTATTTCAATATTTTTCTTGGAACCCGTTTCTCATCTACATGCCTTCCTTCCAAGCATACTTTTGTAAACATTGTCCTATACACACAAAAACTGATTTTTCACTTCTTATATATTGTCACATTAAATATTGTAGACATAGAATAAGTTAACAATTCAAATAGTTTCATCGGTGTAGGAACCTCCTTAGATTTAATTTTATGAATTCAAGTAATAATTATTATGTTTTTTGCACTGCAGATATACTCTTTAATTTGTATTTTAGAGCAGGATGTACGGAATCGACGTAGACCTCGGCCGGTATTTCCATATATGTGAGCAAGTAGCCACCAGTATCATACAAGAGTAGATGAAGAGCAAAATATTTCTACTCCGTAAATAATCTATATAACTATCCAACAAGCATACAACTCCATTATGTAGGGATATCTGTAGAAAATGATGCTATCTGAATGAATGAGTGCACAAATTTTATTTGCTTAATGTTGTAATAATTTATTATTAAATAATTTAATATGTGTCAATTGTTATAAATCGACATAACATTCGGTATCTCACTAGAATCCTAGAAAAGCATAAAGATCAACAAAGGGGAAAATCCATTGCGTACAAAAGGAATTCAATATTACTTATACTATGTAGACAACGCATCACAAATCTAGCCGCGCAAATGCGCGGGCCACTCCGCTAGTTTCTTCAAATTGAAACCACCGTCGTGCTCTAAAAAGATATAAGTGAAGCACTAGAGCAAATGACAAACTACTCCAAAAGATATAAGTGAAGATCAATGAGTAGTCGAATAATTATGTAACTATGTGAAGACTCTCTAATATTTAAGAATTTCAGATCTTGGTATTTTATAATAGCAAACAATATTTAAGACTCCGTTTGGTTTTCCTTTTCTGTAAAACTCAAAAACAAGAAAAAACAGAAACTGGCACTGGGCTCTAGGTTAATAGGTTAGTCCCAAAAATCATATAAAATAGCATATAAATGCATATAAAACAGCCTAGAAGGATAATATAATAGCATGGAACAATCAAAAATTATAGATACGTTGGAGACATATCAGCGTGCACCATCTCTAGCTCCCTAGGTCGATGCCACCCACATACATTTGTACTCTGAGTTTAGTACGTTATACAAGAAGAGAAAAGGTGCACGCACGCACTCGTCCTCTCTCACACACGCATCTGTAGCTACGAATTGTAGTGTTCTCAACCATCCGATTGGCTCTATCATAGGTTTCATGTTGCTCCTTGGCCTTGAGATTGAGAAGTTTAAAACGCGGAGGCTAAGCTGGAGGCGCGAGGTTTTGGTTAATGTGCGTGCTGCACACAACACTAACACGACACGAGCTTTGTCTGTGTGGTGCACATGCAATCGGGTGAGTTGTCCAAGTATAGACACAACCAAGCCCTCCTTGGTATCTTCGCCTCAAGTTAGCCTGGTCATAGTGGATAGTAACATAGACTACTAACATGCATATGTTACTAGTCTATGTTACTAACTTCATAGTGGGTAGTGTCAGTATGTGATAACATAGATGTCTTCGTTTATTACTTTGTAGACTCATTTTGCATTGGAAAGTGCTATGTGATGGTAACATATTTATGTTACTCTATTGGCTCTCTCCTCATTAATTACTTGCCACCACATCATTTTTGCTTATGTGGCATCTATGTTACTACCTAGTATGTTAGTCCCACTATGACCAGCCTTATGCACAGAGAAATTAGGATCGGAGGGAATACTACTAGTAGTAGTACTACTACTTTGATTTGTCGCGTCAACTCACATAAGTATGCAACACTTCCTCAACAAACAAGCATATAAGCTGTTATACTTCTTATAAGTTGTTATACTTCTTACCGAAAGGATCTTTATATCCAACAGATACAAAATATCTGACTGTTGGAAATTACTTTAACTACTGATCTGATGTCGAACTAATTGATGCATCTCCACAAAAACCCACCATCTCTTAAGCTCAAGTGGACCAAGCTAACCCCTATATTAGCATATTACTAAGATAAACATAAGGCACTGTAGAATCATTTAGGACGTGAGATTGTCAATCTGAATGTGGAGGACAGCAGCTTAGCCCCGGCCAGCAGCTTGGGAAGAACTATGAAGAAGGTGAGCTCCTGCACGGTGACTTCGTCGGGATCCTTGCTGCATGTCACCTCCATTTCCACCTTGAAGGCATCGGTCCTGCCTTTGGGCTCCCCCGGAGGGCCATTCGCCCACAGCTTGGCCATGTAGTGTGGCAGTGGGGACGACCCCACTCTGATGCAGACGACCGACACGGCGATAGGTGCGCCGATGTCGAGCATGCCGCCGACCCAGAAAAACACGCGGCCGTCCTCCTCCGCGAACAGCAAGAGCCGTGGCTCCGACAGTAGCACTTGCAGCAGGAGCACCTTGCCGTACTGGATCCTGTGCACGAGCATGGGATGCACAGTGCTGATGTGGTGGGAGAGCGCCGGTGGTGGGCCTTCGTAGCCACAGACGGGCACGGGGCATTTGCAGGGCGCGAGCGGACACACGCTCTGGTGATCAGCGAGCTTGTGGTAAGTGACATAGAGCCCATAGCCTTCATGCGGGCACTCCACCCTCACCGAGGAGAGGACGGCGTCCACCGACGTGTTCCTCACGTCGAAGCCACCGCCACGCTCGCACTTCTGGCACTGCCGATGGTTCCAAGTGCGTTCGATGCGGCAGTCCGCGCAGGCCAGGTGCCCTCCCTTGCACTGCACAAATCAATCGAACAACACATCAATCAAGAATCCTGCACCTTGCTCGATCAGCCAAACAGACGAGGTGTATTCGAACCTCATACACTGGAGGCTTCAAGGGGTGGAGGCACAAGGGGCAGTGGAGCAAGGTGAGGTCAATCGAGACCATAGAGAGCTCCATCGTCGGGTCCTGTTCCGTCTGAATAATCTCGCCCTCCTCATGCACAACCATCTCTCGCTTTAGGGCCGGCGCATTACAAAGCTTTACCGTCACATATTCATACTACTTCAAGGTGCATTAAATCAACACATGCAAGTATCAAAAGGAGAGTCATGGCATGCATGCATGCGTTGTAATTAATGCATCGGTAAACGCAAATTATTGAAATATATCGAGTGCAGTGATTTGATGTGTTGCGTCAACTCGTACAAGACCGAGAAGTTTGATTACTATAACGCCCTCTCCCTCGCGGACTGAGCTCCGGTGCCTTAACTGCACCTGCCTTTGGCTTCATGACAGGTGGGCCACCCACCTATTGGACCCACCGGTCATACACGCATAGGCAGGAGCAGTAAGTCAATGAAGCTGCGTCCCTCCCTCACCCATGAGCGTGTTGGCTGGCAGGACTAGGAGAAGCTTTCACTACGCGCTCTCCCT
The DNA here is from genome assembly GCA_021605145.1 of Aegilops bicornis. Taxonomy (NCBI): domain Eukaryota; kingdom Viridiplantae; phylum Streptophyta; class Magnoliopsida; order Poales; family Poaceae; genus Aegilops; species Aegilops bicornis. The sequence continues at coordinate 769,300,129 of CM038675.1, forward strand.
CCTGCACACAGTGGACATGCAGTAGTAATCGGTGTCAGATGGCCAGAAGCATACTGTAGTACTCCTCCACTGCAGTAGTACTCCATCAATGTTCGACTTCCCGAAGAGGCGAAGAGCCAAGCGCAGCCCGGACGCTCGTGTGGAAGTTTCATGTGTAGAGTAGTCTGGGATAACGTGTACCGTGCATGTAAGCTTAAAATGGTTGGGGTCGGCTCCATGCTATGAGGCCGTCTTGAAGCTTTTTTTGTTGATTAAAATAATTTTCTGGCCCTAGCTTTCATCCTGGTGATTGTTGTTTGCACGCTCATATGTTCAAGACAGGAATATTTTTTTTTAATTTGTGGTGGGGTAAATGTTAGAGGTTGCAGCAAATATATTGTAAATTGCGGGTCTTTCAGCCAAGTTTAGAGGCAACCGTGTGGGGCCAGTGCTATGATGTGTCGCGTCAACTCGTACAACTAGGAGAAGCTTGATTTACCTACTACACGCCTTCTCCCTCGCCCATGCTCGCGTGGCTCGCAGACGAGGACAGGCTTTTGCTTATAGTACTACAACAAACTATCCCTCCCGCTCGCGGTGGACGGACATGCAGTAGTGGATTCGATACTGTAGAAGCAGTAGTAGTAACATCATTGTTCGTCTTCTCGAAGAGGCGAAGAGCCAAGCGCAACCTGAACGTGGCAGTTGCGAACCTTGGAGCACGCATATAGCCAGGCTCTTGCATGATACAAAATTGCTATGTGAGCCCACTATTGTAGTACTTGCTAGTATAGCCCTATAAACCAGAAAGGAGTATTTTCCTTTCTAGAGATTTCAACAAGTGACTAGACTACACCGAGAAGGAGTACATATGAAGAAAAATGAGTGAATCTATACCATAAATAAATACGTAGTTCTCTCGTTTTCTCTCCGCCTTGGTCGCGGTGCAGAATATTGAGTATACTAGTACTGACTAGTCTCTTTTTGACACGCATTTATGTTTTTTAACACGGTACAGACGCAAGCGCTCATATACACGTGCATACACTGACCCCTATGAATGCACACACACACCTCCGAAAGACTGAGCGGGTGTACTCCCTCCTTTCCGGTTTATAGGGCTTATCTCAAAATTTTAGTTTTCCCATTTTATAAGTCTCAATTTGGTTGTTCCCCATCACATGTTCAGATTTCAAGGTGCAATAAATCATTGCATGCAAGTATTAAGAGAAAATTGACCAATGCATGTACTTTATGCATGCATGCATTGCAATTAATGCATTGGTAAACACAATTTTTGAGGAAAATAAGTGCATTAATTGAGTGGTTTTGCAAACTACAAAAATTGTTCCACCACTCACCATCTACCTTGGTTGGTGAGATTTTCGAATTGAGCCCTATAAACTGGAAAGGAGGTAGTACTATCATCGTAAAATTTACGAAGTCACCATAGGCACCTCATCGTCAACGTGAACGCCTGACACACGATAGACGCGAGCGTCATTCGCCTCCATTGGTGCTTGAATGCCAAGGAGGGAGAGTGTAGAGGTTCCCGAGACGTTGAACGGTCAATGATGCAACCTCAATTACATGCAGAGGGAATTAATTGGAGAAGGAGAATAGAGCCGACACGATGCGAATGCAACAGAGTTTGGACTCTCATATAAAGGCGCCCCACCACTCCAATCCATCTACTCCAAGTCTCTGCGCAACACTGCTCACTCCAATCCAAGACCAAGTGACCAGAAGCCAAAAGTACCTATGGAGGCGATGGACGCGAGTGGCAGGCGGCTGTGCCAAATCATCCAAGGCGTCGGCCTGCAGCCCCGCACCGTGCAGTATTTCCAGACGGTGCTGGCGACCACCGGTGTCATAGCCCTTGCCGACGCCGGATTCGCCTCTCGCATGGACGGCATGATGGTCAATGCCATCCGCAAGTTCACCACCGTCAAGAAGCGCGCGGACGACCTTGTCGTACTGCTCCAACCCGCGCACCCAGGCTCCTGATTGCTTGCCAGTCTCATCGGCCTCCATGGTTACAAACTCTTTCAAGCCCTGGTGGCCCTGCAGGTGCCGGAGGTCGTGATGAAGACTATGCACCTCGAGGCCGCGCTCGCCGCGCAACGCCTCACCATGCAAGAAACCGTCGACCTGGACATCCACGTCTACGAGGAAATCATCTACATATACCACTGCAAGGCCAACGAGGACAGAAAGACGTTGGCCTTCTTCCAGCGGCTGGAATCTTTGGACACGATTGTTCAGAAGCACGTCGACCTGGCCACGAATGCTGCTGCTACTTAGCCACCGTTCGGTGGGCCGACGCCCTGAGTCGAGGAGGTGGACATCGTCGATGAATGCATCTCTTCTTCTTGCCTCCTGTAACCAGCACTGCATCGCCTTGTGGCCTTAATGTTTTATTAGTATAGTACTCCCTCCGTTCCCAAATATAAGTCTTTCTAGAGATTCTAGCAAGTGACTACATACGGAGCAAAATGAGTGAATCTACACTCTATAATATTTCTACATACATCCGTATGTTGTATTCCATTTGAAATATCTAAAAAGGCTTATATTTACGAACGGATGGAGTACATGGCATTTTTATTCAAGTCGTAACATTTTCACTGTGAGGTGGGGCCGCAGTTGAGCAAACCGACCATCGACAAATCCCCACCACGCCCACCGGGTTTCGACTGAGTTTAGAATTAGAAGAGAGAAACGAGGGAGAAGAGCTAGCTGTAGCACGGACGCTGTTGTCAGATGGGACTCGTGTTGATAGAATAGGAGTACTGAGCACTCGTACCTCTTTTTTGAGGGAAAAAGTAGTCGTATGTCTAGTACCACTAGTTGGGTGCGTGCAACCTATACCTATCATCACTTTACGTCTCCTTTTCGAACCGCAGCTACGCTTCACCGTACATATTTTTTCACGCATTTATCCTCCTATATGTAATCCTAGGCTATTTCCACGTGCTCCCTTTTGCCTACATGTGGGACATAGACCATATGGGTCGTAGTGCATGCACGACTCGGAGCATATGCCGGGGTACTTTACATTTCAGACCTCACGAATTACATGCAAACCCGCGCAGAAGAATAAATAAATAAATGAATTACTACACGAAACCGAATTATTTTCATAGAAACCGGAGCACGTTCATTAAATTTTGGACATAACACATTTATAAAAAACGACCGGATCTAAACCAGTCTAAGGGCCTCTTTGATTCGCCGGATACTGAAAACACAGGAATGGGGAAAGTACGATGGCGATGAACCGAGATGAGGAAAACTCTAACTCAGATAGAGGTTAGAGTTAGATTCTAACCCTGAACTAACTCTAAACCAAAGAGGTGTATGGATGGTAGGGTTAGATTGACAATAAATGTTCTTTCTCAATCATTTGACTACTTTTGACCCTATTTCCTGCCGGATTTGGTGTGGCCTGCTCTTGTGTGGCCTCCTCCCGCTCACAATTGACATAAACGAACCATCTTAACAAATCAAGCATCCAAAACATGATAAATTTTACTTTGTCCATACAAATGAGATATCCCACTTAAACATACAAGTTGTCAATCAAGCTTCACAAAAAAATACACTCCATGAAACAAAGCATGAGCTAACTCATCACGGAAGTCATTCACGATAGGGAGGGAGCCCGGAGCCCCTCATGCACGCAGGGAGGAGCTCGTCATCGTCGCTCTGGAGGAAGGCTCTGTAGAGCCCAAACCCCAGGAACCCCTCCGATGCCGGCGCTTTCGAGTTGAGGTCCGATACGTCATTTTGCATCATGCTTTTATATCAATATTTATTGCATTATGGGCTGTTATTACACCTTATGTCATAATACTTATGCCTTTTCTCTCTTATTTTACAAGGTTTACATGAAGAGGGAGAATGTCGGCAGCTAGAATTCTGGGCTCGAGAAGGAGCAAATATTAGAGACCTATTATGTACAACTCCAAAAGTCCTGAAACTCCATGGAAGTTATTTTTGGAATTAATAAAAAATACTGAGCGAAGAAAGTACTAGAGTGGGGCCACCCACCATCCACGAGGGTGGGGGCGCGCCCTACCCCCCTTGGCGCGGCCCCTTGCCTCGTGGGCCCCCTGGCAGGCCTCTGGTGCCCATCTTCTGCTACATGAAGTCTTTTACCCTAGAAAAAAATCATAAGCAAGCTTTCGGGATGAAACACCGCCGCCACGAGGCTGAACCTTGGCGGAACCAATCTAGGGCTCCGGCGGAGCTGTTCTGTCGGGGAAACATCCCTCCGGGAGGGGGAAATTATCACGATCATCATCACCATTCATCCTCTCATCGGGAGGGGGTCAATCTCCATCAACATCTTCACCAGCACCATCTCCTCTCAAACCCTAGTTCATATCTTGTATCCAATCTTTGTATCAAACCTCAGATTGGTACCTGTGGGTTGCTAGTAGTGTTGATTACTCCTTGTAGTTGATGCTAGTTGGTTTATTTGGTGGAAGATCATATGTTCAGATCCTTTATGCATATTAATACCCCTCTGATTATGAACATGAATATGATTTGTGATTAGTGATGTTTGTTCCTGAGGACATGGGAGAAGTCTTGCTATAAGTAGTCATGTGAATTTGGTATTCGTTCGATATTTTGATGAGATGTATGTTGGCTTTCCTCTAGTGGTGTTATGTGAACGTCGACTACATGACACTTCACCATTGTTGGGCCTAGAGGAAGGCATTGGGAAGTAATAAGTAGATGATGGGTTGCTAGAGTGACAGAAGCTTAAACCCTAGTTTATGCGTTGCTTCGTAAGGGGCTGATTTGGATCCATATGTTTCATGCTATGGTTAGGTTTATCTTAATACTTCTTTTGTAGTTGCAGATGCTTGCAATAGAGGTTAATCATAAGTGGGATGCTTGTCCAAGGATGGGCAGCACCCAAGCACCAGTCCACCCACATATCAAATTATCAAAGTAACGAACGCGAACCATATGAGCGTGATGAAAACTAGCTTGACGATAATTCCCATGTGTCCTCGGGAGCGTTTTCCTTCATATAAGAGTTTGTCCAGGCTCGTCCTTTGCTACAAAAAGGATTGGGCCACCTTGCTGCACCTTATTTACTTTTGTTACTTGTTACCCGTTACAAATTACCTTATCACAAAACTATATGTTACCGATAATTTCAGTGCTTGCAGAGAATACCTTACTGAAAACCTCTTGTCATTTCCTTCTGCTCCTCGTTGGGTTCGACACTCTTACTTATCTAAAGGACTACGATAGATCCCCTACACTTGTGGGTCATCAAGAATCTTTTCTGGCGCCGTTGCCGGGGAGTGAAGCGCCTTTGGTTGGTGTAATTTGGTAAGGAAAGATTTATATAGTGTGCTGAAATTTACTGTCACTTGTTACTATGGAAAGTAATCCTTTGAGGGGCTTGTTTGGGGTATCTTCACCCCGACCAGTAGAGCAAAGAGTTTCTCCTCAACCTACTGAACCTACTGAAAATGTTTACTTTGAAATTCCTTCGGGTATGATAGAGAAACTGCTAGCTAATCCTTTTACAGGTGATGGGACATTGCATCCCGATTTGCACCTAATCTATGTGGATGAAGTTTGTGGATTATTTAAGCTTGCAGGTATGCCCGATGATGTTATCAAGAAGAAGGTCTTACCTTTATCTTTGAAGTAAAAGGCATTGACATGGTTTAGGCTAGGTGATGATATGGGATCATGGAACTACAATCGATTGAAATTGGAATTTCATCAGAAGTTTTATCCTATGCATCTTGTTCATCGTGATCGTAATTATATATATAATTTTTGGCCTCGCGTAGGAGAAAGCATCGCTCAAGCTTGGGGGAGGCTTAAGTCAATGTTATATTCATGCCTCAATCATGAGCTCTCAAGAGAAATTATTATTCAAAAAATTTATGCTCGGCTTTCTCTAAATAAGCGCTCCATGCTCGATACTTCTTGTACTGGTTCTTTTATGATGAAGACTATTGAATGCAAATGGGATTTATTGGAAAGAATTAAACGTAACTCTGAAGATTGGGATCTCGACGAAGGTAAGGAGTCAGGTATAACACCTAAGTTTGATTGTGTTAAATCTTTTATGGATACCGATGTTTTCCGTGAATTTAGCACTAAATATGGACTTGACTCTGAGATAGTAGCTTCTTTCTGTGAATTCTTTGCTACTCATGTTGATCTCCCTAAGGAGAAGTGGTTTAAATATAATCCTCCCATTAAAGTAAAAGTACTTGCACCGATTAAAGTTGAAGAAAAGACTATCACTTATAATGATCCTGTTGTTCCTACTGCTTATATTGAGAAACCACCTTTCCCTGTTAGAATAAAGGATCATGCTAAAGCTTTGATTGTGGTTTGTAAGAGTAATACTAGAACACCTACACCCCCTGAGCAAATTAAAGTTGAACCTAGTATTGCTATGGTTAAAGATCTCTTGGCTGATAATATTGATGGGCATGTTATTTACTTCTGTGATGAAGTTGCTAGAATTGCTAGACCCGACACTAAAAATAAACATAGACCTATTGTAGGCATGCCTGTTATTTCTGTTAAAATAGGAGATCATTGTTATCATGGCTTGTGTGATATGGGTGAAAAGTGCAAGTGCAATACCTCATTTGTTATACAAAGAAATTATGCATGATATTGCACCTGCTGAAATAGAAGAAATTGATGTTACAATTAAGCTTGCCAATAGAGATACCATTTCACTAGTTGGGATTGGTAGAGATGTTGAAGTCTTGTGTGGGAAAATTAAACATCCTGCTAATTTTCTTGTTCTTGGTTCCCCACAAGATAACTTTTGTTCCATTATATTTGATAGACCCTTCGTGAATACTATTAATGCTAGGATAGACTGCGAAAAGGATGTTGTTACTATTGGTTTGGGGGATATGTCTCATGAGTTTAATTTTGCTAAATTTCATAGACAACCCCGTGATGAGGAATTGCCTATTAAAGATGAAATTATTGGTCTTGCTTCTATTGCCGTGGCCCCTAATGATCCTTTAGAACAATATTTGCTAGACCATTAAAATGATATGTTTATGAATGAAAGAAGGGAAATAGATGAAGTATTCTTTAAACAGGAACCTATTTTGAAACACAATTTTCCTGTTGGAATCCTAGGGGATCCTCCTCCACACCCAAGGGTGATCCCGTGTTTGAGCTTAAACCATTACCTGATACTCTTAAATATGCATATCTTGATGAAAAGAAGATATATCCTGTTATTATTAGTGCTAACCTTTCAGAGAAGGAAGAAGAGAAATTATTGAAAACTCTGAAGAAGCACTGTGCCGCTATTGGATATACTCTTGATGATATTAAGGGTATTAGTCCCACTTTATGCCAGCACAAAATAAAATTGGAGAAAGACGCTAAACCAGTTGTTGATCACCAACGACGGTTAAATCCTAAGATGAAAGAAGTGGTAAGAAAAGAAATACTGAAGCTTCTAGAGGCAGGTATAATTTATCCCGTTGCTGATAGTCGGTGGGTAAGCCCTGTCCATTGTGTCCCTAAGAAGGGAGGTATTACTGTTGTACCTAATGATAAAGATGAATTGATCCCACAAAGAATCATTACAGGTTATAAAATGGTAATTGATTTCCGCAAACTAAATAAAGCTACTAAAAAGGATCATTGCCCTTTACCTATTATTGATCAAATGCTAGAAAGATTATCCAAACATACACATTTTTGCTTTCTAGATGGTTATTCTGGTTTCTCTCAAATACCTGTGTCAAAAGAGGATCAAGAAAAGACTACTTTTACTTGCCCTTTCGGTACCTTTGCTTATAGACATATGCCTTTTGGTTTATGTAATGCACCTGCTACCTTTCAAAGATGCATGATGGCTATATTCTCTGATTTTTGTGAAAAGATTGTTGAGGTTTTCATGGATGATTTCTCCGTATATGGAACTTCTTTTGATGATTGCTTGAGCAACCTTGATCGAGTTTTGCAGAGATGTGAAGAAACTAATCTTGTCTTGAATTGGGAGAAGTACCACTTTATGGTTAATGAAGGTATTGTCTTGGGGCACAAAATTTCTGAAAGAGGTATTGAAGTTGATAAAGCTAAATTTGATGTTGTTGAAAAGATGTCGTGTCCCAAGGACATTAAAGGTATAAGAAGTTTCCTTGGCCATGCTGGTTTTTATAGGAGGTTCATTAAGGACTTCTTAAAAAATTCTAGGCCTCTGACTAATCGCTTACAAAAATATATCCCTTTTGTCTTTGTTGATGATTGTGTAGAAGCATTTGAAATACTTAAGAAAGCTTTGATTTCTACACCTATTGTTCAGCCACCTGATTGGGATTTACCCTTTGAAATTATGTGTGATGCTAGTGATTATGCTGTAGGTGCTGTTCTAGGACAAAGAGTTGATAAGAAATTAAATGTTATTCAATATGCTAGTAAAACTCTAGACAGTGCCCAGAGAAATTATGCTACTACTGAAAAAGAATTTTTAGCGGTTGTATCTGCTTGTGATAATTTCCGACCTTATATTGTTGATTCCAAAGTAACTGTTCACACTGATCATGATGCTATTAAATATCTTATGGAAAATAAAGATGCTAAACCTAGACTTATTAGATGGGTTCTCTTGCTACAAGAATTTGATTTGCATAGTATTGATAGAAAGGGAGCTGAGAACCCAGTTGCAGACAACTTATCTAGGTTAGAGAATGTTCTTGATGACCCACTACCTATTGATGATAGCTTCCCTGATGAACAATTAGCTGTCATAAATGCTTCTCGTACTGCTCCATGGTATGCTGATTAGGCTAATTACATTGTTGCTAAATTTATACCACCTGGTTTCACATACCAGCAAAAGAAAAAGTTTTTCTATGATTTAAGACATTACTTCTGGGATGACCCACACCTTTATAAAGAAGGAGTAGATGGTGTTATTAGACGTTGTGTACCTGAGCATGAACAATAACAGATCCTACGCAAGTGTCACTCCGAGGCTTATGGAGGACACCACGCTGGGGATAGAACTGCACACAAGGTATTGCAATCCGGTTTTTATTGGCCTACTCTCTTCAAAGATGCCCGTAAGTTTTTCTTGTCCTGTGATGAATGTCAAAGAATTGGTAATATTAGTAGACGTCAAGAAATGCCTATGAATTATTCACTTGTTATCGAACCATTTTGTCGGGGAAACGACACCTATGGGATCATTGGGACCCCTTCTACGGTTGGCGGGCGCGGGGTTGTGCAAAGAGCGGGTCTGGCGGTCAGCACAAAGATCGTTTACCCAGGTTCGGGCCGCGAAGATGCGTAATACCCTAGTCTTGCTTTGGTGTATGTATTTGAGTGTTCTTGAGTTCTTGAGCTAGCTACGGTGCATGCGTAGCCCAAAAGATCAGAATCCCTCTCCTGGATGCCTCAGGCCTCCTTTTATAGACAAAAAGGGGTCGCCACAGTGGCACACAGGAGGTGGAAAGGTGTACAGTGTGCAAGCTTATCACTTGTCATTACAGGACAAGACGCATTAAATGCACTCCCTTAGGTGTCCCGTTGCTTTACTGGGGATGGTAACGAGTGTCGGTTCTATATCCGGCGTATCTCATAGTAGGGGTCCTAAGCTAGGCATCTTGGAGCGATGGTAACACGGACACAGGATTTTACCCAGGTTCGGGCCCTCTTGACGGAGGTAAAACCCTACATCCTCCTTTTGATTGTATTCATATGAGGGGATAGTACAGAGTACATGCATCTACCACAAGATTGTTCTAATGAATATATCCTTGTCTATTGACTAGCCTGGCCTCGGTTTATATATGCACCAGAGGCCTAGGGTTTTGGAGAGTCCTTGGCTTGGGCGCCAAGTCTTGTGGAAACCTCCTTGTATGCGGCATGGGCTGTCCGAAGTGGCCCATGAATGAACCGTCGTGGGGGTCCTCGGCCCGATCCAGCTGATGCAGTGACGGCGTGGTGAGTACCCCGATCCATGACACCGTCGAGAGCCCCTGAACCGGTCTTCAAGTTGGGGACGCTACTCGATTCTTCCGAACTGTTCTTCATATTCGGTCGTCGGTCTTGAAAACTGGTTCAACAAATCTTCTCATCTTTGATCTTGAGGATCGCCGAAGTGCATCCGAAGAGTTTACACGTCGGGTATCCGAGGAGCCCCTTTAAGTTTCTGGCCTTTATCAATGCCTTGTTATTTTTATGCCACACCTCGGGTTTGAAGTTGTTCCCGGGCGGCAGTGTCTTCTTGCGTCTGAGCTCCAACACCGGACTACATTCGAGGTATCTTTTGCAGCCGAGCACCAACGCCGGACCGCTTCCGAGCTCCAATGCCGGAATGTATCCGAGCTCCATCACCGGACCGTATCTAAAGAGTATTGTTGGAGCCGAGCTCCAATGCCGAACTGCATCCGAGCTCCAGCACCAGACTGTATCCGAGGTCCAACGCCGGACTATGTCCAAGCTCCGACGCCGGACTGTATCCAAGGTGTCATAGAACACCTTGGTTCAAAAAAGTTGAAGGAGTTTAGCCGAGCTTAATGCCGGAAATGCCCTCTATGGAGCCAGCCACTGGCGCCCGACCTTTATGCCGGACTGCTTCCGAGGTGGCGCACCACACCGACTATGGGCCAATTCTTTGTCAATATTTGTTATTGGTGCAATTTATTCTATGACGAGATATATAGCTAGTATATGTATATCCAGTAGCCCTCAAGGTGTGTGTCGGTCTAAAACCTGAGATGCACCTGAAGGAAAACATAAAACTGCTGATCCTAGTAGCCCCTGAGACTCAGGTCGATTTGCATAATCTTCCTGAGGATCAACTCCTAGCTCGACAGCATATGAAGGAATAGAAACATAGTGTATTATATTAGAGGTAATAGTGAGCGGCGGACGAGCCCCTGAGAGTGGGTCGTGAGAAGCCGCCGTGATATATCAGCTTGATGCCGGATAAGTCCCAGACGGTACTTATTATTGTCCGAAGACACGCTTGTCCATAGTTCGGTCATGTCGAACATTGAGCACTTTGAATTTTCTGCATTGAATAGGCAATGCAGTAGCCCCGGAGCCACTGGTCGGGTGGCAACATCAGATCAGGGGATCGATGTGCACCTTTAATATTTACAAATAATGAGCGCGAAGTCCAGTAGCCCCCGAGCCTTAATGTGGGAACAGGTGGCCGAATTAAGGATCGATATCCGGAGTGAAATCACAAATTATGATTCTATGTGTCCAAGTACTTGACATCATTAATGCTCGGATCCGCATTGTACAAAACTTTGTTAACCGACCATCGGCTTCCACCTCCTCGGCCAGTAGCTGATGAGTGTTTTTCGTACATTATAAAGCCTTTATAAGGGCAAAGTTTTACGGCAAACAAGGCAATCCAGCCATACGGTTTTATAAACAAAGGTACGCGGAGAGATATGCTATATTACTTGTTAAAGTAAGAAACATCTTCCAAAGAAAATAGTCCTGCTATCGGTTCCTTTCCTTGGGTTGTCATGCTGACCATGATCATGAAACCTCACCTCCGATCAACGTGGGAGGAAAATATTGAGGATTTAGTTCGGGGAAAGTTCCCGAACTCTATGGTATTAATGAACCAAAAATTTCACTTCCATCGTTGCCGACCAATGTGATCCTTTAAGATTGCTAACTTTCGGCTTCACCCAGTCTGAGGTACTTACTCGGATGACCCGGTAGTAACAATCACAGAGGTGCTCCCTTTACCACCTAGCCAAACAATCGGGAACGTAGGGGTAAGCACAGGAGCCAGGCAACCCAGCTTGGCCAAAATCTTTAGTCAAATTGATGCATATTTATGGCTTTATAATGATGATTGTGGAAGGAGGCCGTCGTATATTAAATACAAACGCCGATGATATGTATGTTTTGACTCCGTTGCGACCGTTTATCAGTTGAAAGTGGCCCATCGTCGGCTTCCACCCCCTTGTAGATGCTACGCAGGGTGTTTCCGCAATAACAAAACAACTCTTAGTCGACGTCTCGGTACCCTAAGGCGGTTGTGTTAGTGAAAACGAGGAAATCGGATATGCGGGCTTTATAACTTTCACTTAGTCATAGGAGCTTAAAGTTGGGGGGCCAGCTAGTAGCCCCCGGTTAGTGTTTGGCGACAGTTGAGGTCAAGCCGTAAAAACTTTGGCCAATGTTATGAACGGCCCATCATTTCACACAGTCATCGGATTGCTGACTGGTTTGCACTTATTGTGACAGTCAGTTTTCGACTTTCTCCAATGAGGTGCTTAACCATGCGAGGTGGAAGCACAATCGTAGTGGTTCTCCCTTTGCACACCTAGCCGAACAAAGTGGAACGTAGGAGGCAAGCACAGGAGCCGGGCAACCCAACTATTGACCGAAGACACAATTCAAAACTGATGCATATAAAGCAATATCCGAGAATGTTTTTGCCGAACCTCTAAAGGTGTCCAGCGTTGCACTACGAGACTTATGCTGGAAACACACAAATAGTTTAAAAGTGCCATAGGCTTGGAAAACGAAAAAACTTCAGTAAAAACTTTATGCCCGAACTAAATCAAGTCATTTGGTGCCAGTCCGAAAATTGGTCTTACTTTTGTGCTTCTGTCGTGCATTAATATGACACATCCGATCTCAAGACCTCAAGTGGGTCAGCCATCCCGAAGGCGGAGTACTGCTCGTTAGGCCAGTTTAGCGAACTAAACTCGAACAGCTTTGAGAGAGAAAACTAGGCTCCTCAGCTATCGACCACACACTCGCGTCGAAAAAAGGAGTGAGAGAAAAAGATTTAGCAGCGACCAAGAAGAAAATACTTATTATAAAACGGCTCATGTAAATTTAAGAGCCCCCAGGTGACTTTGGTAAAATAATTTTATGTATAATGATTGTATGTACCGAAGTACTTATATCATGTCTGTGTTTGCTACCTCTTGAGCACTGCGTTGGTTTTTTCCTTAAAGAGGAAAGGGTGATGCAGCAAAGTAGCGTAAGTATTTCCTTCAGTTTTTGAGAACCAAGGTATCAATCCAGTAGGAGGCCACACGCAAGTCCCTCGTACCAACACAAAAAAATAAGAACCTTCCAACCAACGCGATAAAGGGGTTGTCAATCCCTTCACGGCCACTTGCAAAAGTGAGATCTGATAGAGATGATAAGATAATATTTTTGGTATTTTTATGATAAATTTTAAAATAAAGAACGTAAAACAAAATAGATGCAAACTTATATGATGGAGAATATACTCGGGGGCCATAGGTTTCACTAGTGGCTTCTCTCAAGATAGCATAAGTATTACGGTGGGTGAACAAATTACTACCAAGCAATTGATAGAAAAGTGCATAATTATGAGAATATCTAGGCATGATCATGTACATAGGCATCACGTCTGCGACAAGTAGACCGACTCCTGCCTACATCTACTACTATTACTCTACAGATCGACGGCTATCCAGCATGCATCTAGAATATTAAGTTCATATGAACGGAGTAATGCATTAGGTAAAATGACATGATGTAGAGGGATAAACTCAAGCAATATGATATAAACACCATCTTTTTATCCTCGATGGCAACAATAAAATACGTGTCGTTTCCCCTATTGTCACTGGGATCGAGCACCGCATGATTGAACCGAAAGCTAAGTACTTCTCCCATTGCAAGAAAGATCAATCTAGTAGGCCAAACTAGACTGATAATTCAAAGAGACTTGCAAAGATAACCAATCATACATAAAAGAATTCAGAGAAGATTCAAATATTGTTCATAGATAATCTTGATCATAAACCCACAATTCATCGGATCTTGACAAACACATCGCAAAAAGAGTTACATTGAATAGAACTCCAAGAAGATCAAGGAGAAATTTGTATTGAGATCCAAAGAGAGAGAAGCCATCTAGCTAATAACTATGGACCCGAAGGTTTGTGGTAAATTACTCACACATCATCGGAGAGGCTTTGGTGTTGATGTAGAAGCCCTCCGTGATCGATGCCCCCTCCGGCGGAGTGCCGTAAAAGGCCCCAAGATGGGATCTCATGGGTACAGAAGGTTGCGGCGGTGGAATTAGGTTTTCGTGGTGCTCCCCGATGGTTTGGGGGTACGTAGGTATATATAGGAGGAAGAACTAGGTTGGTGGAGCCACGAGGGGACCACGAGGGTGGAGGGCACGCCCCTGCCTCGTGGCCTCCTTGATGATTTGTTGATGTCCACTCCAAGTCCTCTGGATCATGTTTGTTCCAAAAATAACTCTCCCGTAGGTTTCATCCCGTTTGGACTCTGTTTGACATTCCTTTTCTGCGAAACACTGAAATAGGCAAAAAAACATCAATTTGCACTGGGCCTTGGGTTAATAGGTTAGTCCCAAAAATAATATAAAAGTGTATAAATAAGCCCATTAAACATCCAAAACAGAATATATAATAGCATGGAACAATCAAAAATTATAGATACGTTGGAGACATATCAAGCATCCCCAAGCTTAATTCATGCTCGCCCTCGATAGGTAAATGATAAAAACAGAATTTTTGATGTGGAATGCTACCTAGCATATTTCTCAATGTAACTTTCTTTATTGTGGCATGAATGTCCAGATCCGAAAGATTCAAGATAAAAGTTTAATGTTGACATAAAAATAATAATACTTCAAGCATGCTAACCAAGCAATTATGTCTTATCAAAATAACATAGCCAAAGAAAACTCATCCCTACAAAATCATATAGTTTGGCTATGCTTCATTTTAAATCACACAAAATGCTCTCATCATGCACAAACCCGATGACAAGCCAAGCAATTGTTTCATACTTAGCCTTTTCAAACTCTTTCAACTTTTACGCAATATATGAGCGCGAGCCATGGACATAGCACTATGGGTGGAATAGAATATAATGATTGAGGTTGTGTGAGAAGACAAAAAAGGAGAAAGTCTCACATTGACGCGGCTAATCAACGAGCTATGGAGATGCCCATAAATTGATGTCAATGCAAGGAGTAGGGATTGCCATGCAACGGATGCACTAGAGCTAAAAATATATGAAAGCTCAACAAAATAAACTAAGTGGGTGTGCATCCAACTTGCTTGATCACGAAGACCTCGGGCATTTGAGGAAGCCCATTGTTGGAATATACAAGCCAAGTTCTATAATGTAAAATTCCCACTAGTATATGAAAGTGACAAAATAGGAGACTCTCTATCATGAAGATCATGGTGCTCTTTTGAAGCACAAGTGTGGTAAAAGGATAGTAACATTGTCCCTTCTCTCTTTTTCTCTCATTTTTTTATTTGGGCCTTCTTCACTTTTTTCTTTTCTTTTTGGCCTCTTTTCTTTCCTTTATTTTCGTTCGGAGTCTCATCCCGACTTGTGGGGGAATCATAGTCTCCATCATCCTTTCCTCACTTGGGACAATGCTCTAATAATGATGATCTTCACACTTTTATTTACTTACAACTCAAAGATTACAACTCAATACTTAGAACAAAATATGACTCTATGTGAATGCCTCTGGCGGTGTACCGGGATATGCAATGAATCAAGAGTGACATGTATGAAAGAATTATAAATGTGGCTTTGCCACAAATACGATGTCAACTACACGATCATGCAAAGCAATATGACAATGATGATGCGTGTCATAATAAACGGAACGGTGGAAAAGTTGCATGGCAATATATCTCAGAATAGCTATGGAAATGCCATAATAGGTAGGTATGGTGGCTGTTTTGAGGAAGATATAAGGAGGTTTATGTGTGATAGACTGTATCATATCATGGGGTTTGGATGCACCGGCGAAGTTTGCACCAACTCTCCAGGTGAGAAAGGGCAATCGCAGTACCGAAGAGGCTAGCAATGATGGAAGGGCGAGAGTGCGTATAATCCATGGACTCAACATTAGTCAAAAAGAACTCACATACTTATTGCAAAAATCTACAGGTCATCAAAACCAAGCACTACGCGCATGCTCCTAGGGGGATAGATTGGTAGGAAAAGACCATCGCTCGTCCCCGACCGCCACTCATAAGGAAAGCAATCTAAGAACACCTCATGCTTCAAATTTTTCACACAATATTTACCATACGTGCACGGGATTTGCAAACTTCAACACAAGTATTTCTCAATTTCACAATTGCTCAACTAGCACACCTCTAATATTACCACCTTTATATCTCAAAACAACTATCAAGTATCGAACTTCTCTTACTATTCAATGCACTTTGTAATTTTCAAGTGAAGCATGAGAGATCAATAATATCTATAAAATATAACCACCACCGTGCTCTAAAAGATATAAGTGAAGCACTAGAGCAAAATTGTTTATCTCAAAAGATATAAGTGAAGCACATAGAGTATTCTAATAAATTCTGATTAATGTGTGTCTCTCTCAAAAGGTGTGTACAGCAAGGATGATTGTGGGGAACTAAAAAGCAAAGAATCAAATCATACAAGACGCTCCAAGCAAAACACATATCATGTGGTGAATAAAAATATAGCTCCAAGTAAAGTTACCGATGGACGAAGACAAAAGAGGGGATGCCTTCCGGGGCATCCCCAAGATTAGAATTTTTGGGTTGTCCTTAGATTTTACCTTGGGGTGCCTAGGGCATCCCCAAGCTTAGGCTCTTGCCACTCCTTGTTCCATAGTCCATCAAAACTTTACCCAAAACTTGAAAACTTCACAACACAAAACTTAACAGAAAATCTCGTGAGCTCCGTTAGCAAAAGAAAAGAAAACACCACTTCAAGGTACTGTAATGAACTCATTCTTTATTTATATTGGTGTTAAACCTACTGTATTCCAACTTTTATATGGTTCATAAACTCAATTACTAGCCATAGATTCATCAAAATAAGCAAACAACACACGAAAAACAGAATCTGTCAAAATCAGAACAGTCTGTAGTAATCTGTAACTAACGCAAACTTCTGGAACTCAGAAAAATATACCGAAATAGGAAGACCTATCTAATTTGTTTATTGATCTAATTCAATTGGAATCAGTATTTTATCACGTCCTAGTGATTTTTAACAATTGTTTTCATGAACAGAAAGTTTCTGGAATTTTCAGCAAGATCAAATAACTATCAACCAAGAAGATCCTATAGGTTTCACTTGGCACAAACACTAATTAAAACATAAAAACACATCTAACCAGAAGCTTGATGGATTATTTATTACTAAGCAGAACTAAAGAGCAAAAAACTAAAATAAAATTGGGTTGCCTCCCAACAAGCGTTATCGTTTACTGCCCCTAGCTAGGCATAAAGGCAAGGATATATCTAGACATTACCATCTTTGGCATTTATCTTTTTAATGGAGTTATGCTCAGATCCGAGAGGTTCCTTATGTTTCCCTTCATACTCGGAGACTTTTAGATCTAAAGCATCCAACCGCTTATTGCAAAGTGTAATCAATGTATTCATGCGGTGAAGGTTCCCTCCAACATTTTTAAGAGGCTCAATAGACTTTTGCAATTCGCATAATTTCTCGAAGATTTGGGTTCCCTCTTGAGTAGGAGGTGGTCCCTTTTGTTGGGGAAGTACTCCTACTATCCCCTCTATAATTTCATAAGCAGCACTGGGATCAACATCAATAAAATTCCCTTTGGCGGCAAAATCAAGGAGTTGTCTATGGGATATGGTTAGCCCAATATAAAAATTGCGAAGTAAAATCTTGAAGTCTCCTTCTATAGTGCAACCAAGATAGGATTTTATCATCCTATAGAAAGCATCTTTTAAGTTTTCTCCTTGTCCTTATTTGAAGTGAAGGACTTCAAAATCGGGTGACAAAGGAGTATATAAAGGACTAGCCATGACGGCACACGGGACACGAAAGGCAAGCGAAAAAGAAGCGAACGGAAAGAGAGGGCGAATAAAACGGCAAGGGTGAAGTGGGGGAGAGGAAAATGAGAGGCAAATGGCCAATAATGTAATGTGAGGGATAAGAGTTTGTGATGGGTACCTGGTATGTCTTGACTTGTGCGTAGACTCCCCGACAACGGCGCCAGAAATCCTTCTTGCTACCTCTTGAGCACTGCGTTGGTTTTTCCCTTGAAGAGGAAAGGGTGATGCAACAAAGTAGCGTAAGTATTTCCCTCAGTTTCTGAGAACCAATGTATCGATCCAAAGAGGAGGCCACATGCAAGTCCCTCGTACCTACACAAACAAATAAGAACCTTGCAACCAACACGATAAAGGGGTTGTCAATCCCTTCACGGCCACTTGCAAAAGTGAGATCTGATAGTGTAGCTACCAGACCTCAAACAGTCTGATCTCTGTGCTCAGTGTCATCCCTGGATCCGTAATGCTGACACCACACAATACTCGAAGGATTTATAACAGAGTAACAATCACACACTTATTACATCGAATGTCTCAAGAGAGAACTTAACAAAATAAATATGGCTTAAGGCCATCTAATAATGATAACAGCGGAAGGCTTGGAAGAATAAGCGAGTCCATCAACTCCAACGGCATCACTGAGTATAGAACCACAACCTAAGCACCATACTCGTCATCTGAAAAGTCTGCAACATGAAACGTTGCAGCCCGAAAACGGGTCAGCACATGGAATATGCTGGCAATGTAACACATAGAGAATAATGGAAGAATAAGCCTATACTACATGCATATTTGGCTGGTGGAAAGCTCTATGGTTACAGTTTTGCGTAAAGCCAATTTTTCCCTACTGCAAAGGAATAAATTTATTTAACTATCATGGTGGTTGTGAAACATTGAGAATGGTTGACATCATTCTCAATCCCAATTAAAAGTACTCATTAACAACCCAACAATATTATTTAAAGTAACATGATGAGATTCACATGATAATCCAAGTACTAGATATTCAAGATGTCCATAACCGGGGACACGGCTAACCATGATTAGTTTATACACTCTGTAGAGGTTTGTGCACTTTTCCCCACCAGACTCGATCTCCTCCGTTTGATTTCTCGCACTACATGGTGTTTGAGAAACGGATGACCGAGACATAGTCTTTCAAAAGCGCTAGCACCTTACATGTGGGTAGACCGTACCAACCTACAACCCCTACATCAGCTAGTCTACCCGTAAGAGTTCGCACAACTTAGTCAACTATGCTAGAGCCCATAGTAGCATGTGGCTGCACACGGAAGTTTCTAGCATGAATAATCTCATGATCCCTTTGAGCACAGGTGGCGGTCCAGAAGAAATCTGAGGCAAGTCCTGTCTACCCAGGTGCCTTGACAGGAAAATCCTGGAATAGCCAGGTGCCTTAATCCACCCAGATGTGTGTTTAAGTTGCTACCTTAGATAAACCATTAATTATTAATCTCTCATCTGTCATGGGTACACTCACCCAATCCACGTCTACTTGCATAGCATGGCAAAATAAGCAAACGTAGAAGTAACTCCCAAGGGTTTGATAATAAAATAGGTAATAGGTACTACCTCAATCTACTTCCCAAAACCCACAATTTAATTAGATCCTAATCATGCAATGTTTGAGGATTGAGCTAATGCACAAAACCTGGGTAATGAAAAGTATGATCAAAGTGTGAACTTGCCTTGCTGATGATCGGCGAAACCTAGAGACTCGAAGTAACAGGCGGCGCACTCCGGGTATTCTATCACAGACAAACAAGCATACCATAAGTACTCATCTAATGCACAGGTAAAACTCAAATAGAAGATCTGACCAGATAGTGCAACTTAAGAACTCCGGTTTGCAAAAAGAAACAAATCAAACGAAGCAACGAAAGTCAAACGACGAAAGAAAACAGCTCAGTTTTACTAATCTGGATCTAAGTCAAATTTTACAGTAGCAAAAACTTGTTTAAATAGGTTATTCGGAAACAGGGTTTCGAGAAGAAACTCTAGGCATTTGAATCGCCTGATTCCGATGAACGAGCGAAAAGTTATACTACAACGAAAATCGGATCAGGAATCGCGATAAAAAAATCACAAATTAAATCCGAGAAAATGAAAAGCAGCGAGCAAAGTTAACGAACGGACGTTCGTTAACTAAACTAATCTGACGAACGCGTTCGTTAAGAACGAACGAACGAATGTTCGCTATTTAACCGAACCGGAAAAAAAACCGATCTAAAAACGAAAACTAAAAATAAACCAAAGAAAAACCGCTTGGTTTTTTTTTAAAAGCAATGACATAAGCAGTGACGAACCTCGGCGGCGGGGTCGAGGTCGGCGAGTCGTGGTAAATGACAGCGTCCGGCTGACAATGGCGGTGGCGGCGGATCTAAGCGGCGGGTCGCTAGGGTTAGGGTTTGGCGGGTGGGCGTGGTATGAGGTGGGAAAGGCGGCTCGGGTGGGCTGGGGGCGCCGGGGCGGTGCTTTATATAAGTGCCCCCCGAGCGGAGTCCCGCTCGGGCACGGCCCAAGGTCGGTGCGCAGTTTTTTTTTAATAGTTCCGTGTAGAAGAAAAATAAAAAGAAATACTAAACGGACTCCAAAAATCCCGAAATAAATTTTCCCCGGCTTCTAAAATCAAGCCGGACTAGATGAACATTTATTTGGGGTCTAAATGCAATTTTGAAAACGCGCATTTTCCTAAATTCAAATAAAAAGCGAAAAACTCCAAAATAAAATCTTATTTGATTTTATTATTAAATCTTCATTATTTCTTTATTTTGGGAAAGTCATTTTATTCCCTCTCTCATATTTTGATAGTAGAAATAATTGAAGATAAAATAATTAAAATCAAATGATCCTATTTTCAAAATTTGAGAAAACTCAAATATGAAAATAACGAAATCCCCAACTCTCTCTGTGGGTCCTTGAGTTGTGTAGAATTTCTAGGATCGAGCAAAAATGCAACAAAAATATGATATGCAATGATGCTCTATGTATAACATTCCAAATTGAAAATTTGGGATGTTACAAACCTACCCCCTTAAGATGAATCTCGCCCTCGAGATTCGGGTTGGCTAGAAAATAGGTGAGGGTGGTCCTTAAGAAGATCTTCCTCTCGCTCCCAGGTGGCTTCATCCTCGGTTTGGTGGCTCCACTGAACTTTGCAAAACTTAATGACCTTGCTGCAGGTGACTCGGCTGGCATACTCCAGAATCTTAGCTGGTTTCTCCTCGTAGGTCAAATCGTTATTCAACTGAATCGCCTCTAGTGGCACAGTATCTCTCAGTGGTATATCCGCCATCTCTGCGTGAGTTCTTCAACCGAGAAACATGAAACACATCATGAACACTGACAAACCTTGGTAATTCCAACTTGCATAACTTCTCCCATGCGCTCCAAAACTTTGTATGGTCCCACAAAACGTGGCGCTAATTTTCCTTTAACACCAAAACGCTTAACTCCTCGAAGCGGAGATACTCGAAGATAAACTCTGTCTCCGGCTTCGTATTCTGTCTCCTTGCGTTTTGAATCTGCTTAGCTCTTCTGTCTTGAATGGGCTACCTTGAGCCTATCGCGAATTAACTTTACTTTCCGTTCAGACTCCTTAATCAAATCTGGTCCAAACAACTCGCGGTCTCCAACTTCATCCCACAATAGCGGGGTTCTGCACCTCCTTCCGTACAAGGCTTCGAAAGGTGCCATCTTCAAACTGGTTTCATAGCTATTGTTATAAGTAAACTCCGCATAGGGCAAGTTATCATCCCAACTTGATCCATAATCCAAAGCACATGCTCTCAGCATATCCTCTAAAATCTGGTTGACTCTCCCTGTTTGTCCATTTGTCTGTGGATGAAAAGCTGTACTAAACTCGATCCGGGTTCCCAAAGTTTCGTGCAACCGCCTCCGAACTTTGAGGTGAATTGGGTTCCTCTATCGTCACGATACTCCTCGGAACTCCATGCAAGCATACAATCCTTGTCATGTATATCTTAGCCAATTTGGCACTGCTGTAGGTAGTCTTTACTGGAATGAAATGAGCTACCTTTGTCAAACGATCGACTACAACCCAAATAGAGTCATAGCCTGAACGAGTCCTGGGCAATCCCGTGATGAAATCCATGCCTATTTTATCCCACTTCCATTCGGGTATAGGCAATGGCTGTAACAATCCTGCTGGCTTCTGATGTTCTGCCTTTACCATTTGACATACATCAAAGACTGCTACATACTCTGCAATATCCTTCTTCATTCCAGTCCACCAGAAAGTATCCTTCAAATCCAAATACATTTTGGTATTTCCGGGGTGGATCGAATACGGCAATCATGTGCCTCTTGCAAAATCAACTTCCGAATCTCCGGATCACTTGGTACGTAAACGCGGTACTCAAACCATAAGGTATCGTGCTCATCCTCACGAAATCCCTTTGCTTTTCCCTTGCTCATCTTCTCCTTAATAGAAGCAACTTCCTTATCTGTCCTTTGAGCTTCTCTGATTTTGTCCATCAAGTAGATTGGATTTCCAATGCTGCTACATAGCCTCGCGGAACTATTTCCAAACATAGCTCCCGAAATTCCTCGGCTAATTCCTTTGGTAAACCTCCGGTCATTAGGATGTTAACATGACTCTTACGGCTCAACGCGTCTGCTACCACGTTAGCCTTTCCGGGGTGGTAATGCAATCTCAGGTCGTAGTCCTTGATGAGCTCCAACCATCTTCTCTGCCTGAGATTTAACTCCTTCTGCGTGAAGATGTACTTCAAACTCTTGTGATCCGTACACACCTCACAATGATTTACAATGAGGAAATGTCCCCATGTTTTTAACGCATGCACTACGGCTCCTAACTCCAAATCATGCGTGGCATAGTTTAATTTGTGGGGTTTCAGCTGTCGTGAAGCATACGAAACAACTCTTCCCTCCTGCATAAGCACTGCTCCAAGTCCTCGACGTGAAGCGTCGCAATAAACTTCGTAATCCTTGCTTTGGTGCAGCAGGATTAATCTTGGTGAGGTAACCAAACGCTTCTTCAACTCTTGGAAACTAGCCTCACACTCCTCAGTCCAAATAAACTTGGTATCCTTCTTCATCAATTCTGTCATAGGCTTCGCAATCCTCGAGAAATTCTCAATGAATCTCCGGTAGTATCCTGCGAGTCCAAGGAAACTCCGGATCTCTCCAACTGTTGTTGGCGCTTCCCAGTTTGTCACCGTGGCAACTTTAGTGGGGTCTACTGCTATACCTTATCCAGATATAACATGTCCGAGAAATCCAACTTCCTTCAACCAAAACTCACACCTGCTGAACTTGGCATACAACTGATGTTCCCTGAGCTTCTCGAGTACCAAACGCAAATGCTCCTTATGTTCTTCTTCATTCTTCGAGTAAACCAAAATATCATCAATGAACACCACAACGAACTTATCCAAAAACTCCATAAACACTTTGTTCATCATGTTCATAAAAATAGGCAGGTGCGTTAGTCAGACCAAATGACATAACGGTATACTCATACAGCCTGCACAGTGGTAAAAGTCGTCTTAGGTATATCCTGCTCTCGAATCTTCAACTGATGGTACCCTGATCGCAAATCGATCTTGGAAAACACCTTAGCTCCTTGCAATTGGTCAAACAAGTCATTGATCATCGGCGGTGGGTACTTGTTCTTAATGGTCACTTCATTCAATCCTCGATAATCAACAACCATTCTTAATGGTCCATCCTTCTTCTCCACTAGAAGTACTGGTGATCCCCAAGGCGAAGAACTTGGGCGAATAAAACCTTTATCCAGTAACTCCTTAATCTGCTTCTTAATTTCCTCCAAATCTCGGCTGGCATACTCCAGAATCTTAGCTGGTTTCTCCTCGTAGGTCAAATCGTTATTCAACTGAATCGCCTCTAGTGGCATAGTATCTCTCACTGGAATATCCGCCATCTCTGCGTGACACTTCTTCAACTGAGAAACATGAAACACATCATGAACACCTGACAAACCTTCGGGTAATTCCAACTTGTACGCAACTTCTCCCATGCGCTCCAAAACTTTGTATGGTCCCACAAAACGTGGCGCTAATTTTCCTTTAACACCAAAACGCTTAACTCCTCGAAGCGGAGATACTAGAAGATAAACTTTGTCTCCGACTTCGTATTCTGTCTCCTTGCATTTTGAATCTGCATAGCTCTTCTGTCTTGACTGGGCTACCTTGAGCCTATCGCGGATTAACTTTACTTTCCGTTCAGACTCCTTAATCAAATCTGGTCCAAACAACTGGCGGTCTCGAACTTCATCCCACAGTAGCGGGGTTCTGCACCTCCTTCCGTACAAGGCTTCGAAAGGTGACATCTTCAAACTGGTTTGGTAGCTATTGTTATAAGAAAACTCTGCATAGGGAAAGTTATCATCCCAACTTGATCCATAATCCAAAGCACATGCTCTTAGCATATCCTCTAAAATCTGGTTGACTCTCTCTGTTTGTCCATCTGTCTGTGGATGAAAAGCTATACTAAACTCGATCGGGTTCCCAAAGTTTCGTGCAAGCGCCTCCGAACTTTGAGGTGAATTGGGTTCCTCTATACGTCTGATACTCCTCGGAACTCCATGCAAGCATACAATCCTTGTCATGTATATCTTAGCCAATTTGGCACTGCTGTAGGTAGTCTTTACTAGAATGACATGAGCTACCTTTGTCAAACGATCGACTACAACCCAAATCGAGTCATAGCTTTGAGCAGGTCCCGGGCAATCCGTGATGAAATCCATGCCTAGTTTATCCCACTTCCATTCGGGTATAGGCAATGGCTGTAACAATCCCATCTGGCTCGATACCATCTTTGTAGCGACCGGACCTCAAACAGTCGATCTCTATGCTTAGTGTCATCCTCGGATCGAATGTTTGACACCACACGATTACTCGAAGGATTTATAACAGAGTAGCAATCACACACTTATTACATCGAATGTCTCAAGAGAGAACTTAACAAAATAAATATGGCTTAAGGCCATCTAATAACGATAACAAATGAAAGGCTTGGAAGAATAAGCGAGTCCATCAACTCCAACGGCATCATCGAGTATTGAACCACGACCTAAGCACCATACTAAATGTCGAAAAGTCTGCAACATGAAACGTTGCAGCTCGAAAACGGTCAAGACATGGAATATGCTGGCAATGTAACACATAGAGAATAATGGAAGAATAAGCCTATACTACATGCATATTTGGCTGGTGGAAAGCTCTATGGTTACAGTTTTGTGTAAAGCCAATTTTTCCCTACTACAAAGGAATAAATTTATTTAACTATCATGGTGGTTGTGAAACATTGAGAATGGTTGACATCATTCTCAATCCCAATTAAAAGTACTCATTAACAACCCAACAATATTATTTAAAGTAACATGATGAGATTCACATGATAATCCAAGTACTAGATATTCAAGATGTCCATAACCGGGGACACGGCTAACCATGATTAATTTATACACTCTGTAGAGGTTTGTGCACTTTTCCCCACGGACTCGATCTCCTCCGTTTGATTTCTCGCACTACATGGTGTTTGAGAAACGGATGACCGAGACATAGTCTTTCAAAAGCGCTAGCACCTTACATGTGGGTAGACCGTACCAACCTACAACCCCTACATCAGCTAGTCTACCCGTAAGAGTTCGCACAACTTAGTCAACTATGCTATAGCCCATAGTAGCATGTGGCTGCACACGGAAGTTTCTAGCATGAATAATCTTATGATCCCTTTGAGCCTGGGTGGCGGTCCGAAGAAATACAGGCAAGTCCTGATGGAAACCAGGTGCCTCAATCCACCCAGATATGTGTTTAAGTTGCCACCTTAAATAAACCATTAATTATCAATCTCACATCTGTCATGGATACACTCACCCAATCCATGTCTACTAGCATAGCATGGCGTATTAAGCATACGTAGAAGTAACTCCCAAGGGTTTGAAAATAAATCAGGTAATAGGTACTACCTCAAACTACTTCCCAAAAACCACAATTTAATTAGATCCTAATCATGCAATTCAAATATTTTCAACACCCCTTGTCATTTAAATAAATGGAAGAAGTCATGTCATCTTCTCTCTAGGGTTTTGTGATGAAATGAATTTGAATTCCCGAAGATCATAAAAGCAAAAATGGAAGTTTGGGAAAGTCCTTTTATTCCCTCTCATTTAACTTTCAAAAAGTTTCAAAATTCACTCACTTTCAGTCAATCAATCAAACAATCAATCAAACTATCTATTTTTTTATAACATTCCAAAATATAGAATTTTGGGATGTTACAAAACTACCACCCTTAAAATGAATCTCGTCCTCGAGATTTGGAGAGGCTAGCAAGAAAATGGGTTAGAGTTTGGGGGTCTTCTCAAAAATCCATCGGTCATCTCCGGGGTCTCGGGTGCTACCACCCTTAGAAGCATGGTTACGGTTCCATCAAAACTCATATACTCCATCCTTATTAGTGACAGTGTCGGTCTTCTCAGATCTTTAAGGATAATTCCTTCTCTGGGCTCTTCCGGTAGTGGCATAACCTTTTCCTCAATTTCTTCTGTCCTTTCCTCTTGGTAAGGTTATCCCGAAACTGGATCTTCTTAGCTGATAGGTTTGGCGCCCTTACTAAACAACTATCGATATCTCATGGTGGTCAACAATTTATGGTTTCTCCTGCAGGAAATGGGTCTGGGTTGATCCTCACCGTATGACCTACGTTTGGCAACAGCTGCCTTGTACAAGGGAAAAAAATACATATACCATTCTAATGTTCAAACAAGGTTTTGATCGTCGTCCCTCTACTATAGGTAAGTCACTCAGATTTACCATCTCGTATAGCAAAGCGAATAATAAGAGTAAGTCGGTATGGTGATCAATCCATCCCGCACCCAAATCATTACCTTGTACATGGTTTAGCGAATCTCGCATTCTAACACTCGGTCATCCTCACAAGCATTGCAGAATTTCTCTTGTCGACGAACCAAGTTCGGATAAATCCATTGATTACGCAAGCCAAAAAACATCTATCGTTCCTTAACAACTCTCAGGTTTTGTGTAAACTCCTATAGAATCGTCGGTTGATAAAATCGTAACTTCTTCCAGGGTTTTTCCTTCAGCAAGAATGTGTTTGCTTCTTGGCAGGTCCTGGGCCTGTGGGTTATGGCCCATCTCATCACTTGTAAACCTTGAACTCATCCTCTGGGCAACTGATCGTTATTCCAACATTCAGCTTTCGTCTTCCTAGCATACTCAAAATCCATCCAACTGTAATATCTTTCTTCCTTCTAATTTTACCAAACTAAGACGGGATCACTTAGACTCATCATGGAATTTCCATTGATCCATATTTCCAACATCACACCTCCTTTGTATCCAATAGTAATTCATCTTTTCATCCTCGTGGGATATCCCACATACCGAGATAAGAAATTATACTTATGAAGTCCATACTCCACTTCGTGTGACATCATTATCCTTTCCAGGGTCAAGCGTCCTTACAGGGGAATATTGGCCATCTCTGCATGGCACTTCTTCAACTGGGAAACATGAAACACATCATGAACTCCTGACAGTCCTTCGGGTGAATCCAACTTGTTGGTAACTTCTCCCATACGCTCCAAAACTCAGTATGGTCCTACAAATCTCGGGGCTAACTTTCCCTTAACTCCAAATAGTTTAACTCCTCACAGAGGGAACACATGAAGACATGCTCTGTCTCCGATTTCATAGACTACCTCCTTGCATTTTTGAGTCTGCATAACTCTTACACTGGATCGAGCTACCTTCAGTCTATCTCGAATCCACTTAACATTCTCTTCTGACTCCTTGATCATCTTGGGTCCAAACAACTGACGGTCTCCAACTTCATCCCACGTCAATGGTGTGTGGCTCCTTCTCCCATACAAAGCTTCAAAAGGGGCCATCTTCAAACTGGCTGGGTAACTGTTGTTGTATGAGAACTCAGCGTATGGTAGATTATCATCACTACTAGATCCATAATCTAGCGCACACGCTCTCAACATGTCCTCCAGAATCTGATTGACTCTCTTGATTATCCATCTGTCTGCGGATGAAAGGCTGTACTGAACTCTAGCCTAGTACCCAAAGTCTCGTGCAGCTGATTCCAAAACTTTGAGGTAAATTGTGTTCCTCTATCTGAGACGATGGTCCTCGGAACTCCATGCAGACATACGATCCTGGTCAAATACATCTTGGCCCACTTCTCACTTGTATAGGTGGTTTTCACTAGGATCAAGTGAGCCACTTTGGTGAAGCGAATAAACTACTACCCAGATATAATCATATCCCAATCGGGTTTTGGGAAATCCGGTAATGAAATTCATGCCGGGCTTATCCTACTTCCATTCGGGTATCGGCATAGGCTGTAGTAATCCTGCTGGCTTCTGATGATCTGCCTTTACTCTCTGACATACATCACATACGACGACATACTCGGCAATATCCTTCTTCATACTAGTCCACCAGAAACACTCCTTCAAATCCAAATACATCTTGGTGTTTCCAGGGCGAATCGAGTATGGAGAGTCATGAGCCTCCTGAAGTATTAACTTCCTAATCTTTGCATTATTAGGCACTTATACACGATCCTTGAACCATAAGGTGTCGTGCTCATCCTTACGAAAACCTTTGGCCTTTCCTTTGCTCATCCTCTCTTTTACCTCAGCAATCTCTTTGTCCTCCTTCTAAGCTTCACGGATCTTTCCCAACAATGTAGACTGAACTTCCATTGCTGCAACAAAACCTTTTGGAAACAATCTCCAACCGAAGTTCCCTGAGATCCTCGGCTAACTCCTTTGGTAATACTCTGCTTATGAGGGTATTTGTCCTTATTTTCTTTTTGGTTGTGTCCTATTTCTCCACAAAGCTTGTATGCACAAGGTTTTCTTCATATCCTTTTCCATAAGGCTTCATCTTACGGGACACAAGCCGAGATCTTAACAAAGTCCACTTAAAGTCCTTCCAGGTGGTTACTCCTTGTCATCCATTGATGGTTTGGTACATCTTCCACCAAGGTAGCAGCACCTCTTTCAAAGAACGGAAGAGCATGTTGGGCTATATCCTTTTCGACTATAGGGTTATTCTCCATGTGATCCTCCATGTTTTGAATCCATCGGTCTGTCTCCAATTGACTCATCGGTCCAGAAAATACAAGCTCATCTTCATTCATCCTCTATTGGGTCCATGGGTTTGGGGTGGGATAAGAGAGATAGAGAGGGATACACACAATGCAATCAAAAGTTTTGAAAGACAGATTTATTGTGGCTGTCGGAAAAACATCAAACAAATGACAGCTCACAATCGTTGCATCTAACGTAGGTATGTAACAGGGGTTTGGTCTTCTAAAGTTCAATAACTCTTCAAAGTTGCCAAAGTCTTCAAGTCTTGTTCAGATCTCCGATGGCTTCTTCTAATCATGCTTGTCCTTCTCAAGTTCTTTTGCCAGATCATCTCTGTTGACGCGAAGTCTCTTGTGACGTCCTTTAACAGTCCTGGAGTTGCATTCCAAACTTCTAGGTTTCAACATCCTTGGCATGAACCATGGTCTAGTTCCTGACGAATCTCTGGTGTCTCAAGGTTTTGCTCCTCCAGATTGGCTACTTTCAGTTTCCGGTTCCTGAGTTCTTCACCAATTGTCTTCTTGTCAAAATATTGCTTCTTGTAGGTCCATCTTAACTTCCTGATGTAACACTCTAGATCCTGGTGATACACCGGCTAAGGTTAAAACATCATCTTTTACTGATTGGTGCTCCATCAGCCTTCTACCATCCAATCCTTCCATGCATATGCATGCTTAACTTAGCACGGTGACAATAGCATAAGCGGGCGATAACATCATGGATAGCGTGTTTCTGCTCTTTTCATTTCCATGAGCTATCATTCCATAATTGATATCTCCTGCCTTGGGGCTTTCCTTACAAAACTTTGAGTTTCTAACTCTCCATGTTCCGGTCTTACCCCAATACACCTTGATCTCGGGTATTGATAACTTCCCTAGTCTGCCAGGTTCCATAAGGGTAGCTGAGGGAGTTCCGGACTAGGGGGTGTCCGGATAGCCGAACTATCATCATCGGCCGGACTCCAAGACTATGAAGATACAAGATTGAAGACTTCGTCCCGTGTCCGGATGGGACTTTCCTTGGTGTGGAAGGCAAGCTTGGCGATACGGATATGTAGATCTCCTACCATTGTAACCGACTGTGTAACCCTAGCCCTCTCCGGTGTCTATATAAACCGGATGGCTTTAGTCCATAGGACGAACAACAATCATACCATAGGCTAGCTTCTAGGGTTTAGCCTCTTTGATCTCGTGGTAGATCCACTCTTGTAACACACATCATCAATATTAATCAAGCGGGGCGTGAGGTTTTACCTCCATCAAGAGGGCCCGAACCTGGGTAAAACATCGTGTCCCTTGTCTCCTGTTACCATCCGCCTAGACGCATAGTTCGGGACCCCCTACCGAGATCCGCCGGTTTTGACACCGACATTGGTGCTTTCATTGAGAGTTCCTCCGTATGCGTCACCGATAGGCTCAATGGCTTCTTCGACCATCATCAACGACGCAGTCCAGGGTGAGACTTTTCTCCCCGGACAGATCTTCGTATTCGGCGGCTTCACACTGCGGGCCGATTCGCTTGGCCATCTGGAGCAGATCGAAAGCTACGCCCGGCTGTCAGTCAGATTTGGAAGTTTGAACTTCACGGCTGACTTCATGGGACTTGATCCTCGATGGAGTCGAGCCACAGCCGAGCGTGCCGCACTGTCACGGCGAGCATGATTTAGCTCTGCAGCCGGACAGTACCCTGGAGGCCGCACTCGAACCCGCTCCGATCTTCAATTCGGAGCCGGCTGCGCAGATCGGGGACGGATGGCTAGACACCGCCTTGGGGGCTGCAACCTCTACGGCGATAGAGCCGAACACTGATCTTGTCCCTCATAAAGCTCGCGACTCCGAGGTGCCGGACTCCTTGCCGGACTTCGGACCTCCCGCGCCCCCTCCGATCGAATCCGGTTGGGCGCCGGTCATGGAATTCACCGTAGCAGACATCTTTCAACACTCACCTTTCGGCGACATCTTGAGTTCGCTAAAGTATCTCTCGTTATCAGGAGAGACCTGGCCGGACTGCGGTCAGGAAGGTTGGGATGCGGACGACGAAGAAATTCAAAGCCCACCCACCACCCACTTGGTAGCCGCCGTCGACGATTTATCTAACCGACATGCTAGACGACGACTCCGAAGACATCGACGGTATGGACGACGATGCCGGAGACGACCAAGAACCAGCGCCTAACGGGCACTGGAAAGCCACCCTAGCCCACAACGTATACATGGTGGATACACCAAAAGGGAGCGACAATGAGGAAAAACGGGACGTGGCGAAGGACAACTCCCCCAACAAACAAACAAAGCGGCGACGCAAGCGCCGCCCAAAGACCGGCATCGACAAAAACGGCACCCATACGGACCCGGCCCTAGAGCAGGGCGAAGCAGTCGACGACGCACATGTCAACAAGCAGCCAGCCGAACATGAACTAGACAAGCAACCCATCCCCGGCGAAGATGATCTCACATCACCAGAGCATATGAATCTTCATAAAAGGCCTGCCGCCATCGCAAGAAGTTTGAAGAAGCAAAGCGGAAGCTCAAAACAGCGGAGGACGACTTTTCGAGAATGAGATGGAGCAAAGTACTCAACACCGCAGATAAATATGGCACTAGCCACCAGACAAAGAGCTACCCGAAGCGCAAGTTGTTGCCCGAATTTGACGAGGAGGCCTTAGAGCCCCCGCAGTCAAAAAACAAAAGAAGCCGCCTGGCCGGATAGACGACCAGATGACAGGCCAAGAGCAACAAGGGGCGCCGCACACAAGCCGGCAGACGATCAGCATAAAGATCCTCGGAAAAAGGATAACCCGGCCAGGTCTATCTATGGGCCAAAAAAGAAGACTCCAGGAAGTAACACAACCAGGCGAGCATTTGAAGACAACGGCACACCCAAATATTGGGGCGCCGCACACCCACTATGTTTTACCGACGAGGTACTGGATCATAGATTTCCAGCGGGATTTAAACCCGTAAACATAGAGGCATACGACGGAACAACAGACTCGAGTGCGGATTGAGGATTATATCCTACACATACATATGGCAAGAGGAGACGATCTCCATGCCATAAAATACCTACCCTCAAGCTCAAAGGGCCGGCTCGGCATTGGCTTAAAAGCCTCCCGTAAAATACGATTGGAAGTTGGGAAGAGCTTGAGGATGCGTTTGAGCAAATTTTCGGGGGACTTATGTCCGGCCTCCAAATGCGAGACGATTTAAGTCACATAACTCAACAGCCTGAGAGTCAAGACGCAAATTCTGGAACAGGTTCCTCACTAAAAAGAACCAAATAGTCGATTGTCTCGGACGTTTGAAGCCTTAGCGGCCTTTAAACACAACGTCCGAGACGAATGGCTCGCCAGACACCTCGCCAGAAAAACCAAGAACAATGGCCGCACTAACAAGCCTCATGACACGCTTTTGCTAGGGAAGACAGCTGGCTGGCTAGATGCGACACCAGCGACCAGTACATCCGAAATCAGGGATGGAAATGGAAATCACGACGCAGAAAAGATCAGCGCGGAATAAGGAAAATGGCCCAAATAGTACGGCGGTCAACGCCGGATTCAAAAGCTCTCGGGCGAACAACAAAACACTGCCCCTAAAGGACAACGGTGACGAGCTATCCAACCTAAACAAGATTCTGGATAGACTGTGTCAAATACATGGTACCTCCGGGAAGCCTGCAAACCATA
Source organism: Aegilops bicornis (assembly GCA_021605145.1). NCBI lineage: Eukaryota > Viridiplantae > Streptophyta > Magnoliopsida > Poales > Poaceae > Aegilops > Aegilops bicornis. Next base: position 769,332,791 of record CM038675.1, read on the forward strand.
CCACAGAGATTGTTGAGTCTTCAAGCAGTCCTGCCGACTTAACGCCGAACACAAGGGGCTCGACACACCAAGTGAAGGTGACGAAACCCAAAAGCAGCACTCCGGAAAACAAAAGACATTCCCACTAGAAGTCAAAACAGTGAACTCACTTCATGTGATAACACACCGGGCACACCTGCCATACCAGGTCACCGTCCGCATAATGGGGATAGAACCTACCAAAATTCGCTATAGCAGCACTTCCTTCAAAGGAATGACACCACGCCCTCTTTATTATACAGGCTCTGTACCACTACAGGTTGTGTTCGATTCATCCGACAACCACCGTCGCGAAAAGCTCACTCCCCATCGCCCCATTTAGCAGTAGCCCTTAAGCACTACTGGGGCGTACAGCTCTCGCCCGCTTTAATGCAATACCACATTACGCGTCTCTTACGCTTAAAATGCCCGTCCACGTGGCATAATCTCAAAACTCAGGTGTCTCTCGACCACGGGCATGTGCGGCTGCCTCGACACCACACATTAATCCGACCTTGCAGGTCAAAGCCCCTAAAAACAGGTCATTTAGACCTCGGACATGGTTAGACGAGTCCGACGTAACTTAACAAGGGGCTTCCCAGCCGCATACCCTTTTTTTTGGGGGCCGCGCACATAAATGATGAAAGCCAATAAAGCTCAACTTTCTTCATCTTCCAAATTATACTTTATTTTAATACAATTTTTGCACGATATTTCTTAGAAACTAAGTCCTTCTCTTTTACAGATGAAGCACGTGCTACACCCGGCCAGGATACAAAGACAACGGAGACACAAAGCGCAGACGTGCAAGAGGGACCCCTTGCAAGGATTCTTTTCAGATTAAGACCTGCGTAAACCTTTCTTACTGTCTCTTGTTGATACACATCCCCCGGTTTCCTACCAGAGCCGAGGAGGAGGCTGGCGTTTTGGCATCGGCCGCGTCAGAAGTTCCCGCCTGTACCTGGACACTAGGGGCTTAGGGCTTTGTTCTGCCCGATATCATAAAGACCGAACACCTCAGGGAGTGTTCGGCGTCTCGAGTTAGGCCTTATATGCATCAGCTCCGAATCATGTCTTTGGTCAAATGTTGGGCTTGCCCGGCTCCTGTGTTTTGCTGCCTTACATTCCGTATCATCGGCTAACGCGGCACCAGGAGAACTATCAAGCGACAGTTCTTGGTTCGCCGGAGAGCACCTCAAGAGAGAAAGCCGAAAACTGATCTGTCATGATATAGCGAGACTAGTCAACCACTCGATCGACCATTGGAATGTTTAGAATTCCTCCGCTTTGACGAAGGACCGCTTCCGGTCAGTACATACGCCGCCGAAGTTCGGAGAAGCACGGTGCCATCAGGGGCTATATAGTAGCCCCACATTCGAGCTCCTATGGCTAAGTGACAGTGATAAAGCATTATAGTCCGGTTTCCTAGTTTGCTATGCTATCACCTCCTTAAAAGGACCAAGACGTTGGATTAAGTGTGGAAAAGCGTTTTTCTTTTTGCGAACACCCCCGCACCATGTGCGTGGGGGCTGAAGCCAAAGACTGCCATCTTTCAGATTATACATACATATACGGCCAAGACAGAGATAGTTCAATACTTGAACACACAAGTATAAAAAGTCATTGCATTATAAACATGATCCTAGAAATCATACATGTCATTCAAACATAACATCTTTCGAAACCTTTGCGACTCTATTATCTGGCGCCTGCAGAGACATCCTCAAAGTAATGCTCGGTGGGGAATCGGCTTTTGTCCGAACCCCGGGATGCAACAGCGGTGGCATCCATCTCCGCCCAGTGTGTTTTACCACGGGCGAGAACCATCCGTGCACCTTCTATGCATGCCGACCGCTTCATCGCCTTAATATGCGGCATCGCCCCAAGGAATTGCTGCAACAAGCCAAAATAACTCTTCGGCTTGGGCCTTTTCGCCACAGATGAGCGACCATATCCGTCATGGCTAGTCCGGACTATCTATTCAGCTCAGCCCACTCAACCAGCCGATCACTCCAGCGGAAGTGGACGCTCCGGACTATGGAATTGAGACCAGAAAAGCTCTTCCATTTCATGATCCTCCTGGCTTCAAAAGTGTACGATCAAGGCCCGCCAAGACTCGCCGCCAAGTCCAAATAAGGATCCTCCGCACCGCATAATCGGCCCAAATGAGCATACTTCGGATCCGTGAACTTCCTACGCAGCATAAAGGGCTTTCTAGCCACAATGTCTCCGACCTGACGCAGTTCCTCCTTCATAGCCCGCATCGCACTACGGGCATCCTTGGCTTCGGCATCGGCCTTCTTCAGGTCCTCTTGCTCCGCTCGGCGTTCTCCTTCAAGAACCTCCAGGCGGTCGGTAGCAACTTTTAATTTCATGGCCATTCCGGCCATCTCCTCCCTGCTTCGGCAGTGAGCAGCCTTCTCGGCTTCTAGCTCTTTCGCTGCCTTCAAGGAAGCCGCCTCGCTTTTTCTGGCTTGCTCCTTGGCCCGAGCAAGTTCTGCTCGAAGGTCTTCCACAGCAGCAGCACCATCTGCATCAAGCATAAAACTTGTAAGGAATGGGCATCAGCTCCCTTACTAAGCGACCGCGGAGCAACCACATACCTTGTGACACATCAAGTCGTTTATTGACCAACGAGATGTCCGCATCTGCAGCGTCGAGTTGCTTCTTCAGCTCGGCGAATCCATCAATCCGGCTGGCCACCGAACGTTCCGCTACCTGCATATGAAAGGCGACAGTTAATAACTGAGATTATGATCCTAGGCACGCTGTCGTTTTCGACAGCATACCAAGTCTCAGGGGCTACTATCTATACAGGCGCATTTTATATGCATAATCGCCGAAGGTACATCATTTTGCGTACCTCAAACCCCGTCGGTAAGCTTCGACGGCTTCATGCAATCCGCTCTCCGCGGATGCAATTCTTTCAATCACCGTACCCATTAGAGCACGGTGATCTTAAAATAACCGCCGCTGAAAGCAGATCCTTCAGCTCCTCCGACCAAGACGCCACTTGGCGCCGGACCTTCCGCCCCGCCGTGCATTTGGGGAACCCTCCGCGACGACACCTCCGGGTCGTCCGCTTCTATGAGGATGCGATAGGTGGAGGCGTTGGCTCTCCATCATCTCCGGAAGAAGATCCCCAAAACGAGCTCACGAGAAGGGCTGAGGTCCGAACTACAAGGTACAATTTCGGGTTATCCTCATGAATAAACACAGCGATGTTCCTTATTTACAAGACCCCTTCTTTTTACTTACGGCTCATTGGAGGGCTGATCCTCGGGAAATAATGCGGCTGGGTTACTTCCCAGCGCGGACTCTCTGCCGAAGATTCCCTTCCCCTCTTTGAGGCCTTGACCTCCGGGTCTTCTGAAGCGGTCCTCTTCTCTCCTCGGAAGGCGGGACTCTTAATCCCTCCTTCCTTGATAGCCTCCTTCGTAGAGGCAGTTGCTTCCCCGCTCCCCCCTTCGCCTTCTTCAAAAGGCGCGACCTTCAACACCTTGGTCAGCATGGGATCCGGCGTGGTCTCGGGGAGGGGAGCCGGACACCTTATTAACTTTGCCTTGGCTATCCACTCCTATTCAAGAAACGGCTCCTTTAAAGGGCATATATATGAAATAAATGAATGAACAGCTTGTCCGGTTATAGGACTACTTAGTTGAGTATCTGGGCGATTACAGCTTAGTCCTGCGTCCTCGGTCATGTCCGGACACTTCTCTTGTGGTCCGAAGAACAGTTTATACATCTCCATGGGCGTCGTGCCGATGAAATTTTGGAGAGCTCGTGGTTCCTCCGGATTGAATTCCCACAGGCGGAGGGGGCGACGTTTGCAGGGCTGAAGGCGCCGGATCACCATAACCTGCGCCACTGCAACCAGATTGATCCCTCTTTCTGGAGATCTCGAACACGGCCCTGCAGCAGGGGAACGTCCTTGGATGGCCCCCAGTCGAGCCCCTTGTTGACCCATGATGCCAGCCGTTGTGGTGGACCTGAGCGGAAGGCAGGGAGCGCTGCCCATTTGGTGCCCCTGGGAGCGGTGATATAAAACCACTCCCGTTGCCACAAACCAAGCTCCCCTTGAAAAGAGCCCTCGGGCCACGGAGCATCAGCACATTTGCTTATGACTGCCCCTCTGCACTCTGCTTGCTGCCCCTTGATCGTCTTTGGCTCCACCTTGAAGGTTTTGAGCCACAATCCAAAGTGGGGGGTAATGTGGAGGAAGGCCTCGCATACGACAATGAATGACGAGATATGGAGGATGGACTCCGGATTCAAGTCGTGGAATTCCAGCCCATAATAAAACATGAGCCCCGCACAAAGGGATCCATCGGAAGCCTAAACCCCAAAGGAAGTGGGACACGAAGACCACGTTCTCGCCGGGCTCAGAGTGGGAATGACCTGCCCCGGAAGCGGGCAGCCTATGCGAGATCTCGCGGTTAGATACAGTGTCTCGCAGCTTTAGCACATCCTCTTCTATGACGGAGGAAGACATCCATCGGCCGTGCTGGTCGGAGCCGGACATCGTCGAAAGTCCGAAGCGCCTAAATCTGAAGCTTTGGGTGATTGGAACTCGAAGCGCGAGGCGAACTCGATGGAGGGTGTAAAAAGAAGAGGGCCTTGGTCCCATTATAAAGAGGTTGAATACCAAGAGCCCACCCCCGTGGTCGATTAGGACTCGCCTTTGATAGAGAAGGCAGGCCAACGGGCACGGTAGGGTTACCCACGTCCGTATTGATGAGAATCCCGGAATAAGGGGGCATGATCTACACTTTGATAAGACGTGCCAAGGAAACCGCCTCGCTAAAACACGCTGAGGTGGAACAATAAAAAACGATTCATATAAAGGCCTGGCTGTGGTGTGATGTCACGCCGTGGAATATGTCAGCAGATCTGTGCAAAATTATTCTCTCTACGGTGTTATGTGGAACTTGTTTTGTAGAGCCGGACACTATCCTTGTATTCAAAACCTTCTATGAAGTATTCGGAGGAGGAACCCACCTCGCAATGCCGAAGACAATCAACGCGCTGGACTCGTCGTCATTGAAGCCTGGTTCAGGGGCTACAGAGGGAGTTCCGGACTAGGGGGTGTCCGGATAGCCAAACTATCATCATCGGCCGGACTCCAAGACTATGAAGATACAAGATTGAAGACTTCGTCCCGTGTCCGGATGGGACTTTCCTTGGTGTGGAAGGCAAGCTTGGCGATACGGATATGTAGATCTCCTACCATTGTAACCGACTGTGTAACCCTAGCCCTCTCCGGTGTCTATATAAACCGGATGGCTTTAGTCTATAGGACGAACAACAATCATACCATAGGCTAGCTTCTAGGGTTTAGCCTCTTTGATCTCGTGGTAGATCCACTCTTGTAACACACATCATCAATATTAATCAAGCAGGACGTGGGGTTTTACCTCCATCAAGAGGGCCCGAACCTGGGTAAAACATCGTGTCCCTTGTCTCCTGTTACCATCCGCCTAGACGCACAGTTCGGGACCCCCTACCCGATATCCGCCGGTTTTGACACCGACAGTAGCCTTCCTAGGTCATACTAAATCTGGAAATTCTTCATATCCCTCAAATTCTTCTAGTCTTCGGAGTCTTCAACCGTTGTAGTTTCCATTATTCAAATGCACGGTAAAATCTCCTTCATTCCGTAGTGGTCGTGGTTGTCCTGATATCTTGTACTCCTTGGAGTGGTCTCATCAGTCGAATCTTTGAGTGGTCAAAAGGAAAAAGGGGTATAGTCTCACTAAAAGGAACATTTGAATAAGCTCAGAAGAGAAGAGAGGTAAAAGATCTTTTTGAAAAGAAAGTTCTAGAGAAAAATCTTTCTATGGGCTTGCCAGTTTCTAGGGTCACGTACTACAGTCAACATGTGCTCTGATACCATCTTGTAGCGACCCGACCCGAATGGATCAAGTATCTGTGCTTAAGTGTCATCCCTGGATCGGTATGCTGACACACACAGTACTCGAGGATTTATAACAGAGGTAAATCACATGTATAGAGTAACGTAAATACTATTACCTCAATCCAAAAATAGTGGAAGTAACAAGGTTGTGGATTCCCATCAACACCAACGGCAAAGTTGAGTGTAGAAATCGTAACCCTAACATATCACTTACTCGTCGTAAGATCCTGCAACATGAAATGTTGCAGCCCGAAAACGGGTCAGCACATGGAATATGCTGACAATGTAACACATAGAGAGTAATGAAAGAATAAGCCGATACTACATGCATATATGGCAGGTGGAAAGCTCTACGGTTATAATGTTTTTGCGAAAAGCCAATTTTTCCCTACTGCAAATGAATAAATTTATTTAACTATCATGGTGGTTGTGAAACATTGAGAATGGTTGAGAGCATTCTCAATCCCAATTAAAAGTACTCATTAACAACCCAAAAATATTAATTAGAGTAACATGATGAGATTCACATGATAATCCAAGTACTAGATACTCAAGATGTCCATAACCGGGGACACGGCTAACCATGATTAGTTTATACACTCTGCAGAGGTTTGTGCACTTTTCCCCACAAGACTCGATCTCCTCCGTTTGATTTCTCGCACTACATGGTGTTTGAGAAACGGAAGACCGAGACATAGTCTTCAGAAGCGCTAGCACCTTACATGCGGGTAGACCGTACCAACCTACAACCCCTACATCAGCTAGTCTACCCGTAAGAGTTTGCACAACTTAGTCAACTATGCTAGAGCCCATAGTAGCATGTGGCTGCACACGGAAGTTTCTAGCATGAATAATCCCATGATCCCTTTGAGCCTGGGTGGCGGTCCGAAGAAATACATGCAAGTCCTGTCTACCCAGGTGCCTTGACAGGCAAATCCTGGAATAGCCATGTGCCTCAATCCACCTAGATGTGTGTATAAGTTGCCACCTTAGATAAACCATTAATTATCAATCTCTCATCTGTCATGGATACACTCACCCAATCGACGTCTACTTGCATAGCATGGCAAAATAAGAAAACGTAGAAGTAACTCCCAAGGGTTTGATAATAAAACAGGTAATAGGTACTACCTCAATCTACTTCCCAAAACCCATAATTTAATTAGATCCTAATCATGCAATGTTTGAGTATTGAGCTAATGCACAAAAACTGGGTAATGAAAAGTATGATCAAAGTGTGAACTTGCCTTGCTGATGATCCGCGAAACCTAGAGACTCGAAGTAACAGGCGGCGCACTCCGGGTATTCTATCGCAGACAAACAAGCATACAACAAGTACTCATCTAATGCACAGGTAAAACTCAAATAGAAGATCTGACCAGATAGTTCAACTTAAGAACTCCGGTTTGCAAAAAGAAACAAATCAAACGAAGCAACGAAAGTCAAACGACGAAAGAAAACAGCTCCGTTTTGCTAATCTGGATCTAAGTCAAATTTTAAAGTAGCAAAAACTTGGTTAAGTAGGTTATTCGGAAAGAGGGTTTCGAGACGAAACTCTAGGCGCTAGAATCACCTGACTCCGATAAACGAGCGAAAAGTTATACTACAACGAAAATCGGATCAGGAATCGCGATCAGAAAAATCACGAATTAAATCCGAGAAAAAGAAAAACGACGAACAGGTTAACGAACGGACGTTTGTTAACTAAACTAATCTGATGAACGCTTTTGTTAAGAACGAGCGAACGAACGAACGTTCGCTATTTAACCGAACTGGAAAAAAACCGATCTAAAAAAACGGAAACTAAAAATAAACCGAAAATAAATCGAAGAAAAACCGCTCGGTTTTATTTTAAAAACGGCGGCACGCAAAACGAGGCGGCAGCGAACCTCGGTGGCGGGGTCCGGCGAGTCGGCTGGGCGGCAGCGACGGCGTCCGGCGACGGCAAAGGCGGCGGGTGGCGGCGGCGGCGTGATTCAAGGGCGGCGCGGGGTCGCTAGGGGTAGGGTTTGGCGGGTGGGCCCGCGGCCGGGGCGCGGGGTGGGCTGGCGGCTCGGGTGGGCTGGGGCGGGCGGCGCTTATATAAAGTGCCCCGAGCGGAGTCTCCGCCGCACAAAGGTCGGTCAGTGATTTTTAAATAATTCCGCGCAGAAGAAAAACAAAAAGAAATACTAAACGGACTCCAAAAATCCAGAAATAAAATTTCCCCGGCTTCTAAAATCAAGCCGGACTAGATGAACATTTATTTGGGGTCTAAATGCTATTTTGAAAATCGCGCATTTTTCCTAAATTCAAATAAAAAGGCGAAAAACTCCAAAATAAAATCTTATTTGATTTTATTATTAAATCTTCATTATTTCTTTATTTTGGGAAAGTCATTTTATTCCCTCTCTCATATTTTGATAGTAGAAATAATTGAAGATAAAATAATTAAAATCAAATGATCCTATTTTCAAAATTTGAGAAAACTCAAATATGAAAATAATGAAATCCCCAACTCTCTCCGTGGGTCCTTGAGTTGTGTAAAATTTCTAGGATCGAGCAAAAATGCAACAAAAATATGATATGCAATGATGCTCTATGTATAACATTCCAAATTGAAAATTTGGGATGTTACAGATAGAGATGATAAGATAATATTTTTGGTATTTTATGATAAAGATTAAAAGTAAAGAACGTAAAATAAAATAAATGCAAACTTATATGATGGAGAATAGACCCGTGCCATTGGTTTCACTAGTGGCTTCTCTCAAGATAGCATAAGTATTACGGTGGGTGAACAAATTACTATCGAGCAATTGATAGAAAAGTGCATAATCATGAGAATATATAGGCATGATCATGTATATAGGCATCACGTCCGCGAAGAGTAGACCGACTCCTGCCTGCATCTACTACTATTACTCCACACATCAACCGCTATCCAGCATGCATCTGGAGTATTAAGTTCATAAGAACGGAGTAACGCATTAGGTAAGATGACATGATGTAGAGGGATAAACTCAAGCAATATAATATAAACCCCATCTTTTTATCCTCGATAGCAACAATACAATACGTGTCATTTCCCCTACTGTCACTGGGATCGAGCACCACATGATTGAACCCAAAGCTAAGCACTTCTCCCATTGCAGGAAATATCAATCTAGTAGGCCAAACCAAACTGATAATTCGAAGAGACTTGCAAAGATAACCAATCATACATAAAAGAATTCAGAGAAGATTCAAATATTGTTCATAGATAATCTTGATCATAAACCCACAATTCATCGGATCTCGACAAACACACCGCGAAAATTGTTGCATCGAATAGAACTCCAAGAAGATCGAGGAGAACTTTGTATTGAGATCCAAAGAGAGAGAAGAAGTCATCTAGCTAATAACTATGGACCCGAAGGTTTGTGGTAAACTATTCACACATCATTGGAGAGGCTATGATGTTGATGTAAAAGCCCTCCGTGATCGATGCCCCCTCCGGCGGAGCGCTGGAAAAGGCCCCAAGATGGGATCTCACAGGTACAGAAGGTTGCGGCGGTGGAATTAGGTTTCCGTGGTGCTCCCCGATGGTTTGGGGGTACGTAGGTATATATAGGAGGAAGAAGTAGGTCGATGGTGCCACGAGGGGCCCACGAGGGTGGAGGGCGCGCCAGGGGGGTAGGCGCGCCCCCCTGCCTCGTGGCCTCCTCGATGTTTCTTGACGTCCACTCCAAGTCCTCTGGATCATGTTTGTTCCAAAAATAACTATCCCGAAAGATTCATTCCATTTGGACTCCGTTTGATATTCCTTTTCTGCGAAATACTGAAATAGGCAAAAAACAGCAATTTGCACTGGGCCTTGGGTTAATAGGTTAGTCCCAAAAATAATATAAAAGTGTATAAATAAGCCCATTAAACATCCAAAACAGAATATATAGTAGTATGGAATAATCAAAAATTATAGATACGTTGGAGACGTATCAGTGTTCACCCGAACTTTAAACGTGTCTTAACCGACCGTCGGCTTCTCCCTCTTCGGTCAAGGGCCGAAATGTGTTATGTACTCCACATGTCGAGAATATCGACGGTGTTTCTGATAACTAGGCAATTAGGCCATAAGGCTGTAACAGACAAAGCACGCTCAGGGAACTTATGCTATATTACTGACAAAGTGTAAGAAGCATCTTCAAGAAAATAGTACCCCACCGATACCTTTCTTCGGTTGCTCATTGTTACTATGAGACTTGTGCAATAGATTTTTTGTACTCATGAGTTCCGTTGTGTGCCGACCATGATTGAAAACAAGAAGAGCGCTAGCTTACGGCTTCACCCAGTCTGAGGTCCGAGCTCGGATGACACGATCGTGACAATCGCAGAGGTGCTCCTTTACTCCCTAGCCGAAGAATCGGGAACGTAGGGGTAAACACAGGAGCAAGGCAATCCAGCTTGCAGAACACTTAAGTCAACATGGTGCATATTGTGGCGTAATACACGAACAAGGAACGAAGCCATACAAGTATAATCATATGCAAGAGGAAAGGCTTCATAAAGGAAGGCCCCAAGCAAACAGGGTATTTGAATTGGTGTGTCACAAACAAAGTTTCGACAAGGAACTTTGTCACAAACAACTTTTTGCAAAAAAGTATAATGCTTGGTCGAACCGAACAAATTTAAAACTCAAAGGCTTTTAGCATGAAAGCGACTTAGCTGGTTAATGTGTTCGGCATTGATGACGCAGTCCGAGCTTGATGTGGGACAGGGTTCCATTCGCCAAGCTGGTCCCGAGGTGGCAGAGCAAAGTGCTTGACACTCCGAAGTGGTGACATAGCACGGCCAATGCAGGCCGGCAGAGTGACACCGAAGTCCCCGGCGTGGGTTAATGAAGTGTTGATGAAGCCCCCCGTCGAGCCGAGGTGACAACACTGCCCGACCCGGATCATTTACCTGTGCACAAAAATTAGTGCAAGCCGGAGATAATAGTAATAATAATAAAATAAATAAAAAATTTGTTGCATAATTAATAATTTATGCAAAGTGAGTAATAAAAGAAATATGTCCCGAGTGCCGAACACTCGATGAGGTAGAGCTCGCTCCATGACGCCGAAGTCCCCGAGGCAACCGAACATGTCGGTATGGCAATTCGACCAACAAGATAATCACACGAGCCGATTTATGCCGATTGGGACGACGACGTCGGCTTGCCGAAGTGACCGCATGACGCAGTCAAAGTCAATTACCGACACATGTAAAATAGTGCAGTCCAAAAATAAAAAATATTCTACTTAATTGACATAAGCGAAGAAAAAATTGAATATATATGGCCTGGGCGACAAGGTCAGCCTGGTGGAGCAGCAATGCGGAAAAGTTAACACAGGGACACGCGTCGACGTGACGCAGTGACTTGGTCGATGCAGGCGGGACGAGGATATCGGCTTGCCAAGGTGTTAGCGCGGCCCAACCTAAATAGATTGCCTGCACGCACAAAGTAGTGCAACCAAGAAATAATAATAATTAAAAAAGGTTCATAATTAATTTATGCGAAGTGAAAAAGTTTCGTAAATATGGCCTGAGCGCCGAGGTCGGCTCGATGGCGTGACGTTATTGCGGCATGGAGATGCCGACACAAGTCAGCCAGCCTAGGTCACGGTGAGAGGCTGGCCAGACCGACAACACTTACAAGCGCCGGTAGAATATCTCCGCAAAAATAATGTAGTACAGACAAACAGAAAATATTTTGCATAATAATTTTACATACTGAACAAATGTGTAGTTAGGAAAGATAAAACCTGTTAGATGATAACGACCGTAGCAGAGTGAACAATTTGATCCGTACAGAACAAGTACAAACCAGTACCAGATATGGACTGAATTTGGTCTTTACGTGGAGTAGTAGTATCCGGACTACTATAATTCAACAACCAAATCTAGGGAGTCGTGCTGTGAAACTAGTCTCCCATTGGGTTAGTACACATTGGTTTCGTTAGAGAAAACACTAGCGTCCAGCGATTGCCTGGGTTGCTGAATTAAAAAAGGAATAGAATAAACAAACAAGGAAGGAATCTCCCCTGGATGGCAGCTGAGCAAAGCTCCTGTCAGCGTACGTGGGAGGTAGTCCAGCGCGGCTCCTTGACCGTAGCACCGCGCGATGAAAATTTTCTTTTTGCTTCGACCCTCTCCGGCCTTCTGCATGCGTGCCCGGCTGCCCACATCTCCAATACTCTTATGGTGTGGATCTGGTATACTGCCAGATGTCGGACACTCTTTCCTGATCTTGATTTGACTGCGAATCAGGTAGCACGAGGCAGCGCCCATAATTTGCAAAAAAGATGGTTTACGTAGAACATATCTAACTGAAAAAATATCACCTGATCATCCATCGATCCATGACGATCACCCAGTAGGCTCTCAATGAAAGCACCAACGTCGGTTCTATATCCGGCGTATCTCGTAGTAGGGGTCCTAAGCTAGGCGTCTTGGAGCGATGGTAACACGGACACAGGATTTTACACAGGTTCGGGCCCTCTTGATGAAGGTAAAACCCTACATCCTGCTTTTGATTGTATTCATATGAGGGGATAGTACAGAGTACATGCATCTACCACGAGATTGTTCTAATGAATATATCCTTATCTATTGACTAGCCTGGCCTTGGTTTACATATGCACCAGAGGCCTAGGGTTTTGGAGAGTCCTTGGCTTGGGCGCCAAGTCTTGCGGAAACCTCCTTGTATGCGGCATGGGCTGTCCGAAGTGGCCCATGAATGAACCGTCGTGGGGGTCCTCGTCCCGATCTAGCTGGTCGGGTGACGACGTGGTGAGTACCCCCCAGTCCATGACATCGTCAACGAGGCCCGCTGTCGGTGTCAAAACCGGCGGATCTCGGGTTCGGGCCCTCTCGATGGAGGTAAAACCCTACTTCCTGCTTGATTAATATTGAAGATATGGGTAGTACAAGAGTAGATCTACCACGAGATCGTAGAGGCTAAACCCTAGAAGCTAGCCTATGATGGTATGATTGTAATTGTGATCGGCCTTCTAAGGACCAACCTCTCCGGTTTATATAGACACCGGATAGGGCTAGGGTTTACATGGAGTCGGTTACAAGGAAGGAAATATAATATCCGGATCGCCAAGCTTGCCTTCCACGCCAAGGAAAGTCCCATCCGGACACGGGTCGAAGTCTTGAGTCTTGTATCTTCACGCTTCAATAGTCTGGACGATATATACAGTTCGGCTGTCCAGATACCCCCTAATCCAGGACTCCCTCAGTAGCCCCTGAACCAGGCTTCAATGACGATGAGTCCGACGCGGAGTCTTGTCTTCGGGTTCCTCCTATGAGTACTCCAAGGTAATTATCGAACACTTGAACCGTGTCCGGATCGACAAAATGATCTTCACATGCCACCGTAGAGAGAATGGTATTTCACAAGTGCAATCTGCTGACAACTTTTTAGGAAACGCAACGTGTCATTACGGTCGGGCCATTATACGAACCGTTTTCCCACAACCAGCCACAGCGCATATTGCGAGGCGGTTTCTTTGACACGTCTTGTCAAAGCAGAGATCGTGTCCCCTTATCACGGGATTCTCGTCAATACGGGTATGGGTAATCCAACCGCACCGCTAATCGTGGCGAGCTGGAGGCAAACAGGTTCCACCAGGCAAGTGGGGAGGCGCAAAAAGCACTTACCGCCCCTATAAAGAGACAAGGCCTCTTTCTCTTTACCCACGCCTTTCTCCTTCCGCTAGCTCATTCCCCTCTTTTCGAGCCCTAACGCCCAAGCACTCTTCTTTTCCACCAAAGAGAGGCTTTCCAAAGATGTCCGGATCCGGAGCAGGAGGCAGATGGATGGCCTCTACTGTATGGGAGAAGGATATCAAGAAGCTCCGGGGCCTTGGGTATCCGCCCAAGATCGGCCACCGTCTCCCCCCCGGCGGGACCGGTCGTCCCCACTCCGGAACCTCACGAGAGAGTCGTGTTCCTTCCCCATTTTGTCCGCCGGCTGGGGTTTCCCCTGCACCCATTTGTTCACGGAGTCATGTATTACTACGGGATTGATTTTCATGATCTTTCCCCCAACTCCTTCCTCAATATCTCAACGTTCATCGTTGTGTGCGAGGCTTTCCTTCGGATCTCACCTCACTTCGGCCTGTGGCTGAAGATTTTTAATGTGAAGCCCAAGGTGGTGAGTGGCGAACACGCCGAGTGCGGCGGCGCCATGGTGAGCAAGATGCCCAAGGCCGTTTGGCCGAAGGGCGCTTTCAATGACTCCGTCAAGGAGTGGCAGCAGCAGTTGTTTTATATCATCGAACCATGCGGCAAGAAGTGGGCTGCAGGTCCTGAGTCCAGATCCGGAGCTCCACTGCGGCTCACGTCCTGGCCCAAGAAGGGCCCAAACTGGTATTCATCCGATGAGCTGTCATTGCTCCAGACGCGCGTCCAGAGTTTGGTTGACCGGGACGTCAAACTCGTCGACGTGGTCCAGGTGATGCTAGTTCATCTGGTTCTCCCTTGTCAGCGTCGAGCTTGCACTCTGCGGGAGTTTGACCCGACCGAGCACCAAACCCTTCAGGAGCTCTACGACTCCCCCCACAAGGATATCTGGAAGGTGCTCTTCAAGCCCGTCAAATCGTGGCCGGGCTCCGCCGAGGACCATGGGTATCAGTTATCCCATGCTGCAAGCCCGGTAAGTTACAGCCGTGCTCTGCCCATCCACGCTTCAGTTGGCATGTTATGAGGGAAACATCTTAACCTTGTTTCGTCGTGACCTCAGGGATGGATAAAGAAGGTGGAGCGGATTCATTGTCCGGCCCCGCCGCCGGAAGAACTGGCCGGACCTCTTCTGATGAAGATGCTGGTCCCCGCGCCTTACGAGGCGCCAAAGAAGGAGGCCTCCAAGAAGGTCAAGAAGACCCGGGGTGGCCTCCGTCACCACGAGGCTTCGGACACAAAATCCGAAGACTCAAGCGACGCTCCTTCTTTGGAAGACGAAGAGGAACAAGCAGAGGAGGACGAGCCTCACTCTGAAGGTGGGAAGAAGCGTGTAGCTTCCCCGTCCCTGGAGGCCGAATCGCCCAAGAGGACAAAAGGTTCCCTCCCAGAGGCATCCACCACGGCTGCCGATCGCATCCCGGAGTGGGATCCCAGGGCCCAGCCCCTGGAGAAGTCGTAAGTATACAAAAGCCGAACACGCATATGTGTCCGGGATCGTTTTTGGGCATAGTAGTTTTATTTGTTGCTATATTTTGCACAGTCCGGCGAGGTCTCGCGCCGGCCAGTCCTCATCCGAGGATTCGCTGAGCTCGGACGCCTTGGCGAGCGAGACGCCTCCAGAGGCCCCTTCCCCAAAGTCCCGGCATGACACAGAGGTGTCGTCTCAATGGGGCGTGGACCAGGGGGCATATTACTGGAGCTGGACACACAGGAGCGATGCCCCCGGAGTGTGCCGTCAGCGGGGGCGATCTTGGTTTCGGTCCATAGCCGGACAAGGTCCAGGAGACCTGTAAGGCTCCCGGATCGGGCGAGCAGCCACCTTCAACGGTGGGAGGCCTGCCTTCTCCGCCGGCAACCTCTGTTCAAGCGGAGTTGCCAGGCAGTCTATCGACATTGTTAAAGAACGCGTCTATCGTCGGTGAACATCAGACCCTTATGGGTGCGGTGGTTGAAAAGATTCAGTCCGCCGAGAGTGGGCTGAACGAGTCCTGCCTTGGCCTTATAAAGGCCTTTCAGGTATGTTTCTTAAGAAACCTTTGAGGAATCATCATAATATGAGTAGTAGCCCCTGATACGTTGTCCGGCGAAAGAGAAGGGAGCCGGACAGGGGATCGAATCCTCTCATGTTGTGGGAACTTATGTTAGTGACGTGTACCTCTTTGTTTGAAAACAGGTGTCTGCGGAAAGGACGGCTGCTCATAATGCGGAAGTGTCCGAACTGAAGTGGAGCCTGGAACGAGCCGAGGAAGAACTTGGCCGCGTGAGGAGGCAATTAGAGGAAAAGCAAGGTATGTTGAATCATTGTCTTGCATTAGGCACGAATAAGTAATTGTGCTTATTGAAAAGTATTTGTGTTATATGCCCTAGGAGCGAGTGCTGAACGTGAGGCACTGAAGAAGGCTGTGGATGATGCCAATGAGAAGGTTGCCGCCGAACAGGTACTTCGTGAAAAACGCGAGGCCAGGGTTGTCGCAGCTGAGTGGGAGCTCAAGGAGGCTGTGAAGAAAAGCGAGGGCTTGGAGCAGAGTCTAATAGGGAAAGAATACGAACTCGCCCAAGCACTCCAAGCCGCGGAAGATGCTCGGAAGGAAGCCTGAGGCGCTGTACGGGACATTCAAGAGGCCCGAGAGGTTGCGGCTGGTAAGGCCTTCTGTAGTCTTAGCTGTTTGTTCATGATAATTGGAAGAACTCTAAGCAGAAAGCTGAATTCTTATTTTTCGAGGGGCGTTTGCGGATCTTCCTCGCAGCATATCAGATGCCGCCCAATTCTACCGAACCAAGGAAAAGAAGTCTGCGGAGAGGGATTTCTGGTCGCAGTATTCGGCACCGAACTATCCGGTGCCCTTTATCGAGCAGCTGAAACAGTTGGTCGAACTGCACCAGGCGGCCGAGCTAGCCATGAAGGACTTGGTTGTCCAGTTGTGGCCAGCGGAGCCAATTCCGAGCAGTTTCTTTGGGCTCGTGAAGCGGATTGTGGGCGCCTGTCCTCGGCTTGATGCTGTTAAGTGATCGGTCTGCATAGAGGGTGCATGTATGGCGTTTGCCCGTGCAAAAGTGCATTGGGGGAAGCTTGACGCGGAGAAGCTGATGACTAAGGGGCCGCCAGAGGGTAAGGAGCATCGCTAGCCCGAACTGTACTATGAAGGTGTATTGAAGGGAGCCCGCCTTGCGGCGGAGAAATGTACCAAAGACATTATATTTCCCTGAGGGCATTAATGCCGCTTTCTGTAATATGGGATAATGGCATTTTTATTATATATTGCATGTTTTGTTTGAACATATGTTCTTCCTGTGCAGCTGTTTATTGTATGTAAATCCTGAGAGTTGGCCAGTTGTCGGCTTCTGCCCCCACGTAAAAAGAATACGGGGGTGTTCGGGATATATCTGAACGCTCTTTATCCCATAGTTGGGTCCTTTTACGGAGGCGTTTCTCACCACGAACCAGGCAATCGGACTATAAGGCTTTATTACTCTCACTTAGCCATAGGAATTCGAGTATGGTCGGCGCAGCCCCTAGTGTTCGGAAGGCCGAACTAGGGGCTCTATTAGCGCCTGATCAGAAGACTGATCCGTCGCACTCTGCATTTATAATGGCGTTGTACGGAATAAATCTTTAAGGATTTTACAACCTCTCGAAAACCTGACTAGCTCTCGCTGTATCATGACAGTCGCTTTTCGGCTTTCTCTACTGAGGTGCTCGTCCGACAGATCCAGGACACAATCGCAGTAGTTCTCCCTGCGCTACCTTAGCCGATATAATGGAATGTAAGGTACCAAAAGAAGGGAGTCGGGCAAACCCAACCAATGACCCCAGACATGATTCGGAGCTGATGCATATAGTGCTATAAGTTCGGGGTGCGAGCGACCGAGAAGGTGGTCGGACTTTATTGACGTACTGTAAAGCCCCTGGCATAATCGGGCGTAACACGAGGTGTCGATGAAAAGCGACAGCCGATAAGTGTTATTTAAATCTACGCATTGTAGTAAGATGATATGTCTATGCATATGAGTATCATGTATGATTATGAAAAGAGGTGTTTTTTGACAGAACCTGTGATGGCCGGACTGGAGGGGGTTGTTAGTGGATCAAGAGTGAATCCCCACCGCCTTCTGACTGCATGTTACTGCTGTTATGTGTCCAGGCTGATTCCACGCCGCCAATCTTGTTCTGCGTCAAAGTTAGTTTGTAAAGGAAAATGCTTGGAGGCAGCTGAACGTCCTATTTTAGTTGGTCTAAAGGGTTCCTGATCGGGCCCTGGTAGACCCAGCCGTTATACCTTGAAATAGCGCGGACTCCTCAATTGCTGTCTGGATAGTAGGCTGTCATATCAAAATTTTGATAGGCATGTGCGACTCGCTACTCTGGCAGCCTAACGGTTTCCGCTTTAAGGGCGGGGTTCGGCCTCGCCCATAGGTGTGATTGAATCACATGGTGTTGGCCTGAGTGATTTACCACGTGGGATCTAGCCAACGTGGTTCGTCCCATTAGCATACGGTAAATTACCGCATGGTGGGAAGGTGCCGAAGATTTATTCTTTGGCGTAGCATTTTTTCGGTGATCCGAAGACAACCGTTTAGAGTGGTGGGCCAGTAAAACTTGGCCTTTGCCCCTAGCTTCTTTTAGGAGATGTTGTTTGTGATTTCACAACTGCGGGGGTTTTATGTTTCATGGAGCCCCTGGTTTGCTATGTCCAGAGGTACTGCAATTGAATTGCTGTGGTGAATGCGGTCGGGGGCGATAGGCCGTACTTTTACGCTATGGGGCAGGGGGGTCTCTGGACCAGACGCCTCCCTTCATTGTTTCCGGCACACGACCAGCCGCTTCATTTTGAGGATCCGACATTCTCTATTGGTGTGCTTTGCCGTCCTTCTAGGAGTACCATGAATTTCACATGGTTGATCGAGTGTATGGCTCGGGCCGGATAGGTCCGAGCTGTTATTTGTCTGCTGGCCGGACTGGGAGTTGGTGGAATTAGCCCCAACTTTCCTGGTTTGATGCTTATGACCATTGCGCCGAGGCTTGAGGATGCTTCTTCTTGTGTCCTTTGTATTGTTTTGGACCATAGTGGCATGTTGACGTCGGTGCATGTGCCTTGGGTTCTCCTGCTTAGGTTGAGGTGGCCAGTTGTGCCCTTTCTCGGGGCGGTCGGGTCCGTATGTTTTGATGGCCAGGACCTTGGTCCATTTGTCCACCAGCAAATCTTGGTCAGCTTTAAGCTGTTGTTGCTTCCTTTGCAGGCTCTTTGTCGTGGCCATGAGCCGTCGCTCAAAGCGGGCTTGTTCCACTGGATCTTCAGGCACGCCGAATTCGTCATTGCCGAGGCTTGCCTGCCCCTGAGGGGGGGCGTATGGTTGTCCCTCTCCAAGTATCCTGATGGCGATCCGGCCTCTGAAAACCAGCCGACTAGGGTTATATTCATCTTTGGCGCCATCCGGGTTGTTTTTGTCTTCTGGGCCGGTATTCCTGTGGCGGGGCTTGGAGCGGCGCCGACGACACCCATGATTTGCTTTTCTCTCTGAGGGATTATCCTCTGCTGCCTCATCGCCATTGGTTTCCTTCGGAGTGTCCGCCATATATATATCATATGGATAGGCGGCTGTCCACCGCCCAGTGAGCGATGCTTCATGTTCTTGTTCTGCGTCGTCGTCTATTCCGTCAATGTCTTCAGAGTTGAAGTCCAGTACGCCGGTTAAATCATCGACTGTGGCAATGAAGTGGGTGGTGGGTGGGCAACGAATTCCTTCATCGCCTGCTTCCCACTCGAGCCGGACATAGTTCGGCCAAGAGCCTCGACAAAGAGAGACTTTAATGAGTTCAGCATGTCGCGAAGGGCGAAGTCTTTGGAAAGATATCCGCGGCGGTAAACTCCATTACCGGAGCCCAACCTGGCTCGACTGGGTCGGGAGTGCGCGGACCGGAACCAACACCCGGATACGAATCCGGGGGTCCGGATTCACAGGCCACCACAGAGGTAAGGCCCGTGTTCGGCTCCATCGCCGATGAGCGTGCAACCTGTGGGGCGCGGTCCAGCCCCCCGTCCTTGGGCAATGCAGCCTGCTCCGGATTTAGGTCCGAGGCTACTGCGGGGGTGACACCCCGAGCTCTGTCCGACAGCCGGTCTAAGCCATGCTCGTCGTGACTGTCCGGTGCTCCTGGCGTAGGCCCGGATCCGTCGAAGATCCAGTCTCCGCGGAAGTCCGCCCTGTAGTTCAGGTTTCCGACCCTGATCTGGTGGCTGGGGGCGTGGCTATCGATCTGCTCCGGATGGCCAAGCAAATTGGCCTGCAGTGCGAGGCCGCCGGACACGAAGATCTGTCCGGGGAGAAGGGTCTCACCCGGGACCGTGTTGTTGATGGTGGTTGAAAGAGCCATCGAGCCTTGCAGCGACGACACAGAGGAACTCTCAATGAAAGCACCAATGTTGGTGTCAAAATCGGCGGATCTCGGGTAGGGGGTTCCGATCTGTGCGTCTAGGCTGATGGTAACATGAAGCAAGGGACACAGATGTTTACCCAGGTTCGGGACCTCTCGATGGAGGTAAAACCCTACTTCCTGCTTGATTAATATTGAAGATATGGGTAGTACAAGAGTAGATCTACCACGAGATCGCAGAGGCTAAACCCTAGAAGCTAGCCTCTAATGGTATGATTGTAATTGTGATCGGCCTTCTAAGGACCAACCTCTCCGGTTTATATAGACATCGGAGAGGGCTAGGGTTTACATGGAGTCGGTTACAAGGAAGGAAATATAATATCCTGATCGCCAAGCTTGCCTTCCACGCCAAGGAAAGTCCCATCCGGACACGGGTCGAAGGCTTGAGTCTTGTATCTTCACGCTTCAATAGTCCGGATGATGTATACAGTCCAGCTGCCCGGATACCCCCTAATCCAGGACTCCCTCACTCGTCCCATCCATCGCCGCTCTGCCTTGCTCCGACACGCGTCCAGGCCAACGATGCATGCAGCGCCATGTAGGCTGGCAGGCTGCTGAGATGGCGCGGTGGTAGGGTCTTCACGAAGATCTGCATGCCACCACGCAGGTGCTTGCTGAGCTGGTCTGGAAGCCGCACGTTGCCACGCAGGTGCCTGCCCAGCTGGTTGGGCTGGCAGCTGCATGGGAACGGCAGTGGAGTCTTGGCGGATGCGGGCCTGGTTGTGGCCTCGCATGTGTCTTCGGCAAGGGCCTTGCTAGGGCCCCGGCAAGGGCCTTTCCGCGGCATCACGGTCGTCCCTGGCAAGGATCTTGCCGGGGGTTCTCATGGATTTCCTCGGCTAGGATCCCGCCAAGGATCGTCGTCTTCTAGTCCTCATCTGATCTTGTATGCTTCTGATCTTCACAAAGATCTGCATACCACCACGGAGGTGCCTCCCGAGCCTTGGTTCCAATGTGGTTGATGGCGTTGGAGCCCTTGGCTCAAGGGTGGCGTGCTCCGCTGGCATCGGGCAAGTTGCCCCAGCAAGGTTCTTGCCGGGGCTGCGGAGGCTGCCCCGGCAAGGGCCTTGGCGGGGGAGCCCACCTCGCCCTTCGGCTCTTTGTGTCTCTGGTCTTGGCGTTCCTCTGGATGTCTTGTGCCTCCGGCTTCCTTCCTCTTCCCTCCTTAGTGTGGTCGTGGGCACGGCTCTGACTGCCCGTGCACAAGTAAAGGGGTAAAAAGGAGAGCCCCTACTTTTGTACACCGACAGGAGCCCCCGGGCCTGGGCCACACATAAGCGCAATGCATTGTTGGGCCGGGCCCAGAACGATGCGCGGGCAGGCGGGACTGGATTTTACCGCAGTAATTCCTTCGCTCGCTTGCGCTTCCCCACGACCCGCGTTGAATGCGTGTCATGGAGGGTCATGCGTGAGTGGGGGGCATGCGTGGGGCGACCGCTGCCCTCATGCGTCACATCGCAGTAAATGGAAAAGAGGCGGCCCACGCCTTCCCCGTAAAAAGGAATAATCGCAGGCGTGCTGCTCATTTACCCCTTGTGCCTTCTCCAATCTCGGAACCGCTGTCCCCTCCTTCTTCCTTCTCAAGCTCTCGCTTTCGCTCACTGTCGCCGCGTCTTCGCTGTTCTTCATCCCTCCCTCTCGTGGCTGCCATGGCACCCAAAACCAGCAAACACAAGGGAGTGGCCAAGGACACCGTGGGGAAGGAGCCGCCGGAGAGCGAGTTGGCGGCGCGGCGGACGCAGCTCGCCTTCTTTCCCTCGACGGTCTACGTGGTCCACCTCCGGGACTACTTCAAGCCCCTGTGGGGGTGCAAGACGGGGGGGGGGAGGGGGGAGAGACGACGGGGCATCCGGACACGCGTATCATCCCTGCTGATTTCGCCGAGGCCGGCCCAAATCGGTACCATTCTTCGTCGATTACTTTTCCTGCGGCCTCTACCCCCCTTTTTCCGATTTCTTCAATGACGTCATGCACACATACGGCTTCCACCTTCTGGATTTCACTCCGAATGTCGTGGCGTGCATGGCTCTTTTTTCCCATCTCTGCGAGGGCTTCGTCAGAGTGCTCCCCAACACGGCGCTCTTCTGCCACTACTTCTTTCCTCGAATCCAAAAGGGAGGCGCCATCTCCGACCGTGTTGCCTGGATCCCAAGGACCCAGGGGAAAGGGACATATCTGGAGGGTGCCAAAAAGGAGAGGTGGGAGGAGTGGCGGGGCCGGTGGTGCTGGATTGAGGAGGAGGATCCGCAGGAATTTTGCCGGGTTCGCCAGGCACCGCCAGTCCGCAGAGATGACAGGAGCAACGTCGATGCTGATGATGGGAAGCTCACATTCACCACCACCAGGATCCATCGCCTCACCGTTCCCAGGCTCACCCTGGAGATGATTGGGGCGGACTTCATCCGCCGCCGAATCGCTCCTCTGCACAACAAGGGGAGGCCGGCCTGGCTTCTCAGGAATGCGGCCGACATCATGAGGCTTCGCCCGGTTTGAACCACAACTTCATGGTGATGGGGCACGCCCACTTACGCGGTAGCTCTTTCACTCGGCGTGAATCGCGACGGCAAGGTCGAGAGGTCCGACAAGGCTGCGAAGGCCGACAAAGGTCGCCAAGGGGCCCTTGTTTGGGTTGCGAGCAGGGTGGTCAGCTGAGCAATAACTCGCGCCAAAACGACATCATCGCCATGATGCCAGACTTCAACACGCACGGCCTCGTCCCAAATTGGGCCGAGCCGCCGGCGGACCAGGTGCAGGAATTCTTCGATACCTTGGCATAGAGGTACATCCACAACGAGCCGCTGCTCATCCAAGACACCACTCAGGCAGAACTGGACTATATTTCCACCAGGGCGACGGAGGCGGAGCTCACCAAGGAGGTCGGTAGCGCTGGCAGCATGGAGGACGAGGCCGCGGTGGCCGCGGAGGAGAGGGAGCTCGCCCAGTGGGCAGAATCCTGGGGAGGCCAGCAGCGCCTGCACTGTGGCCCCTCTCATTGAAGATGTGGTCGACGAGTCGTCGTCGGAGGAGGTCAAGACTGATGACCCTCCGCCCACGGGGAAGAGACGCACCCTGCGGCGGGCCAGCTCTGGCCAGCCGGTCTGGCCCGGCAGGACCGCGCAAGGGCAGGAGGTCCAGGAGGAGTCTTGCGCCTGACGAGGGCCACGACAGCAAAGAAGGTGGCAAAGACCACGGTGGCGAAGAAGAAAGCGACTGCCTCTTCTTCGTCTAAGCGTCCTCGGACTCCACCTGCTTCTCCTCCTCCCGCAGACGTCGACACGGATGTCGTCTTCGATTTTGGATCTCTTAGCCCAATGAGGAAGAGGGAACCAGAAGAGGAGGAACACTAGTAGAAAAGGGGGCAATGGCCCAGGCCAGTTCAGCCCATTAGTCCCAGTTCAATCTAGAAACGGGACCAATGGAGCTATTTGCCCCGGTTCGTGAGCCCAGGGGGCCGGCCGGGCCACGTGGGCCATTGGTCCCGGTTCGTCCGGACCTTTTGGTCAGTTGGTGGGAATGAGCGAGGACCAATGGGCCTGGCTCTGGCCCACCACTATTGGTCCCGGTTGGTGGCATGAACGGGACCAAAACTTCCTTTAGTCCCGGTTCATGCCACGAACCGGGACCAATAGTGCTGCCTATATATACCCCTCGCTGTGAGCGAGCACTCCGGTGCTCTGTTTTCTCTTCTTGCCGGGCGAGGGGGCTTTGTGGTGCTCTAGCTCACCTCCTATGCACATGAGGTGTTCGATGAAATGCCCGAGCCACACTACTTAAGCTTTCTCCTCTCCAAGCTCGACCTCCAACCTCCATTTTCCTCAATATTTGTCTAGGTTTAGCGGTCCGTCACGCCCGTCCCGTCTTCACCGCCGTCGATCACCCGCGCCGATCTCATCGCCTTGACACCACCGTGGTGAGCCTCTTGTTCTTATCTTCTTTACGAAAGGAAAAATATTCTTACTTGTATTATTTTCTTACTTTTATTATTGCATCTTATATAGTGTGATGGTTTTGGTATCCATATAAATCGGCCCTCATCCTGTCTATGATTCGGATGTGGTATATATTATCTTTTCATAACTATTGGTTCATTTATTGTTTATGAAAATTATGCCGACCAACGTGACATAGATTTTATTTATCTAGGAGGTTGTTGAACCGAAAATTCCAACCGACCCTATTGTCGAGAGGTTAAATTTAGTTGAAGAAGAAAACAATTTCTTGAAGGAAAAATAAAAAACTTGAGGAGGAGAAGATGATATTGGAGTTGCATGTTGCGGATGTCGTCGATGATCACAAGATCAAGATGGATGCAATGCGCTTGAAGATGAGAAAGATTAGAAAATATGCCATTCATACCGAGGCTTGGTATCATTATGCCGTTGGATCGGTTGTTACCTTGGTTGCGATTATGATCGCATTTGTTTTCGCATTGAAATGTTTTACATAGTTTCAATGTATGGTTTAATTAATTTAGATGCTCTGCAGAGCTTTATGTTGTTAGATGAGAACTATGTATGAACTTTGGTTTTTATGTGATGATGAACTTCTATTAATTTGGTCACTTAATTACCTATTCATGATGTTCTGTAATGATTTTTGACACACTTAATTATATATAATGCACGCAGATGAACCGGCAATGGATGTACGGTGACAGACACACCTCCGAGTACATTAAGGGCGTGCATGATTTTCTCGAAGTGGCTGAGGCAAACAAGCAGAATGGTTTTATGTGTTGTCCATGCCCTATATGTGGGAATACAAAGTCTTACTCTGACCGGAAAAACCTTCACACCCACCTGCTTTACAAGGGTTTCATGCCACACTATAATGTTTGGACGAGGCACGGAGAAATAGGGGTTATGATGGAAGACGGCGAGGAAGAAGAGTACGATGAGAACTATGTGCCCCCTGAATACGGTGATGCTACTGAACATCAAGATGCAGACGATGTGCACGATGGTGCTACAACGGGCGAAGCTGCTGAAGATCAAGAGGAACCAGACGATGTGCCCGATGATGATGATCTCCGCCGGGTCATTGTCGATGCAAGGACACAATTCGAAAGTCAAAAGGAGAAGCTGAAGTTCGATCGCATGTTAGAGGATCACAAAAAAGGGTTGTACCCCAATCGCGAAGATGGCAACACAAAGCTCGGTACCGTACTCGAATTGCTGCAGTGGAAGGCAGAGAATGCTGTGCCTGATAAAGGATTTGAGAAGCTACTGAAAATAATGAAGAAGAAGCTTCCAAAGGATAACGAATTCCCCGACTGTACTGTTGGAAATATGCACTAGAGGCAATAATAAAAGTATTATTATTATATTTCCTTGTTCATGATAATTGTCTTTTATTCATGCTATAATTGTATTATCCGGAAATCGTAATACACGTGTGAATACATAGACCACAATATGTCCCTAGTGAGCCTCTAGTTGACTAGCTCGTTGATCAATAGATAGTCATGGTTTCCAGACTATGGACATTGGATGTCATTGATAACGGGATCACATCATTAGGAGAATGATGTGATGGACAAGACCCATTCCTAAGCATAGCACAAGATCGTGTAGTTCGTTTTGCTAGAGCTTTTCCAATGTCAAGTATCTCTTCCTTAGACCATGAGATCGTGTAACTCCCGGATACCGTAGGAGTGCTTTGGGTGTACCAAAGCGTCCTGGCATATTTGGGTGACTATAAAGGTGCACTACATGTATCTCCGAAAGTGTGCATTGGGTTGACACGGATCGAGATCGGATTTGTCACTCCGTGTTACGGAGAGGTATCACTGGGCCCACTCGGTAGTGCATCATCATAATGAGCTCAAAGTGACCAAGTGTCCGGTCACGGGATCATGCATTCTGATGCAGTAAAGTGACTTGCGATGCTTGAGATTGAACGAGGTATTGGGATACCGACGATCGAATCTCGGGCAAGTAACATACCGATTAACAAAGGGAATTGTATACGGGGTTGTTTGAATCCTCGACATCGTGGTTCATCCGATGAGATCATCGAGGAGCATGTGGGAGCCAACATGGGTATCCAGATCCCGCTGTTGGTTATTGCCCGAGAGCCGTCTCGGTCATGTCTACGTGTCTCCCGAACCCGTAGGGTCTACACACTTAAGGTTCGGTGACTCTAGGGTTGTATGAATATGAGTATGCAGTAAACCGAATGTTGTTAGGAGTCCCGGATGAGATCCCGGACGTCACGAGGAGTTCCAGAATGGTCCGGAGGTAAAGAATTATATATAGGAAGTGTTGTTTCGCCATCGGGAAAGTTTGAGGTCACCGGTATTGTCTGGGACCACCAGAAGGGTCCCGGGGGTCCACCGGGTGGGGCCACCCATCCCGGAGGGCCCCATGGGCTGAAGTGGGGAGGGAAACCAGCCCATAGTGGGCTGGTGCGCCCCCCTTGGCCCACCCCCTGCACCTAGGGTTGAAACCCTAGCGTGGGGGGGGGCGCCCCACTTGCCTTGGGGGGGACTCCACCCCTTGGCCGCCGCCCTTGGGAGATTAGATCTCCAGGGCGGCGCCCCTGAGGGGCCTATATAAAGGGAGGGAGGGGAAGCCGCACCTGAAGTTCTGGCGCCCCTCCCCTGCTACACCTCTTCCTCCTCCGTCCACGAGCTTGGGGAAGCCCTGTAGAATACTGCTGCTCCACCACCACCACGCCGTCGTGCTACTGCTGGAGCCATCTTCTTCAACCTCTCCTTTCCCCTTGCTGGATCAAGAAGGAGGAGACGTTATCCGCTCTGTACGTGTGTTGAACGCGGAGGTGCCTTCCGTTCGGCACTTGGTCATCGGTGATTTGGATCACGGCGAGTACGACTCCATCATCCATGTTCTAGTGAACGCTTCATACGCGATCTACAAGTGGTATGTAGATGCAATCTCTCTCCCATGACTCGTTTCTTAGATGAACTCATAGATGGATCTTGGTGAAACCGTAGGAAAAATTTTAATTTTCTGCAACGTTCCCCACAGTTGTATCAGAGCTAGGTCTATGCGTAGTTCTCTATTGCACGAGTAGAACACAATTTTGTTGTGGGCGTAGATCTTGTCAACTTGCTTGCCGCTACTAGTCTTTTCTTGCTTCAGCGGTATTGTGGGATGAAGCAGCCCGGACCGACCTTACACGTACGCTTACGTGAGATAGGTTCCACCAACTGACATGCACTAGTTGCATAAGGTGGCTAGCGGGTGTCTGTCTCTCCTACTTTAATTGGAGCGGATTAGATGAAAAGGGTCCTTATGAAGGGTAAATAGAAGTTGACAAAATCACGTTGTGGTTATTCGTAGGTAAGAAAACGTTTTTCTAGAACCCAATTGCAGCCACGTAAAAGATGCAACAACAATTAGAGGACGCCTAACTTGTTTTTGCAGCAATTGTCATGTGATGTGATATGGCGGAAGTTGTGATGAATGATGAATGATATATTGTGATGTATGAGATCATGTTCTTGTAATAGGAATCACGACTTGGAAGTCGATGAGTATGACAACCGGCAGGAGCCATAGGAGTTGTCTTAATTATTGTATGACCTGCGCGTCATTGATTCAACGCCATGTAAATTACTTTACTTTATTGCTAAACGTGTTAGCCATGGTAGTAGAAGTAATAGTTGGCGAGCAACTTCATGGAGACACGATGATGGAGATCATGATGATGGAGATCATGGTGTCATGCGGTGACAAGATGATCATGGAGCCGAAGATGAAGATCAAAGGAGCTATATGATATTGGTCATATCATGTCACTACTTTATATAATTGCATGTGATGTTTATTATGTTTATGCATCTTGTTTACTTAGAGCAGCGGTAGTAAATAAGATGATCCCTTATAATAATTTCAAGAAAGTGTTCCCCTAACTGTGCACCGTTGCTAAAGTTAAATCGTTTCGAAGCACCACGTGATAATCGGGTGTGATAGATCCTTACGTTCACATACAACGGGTGTAAGACAGTTTTACACATGCATAAACACTTAGGGTTAACTTGACGAGCCTAGCATGTACAGACATGGCCTCGGAACACAAGAGACCGAAAGGTCGAACATGAGTCGTATGGAAGATACGATCAACATGGAGATGTTCACCGACGATGACTAGTCCGTCTCACGTGATGATCGGACACGGCCTAGTCGACTCGGATCATGTAACACTTAGATGACTAGAGGGATGTCAAATCTGAGTGGGAGTTCATTAAATAATTTGATTAGATGAACTTAATTATCATGAACATTAGTCTAAAATCTTTGCAAAATGTCTTGTAGATCAAATGGCCAACGCTCATGTCACCATGAACTTCAGCAGCGTTCCTAGAGTAAACCAAGCTGAAAGACGATGGCAGCAACTATTTGGACTGGGTCCGGAACCTGAGGATCATCCTCATAGCAGCCAAGAAACAATATGTCCTAGAAGCACCGCTAGGTGATACACCCATCCCAGAGAACCAAGACATTATGAATGCTTGGCAGTCTTGTGCCGATGATTACTCCCTCGTTCAGTGCGGCATGCTTTACAGCTTGGAACCGGGGCTCCAAAAGCGTTTTGAGCAACACGGAGCATATGAGATGTTCGAGGAGCTGAAAATGGTTTTCCAAGCTCATGCCGTTGTCGAGAGATATGAAGTCTCCGACAAGTTCTATAGTTGTAAGATGGAGGAAAACAGTTCTGTCAGTGAGCACATACTCAAAATGTCCGGGTTGCACAACCGCTTTGTCCCACTGGACATTAACCTCCCGGATGAGGCGGTCATTGACAGAATCCTTCGATCGCTCCACCAAGCTACAAGAGCTTTGTGATGAACTACAATATGCAGGGGATGGTGAAGACCATTCCCGAAATATTTTCAATGCTGAAGTCGTGAGAGGTTGAAATCAAGAAAGAACATCAAGTGTTGATGATCAATAAAACCACTAAGTTCAAAAAGGGCAAGGGTAAGAAGAACTTCAAGAAGGACGGCAAGGATGTTGCCGCGCCCGGTAAGAAAGTTGTCGGGAAGAAGTCAAAGAATGGACCCAAGCACGAGACAGAGTGCTTTTATTGCAAAGGGAAGGGCCCTTTGAAGCGAACTGCCCCAAATACTTAGCGGACAAGAAGGCCGGCAACACTAAATGTATATTTGATATACATGTAATTGATGTGTACCTTACCAATACTCGTAGTAACTCACTGGGTATTTGATACGGTGTCGTTGCTCATATTTGTAACTCACAGCAGGAGCTGCGGAATAAGCGGAGGCTGGCGAAGGGCGAGGTGACGATGCTTGGCGTCGGGAATGGTTCCAAGGTCGATGTGATCGCCCGTCGACGCTACCTCTACATTTACCTCACGGGATTAGTTTTAAACCTCAATAATTGTTATTTAGTGCCAAGTTTGAGCATGAACATTGTATCAGGATCTCGTTTAATGCGAGATGGCTACTCATGTAAATCCGAGAATAATAGTTGTTCTATTTATATGAGAGATATGTTTTATGGTCATGCTCCGATGGTCAATGGTTTATTCTTAATGAATCTCGAACATAATATTACAAATATTCATAGTGTGAATACCAAAAGATGTAAAGTTGATAATGATAGTCCCACATATTTGTGGCACTGCCGCCTTGGTCACATTGGTGTCAAGCGCATGAAGAAGGTCCATTCTGATGGACTTTTAGAGTCTCTCGATTATGAATCATTTGACACATGCGAACCATGCCTCATGGGCAAAATGACCAAGACTCCATTCTGCGGGACAATGGGCGAGCAACCAACTTATTGGAAATCATACATACCGATGTGTGTGGTCCAATGAGCGTTGAGGCTCGCGGAGGATATCGTTATGTTCTCACTCTCATTGATGACTTGAGTAGATATGGGTATGTCTACTTGATGAAACACAAGTCTGAGACCTTTGAAAAGTTCAAGGAATTTCAGAATGAGGTAGAGAATCAACATGACCGAAAGATAAAATTCTTACGATCGGATCGTGGAGGAGAATATTTAAGTCACGAATTTGGTACACACTTAAGGAAATGTGGAATCGTTTCACAACTCACGCCGCCTGGAACACCTCGGTAATAACGGTGTGTCCGAACGTCGTAATCGCACTCTATTGGACATGGTGTGATCTATGATGTCTCTTACCGATTTACCGCTATCATTTTGGGGATAGGCTCTAGAGACAGCTACATTCACTTTAAATAGGGCACCGTCTAAATCCGTTGAGACGACACCGTATGAATTATGGTTTGGAAAGAAACCTAAGCTGTCGTTTCTAAAAGTTTGGGGATGCGATGCTTATGTCAAGAAACTTCAACCTGAAAAGCTCGAACCCAAGTCGGAAAAATCGTCTTCATAGGATACCCTAAGGAAACCATTGGGTATACCTTCTACCTTAGATCTGAAGGCAAGATCTTTGTTGCCAAGAACGGATCCTTTACGGAAAAGAGTTTCTCTCGAAAGGAGTAAGTGGGAGGAAAGTAGAACTTCGATGAAGTACTACCTCTTGAACCGGAAAGTAGTGCAGCTCGGGAAAATGTTCTGTGGTGCCTACACCCTCTTGGAGAGGAAATTAATGATGATGATCAAGGTACTTCGGATCAAGTTGCTACTGAACTTCATAGGTCCACAAGGACACGTTCCACACCAGAGTGGTATGGCAACCCTGTCCTAGAAATCATGTTGGTAGACAACGCTGAACCTTCGAACTATGAAGAAGCGATGGCGGGTCCGGATTCCAACAAATGGCTTGAAGCCATGCAATCCGAGATAGGATCCATGTAAGAAAACAAAGTATGGACTTTGACAGACTTGCCCGATGATCGGTGAGCGATAGAAAACAAATGGATCTTTAATAAGAAGACGGACGCGGATGGTAATATCACCATCTATAAAGCTCGACTTGTCGCTAAGGGTTATCGGCAAGTTCAAGGGATTGACTACGATGAGACTTTCTCTCCTGTGGCGAAGCTTAAGTCCGTCCGAATCATGTTAGCAATTGCCGCATACTATGATTATGAGATATGGCAGATGGACGTCAAAACAGCGTTCCTTAACGGTTATCTTAAGGAAGAGCTGTATATGATGCAGCCGGAAGGTTTTGTCGATCCACGAGAATGCTAACAAAGTATGCAAGCTCCAGCGATCCATTTATGGGCTGGTGCAAGCATCTCGGAGTTGGAACATTCGCTTTGATGAGATGATCAAAGCATTTGGGTTTATGCAGACTTATGGAGAAGCCTGCGTTTACAAGAAAGTGAGTGGGAGCTCTGTAGCATTTCTCATATTGTATGTAGATGACATACTTTTGATGGGAAATGATGTAGAACTCTTGGACAGCATTAAGGCCTACTTGAATAAAAGTTTTTCAATGAAGGACCTTGGAGAAGCTGCTTATATATTAGGCATCAAGATCTATAGAGATAGATCAAGACGCCTCATAGGTATTTCACAAAGCACATACCTTGATAAGATTTTAAAGAAGTTCAAAATGGATCAGTCCAAGAAAGGGTTCTTGCCTGTACTACAAGGTGTGAGATTGAGCTCGGCTTAATGCCCGACCACGGCAAAAGATAAAGAAGAGATGAGCGCATCCCCTATGCCTCGGCCATAGGTTCTATTATGTATGCCATGCTGTGTACTAGACCTGATGTAAACCTTGTCGTAAGTTTGGTAGGAAGGTACCAAAGTAATCCCGACAAGGAACCTGGACAGCGGATCAAGAATATCCTGAAGTACCTGAATAGGACAAAGGACATGTTTCTCGTTTATGGAGGTGACGAAGAGCACAAATGCGTAAAGGGATTCACGTCGGCGCTAGCCCGACACGGATCTGAATGACTCTAAGTCACAAACCGGATACGTGTATATGTTGAATGGTGGAGCGATGGCTGGTGCAGCTGCAAGCAGAGCGTCGTGGCGGGATCTACATGTGAAGCGGAGTACATGGCAGCCTCGGAGGCAGCGCATGAAGCAATTTGGGTGAAGGAGTTCATCACCGACCTAGGAGTCATACCCAATGTGTCGGGGCCGATCAAACTCTTATGTGACAACACTGGAGCTATTGCACTTGCCAAGGATCCCAGGTTTCACAAGAAGACCAGGCACATCAAGCGTCGCTTCAACTCCATTCGTGAAAATGTTCAAGATGGAGACATAGAAATTTATAAAGTGCATACGGATCTGAATGTCGCAGATCCGTTGACTAAACCTCTTCTGCGGGCAAAACATGATCAACACCAGAACTCTATGGGTGTTCGATTCATCACAATGTAACTAGATTATTAACTCTAGTGCAAGTGGGAGACTGTTGGAAATATGCCCTATAGGCAATAATAAAAGTATTATTATTATATTTCCTTGTTCATGATAATTGTCTTTTATTCATGCTATAATTGTATTATCCTGAAATCGTAATACACGTGTGAATACATAGACCACAATATGTCCCTAGTGAGCCTCTAGTTGACTAGCTCGTTGATCAATAGATAGTCATGGTTTCACGACTATGGACATTGGATGTCATTAATAACGGGATCACATCATTAGGAGAATGATGTGATGGACAAGACCCATTCTAAGCATAGCACAAGATCGTGTAGTTTGTTTTGCTAGAGCTTTTCCAATGTCAAGTATCTCTTCCTTAGACCATGAGATCGTGTAACTCCCGGATACCGTGGGAGTGCTTTGGGTGTACCAAGCGTCCTGGCGTAGCTGGGTGACTATAAAGGTGCACTACAGGTATCTCCGAAAGTGTACATTGGGTTGACACGGATCGAGGCTGGGATTTGTCACTCCGTGTTACGGAGAGGTATCACTTGGGCCCACTCGGTAGTGCATCATCATAATGAGCTCAAAGTGACCAAGTGTGCAGTCACGGGATCATGCATTCTGATCTGAGTAAAGTGACTTGCCGTGCTTGAGATTGAGCGAGGTATTGGGATACCGACGATCGAATCTCGGGCAAGTAACTATACCGATTGACAAAGGGAATTGTATACGGGGTTGTTTGAATCCTTGACATCGTGGTTCATCCGATGAGATCATAGAGGAGCATGTGGGAGCCAACATGGGTATCCAGATCCGCTGTTGGTTATTGCCGAGAGCCATCTCGGTCATGTCTACGTGTCTCCCGAACCCGTAGGGGTCTACACACTTAAGGTTCGGTGGCGCTTAGGGTTGTATGAATATGAGTATGCAGTAAACGAATGTTGTTCGAGTCCGGATGAGATCCCGGACGTCACGAGGAGTTCCGGAATGGTCGGAGGTAAAGAATTATATATAGGAAGTGTTGTTTCGCCATCGGGAAAGTTTGGGGTCACCGGTATTGTCTGGGACCACTGGAAGGGTCAGGGGTCCACCGGTGGGGCCACCCATCCCGGAGGGCCCTATGGGCTGAAGTGGGGAGGGGACCCAGCCCATCGGGGGCTGGTGCGCCCCCCTGGGCCCCCCCCCGGCGCCTGGGGTGGACACCCTAGGGTGGGGCGCCCACTGCCTTGGGGGCACTCCACCCCTTGGCGCCGCCCCTTGGGAGATTAGACCTCCAAGGGCGGCGCCCCCACAGGGGCCTATATAAAGGGAGGGAGGTGCAGCCGCACTGAGTTCTGGCGCCTCCTCCCCTGCTACCTCTTCCTCCTCCGTCACGAGCTTGGCGAAGCCCTGCCGGAGTACTGCTGCTCCACCACCACCACGCCATCGTGCTGCTGTTGGAGCCATCTTCTTCAACCTCTCCTTACCCCTTGCTGGATCAAGAAGGAGGAGACATCATCCACTCCGTACGTGTGTTGAACGCGGAGGTGCCGTCCGTTCGGCACTTTCGGTCATCGGTGATTTGGATCACGGCAGATGCGACTCCATCATCCACGTTCTAGTGAGCGCTTCCATACGCGATCTACAAGTGGTATGTAGATGCAATCTATCTCCCATGACTCGTTGCTTAGATGAACTCATAGATGGATCTTGGTGAAACCGTAGGAAAAATTTTAATTTTCTGCAACGTTCCCCATAGTGGTATCAGAGCTAGGTCTATGGGTAGTTCTCTATTGCACGAGTAGAACACAATTTTGTTGTGGGCGTAGATCTTGTCAACTTGCTTGCCGCTACTAGTCTTTTTTGCTTCAGCGGTATTGTGGGATGAAGCAGCCCGGACCGACCTTACACGTACGCTTACGTGAGATAGGTTCCACCAACTGACATGCACTAGTTGCATAAGGTGGCTAGCGGGTGTCTGTCTCTCCTACTTTAGTTGGAGTGGATTAGATGAAAAGGGTCCTTATGAAGGGTAAATAGAAGTTGACAAAATCACGTTGTGGTTATTCGTAGGTAAGAAAAGCGTTCTTGCTAGAACCCAATTGCAGCCACGTAAAAGATGCAACAACAATTAGAGGACGTCTAACTTGTTTTTGCAGCAATTGTCATGTGATGTGATATGGCTAGAAGTTGTGATGAATGATGAATGATATATTGTGATGTATGAGATCATGTTCTTGTAATAGGAATCACGACTTGCAAGTCGATGAGTATGACAACCGGCAGGAGCCATAGGAGTTGTCTTAATTATTGTATGACCGAAAGCGTCATTGATTCAACGCCATGTAAATTACTTTACTTTATTGCTAAGCGTGTTAGCCATGGTAGTAGAAGTAATAGTTGGCGAGCAACTTCATGGAGACACGATGATGGAGATCATGGTGTCATCTTTGGTGACAAGATGATCATGGAGCCCGAAGATGAAGATCAAAGGAGCTATATGATATTGGCCATATCATGTCACTACTTTATATAATTGCATGTGATGTTTATTATGTTTATGCATCTTGTTTACTTAGAACGACGGTAGTAAATAAGATGATCGCTTAGAATAATTTCAAGAAAGTGTTCCCCCTAGCGTGCACCGTTGCTAAAGTTAAATGCGTTTGAAGCACCACGTGATGATCGGGTGTGATAGATCCTTCCGTTCACATACAACGGGTCTAAGACAGTTTTACACATGCATAAACACTTAGGGTTAACTTGACGAGCCTAGCATGTACAGACATGGCCTCGGAACACAAGAGACCGAAAGGTCGAACATGATTCGTATGGAAGATACGATCAACATGGAGATGTTCACCGACGATGACTAGTCCGTCTCACGTGATGATCGGACACGGCCTAGTCGACTCGGATCATGTAACACTTAGATGACTAGAGGGATGTCAAATCTGAGTGGGAGTTCATTAAATAATTTGATTAGATGAACTTAATTATCATGAACATTAGTCTAAAATCTTTGCAAAATGTCTTGTAGATCAAATGGCCAACGCTCATGTCACCATGAACTTCAACGCGTTCCTAGAGTAAAGGAAGCTGAAATACGATGGCAGCAACTATTCGGACTGGGTCCGGAACCTGAGGATCATCCTCATAGCAGCCAAGAAACAATATGTCCTAGAAGCACCGCTAGGTGATACACCCATCCCAGAGAACCAAGACATTATGAATGCTTGGCAGTCTTGTGCTGATGATTACTCCCTCGTTCAGTGCGGCATGCTTTACAGCTTGGAACCGGGGCTCCAAAAGCGTTTTGAGCAACACGGAGCATATGAGATGTTCGAGGACCTGAAAATAGTTTTCCAAGCTCATGCCCGGGTCGAGTGATATGAAGTCTCCGACAAGTTCTATAGTTGTAAGATGGAGGAAAACAGTTCTATCAGTGAGCACATACTCAAAATATGCAGGTTGCACAACCGCTTTGTCGGTGGACATTAACCTCCGGATGAGGCGGTCATTGACAGAATCCTTGATCGCTCCCACCAAGCTACAAGAGCTTTGTGATGAACTACAATATACAGGGGATGGTGAAGACCATTCCGAAGTATTTTCAATGCTTTGAAGTCGTGAGAGGTTGAAATCAAGAAAGAACATCAAGTGTTGATGGTCAATAAAACCACTAAGTTCAAAAAGGGCAAGGGTAAGAAGAACTTCAAGAAGGGCGGCAAGGATGTTGCAGCGCCCGGTAAGCAAGTTGCGGGAAGAAGTCAAAGAATGGACCCAAGCACGAGGCAGTGCTTTTATTGCAAAGGAAGAACCCTTTGAGCGGAACTGCCCCAAATACTTAGCGGACAAGAAGGCCGGCAACACTAAAGGTATATTTGATATACATGTAATTGATGTGTACCTTACCGATTACTCGTAGTAACTCCTAGGTATTTGATACGGTGCCGTTGCTCATATTTGTAACTCACGGCAGGAGCTGCGGAATAAGCGGAGGCTGGCGAAGGACAAGGTGACGATCTTGGCGTCGGGAATGGTTCCAAGGTCGATGTGATGGCCGTCGACACGCTACCTCTACATTTACCTCACGGGATTAGTTTTAAACCTCAATAATTGTTATTTAGTGCCAAGTTTGAGCATGAACATTGTATCAGGATCTCGTTTAATGCGAGATGGCTACTCATGTAAATCCGAGAATAATGGTTGTTCTATTTATATGAGAGATATGTTTTATGGTCATGCTCCGATGGTCAACGGTTTATTCTTAATGAATCTCGAACATAATATTACACATATTCATAGTGTGAATACCAAAAGATGTAAAGTTGATAACGATAGTCCCACATATTTGTGGCACTGCCGCCTTGGTCACATTGGTGTCAAGCGCATGAAGAAGGTCCATTCTGATGGACTTTTAGAGTCTCTCGATTATGAATCATTTGACACATGCGAACCATGCCTCATGGGCAAAATGACCAAGACTCCATTCTCTGGGACAATGGAGCGAGCAACCAACTTATTGGAAATCATACATACCGATGTGTGTGGTCCAATGAGCGTTGAGGCTCGCGGAGGATATCGTTATGTTCTCACTCTCACTGATGACTTGAGTAGATATGGGTATGTCTACTTGATGAAACAGAAGTCTGGGACCTTTGAAAAGTTCAAGGAATTTCAGAATGAGGTAGAGAATCAACGTGACCGAAAGATAACATTCATACGATCGAATCGTGGAGGAGAATATTTAAGTCACGAATTTGGTACACACTTAAGGAAATGTGGAATCGTTTCACAAATCACGCCGCCTGGAACAACTCAGCGTAACGGTGTGTCCGAACGTCGTAATCGCACTCTATTGGATATGGTGTGATCTATGATGTCTCTTACCGATTTACCGCTATCATTTTGGGGATACGCTCTAGAGAGAGCTACATTCACTTTAAATAGGGCACCGTCTAAATCCGTTGAGACGACACCGTATGAATTATGGTTTGGAAAGAAACCTAAGCTGTCGTTTCTAAAAGTTTGGTGATGCGATGCTTATGTCAAGAAACTTCAACCTGAAAAGCTCGAACCCGAAAAATTCGTCTTCATAGGATACCCTAAGGAAACCATTGGGTATACCTTCTACCTTAGATCTGAAGGCAAGATCTTTGTTGCCAAGAACGGATCCTTTCTGGCAAAAGAGTTTCTCTCGAAAGGAGTAAGTGGGAGGAAAGTAGAACTCGATGAAGTACTACCTCTTGAACCGGAAAGTAGTGCAGCTCAGGAAAATGTTCTGTGGTGCCTACACCTCTTGGAGAGGAAATTAATGATGATGATCAAGGTACTTCGGATCAAGTTGCTACTGAACTTCGTAGGTCCACAAGGACACGTTCCACACCAGAGTGGTATGGCAACCCTGTCCTAGAAATCATGTTGTTAGACAATGGTGAACCTTCGAACTATGAAGAAGCGATGGTGGGTCCGGATTCCAACAAATGGCTTGAAGCCATGCAATCCGAGATAGGATCCATGTATGAAAACAAAGTATGGACTTTGACAGACTTGCCCGATGATCGGCGAGCGATAGAAAACAAATGGATCTTTAATTAAGAAGAAGACGGACGCGGATGGTAATGTCACCATCTATAAAGCTCGACTTGTCGCTAAGGGTTATCGGCAAGTTCAAGGGATTGACTACGATGAGACTTTCTCTCCCGTAGCGAAGCTTAAGTCCGTCTGAATCATGTTAGCAATTGCCGCATACTATGATTATGAGATATGGCAGATGGACGTCAAAACAGCGTTCCTTAACGGTTATCTAAAGGAAGAGCTATATATGATGCATCCGGAAGGTTTTGTCGATCCTGAGAATGCTAACAAAGTATGCAAGCTCCAGCGATCCATTTATGGGCTGGTACAAGCATCTCGGAGTTGGAACAGTCGCTTTGATGAGATGATCAAAGCGTTTGGGTTTATGTAGACTTATGGAGAAGCCTGCGTTTACAAGAAAGTGAGTGGGAGCTCTGTAGCATTTCTCATATTGTATGTAGATGACATACTTTTGATGGGAAATGATGTAGAACTCTTGGACAGCATTAAGGCCTACTTGAATAAAAGTTTTTCAATGAAGGACCTTGGAGAAGCTGCTTATATATTAGGCATCAAGATCTATAGAGATAGATCAAGACGCCTCATAGGTCTTTCACAAAGCACATACCTTGATAAGATTTTGAAGAAGTTCAAAATGGATCAGTCCAAGAAAGGGTTCTTGCTGTACTGCAAGGTGTGAGATTGAGCTCGGCTCAATGCCCGACCACGGCAAAAGATAAAGAAGCGATGAGCGTCATCCCCTATGCCTCGGCCATAGGTTCTATTATGTATGCCATGCTGTGTACCAGACTTGATGTAAACCTTGCCGTAAGTTTGGTAGGAAGGTACCAAAGTAATCTCGGCAAGGAACACTGGACAGCGGTCAAGAATATCCTGAAGTACACGAAAGGACAAAGGACATGTTTCTCGTTTATGGAGGTGACAAAGAGCTCGTCGTAAAGGGTTACGTCGGCGCTTAGCTTCGACACAGATCTGGATGACTCTAAGTCACAAACCGGATACGTGTATATGTTGAATGGTGGAAGCGATAAGCTGGTGCAGTTGCAAGCAGAGCGTCGTGGCGGGATCTACATGTGAAGCGGAGTACATGGCAGCCTCGGAGGCAGCGCATGAAGCAATTTGGGTGAAGGAGTTCATCACCGACCTAGGAGTCATACCCAATGCATCGGGGCCGATCAAACTCTTATGTGACAACACTGGAGCTATTGCACTTGCCAAGGAGCCCAGGTTTCACAAGAAGACCAGGCACATCAAGCGTCGCTTCAACTCCATTCGTGAAAATGTTCAAGATGGAGACATAGAAATTTGCAAAGTGCATACGGATCTGAATGTCGCAGATCCGTTCACTAAACCTCTTCCGCGGGCAAAACATGATCAACACCAGAACTCTATGGGTGTTCGATTCATCACAATGTAACTAGATTATTGACTCTAGTGCAAGTGGGAGACTGTTGGAAATATGCCCTAGAGGCAATAATAAAAGTATTATTATTATATTTCCTTGTTCATGATAATTGTCTTTTATTCATGCTATAATTGTATTATCCGGAAATCGTAATACACGTGTGAATACATAGACCACAATATGTCCCTAGTGAGCCTCTAGTTGACTAGCTCGTTGATCAATAGATAGTCATGGTTTCCTGACTATGGACATTGGATGTCATTAATAACGGGATCACATCATTAGGAGAATGATGTGATGGACAAGACCCATTCCTAAGCATAGCACAAGATCGTGTAGTTCGTTTTGCTAGAGCTTTTCCAATGTCAAGTATCTCTTCCTTAGACCATGAGATCGTGTAACTCCCGGATACCGTAGGAGTGCTTTGGGTGTACCAAAGCGTCACAACGTAAGCTGGGTGACTATAAAGGTGCACTACAGGTATCTCCGAAAGTTTACATTGGGTTGACACGGATCGAGGCTGGGATTTGTCACTCCGTGTTACGGAGAGGTATCACTTGGGCCCTTTCGGTAGTGCATCATCATAATAAGCTCAAAGTGACCAAGTGTGCGGTCACAGGATCATGCATTACTGATGCGAGTAAAGTGACTTGCGGTAGCAGATTGAACGAGTTATTGGGATACCGACGATCGAATCTCGGGCAAGTAACATACCGGTTGACAAAGGGAATTGTATACGGGGTTGTTTGAATCCTCGACATTGTGGTTCATCCGATGAGATCATCGACGAGCATGTGGGAGCCAACATGGGTATCCAGATCACGCTGTTGGTTATTGCCCGAGAGCCGTCTCGGTCATGTCTACGTGTCTCCCGAACCCGTAGGGTCTACACACTTAAGGTTCGGTGACGCTAGGGTTGTATGAATATGAGTATGCAGTAAACCGAATGTTGTTGAGTCCGGATGAGATCCGGACGTCACAAGGAGTTCGGAATGGTCTGGAGGTAAAGAATTATATATAGGAAGTGTTGTTTGACCATCGGGAAAGTTTGAGGTCACCGTGTATTGTCTGGGACCACGGGAAGGGTCCCGGGGTCCACCGGTGGGGCCACCCATCCCGGAGGGCCCCATGGGCTGAAGTGGGGAGGAACCAGCCCATAGTGGGCTGGTGCGCCCCTTGGCCCACCCCTGCGCCTAGGGTTGAAACCCTAGGGTGGGGCGCCCACTTGCCTTGGGGGCACTCCACCCCTTGGCCGCCGCCCCTTGGGAGATTAGATCTCCAGGGCGGCGCCCCAGGGGGCCTATATAAAGGGAGGGGAGGGGCAGCCGAACCTGAAGTTACAGCGCCTCCTCCCCCTGCCACACCTCTTCCTCCTCCGTCCACGAGCTTGGCGAAGCCTGCCGAATCTTGCTGCTCCACCACCACCGGCCGTCGTGCTGCTTCTTTGGAGCCATCTTCTTCAACCTCTCCTTTCCCTTGCTGGATCAAGAAGGAGGATACGTCATCCGCTCGTCACGTGTGTGTTGAACGCGGAGGTGCCGTCCGTTCGGCACTTTCGGTCATCGGTGATTTGGATCACGGCGAGTACGACTCCATCATCCACGTTCTAGTGAACGCTTCCGCACGCGATCTACAAGTGGTATGTAGATGCAATCTCTCTCCCATGACTCGTTGCTTAGATGAACTCATAGATGGATCTTGGTGAAACCGTAGGAAAAATTTTAATTTTCTGCAACGTTCCCCACAAGTACATACGCAGCAAAGAAGGTCGTATGCCCTCTAGGATTGGAGGTGGAGAAGATACATGCATGCCCTAATGACTGCATCCTCTACTGTGGTGCCTACAAGGATCTGAACGCATGCCCGGTATGCGGTGCATTGCGGTATAAGATCAGACGAGATGACCACAGTGATGTTGTGGCGAGCCTCCCAGGAAGAGGGTTCCTGCGAAGGTGATGTGGTATGCTCCTATAATACCACGGTTGAAACGTTTGTTCAAAAACGGAGAGCATGCCAAGTTGATGTGATGGCATAGTGAGGACCGTAAGAAAGACGGGAAGTTGAGAGCACCAGCTGACGGGTCGCAGTGGAGAAAAATCGAGAGAAAGTACTGGGATGAGTTTGCAAAGGACCCAAGGAACGTATGGTTTGCTTTAAGCGCGGATGGCATTAATCCTTTCGGGGAGCAGAGCAGCAATCACAACACCTGGCCCATGACTCTATGTATGTATAACCTTCCTCCTTGGATGTGCATGAAGTGGAAGTTCATTATGATGCCAGTTCTCATCCAAGGCCCTAAACAACCCTGCAACGACATTGATGTGTACCTAAGGCCATTATTTGAAGAACTTTTACAGCTGTGGAATGGAAATGGTGTACGTACGTGGGATGAGCACAAAAAGGAGGAATTTGACCTAAAGGCGTTGCTGTTCATGACCATCAACGATTGGCCCGCTCTTAGTAACCTTCGTGACGGACAAACAAGGGATACCACGCATGCACGCACTGTTTACTTGACACCGATAGTATATACAGGAAGCTGCAGGAAGAATGTGTACACAGGCCATCGTCGATTTCTTCCGACCAACCATCAATGTCGAAAGAAAGGCAAGCATTTCAAAGGCGAGGCAGATCACCGGAAGAAGCCCGCCATGCGTACCGGTGATGACGTACTTGCTATGGTCAATGATTTACACGTAATCTTTGGAAAGGGTCCCGGCGGACTAGCTGTTCGAATGACGCCGAGAATCACGCACCCATGTGGAAGAAGAAATCTATATTTTGGGACCTACCCTCTGGAAAGACCTAGAGGTCCGCTCTTCGATCGACGTGATGCACGTGACGAAGAACCTTTGCGTGAACCTGCTAGGCTTCTTGGGCATGTATGGGAAGACAAAAGATACACCTGAGGCGCGAGAGGACCTGCAACGCTTGCACGAAAAAGAGGGCATGCCTCCGAAGCGGTATGAAGGTCCCGCCAGCTACGCTCTTACGAAAGAAGAGAAAGAAATATTCTTTCAATGCTCGCTTTCAGTATGAAGGTCCCGACTGGCTTCTCGTCGAATATAAAGGGAATAATAAATATGCGGAGAAAAAGTTCCGAACCTAAAGTCTCATGATCGCCACGTGATTATGACGCAACTGCTTCCGGTTGCATTGAGGGGCTTCTACCGAAAACGTCCGATTAGCCATTGTGAAGCTATGTGCATTCCTCAATGCAATATCTCGAAGGTGATCGATCCAGAAATTGTACCAGCGCTAAGGAGTGATGTGGGCGCAATGTCTTGTCGATTTGAGCTGGTGTTCCCACCATCCTTCTTCAATATCATGACGCACGTCCTAGTTCATCTAGTCGACGAGATTGTCATTATGGGGCCCGTATTTCTACACAATATGTACGCCTTTGAGAGGTTCAAGGGAGTCCTAAAGAAATATGTTCGTAAGCGCGCTAGGCCAGAAGGAAGCATCTCCATGGGCCATCAAACAGAGGATGTCATCGGGTTTTGTGTTGACTTCATTCCTGGCCTTAAGAAGATAGGTCTCCCTAAATCGCGGTATGAAGGGAGACTGGAAAAGGCACGCTTGGAAGGGACTCAATAATATGCAGGGACGGATATTCTTGGTCTCAAGCACACTACAGTTCTCTACGAACTCTACCTTGGTGACCCGTATGTCGATGAACACAAGAACGATCTGCGCTCCAAACACCCGGAGTAGTCACGATTTGGATTACATGTGAACACATCGGGACTTTCAGCGGTTAGTTGGAAACACGTCTCGGAGGTGACGGCATTGTTTGTGATGAGCTGTACTTGTTGTC
Organism: Aegilops bicornis; assembly: GCA_021605145.1. Classification (NCBI taxonomy): domain Eukaryota; kingdom Viridiplantae; phylum Streptophyta; class Magnoliopsida; order Poales; family Poaceae; genus Aegilops; species Aegilops bicornis. Next base: position 769,375,913 of record CM038675.1, read on the forward strand.
GAGGGACCATCTTGTTGTAATGATTTGGAAAGGATACGAGATAAATGGGAATACATTTTACACGATTGACCAAGATGAAAAGAGCACCAACCAAAACAGTGGTGTCCGCTTTGATGCAGCAACCGACAAGGGAACTTGACTATGGAGTAGATTTCAAGGTCCCTTTGTTTAAGTGCAAGTGGGTCAATCTGTCAGGAGGCGGGGTACAGGTAGACCCACAGTACGGAATGACAACAGTGGATCTGAAAATCTTGGGTACACTGACGAACCGTTCGTCCTAGCCAATGATGTGGCACAGGTTATCTATGTGAAGAACATGTCTACGGCATCGAGGAAAAGAAAAGATAAGGAAGCGAATACATCATACAATGAGCCAAAGCGCCACATAGTTCTTCGGAAAAAGGGACATCCTGGGAGTGGAGGGCAAGGCAGGACATATAGAAGAGTATGAAAAGTTTCATGAAATTCCCCTTCAAAGTCAAGGCTGACCCAAGCATCCCGATAAGCGATGAAGATTATCCATGGTTACTGGCGCAATAAGCAAAGCGACACAAGCGAAGAAAAAGTGAAGACTTTCTCCGCAACTATTATGATGATACCATGCCAACTTTGTAACAGACAAGTATGATACCATTGTCCGTTTGTAAATGCACATGCTATGCCAACTTTTTCAGAGTTCATTTGAAAACTATGAATTTGAAAACCTCGCCAACGAAGGGCGCTCACACGGTTTATAAGCCCGTCCCTCTACACGCCTTTGTTGAGCTCACAAACTTGTGATTCACACAAATTTCAAAGAATTCAAATTTGAAAACTAATGGCACAAACAGAAAGTTTATAATTTTGCTGACCTAAAAGCAAAAAGAATTAAAAAATAAAGCAAAAAACCAAAAGAAAATAAATAATGCAGAAAACAAAACAAAAAAACTTGAAAAAAAAATAAAAATAGCAACAATAAGTATTTTGTTGTAAGTAGAAACAAAATAAAGCAACAAAGAAAACAAAAAAAGTGTTTTCAAATTTGAAAACTAATGGCACTAACAGAAAGTTTATAATTTTTCTAAAACTAAAAGCAAAAAGAATTAAAAATAAAGCAAAAACAACAAAAATATAAATAATGCAGAAAGCAAAACAAAAAACTAGAAAAAATAAAAATAGCAACAATAAGTATTTTGTTGTAAGTAGAAACAAAATAAAATAAATAAAGCAACAAAGAAAACAAAAAACAAAAAAAAAGTGCCACCTCGGGCCCCACGACACTGAATACGACTAGAAACCCTACCATAGGCCGTGATTCAGGCCCGGGAGGCCCAAGAGGAGCCTGTGCAGATTGCAGGTTTAGGCCCGAAAGCTTTGCTTTAGAGAGGAGTTCGAGAGGAAGGCACACGCACCTTATAGCAGTGCGCCTCCCTCTCAACTAGCGAGTGGGACTAAATATTTGGGTTCGAGGCACAGGCCTTTGGTCCCGGTTGGTGGCACCAACCGGGGCTAAAGGGTGGCATTAGTCCCGGTTGGTGCTACGACCCGGGACTAATGCCACCCTTTAGTCCCGGTTGGTGCCACCAACCGGGACCAAAGGCCGCTGCTTCCCGCCCTTTGGGCTGCTGAAAAGAGGCCTTTGGTCCCGGTTCGTGGCACCAACCGGGACTAAAGGGGGGCATTAGTCCCGGTTGGTTTCACGAACCGGGACCAATGGTCTTGCTATATATGCAACACTTGGAAAAAAAATCATTCAGTTCCTCATCCCGCTTATGAGCGCCGCCCTCGCCTAACGCCCTGCTCCTCGTCGTAAATCGCCCGCTCACGTCGTCGGCGCCCGTCGTCGCCGCGCCCGCCCGTCGTCGCCGCGCCGCCCGGCACGTCGCCGCCCGCCGTCGCCGCGCCCGCGCCGCCCAAACCGCCGTCCCGTCGCCGCCCAAACCCGCCGTCCTCGTCGCCCTACCTTGCCGCCCAAACCCGTCGTCGCCGTCGCCCCAGCGCGCCCGTTGTGAGCCGCCGTCGCCCCGAAAGCACGCCAGCGCCGCCAAACCCGCCGTCCCGTCGCCGCTTGAGCCCGTCCTCGTCGCCCCTGCCTTGCGCCGCCGAAACCGTCGTCGCCCTCGCAAGCCGACCCGTTATGTGAGCGCCGTCGAGACTCTGTTCATAGCATTTATTTTATATATACGTTTTTTCATATATTTATTAATTTTTTTGTTTATAGCTATATGATGAATGGATGTGGCTATATATGTATGTATGAATATAATGTTCATAGCATTTTTTGTTTATATATGTTTTTCATATATGTATTAATTTTTTATTTAGGTTGTTAGTAGATATCGATTTTAGGTTAGTGCATTTTAATTAGGTTAGTGTAGAGGAAAAAGAAGAAACTATAATGTTCTTTTTTTTCTTCTTCTTCTTCTTCTTCTTCTTCCTTCTTCCTCTTTTCTTCCTTTTCCTTATTTTCCTTTCTCGAGGGATAAGAAGAAAAAGAAGAGGAGAAGAAGAAAGAAAGGAATAGAGGAGAAAGAAGAAACTTCAACACGAGGGGGTACCGATACCTCCCCGATAACATTATTTTCCCATGTATATGTATGTCGGCGTGGTTGTCGATATAACGAGGGTGTCGAGGATCGCCGAGGGTCGAATTAGGGAACTAGGGTAGAGGGTCGAGGGTCGTTAAGGGGTCAAGGGTCGAGGGTTTGAGGTCGAGGTTCCTATAGTGTCAAAGTATTGAAGAAATCCATGGCTTCATCATTGGCGGAAGTAACCATGACATGATGATGCGAAGTCCTCCAAAGTTATTACGGAATGGAGTCCCGGATATTATAATTTGCCTTTTGTATGCAATTTCAGCAAAGGCCTTCCAAATAACGATATTTGGAAGGTTCTTGCTGAACTTTGTACCAAAAAGCGAATTATCCTATCTGGGACTCCGTTCCAAAATAACTTTGGAGAGCTTCGCACCATCATGCACCTGTTACTTTCGCCTAATGATGAATGCATGGTTTTGTTGAATCCTTTGACACTAGGCAACCTCCCGACCCCTCAGCGATCCTCGACCCCTTGACCCTCGACCGCTCGGCGATCCACGACCCTCTACCCTACCGCGGGCATCGGTGCCCACGTCACTTGTGGGTCATAGATGTTTGTTCACATATAATGTAGATGTCTATGTATGTATGGAATGATATCGATGGATGTATGTTATCGGGGTCGAGGGTCGTGGAACATGAGAGGAAGAAGAGGATAAAAAAAGAGGAATAAAGAGGAGAAGAAAGAATAGAGGGGTGCTTCTCGTCTTTTCTTTCTTCTCCTCTTTTTTTTTGTTCTTTTTTTTTCTTCGATCTTCTCCTCTGTCATCGTCGATATACCCCTCCCGATAACTTCAACACGAGGGGGGGGGGTCCATATACCCCCTCCCGATAACTTCAATACGTGGGGGGGGGGGTCGATATACCCCCTCCCCGATAACATTAATTTCCCGTGTATCACTAGTAGAAAAAGGGGCTATCGTTGAGGCCTGTTTTGCCCATTAGTCCCGGTTCAATCCAGAACCGGGACTAATGCAAGCATTTATCCCGGTTCGTGAGCCCAGGGGGGCCGGGCCCCACGTGGGCCATTGGTCCCGGTTCGTCCGGGACCTTTTGGTCCCGGTTGGTGGGGACGAACCGGGACCAATGGCCGGCTCCTGGCCCACCACTATTGGTCCCGGTTGGTGGCATGAACCGGGACCAAAGGCTTCCTTTAGTCCCGGCTCATGCCACCAACCGGGGCTAATGGTGCTGCCTATATATAGCCCCTCGCGCAAGAGTAGAGCACACTACTCTGTTTTTTCTGGCCGAGGGGGAGGGGGCTTGGTGGTGCTCTAGCTCACCTCCTATGCACACAAGGTGTTCGATGGAATGCCCGATCCACACTACTTAAGCTTTCTCCTCTCCAAGCTCGACCTCTCACCTCCATTTTCCTCAATATTTGTCTAGGTTTAGCGGTCCGTCACGCCTGTCCCCGTCTTCACCGCTGGCCGATCACCATGGCGATCTCATCTTGACACCACCGTGGTGAGCCTCTTGTTCTTATCTTCTTTACGAAAGGAAAAATATTCTTACTTGTATTATTTTCTTACTTTTATTATTGCATCTTATATAGTGCGATGGTTTTGGTATCCGCCCCGTCGGCCCTAAATCACATCTATGATTCGGATGTGGTATATATTATCTTTTCATAACTATTGGTTCATTTATTGTTTATGAAAATTAAGCCGACCAACGTGACATAGATTTTATTTATCTAGGAGGTTGTTGAACCGGAAATTCCAACCGACCCTATTGTCGAGAGGTTAAATTTAGTTGAAGAAGAAAACAATTTCTTGAAGGAAAAAATAAAAACTTGAGGAGGAGAAGATGATATTGGAGTTGCATGTTGCGGATGTAATCGATGATCACAAGATCAAGATGGATGCAATGCACTTGAAGATGAGAAAGATTAGAAAATATGCCATTCATACCGAGGCTTGGTATCATTATGCCGTTGGATCAATTGTTACCTTGGTTGCGATTATGATCGTATTTATTTTCACATTGAAATGTTTTACATAGTTTCAATGTATGGTTTAATTAATTTAGATGCTCGGCAGAGCTTTATGTCGTTAGATGAGAACTATGTATGTACTTTGGTTTTTATGTGATGATGAACTTCTATTAATTTGGTCATTTAATTATCTATTCATGATGTTCTGTAATGATTTTTGACACACTTAATTATATATAATGCACGCAGATGAACCGCAATGGATGTACGGTGTGAGACACACCTCAAAGTACATTAAGGGCGTGCATGCTTTTCTCGAAGTGGCTGAGGCAAACAAGCAGAATGGTTTTATGTGTTGTCCATGCCCTATATGTGGGAATACGAAGTCTTACTCTGACCGGAAAATCCTTCACACCCACCTGCTTTACAAGGGTTTCATGCCACACTATAATGTTTGGACGAGGCACGGAGAAATAAAAATAGCAACAATAAGTATTTTGTTGTAAGTAGAAACAAAATAAAATAAATAAAGCAACAAAGAAAACAAAAAAAGTGTTTTCAAATTTTAAAACTAATGGCACTAATAGAAAGTTTATATTTTTCTAAAACTAAAAGCAAAAAGAAATAAAATATAAAGCAAAAAAACTACCACCTACTAGGCCCCCACGGCCTGAATACGACTAGAAACCCTACATGGGCGAGATTCAGGCCCTTGAGGCTAATAGGCCTGACGTGTAGCATGATTAGGCCAGCCTGCATTTGAGAGGAGCTTGAAAGGGGACGCACACCAGCGCTTATAAACGGTGCGGCGCCCTTCAACTAACGAGGTGGGACTAAACATTTGGCGCGGGGCAGCACAGGCCTTTGGTCCCGGTTGGTGGCACCAACCGGGACTAATGCCCCCCTTTAGTCCCGGTTGGTGCCACCAACCGGGACCAAAGGTCATTGCTTCCCGCCCTTTTGGGCTGCTGAAATTTGGCCTTTGGTCCGGTTGGTGCCACCAACCGGGACCAAAGGCCGCCGCTCCGCCCTTTGGGCTGCTGAAATTGGCCTTTGGTCTGGTTGGTGGCACCAACGGGACTAAAGGGGGCATTAGTCTGGGTCATGGCACCAACCGGGACTAATGCCCTTGCTATATAAGAAAGCACTTGGGAAATTTCAGATTCATCACACATTTTCCCCTCCCGACGCCTTGAGCTGCCAACGCGCCGCCGCCGTCTCATGCCATCGTCGTCACCATCGCCGTCGCTTGCGCCCGATGTCGCCGCCGTCACCAGCCGTCGTCGCCGCCGTCTGCCCCGCCCGTCGCTGCCGCCGTCTGCCTTCGCCGTCATCGCCTCGCATCGCCTTCTAACGCCGTCGCCCTGCCTCGTCGTCGCCGTCCCGACCCGTCGCAGCGCCCTCGCCGTCGCCGCCCCTGCCTCCGCGACCTCGCGCCGTCGCCGCCTGCCTCCCGACCTCGCCGTCGCCTCCGCCTCCCAACCTCGCCGTCGCCTCCGCCTCCCGCCGCCCCGTCGCGCGACCTCATGTCGCCTCCGCCTGAGTGAGCCCCAGCGCACCTGCCCCTGCCGCCCGCCGCCATGTTTTTTTCATAAATGTTCATGATTTTTTCATAAATGTATATATATTGATGTATGGATATATGTGATTTTTTTGTTCATAGATGATCATACGATTTTTTTTGTTCATAGATATGATCATATATATGATGTATGCATGGATCGATGTGGATGGAATATGATGTTTTTTTGTTCATAGAATATGATGTTTTTTTTATTCATAGATTTTATTTTGTTCATTAGAGAGAGGCGGGACGTCGAGGAAGTTGTACTTGTTTAGAGTTAGGGTAAATGAGGAAGAAGGAAAATAAGGAAAAAGAATAAAAGAGGAAGAAGGAGAAGAAGAGGAGAAAAAAATAAGAAGAGGAAGTAGAAGAAAAAAGGAGAAGAAGAAGGAATAGAGGAGAAGAAGAAAAAAAATTCTATTTTTTCTTCTTCTCCTATTTTCCTTCTTCTTCTCCTCTTTTTTTTCTTCTATTTTTCTTCTTCTTTCTTCTTCTTCTCTTTTCTTCTTCTCATTTCTTCTTCTTCTTCTTCTTCTTCTTCTTCTTCTTCTTTTATCGGGAACGAGGGTGTCGAGGATCATTTGAGGGGTCACGGTCGGGAACTAGGCTAGAGGGTCGAGAGGGTCACTGAGGGGTCGAGGGTCGCCGAGGCCGGTCGAGGGTCAATGTTTTGAGGGTCGAGGGTCGTCGAGGCCGGTCGAGGTTTCGAGGCACAAGGGTTTGAGGGTTCGAGGTTCTAGGGTCGAGGTTCGAGGGTTCTAGGGTTCGAGGTTCTAGGGTCGAGGTTCGAGGGTTCTAGGATCCGAAGGAAGAAGGAAGAAGAAGAAGAAAAGAATGAGAGGAAAAGAAGAAAAGAAGAGGAGAAGAAGAAAGGAATAGAGGAGAAGAAGAAAAATAGAATTTTTTTCTATTTTTTCTTCTTCTCCTCTATTCTTTTCTTCTTCTCCTCTTTTTTTTCTTCTTTTTTTTCTTCTTCTTCTTCCTTCTTCCTTTTCCGATAGTGTCAAAGTATTGAAGAAATCCATCGCTTCATCATTAGCCGGAAGTAACCATGGCATGATGGTACGAAGTCCTCCAAAGTTGTTCTGGAATGGAGTCCCGGATAGGATAATTTGCCTTTTGCTGAACTTTGTACCAAAAGCGAATTATCCTATCTCGGGACTCCGCTCCAAAACAACTTTGGAGAGCTTGCACCATCATGCACCTGTTACTTTCGCCTAATGATGAAGACATGGTTTTGTTGAATCCTTTGACACTAGGCAACCTCCCAACCCCTCGGCGATCTTCGACCCCTTGACCCTCGACCGCTCGGCGATGCACGACCCTCTACCCTACTTGTGGGACATAGATGTACTGTTCAACGCCGACCCCCTCCCGATAGCTTCAACACGTGGGGGGGTCGATATTACGCACCCCTCCTAGCTTGAAGCGTTCTCGAGGCCACCCCTAACCCTTGAAGCGTTGTCGAGGCCACCCCAAACCCTAGAGAAGCAGCGTCGAGGCCACTAATATGATTCCTTATTGTGATTAGCTAGCTAGTTCTACGTTGGCACTAATATATCCATATCTGTCATGTTTGAATAATAATTGCCATGTTGTAAATATTTGTAGAAACTATGGACACCCCGAGACGAAGCACAAGAAGCGTTGTTGAGGGACATAATCGCTGCGGAAGTGATGCCGTCTCCTCGATGATGTTTCTCAACGTCGATAACGATGGTCCGGAAGGAGAGGGTGAAGAAGCAGCTGGCTATGATTTACATGGCTCCGATGACCCAATGCCGGTGCAAGAAGTAGACCGTGAGGACGGCTCCGGTGATCACCAAACCGAGTCCGGCCAGGTATATATATTAGTTAAGCCTGTCGACTAGCTCTCGTCTTTGTTTTGGTATATATATATGTACACATATTAATTAACTCTCGTCTTTGTTCTTTTTCTAGCCCTCCGGATCGAGCACAACCCGGTAAAGAGGCGAGGCCCGAAGAAAATGTTGAGCTCGGATGAAAAGTTTGAGATCATACAAATCGCGTGACGGCCAACCGATTGAACCCTACCCGGACAAAGAAGGCATTTGTTGCTCGGTCACGGGGGTTACGGTTAGGGACAAGATCCCGATCAGCATCCACCAATGGTATAAGCCTAAGAACGAAGACCAAGAGGAGTCTTATGTCAATGATATGAAGAAAAATGATCTTTGGACTGAGCTGAAGTCAAATTTTACCCTACCGCCAGAGGATGATCATGAGAAGCCAGTAAATAGAACCATTAATCAAGTCTTTTGCTCTTAAGAAGATGGCAGAACTATTCAGGAATTGGAAGAAAGACCTCAATACGTATGTCGAAAAAAATGAGACACCAGAATTCACGGGCAAATATGAGAAGATCAGAGATGATCGCCCGCATTTGTGGCCTACAAGACATCGAGAAAAGAGTAAAAGATGTCAGCGACAAACAAGAGAAATGCTGCGAAGAAGAAGCTTCATCATCGCCATGCGAAGTCGTGGCTACCTCATAGCCCGGCCTAAGTGGTCCAAGGCTGAGAATGATCTCGCTTGATAAAGGGATCGAACCGAGACAATGAACTGGCAGACCGTTGCGGACTTGGTTCTTGGGGCGGCGGATCCTTGGACCCTATAACGGGAAGTGCATTTGGACGGACGAACAATTGGACATACCGGTCAAGAGGCTTAAGCATTATATCGAAGCGGCGCAGCAAGGGAAGTTCGTTCGAGACAGGAGAAGGGCGAGCTCACAATGGCCCTCGGGAATCTGAGCACCCTCGACGGACACGAGGCACGCCAGCTCCCTTTCGTGGAAGGCTGGATTTCGGACGTTGAGGGTTACAAAACCCATGAGAGGAGGAAGAAACTGGAGCAGAGCCAAATGTAGGCGCTGCACGAAAGGGTAATGAGGCTAGAGGAACGAGAAGAAGAACGGATCAAACGACCTGCCGAAGCTTCCCCCGAAGCTACCCCGCCTTCTCAGCGGAGAAGCAGCGTGGCTTCCACCGAGCTGCTTCAGCCGGAGCATGCCTTGACGGCTCCTGCCAGCTATCCCGTGGATGCTATCACGGAGTCTCAAAATTGCCACCTTATGGCTCAATGGAGCAATTTGAAGGTCAAGGCGGCTGTTGGCTCTGTTTATCTTACTAAACCCGACTCAACTTTTCACTGCCGGCCGATTCCAGAAGGATATGCTAAGGTGATGGTCGATGAAATAACGGAGGGATTTGAGGACCTCCGGCTTGACCACCCTACCGGTGAAGGGAGTATCGGCTGGGTTACGCTCAAGACTCCATGCCTATGGCGGAAGGATCTCATCAACCTTCCGAACTGGGCGCCTCCGCCTCCTCCTCCTCCTCCCGTGAGTCAGGACACTCCGCCTCCTCCACCGCCTCCTCCTCCGTGAGTGGCGATCAGGGCACTTGGCGGCTCCTTCTCCGGCTCGTGGCGGCACTGCCTCCTTCTCCGCTTTGCCCGGCGCGCCGAGCAGCCAGCCTCCTCCTTCTCCGCCTCGTCGGCAAGAGGCGGAAGAGACCCGCCGCCCGCTCGGCTGCTCCGTGGCGTCGTAGTCCTTCTCCTCCGCCTCGTAAGCAAGGAAAGAAGACATCCGCTCCGTCTGCTCTGCGGCGTCTAGCAGTACAGCCAAAGGCGGAGGAGATACAGATTTGGTCCTTCTCTGAAGACTCGGAGAAGTTACCGTCTGAGAGGAGCGAGGAGGAAAGCGAAGATCGCGCAGAATCAAGTGGATGACTGGTTTCAAGGGTTGAAAGCACAGAGACATCCACCTCCGGAGGAGAAGGTAGATCCGGTGAAAGCGAAGCGCACTCTGGCTGCCCTGACAAAACCACCCAAGTCTCCGCGAAAAGGCAACTATGAGCGCATTATTGGAAAGGCATTTGCCGAAGCGGAGAGGTCGGGAAGTACTGTCAGTGATCAAAGGATGAAAGACCGACGAGCTGGGAAACAAATTTCCCAGCTCGGCGAACAAGCGAAGCAATCGTTCCCCCCGCTCAAGGTGCCTGCTAGCGACATCGTCGATCCGAGGATGGTATCCGGTTATGGCAATCCTGCAGATTACCTGCCCGACGATGTACATTATGATTTCTTGGAGGTGCAGATACAAAGATACGATAAAGGGAAGCCTCTCGTCAAAGATGAAAGTTCTCTATCAACGATGATGCGAAGATATCATGATTGGTACATGAAAACCTGCAAAGAGTCTAAGGGAGGAGTACTTTGTATGTGAGAGTTAAAAGGAGCATGACCTCCTTGGAATTGAACTATTGCCTATTCCATTTGAGGAGTTCTATCAGTTTTTCAATCAATTGGCCATCGATAAAGCAATGGTCACTGCTACTGTCTGTAAGTAGTACTATTACATCATTAAGTCTCTCTATATAACTCAGCCCTTTCATTGCATGTATTTATAATTATCCTCACTATATTATGCAGATTGAAGATCGCCAATTGAAGAAAAGACAAGTGGGTGATATTGGGTTCATTAACACATATCTCATAGATAAAACTGAGGTTGAATTTACGTAAAAGAAAATACCGAGGCCAACTTGCTACAATCGTTGGTAATAAATGAACACAAAGATATAATACTCTTTCCTTACAACTTCAAGTGAGTGTTACTGTCTTGTGGCATATTCGGTTTCCTTATTAGTCCAGGTTATAGTAATGTAATATTGATGAGTTATGCATGTGTGGACAGCTACCACTATATTTTCCTAGAGATTAAGCTTGAGAAGGGAGTAGTAACTGTCTTATACTCCAAGCGAAAAGATCCCAAGGAGTATGCAGACATGACTGAAATGCTCGAGAAGTAAGTTAAATCGATCATTATCCACCATATCAGCAACTTTGTTCATTTCTGATATCAAGTAATTGTTTTCTTTGTATGGCAGGGCTTGGAGAAAATTCACCAAAAAGCTCGGGACTACCGAAGAAGGTGCAATTTATACACGAAAGTAGGTACTATATAGTAGCATATTCCACGCATCTCCTAGTGATTCAAGCGCTAGTTTCATCAATACCATTTAACATGCTTGCTAATTATCAGTTTGATTGACCTCTATTTCTTGTAAAGTGGTTGTTGCAGGAACAAGGGAATGATTTCTTCGGATACTACATTTGCGAGTCCATCCGCCACACGACACGTGAGCGGGCTACTCCGACAAAAAATTTGCAGTGCTTAAATAAAAATACTCACAATTTTATTTTATTAACATCTTTTGTTTTGAGTTTCATTCATTCATATATATATATATATATATATATATATATATATATGTATGTATGTATGTATGGACCCCCTTCTTAAAATTAGATGTTTCGGATGCGGGATGAACTCCTAGCACCAGATCGCATGCAGCAATTCAAGAGGAATTGGCGGCATTCTTTCTTGACCACGTGATCGCTGAAGACGGAGAATACTATGTGGACCACGCGTCCGTATGTTAGGAGATTATATATTTGTAAAGGATAATTATTGTATATATGTAGCCTGTAGTGTCGGATAGATATACGAGAACTTGTTGTTCGACCAATCTCTCGGAGAAGGAGAGGTGGTCGATATCACTTCTCTCTGTATGCATATATGTTCATGACGATCTTCTGTTTGCTTAATTACTAGCTAGCTAGCGTGTCTAGCTAGTCCTCTCTATACGTATGTATAGTACGTAGCGTCGACCAAGCACGGACAAAAGAGAGGACACTTTTCTCTATTAATTAGCTAGCTATAGCACAATATATGAAACACCTAAATTAACCCCCCAAAATTCCCCAAACCCCCCCCCCCCCCTTTCAAAAAAACAAAAACCACAGCCATAGAAATCTTGTGGCGTGGATGCCTATTGGTCCCGGTTGGTGCCTGCTTGGGACCAAAACCCTCTGCCTGGGCTCAGCGGACAGGCCACGTGGAGGCCCATCTGTCCTGGTTCTGGATTGAACGGGACTAAAGGGTCAGGGCATTAGTACCGACCCTTTAGTCCCGGTTCATGAACCGGGACTAAAGGCCCTCACCAACCGGGACTATAGGCCCTTTTTCTACTAGTGGAAGAGGAGAATGAGTAAGATATAATAAAGATTAGTGTTGATTCAAGGGCTTGATTATCTTGCTATGATCTTTAGGGAAGATTAAAAAAGGGGGGAGAATAAAAAGAAATAAAGAGATCATAATGATCTTATGGTGAGTAGTGACTTCACATATAAAGAGTATGATGAATAAAAGTTGTTGAGAGTTGACAAACATAGTTTTGGTCATCGTTGCAATTAATAGGAAGTAATAAAGAAAGAGAGGTTCTCACATATAATTATACTATCTTGGACATCTTTTATGATTGTGAGCACTCATTAAAACATGACATACTAAAGAGTTGATGTTGGACAAGGAAGACAACGTAATGGGTTATATTTTCTTATATCCGAAATAAAGTATATTGTCATGGATCATCCAACATGTGGAGCTTGCCTTTCTCCCTCATGCTAGCCAAACTCTTTGCACCAAGTAGAGATACTACGTACTTGTGCTTCCGAATATCCTTAAACCCATTTTGCCATGAGAGCCCACCATATCTACCTATGGATTGAGTAAGATCCTTCAAGTAAGTGGCATTGTTGCATGCAATAAAAATTTCTCTCTAAATATGTATGATCTATTAGTGTGGAGAAAATAAGCTTTATACGATCTTGTGATATGGAAGCAATAAAAGCGACGGACTGCATAATAAAGGTCCATATCACAAGTGGCAATATAAAGTGACGTTCTTTCGCATTAAGATTTTGTGCATCCAACCATAAAAGCACATGACAACCTGTGCTTCCCTCTGCGAAGGGGCTATATTTTATTCTTGTCTCATACTTTATACAAGAGTCATGGTGATCTTCACCTTTTCTTTTTACATTTTATCCTTTGGCAAGCACATTGTGTTGGAAAGATCCTGATATATATATCCAATTGGATGTAAGTTATCATGAACTATTTCTGTTGGCATTACCCTTGAGGTAAAAGGTTGGGAGGCAACACTATAAGCCCCTATCTTTCTTTGTGTCCGATTAAAACTCCATAACCACAAGTATGCGTGAGTGTTAGCAATTATGGAAGACTAAATGATAGTTGAGTATGTGGACTTGCTGAAAACCTCTTATATTGACTCTTTCCGATGTTATGATAAATTGCAATTGCTTCAATGACCGAGATTATAGTTTGTTAGTTATCAATGAAGTTTCTGATTCATACTTGCCATTGTGAATAGTTTGTTACTTGAGCATAAGAAATCATACGAAAAAAAAAATATATATGTTGCTGTTATAAGAGTGATCATGATGCCCTCATGTCCGTATTTTATTTTATCGACACCTCTATCTCTAAACATGTGGACATATTTTTCGTTATCGATTTCCGCTTGAGGACAAGCGAGGTCTAAGCGTGAGGGAGTTGATACGTCCATTTTGCATCATGCTTTTATATCAATATTTATTGCATTATGGGCTATTATTACACCTTATGTCACAGTACTTATGTCTTTTCTCTCTTATTTTACAAGGTTTACATGAAGAGGGAGAACGCCAGCAGCTGGAATTCTGGGCTGGAGAACGAGCACATATTAGAGACCTATTCTGCACAACTCGCAAAGTCCTGAAACTCCACGGAAGTTATTTTTCGAATTAATAAAAAATACTGAGTGAAGAAAGTACCAGAGGGGGGCCACCCACCATCCACGAGGGTGGGGGCGCGCCCTACCCCCCTCGGCGCGCCCCCTGCCTCGTGGGCCCCCTGGCAGGCCTCCGGTGCCCATCTTCTGCTATATGAAGTCTTTTACCCTGGAAAAAATCATAACCAAGCTATCGGGACGAAACACCGCCGCCACGAGGCGGAACCTTGGCGGAACCAATCTAGGGCTCCGGTGGAGCTGTTCTGCCAGGGAAACATCCCTCCGGGAGGGGGAAATCATCACCATCGTCATCACCATCAATCCTCTCATCGGGAGGGGGTCAATCTCCAACAACATCTTCACCAGCACCATCTCCCCTCAAACCCTAGTTCATCTCTTGTATCCAATCTTTGTATCAAAACCTCAAATTGGTACCTGTGGGTTGCTAGTAGTGTTGATTACTCCTTGTAGTTGATGCTAGTTGGTTTATTTGGTGGAAGATCATATGTTCAGATCCCTTATGCATATTAATACCCCTCTGATTATGAACATGAATATGATTTGTGAGTAGTTATGTTTGTTCACGAGGACATGGGAGAAGTCTTGCTATAAGTAGTCATGTGAATTTGGTATTAGATTCGATATTTTGATGAGATGTATGTTGTCTTTCCTCTAGTGGTGTTATGTGAACATCGACTAGATGAAACTTCACCATTGTTTGGGCCTAGAGGAAGGCATTGGGAAGTAATAAGTAGATGATGGGTTGCTAGAGTGACATAAGCATAAACCCTAGTTTATGTGTTGCTTCGTAAGGGGCTGATTTGGATCCATATGTTTCATGCTATGGTTAGGTTTACCGTAATACTTCTTTTGTAGCTGCGGATGCTTGCAATAGAGGTTAATCATAAGTGGTATTCTTCTCCAAGGAAGGGCAGCACCCAAGCACCGGTCCACCCACATATCAAATTATCAAAGTAACGAACGTGAATCATATGAGCGTTATGAAAACTAGTTTGACGATAATTCCCATGTGTCCTCGGGAGCGTTTTCCTTCATATAAGAGTTTGTCCAGGCTTGTTTTTTGCTACAAAAAGTATTGGGCCATCTTTCTGCACCTTATTTACTTTTGTTACTTGTTTTTCGTTACAAATTACCTTATCACAAAACTATCTGTTACCGATAATTTTAGTGCTTGCAGAGAATACCTTACTGAAAACCGCTTGTCATTTCCTTCTGCTCCTCGTTGGGTTTAACACTCTTACTTATCGAAAGGACTATGATAGATCCCCTACTCTTGTGGCTCATCAAGGTCAACACGGGCATGGGTAGCAGGGCCACTTGCCGACGACTGCGAACCAAATCTTTGGGCCTCTAGAAATAATGCAAGCCGGAAACTGAAATACCTAGAAAGGTGAACTGAATCTTTGGGCCTCTAGAAATAATGCAAGCCTGAAACTGAAATACCTAGAACGGTGAACTGGTTCTTTGGGCCTCTAGAAATAATGCAAGCCTGAAACTGAAATACCTAGAAAGGTGAACTAAATCTTTGGGCCTCTAGAAAGATTTAATACCTCATCAAGCAGCATCAACCAATTCCATGCGTGCACCACATGTCTATACCAAGTTTAATCAGGATCTACTTTTCCAAATCAAAATTAGCGCTAGAGAGAGAAAGATCAATGATATGGCTGTGAGACAGAGAAGGAACGAACAAACTCACCCCTCTCGCGACATCCCTGGTAGATGCGCCACCGCCGCGCACAACAGATGGAGAAAAACGACCGGTGAAGGGGGAGCGGCGCGATCTTTGAAGGCCGGAGGGAGAGGGCGGCTGGAGGAGGGCGGCGGAGGTCGGACTGAGAGGGCGGCCGGAGGAGAGAGAGGGTGAGCAGCGAAGCGGCGCTTGGGAGGGTGGCCTGATGGGTAACAAAGAGGAGTCGTGCGAGGGGGGCGAAGGGAGCGATCCGGTGCGGGCAGGGGAGATTTTTTTAGTTCTCTTTTAGTGGGCCCGAGGAGAACTAACCCAATTAGAACCTCTCCACGGGGCTAGTTTTTTTAGCTGGATTAGAGCAAACTAGCTCAAACTAACCCCTCCTGTTTGGATAATTTGAGGCTATTTCAACCCAAACTAGCTCTAACTCAGGGATCCAAACAAAGAGGAGTAGTACTGTACATGCTACAGTTTGGACCGTAGCACATTGTTTTTTATGGCTATATCACCACATTGTTTTCTACTACTGGTTCACTGGGATGCCATGGTTCGCACTGCTGGTTCACTGGGCTGCCGTGGTTTGCACTCGTTCGATGTGAGTAGTAGTACTACTAGTATATACCGCAAAATTCTTTGCTCCTTCTTAGTACTACGTACTTCGCCGACATGTGGGAGAGCCTGCATCCGGGTCGACGTGTCATGCACTAGATTAGAGTGCGGAGCGGGCAGGGCATCACCCGGTCGTACCTTGATAATTCATGACTATAGTGAGTAGTCATATCACAAGTCTTTCCAGCGATAGTAACGCCATCAAATTGCACAGCCCGACCTTTCCAAAGTAAGTAAGTTGAATCCACTACTCCCTCACCCTCCTCGCCTCTCATCCAAATTGCCTCTGCTTGAAAACTGCAGCAGCGTCTATGCAGGGAAAAGCCTCGCCCTCAACTTTTAACTACACGAAAATAGTTCGAGCTTGTTCGTTCTATATAAATACTAGTATTGTATGTTTATTCACCCGTGGGGTTGTTCAATGAATGGAGGGTTGGGGAGCACAAGTGTACAATACTACTACTAGTAGTAAGTAGGAGTCGTACAGTTAGTCACCTTAAATAGAGAGTTTCTTTTCTTTAATGCCACGTACACAAGTTGAAACGCTTGTTGTGGAGAGAAAAAGATAAACACTAGTAAAGCAAGCGCTCAGGCCTCTAAACACTAGTACACTGGGTCCTGAGCGCTTGCTTTACTAGTGTTGCTCTCTTCATTCTCTAATCCTCTCCAGATCTAAACAAGACAGCGGTAGCGACATTTTCTCTGTGCTCACCGCTGGTCACAGATCCGGCCGGATTCCTTCGGCCGGTGAGGACTAAAAGGTGCATCGTTCACGCGATCATCACCGGCGAGGGAGGAAACCCACAGCTGCCGGCGGGGCCTGATCCTCTGCCCGTGCCATTCTCTCCGACACAACGCCGGCTCGGGAGGTCCTCCGACCCTTCTCCCTCCCTGTCGTATTGTGCGCAGATCGAACATGCCGCCGCCGACATCCCGACGACTCTCAGGTACAAGTTCTTCGAAAGAGGCCTTGCTCTACTACCCCAGCTCCCCACGTGTCTGCATGGGCATATTTTTCTACTTTCATCAGCTCTTCCAAATCCACCTAATTTTTTAGTATTATTAGAGGTAAAGCTACTTCATGCATTCGAATCTAGGACTTGGTTCAAACAACGAAGAAGTGGGGGAAAGTCGTAGCATGAATCTAGGACTTGATTCAAAGAGGAAATAACAGGGGGAAAGTAGTAGAGACCGGATACCCAACCGGTCTCTTGGTTGAAAAGTGAAATAATGGGAAAGCTCAGTACAAACTAGATAAGGAACAAATCTATTATTGGTTGAAAAAAGGATAGAAAGTGGCGGCTGGTGGACAAGTCAACAGAGTATGTCCAGGATTAGATTTGCTACCCTCACATAGTAAAAGGTCTCCAGAATTAGATTTTCTGCCCTGACATAGTAAAAGGTCTCCAGGATTCGATTTGCTGCCCTCACATAGTAAAAGGTCTCCAGGATTAGATTTGCTGCCCTCACAGAGCATGAACAAACTCGGCATCACCACTTTATGCCTCCTTGTAGGTACATTGTGCTGATGCGTCCACTGTCGCATGTCCTTATACCAACCTTGTGCTGTTGCTAATGTAAGGGCGCATGTTAAAATGAAGCGATCACACTGTTACCTTTAGG
Organism: Aegilops bicornis; assembly: GCA_021605145.1. Lineage (NCBI taxonomy): Eukaryota > Viridiplantae > Streptophyta > Magnoliopsida > Poales > Poaceae > Aegilops > Aegilops bicornis. Next base: position 769,393,593 of record CM038675.1, read on the forward strand.
ACATGTCTAACCGGTGTTATTGTTAATCTAATGCCTCCAGTGATATGATGCAATTAAACTGTGTTACAAATGGTACTCCTGCTGTTTTCCCCAGTATGATAAGTAAGTTTCTTCTTTACGCTGCTGAATGACCTGGTGTCCCCACGGTCCCATGCCCTTAAACAACCAACTCTTTAGCTGCTGTTGATTTACTGTATCTGGTAAACAAGCAATGCCACCATTAAAGTAATCCCATATTTGACGAATGTCATAGTTGATCGTAATGCTTCCGGTAACATGAAGCATTGCTGACGTTTTAAAATTTCTACTGTCCTTGTGTGATTGCCATTAACATAATTAAGATGCTTCTTTTTCATTTCATGTATGTTTCGTATATTCGTATTGACCAGCAACTGTTTACTTTCTATCTTTTTGTGCAGATAGGGATATCCATTTCACCTTGTTGCTATTGTGACCTTTTGGTGAACTGCACAAAACACTTTCTTTTGTAATGAGTGTCTTGTGCAGTTCAACTAAAATATCACGTGGGCAACATCTCTCAATGTTTGTGGAACTGCACAAAATGGTGATTGGAGCTTCCAAAATCTCCATCAAATTCTGCCGGTAATCTCGTGCAACATTTTATTAGCTTTTCCAAGATGAGCCATCACTGTCACCACAATGGCACTTTATTTTAGTGGAACTGCATAAAAGGATAAGCCAATTATAGTTGCACCTTACATGAGCAGGACATCCAACCTTAATGTTGCTGAATTTTAGTGCAACTACTAAAGAAGAACGTGCCAGCTCACGAGAGCAAGTACTTCTTGCTAGCTGAATGATGCAATATTTGCTTCATTTCAGGTAAACTGCAGAAAAAGGCGCATGAATTGAATCATGGAACTCCAGGCTGGCCTCATCCGAGTGGATTTGCAGGTTCACCACATCGAGTCGTGGCGGCATAGGGCCCCTCACACCGGTCAGTATTGTCCTTTATCAACATGATTGTGCTTTGTCATACTGTGCTAATGTTCTATTTTTTAAATAAAGCTATTCTATCGCAATCTTTTCTCGTTTAGGAAATAAAGTTTGCTTCAACTAGTGCCACTCTTATAGTAATCATGCTCTTTCTTATCTATGCAAATAGGAATACTCAATTACAGATGTTGTGATGGTCAAGAGCATTCGCCAAGTTCTTGGGTTGTATGACACGGCTAGCCAAGATGGACTGAATCCTGATATTCAGTTTATCAAAAGGCTCTAATGGATTGGTTCTGAATCTTGCAAGATGGGAACCAATGAGATGTGTAGGCATCTTTGTTGTAATTATTGTTTGAATCTTATTTGTCGGTTCTGAATCTTGCAAGCTGGAAATCAATGAGATGTGTAGGCATCTTTGATGTACTTATTATTTGAATCTTATTTGTTGGTTCTGAATCTTGCAAGCTGGGAAACATGACATGATGATTGAGGGAGTTCCGGACTAGGGGGTGTCCGGATAGCCGAACTATCATCATCAGCCGGACTCCAAGACTATGAAGATACAAGATTGAAGACTTCGTCCCGTGTCCGGATGGGACTTTCCTTGGCGTGGAAGGCAAGCTTGGCGATACGGATATGTAGATCTCCTACCATTGTAACCGACTATGTGTAACCCTAGCCCTCTCCGGTGTCTATATAAACCGGATGGCTTTAGTCCATAGGAGCGAACAACAATCATACCATAGGCTAGCTTCTAGGGTTTAGCCTCTTTGATCTCGTGGTAGATCCACTCTTGTAACACACATCATCAATATTAATCAAGCGGGGCGTAGGGTTTTACCTCCATCAAGAGGGCCCGAACCTGGGTAAAACATCGTGTCCCTTGTCTCCTGTTACCATCCGCCTAGACGCATACGATTCAGGACCTGCTACCCGAGATCCGCCGGTTTTGACACCGACATTGGTGCTTTCATTGAGAGTTCCTCTGTGTCGTCACCGATAGGCTCGATGGCTTCTTCGACCATCATCAATGACGCAGTCCAGGGTGAGACTTTTCTCCCCGGATAGATCTTCGTATTCGGCGGCTTCGCACTGCGGGCCGATTTGCTTGGCCATCTAGAGCAGATCGAAAGCTACGCCCCTGGCCGTCAGGTCAGATTTGGAAGTTTGAACTTCACGGCTGACATCCACGGGGACTTGATCCTCGATGGAGTCAAGCCACAGCCGAGCGTGCCGAACTGTCACGGCGAGCATGATTTAGCTCTGCAGCCGGACAGTACCCTGGAGGCACTTCGAACCCGCTCCGATCTTCAATTCGAGCCAGCTCCGCAGATCAGGGACGGATGGCTAGACACCGCCTCGGGGCTGCAACCTCTACGGCGATAGAGCGAACACCGATCTTGTCCCTCATAAAGCTCGCGACTCGAGGTGCGGACTCCTTGCCGGACTTCAAACCTCCCGCGCCCCCTCCGATCGAATCCGGTTGGGCGCCGGTCATGGAATTCACCGCAGCGGACATCTTTCAACACTCACCTTTCGGCGACATCTTGAGTTCGCTAAAGTATCTCTCGTTATCAGGAGAGCCCTGGCCGGACTGCGGTCAGGAAGGTTGGGATGCGGACGACGAAGAAATTCAAAGCCCACCCACCACCCACTTGGTAGTCAGCGTCGACGATCTAACCGACATGCTAGACGACGACTCCGAAGACATCGACGGTATGGACGACGATGCCGGAGACGACCAAGAACCAGCGTCTAACGGGCACTGGAAAGCCACCCCAGCCCACAACGTATACATGGTGGATACACCAAAAGGAAGCGACAATGAGGAAAATCAGGACGTGGCGAAGGACAACTCCCCCAACAAACAAACAAAGCAGCATAGCAAGCGCCGCCCGAAGACCGGCATCGACAAAAACGGCACCCATACGGACCCAGCCCTAGAGCAGGGGCGAAGCGATGGACGCACATGTCAACAAGCAGCCAGCCGGACATGAACCGGACAAGCAACCCATCCCGGCGAAGATGATCTTACATCACGAGCATATGAATCTTCATAAAAGGCTCGTCGCCACTGCAAGAAGTTTGAAGAAGCAAAAGCGGAAGCTCAAAACAGCGGAGGGCCTTTTCGAGAATGAGATGGAGCAAAGTACTCAACACCGCAGATAAATATGGCACTTGTCACCAGACAAAGAGCTACCCGAAGCGCAAGCTGTTGCCCGAATTTGACAAGGAGGCCTTAGAGCCTCCGCAGTCAAAAAAGAAAGAAGCCGCCTGGCCGGATAGACAACCAGATGACAGGCCAAGAGCAACAATGGGCGCCGCACACAAGCCGGCACACGATCATCATAAAGATCCTCGGAAAAAGGATAACCCGGCCAGGTCTATCCATGGGCCAAAAAAGAAGACTCCAGGAAGTAACACAACCAGCCGAGCATTTGAAGACAACGGCACACCCCAAATCTGAGCGCGCACACCCACTATTTTTACCGACGAGGTCTTTGGATCATGGATTTCCAGTGAGTTCAAACCTGTAAACATAGAGGCATAATGACGTAACAACAGACTTGAGTCCTGGATTGAGGATTATATCCTACACATACATATGGCAAGAGGAGACGATCTCCATGCCATAAAATACCTACCCCTCAAGCTCAAAGGGCCGGCTCGGCATTGGCTTAAAAGCCTCCCAGAAAATACGATTGGAAGTTGGGAAGAGCTTGAGGATGCGTTTCGAGCAAATTTTCAGGGGACTTATGTCCGGCCTCCGGATCTGAGCGATTTAAGTCACATAACTCAACAGCCCGGAGAGTCAAGACGCAAATTCTAGAACAGGTTCCTCACTAAAAAGAACCAAATAGTCGGCTGTCCGGACGCTGAAGCCTTAGCGGCCTTTAAACACAACGTCCGAGACGAATGGCTCGCCAGACACCTCGGCCAGGAAAAACCAAGAACAATGGCCGCACTAACAAGCCTCATGACACACTTTTGCGCAGGGGAAGACAGCTGGCTGGCTAGATGCAGCACCAGCGACCCGAGTACATCCGAAATCAGGGATGGAAATGGGAAATCACGACGCAGAAAAGATCAGCGCCGGAATAAGGAAAATGGCCCAAATAGTACGGCGGTCAACGCCGGATTCAAAAGCTCTCGGTCGAACAACAAAACACTGCCCCTAAAGGATAACAGTGACGAGCTATCCAACCTAAACAAGATTCTGGATAGACTGTGTCAAATACATGGTACCTCCGGAAGCTCGCAAACCATACCCACAGATTGTTGGGTCTTCAAGAAGTCCGCCGACTTAACGCCGAACACAAGGGGCTCGACACACCAAGTGAAGGTGACGAAACCCAAAAGCAGCACTCCGAAAAACAAAAGAATTTCCCACTAGAAGTCAAAACAGTGAACTCACTTCTTGTGATAACACACAGCGGCACCTGCCATACCAGGACACCGTCCGCATAATGGGGATAGAACCTACCAAAATTCGCTATAGCAGCACTTCCTTCAAAGGAATGACGACAGGCCCTCTTTATTATACAGGCTCTGTACCACTAGAGGTTGTGTTCGGTTCATCCGACAACCACCGTCGCGAAAAGCTCACTCCCCATCGCCACATTTAGCAGTAGCCCTTAAGCACTACTGGGGCGCACAGCTTTCGCCCGCTTTAATGCAATACCACATTACGCGTCTCTTGTGCTTAAAAATGCCCGGTCCACGTGGCATAATCTCAAAACTCCAGGTGCCTCTCGACCACGGAGAATGTGCGGCTGCCTCGACAGCCACACATTAATCCGACCTTGCAGGTCAAAGCCCCTAAAAACAGGTCATTTAGACCTCGGACATGGTTAGACGAGTCCGGCGTAACTTAACAAGGGCTTCCCAGCATACCCCTTTTTTTTTGGGGTCACAGACATAAATGATGAAAGCCAATAAAGCTCAACTTTCTTCATCTTCCAAATTATACTTTATTTTAATACAATTTTTGCACGATATTTCTTAGAAACTAAGTCCTTCTCTTTTACAGATGAAGCACGTGCTACACCCGTCCAGGATACAGCACAACGAAGACACAGGCGCAGACGTGCAGTAGGGACCCATTGCAAGGATTCTTTTCAGATTAAGACCCTGCGTAAACCTTTCTTACTGTCTCTTGTTCATACACATCCCCCGATTTCCTACCAGAGCCGAGGAGGAGGCTGGCATTTTGGCATCGGTCACGTCAGAAGTTCCCGCCTGTACCTGGACACTAGGGGCTTAGGGCTTTGTTCTGCCCGATATCATAAAGACCAAACACCTCAGGGAGTGTTCGGCGTCTCGAGTTAGGCCTTATATGCATCAGCTCCGAATCATGTCTTTGGTCAAATGTTGGGTTTGCCCGGCTCCTGTGTTTTGCTGCCTTATGTTCCGTATCATCGGTTAGCGGCACCGTGGAGAACTACTGCGATTGTGCCCAGGTTCGGCCGGAGAGCACCTCGAGAGAAAGCCAAAACCGACCGTCATGATATAGCGAGAGACTGGTCAACCACTCGATCGACCATTGGAATGTTTAGAATTCCTCCGCTTTGACGGAGGACCGCTTCAGTCGAGCACATACGGCGCCCGAAGTTCGAGAAGCGGTGCCATCGAGGCTATATAGTAGCCCCACATTCGAGCTCCTATGGCTAAGTGAAAGTGATAAAGCATTATAGTCCGGTTGCCTAGTTTGCTATGCTATCACCTCCTTAAAAGGACCAAGACGTTGGATTAAGTGTGAAAAAGCGTTTTTCTTTTTGCAAACACCCCCGCACCATGTGTGTGGGGCTGAAAGCCAAAGGCGCCATCTTTCAGATTATACATACATATACGGCCGCCAGAAGATAGTTCAATACTTGAACACACAAGTATAAAAAGTCATTGCATTATAAACATGATCCTAGAAATCATACATGTCATTCAAACATAACATCTTTCGAGCACTGCGACTCTATTATACGAGCGCCCTGCAGGACCTCCTCAAAGTAATGCTCAGTGGGGAATCGGCTTTTGTCTGAACCCCGGGATGCAACAGCGGTGGCATCCATCTCCGCCTAGTGTGTTTTACCATGGGCGAGAGCCATCCGTGCTCCTTCTATGCATGCCGACCGCTTCATCGCCTTAATATGCGGCACTGCCCCAAGGAATTGCTGCAACAAGCCAAAATAACTCTTCGGCTTGGGCCTTTTCGGCCACAGATGAGCGACCACATCTGTCATGGCTAGTCCGGACAATCTATTCAGTTCAGCCCACTCAACCAGCCGATCACTCAACGGAAGTGGACGCTCCGGACTATGGAATTGAGACCAGAAAAGCTCTTCCATTTCATGATCCTCCTGGCTTCGAAAGTGTACGACTGCGTCCGCCTCACTCGCCGCCAAGTCCAAATAAGGATCCTCCGCACCGTACAATCGGCCCAGCTGAGCATACTTCGGATCCGTGAACTTCCTACGCAGCATAAAGCCAGCTAGAATGTCTCCGGCCTGACGCAGTTCCTCCTTCATAGCCCGCATCACACTACGGGCATCCTTGGCTTCGGCATCGGCCTTCTTCAGGTCCTCTTGCTCCGCTCGGCGTTCTCCTTCAAGAACCTCCAGGCGGTCGGTAGCAACTTTTAATTTCATGGCCATTCCGCCATCTCCTCCTCGCTTCGGCGGTGAGCAGCCTTCTCGGCTTCTAGCTCTTTCGCTGCCTTCAAGGCAGCCGCCTCGCTTTTACGCTTGCTCCTTGGCCCAAGCAAGTTCTGCTCGAAGGTCTTCCACAAAGAAGCGGCACCATCTGCATCAAGCATACAACTTGTAAGGAATGGGCATCAGCTCCCTTACTAAGCGATCATGAGCAACCACATACCTTGTGACTCATCCGATCGTTTATTTACCAAATGAGATGTCCGCATCTGCAGCGTCGAGTTGCTTCTTCAGCTCGGCGAATCCATCAGTCCGGCTGGCCACCGAACGTTCCGCCACCTGCATAGGAAAGGCGACAGTTAATAACTGAGATTATGATCCTAGGCACGCTGTCGTTTTCGACAGCATACCAAGTCTCAGGGGCTACTATCTATACAGGGCGCATTTTATATGCATAACTGTCAGAAGGTACATCATTTTTGCATACCTCAAACCCCGTCAGTAAGCTTCTGACGGCTTCATGCAATCCGCTCTCCGCGGATGTAATTATTTCAATCACCGTAACCATTAGAGCACGGTGATCTTAAGAAAAAGCCGCTCGCCCGAGCAGATCCTTCAGCTCCTCCGATCGCACGCCACTTGGCGCCGGACCTTCCGGCCCCGCCGGACTTGGGGGAACCCTCTGCGACGACACCTCCGGGTCATCCGCTTCACATGAGGATGCGATAGGTGGAGGCATTTCGCTCTCCATCATCTCCGGAATAAGATCCCCCGAAGACGAGCTCTCCTGAGAAGGGCTGAGGTCCGAACTACAAGGTACAATTTCGATTATCCTCATGAATAAACACAGGGATGTTCCTTATTTACAAGACCCCTTCTTTTTACTTACGGCTCGCTGGAGGGCTGATCCCCTCGGGGAAATAATGCGGCTGGGTTACTTCCCAACGCCGGACTCTCTGCCGAAGATTCCCTTCCCCTCTTTGAGGCCTTGACCTCCGGGTCTTCCGAAGCGGTCCTCTTCTCTCTCCTCGGAAGGCGGGACTCTTAATCCCTCCTTCCTTGATAGCCTCCTTCGCAGAGGCAGTTGCTTCCCGCTCCCCCTTCGCCTTCTTCAAAAGGCGCGACCTTCAACATCTTGGTCAGCATGGGATTCGGCGTGGTCTCGGGGAGGGGAGCCGGACACCTTATTAACTTTGCCTTGGCTATCCCCTCCTGTTCAAGTCACGGCTCCTTTATAGGGCATATATATGAAATAAATGAATGAACAGCTTGTCCGGTTCTGGGACTACTTACTTGAGTATGTCTGGGCGATTACAGCTTAGTCCTGCGTCCTCGGTCAAGTCCGGACACTTCTCTTGTGGTCCGAAGAACAGTTTATACATCTCCACAGGCGTCGTGCCCATGAAATTTTGGAGAGCTCGTGGTCCCTCCGGATTGAATTCCCACAGGCGGAGGGGGCGACGTTTGCAGGGCTGAAGGCGCCGGATCACCATAACCTGTGCCACTGCAACCAGATTGATCCCTCTTTCCTGGAGATCTCGAATACGGCCCTGCAGCAGGGGAACGTCCTTGGATGGCCCCCAGTCGAGCCCCTTGTTGACCCATGATGCCAGCCGCTGTGGTGGACTGGCGAAGGCGGGGCGCTGCCCATTTGGTGCCCCTGGGAGCGGTGATATAAAACCACTCCTGTTGCCACAAACCAAGCTCCCCTTGGAAAGAGCCCTCGGGCCACGGAGCATCAGCACATTTGCTTATGACTGCCCCTCCGCACTTTGCTTGCTGCCCCTTGATCGTCTTTGGCTCCACCTTGAAGGTTTTGAGCCACAATCCAAAGTGGGGGGTAATGTGGAGGAAGGCCTCACATACGACAATGAATGACGAGATATGGAGGATGGACTCCGAATTCAAGTCGTGGAATTCTAGCCCATAATAAAGCATGAGCCCCCACACAAAGGGATCCATCGGGAAGCTTAAACCCCGAAGGAAGTGGGACACGAAGACCACGTTCTCGCCGGGCTCAGGAGTGGGAATGACCTGCCCTGGAGCAGGCAGCCTATGCGAGATCTCGCCGGTTAGATACCTGGCGTCTCGCAGCTTTAGCACATCCTCTTCTATGACGGAGGAAGACATCCATCGGCCATACTGGTCGGAGCCGGACATCGTCGAAAGTCCGAAGCGCCTAAATCTGAAGCTTTGGGTGATTGGAACTCGAAGCGTGAGGTGAACTCGATGGAGGGTGTAAAAAGAAGAGGGCCTTGGTCTCATTATAAAGAGGTTGAATACCAAGAGCCCACCCCGTGGTCGATTAGGACTCGCCTTTGATAGAGAAGGCAGGCCAACGGGCACGGTTGGGTTACCCACGTCCGTATTGATGAGAATCCCGGAATAAGGGGGCACGATCTACGCTTTGATAAGACGTGCCAAGGAAACCGCCTCACTAAAACACGCTGAGGTGGAACAATAAAAAACGATTCATATAAAGTCCTGGCCGTGGTGTGATGTCACGCCGCGGAATACGTCAGCAGATCTGTGCAAAAATTATTCTCTCTACGGTGTTATGTGGAACTTGTTTTGCAGAGCCGGACACTATCCTTGTGTTCAAAACCTTCTATGAAGTATTCAGAGGAGGAACCCGCCTCGCAATGCCGAAGACAATCAACGCACTGGACTCGTCGTCATTGAAGCCTAGTTCAGGGGCTACTGAGGGAGTTCCAGACTAGGGGGTGTCCGGATAGCCGAACTATCATCATCGGCCGGACTCCAAGACTATGAAGATACAAGATTGAAGACTTCGTCCCTTGTCCGGATGGGACTTTCCTTGGCGTGGAAGGTAAGCTTGGCGATACGGATATGTAGATCTCCTACCATTGTAACCGACTACTGTGTAACCCTAGCCCTCTCGGTGTCTATATAAACCGGATGGCTTTAGTCCATAGGACGAACAACAATCATACCATAGGCTAGCTTCTAGGGTTTAGCCTCTTTGATCTCGTGGTAGATCCACTCTTGTAACACACATCATCAATATTAATCAAGCAGGACGTAGGGTTTTACCTCCATCAAGAGGGCCCGAACTTGGGTAAAACATCGTGTCCCTTGTCTCCTGTTACCATCCGCCTAGACGCACAGTTCGGGACCCCCTACCCGAGATCCGCCGGTTTTGACACCGACAATGATGCAGAGGACAACAACCATAACAACCAGTTCAAACTTGGTAGTATTATCTGTGTGAAAGTGCGACAAATGTGTTGGTCGTGTGTGTCCTGAGAATAATAATTCTAATTATTGTGCATGTTGATCCTGTGGCACTGATAGAATGAGCCAATGCATTGCTTGTTGTCGGGGAGGCTGATCGTACCCACGGACACCTATGGGGCCGGCGGAGCATGCCCCTTTGTGGTTCGGAGGGGGGCGGAGGTCGCACGAAGAGCGGATCGAGGCGATGCACACGAGCGGTTTACCCAGCTTCGGAGCTCTCCGGAGAGATAAAACTCCTACTGCTGCTTGTTTGATCTATTGTATTCTTGCTAGGGAGCAATGCGAGCTACAAAACCTAGCGTGAGTGTATCTAGTCTAAGGCTAGTCGAATGAACCGAACCTTGCGAAAGACGCGAACCGAACCTTGCGAAAGACGCGAACCGAACCGCCAACCTCCTTCTACGTTGCACTCGGGCCTCCTTTTATATGCTCAAGGGGTCTCCGACAGGTGGCAACATAGACGAGGGTACAAATGTAAAAACAGGAGTTGGTACACCTACTTGAACAGTGTACAGTGCAAAATACCTAACTCTGACGGCAAGGGACAAAAGCAATAAATGCCCGTCGTTGTTGCCCAAACAGTGTAACAGAGACCGTCAGGTGCGCCTCCGCTCGCCACGATGGCGAGCCTATCAGCGCCGCTTATCGCTGCTCTCCGCTGGCAGCACAGCCGCTCCACACGCGCCCATGGAACGGTCCCATGGCGACACGTCGCTGGGTGAGCTGGAGCGGAGACGGAGAGAAGTTGCATGCCGCGGCCGAATCCTTGTCGCGCCCGGAGGCTTGTCGCGCTCCGGGCCTTCCCGGCAAGCTCCTCTTGCCGGGGCCGTGTCTTCTGCGTGCACAGGTGGCCTTCCGGACGAGCTCCTATTGTCGGGACCTTGTCTTCTCAATCTAATACTTTGTTCTTGAATGGCTCCAAGGGAGCCACGGAGGAAGTTGGCGGTGGCGAGGCGAACCTTGCCGCGGGGTGCTGCAACTGTCCATGCACGAGTACGGGATACTAGGGTACCCCTACTCTAGTACACCGACAGGAGCCCCCGGGCCTGGGCCGTACACGGTGCCGAAGCGCTTGTCGGGCCAGGCCAGAACTGTGCACGGACACGCCGCAGCCTCGACCACGCCAAGAACCCGCCCCGGACCCACCACGATCCCCACTAACGGCACGCACCGGACGTGGCGTCGTGCGAGAGATCGTGGGCGCGGTCGTGGGGGGTTCTTTATTAATATAAGCGGAACGTCCGCCCCCCTCCTCCCCTTTATAAGTGGAGGAAACAGAGGCAGGCCGACCACTCCTGCCATTGCCGTCTTGTCAAGAAACCACCGCCGCTCCCCTCGTCTTCTCCGGTGCGAAGAGAGCAGCGCCCCGCCCCCTTTCGCCGCAAGCACACTCACCGCCGTCGACCTCCCCCGCCCCCCCTCGCCATGGCTCCAAAAGCCGATAAGGAGAGGGGCGCTGTCGGCCGAGGCGCAGCGGTTTCATGGCGCTGCGCAAGGAGCGAAGCCGTCTTCCCCGCAGCTCGGTGCACGGAGCTGCGGGACGTTTACTATCTTTTCTGGTCGACGGAGACTCGAGCGCATCCGGCGACGAGGGTGCTCCCGCCTCCGCCGCTGATCCGCCCCAACAGGGTACCCTTTCTTCGCCCTTTTCTTCTATTGCGGTCTTTGCTCGCCGTATTCCGAGTTCTTTTGCGACATAATGAACACCTTTGGCCTCCGCCTCCTTGATTTCACCCCCAACGCCATCTTGACCATGGCAGTTTTCGCAAGATTTGTGCGAAAACTTTGTCGGAGTCCACCCGAACGTGGCACTCTTCCGCCATTTCTTTGTTCCCCGCGTCAAGAGAGGAGAGCCCCTTGCCGGAGGATAGCCTGGGTCTCTAGGATCGGCAAGAAAGAGGCCTACCTAGAGGGGGAGTTCCGGAACAAGTGGGAGGAGTGGAGAGCCAACTGGTACTGGGTCGTAGAAGAGGACCCACAACCCTTCACCGTCGTGCGCCAAACCCCAATTGCGCGCGGCAAGGATTGGAGTAACTTGGCGCCGGAGGATGCGAGGCTGGGGATAGCTGTGACCCGAATTCTGCGCCTCAGGCTTGCCGGGTTAACTGTTGGCGCAGTTGGCGCAGACTTCATTCGCCGCCGCATCGCTCCCTTGCAGGAAAGGAGGAGGCCTGCTTGGGAGTTCCAGAATGCGGCGGACATCATGAGGCTGCGCCCGGTCCTGAATTGGAACTTCACCGTCATGGAGCTGGATTCAGTGCTGCTCGAGTTGTTCAAGAACGACCCCGAACATCCAGAGTGGTTCAGGTTGCCGCGAGGGGTCATCCCACTGTGCAACAACTCGGCGCTCGACCGCATCCACGCCATGATGCCACTGTGCGACTCCCACGGGATCGTCCCGACCTGGCAGGAGCCCCCCGACGAGGTCGTGCAGCAATTCTTCGATGATTTGCAAGAAGTGCCGATCCGCGCCGACGAGCAGAAGAGGCTCACCCGCGACACCACCGACCAGGAGATGGCGTGGATCGCCACCAGAGCGTAGGAGGCGGCAGCAGCCGCTGCCGCTGGAGCCTTTGGGTTCACCGTGGAGGAGGCGGACGCGGCGAAGGCGGAAAGCTCGCTGGCGAGGGAGGTCGCCGGCGAGGACGAGCTTGTCGAGCTCGAGGCCGGGACGAGTGGACCCGCCGAGGGCGCTTCTTCCCCGCCGCCAAGCGACTTGCTGCCAGCGGAGCCCTCGGCTCCGCCGAGGAGGCGTCTCCGCAGGGCTGGAGACGAGCCGGGGCGACAGGTCGGCCCACAACTGCAGCGCCGCCGACGGCGCTCCACCGCTGCAAGCGAGGTTACATGAGCGCCCCAAACTGCAGCGACAACCGGGCGGAATCTTCTCGGGCCGACGCCCGGCGCCTCCGCCAAGCGGCCAAGGGAGCCCACTCCCCGCCTCATCGCACCGGAGGCAGGCGGAGTTTGACTTCTCCGCTCGGCCAGCCCGAGGAGGAAGGCGAAGAGTAAGCTTCTCGAGATTGTGCTTGTATGTCTTCAATTTTATTGCTTCATCTTGAATCTGATTTGCTTGCTCGACTCTTTCCTTTTCGTGACGCTGGCCCAGAGAGCGCGAAGAGGGCCAAGATCCCGACGGTCGTCGTTGAGGACGATTCTCCCGTGGCTGACGGGGACGCGTCGAGACCGCCTGTCGGACCCGCAACCCTTCCCAGAGCAGCCCCCAAAGACAGCCCCCTGAGTAAGTGTGCAGTTTTCTTCTTGCTATTGGGCGTGCGGGGTGCCCTTCTTTGTTGATATTTGATCGTGCTTGTGCAGGAGCAGAGAAGTCTCATCAGGAGGGCTCGGAAGCCACCTCCGAGATCCTGCCCGCTGCCACTACGCCGCCAAGGGAGGACTCCCCGGCAAGGGAGCTCCCTCCGACAAGGGAGGTCACCCCGGCAAGGGAGGCCACTCCGGCAAGGGAGGCTACCCTGGCAAGGGACGGCGCCAGCGACCCTCCAGTGGTCGAGGCGATGGCTGCGGATCCCGTTACAGGTAACTCCCCTACACAAAAATCTCCCTTGGGCTTGCTTTCTTTTGTTTCTCTCTTTTTGGATATCTGCTTGACTGCTCTTTCTTCGTCTGACGCAGACCCGATGGAGGTTGAAATCGCCGGCGAGGAGGAAACGCCAAGGCAGCACCGACGAGGCCGCCGTCGAGGAAGAAGAGGTCATCGTCGTGGAAGAGGAGGCCGTCGCCGACGAGCCTGTTGGCGAGGAGGCCATCGAGGCTGCCGACGCAGAGGCCGGCGAGGGGTCGGACTGTCGTACTGACGGCCCTGAGGCCGCAGGAGCGACAAGCACTACACCGACAGCCGACTCCCCCGCTGCCGCTTGTGGCGCCAGTTCGAGGAGCCCCAGCCCGTGCCTACACGAAGGCCGCGAGGCGTCTTCATCAAGCTCCCCGGGAGCCGAGCCTGTGGCGCCAATGAGGGCGAGACCTTCGACGGCGAAGCTACTCGCCTCATTGGGCTGACGCTGGTGGACGCGCCAAGTAGCAAAGAGCGGCGAAGTCCGAGGAGGAGCAGGCGAAGAGGCTGTTGTCGCTCTACCGCGCCCGCCAGGCCAAGTTAGAGACCCGGGAAGCCCTTGTCGCGAGGGCGGGGGCGGACATGGAGAAACGCGCCGAGGAGCTCCAGAGCGCCAACAAAGAAGCCCTCTGCGACGTGGCGGACGCGCGTGCACAGCTCGCAGAAGAGCGCACGGCCTTCATCCTTGAGAAGGCCGCAGCCGATGAGGAGCAGCGGCTGGCTGCCGAGAAGCTCGCCGCGCAGGAAAGCGAGTTGGCGCAGCGAAAGGTCAACATGGACAGCCACGAGGAGGACCTTTCCGCGCGTGAGGAGTCGCTTGGCGGGGCGCTTCAGGAAGCGAAGGACGCTGCCGCAGCCGCCGAGGCCGCCAAGGAAGAGCTAAAGGCGAAGGTGGCATAGCTGGAGGCCACCCTCAAGAAGAGCGGCGAAGAGCTTGTCGTGCTCAAGCGTGAGCGCGAGAAGGACGCCCACACGCTGGGCGAGCTGCAGGTCCGTCTCGCTGACAGGGCCAAGGAGCTCGACGCCGCCAAGGACTCCAAGGCGGATCTGCAGCTGAAACTGACCACTCTGACGCAGACGTTGGATGGTGCCAGAGAGCGGGAGGCGGGCTTGTTGGAGGCGATCAAGGCCAAGGAGGAGCTGCTGGCGAATGCTGCCTCCGTCCAGAACACCTTAAGGGAGAGCGTGGAGCACTGGACCGAAGGTCTTGTGGACACCGCCGCCGACATCCACAACGAGCTGATGGAGCTGGGATGGCGGACCTTGCATTCTCCTCGACGAGCATCTCCAACCCAGCGTCAAGCTTAGCCTATTCTTCAAAGGCGTGGTGACGGGCCTCCGGCGACTCCGGGAGGAGGTCCCGGCAGCTGGCCGAGGAATCGCGCCAAGTTTGTGCGGGGCCCTCGAGAAGGTGTTGATGAAGGTGGCCTTCCGCAACCCGGCCTCAACCTTAACGGCGTCCTCAGATCCTTGCCGTGCGAAGCCAACGTGGAGGAGCTTCAAAGCCCTTGTCGCACCCATTGTGGACAAGGTGAACAAGATCAAGCGGATCGAGGGCGACCGCGTGGACTAGGCCGTAACCTTATCTTTCCCTTGTCGCTGCCGATCATGTTTAGAAAACTTTGTTAGATCAGCGACAAGTTATTCTGTAATATACTCTATCTTAGGTGAATCGATCAATGCAATGTTATTTCCTCTATTTGATTTCTTCCTTTGTATGTTATTGCCCTACGCTTTTCAGGGAAACTTGCCGGTGCAGGCACCCTTGCCGCGAGCGCCGAGTGCGGAACTTCAGCAGCCTGCTGGCGGGGTCGCTACCGACAAGCAACCTTGTCGCGGACTAGCCGCAGCTCACTTAAGTTGTTGAGCGGACTCGAAACAAAGTAAGGGCGCGACCAGTCACGATTTGGTTCCTCTGCGCACAGGTTTTCCATACAAAGTGCTATCGTTCGAGGAAGATAACGAAAATTTAAAAATTGATTGCTCAAACTTTGGCAACTTAGCTTTTCTGTTTCCTGCTTCCCGATGAGGTGAAACTTCCTCGAGCTGTGCCTGGTCCATAGTATTATCTCCTCCTCCCCCCTGGTTAACTTGTGCGCGAGGGAGCCTTCCTTTCTTTGAGAGAAGAGAAAGAAGAGGAAATAACGTTATGGAGCCTAGCGGCTCGATTCTGCTTACCGGGTGTGGTTGCTGCACAAAGTGTTAGCCAAAGCATGCAATAAATTGATGAAAGCATGAACTTGACAAGTCGTGCGCAACACACGAGCTTTACTGATGCACGGGTTCTGCGCCGCTTTGTCTGATTACATGCAATAGCGGCAAGACTTGTACAAAAGGTGGTTGCCGGAACGGATTTCGACAACCGCGCCCTATGGGTAAAACTTACGAAGATGCTCAATGTTCCAGAGTTGCTCACCGGAATGCCATCTTCGGTCTCAAAGGCGGACAGCGCCGAGGCCTAGTGACTCGTTTCACCCGATAAGGGCCTTCCCACTTCAAGGCCAACTTGTTTGAATTCTTGGCGGACTGAACGCACCGAAGAACAAGGTCGCCTTCCTCGAGACTTCGCACTAACCTCGCGGGTTATGGTAGCGACGCTAGGCTTCTTGGTAGCGGCGGCTCGCACAACGGCTCAAGACGATCCTCCTCGAGGAGCAGTCGGCCATCTTGTCGCAGCTGCTCTTGCTCAAGCTCATCATAAGCGAGTACTCGAGGCGATCCGTGTATACGAGTTCCATGGGGAGAACTGCCTGCTGCTCCATAGACTAGAGCAAAGGGTGCTCGGCGCTGGCTCGATTTGGCGTCGTCTGATCGACCAAAGAACCACCGGCAGCTCCTCGATCCAGCTTTCTTCCGCACTTGTGCAGCTGTCGAAAGTTCTGGTCTTGAGCCCTGACACGCACTTTAGCATTTGCCCTCTTCGCTTGACCGTTGCTTCTCGGGTGAGCAACGGAAGCCAAGCAGAACCTTGGCGCCAAGGTCTTGGACGTCTTGCATGAAGGTGCGACTCAGAATTGTGTGCCGTTGTCGGTGATGATCCTGTTAGGGATTCAAACGGCAAACAATCGACTGAAGAACTTGACCGCCGATCGCGGCTTGTCACCTTCCTCATCGCTTCCACTTCCGCCACTTTGTGAACTTGTCGATGGCAACGCATAAGTACTCAAAGCCCCTGGCTTCGGGGAAGGGGCCGAGGATGTCGAGCCCCAGGACCGAAAAAATGGCCAGGATAAAGGGATCGTCGGGAGAGCTTGAGCTGGCTAGTGTATCTGTTTGGAATGGAACTGGCACGCTTCACACTTGGTTACTTGTGCAGTTGCATCTTGGAGGGCTGTCGGCCAGAAGAAACCTTGCCGGAAAGCTTTGCCGGCAAGTGTTCTTGCGCCAATGTGGTGACCACATATGCCTCCATGTATCTCTGCCAACAGCTTCTGTCCATCTTCCCTGGGATACACTTCAATTTCACACCGTTGAGTCTTCTTACATGCAGTATGCTATCGACAAACTGGTACATACTTGACTGCCGGGCTACTCTTTCCGCTTCTTCTTGCTCTTCGAGAAGTTCTCCTGTCTGAAGGAAGTGGACAATCTGCTGCGCCCATGTTGGAGCTTGCGGCTCGACAACAAGGACTAAATGCACATCTACTGCTGCGGGAACATCAGCTTCTACGGCAAGAGCCTGTGGCTTTGCCGGAGCTAGATGCTCCCCGACAAGCTTGCCGGAGCAAGACTTGTCGGGAGCGTTTGCTTCAACGATACAAACCTCGGGTCTGCCGGAGCAGATCGCTCCTCAAAGACCTGTTGGTGTTGATCTTGGGGACCTTTGCAACGACGGCTTCGGAAGCTCAGCCGGAAAATAGTCACCAGAGGCCAACTTCCTCTTCTTATTCTGCCTGTTGATGGTGTTACGGTCGGTTGAGTCAGCTTGAGCACAAAGATCCCTGGTTCCACGGGTAGCTTGAGTGCGGCGCACTTTGATGAGACCATCGGCAATATCATTCTCGAGCTCTTGGAACATGTTCCATTTGCGAGGCCGTCAAAGTGCTCTTCCAGCTTCCTCACTTCATCGGCGTAGGCTTCCATCAACGGACTCTGGTAATCTTTGTTGACTTGGCGGACTGACGAGTTGCGAGTCACCCACGACAATAAGCTTCTTGATCCCAAGGTCCACTGCGATCCACGAGACCGGCAAGCAAACCTTCATACTCTGCGGTATTGTTTGTCGCTTGCTCCTTGGGAAAGTGCATCTGGGCGACGACTTGAGGTGCTCTCCGGTGGGTGCGATAAGCGACGCCGCAAGACCGGGCGCCTTGCAGCGAGAAGGCACCATCAAAGTACATCAGCCACTCTTTGCTGGCTTCTTTGACGGGAATGCTCTCTCCGTAATTTCTTCATCTGGCGTTGGCGTCCATTCTGCTATGAATTCTGCCAAGGCTCTGCTTTGGATAGTTGATGTGCTTTCAAACTTAAGACCAAAGCTTGACAGCTCCAGTGCCCACTCGACAATCCTGCCTGTCGCTTCGGATTCTCGCAAGATCCTCTTCACTGAAAAGCGAGTGACAACTGTGATCTCATGTGCTTGGAAGTAATGGCGCAGCTTTCTCGAGGCCATGAGGAGGCCGAAAAGCAATTTTGCACACGAGTACCTTGACCTAGCCCCTGCTGAAGGGAACCGACAAAGTAGATCGGGCGCCGCACCATCCTCTTACGCATCTGCTGCGTGCGTCTTGGCGGACTCGTCCTTGTCGGGACCAGAGCTTGTCGTGAAGCCCCCGCTTGTCGCTGGGCGTGCTTGCCGCGTTGTTTGGCTCGTCATCCGCCTCCCTCTCCGCCACTAACGCAGCACTAACCACTTGATTGGTCGCCGCTATATACAGCAGCAACTTCTCTTGTGGCTTAGGTGCGACAAGTGTTGGAGTGGAGGACAGTATCTCTTCAAGTCCTGCAGCGCAGCCTCCGCTTCGGAGTCCATTTCTTGGACCTGCCTTTTTCAAGATCTTGAAAAATGGCGAGGCGCTCA
Organism: Aegilops bicornis; assembly: GCA_021605145.1. NCBI lineage: Eukaryota > Viridiplantae > Streptophyta > Magnoliopsida > Poales > Poaceae > Aegilops > Aegilops bicornis. The sequence continues at coordinate 769,412,044 of CM038675.1, forward strand.
GCAGAACCTAGAAATAAACCTCTTTGAGAGCAGCCACGCGAACCGGCAAGTCTTCAGACGTCCTTGATGCGCTTTGGTGCTTCAATCTGCTCAATGGCCTTGATCTTTTCGGGATTAGCTTCAATTCCCACGAGACACGAAGAACCGAGAAGCTTGCCGTAAGGGACTCCAAACACGCACTTCTCGGGGTTGAGCTTGAGGTTGATCTTTGGCGCAGATTTGCAAAGGTCTCGTCCAAATCTTGAACCAAAGTTGCTTTGTCCTTGCTCTTGACCACTATGTCATCCATGTAGGCTTCTACATTTTTGTGCATTTGCGGCTCAAAAGCGTCATGGACTACCCTTGCAAATGTTGAACCAGCGTTCTTCAAACCGAAATGCATCCGTATGAAACAGTATGTCCCACATGGTGTGATGAATGCAGTCTTCTCCTCATCTTCTTCAGCCATGAAGATCTGATGGTATCCTGAGTAGGCATCAAGAAACGAAAGCAAATCACATCCAGCCGTGGAGTCAACAATCTGGTCAATGCGCGGCAAGGGAAACGGATCTTTGGGACAAGCTTTATTAACATCCTTGAAGTCAATACAATGTCTCCATTTCCCATTTGCCTTGCGCACGACTACAGGATTGGACAACCACGTTGGATGGAGCACTCCTCTGACAAGGCCTGCTGCTTCCAGTTTCTTGATCTCTTCGACTATGAATTCTTGGCGCTCCACTGCTTGCTTCCTGACTTTTTGCTTGACGGGCCGCGCATGAGGACAAACGGCCAGGCGGTGCTCAATCACTTTCCTGGGAACACCGGGGATATCAGACGGTTGCCATGCAAATACGTCGACATTCGCCGCAGGAAAGCAACGAGCCGCCTTCTTCCTATTTAGGGTCGAGAGAGGCACCGATGGTGAAGGTACCACCAGCGCCCGTCCTCCTTGGCGGGCACCTTCTTGGTCTTGGCGGAGCCACCATCTTCTTGCACTTGCGGTGGAGCTCGATGGTGCGTCCTCGACGGTAGCGCAGCACTCGAAGAGGTGCGCTTGCGGAGTGAGCATCGAGCCCTTGCGGACTTGGACTTGTTCTTCTTCCCCGGGAGCTTCAGCGGCAAGTGTTGGGCGATGCAGCGGCTGCTGCATCCCGGTAGATCTTGTCGGCACAGATAAGGGCATCCTTCTTGTCGCCATGGACAGAGATAACGCTTATCGGGCCTGGCATCTTGAGAAGGTTGTATGCGTAGTGAGAGGCTGCCATGAACTTGGCGAGTCTTTGGGCCAAGTATCCCATTGTAAGGCAATGGGAAATCGGCGACGTCAAATGTAACCCTCTCAGTCCTGAAGTTCAGCTCGCTGCCAAATGTGACCGGCAACGTAATCTTCCCCTTCGGTTGGCTCCTTCCCGGATTGATTCCTTGGAAGGCTCGGTCTCTTCGAGCTTCATTGTCGATTTGAAGCTTCGGAGCACCGCGGAGGAGATCAGATTCAAGCCGGCCCGCCGTCAACTAACATTTTGTGACCTTGAGGTTGCGGATGGTTGGAGAGACCAACATCGGCAAGCACCCGACCGCATGATTATGCGATCGGTGGTCCTCAATATCAAAAATGATAGGCGTCTTGGACCACTTCAGAGGCTTATGCGACTCTACGGATGGTTCCGCTGCATTGACCTCCCGCATCCATTGCTTGAGTTGGCAGTGGGAGGTATGCAGGGAAGCACCTCCGTCAACGCAGAGAACCTCTGTGGCTTTCTGAAACTCTTGCTCATCGGTGTTGTCGTCCTCCATATCTTCGTCGTCATCATCATCTTCATCCTTGTCGCGGCGCTGGAGGTCGATCTCCTTGTCGCTGCTTGACTTTGCCAAGGCGTCCTCCCGGCCGGACGTTTCTTGCTTGCTCCCCCAGCACCTTCCTGGGCTTTCTCCTTGTCTCGCCGCTCGTACTCAGCTCTCTGCTGTTCGATGAGCTGCTCGACCTTCTTGCAGCTCTGGAGATCGTTGCCCTTGGTGCGGTGGATCTTGCAGTACTGCTTGCCGGAGCCGTCCTGCTTGTCGGCGGCCGCCACCGACTGGTGGTTGGCGTCAGCGGCAACCTCCTTGCCGGAGGCACCAGCCTTAGCGTTCTTGTCGCCACCTCCATTGCCGGACTGCTCAACAGCTAGCACTTCTCTGCTTTTCTTCTTCCTGTTGCCTCGCCACGGCCCTTCCTTGCCGGGCGGTGTCATCCTTGTCGAGATCCTGCTTCCGCATTCTCTCCAGTGGAGTCTCCTCCCTTCCTCGGTAGCACATTTGTCGGCCAAGGCGTACAGCTCACGACGTCCTTGACTTTGCACATCGCCATCTCCTCCCTCATCCTGCGGTTCCGCACATTACGATGAAATGCGCTGATCACCACGGCAGGGTGGACGTGCAGGATGTTGTAGTGCACACGGCTGAACCTCTGAATGAACTTGTGCAGGGACTCTCCTTCCTACAGGCGAGCAAGTGAAGGTCGCTCTCTTGGCCATGAGGTTTGTGGCCACCGTGAAGGCGCCAACAAGCTGATGGCACAGATCCGCCTAAGAGGATATGGAGCTGTCCGGCAAGTGCATGAGCCAAGATCCGACGTTGGGCTTGAGCACGGCGGGAAGTAGTTGGCGAGGATCTTGTCGTCCCCCCGCAGCCTGCACCGCGATGGTGTAGATACTGAGGAACTCCGACGAGTGCGCCCTGCCATCATACTTCTCCGGCACGTCTGGTTTGAAGTTCTTCTGGCTGGGCCACTGGACTTGCCGCAGCTCACGAGTGAACGCAGGGCAACCTACCGCGTACGACAAGTCGCCTGGCCCCTCCGGCGCGTGCATGTCAACAGAAGGCCCAGCGCGCTTGTCGGATTGACGTCGCGCTTCTCTTCGGCGCTCGATGCGAGTTCGAGCGTCCTCTTGTTGTCGCTCATGAAGAACTTGGCGCTGATCGCGGCGGGCTCGCGGATCCGACGACGCAGTGGAGTCGCTGTCGAGGTGGATCCGGTGAGTCGGCGATCTTGGCCTTCTTGGCGGAGAGTGCACGGTGGTTGCACCTCCGACAGTGTCGTCTCCACCGGCTCGTGCCTTGTCATCACGCCGCGGCAACGATGGCGTTGGTTGCCGCGGAGCGTTGCCGTTGGCGGAGCCGATGAGGCTCTGGATAGTGGCCCTCCACTCGTCGACCTTGTCGGCCGTTGGAGGTAGTCGAGAAGCGATTGAGCTCTCGCCAGAGCTTCTGCTGGAGTAGTAGGCGGCATTGGAGAACAGTGCGAGGAGCGGGACACGCTCGAACTTCTAACTATGTTAGAAGGAGCAGCGCCCCATCCGGGCGACCGTATCTCACTAGTGTCAGCATGTTGGCGCGCATGCTGGTCTTGAGGGTCTCGATCCAACGAACGTATGGCGTTGTGAACGCCATGACGTTGTTGGTCTCGCGTCTCCTGAGATGGACGCGGGGGATGCGCGGACGTCGAGGTCTGCGGTGCCTTGTCCTTGGACTTGGCAACATCGCGAGCACCTTCGTCGGCGCCCGTCCCTCCGCCAGCGTCTGCCCCACCACCCGTTTTCTGCAGTGAGGGTGGGTACGACGCGGACGGTTCTGCTGCCGCCGGAGCCTTCTTCTTCGGTGGCATGTTGAGGAAGATGTTGATGACGCCGCTCGCGTGAACGCCGGATCGGATTCACACGGCCTCGACGCCCCTACAGCGCGCCCGAGATGTCGGGAGGCTGATCGTACCCACGGACACCTATGGGGCGGCGGAGCAGGCCCTTTGTGGTTCGGAGGGGGCGGAGGTTGCCTGAAGAGCGGATCGAGGCGATGCACACGAGCAGTTTACCCGGCCGGAGCTCTCCGGAGATAAAACTCCTACTGCTGCTTGTTTGCTCTATTGTGTTCTTGCTAGGGAGCAATGCGAGCTACAAAACCTAGCGTGAGTGTATCTAGTCTAAGGCCAGTCGAATGAACCGAACCTTGCGAAAGACGCGAACCGAACCTTGCGAAAGACGCGAACTGAACCCCCAACCTCCTTCTGCGTTGCACTCGGGCCTCCTTTTATATGCTCAAGGGGTCTCCGACAGGTGGCAACATAGACGAGGGTACAAATGTAAAAACAGGAGTTGGTACACCTACTTGAACAGTGTACGGTGCAAAATACCTAACTCGACGGCAAGGGACAAAGCAATAAATGCCGTCGTTGTCGCCCAAACAGTGTAATGAGACCGTCAGTGCGCCTCCGCTTCGCCACGATGGCGAGCTGTCGGCGCCGCTTATCGCTGCTCTCCCACAGCACAGCCGGCCGACACGCGCCCATGGAACGGTCCCATGGCGACATCGTCGCTGGGTGAGCTGGAGCGAAGACGGAGAGAAGTTGCATGCCGCGGCAAGCGCCTTGCAGCGGCGAATCCTGTCGCGCCCGGAGGCTTAGCCGGCGCTCCGAGCCTTCCTGGCAAGCTCCTCTTGCCGGGGCCTTGTCTTCTGCGTGCCTGGAGTGGCCTTCCCGACAAGCTCCTCTTGTCGGGACCTTGTCTTCTCAATCTAATACTTTGTTCTTGAATGGCTCCAAGGGAGCCACGGAGGAAGTTGGCGGTGGCGAGGCGAACCTTGCCGCGGGGTGCTGCAACTGTCCGTGCACGAGTACGGGATACTAGGGTACCCCTACTCTAGTACACCGACACTTGTTTTAAGAATAAATTTCTATTAAAGCTAATTAAATTCAAGTAGAGTAACCACTAACACTTGTTATTACAGTACCAATACAGACCCGCTCGTGAACCGACGTGTGGCCGGAATAGGTTTCTTAATGGAGGCGTTTGAATGCGCCGAGGGTACATGTTCTGCCAGGCGTGCAACAGACGAGGGAGGGGTAGTAACTGTTGTCGCCTGTACACACTCAGTTTACTGTTGAATCAATTCCCCAAGAGCTGAAAAACGAACTGCTGCCACCGCCTATCCACTTGTTCACTTGAAGAGACTCCAATGGTGATCCGAGGGGTGATCCTGCTGGATGGACTTCAGCAAGGAGTTCACCTTTGAGTTCGCCGTTAAGTCCCATGGCTGCACCAAGTTGAATGTGATGTACACCAATGATCCGGACTCGGTGAAGCTCTGCCTCACCGAGTTCAAGCAGTACCTACAGGACGAGAAAGCACAAGGTCGCAGTACTAGACCTTGTGCCCATACATTCGACTCCTGACAGGGACCAGCGGATCGCGGTCACCTAGGTATGCATGCGGGACGAGGTTCTCATCTACCACTGTTGTAGGGCCATCAGACATTCTGGAGCATTTGCATGTTTCATCGGGAGCGCCAACTGCACCTTCACTAAGGTGCAGAGAAGGAAGAACGCGACGATCTGGCCATCTGGTGCAACAAGCTTGTCAACATCCAGAAGCAATACAAGATCATCGGTAACGGGCAGGAGAAGGACTCCGTGGTTGACCTCGCCGAGACCATCATGGGGCCCTGCTACGCCAACATGAAAGAAGACAGTGATACCAAGGACCTGAACACGTGGGAGGTACCTCTGAATCTAGCCTACATAACCTACACGGCCAAGGATGCATACGCATGCTACGACATGTACAGGCGGATCTTGGACATGAGGGCGTGTCTGCTCCCCGTAACCGACGAGTACACGGACAGCCGCAGTGTCATGATCAAGCGTGCCAGGAAGGTCTAAATGTTGTACTTTATCTGTTTATAAGCACCTTTATCATCTGAGTGTTTCATGCATTAGCCTATGTGTCGTAATTATCTGTTTTGTCCGAAATATTTCTTCTAAGAACCCATTAACCTATTTGCTTTTTTGGTGGCTATTTTCTTATGCATGTAACTAGTTCACTCGCCCGTTTAAAAAAAACTAGTTCACTCGACTGCCGTGCTTTGAATCTCCTTCATCCCAACATATTCCCCTTCTCAGGTGGACCCAGCAGGTCTCGTACACATATATATGGGACCAACCACCTATCCATTTGTATTTCTTTATTTTGTTCAATCTTTCATCCTCTTCCTATACAGCGGTTGGCCATCATAGCCTATGGCGTTGGCCAGGCCATCCCTCTGCTCCCACACATTGTCCGGTGGCGGCAGCTCCACCGGCCCACCCTGCACCCGAACAAGTCAACCCTCGTACTCCCTTCCGCCTGCGCCTTCCCCCGCTCCAGTTCGTTCAGTCCGAGGTCCCGACGTCGTCCTCCGCCTTGGTGCTCTCGCCGCGGCGCCGCCGTCTGTTGTTCCCAACATGGTCAGCAAAACAAGAGGAATCGGGAGACAACTTTTCATTGAGAGGTTGACAGTCCCGGGCCCACCAGGTCCATGGCCTAGGTTTTCTTGTTTAACATGGGCAGCCTAATACGTCCATTTTGCACCATGATTTATATCAATATTTATTGCATTATGGGCTGTTATTACACATTATGTCACAATATTTATGCCTTTTCTCTCTTATTTTATAAGGTTTACATGAAGAGGGAGAATGCCGGCAGCTGGAATTCTGGGATGCAAAAGGAGCAAATTTTAGAGACCTATTCTGCACAACTCCAAAAGTCCTGAAACTCCACGAAAGTCAGATTTGGAATATATTGAAAATATTGGGTGAAGAAAGCACCAGAGGGGGGCCACCCACTGTCCACGAGGGTGGAGGGCGCGCCCTACCCCCCTAGGCGCGCCCCCTGCCACGTGGGCCACCTGGAAGCCCCCCGATGCCCATCTTCTGATATAAGGTGTCTTTTGCCCTGGAAAAAATAAGAAGGAAGCTTTCGGGAAGAAGCGCCACCGTCTCGAGGCGGAACCTAGGCGAAACCAATCTAGGGCTCCGGCGGAGCTGTTCTGCCGGGGAAACAGCCCTCCAGGAGGGAGAAATCGTCACCATCGTCATTACCATCGATCCTCTCGTCGGGAGGGAGTCAATCTCCATCAACATCTTCACCAGCACCATCTCCTCTCAAACCCTAGTTCATCTCTTGTATCCAATCTTTGTCTCAAAACCTCAGATTGGTACCTGTGCGTTGCTAGTAGTGTTGATTACTCCTTGTAGTTGATGCTAGTTGGTTTATTCGGTGGAAGATCAATACCCCTCTGATTTGAACATGAATATGATTTGTGAGTAGTTACGTTTGTTCCTGAGGACATGGGAGAAGTCTTGTTATAAGTAGTCATGTGAATTTGGTATTCGTTCGATATTTTGATGAGATGTATGTTGTCTTTGCTCTAGTGGTTTTATGTGAACATCGACTACATGAAACTTCACCATTGTTTGGGCCTAGGGGAAGGCATTGGGAAGTGATAAGTAGATGATGGGTTGCTAGAGTGACAGAAGCTTAAACCCTAGTTTATGTGTTGCTTCGTAAGGGGCTGATTTGGATCCATATGTTTCATGCTATGGTTAGGTTTACCTTAATTCTTCTTTCGTAGTTGCGGATGCTTGCGAGGGGGGTTAATCATATGTGGGATGCTTGTCCAAGGAAGGGCGGTACCCAAGCACCAGTCCACCCAGATATCAAATTATCAAAGTAACGAATGTGAATCATATGAGCATGATGAAAACTAGCTTGACGATAATTCCCATGTGTCCTCGGGAGCGCTTTCCTTTGTATAAGAGTTTGTTCAGGCTTGTCCTTTGCTACAAAAAGGATTGGGCCACCTTGCTGCACCTTGTTTACTTTTGTTACTTGTTACCCGTAACGAATTACCTTATCACAAAACTATCTGTTACCGATAATTTTAGTGCTTGCAGAGAATACCTTACTGAAAACTGCTTGTCATTTCCTTCTGCTCCTTGTTGGGTTCGACACTCTTACTTATCGAAAGGCATGTGATAGATCCCCTATACTTGTGGGTCCTCACAGCCCACGACATGTTTCAACATTTTTTGGATCTAGCAGGTATCAAGCGGCCTCTGGGCCTCCCAACCTAGCTTGTCTATAACATCAGCAGCCCAAGTTATGTTTATTTTTTCAAGACGACGCACAGCTCAGTTCTATTTTTTCTGTAAGAATGCAAAACTGAACCTATGTTTTCTATAAGAATGCAAAGTTGAACCTATATTTATATCTTATTTTATTACATATATATATAATATAAACAACATAAGGTTCCTTTAAACATGTCGTTCGTCCAACCGTTTTATAGACCTTCCCACTTCCATTATTTTTCGTTTTCATTAATCCTATATCTGAATTTTCTCCCACTTTCTTTTTCGATGTAAACTGAGTTTTCCCCCAGTACTTTTCCCTAGAACCAACTCAACTGTCCCACGTCTAGCCTAAAAAATAATAATACCCCATGTCCTATTAACTCATCAAATTAAAATGATATTTTATTTTGTAAATTGAAAGTTCTTACAAAATAATAATAATAATAATTGTTTATATATAACTTGGCAAGTTAACTCCTAGTGATTGCGTACATAAGCTTGCAAAGATTTTACTGACCAATGCAGTAATAGACGTGCAATCATGTGTTTATGTTTTTATAACATTTCTCCGTCTAGCCCAACATGATATTTTCACCCAGCCCAGCAAGTCCACGGATTTCGAGAAAAATGCAAATGGGCTTTAAATTCTACCATATATATAAACGGGCTGCATAGATGCTACATCATTGTTTCACCCAGCCCACCAAATGAACTAAAAAACAAATGGACTGGCTGACATGTGGGCTAGTAGGTCGAAGCCTAAGCAAGGCGTTGGATTTACATCCAACGGTCGGCATTCTTCTTCATTCTCTCATCTTCCTCCCCCAGCGCTGCCGGGACCGCCTGCTCCAGCCTCCGGCGTCCAGCGGTGTTGTTTTGCGCGCCTCGCACCGAAACGCTAACCCCGCCGACGGCCAGGCCATCCGTCCACTCCGCACCTCCTGTTATTCTCTACCGAGTGTAGGCCCACCCTACATCCGAACCAGTCAAGTTTCCCACTCCTCTCTATCTGCGACTCCACTTCTGCGTCTTCCCCATCTCCGGGTCGTTCTAGTCTGGGGCCTCACCGTCGTCCACCGCCTCGCTGCGCTCGGTGCGGCATGATCAACAAACGAGAGTCATCGGAAGAGGACTGTACGTGGAGAGCCTGACGGCTGGGACCCACGAGGTCCATGGTCGCACGCAAGGAAAGTTCCTCCTTATTAAGTTGCTTCCTCCCCTTGAAAGATGGGACCCACCGGCTATATCTTCGCACGGAAGGAAGTTCCTCCTTGTTATGCGGAAAAAAACTATTCCTCCCGATGACAGCTGGGACCCAGCAGATTTGGTGGCTGACTTGTGGGCCTACTAAGCAGACGTGTACGCAGGGCTTCATCAACTTAATTAACAAATTATTCTAGCAACTGGACCGTTGGATGTTAATCCAACAGCCGTGCTCCTTCTTCAACCTCTGTTCTTGCTCCTGTCTCCCATGGGCGGCAGTGCTGCCGCGCACCCGAACCAGTCAAGTTTCCCACTCATCTCCATCTGTGACACCACTACCACGTCTTCCCCATCTCTGGTTCATTCCAGTTTGGGGCCTCGCCGTCGTCCACCAGCCTTGGAGCGCTCAGCACGGTGAGGTTAACGTGGTCGACAAACAAGAGTCATCGGAAGATGACTGTACGTGAGAGGCTGACAGTGGGGACGCACCACACCCATGGACTCATGCATGCAACTGCATCCTTTTTACCCTGAAAAATAATGTTTTCTCCCCCTAACTGTTGGGACCCACCAGCTACATCTTCGCATGCAAGGAAGTGTGTCCTTATTACAGGCAAAAAAATATCCCCCTGACAGCTGGGACCCAGCAGCTATATCTTTGCATGCAAGGAAGTGCGTGCTTATCCTCCCTGACAGCTGGGACCCACCCGGTCGAAACGGAGAAACTGCATCGTCGTCGTGTTCATGGGGAGGCAACGGAATGCGTCGTGTTCATCGGGAGGCAACGGAATACGTCATGTTCATTGGGAGCCAACCGGCTTGGACGAAATAGCCGATCAAAACGAGGCATGGCGTACCGCAGAAAGAGGAAACGGCCTTGTGTTCGACCGGCAACGGTCGAAACGGGATCATGTTCATCGGGAGAGGTCTGGCGTACCGCAAAACATAGGAAACAGACTTCTCTTGGACCTCCTACGGTCGAAATGGGGTCCTGTTGATCGGGAGGAGTGTGGCGTATCGCAAAACGGAGGAAACGGATTTGTGTTGGAGTGCTACGCTCGAAACGGGGGTCCTGTTCATGGGGAGGGGTGTGGCGTACCGCAAAACGGGACTCCACAGGATATTGTTCATCTCCACCGTCGACCTCCTCCAGCCTCCACGGGCTACTGTTCATCCACCGTCGACCTCCTCCAGCCTCCACCTGCTACTGTTCATCCACGGGCTCCTGTTCATCCAGCCTCCACTGCTCCTCCACCGGCTACTGTTTAACCAGCCCTCTCCACGGGGTCCTGTTCAGCCACCCCTCCACGGGCTACTGTTCATCCAGCCCTCCACGAGCTACTGTTCAACCAGCCCTCCACAGGGTCGTCATGTTCATCCAGCCCTCCACGGGGTCCTGCTCATCCACCCCCAGCCGGCTCGATGGATCGGGGTCCTGTTTATCCAATGACAACGGCCTCTACTACCACGGGGTCCTGTTCATCCAACCACCCCCCCCCCCACCGGGAACTGTTCATCCAACCCCCCAACAACGCTCAATGTTCATCAAGAGGCAACAGGTTCGATCGGCTTCAGTTAGCAGGAGTAGCGAAGGAATCGGTCGATTGGGTTCAGTTAACAGCCATCGATCGATCGCTCGGGTTCAGTAACGCGTAGCCTGCAGTACAATCGCTTGGGTTCAGTAGGCTAACGCCTCGCTCGGGTTAAGTTAGAGCCCAACGCCTCGCGCCCATGTGCGTACGTGTACAAGAGAAACATGCATCACTCGGCCCCCGACCACCCACCATAATCAGGAACTCCCAGATATTTTTCCTCGCTATCGCTTCTACCACGGTTTTTTCTGTCATGGACGGCCCAAAGAATGTCATGCAGCTGCGTCTCCGGCCCGCCCAGGACAAAAAGCCCATTTTATGTCATGATTTTTTGTCATAGAAGTAGGAGCCCACCACATCTATGATGATACCGGGTTTTGTCACAAATATCATCATAGAAGTGTCATAAGCATGACAGGAAAATAATACGTTTGGCCCAAAATGTCATGGATGTGTCTTTTTTTGTAGTGCAAGACGATGTTGAACATGGATATTATGATGAGGATGATGATAGTGACTTTTATCTTGATGAGTCAATGAGACAGTTTGGTCTTATGGCAAACCTTCGCAGTTACATGGCTGGAGGAAAGGAACGGGTTCTTGATAGTGGATGTACCGATCACATGACCGGAGACAAGGATATGTTTCGCGAGCTTGCTGAAAACAACAGCCCCCGAAAGTATGTCGCTTTTGGTGATAACTCAAAGGGTAAGGTGGTTGGCCTTGGTAAGGTGGCCATCTCATATGACAGCTCCATCCAAAATGTCATGCTCGTTGAATCTCTTGGCTATAATTTACTTTCCGTATCTAGACTAGCCGATTTCGGTTTCAATGTCTTATTTACTGAAGTAGATTGCCAAGTGTTAATCATAATATGGTCTTTACCGGTACACGTGGAGGTGATCTATACATCGTTGATTTCAGTAAAAAGGCTCAACCTAGAACTTGCTTAATTGCTAAATCTTCTAAAGGTTGGTTGTGGCATAGAAGGTTAGGTCATGTGGGCATGTGAAATCTTGATAAGCTTATTAAAGGTGATCATATCCTTGGTGTTAAAGATGTTATATTTGACAAGGATAGACTTTGCAGTGCTTGTCAAGCAGGAAAACAAGTTGGAGGAAGTAATCCCGTGAAAAACATTATGACCACGAGAAGACCGCTCGAGCTACTTCATATGGATCTTTTTGGTCCCAACACCTACAAGAGTCTTGGTGGTAACTTGTTCGGAATGGTCATTGTTGATGATTTTTCAAGATTTACATGGGTGTTCTTTCTTGATGCTAAATCGCAGGTCCAAAAGATCTTCAAGAACTGCGCTTGGAAGGCCCAAAATCAATTTGAAGTGAAGATCAAGAAGGTTCGGAGCGACAACAGAACGGAGTTCAAGAACGCCAATGTGGATACCTTTCTTAACAAAGAAGGGATTTTACATGAGTTCTCAGCTACGTACACGCCTCAACAAAATGAAGTTGTTGAGAGGAAGAACCGGACACTTATTGAGATGGCAAGAACGATGCTTGATGAATACAAGACGCCAAAACACTTTTGGGTGGAAGCGGTTGAGACAGCTTGTCATGCAACAAATCGACTATATCTTGACAAGCTTCTCGGCAAGATGGCATACGAGCTTCTCACCGGTAACAAACCCCAAGTTGGATACTTTTGAGTATTTAGCTCAAAATGCTACATTCTTGATAAGAATCGTCGCTCAAAATTTTCCCCTAAATCTCATGAAAGTTTCCTACTCGGTTATGGCTCAAACTCTCACACTTACCGTGTCTACAACAATTTCGTCCAAAAGGTTAAAGAGATTGTAGATGTGAAATTTGCTGAATCTAATGGCTCGCAAGTAGAGCAATTGCCAATTGATGTAGGAGACAAAGACCCTTCGGAAGCAATTTAAGACTTGTCTGTTGGCAAGATTAGCCCAACGAAGGTGAAGGAGAGTACCTCATCCATTCAAGTGGAATCATCAACTTCACGACAAGGTGACCCACAAGTTGACTTGGAGGAATCCACAAGTGGAACACATCAAGATGAAGGAAACAAAGAAGTACAACAAGATGAACGTCATCAACCTCCTTCTCCACCTCCACGAGTGAACAACAATGCCAACAACAATGAAGAAGAAGAAGAAGAAAAAGAAGAAGAAGAAGATTTTCCACCCAGACCCAAACAAAATCTCTCACGAGTTAGAGCAAGAGTCTCAAGAGATCATCCCGTCGAACAAATCTTTGATGATATTCAAACCGGAAGAATTACTCGCTCAAAAATTCGTTTGGCTAACTTTTGTGAACACTACTCATTCATTTATAGTATTGAACCTATGAAGGTTGAAGAGGCTCTTGATGATCCGGATTGGGTGAACGCCATGCATGAAGAGCTACACAATTTCGAGAGGAATCAAGTGTGGACATTTGTAGAAAAGCCAGACGACAACCAAAATGTCATTGGAACCAAGTGGGTGTTTCGGAATAAGCAAGATGAAGATGGACATGTTGTATGCAACAAGGCTCGTCTCGTCGCCCAAGTCTACACTCAAGTCTAAGGTATGGACTATGGTGAGACATATGCCCCCTTGCTAGACTTGAGTCCATACGCATCTTACTTGCTTATGCCAATCACCATGATATCACTTTATACCAAATGGACATTAAAAATGCTTTTCTAAATGGTGAAATTGACGAGGAAGTCTATGTTAAACAACCTCCCGGCTTTGTTAATCCTACGAAACCTAATCATGTTTACAAACTTCACAAAGCTCTTTATGGTCTTAAACAAGCTCCTAGAGCATGGTATAAATGCTTGACTAAGTTCCTTATTGAAAAAGGCTTTGATATTGGAAAATTTGATTCTATAATTTTTACTAGAAGGGTTAATGGTGAATTATTTGTGTGCCAAATTTATGTGGATGATATCATATTTGGTTCGACTAACCCTCATTTTAGTGAAAAGTGTGGAAGGCTAATGTCAGAGAAGTTTGAGATGTCTATGATGAGTGAACTCAAATTCTTTCTTGGTTTGCAAATCAAACAAACTAGGAAAGGTATCTTTGTTTCCCAAACAAAGTATACCAAGGACTTATTCAAGAAGTTCAACATGCAAGAAAGCAAAGGTATGAAAACACCCATGCCTACTAGTGGACATCTTGACTTGACTAAGGATGGAAAACCGGTTGACGAAAAGGTTTACCGCTCTATGATTGGACCATTGTTATATCTATGTGCCTCCCATCCTAATATTATGCTAAGTGTGTGCATGTGTGCACGCTATCAAGCGACCCCTAAAGAATGTCATCTTAAGGCTGTGAAAAGGATAGTGAGATACTTAATTCATACACCAAACTTTGGCATTTGGTACCCTAAGAGGTCTTCTTTCGATCTTGTTGGCTACTCTGACTCGGACTATGCCGGTGACAAGGTTGATAGAAATTCCACTTCGGGTACTTGTCAATTTCTTGGTAGATATCTTGTGTCTTGGTCCTCCAAGAAACAAAACTCGCTATCCTTATCCACCCCTGAAGCGAAATACATTGCCGCCGGATCATGTTGTGCTCAATTACTTTGGATGACCCAAACTCTTAAAGACTATGGGATATATGTGAACCATGTTCCATTGCTTTGTGATAATGAGAGTGCCATTAAGATTGCTCACAATCCCGTGCAACATTCTCGAACTAAGCATATTGAAGTTCGTCATCATTTCATTCGAGATCATGTTGCTAAAGGAGACATCATAAGCATGTTCGTACCGATAAGCAATTGGCGGATGTATTTACCAAACCGCTTGATGAGAAAGTATTTTTCCATTTGAGAGGTGGATTGAACATTATTGATGCCTCAAACTTGGAGTAGAAACTCCATTTGGATACATGCAAGGCATGAGCCTTTTATGACTAATCCTTGATATTTCTCTTATGATGATAATCTTATGTCTTGGATCTATACTTGTACCCTTGCGTGTTATCTAACCCTTGTAGGTACTTGGATGAGCCCAAATCTATGAGATTGCAAGTCACTCACATGTTGAGAAATCTCTACATCACCAAGTTTCTACTATATGGTTGTTGAATACAAGGAAGCATGAATCCACTTAACATATCCTTTGACAATTTCTATATATCAAATTTCATTTGGTATTAAGTTTCATGATTGTCGTTTCGGATACACAAGTGATCTTTCTTGCAAGACTAACCCATGTAGGAAGATGAACTCAAACTATAAGTGGTGCTCCCAACTCTTGATGAACTACATCAACATTGAGCATCCACCACAAGTTTGACTACATGATCAAGATCAACACCACCCAAGGTATGGCATTCCATCTTAGAGAAGCTTTACTCCAAGTCATGAGACAAAGCAACTCAACGAGATGTGAATACATCAAAATGCTTAAACGAAAAATGGTAACCCCATTTTGAGCTTAAACAATGAGTATGACCTACGGTCAAGTGTTACCACTTGACTCCTCAGTCAATATATTCTAACATAGGTGACAGTCGCCGACCCCTTATAGATGAAGTTCTCTAGTATTTCTTTGTTCTCCTTCTTCATGCTCTTGCATATGTTTCTTGCTTGTTTGTTCCCCTTATAAAGAAACTTCATCTAGATTTCTTTTCTTTATGTATGTTATTCTCTGCATTCTCTGTATCTAATTCATTGCAAATCTTTCAGTAAATTCATTGCAAATCCTTGTGAGATTTAATCTGTCTAGTGAGCTGTGTTGACAAAACTTTTCCTCCACATTGAACTCAGGCTCACCGATCCAAGCCTATCGGCTAGACCGGACTACAAGAATACCTTGTAGATACTTCATCGGTACAACCGACATGGACTAACCCGGTCTGACCGATATGCATCATATTTGACACATCCAACTTGGTGTTACCGATGAAAACAGATCGGTGTTACCGATTTCACTACTGAGAAAACTTTTTGCCATTGCAAATGTCATTTCTTCTCTAGCTCCACTCGATGATTCTTATCCTCTACCTGCATCATAAACTACATGTTGCTTTGTAATGTGTCTCAAGGACCAAACCTATTTGACTCATGCTCCAGAAGTTCCCTTCTTGGAAATTGATGTCAAAGGGGCAGAGAGAGAGCACATCAAAGCTTATCACATGGGAGAGAAAGCACGTCTTAGCTTCTCCAGATGCTTACTACCAAAAGAGGAGAGAAGTCACATGTCTTTAAGAGGGGCAAGACATGTCAATATATGGTTTAATTGCTTTGATTCATTTCTTGCTCAAATTTTCTTTCTTGCTCTGCTTTTCTCTTACCCTACCTTCTCCCATTATCCAATATCAAATTCAGGGGGAGAAAAGAGTCCATATCTAGGGAAGAAAATCTATTGGAATTAATTGCTTATCTTTAATCCTTGGGGACATGTCTATATCCAAATAGAGTACTAAGTACTCACTCATTACATGTCATCCCAGTCTTGGTACTCTTGTGGTTTCCCGAACTTGCTTTATTTAGAGTGTTCTTGTGTTATCTAACCCTGTTTTCTCAAGTTCATCTCTTCCAAAACCAGCTCAAGACCACAAGGTAAGTATATGCATCACAGTCATGTGCATGATGATCTCTTGCTGATGTACATATTGTTTGCAAGAAGGATTCATGAACATGAAGGTACACTTCCTGTATCCACATCACTTGCTCTGATGCATATAGCCAAGATACATGTAACTCATTGCTTGCTCTGACATGTTTATGCATTCACATGTTCTCATATTCCATCTTTATATGATTGCGTACATGTAGGGGGAGCCTATGCATGTTACATGTCCTTCCAAACCTTTACCTGTTATTCCTCATATTCTTTATCTAAAGCTTTGATGTA
This sequence comes from Aegilops bicornis, assembly GCA_021605145.1. Lineage (NCBI taxonomy): Eukaryota > Viridiplantae > Streptophyta > Magnoliopsida > Poales > Poaceae > Aegilops > Aegilops bicornis. The sequence goes on from CM038675.1 coordinate 769,428,589, forward strand.
TGTTGTCATCAATTACCAAAAAGGGGGAGACTGAAAGCACAAGTGCTCCCTGGGTGATTTTGGTAATTAATTTCAACATATCTCTTGTTGGACTAATATCTTTATCTAAGTATATTTCAGAAAGTTCAACAATGGCGTGGCATGGACAAGAGGATGTGGAACCCCTTCTAAATGCTAAGGACAAAGATTGGCAAAAGCTCAAGACTCTTCATTTTCATTTTAGTGATCCAAGATCACGTTGAGTCCATAGGAAAGCAAATACTATAAAACTCGGCCCCACCGATTTGATCTATCCGGCGCCACTGAGTTCATCTGACATATCCACGGCCAGAAACCCTAGACAATTCTGTCTCACCAATAGGTATCTTGGTCTCACCGAGATGGCCTTGCAAACACTCTGTTGCGTGTTGTAATTACTTCGGTCTCACCAAAATGTGCAATCGGTCCCACCGACTTTGCTTGACCAACTCTCTGTTTGCTCATTGCTGAAATTGGTCTCACCGAGTTCATGCAATCGGTCACACCGAGATGAGGTTTTGCCCTAGCCCTAGCACATCGGTCCCACCAAGTTGATCATATCGGTCCCACCGAGATTCCTAACATTCACATTTTGAACTGAATCGGTCTCATCGAGTTCTCTTATTTGGTCTGACCGAGTTGGGTCAAATGTGTGTAACGGTTGGATTTTGTGTGGAGGCTATATATACCCGTCCACCCCCTTCTCCATTCAAGAGAGAGCCATCAGAACGTGCCTACACTTCCACTACTCATTTTCTGAGAGAGAACCACCTACTCATGTGTTGGGACCAAGACATTCCAATCCAACCAAAAGAATCTTGATCTCTAGCCTTCCCCAAGTTGCTTTCCACTCAAATCATCTTTCCACCATAGCCAAATCTGTGAGAGAGAGTTGAGTGTTGGGGATACTACCATTTGAAGCACAAGAGCAAGGAGTTCATCATCATCCCACCATCTATTACCTTTTGGAGAGTGGTGTCTCCTAGATTGGTTAGGTGTCACTTGAGAGCCTCCGACAACATTATGGAGTTGAACCAAGGAGTTTGTAAGGGCAAGGAGATCGCCTACTTCGTGAAGATCAACCCGAGTGAGGCAAGTCCTTCGTGGGCAATGGCCATGGTGGGATAGACAAGGTTGCTTCTTCGTGGACCCTTCGTGGGTGGAGCCCTCTGTGGACTCGCGCAACTGTTACCCTTCATGGGTTGAAGTCTCCATCAACGTGGATGTACGATAGCACCACCTATCGGAACCACGCCAAAAATCTCCTTGTCTTCATTGCATTTGCACACTCCAATCCCATCCCTTTACTTTCTTGCAACTAGCATGCTTTACTCTTTTCGCTGCTTATACTCTTGCCATGCTTGCTTGAAATGTATTGTGAATGCTTAAACTTGTGCTAAAACTCCACCTCAACTTGAAGAACTTAAAAAAACAACTACTTTTGCTTGTTGAGGGTCTAATCACCCCCCTCTAGACACCTCTTCTCGATCCTTTCAGTATGCCAGCATATGGAATTACAGGCAATCTTGTGGATGAGTAAATACGTATGAGTCAGTCCACATGTCTCAAATCAATTTATAGCTTCTGCAAGGCCGTGATGGAACTGTTTGGCTCTGAGTACATGAGAGAGCCAAATGCCGCAGATACAACCTGGTTATTGGTGATCAATGCAGATAGAGGCTTTCCGAGAATTCTTGGGAGCATAGATTGTATGCACTGGAAGTGAAAGAACTGTCTATTTGCTTGGTAGGAGCAGTACAAGGAGCATGTCAAAGGTTGCATGGTCATACTAGAAGTTGCGGCTTCACAAGATTTTTGGATATGGCACTCTTTCTTCGGCATGGCTGGTTCTCACAATGATATCAATGTGCTTCTGTGTTCTCCAATGTTTGTAACGCTTGTAGAAGACCACTGCCCAAAGGTCGACTTTGAGATCAATGACCACATTACAACAAAGGGTACTACATAGCTGACGGTATTTATCCTCAGTAGTCAACTCTTGTGAAAACAATATCCAACCCAGAAGGAGAGAAGAAACAAAGATTTTCCCAAGCACAAGAGAGTGCCAGGAAGGATGTGGAGCGTGCTTTTGGTATGCTTCAATCTTGACGGGGTATTGTTCGACACCATGCACTGACATGGAGCACCGAGAAGCTTTGGGAGATGATGACTGCTTGTGTGATCATGCACAACATGATCGTGGAGGATGAGCATAGTGACAATATCTACAACCAACGTTTGAATATCAGGGTGAAAATGTTGTGCCTGAGCACCCAGATCTGGCAATGTTTGAACAGTTCACCCAATTTCATCGTGAAATGCGTGATTGGCATACTCATGTGCAACTTCAAAATGACTTGATTGAGCACATGTGGAATTACATTGGCAACCGGTAGATGTATTAGTTCATTTTATTTTCATGCATTCAAGACAATTTCAATTGGGTTATAAAACTATTTAGTTGTGTTTTTATTCGGATGTGATACTATTTGATAAAAAAACTATTTGCATTGTTTGACCTATTTAGTTGTAAAACTATTTGCAATGTTTAGTTCAAAAAATGTCCACATTTGGCCCCCGACGGGCCGTGGCGGACCAAATGCATCAGTTGAGTTGGGTGCACTGCCAACACATCCAAAACACGGCCGGACACCGTCCCTTTTTCTGACCCAAGCATACAAAATCCGGACAAAACATACATCCCTTTGGGGTCACCGGTTGGAGTTGACCTAAGTAGCATGGCAGTAAGGGGCTGTTTGATTCCTAGCCACACATTGCCACACCTCACATTAGGCAAGTTTGATCAAGTTAGGTGGGTGTTTGGTTCTAGCCACACCTAAGGCAAAAAAATTTATGAGCAGTGAACCTCACATGTCATAGACATAAAAAGTGTGGCAAGATTTCCTTAGGCAAGGCAAAGTGCGGCTAACAATTTGAGCAACTCAAGACAAGTGTGGAAAAAAGAATGTGGCAAAGATAGTCACAGTCTAAACAGCCCCTAAGTACTAAGCATGTGCTTCATGAACCATGGGAGTGAAAGACAAATATGAAGGAAAATGAACAAAACTGGCCCTTTTCTAAAACTTAACACAAAATGACCCCAATCTGAAAATATTTTACAAACTGGCCCCTTTTTGCATGACGTCCAGGGCTGGGGCGCCATGGTAGCAACGTTAAGGCCCTTCCCAGTGCTCCACCTTGTACATGTGCTAAGGCTGCCATGTAGGCAAAAAATATGATGTGGCAAGATAATAAAAAGGAGAGAGGTGAGTTTGGTGACCTCAGGAAGAACCAATGCCAAGCACGTAAACCTAGGGAAAACAATTAAATGAAAGAAACCCACCAATGCATGGAATAGTTTAGTTGCTAAAGCATTAAATAAGGGGAGCTTAGCACCGACAAGTGAAGCACCTATGCATTATGGACATTAGTTGCTAAACTTTTAAATATGCTTACCACCTCATCTAAGCACCTATGCATTGGAAGTAGTCTAAGCATGACGGTCTAGCTCGGGGCATCACGCTATCTAGCATGACGCCCTAGCCCCGGACGTCATGCAAAAGGATCAATTTCTGAATGTGTTGAAGTTTCAAAGAAGGGTCAGTTTCGTTCATTTTCACAAGTATGGACCCCGGGATAAGATATTGCCCACAGAGACCTGATCCACATGCACATACAAGGGAGAGCCCTGCTGGGTATATCGTGCTAGCACGAAACAGGCGGAGTCACGCGAAACTTCTCAACACTTCTGCTTCGATACACCCCCCTTAAACACATCAAGGGGCTGAGATTCACACATACCCCTTCGCTGCCAGGGGCACGATGGTCTTATGTAAAAAAATTGCCCCCGCGCATCCACGGCGATACCCCCGCGCGCCTGTGTATACGCGGCTGTGGGACGAGCCGAGCCGCTTAAGGGTCGTGGAGGACGCAAGCTGCCGAGCAGTTGGCAGCCGTGAGGGCGTGTTTTTTAAGTCGGCGTTGATCGGTGGGCGTGCGATGTGGGCGTGGCGCGGATGGCCGTATCGTCATGCAATAACCGCTTTGCGATAATGGCGGCGATGCATGCGGCGCCGGCGCCGCGGGAGATCTCGTGCCGCCCGCCTGGTAGCCTCGTAGTCCGCGCCCTCCACTGTCGCGCGTGCGATGACCGGCCGCCTGCCGCCCGCTTGGTAGCCTTGTAGTCCGTGCCGTCCACTGCCGCGTGTGCAGCGATCGGGCGCCTGCCGCCTGCCTTCCGCCTCGGGCCGGCGGTTAGCGACGGTCGGCTACCGCCGCTGCGGCGATCGCCCGACGCCACCGACGCTTCCATCGCTGCACTCGACGTCCTCGCGCCTTCCCACGCCACCGATCCCTCGCTTTGCCGCGCGCGCTTCTTCACGCCGCTGCCTCGCTTTCACACGCCGTCGCTGTCGCGCGTGCCACCAGCCGCCCGCCTCTCCCTCGGGGCGCGCGCCACCGACGGCTCGCCCGCCCACCTCCCTCCCCCGCCGTCTATAAAAGGCCGCGCCAGCCCTCACCACGCCGTGCCATCTCCCTCGCCCCGCCCATTTCTCTTCCTCTCCTCGCCCGCCCATCTCTCTCTCCTCGCCGGCAATGTCTTCCAGCGACTCCGACTAGGGCGCGTGGCCGACCGGCGTCTGGCCGCTGAGCCTCACCATCGGCGACACGGAGCTTATGGCCCGTTACGGTGTGATGGTGCCGCCGGCAGCCAAGGTGCCGGGGCCATGGAGGATCGGGGCGAATGGCATCCCCACCATGGGACCGTCGCCGACGAGGGAGCAGCTCTGCGCGTTCCCGGGCGGCCGGTACAACCAGAGGGCCCGGCGCAGGTTCTGGCACGGGAAGAACTTTGACATCGTCCTCGGCGCATTCAGGGACGCGGCGGCCGGCTGCATCGTTGGGGACATTACCGGCAAGGCCGGCACGTCCCGTGGTCGCCGCTGCCATGGCCCACCTCCAGCCGCCCCCACTGCCCCGGCACAGCAGGCGCCACCTGCCCCGGCGTTGGTCGAAATCCCGCCGGCACAGGCCGCCCTCGCGCAAGACGGAGACCTCGACGACACGCCGGGGATACTTGCGGTGCTGGCTCGGTCGGCAGAGGAGGCGGCGGTGGCGGCCACTCGTGAGGAACAAGAGCGGCTGGCGGCCATAGCGGCGGTGCAGGAGCAGCAGGCGCAAGAAGACAACTGGTGGGATTTCAGCGACGACGACGACGACGACGAAGATGGCGGCGACGGCGGCGAAGGAGAGGCCGGCGGTATGGCGCCGGTCATCGACCTCACCGGCGCCAGCGACGACGAGTAGTCTAGTTTTAGGGTTTTTTATTTAAATTTCGGTCTAAGTTATTTAAATTGTGGTCTAAGTTTTAGTGCTCGGTTATGTTTAGGGTTATGTAAAATAATTTGAATTATGAATGAACTCGGAATGGTTTATCTGGAAGAAAAAAATCCGTATGTTTAATTTGATGTGAGTCAGGCAACTTCAAAAAATAAACGGAAACATGAATTTCAACGGTACGAGACGATAATCGACACACAAATTGTAGAAAAATCAGTCGCAAAACGCATGCATGGGGCCTTCCTTCATACCCGAAGGGTCTCCGGAGAACTTGTCAAGCATGCACACCAAAAACATATTGCCTCACGTCCGGGGTGTGGTATGTGGTGTTTTCACCTAATTTTTTTAAAAAATTCTTAAAGTGATAAAAAAGCCAGAAAACTTTTCATGTATCCTATTGATGATGGTGGAACACTATAAAAAATGTGGGTACATTTGAAGGTTGTCGGAAAAAAACTCCTTTCGGACAGGGCCTTCGGTCCTGCCCGAACGGTCTCCGAAGAAGGAGGCCAATTTTTCGACATATTCGGAATGACCTCAACTTTTGCAAGTGAGTTGGTATGCCCACCCCCACAGTCAATACAAGATTTGAACGTATTTGGACATGAAAAACATGTTGCGTCACGTCCGGGGGTGTGGTATGTGGTGTTTTCACCGAAAAAATTATAGAAAATTCATAAAGTAAAAAAAATAGAAAACTTGTAATGCATCCTAGTGATGATGGTGGAACACTATGGAAAAATTTTGAGTTAATTTCAAGGATGTCGAAAAAAATTGAGTTGGTATGGTCACCCTGACATTCAAGGGCTGAATTGAATGTATTTGAACACCAAAAACTTGTTGTGTCACGTCCGGGGTGTGCTATGTGCTGTTTTGACCTAAAAATTTATAAAACATTCATAAAGCGATAAAAAATATTTATAACTTGGCATGCATCCTAGTGATGATGGTGGAACACTATAAAAAATTATAGAAGGCAAAAAGATAGTGATGCAAAAAAAATAAGCCCACATGTGCTTGCACGCCGCAACTGCGCTTAATCGGTCCGGCCCGATCAAACCGGGTGGCGAAAGGGCCGTCCTTTCGGCCCAGCGACGGCCTGCAGCACAGGCCAACGGGGCAGTGGCGGGACGGGGCGGGAATCAGAGGAGTTCGAAACGATGGTGGGAGGTTGGTATATAAGCCGGTCGCGGCATCATTCGGCGGGCGAGGTGGGACTAAACATTAGTCCTCACCCCCGCCGACCCTGCCCCGCATCACAAGACACTCAATGGGCCAGCCCACGCCGTCGCGTCACAAGATCCATCGGGGCCGTCGCACAGCCAAGACTTTTGTTTTGTTTTTAAAAAAATAGTATTAAGTTTTTTAGTTATTTATGCCTGGCTTATAGTATAAAGAAATTCTATAATTAATAAAAATCCATACTTAATATAAAATTGTTAACTATATTTATTATAATAATAATGAGTTATTTATTAAAATTTATACGAAAAACTAATGAGTTTTTTTAAAATTAATTGCTAAAACAATAATGAGTTTTCTGATAGTTAATTGATAATGAGTTCTTTGTAATGAATATTTTAATCAGTTATTTGTGTAGATTAGTAATTACATTTTTAATATTTATGTAATGTTAATTAATGTCTAAAAAATATTTAAATTATATGCAAAGTTTAGTATTGTAATGTGTTGCATTAACGGCTAAATGTGTTTACATAATAATAATGTGTTGTTTTTTTAACTTATAAGTAAGATTAATGAGTTTTTTATTACAATTTATAGGTAAAAATAATCAGTATAAGTTTATTTTTTTTATTAGTTTTGTGTTAATGCCTAACATTTTGCAGCTTAGTAAAAAATATTTATTCGTTTATAGGTATAACTAATATTTTGGAAACGACTGTCCATAAAAAACTCTACTTCACATAGAGTTTATTAAGTAGTTAAATTAAAAACACTACTTAATACAGAATTTATTAAGTAATTATATTAAAAAGAGTACTTAATATGGAATTAATTCCGTGTTGACATTATACATATGAAAAATTTACTATTTCTGCGTGAATTGATGAGCTGATATTGAAAAATAAGATAATAATAATGTCATTTGACTTTAATTAAAGTCATATGTCATTATTACTACCTTATCTAATCAATAGCTCAAAGGCGGCTATATAAGCCAGTCCTGGCGTCCCTCGGCGCGCGAGGTGGGACTAAAAAAGCGCCCCTTCCACCTCCCCCCGCGCCATGACTCGTAGAAGAAAAAAAATAGTGATGACAAAAAATAAGCCCACCTGTGCTTGCAAGCCGCAGCTGCGCTTAATCGGTCCGGCCCGATCAAGCCGGGTGGCGAAAGGGCCGGCCTTTCGGCCCAGCGACGGCCTGCAGCACAGGCCAATGGGGCAGTGGCGGGACGGGGCGGGAATCAAAGGAGTTCGAAATGATGGTGGGAGGTTGGTATATAAGCCGGTCGCGGCGTCGTTCGGCGGGCGAGGTGGGACTAAACTTTAGTCCTCACCCCCGCCGACCCTACCTCAAGACAAATACAAGACACTCAATGGGCGGCCCACGCCGTCGCACCACGATCACGGGCCGTCAGCACAGTCAAGAATTTTGTTTTGTTTTTTCTTATTTAAAAATAGTATTAAGTTTTTTTAGTTATTTATGCCTGGCTTATAGTATAAAGAAATTCTATAATTAATAAAAATCCATACTTAATATAAAATTGTTAACTATTTTTATTATAATAATAATGAGTTTTTTATTAAAATTTATATGAAAAACTAATGAGTTTTTTATAATTAATTGCTAAAACAATAATGAGTTTTCTGATAATTAATTGATAATAAGTTTTTTTGTAATGAAAATTTTAATCAGTTATTTGTGTAGATTAGTAATTACATTTTTAATATTTATGTAATGTTAATTAATGTCTAAAAAATATTTAAAATATATGCAAAGTTTAGTACTATAATGTGTTGCATTAACGGCTAAATGTGTTTACATAATAATAATGCGTTGTTTTTTTAATTTATAAGTAAGAATGATGAGTTTTTTGTAATGTGTTTTCGGTGCGTTTCACGGAGAAAACCATAGGAAATTCATACGGTGCCGGAAAATTATGAAAACTTGCACGCATGATGGCCCTGGTGATGAGTGCGTGCTGAAAAAGTTAGGGGTCCACCGGCTGAGTCAGAAAAGAGAACGCAGTACGGGATGACATCGTTCATACCCACTAGTAGAAAAAGGGGCAAATCTGAGACACATTAGTGCCGGTTTGATTTTGAGCCGGCACTAATGTGTCCATTAGTGTCGGTTCCAACGGCTAGCCGGACGTTCTCATTAGTACCTGTTGGTGGCTAACCTTTAGCACCGGTTCGTGCCACGAACCGGTACTAAAGAGAGTGGTGGCAGGGTGTGGTCAGTCTGGGGCCCGTCCAGCACCTTTAGTACCGGTTCGTGCCACGAACCGGTACTAAAGGTCGATGTACATAAACCCTTCGTCCACCCGAGCCACTCTGTTCATCACCTTTCCCCTCACTTTATCTGGTCTTCCCCTCTCTTCCTCGAGCTCCTCACAAATTTTGCACAAAATTTGTCAAGATTTGAAGGCCCCCATCCATTCAAATGATCACAAAGGTTAGCAGCTTTGTCCTTTCAACTCTCATTGCTAGATTAGCTCTTGCAATGCTTTGTATAGTGACTAATTTGGGAGGAATTATAATTTGCTAGTATTTGATTTATATGCAATTTGAGGTTAAAAGTAACACTTAGTTTGCATATGTAGGTGTGGTTTACATAGTGCCTTCTAAATCTCCGTCGTAACCACCGTCGATCGCCTCAAGATCCCGTCGCCCGGCACCACCTTGTGGTGAGGCTCTTGTTCATGAATGTTTTACATTACCAAATTGATGTTTGTGTGATTTGGATATATAGTTACTCGTATAATTATCTTACCCGTACGTTGTTTGTTATACATAGTGCCATGGTTTTGATATCTATCCCCGTCTGCCCTCGTCATTGTTATGATTCGGATGTGGTATATTCTTTTTTAAAACTAGTTGTTGCATTTCGTGTTTATGACAAATTATGCCCATCAAGTTGACATAGATATTTTTATCTAGGAGGTATGTGAACCAGAAATTCCAACCGACCCTATTGTCGAGAGGTTAAATTTAGTTGAAAGAGAAAACGAGTATTTGAAAGAAAAATTGAAAAGAATTGAGGGGAGAAGATGGAATTGGAGTTGAATGTTGACGATGTCGTAGATGATCACAAGATCAAGATGGAGAAAATGAGGTTCAAGATTAGAAAGATTAGAAAATACCCCATTGATAGTGTGGCTTGGTATCATTATGCCGTTGGATCAATTGTTACCTTAGTTGCGATCTGGATCGCATTTGTTGTTGCATTTAAATTCTTTAGCTAGAGAGTTATTTGTATGTTGCATTTAATTAAGTGTTGTATATGAACTTTATGTATGAACTTTATGTATGAACTTGTATTAATTTGGTCTATTTGGTGTTGTGTAATGAAGATGAGCCGACAATGGATGTATGATGACCGATGCTCTCCCGAGTTCATTACTGGCGTGCATACTTTTCTGCTTGCCGCTGAGGCAAACAAGCGGGCGGATGGTTTTATGCCTTGTCCATGTGCTGGATGTAAGAGTGGTCACAATTACTCTACGTCAAGAACCATTCACGTCCACCTATTTGAGTCCGGTTTCATGCCCCACTATAATGTTTGGACCAAGCACGGAGAAAGATGGGTTATGATGGAACAAAATGAAGAAGAAGAGGACGACGACGGCTATCCTGGCCATGGGTTCCCTGAATACGATGATACAACAATGGGGGAAGAAGCTGAGCCAGCAATGCGGGAAGAAGCTGAACAAGAGGCATCAGATGAGCCCGCTGATGATCTAGGTCGGGCCATTGCCGATGCAAAGAGAAACTGCATGAAGTGATGCGGAGAGGACGAAGTTGCAGCGCATGTTAGAGGATCACAAGAAATTGTTGTACCCGAATGCGGTGACAAAAAAGTTGGGCACCACACTTGAATTGCTGCAATGGAAGGCAGAGAATGGTGTATCTGACAAGGGATTTGGAAAGTTGCTGGTAATGATAAAGAACATGCTTCCAAAGGACAACGAATTGCCCGAGAGTACGTATGAAGCAAAGAAGGATGGCTGCCCTCTAGGGTTAGAGGTGCAAAAGATACATGCATGCCCTAATGACTGCATCCTCTACCGCGGTGAGTACGAGGATTTGAACGCTTGCCCGGTGCATTGCGTTATAAGATCAGTTGCGATGACCCTGGCGATGTCGAGGGCGAGCGCCTCAGGAAGAAGATTCCTGCCAAGGTGATGTAGTATGCTCCTATAATACCACGGTTGAAACGTTTGTTCCAAAACAAAGAGCACGGAAGGCGATGCGGTGGCACGCAGAAGAACGTAAGAAAGACTGAAAGTTGAGAGTACCACGACGGTTCGCAGTGGAGAAAAATCGAGAGAAAGTACTGGGAGGAGTTTGCAGGTGAACCAAGGAACGTATGATTTGGTCTAAGCGCAGATGGCATTAATCCTTTTGGGGAGCAGAGCAGCAACCATAGGACGTGGCCTGTGACTCTATGTTTGTATAACATTCCTCCTTGGTTGTGCATGAAGCGGAAGTTCATTATGATGCTAGTGCTCATCCAAGGCCCTAAGCATCCCGGCAACGACATTGATGTGTACCTAAGGCCATTACTTGAAGAACTATTACAGCTGTGGAATGGAACAGGTGTACGTGCGTGGGATGAGCACAGACAGGAAGAATTTGACCTAAAGGTGTTGCTGTTCGTGACCATCAATGATTGGCCTACTCTCAGTAACCTTTCAGGACAGACAAACAAGGGATACCACGGATGCACGCACTGTTTGGATGATACCGACAGTATATATTTGGATAGTTGTAGGAAGAATGTGTACCTAGGACATCGTCGATTTCTTTCGACAAGACATCCCATAAGAAAGAAAGGCAAGCATTTCAAAGGTGAGGCAGATCACCGGACGAAGCCTCGCCACCGTACTGGTGCTGATGTACATGATATGGTCAAGGATTTGAAGGTAATCTTTGGAAAGGGTCTTGGCGGACAACCTGTTCGAAGGACGCCGACGGACGCTGCACCCATGTGGAAGAAGAAATCTATATTTTGGGACCTGCCATATTGGAAAGACCTAGAGGTCCGCTCCGCAATCGAAGTGATGCACGTGATGAAGAATCTTTGCGTGACCCTGCTTGGCTTTTTGGGCGTGTATGGGAAGACAAAAGATACACCAGAGGCACGGGAGGACCAGCAACGTATGCATGGAAAAGACAGCATACATCAGGGTCAGGCCAGCTACGCTCTTACCAAAGAAGAGAAGGAAATCTTCTTGAATGCCCGCTTTCGGCATGAAGGTACCGTCTGGCTTCTCGTCAAATATAAAGGGAATAATTAATATGGCAGAGAAAAAGTTCCAGAACCTAAAGTCTCATGACTGCCACGTGATTATGACGCAACTCCTTCCGGTTGCATTGAGGGGGCTTCTACCGGAAAACGTTTGATTAGCCATTGTGAAGCTATGTGCATTCCTCAATGCAATCTCTCAGAAGTAATCGATCTAGAAATCATACCAAGGTTACAGAATGATTTGGTGCAATGTCTTGTCAGTTTTGAGTTGGTGTTCCCACCATCCTTCTTCAACATCATGACGCACGTCCTAGTTCACCTTTGCGAAGAGATTAACGTTTTGGGTCTTGTATTTCTACACAATATGTTCCCCTTTGAGAGGTTCATGGGAGTCTTGAAGAAATATGTTCATAACCGTGCTAGGGCGAAGGAAGCATCTCGAAGGGCCATGAAAATGAGGAGGTCATTGAGTTTTGTATTGACTTTATTCCTGACCTTAAGTCGATTGGTGTTCTGAATCGCGGCATAAGGGCGCATCGGATGGAAAAGGCACGCTAGGAGGGATCAAATAATATGTATGGACGGGCATTCTCTCACTTTGAAGCACACTACTGCAGTTCTCTGAGAATTCCGCCTTGGTGGCTCCATACATGGAGGAACACAAGAATTTTCTACACTCCAAACACCCGGAGAAGTCTGTCGATTGGATTACACGTGAACAAACGAGGACTTTCGCCGGTTGGTTGCAGAAACGTGCCATACATGATGGAGATATTCAAGATGACCTGTACTCGCTGTCCCAGTTACCATCTTCGAATATAATGACTTTCAAAGGGTACCAGATAAATGGGAATACATTTTACACGATCGCACAAGATAAGAAGAGCACCAACCAAAACAGTGGTGTCCGCTTTTATGCAACAACCAACATGGGAAAGGAAAATATTATGGTTACATAGTGGACATATGGGAACTTAACTATGGAGGTGATTTGAAGGTCCCTTTGTTTCGGTGCAAATGGGTCAATATGACACGAGGCGGGGTAACAGAAGACCCGCAGTATGGAATGACAATAGTGGATCTGAACAATCTTGCGTATGCAGACGAACCATTCGTCCTAGCCAATGAAGTGGCGCAGGTTTTTTATGTGAAAGACATGTCTACCAGGCCAGGAAAAAGAACAGATAAGGAAGCGAATGGATCATACGAAGAGCCAAAGCGCCACATAGTTCTTTCAGGAAAAAGAAACATCGTTGGAGTGGATGACAAGACAGACATGTCAAAAGATTATGAAAAGTTTGATGAAATTCCTCCATTCACAGTGAATATTGACCCGAGCATCTAGTTAAATGATGAAGATTTTCCATGGCTACGACGCAAAGGGACACACGTGAAGAAAAAGTTTCACACTCAAAGATCTGGGATGTGATCGGCTTCACTATCATCACTTTCTTCTGTGTTTCACACCCGGGAGGGAATCTCTGTAATAGTAAGGGTAGTTATGTGTTTTGGCATTTGAAACGCGAAGAAATTTTATGTGCAAACAAAAGTAGAGAGGGTTACGGCAAAAACTGGATGCACTTCGTGTACAAAATGGACAATCTCTTTCGAAGTATCAGAGTTTCCGACGAAAACTCAACTGTTACAAAGGCATTTCATTTTTTAAATAACCTAAGAATTACCAAATTGAACATAATGATAAAACACACTAATATTAAACATAAGAAAAAAGAATCACTGAAAATTCTTTTTTCAAAGTTAAGTTATTCACAAACTAGTGGTTCACACAAATTTCAAATAATTCAAAATTTAAACTATTCAAATTTGTAAACTACCGGCACTAACAGAAAGTTTGTAATTTTTTGTACCTAAAGCAAATATATTCACAAATAAACTCTAAATATAGCAAAAAACAACTCAAAAATAAATAAAACAAAATAAATAAAGCGAAAAAAATTAAGAAAATAAAAAGCCCGCCTCTTTTGGGCCAAAGCGGCCTGCATCACGACTAGGAACCCAACCTTTTGTTGGGCCAGGATGCAGCCAAAGGCCCAGTAGGCCCACTAGGCAGAAGAGAACAGGTAGGCCCAGTAGGCCTGCTTAGGAGAGGAGCTCGAGAGAGCTACCGCACTGGGGCTTACAAACCAGTGCGGTAGCCCCTCGGCTAGCGAGGTGGGACTAAACTTGCGTACCGCCTGGAGCCAGCGCACCCCCTTTAGTACCAGGTGGTGGCTCCAACCGGTACTAAAGGGTGGGTCTTTAGTACCGGTTGGTGCCACGACCCGGTACTAAAGGGGTGGTGCTTCCCGCCGCTTGGCATGGCCAGAACTGACCTTTAGTACCGGTTGGTGGCTCCAACCGGTACTAAAGGTCCATCCTATATATACACCAGTTGAAAATTTTTCACTTTCCATCTGTTTCTTCCCTCTGTGTCCTCCCTCCGTCGCGCCGCCCTGCCCCGATCGACGCCCTCCCCGTCGACGTCGCCGCCCCCGCCCCTCGACGCCGACCCGGCCGTGCCCGCCCTCATCGCCGCCCCGTCGTCGCCGCCCGGCCGTCCCGTCCCGTCGTCCCGTCGCCGCGCCCAACCGCCCGTCGTCGCCCCGCCCCATTGTCGCCGCCCCGTACCGTCGCCCCGTCGTCGCCGCCCCGTCGTCACCTCGCCGGTGAGCTCGACCCGGCCGCCATGTCCAGTTGTCCACACACACACACACACACACACACACACACACACACACACACACACACACACACACACAACACACACAAGTGATATAAATATTTAGTTATAGAAATATTTATATAAATGTTAGCAATTTTTCTATTTTATGGTAATATAAATATTAGAAATGTTAGTTATATAGAAATGTTATAAATGTTTTCTGTTTTTAGTTATAGAAATATTTATAGAAATGTTAGCAATTTTTCTGTTTTTAGTAATATAAATATTAGAAATGTTAGTTATATAGAAATGTTATAAATGTTTTCTGTTTTTTAGTTATAAAAATGTTAGCAATTTTTCTGTTTTCTAGTAATATAAATATTAGAAATGTTAGTTATATAGAAATGTTATAAATGTTTTTTGTTTTTAGTTATAGAAATATTTATAGAAATGTTAGCAAATTTTTCTGTTTTTAGTTATATAAATATTAGAAATGTTAGTTATATAAAAATGTTATAAATGTTTTCTGTTTTTAGTTATAGAAATATTTATAGAAATGTTAGCAATTTTTCTGTTTTTAGTTATATAAATATTAGAATTGTTATAGAAATGTTAGTTATATAATCAGGAAATTTTAGAATTAGTTTTAGTTAGATGAATTAGATTAATGTCAAATTGTAGAATTTGCATATATATAGAATTTTAGTTATCACAATCCAATCATTTAAAATATGTTACTTTTTGCGGGCATATAGTATTTATTCTCGACGATATGCCTGGCCCGCATCCTCGCCGTCGACCCGTTCGCGACGGCGTCACCTTCAGAGGACCCATGTCCGGGACTGGGCTCCGCCGGGCTGGCACTGTGAGGTGCTACCTGGAGGGGCGCGCCGCTTGGTGAGGAACCTGACCTCGGGTCCCGTTGTCGACCCTGATCTTCTTTGGTGGCATTCGCGTGGGCCACATTCGGTGCAGAGGTAGCCGGCCCCGCCGGAGGTGGTGCGTCGCCGTGTCAGGGAGGAAGATGAGCACGTCCATCGCTACATGGCTGCTATGGACGACGTCAGGTTCTCCATTACTTGGCGGGTTCTTTGGGCAGATGACCGGAGATATGATCCTGTGATGGTTCCTTCTCTTTGGGTGTGCACCGGCGCCCGAGGAACATGAGTGGCGCCCTAGATTCTTCTCAGTAGTACTCGATCTTTATTAGGTACCTAGCGGTGATGTATTCGATATATAATATTTGAGATGATGTATTCGAGATTATATATATTAAGTCAATGATGTATTCGAGATTATATATATTAAGACGATGTATTCGAGATTCAGTTTTTCCTTATTGATTGCATCCATGCATTGTAATTTGAATACTAATTAAATTGTTTTATATTTCTTACGTATTAGTTAAGTAAAAGCTATGGCGGACAATACCGCAGAGAGAGAGAGAAGAGGAATTGTTCGACATCATCGCAGCCCTCACAGGCTAGATGATCTGAATGAAGCAGATGACGGCTCCCAATATCTGAACAATACCGGAGAGGGTGATGAAAAGATATTCGATCTCGACGACTAAGCTGATGTAGTCATGAACTATGATTATGATTATGATGACACATACAATGTTTGTGATGACACAGACAATGCTGATCTTCAAATAACAAAGACTACCGGCGAGGTATATTTATATAAGCAGGCATCATGGTGATCATCACATGTTTTTTTATTGAAGATATATTAACGAATCGATCATTCTTCTTTCAGCCCTCTGGATCAAGCAAATCTGCTTCTACAGACAGCAAAATCAGGAAACTATATCGAGAACGGCTAAAGAAGGAAGCGAGCTCGAGCTCGAGCCAACAAGCAGCGGGCAAAAAATGCGGGAAAACCGTTCCCCAGCTAGGAGAACAGACGGCGCAATCGATCCCCCCGCTTGTTGCGCCAACAACACATGAGAGGAGGCCGGGCGCCCAATATTATTGTGGGCAAACCGTTAAAGTTCCCCATCTAGGCGATGTGGTAATAATGGAGGAGCATATAATGCAGGCTGAAATGCTCAAGATCTTTATTGGACAACTCCTCGAAATTGTGCCCATGTCTCCGCTTAGAGAGGAGGAAATAAAATGGAAATATGCCCGGGGCAAACCTTTGGTCGAGCCAGACAAGGTCAAGAACCTCCCAACGAGAATGTATGGATTGCATCAATGGTACATGAACATTACCAAGATTTCCAATCGAGAGTCCCTCATGGTGAATGTCAAGAAGGAGCATCACTACCATGAGAAAGCTCTGTGTGTTGAGTATTCAGAACATATCAGTTATACAATCAAGACGCACTCGACAAATCTCTAGTCAGTTGCTATTGTTTGTAAGTGATTTCTTTCTGTAATTTTTGATCAATTATTACATGTAATTATCCTCACTATATATTCTTTTCTGTGGTATTATATGCAGGATGAAGATGTATGAAATGAAAAAATCTGGACGCTATGGCATTGGGTTCATTGACCCAAATACCATTAATGAGTACACATGGAATCTTGCAACTTCTAAAGCAGGTGTAGAGGAAAGCATGCTAGAGTTCTTGAAGTGCCTCAATACCAATGAAGATATACTACTTCCTTACAACTTATCATGAGTTAATACAAATTATATTTTTGCTTACTAGCTAGCTAGATGTTAATAACTAAGTGTATACGGTTTACGATATATAGTTGATTAATTTTATGCACATGCCCGCTTAATTAAGACATGCAAAAGTGTCCGCATGCAGTTTCCACTGGATCTAAAGTTGACAAAGCAACAGTCGAAGTACTAGACTCGCTACTTAAAGAAGATAAAGACTACACCATCATGAAGGGGATAGTCAACAGGTAATTTCAATCATTATTAACTATATCTCGGCCTATTATTAGTTCGTTATTTCCTAATATGAACTATTTAATAACCCCTTTATTTATTTTCTTTGCCGGCGGGCAGGGCTTGGGCAAAGTTCATCAAGGTGACTCCAGGCAATTGGCCAAAAAGTTGTTTTGGCATCGACCAAGGGTAAGTAATTAAGTAGTACTAGCTAGCTAGCAATCTCTTTAATTCTTGTTTCAATACCATTAATTAATTATCATGCTTGATTAATCATTATCTGATTCAATTCCATTCTCGTAAAGGCCACAAGCGGTAGCGAGGGAATGATCTGTGTGCATTCTACGTTTGCGAGAACATTCGCATGATGGCGTCCGAAAGGAGCAGATCTGAAAGATGAGAATGGATGCGTTGTCAGAACTCTATTCACACCATTATTGATATCTTGTAACACAACTAATACACATGCATATTGATCTCCTTCTTAACAGTTCAGAGAGGTGCGGGATAAGCTCCTACCCGAGGAGCGCATACTAGCACTTCAAGAGGAAATAGCCAGATTTTTGCTCGACCAGGTCATAGATCCCAAAGGAGAATACTGTTACCCGCTACCGCCCCCATGAACCACTTGTCATCGTGCATGCTCCGAAGGCACCAAGGAAACATGTAGGAGAAATTGTATATGTATATACATGTGTATGTGTGAATAGTGTTAATGGTGTTGGCTGTGAGACATTCGATGATATTATATATATATATATATATATATATATATATATATATATATGCGGTTCTACGTACGAGAAAATCTATTTATATATATGCATAACGTGTACAATTTGTAGTATCGTGAAATACCAGCAAACAAAAGAGAATTAAATGGAAAATAAAGCCAAATTGAAAACACAAAATTAAAGCAAAAATAAAAAAAAAACCAAACATTTAGTACCGGTTAGTGTTACCAACCGGTACTAAAGCCCTACGCGCACACGGGCCTGGCTCGTGCCACGTGTTTGCACTTTAGCGCCGGTTCGTGACGAACCGGTACTAGGGGGGGGGGCTTTAGTCCCCACTCTTTAGTGCCGGTTGGCGAACCGGTACTAAAGGCCGTCACGAACCGGCACTAAAGGCCGGTTTTGCACTAGTGATCCGATCAGTGCCGGTTGCATGGGTGGTACAAGGTGGCACGCACGAAACGTCACCCAAATTTGGGATGCAGTGGGCATGCCCATCTTAGGGCCCCACGCAAAAGTTGAACGAATTCGGACACCAAACGCACGTTGCGTCACGCCCTGTCAGTGTTTTTGGTGCGTTTCACGGAGAAAACCATAGGAAATTCATATGGTGCCGGACAATTATGAAAACTTGCACGCATGATGGCCCAGGCGATGAGTGCATGTGGAAAAAGTTAGGGGTCCACCGGCTGAGTCAGAAAAGAGAACGCGATGCGGGCTGACATCGTTCATATCCGATCAGTGCCGGTTGCATGGGTGGTACGAGGTGGCACGAACGAAACGTCACCCAAATTTGGGATGCAGTGGGCATGCCCATCTTAGGGCCCCATGCAAAAGTTGAACGAATTCGGACACCAAACACACGTTGTGTCACGCCCGGTCAGTGTTTTCGGTGCGTTTCACGGAGAAAACCATAGGAAGTTCATACGGTGCCGGAAAATTATGAAAAATTGCACGCATGATGGCCCAGGCGATGAGTGCGTGTGGAAAAAGTTAGGGGTCCACCGGCTGAGTCAGAAAAGAGAACGCAGTACGGGGCTGACATCGTTCATATCCTATCAGTGCCGGTTGCATGCGTGGTACGAGGTGGCACGCACGAAATGTCACTCAAATTTGAGATGTAGTGGGCATGCCCATCTTAGGGCCCCACGCAAAAGTTGAATGAATTCGGACACCAAACACACATTGTGTCACGTCCGGTCAGTGTTTTCGGTGCGTTTCATGGAGAAAACCATAGGAAATTCATACGGTGCCGGAAAATTATGAAAACTTGCACGCATGATGGCCCAGGCGATGAGTGCGTGTGGAAAAAGTAAGGGGTCCACCGGCTGAGTCAGAAAAGAGAACGCAGTACGGGGCTGACATCGTTCATATCTGATCAGTGCCGGTTGCATGGGTGGTACGAGGTGGCACGCACGAAATGTCACCCAAATTTGGGATGCAGTGGGCATGCCCATCTTAGGGCCCCACGCAAAAGTTGAACGAATTCGGACACCAAACACATGTTGCGTCACGTCCGGCCAGTGTTTTTGGTGCGTTTCATGGAGAAAACCATAGGAAATTCATACGGTGCCGGAAAATTATGAAAACTTGCACGCATGATGGCCCAGGCAATGAGTGCATGTGGAAAAAGTTAGGGGTCCACCGGCTGAGTCAGAAAAGAGAACACAGTACGGGGCTGACATCATTCGTATCCGATTAGTGCCGGTTGCATGGGTGGTACGAGGTGGCACGCACGAAACGTCACCCAAATTTGGGATGCAGTGGGCATGCCCATCTTAGGGCCCCACGCAAAAGTTGAACGAATTCGGACACCAAACGCACGTTGCGTCACGCCCGGTCAGTGTTTTCGGTGCGTTTCACAGAGAAAACCATAGGAAATTCATACGGTGCCGGAAAATTATGAAAACTTGCACGCATGATGGCCCTGGCGATGAGTGCGTGTGGAAAAAGTTAGGGGTCCACCGGCTGAGTCAGAAAAGAGAACGCAGTACGGGGATGACATCGTTCATATCTGATCAGTGCTGTTTGCTTGGGTGGTACGAGGTGGCACGCACGAAACGTCACCCAAATTTGGGATGAAATGGGCATGCCCATCTTAGGGCCCCACGCAAAAGTTGAACGAATTCGGACACCAAACGCACGTTGCGTCACGCCCGGTCAGTGTTTTCGGTGCGTTTCACGGAGAAAACCATAGGAAATTCATACGGTGCCGGAAAATTATGAAAACTTGCACGCATGATGGCCCTGGCGATGAGTGCGTGTGGAAAAAGTTAGGGGTCCACCGGCTGAGTCAGAAAAGAAAACCATAGGAAATTCATACGTTGCCGGAAAATTATGAATGTTGCACTAAAAAAATGCATTAATATTTTCTGTCGTTAAAAAAACATCGGAGATAATGGCTCTCTTTTTGAAGAAAATGCATGATTCATGTGAACCTTCACAAGCTCTGAGAAGGTGAAGACTCACATCGATCCTGCATATCCACCAAATAGAGTCCCACAATCTGAGATGTTTGTGCATTGACAAAAAGAAAATAATATAAAGGAGTGAACGGCGCGCCGGCTTAGCGATGTGGTATTAAACTGAAATGTTAAAGTAGAATGCATGTTTTTAATAAATGCATCGTGGGCCAACCGGCGGTAGTTATACGGGACGGCGAAGTGGCCCACTATGGCGTGACCACGTATATGACACCGTACGTGCATGCATGGCACGGAAACCACGCCGCCATTACCTCGCCCCAGGACCGCCTAACCCCTGCCGCCTCCACGCACGCCCTCCCCCCGATCCGACGGTCACACTGCAGTGGCCGTCCCAACTCCCCTCCCTGCCGGCCTGACGGCGGCCATACAGTCCGGCATCTGCGCGCGCGACTTGGATCTCAGTCCCGGTCAGTGTTTTCGGCAAAGTCGCCCGCAACCCTAAACCCTAGGACGGGTCGTCGGCCAGTGCGCTGGTGTGGGCAGAGGGCGCGCGGCTGCCACGACTAACCCACACCGGGTGGGGTTAGGCAACGTGGGCTGCCGGTGCACGTCGAGACGCCGGAAGGTATGGTATTAAACCATCACTTATATAATGTTTTTTGAATCTCGTAACTAGTTAGGTAACTGTCATCTTATTTAGAATGCAAGAATTGGGATATGTGTACTACTCGATAGAGAAGTGGTGCGAATTGGTGGGAAAATTCACACCCAGACAGCGCATGATGCTACGTGGCACAAATTTGGACAGTATGTTGAGAATTCCTTCAGTGAAAATGAGGAAAAATTTATTGGAATTTATGATTACAACGTATGATAGTAGTAGAAAGCGATTTATTATTCGGCCAAATCTTGACGGCATCAGTGTGCTTAATGAAGATGTTTATGACATATTCGGGCTACGTAACGAGGGTGATGATGTCAGTAGCATGATAGCAACAGTACAACTAGATGCCAAAAAAAATATTCTGAATCGGTTTCTAGACAAAAGAACAGGCCTAATCCTCATCGATGAGTTGATAAAAAATATTGTTGATACTCAGTCATATGATGATGATTTTGTGAGAAGGGTCGTACTGGTTCTTATGGGTATAGTCTTAGCACCACAATCCACCAAGTTTGTTCCTTGTCGTTATTACAAAATGGTGGAGGACGTGAACGCTATCAAGTCATACAATTGGAACGATTTCACGTTGGGGGTGTGCATGGATGCTATTAAAAAATCGGTCGAAGATCTTGAAAAATTCAAGTGGCCTATCGGGAACTTGGCTCTTCTTCGTACAAGTCATTTCGTAATAGTTGTATGTACATACAATTTTTATGTGATCTATGTGTTCGACTAGTTGTGTTTACAATCATGCAGTATATATATCGGGAAAAAGTTGAGCCAATTGGTGTGGATACATTTGATCCTTTGTCTCGTGAATACCCACTAATGCTTAAGCGGCGTAAACGGAAGGGAAAAAGCGAGACGACTATGACAACATGCACGGGCGTGGCACCGGCAATGTGAGCCAATAAGTATAGTCCTTATTGGTTGCACATAGTAATTAAGTATATTTGTTATTTAATTTATTTTTTTGTTTGTTGTACAGATTGAAAACTGCGTTAGCGAAGAGTCTGAACGTGCTAAGGTAGCACGTGAAGGGACTGTCCCAGAGGAAGAAACAAAGAAACCTAAACGGAAAGGTGGTGGCAGGAGTAGAAAGCCAAGCACGTCCGCGGTTTCATCGAACACGACTTATAGTATGGACCGTGTGATGACATACATAAAGCTGCTCCACAAGGAGGTTCTCAATACACCCGAAAGATGTGCACAGGTAATTTAGAAGTTCTATTGAACATGTTTTAATTGTTCAACTACTTATCGTGTTTCATTTGTGTTTGCAGATGGTAATGGAAAGGTTGAACACGGAAGGTGTGCTGTACAAACCCAATAAGAGGGACAATAATGACAAATTTGATCATTTAGGTGAAGGAGTTGGGATGGAGAATGGCCAGTACAAGTCATCAAAATATTGGCCAGATATTGATTCACCTACCGACGTAATGATAGGAACATCTTTCACGGGTATCAATGATACATCCGTGCCCGTTGATGACACGGTTGCTCCTGCGACGACACCGGGTAAAGGTGAAGCTACTGATCCTTTTATTATAGACGATAATGGAAACTCTCCATCTTCGGCATCAACTGTACATACAAAAGACTTTCCGTCTATGTCCCGAACCCCGCAGAATGCTGATATTTCTGGTGAGTCTATGGATGCTTTGTCACCAACAAAGTCCGAAGACACGTTCGAGAGTTACCCGGCAGAGAGCAACATAGGTAATGATGAAGGCAGTCGGGAAAATGATGGTAAGCGCAAAAGAAAAAAGTCGAAATATTGCCAATCCCCCTACGACATTCTCATTACCCGCAAGAAACGTGTTAAAACCAGTAAGTCAAGTACTACTTTATAATTCATTCACGCGTTATGTAAATTTTTTATTATTTTTAATGACTGCAGCTGCATTGTTTTAGATCTGTTTGCATCGTCATCACATTCAATTCTAGCAAGTTCTCTTAATATGACTCCGGATCACATAGAGGCAGCTAGAGTTTTTGTTGAGACTCTCGCATCGACAAAGAAGCATGCACACCGAACCGTGGTCGATATGCCACCAGCAGATGGGGACATATGCACGCCAGCTATGCTTCACGATGTCCTCACGTTTAAATGGTTGAATGGCGCTGTAAGTATGAGTTTGGTTTTAACAAAACTCTCATTTGTACTTCACGACTTGATAGAAATTTTTTGTTTATGTATGCAGATCATCAATGCATATTGTAAACACCTACAACACCGTGATTTTTCTGATCGTTACATATCAACAACGTGGTTCCCCAAATTTATGTTGAGTAGGGCAAGGGGAAAGACCAAGTCAGTAAATGATTTAGACTCAGAACATGTTACAAAGAAAACAAAAGTCATCGCAAGAGTAATGGATGAGTATTTTAGACGGGACAAGGTATTGCTTTCATATTTATTTGTTTTTATTAGTCATTACTATTTAATTGCACTAACGTCATTTGGTTACTATGTAGGCGTATTTTCCTATGCACGTTAATGATAATCATTGGATAACCATAGTGATGCACACCGTCAAGGAGGAGTTTCAAGTTCTTGACTCAAATTCTAAAGGCGCAATTAGCCAAAGAATTCGCAATATGATTGCCACCCTGGTACGCTATAATTTTCACACTTGTATTCAGAAAAATATTGAGTCATACATTAAATTCTGGTTGTGTTAATTTGTTTCACAGAGCTGAAATTTCTAAGGATATTATGGAGGCCAACTCAACTCTTGAATCAAAAAAATTTCCAGATGTCTCATCGTGGCCAATTAATGAGTATAAAATGCCGAGACAAAAAGATGGGTAAGTTAAATGAGTACAAGCAAGTGCATGCTATATCGTAAGCTGATCACACATGTTCATTGCAGAGTGTCTTGTGGGACTTTTTGTGATGTGGTGCATAAAATACTGGGACGGAGATCGCTGGACACATGAATTTCACCAGGAAGAGATTAATGAGTCAAGGCCACGTATTGTCGCGGAAATCATTTTTTCATAGGTGAACAAACTAGAGAAGGTCAAGATGAAAATTATTAAAATCATGGACAAGGAATAGGTATTAGCATCGGTAGAGTTTTAGTCCCGTAGAAGGTTTCCCTACCGTTGTTCGATACTTTGATCGATTGTAATGCGAGATGGCACTGGGACAGATTTCGACAATTTCACATTTTATTTATCGCTTTCATGTGAGTCTAAACATTTAAATGCGTGCGGGCAAGTAATATTATTGCTGTCCAAAAATGTATCAGTTTGCGGCTGCGATGTTATATGTACTTTTGTTGTTTCAACTCGCGGCGGTCATTTATTTAATAAAAAATATCCCCGCCGTCCTGACTTGGCGCGATGTGGACAAAACCTGCACAATTTCTCACGTCGATTCTGGTGGCAACAACGGCGCTGGATCTGACTAATATTCCAGCCCAGCCCGTGCGGTCGCCGACAGCCGAGGCAGTGGCGGGCTGGCGCGATTCACCGTGCGCCACGCGCGGGTCTGCTGGCCCAGCAGCCGACCGACCGACAGCCGCGCGCCCGGTGGCACACGTCTCGTCCCGCCCCACCCAGCGGGCACATGCAACGATCCCGAGGGGGAATATGGCGATCTGTCGGCTCATAAATGACGCACGTCGGGCGCGTGAGCCAATCCTCTTCGTGTGCGGATGGGGACGCTGGCGCGTTGTGCCGACTAGGTTTTGTCCCACCTCGCCCGCTGAGAGACGCGCCGACCGGTTTATATACCTGCGTCGTCGCCTTCTCACAACCTCGCTAGGGAACACTAATGAATGCCCTCTTGTACGCCGTGGCCTCCCCGCTCAGCGGCCGAAAGGCCTCCCAGGAAGGCAGTTGTAGTATACTGTCCGTGCGCCCGCCCGGCCACTGCGTGGCCTTTTTTTCAAAAAAAATTCACATACATTAAATTTTTCAAATGCTAATCAGTTGACAAATTCAATAAAAATCGCATGTCTCATAACATCGAACAAGGTGGCATAAAGATTAACTCAAAGTGCCATGTCTCTTATCCTTAAACAAATAAACTGAAAGTGCCAGTGCCTTCCATCGAACAAGGTGGCTTAAAGAATAAAATCAGAGTGCCATGTCTCTTATCCTTAAACAAATAAACTAAAATTGCCAGTGCCTCCAATTGATTATGAATACTTCATCTTTATGCCCGGTTCCTACATAATAAATTGTAAACAACTCATCAGACAATTGTAAAGAGAGAAACAAAAAATAATTAAAATAATGTAAAACTTACTTTTCATTGTCAGGGCATGTTTGCCGTCTATGCCCCTCTTTCTTACAAATGCCACAAAGAGGACCGGGTTT
Source organism: Aegilops bicornis (assembly GCA_021605145.1). Lineage (NCBI taxonomy): Eukaryota > Viridiplantae > Streptophyta > Magnoliopsida > Poales > Poaceae > Aegilops > Aegilops bicornis. Next base: position 769,454,059 of record CM038675.1, read on the forward strand.
TTTTCAGAAAATGATTTTGGTCTTCCATTTTTTGTAACATTTGGATCTTTCTTTGCCCGCCCTGTCGTGCTCTGTTTAGGGGCGCCCTTCGTGAAACTTTCATAGGATCACCTATGACATCAACATGCTGTTCCGGCTGACGTGGCTCTTCATGCACATTTCTTCTACTACCAAGAACATCATTATCAGGGACCTTTTTCTGCGCTATTAGATTCTGCAGACACTGCATCAACTCATCAAAGACGAATGGATCATTTGAAGCAACATGAAAAGCTTCAGCTCCTGTTATACTGAGTTAACTATAGCGAGCACGATGCTCTTCCCCTGTCCAACCCCAGCCAAACATGTCACTCTTCCGCTGTGCAGGCAACCCACCTCTCGCAACTTTCGACATCCTCTTAAGGATGCAACACTTAGGTATTTTAGATATTTTCAGATGAACCAACACATACAGAATGTGTTTGCAAGGCAATCCTTTCCGAAGCATTCGTCCACAACTGCAGTCTATCGTATTCTCAGAGTTTTCAGCTCGATAATTCACGCTGAACTGAAAATTGCGGTTATTTCTCCATGTCACGATGAAGGTGTGGCAGTCAACTCCCACTAGCATCTCAAAAATCTCAAGCTCTCCCGTCTTCTTTAGATCTTGTTGAAGAATATAAAAATTGGAATGAGTGAATACTTCGGCAGCATGCTTCTCAATATCCTTATATTCTGTGACTGATTGTGACGCCCTCGATTCAATCGTACACTAATCATGCACGCAAATGTGTACGATCAAGATCAAGGACTCACGGGAAGATATCACAACACAACTCTAGACACAAACTAAAATAATACAAGCTTTATATTACAAGCCAGGGGCCTCGAGGGCTCGAATACATAAGCTTGAATACTCAAGAGTCGGCGGAAGCAGCAATATCTGAGTACAGACATGAGTTAGACAAGTTTGCCTTAAGAAGGCTAGCACAAAAGCAACATCGATCGAAAAGGCAAGGCCTCCTGCCTGGGAGCCTCCTAACTACTCCTGGTCGTCGGCGGTCTTCACGTAGTAGTAGGCATCAACGGTGGCATCCGCCCTGGGCTCCGACATCTGGTTGCATCAACACGAAAGAAGAAGAAAGGGGAAACAGGAAGCAAAGCAACCATGAGTACTCATACAAAGTACTGCAAGCAAGGATCTACACTACATATGCAACATTATCAAAGGGAGGATGTATATGTGGTGGGCTGCAGAAATGCGAGAATAGAGAGAAGGCCTAGTCCTATCGAAGACTAGCATCTTCTGGAAACCACCATCTTGCAGCAACCGGAGGGAAATAGAGTAGCATAAAGTAAGTAGTAGAAGTGTTATCAACCTCGGCCAGAGATCCTTTCTCGACTCCCTGTGAGAAAGAGATCCCAGAGCCATACTATCCAGTTATCATCACAATCCACTTCTCATCACCATCCAAATTCTCATCACAAGTATCCAGTTCTAGTTGTATCGATCGGGATACAACTCCAAGTGTCCGTTACCGTAGGACAGGCTATCGATAGATGTTTTGTTCCCTGCAGGTGCACCAACTTACCCACCATGCTCGCTTAACTCCGGCCGGACACACTTTCCAGGGTCATGCCCGGCCTCGGCCAAACAATACGCCGCAACCCGACCTAGGCTTAATAGAGAGGCCAGCACGCCGGACTAAACCTATGCCCCAGGGGTCATGGGCCATCTCCCCGGGAACTCCTGCACGTTGCGTACGCGGCCGGTGAGCAGACCTAGCTACCTCCTTCAACAAGGCAGGCGCTTACGCAGTCCAACCCGGCGCGCGCCACTCAGTCGCTGACATCTATTAAACTTCGGCTGATGTATACGACGCAGAACGCCCATACTATGCCCACGTGATGGTTAGTGCTATCAGGCCAGAGGCCCCTCGGATCAAATATCCAAATCGTAGTGGATTAGGAACGCGCGGTAACAAGCGAGACTCACGAAAGATGTGACCCCATTGCCCGTCTCGAGGACTTGCGGCAAGGGCTAGGAATGCCCGCCACGCCTCGTAATTATCTCGCGGGCACCCTCCGTGTCAACCCGTCTCCACATCACTCGCAATTAAGCTCGGCGGGTACCCCTCGAGTCGACCGTCTTTAGTAACATGGCTCGGTGTAAAGTCATAGTAATCATAGTAACTGTGTGTCTAAACATCAAGGGAAAGCCGAGGAATCACCCCGGTGAATTCCACTCGATATAATCATCAAGGTGAGCGTAAGAGGATTCACCCTCGAGGTCCACACTTGAGGGGTTGCCTGACGCAGTCGTATCGAAGTGGTTAAAGAGGAAATCACCCTCGATGACCACGGCGAATAGCTACACTACAGGGTTAACATCGAGTATTGATGAGGACTCACCCTCGGTACTCGATAGTAACCTAGTATTGTCGAGCAACTAAGGGGAAAGTGATGTGCGGTGTCGGGGCCTGGTCTTCGATCCCGTTGATCGGGTCTTCAATGATGAAGCAGGGGCAACAAGGACAAGGTGGGGGTCACTGATGGATCACTAACCAACCTATACTAGGCAGTTTAGGATAAGCAGGTAAGGTACAACAACAGATACAAAAGCAGGCTATGCAACAGAATAGGAGCAAACAATAACAGTAGCAAAATCTAATGCAAGCATGAGAGAATGGAATGGGCGATATCGGGATGATCAAAGGGGGGGGCTTGCCTGGTTGCTCTGGCAAGAGAGAGGGGTCGTCAACTCCGTAGTCGAACTGGGCAGCAGCAGCGTCGGTCTCGTAGTCTACCGGAGAGAAGAGGGGAAGAAACAATGAATACCATGTAAACATATGCATATCGATGCATGACATGACAAGTAACGATGCTAGGCGTGCCCTAACGCGGTATGAGGTGATACCGGTGAAGGGAAGCATCCGGGAAAGTATCCCCGGTGTTTCGCGTTTTCGGACAGATGAACCGGGGGGGGGGGGAAGTTGCGACTTTGCTATGCTAGGGATGTGTGGCGGACGAACGGGCTGCGTATCCGGATTCGTCTCGTCGTTCTGAGCAACTTTCATGTAGAAAGTATTTTCATCTGAGCTACGGTTTATTTTATATTAATTTTAAAAGATTTAAATTATTTTTAGGATTAATTTAAATATTTTAATTCAACATTATCTAGAATTCCTGAAATTATTACTAATTTCGAATTTACTTGAATACATGCTAAGTGACACATGAATTCCTACCCGCAGACTCCTCTTCCTGTACATCCTACTCAGCCACTCTTCTGTTTTATCAGTCTTCTATTTACGGACGAAAGCGTGCCATCTCGCCTCAAAGTTAGCTGGAGAGGTGGAGTAGTACAAGAGTGGCCTGAACTCATTTAGCAATTTGTAATTAAGGTGCTTCTGCATGTTTTTTTTCCACGTGCCATGAGCAGAGACGGTGCAACACATCAACCAAAACCAACCGAATAGCTCGTATCATTGCAGCGTCTCCATCTGTGATGATTGACCTTGGCTTTTTCTGACAATTGGCCTTTAGGAATGTCTGGAGCAGCCACACGTATGTCGCTTCGGTCTCGTCGGACACAATGGCACAACCAAAAACTGTGGTGCAACGATGGTTATTTACACCAACAAAGGGGATGAACGGCATACCATATTTGTTCATCTTATACGTGCTGTCGAGCACAGTCACATCTCCATACAACTGATAGTCCCGCCGCGACTATGCATCGCACCAGAACATGCTCTTCAAACTGCCCTCCTTATCGAGCACATATTCCAAGAAAAAGTCTGGATCCTTCTCCTTTCTGCTCCTCATAATACCGATTGCTGCGTTAGCATCACCCTTCGCAATCAACTTCATTTTTTCTCGGCAACATAGGTTGTACACGTCTCGTCTCAGAAACCCACACTTATCATATGAGCCATACCTGCTAATGAACTTGTCGACGATGATATGCTTTCTGATCCCAGCCCCTTCCATCGCCAAGATCTCAGCTATCTGGTGATCTCCCATCACTCGATGTGACCGCAGAAATACCACCTCATCTGGTCTAGCCAACAAATGGTTGTGATCATCCATAAAAGCTGCCACGAACCAAACTCCACGTCCTTTGTCCAACTTCACGACTAAATGTGCGCCACACTCGCAACGAGTCTCAGGTCTTAGCCTGCGGGTACGGCCCTCCGGGTTTAAAAATTTACTGAGACGTTTTCCTGCCCTCGAGCAAACGTATCGCCTATACCGAACAGTGGTTGAAAGTCCTTTTCCTCGTTTCACCTTATCTTTTCCGATACTGAATCCACGGTCTTTAGGCGTAGTTATTATAGAACATGTAGGCCTCCCATTGTGATGCAAATGTCATACCCATAACCTTCAACTGTGTCTCGGCCAAGACGTTGCTGGATTTCAGCTTCCTCAGTGTCCATATTAGCTCCATCCTCATGCTCATATCCATCATCACCACTCCAACCATCAAAGTTAGCCTACAATATTCCACATAAGCAAGTGTAAGTTGTCATTAACAAGTTTTTATTATTCAATGACATCTTAAATTTTGGACCGAACCTGGCTTATGTTATCCGTGAAAGATTCAACACCATGATTTGCCTCGCTCGGGCGTCAATATCCTCCTACACATAAAAAAAATCATATGCACATGTAAGTACCATATGGTTCTTCATCCGACGAAAAGAATGTACACGTCACTTACGTTTTCACTACAAGCACCCTCCTCCTTCATTTGAAAATCCTCCTCAGGTAAATTATCGTACGACGACCAGGATTCATTGTCGCTGCTATCACCATCATTTTTACTATCATCACCCTTCGTACGATCAACATTATCGCTACCATCCCACTCACTCGTGTCCAAAAACAGATCCGTAAATCCAGTTTCTTTATCCATTGAATGATCTTATAACCAACACGGCAATATTATAATAAAAATTGATCTATCAATTTTAAATCAAATTAAATGTACTACGATCATACAGATGAGAACTTCTTATCTAACAAGTGATTGCACATAATTATTTACAGATACAATTTTTTTTGACAAACTAGAGGGCTTAAATGGCATGCATCGCACTTCGCCGCCTGGCGTGGCTGCGGACGGCGAGGACGTTCCCGGAGAGGTTGATCACGGAGTTGCGGGCGGCGACGGCGTCCATGTAGGCCACGTCACCACGAAGACCTGCACGGAGGCGACATCACGTACGGCGGGCGACTCCAACAACGTCCGCGCCGGCCAGATCCCGGGTGAAGACGGTGAGAATGTTCGGCGATCGGCGGGGAAAGGCGGCGATCGGTCGGACGAGTAGACGTTGGAATTGGCAGCGTGATCACGGCTAGATCGGCGTGGAAAGGCGGCGATCGGCGGGTAAGGGCGGCGATCGGCGGGGCGGGGCGACGTTGGAATGGGCCGCGTGATCAACGCAGGTCATGGGTAATTATTATTTTTCGCGCGAGGGGAGAGGGTAGATGCGAGTCGGCCGTATCGGCTCGAGCCGTGCGCTCGGCTCTACCCGTATGAGCACGCCGCATATGGCGCGGGATACGTTAAGCACCGTATACCTAAAATGCCGGGGGGGGGGGGGGGTGTATCGAAGCAGATCTCACTTTTCAAAAGCACGTCAAAGGCCTTACAAGGAGGCCCACCTTATGTAAATGCAGCTGTGAGGGATAGACGGATTGAGGAAGACATGAGAGATTGGCAAGGATCTGGAAGAAGAAAGTGCAAGGGAGCAGATAGAAGAGATCGAGAGAGGGAGAGATAGCCACAGGTCCAATCCATCGATCTCATCTCCGTTGTGCTTAGCTGCTGTTGGATTTTTTTAAAGAAGGATATACCTCGGGCCTCTGCATATAAATGATGCATGCATTCATTTTATTAATTATTCACAAAGACCTTACAAAGTTATATCAGTAAGTCTCAAGCCATCATCTGGGCAACATATGTCGCTGCTCCTATTCTGTTGATGAAAGGGTGTCAAATATCTAAGCCGAATACCAAACGGATATCGCACTAAAGCCCAACATCTAAAGCGGATGCCCCAGCCCAGCCACATATCGGGACTAGGACACACACTGGTCTGGCGCACTCTCATAAGCCGCCGCCGCCGTCTTCCACCGATCCATCTCCAGAGCAGGTACTGACGCACCGACCTTGCCAGGCCTGCCGTCGACGCCACCATGGCGCCAGACAGCGCCACCATCATGCACATATCCATCTGCCTGCGCTCATCGCCGAAACTCCGCAGCGCCATTGCCGTCGGGATCTGCCGGCGGCCTTGCGGTAGATGGAATACCGCTCCTCTTATAGTCCTCTCCATCCAGCACTTGCTCCAAGACGATGCCCCCAGGAGGGAAAACGAGATCAAAGGCGTCGTCATCGTCCGATCCAGGAGACCCAGATCTAGGGTTTTCCCCGAAGCATGGCGAGCCTGATGACGCAAACTGCAACGATGATGCCTCAATAAGGAAACGACATCGGAGACGACGCCATCGTCTTCCATGACCGAAGTCGGCGCGATTTTCATCGACAGTCGCACCACCAGGTCGTGCGCCGTAGGCGTCACTAGTTCCTTCAACCTGAGCAAACTCCAAAGGCGATGCCCTCTAGAGGGACTACGACGCAAAAGCATCATAATCGCGGTGACAAGGACCCAGACCAGGTTTGAATCCCGGCGTGATCCGAAGAACCCGTCAAGATCCGCCCAATTGCTGACGTGCCACACTAGCCATAGTGTCGTCCGTAACCCAGTGACCATGAACAGTCACGGACCTCACGAACACGTCCAGCCACCAGCCGCGGCCAGATATGGCCGAGACCAGCGACCCCATCCAATGTACCCGCGCCGCCACAGCCCTCGTCACAAACCACCTGGATATGATGAAATCGCCGACGAAGCTAGCAACCCTGCCTTCCCAACGCGCCAGCACGCCCTACCATGTGATCTGCGCAGCCGCCGCCGCAGCGTCACACCACTGCGCCCGCAGCACGGCTGGTCGAGTTGCCGCCGCGCCACCTTGCGCGATCGCCGCACTCCTCACCAGTACGCTGCGTCCTGAGCCGCAGAGAACCAGTGGAGGAGGGAGGATGACCCTGCCGCCAGCGATGCAAGCCGGGCTTCGCCCGGCGGCGCCCTCCGGCGGCGGCGAGGAGGAAGGAAGGAGGGGAAAGGGCGCTACGGGCGACGGCTAGGGTTTCGCCCTGCCGCATGCAAGAGCGGCTCGGGCGAACCGGGAGAGATGTGTCAGCTACTGTTTGATGGGGCTTGTGAACTTTCAGGCACGACAAAGCCATTTGGCTTTAAATCTGTACTAGCTTTGCGATAGTTGTACGTTCTTACTTTGAAATTTGTGTGATTGACCAAGATTAGTGTTGAGATGTCGCCACGTTAAAAGCACCTACCTCCGCGCGCGCCTCAGTCCCCGTTTCCTTTACCTTGCTATGACTGGATTGTCAAAGTGGTACAAAATATTCCAGAGAGGGTACCACGATGAGCCTATTCACTCGATCTCGCCATTGTATATTTCAAGGGGTTTGCATTAAGGAGAAGGCGGAATCGCCAACCACTAGGCTAAGCCCCTAAGCATTTAATGCACTCCCGGCAGTGCACGCTCCCATGATCAATCCGCTGATTCCCCTCCTCTACGTACGTACCCCTTCCTACAAGTACTCAGTATTTAAGAGGAAACTCTGCACGTACAAGACGCAACGATAGGCAAACCTAGCGATGGCTTTCGAACCACGTCCGCTGATCGGCGGCGGCGGCGGCGTTGATCACATGCAGCAGCTATTCCAGGACGTCGGTCGCGTCTCCGTGCTGGGCGGCTGGGTCGTCGTCATCTGCTTCTTCGGCAGCCCGGCCGCGGACGCCACGCAAGTCTTCCTCGGCTTCGCGCTCCTGCTCCTTCGGCAACCCGGCCGCGGACGCCACGCAAGTCTTCCTCGGCTTCGCGCTCCTGCTCCTCGGCCGGCGTCCTCTTCCTCGCCTTCTCGCCCGCTGCGTACCAGTTCCCCTGGGTGCCCCGGGCCGGCACCTTCATGGCAAAAGCCGTCCTGAACCACTTCTTCGATCGCGCCGGCGACGTAGCTTGATAGCTATTTCTCCGGCGCCGTTGCCACTTGTCAGTGGCGACCTAGCATCTCCTCTGACTTCTGTGGGTGTCACTGCGAATGCTTGTAAGGCTACGCTTCGCATCTGCCAGCATCGATCGGTGTTGCTTGAGATGTAGTCTCACCGTTGTTCAGTGTACTTGCTTGGGGAAAGCGTTGCACTCTTTACGTTGTGACTTGTCAGCATGACATGTTGTTCATGCAGTTCTTTGAAATTTCACTCTGATTACCCTACGTACGTAGCTGGCTAGCTGCTGCTTTCAGACAAAAGATCTTCTGAGAATGTGCGCTTGCTCTGTCTCTGTTCCTCCTTTTCTGCGATGAACGGTGCAGACGCGCACTGCCTAGTTTTTTTTTCTTGATTGAGGGGGCGCACTGCTTAGGTTGGGCTGCCCAATTGGGCAGCAGACCAACCACAGATGGGCTACGTATGCGGGCCTAGTGGGCCATCTGAAAGTCCACCTCGCAGCTGCAATGTTGGAGACCCCGTCGAGAAGCTTCTAGAGACTGCGTAGTGGGGACGGACTCCGCAACCGCCTCTACGCAGCCGAGCCTGTCTCCCACCCCACGACCCAACCTATAAATTCCCCACACCATCGACACCCTTTCCCCAATCCACTGGCCCGCTGATTCCGATCAAGAAAATCCCCCGCCGCAACGTAGCGATCGATCTTTAGCTCTCGCGAGCCTTCTCCTCCGTCAAGGTATGCGCAAGCCGCCGACTCCCTGTTCCCTCAAGCTATTTGGTGATGCGCTCGTAGAATTTAACAGGGAGGATGATTTCCATAGATCCGTGTAGATCGATGTACCATGTTCTATGATTTGGTCTGTATGCCGGTAGATTTAAATAGAAGTCGAGCTATTGTTGAGGATGAGTGGGTGCTCTCGGTCAATTTTATTCTTGCAGATTTCAATTGAATGCAATTGCTTTCACGCGATGGTTCATCTATAGTTGTTTGACCAATATAGTGCTGGTCCTGATGTTGTAGATTCCTGTTTATTGCTGCATCAGATTATTCCTCGTCTAGCCCTAGTCTCGTGCTGAATCCTCTGATTACTATTGGTCCATGTTCTGCCTTCTGGTTGTGTCAGTCTCTGTTTTACTCTTCTGTAAGTTGATTATCGTCGTACTGCATAGTATGTTAGCCTTACAATGGATCTTCTGCAGTTCAGTCGGCTTGTTGCACCGATCTGCTAAATTTAAACTAGAAATATATTCTTACAGTTACATTATGTATTATCTTCCACTTCAACGTTTCATTATTGCTCTGTGGATATTATTTGTAAATTCTGAACTGCAGATTTACTATTTGTCATGGAGTTTAGATTATCTATATTGTATGTCTTTTCTTATTGATGGTTATAGTCTTAAATGCAGACCACCGAAGTCTTTGTTCTGTCACCATTGTTCTGTTCATAGACACCTCTAACTTGGTCAATTAAAGATGTTTTGTTTGCAATTTTCAACTATGCATACCTATCAAAGTATTTATATTAGTTCTCTTTGTCTCATGACGTTGTTAATCGATTGATATGTTCATGGAAGCCTCTTACTTGGTGACTTATCCTACTCGCAATTTCCAATTATGTAGATGCAGATCTTTGTGAAGACGCTCACAGGCAAGACCATCACACTTGAGGTTGAGTCCTCTGACACAATTGACAATGTCAAGGCAAAGATCCAGGATAAGGAGGGTATCCCGCCGGACCAGCAGCGACTCATCTTTGCTGGCAAGCAGCTCGAGGATGGGCGGACACTAGCTGATTACAACATCCAGAAAGAGTCCACCCTCCACTTGGTTCTCCGTCTCCGTGGTGGCATGCAGATCTTTGTCAAGACCTTGACTGGCAAGACCATCACCCTGGAAGTAGAATCTTCAGACACCATTGACAACGTGAAGGCGAAGATCCAGGACAAGGAGGGCATCCCCGGACCAGCAGCGCCTGATCTTTGCCGGTAAGCAGCTCGAGGATGGTCGCACTCTGGCAGATTACAACATTCAGAAGGAGTCTACTCTACACCTGGTGCTTCGCCTTCGTGGTGGCCAGTGAGTTCTTAGCACTCCTGGAAGTTTGATTTGAGTTCGCCTGGTGCCGTCTTGCTGGTATCTGAGTCGTTATGCGTGCTTTTACTTAAAACTTTGTAGTCCTGTGCCATTCGTGAGAACACTGGGTGCTTCCTTTAAGCAGCTGAATATCTGTTATGAAATATAAGTGATCCTGAATCTTCTTATTCCTTGATAAGTTGATTCTCCTTATCCTGTGATTATGGTTGCTTTGTGCTGGTTCTGTGATTCATAGATGTTCACACCGTAACATTGAGGGGGGTGAAAAATTTGGGACGGAGTCACGGAGGTCTAGCTCGTAGTACTTCATAAAATCTTAATTAGTTACTCCCTCTTTAGCAAAATATAATATGCTTTTCGACAGTATGGTAGTGTCAAAAACCGAATTATATTTTGATTGAGGGAGTATAATTATATAATTCGGGGGCTGTTTGTCTTAATCAACAATCGGTTATTTTGAGGTATTTTCAGAAGAATGCAGATTTCCCCTGCAGTATAGGCATGTTCAGAATGCAGATAACTTCATGCTATACAATGAAAGAAACATGGGTGCTACATGTTCATCCCTCGAACCTGCAACCTCATGCAATCAGTGGGGTGTTCCATCACCTATAGAAAAACCAAACCTTTGACATGCGGTGTGGCGTGGACGCAAGCAACCCAAAGAACCTACCATCGCGGCAAAAACAGCATGCTGAGCTTGGGTTTGTTCAGTTCAGTCTCGGATGCCACTACTTGATGGTTCTTTAGCAGGACATTCCTACTTTTGACTGGAAGGCCAGTTATTATACCGTACCAGCATTGCAAGTAAGTGCAAAAGGCATTGGATGCCCCAAGGGAAAATAGGAAAAATAAGAGGCGTTGTTTCCCGTGGGATTTGGAGAATGCATGGGACTTCTGCTAAGCTCGTCATTAAGCTGATGATCTTCATCAATCCTCGTGGCAATGGTAATTTAATTGTCATTCCAGGTTGCCCTGCCCTACTAATCAGCTTATCTAGCCAACTAACAGAACTGTGCTCTTGGGGTTGACTGGAACAAACCCAAGCTCTGCATGAGACTGACACAAGTAAACTCAGCAGGTTCAGTGGGCCACAATTTATCCCAAGAAATAAAATGGGATCTTCTTTGTGTTCAGATGAATGAGATCTTCGTTGACACAGAGTACAATGTCGTCATATTGTATAGCCTCTCATCTCAGTTCTCAACTGATCTCTTTTTCCTTTCTGAACTTAGGTGTACTTGTCGTTATCCCGTCACACTTGAGTGATTTCGCTCTTCAAAATTGTCGTTTCTTACAAAAAAAACATGTTTCTAGATGAGGAACAGTTGACCTCCATACTTGAGGAACATAATATGCTGCCCATCGCTGCGTTTAGAGGAGCCATCAGGCTGCCCGTCGATGCGTGGAGCCATCAGGCTGCGCGAGGAGCCATCGATGTGTGGAGCCATTAGGCTGCCCGTCGCTGTGTCTAGAGGAGCAGAGGTGCTCCGCGGCCGCCGCACGAGGAGCTTCACGGAAGGGTCCGCGGTGGCCGAGCATGGAGGAGCACCGGTGCGTCTGCATTGTCTTCGCTGTTTCCTGCTCCATCGCCGCGCGTGGAAGAGCACGCGTCATTAGTACTTCGTCGGCCGTCAGTGCTTCTCCTCCCTTTCAGTACAAATCATTTTTTAGCGTTTGTTTGTTGCTGCAATCCTGATGCACCTTGCTGCTCTAGAATGCTCAATTTACTAGATCGAGCTTACCAGTTACCACTATATTCAGCGTGTCTCCTTCATATGTAATTTACACACTTATGCTAAGTTGCCATGTTTATTCAGTGATTTAACTTAACATCTCACCTAAATTTTTGGCTTGTCAACTTCTTCCTTTTTTGCCATGGTTAATTTAGTGATGCTGCCGCTACTGTAATCAAACAATCAATTGGTCAAGAAATCATTTTTCTGATCTGCCATCATTGTCTTTTCTTTAGGGTACAATTACCGTTTTTTACATAATTGCCATGTTTTTGGTAAATTTGCCATGCTTGTGTCTTTTTCTTAGGGTACATTGCATTTTTACGTAACTCGTCATGCTTCTATGTACGAATACAACATTTTTTCACAAATTTGCCATGTGTGCAGTACAAATTATTCATACTTTTTTGAAATGATCATTGCAACATTTTTTTACGAACCTATGATGTGTTTTTGCCATGGCAGCTTAACATGTACTGCCATGGTAAATTTTGGGACTGTCGTCACATGGCAAATGTATTTTTGCCATTCTCTAAAGCATGGCAAATTCTAAAACATGGCAATTATGGAAGTTTATCAATCATGGCAAACTTGTCGTTCTTAAAAAAAAATGTCACCATCTTCATCAAATGTATGTTATTTTTTATTTTCCTCTAACATGGCAAATTTATTACATGGACCATGTTAAACTTTTTAATGGATCGTGGCAAGTCTAGTTCAAACACCATGGCAACTTAACTATGTTCAAACACCGTGGCAAGTCTAGTTGCAATATCTCTCTCAATCTTTATATACAAGTTTTTTTCCATGGCAAACTGAAACTGTATGTTGCCATGATGGCAACTTTTTGCATTGTCTACGCCATATCTATTTTCCAAGAATTTTGCCACGGTTTCTTAATTTTTTTTGCCATGACAAATTTAATCTTCCTAACACTTTACCCCTTTTTAAAACATGGCAATATTTGACTTGTATCGTGGTAAAATTACTTTTCATAGCCGTGCTAAATTTAACTTAATTGCCATGGCAAATTTACTTTTACGCACATGGCAAATTTACTTTTACACACATGGCAAATTTACATTTACAACAATGACATTTTTAACTTTCCTTTTTTCTCTATGGCAATTTTACCTTTTCAAATTTGCCTAGGAAATTTTTTAACTTAATTGCCATCGCAAATTTACTTTTCCATACATGGAAAATGTTCAATTACAACATTGAATTTTTTTATCTTTTTAGTTTTGACATGGCAAATTTTTTCCTTTCAAATTTGCCATGGAGAATTTATCTTAATTTCCATGGCAATTTTACTTTTACTTACATGGAAAATTTATATTTACCACAATGGCAATCTTTACCTTTTATTTTTTCCATTGCAATTTTTACCTTTCAAATTTGCCATGGCAAATTTATCTTAATTGCCATGGCAACCTTACTATTATATGCATGGCCAATTTTCATTATCAATGCCGATTTTAATTTTCATTCAACGTGGCAAATTTACACTACGGGGGGCATGGAAAATTTCCTATATATTTCATTATGGCAAATTTACTTTTTATTTTTGCCATGGAAAATTTTCATTATTTTTTATCTACATAATATGGCATTTTTTGTGAAAATGAATGGACTAGCCACATGGCAAAATGTACGGATTTTTGTTTTTTCTACGACATGTCAAATTTATTTTTAATATTTGACATGGCAATTTCATGAAATTTGATCTATGAAATATGGAAAACTAAAACTATATGTTTGACATAAGTTTATAATTACCATAAAATTTTGAAGGCATCACACCATGTTATTTATTGCGTGGTTGCCATGGCATTTTCCGGAAGTTTGATGCCATGGCAAAATAGTGGGATCATGGCAATTTTTTTTTCATACACAAACCCATGTACTTTTCTCCATGGATTTTTTGTGTTCTGTTTGAAAGAATGCCATAGTATTTTTTGCAATATGTTTTTGCCTGGATCGAACGTTGTAGAGGGAAGTATATATCATGGCAAATTATTTTTGTTGTGTTTTCTCAAGGTTGAGAAATTCACTTTGTTCTGTTTTTGGACCTTTTTGGGAAAATTTATTTCATGCCCTATGGAAAATTCTTTTTCCCTCGTGTCATGGCAACACTGTTTCATGTGCCATGGCAAGTTTGCCATTTATCAGAGTTAGCTTAATTTCATAGTAGAGAGTTTTCTCACTGTTAGTTTGACGTTTGTACACATTCTCTATTTTCTTGGTGCAAAAAGGATTTTTTTTTGGCCCAGGAAGTTATTGGGCCTGTCTGGCAGGCGTTCGGGCTGAGGGGTTGTCCGCACCGAACGAAATCGCTCGATCGATCGATACTCGGAATATCCTATTTGCCGCTCGCTGCGGCATGTGGCCGGGCGGACGCACAGGGAGATCGATCGAGGGTTCGCGCGTGGGCCGGCCCGTAAAATATTTCGAAGATTCCGGTTTTAGGAACCTTCTCGCCAGTTCCCAGCCGGTTTTCTCCGGTTTTGGGAACCTTCTAGGTGCTTCCTAACACTTTTTTTTCTGTTTCTTTTTTGTCATTTGTTTTTATTTTTCCTGTTTATTTTTTATTCTCTATCTTTTCCTTTTCATTCCTTTTCTATTTTTTCAAAAAAAAAATCACCTTTTTCTTTCTGTTTCTTTTCTTTATTTTTCCTCGTCTTCACTTTTTTATATTTAATAATTTTAAAAATGTCCAAACTATTCAATTTTTGTTTGCATCTAAACAATATTCGTTCTTTACAAAAATATTCGAAGTTTATTTTTTTCTCTTACTCAAAAATATGTTCAATTTTTAAAAATACGTTTCTGGTTTTTATAAATATTGTTCATGTATTGAAAAAATGTTTGAATTTCCAAACTTGTTTGAGATTTTTCAAAGGTTCTAAAATTTCAAATTTGTTCTTCAATTTTAAAAAAGTCCGTGCTATCTAAAATCCTTTCTTTCAAAAAATTATTCTAGTTCTCAAATTTTGTTCACAATTTCAAAATATTCGTACTTCTCAAATTTTGTTAACAAAACTAAAAAAATGTTTATCTTTTCAAATTTTGTTTAGGAGTTTGAAAAAATGTTCCTCTTTAAAATTCATTCACAAATTTAAGAAAAATGTTCGTGTTTTCCAATTTTGTTCGGTAGTTTCAAAAATTGTTTCTATTTCAAATTTTGTTCGCAATTTTCCAGAATGTGTCAGTTTCTAATTTTGTTCGGGAGTTTAAAAAAATGTTCGAATTTTTAAAAAATGCTAACGAATTTGAAAAATATTCATCTTCTTTTCTCGTTTTTTCTTCTTATTTTCTCCTGTTCCTTTTTCCTTTTTAGAATATTTCACAGTTATAAAAAATGTTCTTGATTTGATAAAGCTGTTCATATTTCTCAAAAAATGTTTGAAAATGAAAAAAATGCTTTCATTTTCAAATTTTGTTCTGAGTTTGAAAAGATGTTCTTGTTTCAAAAAATGTTGACGGATTCCAAAACTATTCACATTTCCAAATTATTGTTCAGAGTTTCAAAAAATGTCGCCTTTAACAAAAATTTGTTCACATATTCAATAATGTTTGTGATTTTCAAAAAAGTGTTTAGTTTATCTAAAATTTGTTCGGATATTCAAGAAATGTTCGAGCTTTTTTCTTCTTCTTAAAGTTGAAAAGTGTTCGCTTTAAAAAAACATATTTCCAAAATAATGTTCGCGTTCAGAATTTGACAAAATGCTTGGGTCTATATTTCCTTTAACTTAGCGCGCGATTGTAAACCATGAAGCTCATCTAACCCGTTGGCTAGGGTCGCGCATAAGCAAAAAGAGGTCGCTAGTTCGATCCCTCCCTCGAGCACACTTTTTGGGGATTTTTCACTATGTTACGCTAATGGGCCGGCCCAGGCTGGAGTCGCGGCGTTCGGTCTGGTGCCTCCCTACACCGAATGTTCGGCTGTTATCGGTGTCCTTATGAAATGACGGCACTCCCGTCAATGATGATAAAAGAAAGTTGTGGCTACACGTTCCCCTGATCCTCAACCCCAACAGCCGTACTATATATGCAATCTGCCTGCCAATTGCGATTATACCAATCGCTTTTAAGAGGATACTACCCGGCGGCCGGCGATGCCTTTCGAACCTCGTCCGTTGATTGGTGGCGGCGCCGGCATCGATCCCCTCCAGCGGCTCTTCCTCGACGTCGGCCGCATCTCCGTGCTCCTCTGATCCTCAACCCCAACAGCCGTACTATATATGCAGTCTGCCTGCCAATTGCAGTTATACCAACTGCTTTTAAGAGGATACTACCCGCCGGCCGGCGATGCCTTTCGAACCTCGTCTGTTGATTGGTGGCGGCGCCGGCATCGATCCCTCGGCGGCTCTTCCTCGACGCCGGCCGCATCTCCGTGCTTGGCGGCTCCCTCATCGTCACCTACTCCTTCGGCAATCCGGCCGCCAATGCCACGCACGTCTTCCTCGGTTTCGCGCTCCTGCTCTTGGGTGTCCTCCTGCTCACACTCTTGCCCGCTGCGCGCCAGTTCCCTTTGGTTCCCCAGGTGGTCGCCTTCGTTGCCAAAGCCGTCCTGAACCGCATTATCGACCGCGCTGTCAAACCGAAAATCCTAGACACACGGGCAGTTTACTTAGCAATACGGGCTCTTTCCAACCTACTCTTCTCTCCCCCCCTGATTTTCAGCGTGGGTGGGCCCGTGCGTTTATTTCTATCCAGTCAAAATCAGCCAGCTAAGCCACTCCGTAATAGCCAGTAAAACTATCCTGTTAAACTGGAGTAGTTCGGTTTTAGAAACGGTGATCCGTGATGAACAATATTTTAGTAAGGTTTCGAGGATATGTTGATCCTATCATCTGTACGTGAGAATGTAATGTTCCGTTTTCGCTTTGTCACCTCCCGTCCTGCTGTAGTATGTTTTCTCAGATCAAAAGGCTATCAGACCCGTTCTATTTTCATTGCAAATGAAACAGTAGGTAACCATCACTCCAAGCCTGTGAAAGCATCTACAGTCACGTACGACAAATATCACTCCTTGTACGTCCGTGGACGCGTCCGGTATGTCTGTAGAGAGGGTCCGGTCACACCCTTCATTTTTATTGAAATATATTGTCCGCCTCTCTCTATCATTTCAGACTTTTGAAGCAACTGACTGAAGCATGAATTCAATATGGTGTCTGAGTCAAGAGGTCATGAGGGAAGGAGGTGGTGTTGAAATATATTGCCTTTCTCTCATCAGTTCAGACTTTTGGAGCAACTGACTGGAGCATGAATTTAATAATTTTTACGTCCGGTGCAACCGCATATCCCAAATTCATACTAAACCATGCCACACAAAAGCTACGTACTACTACATAGATAACTTAGACAACTACTACTTGTCGTAGATTCCGACAAAGCAGTGCTGGACGGACCGGCCTCCTAGTCCTTGGCCACCGTCCGCAGCTCCGGCACCTCATTAGGGTCCATGGCTGCGAAGATTTTATCATGCTCTGCCCCGTGCCTCGCAGAGGAAGCGGCGGTTTGCCTCCACCTCTACATCAGAGCGGATGGAGTCGAGGATGGCTTGCTACTACGCCGTCTCCTCCACTTGGGCGATCTCGAAGCTAGCAGCCCAAGGCGCTGGATCAGCCTCACCGTCGTCCTCTTCATCCTCCTCTGGCTCTGCATACTCCATGTCTGTGGCCGACGTCTTCTCCTGCTTCTGTTGCTGCTGCTCCTCTCCCTCCTTCTCTTTCTCCTCCTCCTCCGGCTCCGCTGAGTCCGGAGGCAGGCCAGTTGTAATTTAAGCGACAGACATGGCCCGGATCTCCTCAAGAAGCTCCAACCGCCACTCCGAGGTGAGCATAGCGTATGTGGTGATCTACTACGGGGCCATGACTACCGACGGACAGCGAGCTTGAGCAGATTGGATGGTGGCGACACGGAGAAAAGAGAGAGAGATGGTGGAAATGAGATTGGCTTTGCTTGGGGGTGCTACCGTCCGACTTAAATAGCCGGATTTGGAGTCTCGGGTGGTGCGCCGGAGCGGCAGCCTCATCGGACCTCTTTGTTTAGACATGTGTCTGTGTGGGTCCTTCTCGTCAGCGTTGTTCATTGGAGCATCTGGATGCCACACAGAGCCTTCAATAACGAACTCGAGAATGCCGAAAAGAATGATGTCGGAAGGAGTCGATGAAGGTACCATCCGCACCGTGATGACGATAGACGCTTGCCCCATGGGGGGCGCCTATTTTCGTGAACATAATCCTAACAATACTACGGGGGTGCCTATGTACATGCAATTGTATTTATCGATCAATTTGGATGGGAGTACACAAAAGGAATGATGTAGGGTTGGGGCTCGACGATGGAGGTAATACCATACTCCTGTGTGGTCTTGGCGTAGGTAATATCCTACTCTTGCGTGGTGTTCTTACTTTTAGCATAGGTTACAGTATGAGAGAGTTCAACCCTCAGCCTGGTGCCTTCCTCTCAGCTTATATAGAGGGCACTAGGAGGGGGCTGTAACGGGCTGGTATAAATGTTATTGATGGCCGTATGCATGACCGACTGTACGTGACTATTACTACTAGTAACTGTCATATTTAAACAGATCATTTAACCGTTGAGTAACTGTAGCAATAAACGCATCATGGGGTCGTGGTATCCTACGGTGCAACCGACTGTAGGATAACCTACTGCCCCTGCCTTGGTAAGAACTCACTGTAGATATAGATAAATCTGTCAATGGTTGTACAATCCGACTGAGGTCACTTGGAGACGATGAAGGTCTCCCATGATCTTTGGTGCCTTGGGCTGTCACGGCCATGGGCTCAGTGTGTCACCCTCTGGCACATATCTTTGATGGACATGGGCCCTTGGCTGGGCAATATGTGAACTTGGACCTACTTGTAGGTATAACCCCGTCAAGCATCGAAATGTCGACACATGCACAAATATAGGAAACACTTCAACAACCAAAGACTTAAGAAGGAAAAAAAAAGCTAGAAACATTGTCACAAGCGAAAAAATAAATGAGTTGTTTCGTGTTGGTTGCTTTTTTATATCAAAATAAAAAAGTGTTCCTTTCTAAATTTTTAGAAAAAAACATAATAAAATCAACCATTGGAGTAGGCAACAAAAAGGAAGAGATGAAACATTATCAAAAAATATAAATTGGAACTTTTTCGATGTGAGACATTTTTTTATTATTACTGGTAAAAAAGAGCATACAAAAACATTAAACAAAAAAGCAAAAGCAGGTGTTATTAAAAAAAACAGATTTCAATGTAAAGAATAAATATCTTAAAATGTTGTGTCAAAGAAACAGAAATTAAAATAAGGTTATTCTACAAAAAATGAATTAAAGGCATTGACATTACCCAAAAGAAGAAAGAAGATGAAGAAACAAATATACAAGCAGATTTGATCACGCAAATATGAAACACACGACACAAACACTCACCCACACGCGCACGTGTACACGTTACACACCTATGCTTGATTAAACTTTTTTTAGGGTAGACTAATTTTTTAGGGGTTAAACCAGCTTTATTACTCAAAGTCCACAGTGGATTGGAATATGAATTGGATCATGGGGTTGCCCTAGCCGGACATGTTGCCCCTGATCAAAAGAATGTGCAAACTTGCCTAACTTATCCGGATTCATATTAGATGCTCTACCTTCAAAAGAGAAATTACAGTTAAAAGATGTAGCTCTTCGGTTGATCTCCGAGATGGTTGCTCCATACTCTCCACAAGAGTGCTTGGTGTTGATGTATAAATGTATTGCCTAATCTTTTCCATCAGATCGGTTTTCTAGTTGTATTGGCTAAAGCATGCACTTCTACATGGTATCAAAGCCAAGAGGTCTTGAGTTCAAGATTCGGCTGGCGCAATTAAAATTGCAGCCCACTTTCGGTCCATGCACTACTAGGAAAAACCCTAGTAGTAGCGCGGGTTTTGAGGCTATCAGCAGCGCTACCAATAAGGCGCCATACTAATCGTTATAGTAGTAGCGGTCTGTACCGCGCTACTACTATTGACTATATCGCCAGCGCTTTTAACGCGCTACTATTAATTAGCTGTAGCGATTTCACGGCCCAGCGCCATCGCTATATCTTTCATCATTTCCCCCCGGCTTCCTACCCCGTTTCAGCTTCAATAAACTGCAATTTCCAGATACTAGGTACTAGATATCAATTTCATAAAGCATTATAGGTACTAGGTAGTACTCCCTCAGTTTCAAATTACTCGTCATGGTTTTAGTTCAAATTTGAACTAAAACCACGACGAGTAATCACTAGTAGAAAAGGGGGCAATGGCCCAGGCCAGTTCAGCCCATTAGTCCCGGTTCAATCCAGAACCGGGACCAATGGAGCTATTTGCCCCGGTTCGTGAGCCCAGGGGGCCGGCCAGGCCACGTGGGCCATTGGTCCCGGTTCGTCCGGACCTTTTGGTCCCGGTTGGTGGGACGAACCGGGACCAATGGGCCTGGCTCCTGGCCCACCACTATTGGTCTTGGTTGGTGGCATGAACCGGGACCAAAGGCTTCCCTTTGGTCCCGGTTCATGCCACGAACCGGGACCAATAGTGCTCTGTTTTTCTCTTGCCGGCGAGGGGGGGCGTTGTGGTGCTCTAGCTCACCTCCTATGCACATGAGGTGTTCGATGAAATGCCCGAGCCACACTACTTAAGCTTTCTCCTCTCCAAGCTCGACCTCCAACCTCCATTTTCCTCAATATTTGTCTAGGTTTAGCGGTCCGTCACGCCCGTCCCGTCTTCACCGCCGTCGATCACCCGCGCCGATCTCATCGCCAAGACCACCGTGGTGAGCCTCTTGTTCTTGTCTTCTTCCGAAAGGAAAAATATTATTACTTGTATTATTTTCTTACTTTTATTATTGCATCTTATATAGTGCGATGGTTTTGGTATCCGCCCCATCGGCCCCTCGTCACATCTATGATTCGGATGTGGTATATATTATCTTTTCATAACTATTGGTTCATTTATTGTTTATGAAAATTATGCCGACCAACGTGACATAGATTTTATTTATCTAGGAGGTTGTTGAACCGGAAATTCCAACCGACCCTATTGTCGAGAGGTTAAATTTAGTTGAAGAAGAAAATAATTTCTTGAAGGAAAAAATAAAAAAACTTGAGGAGGAGAAGATGATATTGGAGGTGCATGTTGCGGATGTCGTCGACGATCACAAGATCAAGATGGATGCAATGCGCTTGAAGATGAGAAAGATTAGAAAATATGCCATTCATACCGAGGCTTGGTATCATTATGCCGTTGGATCAGTTGTTACCTTGGTTGAAATTATGATCGCATTTGTTTTTGCATTGAAATGTTTTACATAGTTTCAATGTATGGTTTACTTAATTTAGATGCTCTGCAGAGCTTTATGTTGTTAGATGAGAACTATGTATGTACTTTGGTTTTTATGTGATGATAAACTTCTATTAATTTGGTCACTTAATTATCTATTCATGATGTTCTGTAATGATTTTTGACACACTTAATTATATATAATGCACGCAGATGAACCGGCAATGGATGTATGGTGACAGACACACCTCCGAGTACATTAAGGGCGTGCATGATTTTCTCGAAGTGGCTGAGGCAAACAAGCAGAATGGTTTTATGTGTTGTCCATGCCCTATATGTGGGAATACGAAGTCTTACTCTGACCGGAAAATCCTTCACACCCACCTGCTTTACAAGGGTTTCATGCCACACTATAATGTTTGGACGAGGCACGAAGAAATAGGGGTTATGATGGAAGACGGCAAGGAAGAAGAGTACGATGACAACTATGTGCCCCCTGAATACGGTGATGCTACTGAACATCAAGATGCACTGACGCTGCACGATGGTGCAAGAACGGGCGAAGCTTCTTGAAGATCAAGAGGAACAGACGATGTGCCCGATGATGATGATCTCCGCCGGGTCATTGTCGATGCAAGGACACAATGCGAAAGTCAAAAGGAGAAGCTGAAGTTCGATCGCATGTTAGAGGATCACAAAAAGGGTTGTACCCCAATTGCGAAGATGGCAACACAAAGCTCGGTACCGTACTCAATTGCTGCATTGGAAGGCAGAGAATGCTGTGCTCGATAAAGGATTTGAGAAGCTACTGAAAATAATGAAGAAGAAGCTTCCAAAGGATAACGAATGCCCGACAAAGACATACGCAGCAAAGAAGGTCGTATGCCCTCTAGGATTGGAGGTGGAGAAGATACATGCATGCCCTAATGACTGCATCCTCTACCGTGGTGCCTACAAGGATCTGAACGCATGCCCGGTATGCGGTGCATTGCGGTATAAGATCAGACGAGATGACCCCGTGATGTTGACGTGAGCCTCCCGTGAAGAGGGTTCCTGCGAAGGTGATGTGGTATGCTCCTATAATACCATGGTTGAAACGTCTGCTCGTAAACGGAGAGCATGCCAAGTTGATGCGATATACAGTGAGGACCGTAAGAAAGACGGGAAGTTGAGAGCACCCGCTGACGGGTCGCAGTGGAGAAAAATCAAGAGAAAGTACTGTGATGAGTTTGCAAAGGACCCAAGGAACGTATGGTTTGCTTTAAGCGCGAATGGCATTAATCCTTTCGGGGAGCAGAGCAGCAATCACAGCACCTGGCCCGTGACTCTATGTATGTATAACCTTCCTCCTTGGATGTGCATGAAGCGGAAGTTCATTATGATGCCGCTTCTCATCCAAGGCCCTAAGCAACCCGGCAACGACATTGATGTGTACCTAAGGCCATTAGTTGAAGAACTTTTTACAGCTGTGGAATGGAAACGGTGTACGTCGTGGGATGAGCACAAAAGGAGGAATTTGACCTAAAGGCGTTGTTCGTGACCATCAACGATTGGCCCGCTCTCAAGAGCCTTCGTGATGCATAAACAAGGGATACCACGCATGCACGCACTGTTTACTTGACACCGATAGTATATACCTGGGAAGCTGCAGGAAGAATGTGGACCTGGGCCATCGTCGATTTCTTCCGACCAACCATCAATGTCGAAAGAAAGGCAAGCATTTCAAAGGCGAGGCAGATCACCGGAAGAAGCCCGCCATGCGTACCGGTGATCATGTACTTGCTATGGTCAATGATTTACATGTAATCTTTGGAAAGGGTCCCGGCGGACTAGCTGTTCTGAATGACGCTGAGAATCATGCACCCATGTGGAAGAATAAATCTATATTTTGGGACCTACCCTACTGGAAAGACCTAGAGGGCCGCTCTTCGATCGACGTGATGCACGTGACGAAGAACCTTTGCGTGAACCTGCTAGGCTTCTTGGGCGTGTATGGGAAGACAAAAGATACACACGAGGCACGAGAGGACCTGCAACGCTTAGCGAAAAAAGAGGGCATGCCTCCGAAGCGGTATGAAGGTCCCGCCACCACGCTCTTACGAAAGAAGAGAAAGAAATATTCTTTCAATGCTCGCTCGATATGAAGGTCCCGACCGCTTCTCGTCGAATATAAAGGGAATAATAAATATGCCACGTAAAAAGTTCCAGTAACCTAAAGTCTCATGATCGCCACGTGATTATGACGCATATCGCTTACGGTTGCATTGAGGGGCTTCACCGGAAAACGTCCGATTAGCCATTGTGAAGCTATGTGCATTCCTCAATGCAATATCTCGAAGGTGATCGATCCGTAAATCGTACCAACGCTAAGGAGTGATGTGGCGCAATGTCTTGTCGATTTGAGCTGGTGTTCCCACCATCCTTCTTCAATATCATGACGCACGTCCTAGTTCATCTAGTCGACGAGATTGTCATTCTGGGGCCCGTATTTCTACACAATATGTACCCCTTTGAGAGGTTCATGGGAGTACTAAAGAAATATGTTCAGAATCGCGCTTAGGCCGAAGGAAGCATCTCCATGGGCCATCAAACGAGAGGATGTCATCGGGTTTTGTGTTGACTTCATTCCTGGCCTTAATAAGATAGGTCTCCCTAAATCGCGGTATGAGGGGAGATCGACCGAAAAGGCACGCTTGGAAGGGACTCAATAATATGGGGACGGATATTCTTGGTCTCAAGCACACTACACAGCTTCTGAGAACTCTACCTTGGTGACCCCGTATGTCGATGAACACAAGTACGATCTGCGCTCCAAACACCCGGAGCAAAGGCGACGATCGGATTACATGTGAACACATCAGGACTTTCAGCAGTTGGTTGGAAACACGTCTCGGAGGTGACAGCCTTGTTTGTGATGAGCTGTACTTGTTGTCCAGGGCCATCTTCATTGTAATGATTTGGAAAGGATCTGAGATAAATGGGAATACATTTTACACGATTGACCAAGATGAAAAGAGCACCAACCAAAACAGCGGTGTCCGCTTTGATGCAGCAACCGACAAGGGAAATGACACATATTATGGTTACATAGTAGACATATGGGAACTTGACTACGGAGTAGATTTTAAGGTCCCTTTGTTTAAGTGCAAGTGGGTCAATCTGTCGGGAGGCGGGTACACGTAGACCCACAAAGACGGAATGACAACGATGGATCCGAAAAATCTTGGGTACAACTGACGAACCGTTCGTCCTAGCCAATGATGTGGCACAGGTTATCTATGTGAAGGACATGTCTACGGACCGAGGAAAAGAAAAGATAAGGAAGCGAATACATCATACAATGAGCCAAAGCACCACATAGTTCTTTTCGGGAAAAGGGATATCACAGGAGTGGAGGGCAAAGGCAGACATATGCGAAGAGTATGAAAAGTTTCATGAAATTCCCCTTTCAATGTCAAGGCTGACCCAAGCATCACGATAAGCGATGAAGATTATCCATGGTTACGGGCGCAATAAGCAAAGCGACACAAGCGAAGAAAAAGTGAAGACTTTCTCCCGCAACTATTATGATGATACCATGCCAACTTTGTAACAGGCAGTATGATACCATTGTCCGTTTTGTACATGCACATGCTATGCCAACTTTTTCAGAGTTCATTTGAAAACTATGAATTTGAAAACCTCGCCAACCGAAGGGCGCTCACACCGGTTTATAAGCCCGTCCCTCTACACACCGTTTTGTTGTAAGCGAAACAAAATAAAATAAATAAAGCAACAAAGAAAACAAAAAAGTGTTTTCAAATTTGAAAACTAATGGCACTAACAGAAAGTTTATAATTTTTCTAAAACTAAA
The DNA here is from genome assembly GCA_021605145.1 of Aegilops bicornis. Lineage (NCBI taxonomy): Eukaryota > Viridiplantae > Streptophyta > Magnoliopsida > Poales > Poaceae > Aegilops > Aegilops bicornis. Next base: position 769,479,145 of record CM038675.1, read on the forward strand.
AGCAAAAAGAATTAAAAAATAAAGAAAAAACAACAAAAAATAAATAATGCAGAAAACAGAACAAAAAACTGAAAAAAATAAAAATAGCAACAATAAGTATTTTGTTGTAAGTAGAAACAAAATACAATAAATAAAGCAACAAAGAAAACAAAAAAAGTGTCTTCAAATTTGAAAACTAATGGCACTAACAGAAAGTTTATAATTTTTCTAAAACTAAAAGCAAAAAGAATTAAAAAAATAAAGCAAAAAACAACAAAAAATAAATAATAATGCAGAAAACAAAACAAAAAAACTGGAAAAAAATAGTGCCGCCTACTGGACCCCCACGGCCTGAATACGACTAGAAACCCTACATGGGCCAGGATTCAGTGGCAGGAGGCCAAGTAGGCCTGTGAGGCACATAGCTAGTGACAGATTAGGCCGAAGCCTGCAGTTGAGAGGAGCTCGAGAGGGTGGGCGCGGCGCTTATAAACCACGCTCGAGCTCTCTCAACTAGCGAGGTGGGACTACACTTTTGGGCGCGGGGCAGCACAAGGCCTTTGGTCCCGGTTGGTGGCACCAACCGGGACTAAAGGGGGGCATTAGTCCCGGTTGGTGCCACGAACCGGGACCAATGACCCCCTTCAGTCCCGGTTGGTGGCACCAGCCGGGACCAAGCGCCGCTTCCGCCCTTTGGGCTGCTGAAAATTGGCCTTTGGTCGGTTGGTGGCACCAACCGGGACTAAAGGAGATTAGTCGGTTGGTGCCACCAACCGGGACCAAAGCCTTTCTATATAAGCAAAGACTTAGCGTTTTTCAGATTTCATCGCCATTCCCGCCCAGACGACGCCGCCAGGCTGCCCGTGCTCGCCCGGCAGCGCCCGTCCAACTGCCGTGCTTTCGCCGTCGCCCGTCGCCGCGCCTGCCCGTGCTTTCGCCGCGCGCCCACCCCGTGCTCGCTGTGGCCCTGCCCTGCCCGTCCGCCGGCGCCAGCGCCTCGCCGTCGCCTCGAGCTCCACTCACGGGCTCGCCGTCGCCGCCTCGCTCCTCGTCGCCATCGCCTCTGCCCGTCCGCCCAGCGCCGTCGCCCTCGCCCGCCCCAGCTGTGAGCAGCCCGGCTCTTTTTTTTATTTCTTTAATTTTTTTCATATATATATAATGTTTAAGCTCTTTTTTTATTTTTATGCTCTGTTTTTTTTATGTTTTAATTTTTTTGTTCATATGTGATGTATATGTGTATGTGGCTATAATGTATATGTGTATGTGAACAATGCAAAAGATAGTTTTTTAGAAAAATTAGGATTTTTTTCTGTTCATAGATTTTTTTGGTGATATTAATTATTGTAAATATGCAAATGTTTGTATATTCATATGAACAATTAATTAGGCAATACTACTTCATGTATTTTTAAGAAGGAAGAAGAAGAAAAAGAATGAGAGGAAAAAGGAAATAAGAAGAGGAAGAAAGGAGAAGAAGAGGGGAGAGGAAGAAGAGGAGAAATTAATAAGAAGAAGAAAATGAAGAAAAAGAAGAGGAGAAGAAGAAAAATAGAAAAAAATTCTATTTTTCTTCTTCTCCTCTATTCTTTCTTCTTCTCCTCTTTTTCTTCTTTTTCTTCTTCTTCTTCCTTCTTCCTTCTTCCTCTTTTCTTCCTTTTCCTTTCTCGAGGGATAAGAAGAAAAAGAAGAGGAGAAGAAGAAAGAAAGGAATAGAGGAGAAAGAAGAAACTTCGACACGAGGGGGGGGGGGTACCGATACCCCCTCCCCGATAACATTATTTTCCCATGTATATGTATGTCGCGTCGTTGTCGATATAACGAGGGTGTAGAGGATCGCCGAGGGTCGAGGGTCGGGAACTAGGGTAGAGGGTCGAGGGTCGTTAAGGGGTCAAGGGTCGAAGGTTTTAGGGTCGAGGTTCCTATAGTGTCAAAGTATTGAAGAAATCCATGGCTTCATCATTAGCGGAAGTAACCATGGCATGATAGTGCGAAGTCCTCAAAGTTATTACGGAATGGAGTCCCGGATAGGATAATTTGCCTTTTATGCAATTTCAGCAAAGGCCTTTCAAATAACGATATTCGGAAGGTTCTTGCTGAACTGCATCAAAAAGTTTAATTATCCTATCTCGGGACTCCGCTCCAAAATAACTTTGAGAGCTTGCACCATCATGCACTCACATTTTCGCCAATGATGAAGACATGGTTTTGTTGAACCTTTGACACTAGGCAACCTCCCGACCCTCGGCGATCCTCGACCCCTTGACCCTCGACCGCTCGGCGATCCACGACCCTCTACCCTACCGTGGGCGTCGATGCCCACGTCACTTGTGGGACATAGATGTAGTGTTCAACGCCGACCCCCTCCCGATAGCTTCAACACGTGGGGGGGGGGGTTCGATATTACCCCCTCCTTGAAGCGTTCTCGAGACCACCCCCTAACCCTCGAAGCGTTGTCGAGGCCACCCCAAACCCTAGAGAAGCAGCGTCGAGGCCACTAATATGATTCCTTATTGTGATTAGCTAGTTCTACGTTTGCCACTAATATATCCATATCTGTCATGTTTGAATAATAATTGCCATGTTGTAAATATTTGTAGAAACTATGGACACCCCCGAGACGAAGCACAAGAAGTGTTGTTGAGGGACATAATCGCACAAGGAAGTGATGCGGTCTGCTCGTTGATGTTTCTCAACGACAACGATGGTCTGGAAGGAGAGGGTGAAGAAGCAGCTGGCTATGATTTACATGGCTCCGATGACCCAATGCCGGTGCAAGAAGGAGAGGGTGGAGAAGTAGACCGTGAGGACGGCTCCGGTGATCACCAAACCGAGTCCGGCCAGGTATATATATTAGTTAAGCCTGTGCTGATTAGCTAATTGATGCATTCATTGTTTTGGTATGTACACATATTAATTAACTCTCGTCTTTGTTCTTTTCTAGCCCTTCGGATCGAGCACAACCGGTAAAGAGGCGAGGCCTGAAGAAAAAGTTGAGCTCGGATGAAAAGTTTGAGATCATACAAATCGCAGCGACGGCCAACCGATTGAACCCTACCGGACAAAGAAGGCATTTGTTGCTTCGGTCATGGGGTTACGGTTAGGGACAAGATCGATCAGCATCCACCAATGGTATAAGCCTAAGAACGAAGACCCAGAGGTGTCTTATGTCAATGATATGCAGAAAAATGATCTTTGGGTGAGCTGAAGTCAAATTTTACCCTACCGCTAGAGGATGATCCGGAGAAGCCAGTAATAGAGCCATTAATCAAGTCTTTTGCTCTTAAGAAGATGGCAGAACTATTCAGGAATTGGAAGAAAGAACTTCGACGTATGTCGAAAAAATGAGACACCAGAATTCAAGGGCAAATATGAGAAGATCGAGATGGTGGCCCGCATTTGTGGCCTACAAGACATCGGAAAAGAGTAAAAAGATGTCGGCGACAAACAAGAGAAATGCTTCAAATAAGAATCTTCACCATCTCACTGGTTCAGGTCGCTAACTCGTAGCCCGGCCTAAGTAGGCCAAGGCTGAGAATGATCTACTTGATAAAGGGATCAAAACAGAGACAATGAACTGGCTGCAGACCGTTCTGCGGACTTGGTTCTTGAGGCGGCGGATCCTTGGACCCTATAACGAGGAAGTGCATTTGGGCCAGACGAACAATTGGACATACCAGTCAAGAGGCTTCAGCAATATATCGAAGCGGCGCAGCAAGGGAAGTTCGTTCGAGACAAGGAGAAGGACGAGCTCACAATGGCCCTCGGGAATCTCGAGCACCACGGACGGACACGAGGCACGCCCGAGCTCCGTTCGTGGAAGGCTGGATTTCCGGAAGCGAGGGTTACAAAACCCATGAGAGGAGGAAGAAAGCGGAGCAGAGCCAAATGCAGGCGCTGCACGAAAGGGTAATGGGGCTAGAGGAGGCGAAGCGGCAGATCGCAGCAAGCGACCTGCGAAGCTTCCCCGAAGCTACCCCGCCATCTCAGCGGAGAAGCAGCGTGGCTTCCACCGAGCTGCTTCGACCGGTCTGGGCAAAGATGCCTTGGCGGCTCCTGCCAGCTATCCCGTGGATGCTATCACGGATGCTGAAAATTGCCACCTTATGGCGCAATGGAGCAATTTGAAGGTCAAGGCGGCTATTGGCTCTGTTTATCCTACTAAACCCTACTCAACTTTTCACTGCCGGCCGATTCTAGAAGGATATGCTAAGGTGATGGTCGATGAAATAACGGAGGGATTTGAGGACCTCCGGCTTGACCACCCTACCGGTGAAGGGGAGTATCGGCTGGGTTCTGCTCTGAAGACTCCATGCCTATGGCGGAAGGATCTCATCAACCTTCCGAACTGGACGCCTCCGCCTCCTCCTCCTCCGGCGAGTCAGGGCACTTCTCCTCCTCCACCGCCTCCTCCTCCGGTGAGTGACGATCAGGGCACTCGGCCGGCTCCTTCTCCGGCGCGTGGCGGCACTCCGCCTCCTTCTCCGCCTGCGTCGGCACGCCCGAGCAGCCAGCCTCCTCCTTCTCCGCCTCGTCAGCAAGGGCGGAAGAGACCCGCCGCCGCTCCGGCTGATCTGGCGCGTCGTAGTCCTTCTCCTCCGCCTCGTAAGCAAGGAAAGAAGACATCCGCTCCGTCTACTCTGCCAGTGTCTAGCTGTACAGCCAAAGGCGGGAGGAGATACAGATTCGTTCCTTCTCTGAAGACTCCAGAGAAGTTACCGTACGAGAGGAGCAAGGAGGAAAACGCGAAGATTGCGCAGACCGAAGTGGATGACTGGTTTCAAGGGTTGAAAGCAAAGAGACATCCACCTCCGGAGGAGAAGGTAGATCCGGTGAAAGCGAAGCGCACTCGCTGCCTGACAAAACCACCCAAGCCTCCGCCGAAAGGCAACTATGAGCGCATTATTGGAAAGGCATTTGCCGAAGCGGAGAGGTCGGGAAGTACTATAAGTGATCAAAGGATGAAAGAACGACGAGATGGGAAACAAATTGCCCAGCTCGGCGAACAAGCGAAGCAATCGTGCCCCCGCTCAAGGTGCCTGCTAGCGACATCGTCGATCCAAGGATGGTGCCCGTTTTTGGTAAGCCTGCAGATTACCTGCCCTTTGATGTACCTTATGATTTGTTGGAGGTGCGGATACTAAGTTACGAGTACGGTACTCCTCTCGTCAAAGATGAAAGTTCTCTATCAAATGATCACGAAGATTGCATGATTGGTACATGAAAACCTGCAAAGAGTCCGAGGGGAGGAGTACTTTGTATGTGAGAGTTAAAAGGAGCATGACCTCCTTGGAATTGAACTGTTGCCTATTCCATTTGAGTAGTTCTATCAGTTTTTCAATCAAATGTACCTCGATAAATCAAAGGTCACCTGCTACTGACTGTAAGTAGTACAAATTATGACAATAAGTCTCTCTATATAACACAGCCCTATAATTGCATGTATTTATAATTATCCTCACTATATTATGCAGATTGAAGATTGCCGAATTGAAGAAAAGACAAGTGGGTGATATTGGGTTCATTAACACATATCTCATAGATAAAACTGAGGTTGAATTTCGTAAAGAAAATACCGAGGCCAACTTGCTACAATCGTTGGTAATAAATGAACACAAAGGTATAATACTCTTTCCTTACAACTTCAAGTGAGTGTTACTGTCTTGTGGAATATTCGGTTTCCTTATTAGTCCAGGTTATAGTAATGTAATATTGATGAGTTATGCATGTGTGCGCAGCTACCACTATATTCTCCTAGAGATTAAGCTTGAGAAGGGAGTAGTAACTGTCTTAGACTCCAAGCGAAAAGATCCCAAGGAGTATCCTAACATAACTGAAATGATCGAGAAGTAAGTTAAATCGATCATTATCCACCATATCAACAACTTTGTTCATTTCTGATATCAAGTAATTGTTTTCTTTGTATGGCAGGGCTTGGAGAAAATTCACCAAAAAAGCTCCGGGACTACCGAAGAAGCTGCAATTTAGACACCATAGTGATTCAAGCGCTAGTTTCATCAATACCATTTAGCATGCTTGCTAATTATCAGTTTGATTGACCTCTATTTCTTGTAAAGTGGTTGTGGCAGGAACAAGGGAATGATTTCTGTGGATACTACGTTTGCGAGTCCATCCGCCACACGACCTGTGAGTGGGGCTACTCCGACAAACAATATGAAGTGCGTAAATATCACAATTTTATTTTATTACCATCATTTTGTGTTGAGTTTAATTCATTCATTCATATATATATATATATATATATATATATATATATATATGTATTGACCCCTTTCTTAAAATTAGATGTTTCGGAAGCGGGATGAACTCCTAGCACCAGATCGCATGCGAGCAATTCAAGAGGAATTGGCGGCATTCTTTCTTGACCACGTGATCGCTGAAGGCGGAGAATACTATGTGGACCACGCGATTCTGTATGTTAGGAGATTATATATTTGTAAAAGATAATTATTGTATATATGTAGCGGTAGTGTCGGATAGATATCGAGAACTTGTTGTTCGACCAATCTCTCGGAGAAGGAGAGGTGGTCGATATCACTTCTCTCTATATGCATATATGTTCATGACGATCTTACATTTGCTTAATTACTAGCTAGCTAAGCGTGTCTAGCTAGTCCTCTCTATCACGTATGTATAGTACGTAGCGTCGACCAAGCACGGACAAAATAGAGGACACTTTTCTCTATTAATTAGCTAGCTATAGCACAATATATGAAACAACTCAATTAAACCCACAGAACCCCCCAACCCCCCTTTAAAAAAACAAAACCACAGCCATAGAAATCTTGTGGCGTGGATGCCTATTGGTCCCGGTTGGTGGCACCAACCGGGACCAAAACCCTCCTACTGGGCTCGTGGACAGGCCACGTGGAGGCCCATCTGTCCCGGTTCTGGATTGAACCGGGACTAAAGGGTCAGGGCATTAGTACCGACCCTTTAGTCCCGGTTCATGAACCGGGACTAAAGGCCCTCACCAACCGGGACTATAGGCCCTTTTTCTACTAGTGAATTTGGAACGGAGGGAGCACTAGATAACAATTTCATATATACTCAACATGCATCCTCAAGCAGTACTAGGTGATATCGACGACAATCATAATATGTAGTTCTAGATGATATCGACTACGATCATCATATGTAGTTCTACATGATATCGACGATGATCATCATATGTAGTTCTATATGATATAGCCACACACACATGTAGTTCTAGATGATATCGACGACGATCATCATCCCCAAGCCTGGGCGGTGGGTGTTCCTGATTGTAATTAGGATGGCCTGTCCAACACGAAGATTCTTGCCAACGAGGAATCTCTTCCACCCAGCCGAGTTTAAGTGTGTGCGACCGTCTGTGTCCATGCTGTAAGTACAGGTGGTGACGGAGCCCCTTGCGGTAAGGCGTAGTCCAGCTGAACATTCTTTATCAGGCTCGATACCACAACTCACAGATAGGTTCTTTGGCAATTTGTGAATAAGAAAAATTAATAAATAGCCTCGCACATACTCTTGCAAATATATTTCTATGAACACTACAAAAAAGACACATCCGTGACATTTTGGGCCGAACGAAAAATTTTCTGTCATACTTATGACACTTCTATGACGATAATTGTGACAAAACACTGTATCATCATAGATGTGGTGGGGGTCCTATTTCTATGACAAAAATGGGCTTTTCGTCCTGGGCGGGCCGGAGACGCAGCTGCATGACATTCTTTGGGCCGTCCATGACGGAAAAAACCGTGGTAGAAGCGAGGGCGAGGAAAATATCGGGGTGTTCCCGGTTACGGTGGGTGTTGTTCGGGGCGGCGATGCGCATTTCTCTCAGACACGCACGCGTGGAGTGCGAGGCGTTGGGCTCTAATCGAACCGAGCGAGGCGTTGGGCTCTAATCGAACCCGGCGATTGCACCGCAGTTACACGTTATCGAACCCGAGCGATCGATCGATGGCTGTTAATCGAACCCAATCGAGCGATTCGCCGCTACTGCTGCTAAGCGAAGCCGATCGATGCTGCCTCTGGATGAGCAAAGTGAGCATTGCGGCGCGGGGGGTTGGATGAACAGTTCCCGGTGGGGTAGATGAACAGGACCCCGTGGTGTTGCCTCTGGATGAACAGTGAGCGTTGCTGGGGGGTTTGGATGAACAGTTCCCGGTGGGGGTGAATGAACAGGACCCCGTGGTGTTGCCTCTGGATGAACAGTACCCCGATCGTTCGAGCCGGTTGGGGCTGGATGAACAGGACCCCGTGGAGGGCAGGATGAACAGGACCACCCGGTGGAGGGCAGGATGAATAGTAGATGGTGGAGGGCAGGATGAACAGTAGCTCGTGGAGGGGTGGTTGAACAGTAGCCGGTGGAGTAGCGCGTGGTGGAGGCTGGATGAACAGGAGCCCGTGGATGAGCGAATGCGGTGGAGGCTGGGGAGGTCGACGGTGGATAAACAAGAGGCCGTGGAGGCTGGAGGGGTCTACGGTGGAGATGAACAATATCTCGTGGAGTCCGTTTTGTGGTAAGCCACACCTCCCGATGAAACGGGACCCCGTTTGACCGTAGCGGCTCCAACACAAGTCCGTTTCCTCCATTTTGCGGTACGCCACACCCTCCCGATCAACAGGACCCCGTTTCGACCGTAGGAGGTCCGTTTCCTCCGTTCTTGCGATGCGCGGACCCCTCCCGATGAACAGGATCCCGTTTCGAACGTGGCCGGTCGAACACAAGGCCGTTTCCTCCGTTCTGCGGTACGCCAGGCCTCGTTTCCATCGGCTGTTCCATCCAAGCCCTCCCGATGAACACGATGACGCATTCCGTTCCGACCCAGCCGGTTGGCTCCCCATGAACACGACGACGACGCTGTTTCTCCGTTCCGACCCAGCCATGTACACGAGCCCTGGCTATGCGTATGGCGCAGTAAGCGTTCGAGACCTGCCCGTATACGTGCGTGGCGTATTTTCTTTCTTGCACACTAGCCGTATGCGTACGTGTACATGCTACGTGCGTGCCTCTACTACGACACGTGCGCGCCTCTACATCGACCAGTATGTACGTACACGTTCGTGACCAGAATGACAATGCTACGTACGCTTTGACCAGGTGGGTCCCGACTGTCAGGCACTTCCTTGCCTATGAAGATGTAGCTGGTGGGGCCCAGCAGTCAAGGGGGCGAATCGTTTTTTTGCCTTGACGCACTTCCTTGCGTGCGAAGATGTAGCTGGTGGGTCCCAGCAGTCCGGGGGAAACGTTTTTTTCACGAAATACGGTGGCCCGTCCGGTGGGTCCCCGCTGTCAGGTGGAGGAATAATTATTTTGCGCATAATAAGGAGGCACTTCCTTGCTGCAGCCGTTGACCCAAATTGTCGGCTTCTCCACGTCTGATCCACGTCCGATGGAAGCCGTTCCTTGACCACGTTGACCACGCCGCGCCTAGAGCACTAGGGCGGTGGACGACGGCGAGCCTAGGAAGGGGCGACGCGAGCGGGGAAGACGCGGCAGTGGATGCCCAGCGTGAAAGTACGAGGTTCACTGGTTCGCTGCGGTGTGAGACTGCCGTCGCCACAGAATAACAGGGGGTGTGGGTGATTAGAGGGATGGCATGGTCAGCGGTGGGAATAGTAGGGGGCGGTGAGGCCTCCGCGACAGCACAGCCGGACACGGGAGGTAGGAGCATGCGGCATGACCGGCGCTGCTTTGGGTGGCTGGAGCAACAAGACCAGAGGTTGAAGAAGCACTACGGCTGTTGGATGGACATCGTACGGTTACTGGAGCTAGAATCGTTCATATTAACTAAGTTGACAAAGCACTCCGTCCCCGTCAACTTAGCAGGCCCATAAGTCAGCCTCCCACCAAGGTTGGTCCCAACCAGCAGGGGGAGTATTCATTTTTTTGTGCGTAATAAGGAGGCACTTCCGGTGGGTCCAAGCTGACAGCGGGGGGAACGTCTTTTCTCGCAATATGGTGGCCCGTCCGGTGGGTCCTAGCAGTCAGGGGGGAAAAGTTTTTTTCGTGAAATACGGTGGCCCGTCCGATGGGTCCCTGCTGTCAGGTGGAGGAATCATTATTTTCCGCATAATAAGGAGGCACTTCCTTGCTGCCGTCGTGGACCCAGCTGTCAGCCTCTCCACATACAGTCCACGTCCGATGGAAGTCATTCCTTGACCACGTTGACCACGCCGCGCCAAGAGCACCAGGGCGTTGGACAACGGCGAGGCCTAGGAAGGGGACAACGCAGAGCCGGGGAAGACACGACAGTGGAAGCCCGCGCGGAGAGGGGTACGAGGGTTCACTGGTTCGGCTGTGGTGTGAGGCTGCCGTCGCCGCGGAAAAACAGGGGGTGTGGGTGAGTCTGAGGATGGCACGCCAGCGGTGGGAGTAGTAGGGGCGGTGAGGCCTCCATGCATCACAGCCGGCCACGGGAGGTAGGAGCACGCGACACGACCGGTGCTGCTTTGGGCAGCTGGAGGAAGAAGACCAGAGGTTGAAGAAGCACTACGGCCGTTGGATGGACATCGTACGGTCACTGCATCTAGAACCGTTTATATTGACTAAGTTGACAAAGCCCTTGGTGCGCGTCAACTTAGTAGGCCCACAGGTCAGCCTCCGAAATGGTGCGCCTCATATGTCAGGGGGAGGAATCATTTTTTGGGCGGCTGAAGCAAGAATATCCGAGATTGAAGAAGAAGCAGGACATCCGTTGGATGGACATCCAACGGCTATAGCTGCCAGAACGGCGTGTTGTTGACAAAGCCTTGTATACGCGTCAACTTAGTTTTTTTAGGGGACGCGTCAACTTAGAAGGCCCACAAGTGTGTGGCAGAGAACATATAGCCCATTTGCGATTTGTAAGAATGTACAACCCATTTTTTAATTCTAATGAAATTTACTACAGCCCATTTACAGTTTGTTAAAAGTACAACCCATTTTCTAGCTAGGACAACTATTAATAATTTCAACCAACCGCTCAAAACAGAATTCAAAAAAAATTCCCACATTTTTATGGGATCCCAAATATTTTTGTCCGAAATTTCTAGTCAGATTAAATATAATTTTAAAATAAAGTTGTATTACGTAGATTCTATATGTGGCGGAATTTGGTGGAATGTAGATGATATCCAACGACCAGTAGTGCTCGGATTTGCCATCTTTGTACCGTCGGATTGGCTTCATCCAATGACCAACTTTTAAAGTTATTCACACACTATATAGGGGGTATAGATATAGATGTGCCGGCCCGTTGCAATGGATCCAAGGTATATCTGTTTAGTGGAGTGCACTCTAAACACATTATCTATTTATTTTTCTCTAACCTTTCGTAGCCATGCAACCAAGCCACATAAGCTTCATGGGTGCCCCCCACATCATGTTATTCATACTATGTTGACAGAAAAAAAATCACCCAAAACAAGATCTTCCCGTTTTTTGTTCCTACGACGCTGTGCCGTGCACGTACCTACTAGTTGTATAGTGGTAGTACTAATTGTATAGTACAAACTTGGTACTAGTAGGAGCAGAGTAGTACGGAATGCTCCTACTCTATCAACGAGCCCCATCTGACACCAAATTTCTTGGCTTCCGTGCTATAGCTAGATCTTCCCCTTGTTTCTGTTTTCCAACCCGGCGGCGGGCGGGGTGCGTTTTGCCAATAGTCAGTTTGCTCAAAGGCAGTCCCACATGAAAGTGAAAATGCTAGGCAACACGCCTTCCCTAAGCTATGTGTCGCGCCGGACGGGCCGTGGAGTACTCCCGATTCCTGGGCGTGTGGGGGGGGGGGGAGTGCGACGTGAACGCGTCAGGCCTTTTCCTTTTACTAGCAATGTGCCTGTGCGTTGCGACGGATCCAAAGTAGTAGAATAGTAGTACTTGTTCACAAACTTGAAAGAAATCACTCTTGTTTTGATATACTCCTAATATATTACTCCCTTCATTCCTAAATATTTGACTTTTTAGAGATTTCGAATGGACTATCACATACGGATTATATAGACATATTTTGAAGTGTAGATTCACTCATTTTGCTCCGTATGTAGTCACTTATTGAAAAATCTCTAGAAAGACAAATATTAGAAGTGAACTGTAAGTGCTACTGCCTCTGTCCAGGTCAATAAGTCATCTTTGGTTGGGCACCATGACCAAGAAGGAGGGAAGACTTATACACCTAGACGGAGGGAGTACTACTATTACTTATGTACGTGCAAATGCACATTTTAACATTAAGATGTGGTTTTTGTAAAAGTAGAAAAACAACACTAGTCAAGCTTGTGAAATGATTCAATGCAAAACAAATGCAAAAATGCTCGTTTGATTGTTAACTTTTAGCTTCCTTCTCTGTGGTTATTTCTCGGTCGTACTTTGTACGGAGTATCTCACTAGTTGGAAAGGCATGCAAATTCCCAAACCGCTTCCTATACCCTGTATCGAATTTTTTGCCTAACAAGTTGTGCCGTGCAATTGGAATTCCAACTTGAGTACTACTACTAGTAGGAGTACCAGGGGCCTGTTATTTTAGGCTTCTAGATTAGTAATCCCATAACTACTACCTCCGTCACAGTTTATTGGTCCCCATTGTAATCTGTGTCAAATTTTGACCATAAATTTAACTAATGAAATGTTAGTGCATGTCACATGCACTAACATTTTATCGATTAAATCTTTGGTCAAAATTTAGCTAAATTACAATGGTGAGGAATAAACCAGGACAGAGGTACTACTAGTAGTAGTTTAGAAGCCCAAATAAATGAGTGAGGCGCCTTAATGTTACTCTCAACTGTGACTAGTCTTATGGGAGAAGCTGGGAAAGCCGCCAAAACAACTGGCCCTAGGAGTAGTAGCTAGGGATACTAGGAGTAGTAGCTAGGGATCGAGTGTGCGAGATGAACCGGAGAAAGTAAATGCAGAGAGATGAAATGCAAAAAAGACGGAGGGATGTGATGGTTGCTTGTCCGTTTATTTTACCAGGCCACTTATTACTGGGAGTGGTTGGGTTTTGTGATATGACGGCTTTACTGCCGCGCCATGAGCGGGGTGAGACTCCCGTGCAGCGCCGCCCTCTACATTAGTACGACTACATCGGTCGTGGTTTCTCGCCCATTGAATTTGACTGAAGATTTAACTGACAAAATGTTAGTGCATGTCAACAAAAACAATATCGTTGGATTTGTATTTGAACATAGTTTTCAATGATACTCCTATAATTTTATGTGACATGCATCATCATTTATCGTACTATATATAATGTTAGTACAATTTTTGGTCGTACTAATCTATACTAGTGAGGTGCCCGTGTGTTGCACGGAAGAGTGAAATGCATTGATCGGGGAGTTGTTTATTTTGACAAAGGATGTGGGGGTCATCTCATGTGTAACGGGTATCGGTAGGTTTGTTCGGATGTTATTTCATCACTAGAGCTCACAAACATCCAGGTGAAATAGATAAAAAGTATCTTTTGCAAACAAAAGCGTTCAACTGTTCAACCTGCATCCAAAACTTATGAAGAAATAACTCTTATTGTGCTTTGCATGAAAGGATCTTCAAGAATTAGTTTTTGAGTATCCATTGTTATACATGTTGGCTACAGATGACATGGCACTTTCTTATAGTCAACAGTTGGCTATACTATTTAAGTATTAACCATGCCCTTATACACCTAGACGGAGGGATTAAATCAGGATGACTCGAGAGGCGGAGGATATGTAAGAAATGGTTCATCATAAGTCTTTCACCCGATCTTGTAGTAAAAATTCATACATGGAAGATTCTAGACGAAACCATAAATGGATACACTTTTATTCATGCGCGATACTCCAATAGAGCAAGATCATGCATGGAAGTCTCCACATGCTTAGACAGCGGATTACATTGAGAGAAGACTAATGATCAACATTTAACTTGATAATGCAGATGTCCAGGTGAACCTCCTTGGAGTCCTCGTGCACATTGTTGGGGTTCAAATAACACCGTGCCCTTTCCATGTCCACATCGGCGGGAAAGTCCCAGCTCGGCAAAGTCCAAGTATGCTTGGCGTAGCCAGTGTCGCCGCCCACGTACCTCCGAGGGGTAGTAATAGTGAGCATGCACGCGTACATCTACCTCGTGTCAGTGTCAGTGTCAGCGGCGTCGCCCCTGACACACACTACAGAGATGTGGCGGCGGCCTACGCGGGCCTTGTCGGTGGCCACGATCAAGAGGAAGACGCTGCCGTCCTCCTCCGAGACTAGCAGGCGACGCTAATCCTCCAGCGACTCCGACACGGTGAACGGGTAGCACGTCTCGTACTTGATGTTCATCGCCAAGGGCCAGTAGTGATTGCCGCACGCCTGCGTCAGGTGATGCACGATGTCCGCCGGCGAGCCCCAAAACGGTACCGGGCACTCATAGCGATGAGCGAAGGGCTCCTTGGAGGCATCGAACAAGCCCGTCCATGAAAGCGGGAGTGGCTGAGGGGACGTTCACTTGATTGAATATATGAGCAAGTTACTACGAGATTTACTACAAAATAAATCATGACAGATATAATAGATATTAAACTAATCATGCGGACTAGCATAGTAGATGAACAGATCGAATCTAGGACACAGACTAGAAACATGAATTCTACCATGATTTCGAACAGGAAGGATGGAAACACATACGGTGCAACGGGAGCAGCACCATTGGCGTTGAGGTTGTCGCCCATGTCGTTGAGGAAGAGGTTGCAGAGGTCGGGGAAGGAGTTGTCGTTGGTGAAGTCGTCGCTGCTAGCGATCCACGAGTCGCTCCCCAAATTTCAACGGCCTATACCCGAATGGAGCGTGGGAGGGAGTGGCTGTAGGGGGACGTTATGAGCCGAATGGAGCGCAGGAGTAGCGCATGAAGAAGTAGATGGTACTCCTTCCTAGTATCTATTCTTTTCTCTATCTCTACCACTCTTCTTTGTTTTTTATAATATACTAGTTGTAGTTGTCCGTCGAATAATCTTGCACCGTCCCTTTGCGCCCGGCTGAACATGCCTCCTCGCCTCCATCAAACCCCTCCGTTAAACCCGCATGCAAACCGAGAAACCTACTCCGGCCACACGTTCGTTCATGAGCGGGCCGGAATTAAACGCAACACCGGCCGAGCTCCTCCCGTCCGCCCTCAGTTTAAACGAGGCCAGACGCCGGCCAAGCTCCTACCCTCCGCCCTCTATTTACACGAGGCCAGACAGACAGCGGGCAAGAATCGCACCCCTCCGCCGCTCCCCCATCTCCGCCTTTAACAATTTCCTCACTCTTCCGATGGCTTCCGAGGAGCCGTTCTCCAGCATATTACCCGGCTGGGTGGCCTACCGAGCCCTCCGGATACGGGCGGGGCCGCTCGGTGCTTCACCAACCTCGCTTGTCCCGACGGAGCCAGTTGCCGCCCCAAGCAGGCGCGTGGTTCAGCAACTCGCCGCTCCAGTTCAGCAAGATGAGGAGTGGCGAGTTGCTCCACGCCGCACGGGCGGCGGCACACCTGTCTGGGCGTCGTCGCTGCCCGCGTTGTCTGGCGCCCTCGTGTCTGTAAGCGCGCCTCCCGTGCCGCCCAGCGGCTCATGCGGCGGGCGAAGCCGGGCGTGGACAGCGATGAGTCGGTGGCTAGCTTCTCCGTATCCGCCGCCATCATCGAGGAGAAGTAGAACACGGGAGGCCGCCGCCACTCGGGTCCCATGAAGGCCACCGCGGAGGCGACGACTGCGCATTCAGGTGGTTTCTTTTCTTCTTCGTCACTTCCGAGGACCTTCGTCGACCACGCAAAGTGTCTGCCGGACATGAGGAAGACAAAGGGATCTGCGGCGGCCATTTAGATTATGTACTCCCTCTCCAGTTGGCGG
The DNA here is from genome assembly GCA_021605145.1 of Aegilops bicornis. Taxonomy (NCBI): domain Eukaryota; kingdom Viridiplantae; phylum Streptophyta; class Magnoliopsida; order Poales; family Poaceae; genus Aegilops; species Aegilops bicornis. Next base: position 769,494,966 of record CM038675.1, read on the forward strand.
GAAATTTTTGTTGTAAGAATGGATAAATTGTATGTATCTATAACTAAAATAAGTCTAGATACATCCATTTCTAGGGCAAGTATTTCCGGACGGAGGGAGTATTAATTATACCAAGATAGCCGGATTGGCACCACTTAGTTCATGTAAATGTAATGAAATCCATCATATTTATATGAAGATCCGGCTTTTTAAAACGAAATCCTTCATGCTCATATGAAATCAGTCTGTGTTTGCACGAATTTCATCTGGTTGGTTAGAGTTGTGAAAATGTATGCGGCTGGCGTTTGATGTCATCCTCCGGGGTAGGAAACGGGAGGAAATTTGCCGGCTGCCATTGGAGATGCTCTTATGCTGGAAATAATAGAGTGACATCCAATCCATTTGAGTTAATTGCGTGTATGATTGTCCCTCTATAAAAAGTTAATTGCATGTACAGTGTACACGTGACTTGCAGGGTGGCTACAGCTTCGTATAGAAAGTTAAAAAGAAACTAGTCCATCCTTAATCTTGTATTCTAAGTACTCTGTGGGTTCCACTGTCAGTACAGTAGCGAAAGAAGTATATATTAAATAAGTAATATATAATATAAAAATCTAAAGTTAAAGACAGAATTCGAACTCATGTCATCGCGTTGCGAGCATCCGGCGCTAACCAGTCCAGCACATTTTTGTTGTAGACCATGCTGGAGATATATCTCCATGTCTACTCTTATACTCCATCAGTTCCTAAATATTTGTCTTTTTCAGATTTCAAATGGACTACCACATACGGATGTGTATGTAGACATATTTTAGAGTGTAGATTCACTCATTTTGCTCCATATGTAGTCACTTGTTGAAATCTCTAAAAAGACAAATATTTAGGAACGGAGGCAGTAGAAAACAGAGTTGGTGATGATAGTGTGCGTGCCATCCTGCAATATAGGCCGTCGGATTTATATCTAACGGATAGGAAGAAAACTATGGCAATTTTGCAAAAATTTACCCACACCCCTCTCCACGTTCGCAAATACGGCCTTCCCTCATTCATCCTTTTCTCTCACAAGATAAACTACTCATACAAATGCATCTTGATTTTTCGTGCAACGTACGGGCATCTAGCTAGTTTCTTTTAAAATAGTTACTGCGATAATTGGGTTGAAGTGATATATTTTATGTCTGCCCCGAATGATTTCGGATTCACTAGTAGTAACAAAGAAAAGGTTGCCTTGTTAATTAAAAACAGGGTGAAAACTGTCACATGAGGCCAGTAAAAACGAGGCACACTGGGTTCAGCGTCATCGTCACTACAGCTGTGCGCACGCGAGAAGTCTACATATTATCGGTGTACTAGAGTAGGGGTACCCTAGTATCCCGAACTCGTGCACGGGCAGTTGCAGCACCCCGCGGCAAGGCTTGCCTGGTCAGCGCCAAGATCCTCCGTGGTTCCCTTGGAGCCATTCAAGAACAAAGTATTTAACCAAGAAGACAAGGCCCCGGCAAGAGGAGCTTGCCGGGAAGGCCACTCAAGGCACGCAGAAGACAAGACCCCGGCAAGAGGAGCTTGCCAGGAAGGCTCGGAGGGCGACAACCCTCCGGACGCGACAAGGCTTCAGCCGCGGTAAGGCACTTGCCGCGGCAGGCAACCTCTCTTCATCTCCGCTCTAGCTCATCCACCAACGTGTCGCCATGAGACCATTCGATGCACGCGTGTCAAGAGGCTGTGCAGCCAGCGGGGAGCAGCGATAAGCGGCGCTGACAAGCTTGCCATCGTGGCGAGCGGTGGCGCACATGACGGTCTCTGTTGCACTGTTTAGGCGACATAGACGGGCATTTAATGCTTTTGTCCCTTGCCGTCAGGGCTAGGTAGAGTACACTGTACACTGTACAAGTAGGTGTACCAACTACTGCTTTTCTGATTTTTCCCTTGTCTACGTTGCCACCTGTTGGTGACCCCTTGAGCATATAAAAGGAGGCCCATGCGCAATGTAGAGGGGGTTCGGTCCGTTCGACTCATTCGAGACCAGAGACACTCACGCTAGGTTTTGTAGCTCTCTGTGCTCCCTAGCAAGAACGCAATACAATCAGACAAGCAGCAGTAGGAGTATTATCTCTCCGGAGAGCTCCGAAGCTGGGTAAACTGCTCGTGTGCCTCGCCTCGATCCGCTCTTCGTGCGATCTCCGCCCCCTCGAACCACAAGGGACTCGATGCGCCCGGTCCCATAGGTGTTCGTGGGTCCGATCAGCCTCCCCGACATCTTTGGCGCGCCAGGTAGGGGGCGTCGAGGCTGTGTGAACCCGATCCGGCGTTCACACGAGCAACATCTTCATCATCTTCAACATCTTCATCAACATGCCACCGAAGAAGAAGGCTTCAGCGGCAGCGGAGCCGTCCGCGTCGTACCCACCATCACCGGAGCAAACGGGTTGTGGAGCAGACGCTGGCGGAAGAACGATCGCCGGCGAAGGAGTTCGTGACGCTGCCAAGTCCAAGGACAAGGCCGCGCAAACCTCGGCATCCGTACATGTCCCGCGCCCATCTCCGGAGCTGCGGGACCAACAACGTTATGGTATTCACAATACCATACGCTCGTTGGATCAAGACCGAGCAAGAGGATCTCGAGACCCTCAAGACCAGCGTGCACGCCAACATGCTGGCACGGGCGAGGTACGGTCGCCTGGACGGGATGCTGCTCCTTCTAACATAGTTAGAAGTCCGAGCATATCCCGCTCCTCGCACCGTTCACCATTGCCACCCACTACTCCAGCAGAAGCTCTGGCGAGAGCTCAGCTGCTTCTGGATTACCCTCCAACGGCCGACAAGGTCGACGAATGGAGGGCCACCATACAGAGTCTCATCGGCTTTGCCAACGGCGACGCTCCGCGGCAACCAACTACATCATTGCCGCGGCAAGACGACAAGGCACGAGCCGGTGGCGACGAGACTTGTGGAGGTGCAACCACCATGCACTCTTTGCCCCGAAGGCCAAGATCGCCGACTCGTCGGATCCACCTCGACGACGACTCCACCGCGTCATCGGATCCACGAGCTCGCCGCGATCAGCGCCAAGTTCTTCATGAACGACAACAAGAAGACGCTTGAACTCACATCGAAGCGCGACGTCAATCCGACAAGCACGCTGGGCCCTCTGTCGACATGCACGCGCCAGAGGAACCAGGCGACTTGCCGTACGCGGTAGGTTGCCCTGCGTTCACTCGTGAGCTGCGGCAAGTCGATGGCCCAAAGAACAAAAACTTCAAGCCAGGCGTGCGGTAGAAATGCGATGGCGGGGCGCATCCGTCGGAGTTCCTCGGCATCTACACCATCACGGTGCAAGCTGCGGGGGGCGAGACGACAAGATCCTCGCCAACTACTTCCCACTGGTACTCAAGTCCAATGTCAGATCTTGGCTCATGCACTTGCCGGACAGCTCCATATCCTCTTGGGCAGATCTATGCCATCAGTTTGTTGGCGCCTTCACAGGCGGCCACAAGCCTCATGGCCAAGAAAGTGACCTTCATCTGCCGCCCGGAAGGAAGGAGAGTCCTGCGCCAAGTTCATTCAGAGATTCAGCCGTGTGCACTACAACATCCCGGATGTCCACCTGCCATGGGTGATCGGCGCGTTTCATCGTAACGTGCGGAACTGCAGGGATGAGGGAGGAGATGGCGATGTGCAAAGTCAAGGACGTCAGTGAGCTGTATGCCTTGGGCGACAAGTGTGCACGTGCTGAGGAAGGGAGGAGACTCCCAGGAGAGAATGCAGAAGCAGGATCTGACAGTGAGGAGACCGCTCCGGCAAAGAAGAGCCGGCGGCGGGGCAACAGGAAAAAGAAAGGCAGAGAAGTGCTAGCTGTTGAGCAGTCCGGCAACGGAGGTGGCGAAAAGAACGCCAAGGCTGGTGGCTCCGGCAAGGAGGTTGCCGCTGGCGCCAACCACCAGTCTGTGGTAGCCGCCGACAAGCAGGACGGCTCCGGCAAGCAGTACTGCAAAATCCACCGCACCAAGGGCCATGACCTCTAGAGCTGCAAGAAGGTCGAGCAGCTTGTTGAACAACAGAAGTCTGAGTACGAGCGGCACGACAAGGAGAAGGCCCAGGAAGGTGCTGGAGGAGCCAGCAAGAAACGTCCCGGCCGGGGAGGACGCCGCGGCAAGGCCAAGCAGCGGCAAGGAGACAGACCTCCCCGCGGCCGCGACAAGGATGAAGATGACGACGACGACGAAGATATGGAAGACGACGAGACCGATGAGCAGGAGTTTCAGAAAGCTACAGAGGTCCTCTGCGTTGACGGAGGTGCTTCCCTGCATACTTCCCACCGCCAACTCAAGCAGTGGATGCGGGAAGTTAATGCAGCTGAACCATCCGTAGAGTCACGCAAGCCTCTGAAGTGGTCCAACACGCCTATCATCTTTGATATTGAGGACCACCACGATCGCATAACTGCGGTCGGGTGCTTGCCGATGTTGGTCTCACCAACTATCCGCAACCTCAAGGTCACCAAGATGCTAGTTGACGGCGGGGCGGCTTAAATCTGATCTCCTCCGCGGTGCTCCGAAGCTTCAGATCCTCGACAGCGAGCTCGAAGAGACCGGGCACATTCAAGGAATCTATCCGGGATGGAGCAAGCCGAAAGGGAAGATCACGTTGCCGGTGACATTTGGCAGCGAGCTGAACTTTAGGACTGAGAGGGTCACATTCGACGTTGCTGATTTCCCATTGCCTTACAATGGGATACTTGGCCGTCCAGCGCTCGCCAAGTTCATGGCGGCCTCTCACTACGCCTATAACCTACTCAAGATGCCAGGACCGATAAGCATCATCTCTGTCCATGGCGACAAGAAGGATGCTCTTATCTGTGCCGACAAGATCTACCGGGAAGCAGCAGCTGCAGCAGAAAGCAAAACACTTGCCACTGAAGCTCCCGGGGGGAAGAAGACCAAGTCCGGCAAGAGCTCTGATGCCCACTCCGGCAAGCGCACCTCTTCGGAGTGCTGCGCTACTGTCGAGGACGCACCATCGAGCTCCACCGACAAGTACAAGAAGACGATGGCAGCTCCGCCAAAGACCAAGAAGGTGTCCGCCAAGGAGGGCGGCACTGGTGTACCTTCACCATCAGTGCCACTCTCGACCCTAAATAGGAAGGCGCACTCGTTGCTTTCCTGCGGGCGAACGTCGACGTGTTTGCATGGCAACCGTCTGACATCCCCGGTGTTCCCAGGATAGTAATTGAGCATCATTAGCTGTCTGTCCTCATGCGCGACCCGTCAAGCAAAAAGTCAGGAAGCAGGCAGTGGAGCGCCAAGAGTTCATCGCAGAAGAGATCAAGAAACTGGAAGCAGCAGGCCTTGTCAGAGGAGTGCTCCATCCTACGTGGTTGGCCAATCCTGTAGTTGTGCGCAAGGCAAATGGGAAATGGAGACTTTGTATTGACTTCACGGATGTTAATAAAGCTTGTCCCAAAGACCCGCTTTCCTTGCCGCGCATCGACCAGATTGTTGACTCCACGGCTGGATGTGATTTGTCATTTCTTGATGCATACTCAGGATATCATCAGATCTTCATGGCGAAGAGGATGAGGAGAAAACCGCATTCATTACTCCATGTGGCACATCTTTGTTTCATACGGATGCCTTTCGGTTTGAAGAATGCTGGTTCAACGTTTGCAAGAGTAGTCCATGACGCCTTTGAGCCGCAAATGCACGTAAATGTAGAAGCCTACATGGATGACATAGTGGTCAAGAGCAAGGACAAAGCAACTCGTTCAAGATTTGGATGAGACCTTTGCAAATCTGCACAAGATCAACCTCAAGCTCAACCCCGAGAAGTGCGTGTTCGGAGTCCCTTCCGGCAAGCTTCTCGGGTTCTTCGTGTCTCAGCGGGGAATTGAAGCCAATCCCGACAAGATCAAGGCCATTGAGCAGATTGAAGCACCAAAGCGCGTCAAGGATGTACGAAGACTTGCCGGTTGCGTGGCTGCTCTCAGCAGGTTTATCTCTAGGTCTGCTGAATGCGCCCTGCCATTTTTCAAGATTTTGAAAAAGGCAGGTCCAATGAAATGGACTCCCGAAGCGGAGGCTGCGTTGCAGGACTTAAAGAGGTACCTGTCCTCCACTCCAATACTTGTCGCACCTAAGCCACAAGAGAAGTTGCTGCTATATATAGCGGCAACCAATCAAGTGGTTAGTGCTACGTTAGTAGCGGAGAGGGAGGCGGACGATGAGCCGGCGACCATGGCAGATACATCCAGCGACAAGCAGGGGGCTTCGCCGGCAAGCTCTGGTCCCGACAAGGACGGATCTGCGCAGACGCATGAGCAGATGCAGAAAAGGATGGTGCAGAGCCCAGTTTACTTTGTCAGTTCCCTCCTGCAGGGGCTAGGTCAAGGTACTCTGGTGTGCAGAAATTGCTTTTCGGCCTCCTCATGGCCTCGAGAAAGCTGCACCATTACTTCCAAGCACATGAGATAACAGTCGTCACTCGCTTTCCGCTGAAGAGGATACTGCAAAATCCAGAAGCGACAGGCAGAATTGTCGAGTGGGCACTGGAACTGTCAAGCTTCGGCCTCAAGTTTGAAAGAACATCAACTATCCAGAGCAGAGCATTGGCAGAGTTCATAGCGGAATGGACCCCAACGCAAGATGAAGAAATCCTAGAGATGAGCATCCCCATCAAGGAAGCGAGCAAAGAGTGGATGATGTACTTTGATGGTGCCTTCTCGCTGCAAGGCGCCGGTGCTGGTGTGCTGCTTATAGCACCCACCGGAGAGCACCTCAAGTACATAGTCCAAATGCATTTTCCCAAGGAGCAAGCAACAAACAATACAACAGAGTATGAAGGTTTGCTTGCCGGTCTCAGGATTGCAGTAGACCTTGGGATTAAGAAGCTTATTGTCAGGGGCGATTCGCAGCTTGTCGTCCGCCAAGTGAACAAAGATTATCAGAGTCCGTTGATGGAAGCATACGTTGATGAAGTGAGAAAGCTAGAAGAACACTTTGACGGCCTACAAATGGAACATGTTCCAAGAGCTCAGAATGATATTGCTGACGGCCTGTCAAAGTGCGCTGCACTTAAGTTGCACAATGGAACCAGGGATTTTTGTGCTCAAGCTAACTCAACCAACCGTAACACCATCAACTGGATAGAACAAGAAGAGGAAGTTGATTTCTGGTGACTATTTTCCGGCAGGGCTTCCCGAAGCCGCCACCAAAAAGGTCCCCAGGATCGACATCAACAGCGCTGAGGGGCAGTCTGCTCCGACAAGCCCCGGGGTTTGTTTCGTTGAAGCAGACGCTCCCGACAAGTTTTGCTCCGGCAAGCTTGCCGGGGAACGTCAAGCTTCGGCTGAGCCGCAGGTTCTTGCCGTGGAAGCCGATGTTCCGCAGCAGCAGAATGTGCCTTTAGTCCTTGTTGTCGAGCCGCAAGCTCCAAAGATGGGCACCGCAGATTGTCCATTTCCTTCAGACAGGAGAACTTCCGAAGAGCAAGAAGAAGCGGAAAGAGTAGCCCGGCAGTCAAGTATGTACCAGTTTGTCGACAGACACTATCTGAGAAGAAGACTCAACGGTGTGAAATTGAAGTGTATTCACGGGAAGATGGATGAAGTTGTTGGCAGAGATACATGGAGGCATATGTGGTCATCACATCGGCGCAAGAAGAGCACTTGCCGGCAAAGCTTTCCGGCAAGGTTTCTTCCGGCCGACAGCCCTCCAGATGCAAGCGCACAAGTAACCAAGTGTGAAGCGTGCGGTTCCATTCCAGCAGATACACCGGCCAGCTCAAGCTCTCCGGGCGATCCCTTTATCCTGGCCATTTTCGGTCTGGGCTTGACATTCTCGGCCCCTTCCCCGAAGCTGTCGGGGCTTTGAGTACTTATGCGTCAGAATCGACAAGTTCACAAAGTGGCGGAAGTGGAAGCGATGAGGAAGGTGACAGACAACAGTCGGTCAAGTTCTTGGTCGATTGTTTGCCGTTTCGAATCCCTAACGGGATCATCACCGACAACGGCACACAATTCTGAAGTCGCACCTTCATGCATTATGTCCAAGATCTTGGCGCCAAGGTCTGCTTTATACATTGCTCATCCGAGAAGCAACGGTCAGCAGAGAGGGCAATGCTGAAGTGCTCTTGGCTGGCTCAAGACCAGAACTTTCGACGGGCTGTCTGGTGCGGAAGAGCTGGATTGAGGAGCTGCGGTGATTCTTTGGTCGATCGGACGACGCCAAATCGAGCCACCGGCGGACACCTTTGCTCTAGTCTATGGAGCAGAGGCAGTTCTCCCCACGGAACTTCGTGATACGGGTCACCTCGAGTACTCGCTTATGATGAGCTTGAGCAAGAGCAGCTGCGACAAGATGACGCGCTGCTCCTTGAGGAGGACCGTCTTGAGCGGCTATGACGGGCTGCTCGTTACCAGCAAGCTTTGCGTCGCTACCATAGCCGCAAAGTTAGTGCCAGAAGCCTCGAGGAAGGCGACCTTGTTCTTCGGCGCGTTCAGTCCGCCAAGAATTCAAACTAGTTGACGCCGAAGTGGGAAGGCCCTTATCGGGTGAAACGCGTCACTAGGCCTGGCGCTGTCCGCCTTGAGACCGAAGATGGCATTCCGGTGAGAAACTCCTGGAACATTGAGCATCTTCGTAAGTTTTACCCATAGGGCGCGGTTGCCGGAACCTATTCCGGCAACCACCTTTCGTACAAGTCTTGCCGATGTTGCATGTAATTCTTTGTACAAAGCCGGGCGCAGATCCCGTGCATAAGTAAAGCTCATGTGTTGCGCACAACTTGTCAAATACATGCTTTCATCCTTTTTGCATGTGTTAACTAACATTTTGTGCAGCATCCACACCCGGTAAGCAATAACGAGCCACTAGGCTCCATGACTTTATTTTCTCTTCTTTCTCTTTCTCAAAGAAAGGAAGGTTCCCTCGCGCACAAGTTAACCAGGGGGGAAGGAGAAGATAATACTATGGACCAAGCGTTGCTCGAGTAAGTTTCGCCTTATCGGGAAGCAAGCGACAGAAAAGCTAAGTTGCCAAAGTTTGAGCAATCAGTTTTAAATTTTAAGTTATCTTCCTCGAACGATAGTACTTTGTATGGAAAACACCTGCGCGAGAGGAACCAACTTCGTGGCTAGTCGCCCTTACTTTGTTTCGAGTCCGCTCAACAACTTAAGTGAGCTGCGGCTAGTCGCGACAAGGTTGCTTGTCGGAGGCGGCACCGCCAAAGAAGTCACGACGTTCGCACTTTTCGGCGCTTCATGGCAAAGGTGCCTGCACCGACAAGTTCCCTAAAAGCGTTGGGCAAAAACATACAAAGGAAGGAATCAAGTAAAGGAAATAACGTTGCAATCATTGCCTAAGATAGAGTTATATTACAAAATAGCTTGTCGCGGATCTAATAAATTGTTCTAAACATGATCAGCACTGACAAGGGAAAGATAAATTTGGCGGCCTAGTCTACGCGGTCGCCATCAACCCGCTTGATCTTGCCCACCTTGTCCACAATGGGTGCGACAAGCGCAATGAGCGCCTCCACATCGGCATCTGGCGGCAAGGATCTGAGGACGCCGTTGAGGTTGAGGCCTGGATTGCGGAAGGCCACCTTCATCAACACCTTCTGGAGGGCTCCTGCGCAGATCTGGCGCGATTCCTCGGCCAGCTGCTTCGGGATCTCTTCCCGGAGTCGCTGGAGAGCCGTCACCACGCCCTTGAAGAATAAGCTAAGCTTGGCGCTGGGTTGGAGGTGCTCGTCGGAGGAGTATCCGAGATCCACCATCCGCAGCTCCATCAGCTCGTTGTGGATGGCGGTGGCAGTATCCACGAGACCTTCGGTCCAGTGCTCCACACTCTCCCTCAAGGCGCTCTGGGTGGCAACAGCATTCGCCAGCAGCTCCTCGTTGGCCTTGATCTTGTCCAACAGGACCGCCTCCCGCTCCTTGGCGCCGTCCAGCGTCTGCATCAGGGTGGTCAGTTTTAGCTCAAGATCTGCCTTGGAATCCTTGGCGGCGTCGAGCTCCTTGCTCCTTTCAGCGAGACGGCCCTACAACTCGCCAAGAGTGTAGGCGTCCTTCTCGCGCTCGTGCTTCAGCGCGGCAAGCTCCTCGCCGCTCTTCCGAGATCGGCCTCCAGCCTGCCGCCTTCGTCTCCAACTCTTTCTTGGCGGCCTCGGCGGCTGCAGCAGCATCTTTCGCTTCCTTAAGAGCCCCGCCAAGTGACTCCTCGCGCGCGACAAGCTCTTCTTCATAGCTGTCAAGATTGATCTTCCACTACGCCAGCTCGCTTTCTTGCGCAGATATCTTCTCGGCAGCAAGCCTTTGCTGCTCCTCGACCTCAGCCTTCTCAAGGATGAAGGTTGTGCGCTCTTGACAAGTCGCTCCGCTCTTCTGCTATGTTACGGAGAGCTTCTCGGTTGGCGCCCCGGAGCTCTTCTGCGCTTCTCCATGTCAGCTCCCGCCCTCGCGACAAGATCTTCCCGCGACTCCAGCTTGGCTTGTCGGGCGCGGTAGAGCGACAGCAGCTTCTTCGGTTGCTCCTCCTCGAACTTCGCCGCTGCTGCTGCTTAGCGCGTCCTCCAGCGTCAGCCCGGCGGAGGCGAGCAGCTCTCCGTCGAAGGTCTCTCCTTCGACCGGCGCCCTGGAGCTCGACGCCCAGGGGAGCTTGATGAAGACGCCGTCGCCAGCCTTCAAGTAGGCGCCGGGCTGGGGCTCTTCGGAGCCTGACGCTGCGGCAGCGGCGGGGGAATCGGCGGTCGGTGTAGCGCCTGGCGCTCCTGCGGCCTCAGGGCCGTCAGTGCGATCGCCAGACCCCTCGCCAGCTTCCGCGGCGGCAGCCTCGGTGGCCTCTTCGCCGGCAGGCTCGTCAGTGCCGGCTTCTTCTCCCACGGCGGCGGCTTCGTCAGTGTTGCCGCGCGCGTCCTCCTCGCCGGCGACCTCGGTCTCCATCGGCTCTGTGGCGGACGGACGAAGAAAGTCAAGCAAATATTCAAAGAAAAACAGAAGAAAACAAGCCCAAGGAAATTTTTCGCAAGAGGATTACCTGCAATGGGATCTGCAGCCATGGTCTCGATCACCGGAGGATCACTGGTGCTGTCCCTTGCCGGAGGACGCTCCCTTGCCGGAGAATCCTCCCTTGGCGGCGTAGTCGAAGCAGATAAAATTTCGGGGGCGACCTCCGGGCCCTCCTAAAGAGGCTGCTCTGCTCCTACACAAACCAACAGTCAGATATCAATAAAGAAGGAGCACCCATGCACACCTAACAGTAAGGATAAAACCGCATACTTACCCTGGGTGCTGTGCTGGGGGCTGCTTGGATGAAGGGTTGTCGGGTCCGGCAAGGGGGTCTCAGACGCGCCTCCTGTTGCCACGGGTGGCTCGTCCTCAATGACGACCACCGGGGTCTTGGCTCTCTTCGACGCTCTCTGGGCCAGCGTCCTGAAAAGGAAAGAGTTCAGAACGAAGCAAATCAGATTCAAAATGAAGCAACAAAATTGAAGAAATATAAGCACAATGTTGAAGCTTACTCTTCTTCTTCCTCGTCGAAGCTGAGCGCGGAGAGATCAAACTCCGGCTCGCCTCCGGTGTGACGAGACGGAGGGGTTGGCTCTCTTGGCCGCTTGGCGGAGGTGTCGGCGGTGGCCTGGGAGGATCCCGCCCCAGTTGTCGCAGCAGTGTGGGGTGCTCAGCGGCAACATTGCTTGCTCATGATGAAAGCTGTGGCGCGTGTGTGGCTGTTAGCCCGTCTGCCGCTCCGTCTAAATCTCCGGCCTTGCGGAGAGCGCCTCTTTAGTGGAGCCGGGGCTCCGTTTGCGGCAAGCTGCTGGATGGTGGGGAAGAAGCGCCCTCGGCCGGTTCGCTCGACTCGGCCTCGGATCCGGCAAGTTCTTCCTCACCGGCGAACTCCCTTCGGTCGGCAAGGCTTGCCGCCTCTGCTGCATCCGCCTCCTCCACGGTGTACCCGAAGACGCCAGCAGCTGCTGCCGCCTCCTCCAACCTGGTGGCAATGCGCTGCATCTCGTCGTCGGTGGTGTCGCGGGTGAGCTTCTTCTGCTCGTCGGGGCGGATCGGCATTTCTTCCAAGCTGTCGAAGAATTGCCGCACGACGTCGTCCGCAGGCTCTTGCCAGGTTGGAACGATCCCATGAGAATCGCACAACGGCATCATGGCGCGGATGCGGTCGAGCGCAGAGTTGTTGCACAATGGGACGACCCCCCTCGGCAACCTAAACCACTCGGGGTGATCGGGGTCGTGCTTGAACAGCTCTAGCAGCATCGCATCCAACTCCAAGACAGTGAAATTCCAGTTAAGTCCCGGGCGCAGCCTCATGATGTCCGCCGCATTTTGGAACTCCCAAGCTGGTCTCCTCCTCTCCTGCAAGGGAGCGATGCGGCAGCGAAGGAAATCTGCGCCAACTGCGCCTACGGTGAGTCCGGCAAGCCTGAGGCGCAAAATCCGGGTCACAGCTATCTTCAACCTAGCATCCTCCGGCGCCAAGTTGCTCCAATCGTTGTCGCGCACTATTGGGGTTTGGCGCAGGGCAGTGAAGGGCTGCGGGTTTTCCTCAACGATCCAACACCAGTTGGCTCTCCACTCCTCCCATTTGCTACGGAACTCTCCTTCCAAATAAGCTTCTTTTTTGCCGATCCTGGAGACCCAAGCTATCCCTCCGGCAAGCGGCTCTCCTCTCTCGACGCGGGGCATGAAGAAGTGGCGGAAGAGGGCTACGTTTGGGTGGATCCCGACAAATTCCGAAGCGGTGGCGGGGAGTACCTTCGTGCGCGGATGCGCACGCGTCTCCGTCGACCAGAAGAGGTAGAAGCCCTCCCTCAGCTCCTTTGCATCGAGCTGGGGGGAGAAGATGGCCCGCTCCTTTCGCAGCGCCGCGAGCCGCTGCGCCTCGGCTGATTTCACGCCCTTCCCCTTGTCGGCTTTCAGAGCCATGGCGGAGGCGGTGGAGGAGGCCGACGGCGTTGATGGCGTTGTGGCGAAAGGGGGCGGAGCGCTGCTCTCTTCACACTAGAGAAGAAGGGAGGAGTGGCGGTGGTTTTCGAGACAAGACAGCAATGGCGAGGTGGGCGACCTGCCCCTGTTTCCCCTGTTTATAAGGAGGGAGAAGGGGGCGGACGTTCCGCTGCGGACGTTCCGCTTTTCCCAATAAAGAAACCCCCCACGATCTCTCCCACGACGCCACGTTCGACGCGTGCCGTTAGTGGGGGACGTGGTGGGTCCATAGCAAGTTACGTCGTGATCAAGGCCGCGTGTGACTGTGCACTGTTTTGGGCCTGGCCCAACAGCGCTCGGCACCGTGTGTGGCCCAGGCCCGGGGGCTCCTGTCGGTGTACTAGAGTAGGGGTACCCTAGTATCCCGAACTCGTGCACGGGCAGTTGCAGCACCCCGCGGCAAGGCTTGCCTGGTCAGTGCCAAGATCCTCCGTGGTTCCCTTGGAGCCATTCAAGAACAAAGTATTTAACCAAGAAGACAAGGCCCCGGCAAGAGGAGCTTGCCGGGAAGGCCACTCAAGGCACGCAGAAGACAAGACCCCGGCAAGAGGAGCTTGCCGGGAAGGCTCGGAGGGCGACAAGCCTCCGGACGCGACAAGGATTTAGCCGCAGCAAGGCACTTGCCGCGGCAGGCAACCTCTCTTCATCTCCGCTCCAGCTCATCCACCAACGTGTCGCCATGAGACCATTCCATGCACGCGTGTCAAGAGGCTGTGCAGCCAGCGGGGAGCAGCGATAAGCGGCACTGACAAGCTTGCCATCGTGGCGAGCGGTGGCGCACCTGACGGTCTCTGTTGCACTGTTTAGGCGACATAGACGGGCATTTAATGCTTTTGTCCCTTGCCGTCAGGGTTAGGTAGAGTACACTGTACACTGTACAAGTAGGTGTACCAACTACTGCTTTTCCGATTTTGCCCTTGTCTACGTTGCCACCTGTTGGTGACCCCTTGAGCATATAAAAGGAGGCCCATGCGCAACGTAGAGGGGGTTCGGTCCGTTCGACTCATTCTAGACCAGAGACACTCACGCTAGGTTTTGTAGCTCTCTGTGCTCCCTAGCAAGAACGCAATACAATCAGGCAAGCAGCAGTAGGAGTATTATCTCTCCGGAGAGCTCCGAAGGTGGGTAAACTGCTCGTGTGCCTCGCCTCGATCCGCTCTTCGTGCGATCTCCGCCCCCCTCCGAACCACAAGGGACTCGGTACGCCGGTCCCATAGGTGTTCGTGGGTCCGATCAGCTTCCCCGACACATATCGAGGGGGCTACTGAGCGAGGCACAGAGACACAATGTTCGAGAGAGAAACCAATTGACAGATTATGATCAGATTGAGTTGTCATCCTTCTGCTATCATTGTTGGGGTGGGGGGGAGGGGGAGGGAGAGAAATACGTATCGAGAGTGTGCGTGGTAGGCACAGAGGCACAACTAGCGAGTGTGTGTGTGTGTTTGAAAGAGGAGTAGATAGATTACTATTAAGATCGAGGTGCCGCCCTACTCCTTTGGTGTCGGGTAGTGTGTGTGCGTGTGTGTGTGTGTTTGAGAGAGAACCCAGTCGATAGATTAGTATCAAGATCGAGGTGTCACCCTACTCCTTCGGTGTTGGGAAGTGTGTGCGTGTGGTTGTGTGGCTGTGGGTGTGTGTGTCGGGGGGGGGGGGGGTAGTGACACTTACATATCCCTACTCTTATAAAAAACAGAGCTGGTGATGATGGTGTTCCTGCCATCCTGCAATATAGGCCATCCAATTTATACCCGACGAATAGGAAGGAAACAGTGGCAATTTTGCAAAAAGATACCCACACCCCTCTCCGCATTTGCAAATAAGGCATTCCCTCGTTCATCCTTCTCTCCCACAAGATAAACTACTCATACAAATGCATCTTGATGTTCGGTGCAACCAAGGTTGTCAGAATCGCGATTTTGAATTGGATCGGAGCTCCTATGGTAGGATCGCAAATCGTAGAATCTTCACTATCAGGATCATAAAAACATAGATTTTATTAACTAAAATCGTAGAATCAGAGTGGTTTGTTTGGATCCTAAACTCATAGAATCGTATAACAGAATCGTGATTCTAACAACCTTGGGTGCAACGCATGGGCATCTTGCTAGTAGGGAGAAGGAGTTTGTGTGACACATATCTAGCTATATTAAGGGATAGGTAGATAGCATTTGTGTGAGGCATACTTAAAGCATCACGAAGATAAACAAAATTGTGTGCATGCAAGTGCCGGAAAAAATGAAGCGAGAAATAATGTGTTGGAGAGAGAGAGAGAGAGAGAGCGAAATCTCAAAACAAAAGGTGCTCTATTGGAATCCCATTATATGTATTCATATGGTTCCGGAACTCGAGTTAACCTTAGGCATATGTGTGAGAGACATTATTATACTTTGAGACATTAGTGGCTGTGGGTGGGCGGAATTAAAGGGGTGGGCGTGTTCGACCAAGAGAGCGTGTGTGTTTCTGTGTGAGAGACTTGTAGGACGGGGTAGAAAGATGAATTCTAACCTTGATGGAGGGAGAGAAATATACGAAGTGCGCATGTGTGATTCCGATGACCACAGGGAAATGAGATATGTATGCGTGTGAGAGAGATTGCACAATTCATTCACGTAACACTATCTAGTGATTGTGGATGTGCATCGCTTGAACATAAATCAATATCTACTTCGTATCATGGACAAAGGTACACTATCGATTCAACGCTATAAAGATTGGACACTCACATATCACATTTTTTCCTATTTAAATAAACCTTTTCAGTTGTGCATGCCAAAGTTACAGTGATGTTTCTTCAAACAACAAATGTAGCTATCATGTACATGCACCATTGTTACTCTTGCATTCAAAATCATTAGTCTTGGATGATTTAATGTTCTATTATGAAGTAATATATGTAATATTCATATATGAATTCAACGGGTACGCTATTTATGAAATGGAGGCTATGTAATCATATGAGGTTACACTTTTAAGTAGTGGACTTCTTTTTGTGCGCCTCTACACTAACATGCCAATGCATTATGTTTAAAGTAAATAACCAATTGCACTAAATTATCCATTTACACGAGAAATACATAGGCTGAGCGTTTGATCCCTTTTTTGTGAACGCGCCACTACACCCGTACGATTGGCCGCGCCCGTGTGAACGTCCAAGTTATCGGCGCATCATCCCGCGTTATTGTCTTTTTTTCTGGGGTGGACACACCAGTTATTAACTGCTGACGCGTGCCCCGTGTACACAGTCTCGCATGACCTTCCCGCTAGCACAGTCCAAAATTAGTTGAAACTGGATACGAACGACCCCGCGGGCGGCAAAATCTCCCGCCTCCTTCTAAAATTTCCGCCACCTTAGTCTTTAGCATGCGAAATTCCCCTTTTGTCCTTGGTGCACGGAGACCAACAGTTACAATACCGCCCTCATCTACATAATAGGTCGGGGCTGCTTTGGTAACTTCCGGTTCCCCCCACTACACGGCGCCCCCATCTCCTCTTCCCCTCCCGCAAAACTAACTAACTCCACAGCACCAGAGCATCTCTCATCACGCCGTCCGTACTTCATCGGCCTTTCTCCCCGCCCCTCTCGAAACCCTAGACTGCTCATCCACCGGCGTACCAGAGCCCATTCACTACCAGCGGCGTCCACCTCACCGGATTTGCTTCTGCGGCCGCATCTACCCCTCCCACCTCCCCTAGAAACAAGTAGACTGCTCATCCACCACTATACCACAACCCATTCAGTGCCGGCCTTGTCCACGGTGCTAGATCTGCTTCGCCGGTACTCTCGTCAACTGCAGCGCATCTGCAGCGGCTCATTCGTACTCCCCACCAGAGACGCTTCGTCCACACCCCCCCGGAGCCGCCCCACCGACGCCCCCGTCGACGACCTCTGATCCTCTTCACCGACACCTTCCTCAACCCTACCAGAGCCGCTTCACCGACAACATCGTCAACCCCACCGGAGTAGCTTTGCCTATACCATTTTCAACCCTACCGGGGCCGCTTTGCCAACTCACAAGTCGACGGCCTCAGATCAGCTTCCTCGCACCCTCATCCAACCTACTGGAGCAGCTTCTGACGCCCCGTCCACGGCCACAGATCCGCATCATCGACACCATCCTTAACCCAACCACCAGAGCAGCTTCACCTATGCCCTCGTCTACGGCCACAGATCCGCTTCGCCCACACTGTAGTCCACCCTACCGGAGCCGCTCCACAAACACCCTACTCGACGGTTCTAGATCTCCTTACCGGACCCTGACAGCTAGCGCAGCATCATCACCCTTGACGTTTCTAACCTGATTCTCACCGTCTGGCAAGATGCCAAGCACCAACCACGGCCTAGGTACTTGTCACCTTTAAACTCGTCCAGCATCACCTGCCCGATGTACTTCAAATATACTAACAGGTCGCTTTTACCTGTTATGCAGCTGGCAAAAACTACAAGGACGATGTTTCTTCTGGATCTAACAGCTTGGCCAACCAAGATCTGGACCGAGGCATTGCTATGATCTTGTAAGCGTGTTTCTCTCTCTCTTGTATTGTTACGTGCTGCCAAAGATGCTTTGCTAGGATTTTCACCAAGTAATCCCTTTGTGCAGACAATGATTTCTACTACTGGCTGGTAAATTAGATATGTAGATGTCATACATGATACTACCTCGTACCTCCGTTCATAAATATAAGTCTTCCTAGAGATTCCAATATAGGCTACATACAGAGCAAAATGAGTGAATCTACACTCGAAAATGCATCTATATACATCTGTATGTGGTCCATACTGGAATATCTAAATAGATATATATTTAGGAACAGAGGCAGTACATTACACAAAATTGTAGGTGGCATGTAGGAATTCCAGTACACTGCATTAGGCTCCCTTAGAGTGCCTGCTAGTCCAGCACACAGAGTCATGGCTAGTTTATGCTACGCACACAATCATTAATTGGTGGTTTAAATATGCGCAAGGGATATGCAATGTATTATCATGTAGAGATGTCTGAAATTAGCCGTGCCAACTTGCAGATTGGGTTACACAATGAAAAAGTACAAGATGTATGTGGCAATTTCATGGAACATCGCAAAAAAGGAGAGCCAGCGATGAACCTATACAGTGTGCTACGGTACGTCACTCCTCCATTGCAATCATCGTGACATGTTATTTGTATGTCAGTTCTATTGGCCAAGTTTCTTGGGGATGCTTATTACGAGTTATCCTAAGAAAATAAGCACCGTGAATATAAGCTCCATGTAATAAGCCAACCAGTTCTTTTCATTGTGTTTTCAGCTTATCTTTGGTATGATAAGTGAAAAGTCTAGATTGCATTATATTTTTTCATTTTGCTGCCCATATGAAAATTAATTTGACTTGCAAACATCACAAATTGAACCAAGTGCAGCAATTAATATGATAGGAAAACATACCATCACTATTTGCTCAAAATGCAAATACAAAGATACCATCTACTTGGCACAATCTACTTTGGTCAATGTTTTCCATAGAGATCGCATTGCCTAATTTAAACAAAAAACGCATGACCCACATTTAAATGAAGAACAATTATTTATTGAAATTCGATGGTCCAAGTGGCTGTTTATTATCATATAGCAGCACCACCTGAAAGCATCATATAGCAGCAGCAGCTCATAGCAACTCGTCATACAGCAGCAGTGTGCAATTCATCATATACCACCAGCAGCTCATAGCAATTCATCATATAGCAGCAGCAGGAGCAGCTCATAGCAACTCATCATATAGCAGCAGTAGGAGAAACTCATAGCAATTCATCATATAGCAGCAGCAGGAGCAGCTCATAGCAATTCATCATATAGCATCAACAGGAGCAGCTCATAGCAATTCATCATACAGCAGCAGCAGGAGCAGCTTATAGCAACTCATCATATAGCAGCAGCTCATAGCAATTCATCATATAGCAGCAGCAACAGCTCATAGCAATTCATCATATAGCAATAGCAGCTCATAGCAATTCATCATATAGCAGCAGCAGCTCATAACAATTCATCATATAGCAGCAACAGGAGCAGCTCATAGCAATGCAACATATAGCAGCAACAGAAGCAGCTCATAGCAATTCATCGTATAGTGGATCAGAATGAAAATTTGGCAAAACATCGAGGAGATCCTCACCTTGTTGGATGAGCTCATCCTTCAACAAAGACCTCAAGGCCACGGCACGGGAGGTGGGGAGGTAATAAGGTGCCTTACGCGCATGATGTGGCATCAGCCGTAGTTGTGCAGCGCCTGCCGGAGTAGTGCGTTGGATGAACCACAGTGGAACAGCTGCTGGAGACCGTGAGAATGAGGGGCGACACCAGAGGGAGGAGAAGCCAGGGGGATTTTCCCCTACCCGCCGGCCATGTAGCCTAGCTGGATAGAGCATCGTCGAGGACCAGGCCAGATGGACCAGTGGCGACGACTTGCTGGAGGAACCCTAGTGCTGCAGGCAGGGGATCGAGGTAGAGGGAAAGGGGAGAGGAGATGCAAGTGGGCAGGGCAATGAATGCTTGCGTGTTTGTTTTCACTTGAGGGTGAGGTGTGACGCGGGCGTCACCAGTTGCATTTTGAGTGTAATATAGGCAGACAACAGAGTCATTTCACTATTCCCCTTCCCTTCAATTTTTAGTGAGGTTCTACCCGAAACACCCCCCTCCAAAGCGAAATTAGTTAAGCCCAAGCCCATAACTCAAAAATGACTTGTTTACATCTTTTATGGCTTATTTTGACAATAAGCCCTGAAAAGGCAAGCCCTTAACCTGCAATTCAATTGTGCGTGCAATGATGAATCACTCCTGCCTGCTATAGTGTACATTTAGGCATCATCATACATGGCATAACCTAATACATGTGCATTCCATTGTAGAATCTAGAATATGCAATGTTTATGTTAGTTCACACGTTGCACATGATGTTTAAATGCCCTTAAATCTGGTCAGCCAAGTGATGGTCTTTAAGCCTCCTTCTTTGCTTCTTTTCTTGATATGTAAGATTTGCTCACACATCTGTTCAATTGCTTGTTTGCATCAGCCTGCCACACTAGGACTGTTTGCTTTGATTACTTGTTGTTCTTGACCTAACACTCTAACAGAGCTTGACAACGATTTAAACACTAAGGGCTGCTGTAGTGGGGCCTTTTCTAACTCATAGGTGACATAAAGGTTTGGCTGTACACTAAAGTAGGCTCTCCAAGAGTACCTGGAGGTCCAGTTCGAAGGTATGCCTAGTTTTTACATAGTGCACACATAGTAAATGCTCATTTCATTGTGTGCAAGTGCAAGAGATGACATGTCTCATTATGTGGTGTTGTTTTGTTATAATCTCATCCTTTTGTGTTCACAGACTGGAAAGTATGCATATTTATCTTCCAAGGAGACGAGTAACTAGTTTGTGTCACCTTGCGGAGGGGTGCAATGAAGATAAGATTGACGATTTCCAAGTACAAGATGTTAGGAAGGAGCCTTGCAAGAGAAGTAGGAGCTGCGCTGAGCCTCTTCAACCTGTTAAGGTAAGTCACTGTATCCAACTCAACAGTTCAATTCCTTGTTTGTTTCAGGCATAGTTAATTTGATCTTTTCAATTGATTTATTTGTCCTCAGTTAATGAGATGCCCCAAGAATGATGCCTCATGTTGGGTACTTGTATAACTATTAGTTGACATAATTTAAGGCCTTACCATTTAATTACTCTGCCGAAGTGTGCCTGAAGCTTTGAAGTCTATTAACCAACTATTGTTGAATGAGGCTCACAATCTAGTTTATACTAGGCTAATGATTGCATAGTTTTGCTTGGCTGTAGTATGTTTGTATGAAATCCTCTCGCTGTTCATTATGCTCCCTAAGACTTTAATTGAGCTACAGAATGGCCAACTGCTTGCTTACTTCTACGCAACATGCTGTCTAAATTTGTAACTTGTCTGTGTTTTGGATTGGGCCCCAACATCATGCTCCTCTGGTGAGCTAAGAGAGATTTCTGTATGCAGGCTGCACGGACTACCTTTTTTATAATTTTTAAAATATCACCTGCTTATGCTTCATGACATGTAACATTATTGTTAGTCCTCTTTTGCCATGTACAAAATAGTCTGTCTTGCTCGCTTCACTGTTGTAACTATATTTTTGCCCTAGTCATGTGTACTTACAGAAACATTTCAGGATGAAGTGGCATCAACACAAAGATCTGCGAGCATTGTGGCATGGCCATTACCGAATGATTATGGATCGGAATTGGAATGTGCTGATGTTCTCGAGCATCAACTAGAGGTGGCAAGACAACGTGTACATGATTCTGAACGTACAATCAACAAGTTGAGACTGGACATGCAGGTATTAGATGCAGGAGTCAAAAAATGAAACAAGGCACTGAAGTAACAACGAAGGAATTGGAGATTTTGCAGACTGAAATTTCTGCTATCTAAATCCGGCCAATCCTATTTTCTGAAGAGATTATAGTTCAAATGGTAAGTTATGTTGATGCGCGTCCATGATGTATGAGTTGTATTTGCCCAGTGTATGTAATTTGCTGTTTGTGTATGCTTTATTATCACTGGTGCCGAACCATAATGCCCAGTGGGTATAATCAGCTGTAATTTCTTTATTGTATAGTGTAGGATTATTCTATGTTTCTATGCCTTAGTCTCTTTATTGTATAGTGTATGTTTTTTAGAGGTGATAGTATAGAGTAGGATAATTCTTTGAATATGCTATATCGTTCAACGGGGGCCAACTCGCACAAATGTTATAGTGACCATGGCCCTCCACATGCAGTACGTTCCATGGGCCATCTACAGGACGGACGATCCTTGGCCTTCTGTGGCTGTTAGATTCGTGGGCCTTCTATGGGCTGTCGGATCCGTGGGCCTTCTATCAGCTGTCGGATCCATGGGCCTTCCATGGGCTAGTGAATCCATGGGCCTTCTATGGGCCGTCGGGTCAATGGGCCTTTTGTGGGCCGTCGGGTCAATGGGCCTTGTACGGGATGTCTCATCTAAGGGCCTTGTACGAGCCGTATAAGGGGTCGTTGAGGGAGTCCTGGATTAGGGGGTATCCGGACAGCCAGACTGTATACGACGTCCGGACTATTGAAGCGTGAAGATACAAGACTCAAGACTTCGGACCGTGTCCGGATGGGACTTTCCTTGGCGTGGAAGGCAAGCTTGGCGATCCGGATATTATATTTCCTTCCTTGAACCGACTCCATGTAAACCCTAGCCCTCTCTGGTGTCTATATAAACCGGAGAGGTTGGTCCTTAGAAGGCCGATCACAATTACATCACAGGCTAGCTCTCAGGGTTTAGCCTCTACGATCTCGTGGTAGATATACTCTTGTACTACCCATATCATCAATATTAATCAAGTAGGAAGTAGGGTTTTACCTCCATCGAGAGGGCCCGAACCTGGGTGCTTCCTGTTACCATCAGCCTTGACGCACAGATCGGGACCCCCTACCCGATATCCGCCGGTTTTGACACCAACATTGGTGCTTTCATTGAGAGTTCCTCTGTGTCGTCGCTACGGAGCTCGATGGCTCCTTCAATCACCGTCAATAACATGGTACCGGACAGTCACGACGAGCACGACTTAGACCTGCTATCGGACAAAGCTCGGGGTATCACCCCCGCAGTTGCCTCAGATCTAAAGCCGGAGCAGGTTGCGTTGCCTGAGGACGGAGGGCTGGACCCCGCCCCTTAGGTCGCACAATTATCGGCGGTGGAGCCGAACACGAGCCTTACCTCTGTGGTGGCCTACGACTTCGGACCCCCGGACTTGTATCCGGATGTTGAGTCCGGTCCGCGCACTCCCGAGCCGATCGAGCCAGGTTGGGCTCCGGTAATGGAGTTTACCGCCGCAGACATCTTTCAGCAATCGCCCTTTGGCGACATGCTGAACTCGTTGAAAACTCTCTCTTTGATAGAAATTTCTAGGCCAAACTACATCCGGTTCGAGTGGGAAGCAGGCGACGAAGAAATTCGTTGCCCACCCACCACCCACTTCATAGCCACGATCGGTGATTTAACCGACGTGCCTGACTTCGACACCGAAGACATCGACGGTATGGACGACGATGCAGGAGAAGATGCGGAATCTTTGGGGCGCCGGACTTCCCCCTCGTCACACGACATATACATGGTGGATATGCCCAAAAAGGACAAAGGCGACAATCCGGATGATAAAACCCCCGGACAAAAGCCAAAGCGACGGCGCAAACGCCGTTCTAAGTCCAGCAACAGTAAAAATGGTGTCAGGACCCCGATCCTAGGTCACACCGATCTAGCATGTAACACATCATATCACTTTGCGGCCTCACGCACGGTATTCCCACGGGTGTCGCCTTACCATGGCCGGACCGCTTATGCCTTTTGGCTCACGATATGATAGTGTTGCTAGCATCCATATGACAAAGAACCCGGGCCGACATGGCTAGTCGTGAACCCAAAGCGGCGCTAACCCATGGGGACAGGCATACATGAATCACATCGAGCATGTCGGTCATCAACGTATGTATTCGGGCTGTAGCACTGGGCTAACAGGACTCCGGTATTCCGGGCTGTAGCAGACTAGGCAGGACTCCGAATACCACCGCGTGACATTTCCCCGAAGAACGAGACATAAGGAACGAAGTGAGACACATGCCGCCAGTCAAGTGTCCAAGCGGTAGTCTGGGCTAGCAGGACTCCGGTGAGCCGGGTCAGAAGCGGACTACTATCGCTCAAGCACGAGACTACATTTCCCCATATGAGAGGCTGCCAAGGATAAACAACTAGTTTGTCGGATCCCACACATACCAAGCATTTCAAACATACACACATTATGCTCAATATGCGAGATACAACATGGCATCACAACATAACTCTACGACTCAAAATATTATTCATTAGGCTCAAGAGCGAGGTATTACAAACATGGGTCTCATGACCCAACACTCGAGCATACAAGTCAAAGCATAAGCGAAGCTAAACTTGTCTCGAGTACGCATAACTATAAATGAAAAAGGCTGGGAAGCGACTATCTACTGAGATCTCGCCGAGGGCACAAGATCGTAGCTGAGGTAACAAGCTAACCGTCGAAGTCCAAACGGAACTACTAGCGAGACTGACGTCTCTCTGCAAAACATAAAATAAGCAAACGTGAGTACAAACGTACTCAGCAAGACTTACATCAGATCTAGCTACATATGCATCTTTATCAAAAGGGGGTGGTGGAGTTTGACTGCAGCAAGCCAGCTTTGACTCGGTGGCTATCCTGACCTACGACTGCAATTAACTCTTTTGAGGTGGCGCACACGAGTCCACATATTCACCATATCAATACACTACTATGGACCCGCTCCGCCTCCCTACGAGAACGCCATCCATAGCACTCACGCTTATCTTGCGCATTTTAGGGTATCCACTTTCACTTGTCTATGGACTGATATAGGCAACCCAAGTCCTTCTCCGTGGACACGGCTATTCGAATAGATCATATTAAACCCTGCAGGGTGTACTTCTTCACACACGCTCTCACCACTTACCGCCGTTTACACGACAT
This sequence comes from Aegilops bicornis, assembly GCA_021605145.1. NCBI lineage: Eukaryota > Viridiplantae > Streptophyta > Magnoliopsida > Poales > Poaceae > Aegilops > Aegilops bicornis. The sequence goes on from CM038675.1 coordinate 769,519,479, forward strand.
GTACTCGGCAACCTTCAAGCGGAAGCCCAACGTGGGTGTCGGCCACGGCCTACCTAAACACTCAAGTCCCTAGTCCAGGTTTATCGCCTATTCGGTTCCATCCGCAGGGAGTCCGGCCGAGGTTTCCCATACAGCCCCGAACGATGTGTGCAGGGTTCCCGAGATACCAAACGGGCACTTTCGGTACTGGCCACGGTGCCTACCGCAACACAACCCACCCCTAAGGTCAGCGTTATGCGGCGGCCCCAAAGATACTACAAACACCGTAAACTACTTGCAACTCCCGGACTGAGGACAAGGGTGGTTAAGAAGCCGAGAGGGTCAATTAAGGATCCCAATGCGTGGTAGTAACTGTTTCATGGATCACAAACACGTAACTCAGTTCTCGAGGGCGGCTGCAATGAGACAACCCACCATGTACTCCTACATGGCCTCTCACCGCTACCTTTACCAAATCGTGTTCACACACTTAGCTCTCACACAATAGGACATGTTCATAACGATTCCAATTCATTCCCGATGAATCAGACCCGACTCAACTCTAAGCAGTAGCAGGCATGACAAACAAGCATCAATGAGTAGGCACAACATGGCTCAAACAATTCCTACTCATGCTAGTGGGTTTCATCTAATTACTGTGGAATGACAGGTCATGCAAAGGATCAAGGGTTCAGCTACCGCAGCAAGTAACACATGAGTCGTTGTTGTCCTAATGCAGTAAAATAGAGCAGGAGCGAGAGAGTGGGATTGTATCGGAATGAACAAGGGGTTTTGCTTGCTCGGCACTTCGAAGATAATATAGTTCTTCATCGGTGTCATCGAATTCATCGTTTAACGCCGCTCACCGAGAGGGACAAACACCAAAGAATCGAGAAAGAACACAATCAATGCAATGCACATATATGATGCATGATCATGTTAAGGAACTGAATTCACCTAATGCAACAGTAATCCAAGTTAATTGAAGTGGAATTCAAACAAGGTTGAACTCCAACTCCAAATGCTATTTCATAAATTATCCTAATCATGATTCATCCTATTCAGTGAGGTTAACTTGTTCAAACATGCATGATTATGGCATAAACAGATTCTTCATATTTTTCTGATCATTTTTCATATATAAATTATTTCAATCCGAGTTACGGTTGAATTTCTATGATTTATTAAAGTTTAGGGCATTTTCTGGAATTTCCTGAATTAAATTAAATCTAGAAACCTAATTATTATGGCCACCGACGTCAATGTGACGTCGCTGGTCAACAGGGCGCCCCGGGTCAAACCTGACGTGTGGGGGCCACACGTCAGTGACTAACTAAACTAACCTAGTTAATTAGCACTAACCTAGGTTAAGTGAAATTAGTTTAAACCTAAACTAAAGTAGTTAGCCGGGCGGGGCCCGCATGTCAGTGACCTAGGGGGGTCAAACCCCTGGTCAACCGGGGCTAATCCACCGGCGTCTAGCCGCCGGCAACGACCAGACGCGGCGGAGGCTCGGGAATCGCCCACAGGGCACGATTCGAGCTGCGGCTAGGCGCGTCGGAGTGCCCTCGCCGGGCTGTCGTTAGGTGGTGCTAGCTGGCCTGTGGTGGCGGAGGCGGCCACGAGCTCGGCAAATGGAGGCCGAGAGCTTCGGCTAAGCGCGGCTGCGGTGTTGCAGCTCAGGGGAGTGAACGGAGGTGCTAGGGCAGCACCTAAAGGGCAGCGGAGCACGTCGGAGCTGCTAGGGCGAGGCAGAGGTGCTCGGGACGGAGCTCACGGCCATGGCGGACGGCGGCTTGGTGCCATGGGCGGCAAGGCTTCTGGTAGGCGTGAGAGAGAGAGAGATGAGGGGAAGAGAAGAGGAGCTCACGAGGAGTGCGGAGGTGGCCTCGGCGTGCTCGGGAGGGGCTGGTGACGACGGGAGGTCGCCGCGATCTCGGTGGCCCGAGGAGGAAGAAGACGTCGGGACGGCGCCCGGGCTCTTTTCTGGTCGCGTGAGACGACGAGGAGGACGAGGGCGGAACGGGCGGAGGCCATGGACACGTCGGCGAGGCGAGGGAGGGCCTGTGGCCGTGGCTACGGCGAGCGGTGGCGACGGCGGCTCTCGGGCACGAGGCGCAGAGCGAGAGAGAGAAGAGGAGAGGGGTACGGGGAAGAGTGAGGGGGGGTCCAGGGGGGTCGGGGAGGCGCGTGGCATCGCGAGGAGGTCGGGGAGGCCAGGCAGGCAGGGTGGAGGTGGCCTGCGCGCGGCGGCGACACGCCGTGTCCCTCCTCTGCCTACTGGCAGAGGTAGGCGACGAGCGGTGCGGCGCTGGTGGGCTGGGCCAACTGGGCCAGCCAGGAGGAGGGGGGGGGGAAAAGAAGGCTGGGCCAGGTGGGCTGCCAGGTAGGTCAGGTAGGGTTTTTTCCTATTTTGTTTTTCTTTTCTAATTTCTGACATTTGTTTGATTTATTTAAAATACCAAAACACTTTATTTAATTGTGCCAATTTTTATATGAGCTAGTGGTAATATTCCAGAGCTCTCCAACAAAAGGCACAATTTTTGGCCAATATTTTATATATATAATAATATATATATCCAATGCAATAGGTATGCATTAATTCCAAATGCCCAAATATAAATACTTATGGACCCCCAAAAATATTGGTTTGATTATCAACTCTGTCCAATATTTTCAGAGGGCCACATGAGCATTTTCCTGGACCCTTTGGAGCAATTTTTTTATTTTTGGGTCATTTCAAAAAAATTATTCTGATTGTTTCACAAATCCCCATTTCAATTTCATGAAAATTAACATGATGACATGAATGCCTTAATGCAACTAATGTCAAACAGTTCTAGGGCTGTGACAACTCACCCCCACTAAACAAGAATCTCGCCCCGAGATTCAAGACGTGAGGTAAGAGGAAAAAGGGAAGTCACAAACTATCACGATCTCCATGATCCATTTGCCCTTCGCGAAGATGTTGATTCATTCCATCATCTTGGTCTTGACGTCTTCGAGATCTTCACTCGACATGACAACGGAAAGAGGGGGAAAACCCTACATGATTCGACCTTCACGAAGATCAAGTAAACATGATCGACTCACGGACTGAGACGATGACACATCTCGAGTTGAGACACAAAACACATCGAGAGGGATGGAAGAACAACGACGAGGTTTGATTAGTGGCAACAATTCCACGCTTAGAAAGATGGTGGATGGTGTCAAGGTGGCGAGGAAATATTTACCATGATCCCGTAACGGGGCACCTCGAAAAAGGTGACGCAAAGAACTATTCCCTTAAGTGGCAAAAAGAATTACTTTTGAATTAGAGATCATCGAGACTCTTTATATCAGCCTAAGGCAATCGCAAGCGATCATGTGGTGGAATGCAAAGGAATGGTACACCCGGACTAGAATGGATGATGTGGACTACCTTGTTGAAGACAACGCAATGGATGATTTTTGCTTATCATCGGAGGTGGAGGGGACCCATGGTAGGTCCACTTTTGAAGATAAACCTTGACAAGAATTGTTAAGAAGACAGTCCATAGCGAGATAGCACAAGGACGGTGCAAGCTGGGAACGAAATGCAACTGTTCGAATGTTCCAACCATCATATCCGCCTGAGATTCAGATCTGGTTGGTGTTAGGATATTTCAGACTCAGTATGTCTGAAAAGAAAAGGTTGCAACACAATTTGACGCGATGGCGTTGCGAGATTCTGGGGATATGAACTACGATAGCAAGCTCCAAAACATGAGCTGGTTCTGCTACAAACCTGTGAACACACTGTCCTAGACAAGCATGACCACATGGTAGTCTTATAATAAAACACTACCGAGTTCAGGTTGGGAACCATCATCGAGGATAACGAAGTCTTGTGCATGACCTAGGATTTACACAACAATTCCTTTTCCTTGAACAAATCAATCAGTGGCTTGGTGTGCTATGGAATCCATATGGAATGAAGATGATCACCTATCAAACCATAGAATACTTTGCGTGCATGACTGACTTGGGACGATTCCAAAGAAACAAAACAAACCTTTCTCAAATTCATGGCGGCAACTTACCCCTAAGGCACATGAATGCGAGGAAGTCACTACTTTCATCCAAACATATGCTTCATGAACGGCACACGAAGGAATGCTTACACAATTTTCCAACACCAGGTTGATGTTCAACACGACTCATGGGGGAGACGAAATGCTACTGATGGGCTCAACAAAGAACTCATCGGAATTTCCATATCATCGGACTTCCACCATCATGTGAACACGGTGATAGCATTGGTCGGACCAAAAGATATAATGGTGTATGCTCGAGGGATCAACCACGAGTAAGACAACATTACGAATATCGTTGGTTCCGATTTGACTTGACAATGGCCCATACTCAAATCAAAGAATTGGTAAGACAATAGGTCCAAAGAATCGATCACAGAGACCAATCGATGAAGATATCATCTTTCTTCAACACACTACACAAGAATATCCCTTTGGAACGAGCTAAGTTAGGCAAACTTTTATCTTCCAACTCTCCAAGTTGTTGTCTAGCTCAACCAACTAGTTCAGGGATAATCAACACAGATTCTTGGAGAAGGGGTGGTTTACAAGTAACCAACTTGATCACGAGCTCAACATAGCAGTCAGGGAACAACCTGGTAATACTTCCGAGAAGATATTCGGAAATTCACAAACCACCGGTATGTCACTAAGCTCGAGAACAATCTTGCTTTTGAGGGCAAGACGATATTATCAAATGAGTGAGGACTTGATATAATCCTAACTCATCAATCGAAGAGTGCACCAGAACTAAGGACTAGGTAGCACAATCTATCTTAGAATGATGATTTAATAACCAACACGCTAAAAATGAGGATATTGCCCATTAACTACCGAGCAACAGAGTTACTAGGAGTATTGATGTCACACATCACAATTCACTTGTCGGCATTCCGGTTACAACAACTCGGAACAGAGGAATGAACAATGATAGCGAGAGTATCACTGCGTCAAGAATTCCTAAGAGGTTGTGCAATTCCCATGACACTCTTGACATAAAGATGGTAACACTCCAGGTAGAACAGAATCAAAAGCTGAATTGGCATTTTGATCTACGGAATACAACTACTTTGACCCAATCCTAGAAATGGATGAGGTACTGGAGTTTGTTTCTCCTAGTCATTCCGGAATAGAATGGCTTGACGGACCACAAGGATAAAATGCATCGATGAACACAAATGCACACATACCCTTGGCTATCAATTGATAGATGAAGGTCAGAAGGCATCTAAGAGAACAACTCAAAGGAACATATAATTTTCTGAGTTGTGGATGCACAGATTAGTATGTCGAGCAAGCTCAACATTTCTTCCGGATAATCCATGCAGAAGGGTAGAATTGGCAGATTCACAATTATAAATGGAGAACTCCTCAAGAGCACTCTTATTGTGATCTTTTGGTTCAAAAGAACTTCCGCCATAATTAGTTCATGGTATTTGGAAGAAGGAGAATACCACGGACTTCGAGGACTATCACAAAGGGTACTAATATCCTAAAGGCACTAGCAAATACTAACAACATGAAGTAGGATGAATCTCGGGTTCAGAAACCCAGGAGTAGAATACTTACTACTAAATGGCATCACGGGATGCTTTCAAGAATCTTGGCGTAATCATCACCTTTGGGGATACAAAAGCATTGCTAAATTGCTAGGTGACTTCCTAAATACCTAGGGTCATAATAATAATTCCAACATATATGTCGGGGCAATGGAGTACCTCGACTGACTGGTTAGTGTGCTTAATCTGGCCCAAAAGGACATCAGGAACGGAAGAAGGGATTTGCAAGTGCATCAGACTATTTAGAGACATGGTATGACTCGGACAGCATAACGGCTGTAAATGCTCAAAATGATTTGAGACATCTTGCAAAAATTGGTGGCATAACCACTCAACAACATCATAACAAGATTCTGAGATCAACAGTTATCATACGTAAATAGTAGGAACTGAATCGGGATTAAAACCAACAATCTTATAGGTCTATGGATTAGTAACACGTCATCCTAATGGATAGATGAGAAGCCTAGTTCTTAAACCCCGTAGAAGAGAAGAGGATGACTCAGATCAGAAGGCCATGAGGTATAAGGAGTAAAAAGAGCCTTACGTTCCTTCCACAAACAATTCCCTTATATAACTAAAGCATTTCTAGACACAACTTGACCGGTTTGGCTTGGTAATCCTACAGCAGTCGGGCTCGATACCAACTGTCGGGACCCGATCCTAGGTCACACCGATCTAGCATGTAACACATCATATCACTTTGCGGCCTCACGACGGTATTCCCACGGTGTCGCCTTACCATGGCCGGGATCGTTTGCGTCTTTTGGCTCACGTATATGATAGTGTTGCTAGCATCCATATGACAAAGAACCGGGCCGACATGGCTAGTCGTGGAACCCAAAGCGGCGCTAACCCATGGGGACAGGCATACATGAATCACATCGAGCATGTCGGTCATCAACGTATGTATTCGGGCTGTAGCACTGGCTAACAGGACTCCGGTATTCCGGTACATGTAGCAGACTAGGCAGGACTCGAATACCACCGCGTGACATTTCCCGAAGGACAGACATATAGGAACGGTGAGACACATGCCGGCCGATCAAGTGTCCAAGCAGCGGTAGTGCTTTGGGCTAGCAGGACTCGGTGAGCCGGGCAGAAGCGGACTACTATCGCTCAGAAGCACGAGACTACATTTCCCCATATGAGAGGCTGCCAAGGATAAACAACTAGTTTGTCGGATCCCACACATACCAAGCATTTCAAACATACACACATTATGCTCAATATGCGTAGATACAACATGGCATCACAACATAACTCTACGACTCAAAATATTATTCATTAGGCTCCGAAGAGCGAGGTATTACAAACATGGGTCTCATGACCCAACACTCAGAGCATACAAGTCAAAGCATAAGCGGAAGCTAAACTTGTCTGAGTACAGACAACTATAAATGAAAAAGGCTGGGAAGCCTGACTATCTACCAGATCCTGCCGAGGGCACAAGATCGTAGCTGAGGTAACAAGCTAACCGTCGAAGTCCAAACGGAACTACTAGCGAGACTGGCGTCTCTCTGCAAAACATAAAATAAGCAAACGTGAGTACAAACGTACTCAGAAGACTTACATCAGATCTAGCTACATATGCATCTTTATCAAAAGGGGTGGTGGAGTTTGTTGTAGCAAGCCAGCTTTGACTCGGTGGCTATCCCGACCTACGACCGCAATTAACTCTTTTGATGTGGCGCACACGAGTCCACATATTAACCATATAAATAAACAACTATGGACCCGCTCCCGTCTCCCTACGAGAACGCCATCCATAGCACTCACGCTTATCTTGCGCATTTTAGGGTATCCACTTTCACTTGTCTATGAACTGATATAGGCAACCCAGAAGTCCTTCTCCGTGGACACGGCTCTTCGAATAGATCATATTAACCCTGCAGGGGTGTACTTCTTCACACACGCTCTCACCACTTACCGCCGTTTACACGACATGTACTCGGCAACCTTCAAGCGGAAGCCCAACGTGGGTGTCGGCCACGGCCTACCTAAACACTCAAGTCCCTAGTCCAGGTTTATCGCCTATTCGGGTTCCATCCGCAGGAGTCCGGCGAGGTTTCCCATACAGCCCCGAACGATGTGTGCAGGGTTCCCGAGATACCAAACGGGCACTGCACACACCGGGCCACGGTGCCTACCGCAACACAACCCACCCCTAAGGTCAGCGTTGCGGCGGCCCCAAAGACATACTACAAACACGAAACTACTTGCAACTCGGACTGAGGACAAGGGTGGTTAAGAAGCCGAGAGGGTCAATTAAGGATCCCAATGCGTGGTAGTAACTGTTTCATGGATCACAAACACAGAACTCAGTTCCTGAGGGCGGCTGCAATGAGACAACCCACCATGTACTCCTACATGGCCTCTCACCGCTACCTTTACCAAATCGTGTTCACACACTTAGCTCTCACACAATAGGACATGTTCATAACGATTCCAATTCATTCCCGATGAATCAGACCCGACTCAACTCTAAGCAAAGCGGGCATGACAAACAAGCATCAATGAGTAGGCACAACATGGCTCAAACAATTCCTACTCATGCTAGTGGGTTTCATCTAATTACTTGTGGAATGACAGGTCATGCAAAGGATCAAGGGGTTCAGCTACCGCAGCAAGTAACACATGAGTCGTTGTTGTCCTAATGCAGTAAAATAGAGCAGGAGCGAGAGAGTGGGATTGTATCGGAATGAACAAGGGGTTTTGCTTGCACGGCACTTCAAGATAATATAGTTCTTCATCGGTGTCATCAATTCATCGCCTAACGTCGTCTCACCGAGAGGGGACAAACACCAAAGAATCGAGAAAGAACACAATCAATGCAATGCACATATATGATGCATGATCATGTTAAGGAACTGAATTCACCTAATGCAACAGTAATCCAAGTTAATTGAAGTGGAATTCAAACAAGGTTGAACTCCAACTCCAAATGCTATTTCATAAATTATCCTAATCATGATTCATCCTATTCAGTGAGGTTAACTTGTTCAAACATGCATGATTATGGCATAAACAGATTCTTCATATTTTTCTGATCATTTTTCATATATAAATTATTTCAATCCGAGTTACGGTTGAATTTCTATGATTTATTAAAGTTTAGGGCATTTTCTGGAATTTCCTGAATTAAATTAAATCTAGAAACCTAATTATTGCGTCAGCCTGACGTCAATGTGACGTCAGCGGGTCAACAGGGCGCCCCGGGTCAAACCTGACGTGTGGGGGCCACACGTCAGTGACTAACTAAACTAACCTAGTTAATTAGCACTAACCTAGGTTAAGTGAAATTAGTTTAAACCTAAACTAAATTAGTTAGCCGGGCGGGGCCCGCATGTCAGTGACCCAGGGGGGGTCAAACCCCTGGTCAACCGGGGCTAATCCACCGGCGTCTAGCCGCCGGCAACGACCAGACGCGGCGGAGGCTCGGGAATCGCCCACAGGGCACGATTCGAGCTGCGGCTAGGCGCGTCGGAGTGCCCTCGCCGGCGCGCGTCGTTAGGTGGTGCTAGCTCGGCCTGTGGTGGCCGGAGGCGACTCTGAGCTCGGCAGCGGAGGCCGGAGCTCGGCTAAGTGCGGCCGCGGTGTTGCAGCTCGTAGGGGAGTGAACGGAGGTGCTAGGCAGCACCTAAAGGGCAGCGGGAGCACGTCGGAGCTGCTAGGCGAGGCAGAGGTGCTCGGGGGCACGGAGCTCGCCGGCCATGGCGGACGGCGGCTTCGGGTGCCCGCGGGGCGGCGGCTACAGGGCGCGTGAGAGAGAGAGATGAGGGGGAGAGAAGAGGAGCTCACGAGGAGTGCGGAGGTGGCCTCGGCGTGCTCGGGGAGGGGCTGGTGACAACGGGAGGTCGCCGGCGATCTCGGTGGCCCGAGGAGGAAGAAGACATCAGGGACGGCGCTCCGGGGCTCTTCTGGTCGCGTGAGACGACGAGGAGGACGAGGGCGGAACGGCGGAGGCCATGGACACGTCGGCGAGGCGAGGGAGGGCCTGTGGCCGTGGCTACGGCGAGCGGTGGCGACGGCGGCTCTCGGGCACGAGGCGCAGAGCGAGAGAGAGAAGAGGAGAGGGGTACGGGGAAGAGTGAGGGGGGGTCCAAGGGGGTCGGGGAGGCGCGTGGCATCGCGAGGAGGTCGGGGAGGCCAGGCAGGCGGTGGAGGTGGCTCAAGGCTGGCGGCGACATCGCCAGTGTCCCTCCTCTCGCCATCTTGGCAGAGGTAGGCGACGAGCGGTCTGGCTGGTGGGCTGGGCCAACTGGGCCAGCCAGAGGAGGGGGAAAAGAAGGCTGGGCTGTGGGCTGCCGGGTAGGTCAGTAGGGTTTTTTCCTATTTTGTTTTTCTTTTCTAATTTCTGACATTTGTTTGATTTATTTAAAATACCAAAACACTTTATTTAATTTTGCCAATTTTTATATGAGCTAGTGGTAATATTCCAGAGCTCTCCAACAAAAGGCACAATTTTTGGCCAATATTTTATATATATAATAATATATATATCCAATGCAATAGGTATGCATTAATTCCAAATGCCCAAATATAAATACTTATGGACCCCCAAAAATATTGGTTTGATTATCAACTCTGTCCAATATTTTCAGAGGGCCACATGAGCATTTTCCTGGACCCTTTGGAGCAATTTTTTTATTTTTGGGTCATTTCCAAAAAATTATTCTGAGGGTTTCACAAATCCCCATTTCAATTTCATGAAAATTAACATGATGACATGAATGCCTTAATGCAACTAATGTCAAACAGTTCTAGGGCTGTGACAAATGGTGACAAGAGCGCCAGAAGGATCGATACTACAATCAACTCCGAAGGCAACAACGACCATATGGATCCAGCGATGGAGCAGGACAAACCAGGTCACACCGAACACAGTTCGGAGCAGACGCCCGAGGATAATGATCCCGACAGACGAGGTCATCAAACCGAACCAGCACAGGAAAACAGTCCGGATAATGATGCAATCCCGGAAGAACATGCAGAATGAGATAACCTCCACAGAAAGCTTACAGCCACCGCAAGAAGTCTAAAGAAGCAGAAGCAACGGCTCAAAGCCGCACAGGAAATGCTCAACTGTAGATGGAACAAAGTGCTAGACACTGAAGAAAGATACGGCGATGATCGCCGTACAAAGAGCTATCCAAAACGCAAGCTACTGCCAGAATTCAATGACGAAGCCGTGCCACTTCATAGCCGCAACAAAGCGGCTACCGACGCCGCACATGATTCATGTGAACACCTGAATAAGAAAGCTGGCGCAACCAGGTCCATTTATGGATCCAAAGGACGCACCCCGGCGAGGGACTATGGTGACCAAAACGATTATGCCAATCGCATAACAGTCCGGAATAAACACCAGACATAACAACAGCCGACGGCATGCCACAACACGCCCAGATACAGAGGGGCTGCTCACCCCCTGTGCTTCACCGAAGAAGTACTGGACCATGAATTTCCACAGGGCTTTAAACCTGTGAACATAGAGGCATACGACGGAACGACAGACCCAGGTGTCTGGATTGAGGATTTTATCCTGCATATACATATGGCTCGTGGGGACGACCTCCACGCCATCAAATACCTCCCCCTCAAACTGAAGGGACCAACTCGGCACTGGTTGAAAAGCCTCCCCGAAAATTCAATTGGGAACTGGGAGGAACTCGAGGACGCTTTCAGGGCCAATTTTCAAGGGACCTATGTCCGGCCTCCGGACGCTGACGACTTAAGTCACATTGTCCAACAGCCCGGAGAATCTGCCCGCAAGCTTTGGAACAGATTCCTCACTAAGAAGAATCAAATTTTTGATTGTCCGGATGCCGAAGCCTTAGCGGCATTCAAACACAGCATCCGTGATGAGTGGCTAGCCAGACACCTCGGCCAAGAAAAGCCAAGGACAATGGCAGCCCTAACAAGCCTCATGACCCTCTTTTGCGCTGGAGAAGATAGCTGGCTAGCCTGTAAAGGCACCAGCGACCCTAGCACATCCGAAATAAGGGATGTCAATGGGAAGCCACGGCGTCATAAAAACAAATGCCAAAGCAAGGAAGAGAGCCTGGATAACACGACGGTTAATGCCGGATTCAGGGGCTCTCGACCTAATCAGCAAAATAAGCCATCTAAAGGCAGCAAAGAGGGACCGTCCGGTCTGAATAGAGTCCTAGACAGACTATGCCAAATTCATGGCACCCCTGACAAACCTGCAAACCATACGCACAGAGAGTGCTGGGTCTTCAAGCAGGCCGGCAAATTAAATGCCGAACACAAGGGAAGGGAAACACCAAGTGAAGACGAGGATGAACCTCGCCAGCCGAACACGGAGGGACAGAAAAAATTCCCGCCAGAGGTTAAAATAGTGAACATGATCCAGGCAACTCACACATCCATGAGGAGGCACGAACGCGCGCATAAAGACGCGCTCGATATAGAGCCCATCATACTCACACCAAACCACTAGATGCCCTATCCGATCACCTTCGATCACTTGGACGACCGAACTAGTATTCAGCACAGAGGATCAGAGGCCTTGGTGCTTGACCCTATAATTGATGGATACCATCTCACCCACGTCCTCATGGACGGCGGTAGCAGTATCAATTTAATATATGAGGACACTATCCTCAGGATGGGGATAGACCCATCCAGAATTAGCCAAAGTGACACCACCTTTGAAGGGGTGATACCAGGCGTTGAAGCCCACAGCAGGGGCTCCGTTGTGCTGGAGGTAACATTTGGCTCTCCATGCAACTCCAGAAGCGAAGAGCTACTCTTCATCATCGCACCAAAGCAGCTATCATGCATTGCTGGGAAGAATGGCTTTCGCCCGTTTCAACGCATTGCCGCACTATGGCTACCTTACACTCAAGATGCCCGGACCACGTGGCGTCATCACCGTTAGCGAAATAACAGAGCGCTCGTCACGCGCAGAGGAACACGCTGACGGCCCTCGCGGCGGACTATGGCGACCTCCAACATCAAAAATATGACCGGTCGTTAAGACCAGGGACACGGTTAGACGAGTCCAAAGAGCCCAGATCGAACCAGGGCACCATATATGTAATCCTATAGCGGACACCAGGGGCTATAACTACCTAATTAAGCCCCACGCTTGGCTCAACCTTATTGGCAGGCCAATGGCTTACACTTTTATTATCCATCGCATACTCACGTTGTACTCTTCTACGAGTTTTCCTTTTTCCACAGACAACGTTCGCGCGATACCCTTCCAGGATACGGCACAACGGAGAAAAAGGTGCAGACGTGCAGCAGGGCCCCGTTCAACAGGTTTCTCTTTAGATTAAGCCCCTGTGTAAACCTTTTCTATTGCCTCTTGTTGTTTAACCATCCCATGGGTTCCATACCCACAGAGGATACTGCCGTTTTTGGCATTTCGCCATGATGATTAACGACGTGCACTGGAAACGCAGGGTTTATAATGAATGGGCATTCTTGAGCTCATCATCTGTTATAAAGTCTGAATACCTTCGGGAGTGTTCGGCGTCACGAGTTTGGCCTTAAATGCATTAGCTCCGAATCATGTCTTTGGTCAAATGTTGGGTTTGCCCGGCTCCTCGGTTTGCCTCCTTACGTTCCATTATAATCGGCTAAGGTGGCCAAAGGAGAACTACTGCGATTGTGCCCTGGTTATTCAGACGGCGCCTCGAGAGAAAGCCGAAAACTGACTGTCATGATATAGCGAGAGACTGTTCAACCACTCGTAGACTTATCGGGATCTTTAGGATCCCTCCGCATTAACGAAGGACCGTTTCCCGGTCATGTACACACGCGCCCGTACTCGGATACACGCGAAGGTACCAGGGGCTACATAGTAGCCCCAACATTAGACTCCCATGGCTAAGCGAAAGTGTTACAGCTATATAGTCCGGTTGCCTAGTTCGACGTGCGATCACCTCCTTAACGGACCAAGACGTTGGATCAAGTGTGATTAAGCACATTTTTCAAGAACACCCCTGCATTGTCTGCGTGGGGGCTGAAGCCAACGACTGCTATCTTCGGATTACACATTATATATATATATATATATATATATATATATATATATATATATATATATATATATATATTATAGGGATTGTCTATTCGTCACCCTGGGTGAGGAATAGTTATTCTTCACCCCCTTTATTTTACCATTAATATACCGTAATTTTACGTTTCGTAAGTTTTGTCTTATTTTCAACATAAAAAAAGATCGTAAGAAATTATATAATCGTCGTAAACAATATTTTATGTTATGTAAAATTACAAACGTAAAAACATAGTGTAAAATACACATAAGCTGCAAATTTTCTTGTCTTATGACCTATATTTTTATTTTCTTACGTCAAATATTACGTAGTGAATGAATAGGAATGCAACTATTTGAAATTCAAACGTAATTTAATTATAAAATGATAAATACGATTACCTCGGGTGAAGAATAAGTTATTCTGCACCACAGGTGATGAATAGCATCACTATATATATATATATATATATATATATATATATATATATATATATATATATATATATATATATATAAACACTATTCTGATCATGGGATAAGAATAATATTCTGATCACAACCTGACCTGCCCCGCTAGTAGTACGTTGAACTTCCCTGTGAACTATGTTGAATTTCCGCCAACATTGCCCAAATGAGGATTACGATATATCGTTAGAAAGCTATGGACACCAGTATCATGACCTAACTTAAGTTTTTGGCAAAATGTAAGCGGTTTAACAGCAGTTTTGAAAACCGTTTTTTCTTAAAAAAACATGAAACGTATTTTCGATCGCATTTATAAACCGTTTATCGGAATGAGGCTTATAATATGGCGTTGGAAAGCTGCTGAAAAACCGCTACTTCCACATGTTGAAAGTTTCCTCTAATTCTCTATGATTAAAGAGTAATTTGAAAAAAAATGTAAAATTTCGCAAACCGAACAGCCGAGTTCGTATTTTCAACGTAATTTCTAAACGGCTAATCCAATTGAGGCATATGATATGGCGTTGGAAAGCTTATGAAAATGCGCTACTCTTTCAATTAGAAAGTTTTTTCCAATTTTGAAAAAACAATTTAGAAAATGGTACAAGTCCTACCGAGTTCGTATTTTCGAGATAATTTTTTAACCGTGTGTCCGAATGCAGCAAATGATATGGCGTTGGAAAGCCTGAACAAATGAGAAACTTTTTAATATGTATTATTTCTCTCAATTCTTTACGGTTTTAAGTCAGTTTCGAAAATGGCAAAATAGGTATTTTCGCCGTATTTTCTACAACCTTCATCAGAATGGCGCAAATAATATACCGCTGAAAAGCTACGGAAAATGCGAATTTTTTAATGTTGACCGTTTTCTCTGATTCCTAGTTGTTTTCAAGTCATTACAAAAACAGCGAGATCATTCGTTCTGCCTTTATCGCGAAACAGATTCGCCAAAAATGCATCGCGTGAAGTACCTGAACTTCTCGGTATGAAACCTTGAACTTCACTCTGTTTTTCACGTGCTTTTTTTCCTCGTATATCTCTATCCACTGCTCTAGCTCTACATCCACTCATCGCAATTGAGCAAGTGATATACCGATGGAAAGCTGCTGTAAACACACAACTTTCCCGTGTTGATCATTTTTTCATACTCGCAACGATTTTAAAAGTTTTTCATCTGAAATTCATTCAGCGTATTAGTTGAACTTCATTCTATTTTCACGTTGAACTTCTGTGACGTATTTTTGTTTGTACACGCGCCTGAACTTCCCTCTATACGAACCCGACCTTCGGGCTATCTTTGCAACCGTGGCTTCCCCCGCGAATTATTCTGGTTAGTAGTGTTCTATATGATGTTTATGTAATGTAGAAAGGTTTTTTAGCAACTAAATACCGGTTTTCAATAGAAATCTCGATCGCTGGCGGATTTTGCTCTCGGGTCGTGATGAAAATTGCGTTTTTTTGCAATTTTACTGCCTGATTTGTGCGACCTGGATTCCCCTAGTGCTACGTTGAACTTCCGTCAACATTGCCCAAATGGGGCTTGCGATATACCGTTGGAAAGCTATGGACACCAGTATCATGACCAAACTTAAAATTTTGGCAAAATGTAAGTGGTTTAAGAGCAGTTTTGAAAACCGTTTTTTCTTCATACAAAAAACATGAATCGTATTTTCGATCGCATTTCTAAACCATTTATCGGAATGAGGCAAATAATATGGCGTTGGAAATCTGCTGTAAAACCGCTCCTTCCACATGCTGAATTTTTTTTCTAATTCCCTATGGTTAAATAGTAATGTGGAAAATCGTAAAACTTCGCAAACCGAACAACCGAGTTCGTATTTTCGTTGCCATTTCTAAACGCCTAATCCAATTGAGACAAATGATATCGCGTTGAAAAGCTTATGAAAATACGCTTTTTTCTCATGTTGAAAGTTTTTTCTAATTTTGAATGGTTTAAGAGTAATTTAGAAAATGGTACAAGTTCTACCAAGTATGTATTTTTGATATTTTTAATCATACTTACGAACATAGCAAATTATATGGCGTTGGAAAGCCTGAACAAATGCGAAACTTTTTTGTATACAATGTTTCTCCAAATTCATTACGATTTTACGTTGATTTTGAAAATGGCGAAAAACGTATTTTCGTCGTAATTTCTACAGAATTCATCGGAAAGGGGCAAATAATATACTGTTGAAAAGCTACGAAAAATGCGAAACTTTTAAATGTGGATGGTTTTCTTTGAATCCCAGCCATTTTCAAGTAATTTCAGAAATGGCGAGATCACTCGTTCTGCCTTTATCGCGAAACAGATTCGTCGAAAATGCATTGCGTGAAGTACTTGAACTTCGGTGGCAGTTCTGCCTGAACTTCACTCTGTTTTCATGTGCTTTTTTTTGCTCGTAGCTCTTCATTCACTCACCGAAATTAAGGAAGTGATATACCGATGGAAAGCTACTATAAACACGCAACTTTTCCGTGTTGATCATTTTTTTCATACTCGCGATGGTTTTAAAAGTTTTTCATCTGAAATTCATTCAGTGTAGTACTTGAACTTCCTGCTATTTTCAATTGAACTTCTGTGACGTATTTTCGTTTGTAGTTTTCTCATCCATCGTCAGTGTTACACAAATGATATTCCTTTTGTACAAATCTCTCTCGCAATAATTTTTTTAACTTTATCCAACGAAGGACTTGAACTTATAACAACAAAACTTTTAGCCTTTTCTTTTTTATTTTATTTTTAATACAAAATGCACACCGTGTAGTACATGAACTTCTAGTAGTTATCAACCTGAACTTCTCTCGGTTACATGAAAATATTTGAGTTTTTTTATGAATTTTTAATCTGATTTTCTTAAGCGTTTTTTATGAAGTTTGAAGCGCGCTATTTTTAATAGTTGAACTTCTTGTTTTTTATTTTTGAACTTCTTGTTTTCATTCTTTAATAATGAGGAAAATCTAAGTTTTCTAAAATCATCGAACTTCTATATCGAACCGCTCTAACTTTTTTATTTGAATTAATTTTTAGTATTTTAGAAATATGAAAATTGTAGTTTTGTTAGAAACATCCAACTTCTTTGTTATTTTGAATTGAACTTATTTGTTTTATTCTTTAGTAACCAAAAACATTCGAGTTTTTAATTAAATATCAAACTTCTCCACGTCTTTAAATTTAACTTCTTGGTTTTATTATTAAGTAAGGAGAAAAACTGAGTTTTTTTAATGTACTTTGAATTACTCTGTTTTTTAAAATTGAACTTCCTGGTTTAATCTTTGGTATCGTGGAAAATACACATTTTTTAAAGAACAGGGAAAATCTTTTTAGAACTTTTTTTGTTGTTCCCTTATTTTTAATTTGAACTTATAAGTTATTCTTTAGAACGAGAATCCGAGGTTTTTATAAACTTTCAACTTCTCTGTTATTTTAGTTTGAGCTTCTTAGTTTTATTCTTTTGTAACGAGTAAAATCGAGTTTTTTGAACTTCTTTGTTTTAAAATTTTGAACTTCTTGTTTTTATTTTATAATAATGTGAAAAATCCAAATTTTTTTTATAGATATCAAACTTCTTCATTTTTAAAATTTGAACTTCTTAGTTTTATTGGTTAGTAACGGAGAAATACTTTTTTTATATACACGATGATACTGCGCCGTTATTTTAATTTGAACTTCTAGTTTTTATAGAGTGGGGAAAATCAGTTTTTATACAATCTTTTTTAAATGCTCCTCTTTTTAATTTGATTTTCTCTGTTTTTTATGAACGGGGAAAATCCATTATAAAGATTTTTGAACAATTGTTTTGTACTTCTTACTCAAATTTTTTGAACTTCCAAATTTTGTCATTTAAATATTAAAAACTTCAATTTTTTGAACGTTGACCTGCTTTGGTTTTTAAATTTGAACTTCATACGGAATTTTGTCGCGACATATTATGCATTGTTTGCTTTTCGGTGAAATGGCCTAGGAATATATATAAAATTGTGCAAGGATGTACTAGAGCTTCGACACACTCTTTTCTGCATTTGGGGAGCATTTGCACCCAATACACGCGCCCGCACACACACACACACACATATCCCGTTTGCATCACATCTTTTTTTACAACAAGGCATAATTTGCTTATGGTATCTTTTTCAAAATGAATATTTTCAGTTTTTGTGAGTGGTTTTGTTATAACCGTGTGATCAAGAAACACACACACGGTAACTTCAAAACCATCACTCGTTTTAGGCATAAATACAAACACATTTTTGATGAACAATAGCTTGCCTGCAAGTATCATACTTCTTTTATCGGACTCGAGTTCTCTACAATATTGAAGCTCCATTGGGAAGCTAGCAAGCAACACTAGTGCTCTCAGATGAAAATCAATCGACCAAAAAACAGCCTCTCCACCTCCACGGGTTCGTTCACGATCTACTGTTGCTCTGTTCGACTCCACCGTTGGGTGGTGCAGCCTGCTGCTGCATTCAGAGAAAATGCTTTTCCTGGGTAGCAATACAAAAGAACAACTTCTTGCAACAATTTGGAAGAAGCAAGAAATGTGTTTTTGCGAACCGACAGAAGGAGCTGAGTAATCCCAAGGTAACTGTGGTAAACACATGTGACAGAAGATTCATGTTAATGAAACCTGACAACCTCCCAAGAAACAAATGCTACATGTTCAGAAAATGGGATCTTCTGTCAAATGTGGCAAGAAGGCATCTGGGTTGAAGATGAATAGAAAGCTCACACAAATTTCAAACTTCACCACGGTCCTTGAACGTGTATCCTTATTTCTTTTGAACTCCAACAACTTTGTGCAAGGATCCGGTTAGCTCGCCATGGTGTCCACCACATGCAGTGGAAGATGAGGGGGCGGCGGAGAAGACACGGGCATGAAGGTCACATTGTAGGACTCAGGCAGGTCGCCGCCTCGGCCTTGGGCAGGTCGTCGAGGGTGCTGTGGGAGACCCACAACGAACACCTGGATGGACTGCTCGCACGCGAGTCTTGAACTTCTTTTGCTCGAGATGGATGGTTGGGCCGCCGGCGTGGGCATGGCCAGGGGCAGAAGAGGGAGGCGGCACGGGTGGGGTGGAGCGAGAAGGCCGCGTCAATGGCGAGCATCTAGATGACGCCGATCCAGATCCTCGTTGGGGAAGCGCCAAAGGAGGAGGATGCGTGATGCAGGGAGGGAGGCGGCGGCGGAGGCGCGATGCAGGGAGGGTGGCGGCGGCGGCAGAGGTGACCGGGGCGTGAACGGGGCTGGGGCGGGGGCATCAGCTAGCTCCAGTGGTCGGTGACGTCACCGGATCCGAGCGCGCTAGCGATGGAGGAGTATCACCGGGATGAGGAGGAGGTAGTGGCCGACGGAGGCGCGTGGTGTCCTCCAGCGTCGGGGGTGCGAGGCAGCCGTCGGCGACATGCTCGGTTGGGGCGGGGACCGAGCGGCGCCGGTTGGGGCGGGGTGCGGGTGGCGCAGGGCCATTGGCGCCTGTTGGGACGGGGTGCGGGTGGCGCGGGGCCGTTGGCGCCGGTTGGGGCGGGGTGCGGGCTGCGTGGGGGCGGCGGGGTGCGGGAGGCGCCGGTTAGGGGTGGCGGATCGAGCGGGGCCTGGTGGTGGGGATCGGTCGGGGGAGGTGGGTGGGGCAGGAGGGCGTGGGGGAGTTTTTCCATCTTTTTTTTTCTCGGGAAGTTCATGTAACGCCCTTATAGGGGCAATCGTGATCCAAATAACTATTCTGATCCTGGGATCAGAATAGTGCCACTATATATATATATATACATATACATATATATATATATATATGTAAACGGCCGTACAGGGGACACAATAATACTTTTGGGAAAAAAGTATAAATATAGCCTTATAACCAAAATAACATTGTTTTTACAATAATTCGATTCATCACTCGAATAAGACATTCTTCGAGCACTACGCCTCTATTAGGCGGGCACCTTCTGTGACCTGCGCCAAGTAGTGCTCGGCCGGATATTGGCCCCCCGCCGGATCTTGGGTCGCTATAATATTGGCCTCCATATCCGTCCAATAGGCTTTAACGCGGGCAAGAGCCATCCGTGCACCCTCTATGCACGCCGACCTCCTCATGGCGTCGATCCGAGGCATGGCCCCAAGGAATTGCTGCACCAAGCCAAAGTAACTGTCCGGCTTAGGCCGGTACGGCCAAAGATGGTCTTTCACAGACCGCATTGCAAGACCGGACAACCTGTGAAGCTCCGCTACAGCAGCCATCTTGTCACTTAACGGCAGCGGTCGAGTGGGAGCATTGAATTGCGACCAGAAAAGCTTCTCCACTTCTTTATCACCCTGATCCTCGAAGAACTTGGCAGCGTCAGCCGTACTCTTCGCCAGATCCGCATACGCGTCCGCAGGACTCCAGCGCCAATCCAGGGGAGCGTACTTCGGATCAAAAAACTTCATCCGCAAGTAGGAGCCTCCAGTCGCGATTTTACCGGCCTGTTGAAGTTCCTCCCACGCGCCCCTGAGCATGGTACATATTTCCTTGGTGGCATTACGCGCCTTGTCCAGCTCGGCCAAACTTTCCTTATGCTCCTTTTAAGGAGCTCATACCGGTTAGCGGCATTTTTTTAACTCCACAGCCATTTCAGCTATCTTTTCCTCGCTTCGGCGATGAGCAGCCTGTTCGGCTCTCAATTCTTCGGCCGCCTTTAGGGCAGCCGCATTGCTAACCCGAGCTTGTTCCTTGTCTTGGACAAGTTCTGCCCTCAGGGCCTCCACGGCAGCAGCACCATCTGCAGTCCGAACATATTACATTAATATCATGCCGCCTCCATATTTTCTTATACAAAGGAAGGCAGAGCACATACCTTGTGATTTGTCCAGCCGCTCGTTCACCAGCGTAATATCGGCATCAATCGATCAAATTTTCCTTGTTAATTCGGCAACTTCAGCGGACTGGTCAGCGTCCGAACTCACAGGTACCTGCATACGTTTACAGCACTGAAATTAGTTTTTGATCCCCCGTTTGCCGCCTAGGGCGGGCAACCAGAGTCTCAGGGGCTACTATCTATATGGAGCACACCTAACGCGTGCCTCACACCCAAATACAGTGTATTCTTCACTACATACCTCAAAACCTATGAGCAGACTTGTAAATGCTTCATTCAAAACGCTTGTAGCGGACGAAATCTTCTTGAGCACCGCACTCATTAATGAGCGGTGCTCCTCCGAGAGCGCAGCTCGCTCCAGTAGGCTCGTCAGTACGTCCGGCCGGACATCGAACTGTGCCAGACCCTTCCCATCGCCCCTCGTGGGAGCCAAACGCTCCGGGCTCAGGGGGGCTGATGCATCGGCTCCTGGCTTCGGCAGATCTGGATTCCTCCGTGACGACACCTCGATGTCGGCCGCTTCATGAGCCGGGGAGGATGGTGGGGTTTCGCTCTCCATCATCTCCGGAGGAAGATCCCCCGAAGACGAACTCTGTTGAGAAGGGCTGCTAGCCGGACTGCGAAAGACGAATCCTGGTTATTGATCTAGGAGAACGCAATACCTTCGAATTAAAAATCAACTTACAGCTCGGTGGAGGGCTGGCCCATTGGAGGGCATGGTGCGGTGAGGGTGCCCATCGAGGCAGAGCTCTCGGGTGATATCTTTTTCGCTGGTATGGGCATCTTCGTCTCCGAGTCTTCAGAGGCAGCCCTCTTCTTCCCGCGCGGGGAGGAGGCCTTAGGGGAGGCAGCAATTCCCCTGGTTCGGATGCGCAGTGTGTGGAGTTCGATTTCTTCGTTCTCCCCCTTGTCTTTCCCCGCGGGCATTCTGCTGAGTACCCGGTCAAGCATCTTGGCCATGGTGGGGCCAGGCGAGCCTTCGGGAAGTGGCGCCGGACACCTGATTCTCTCCGCCTTGCGGAGCCATTCCTGGACGCGGATGATTTTCGAATAAGCAATCATGACAAAGACAAAACAGGGTGTCCGGTATCATGGCCACTTACTTGAGTATCTAGGCGATTGCAGATTAGGCCCGCATCCTCGGTGGTATCTGTACACACTACTTTCCGTCCGAAGAATAATTTTCACATCTCTTCGAGCTTCAAGTCAAGAAGTGCTTAACGATCCATGGACCCTCCGGATTGAACTCCCACATCCGGAGAGGCCGGCGTTGGCACGACAACATCCGTCGGATTAACATCACTTGCATTATGCTGACGAGGTTAATGTCCCTCTCAAGAAGCTCACGGATGCGATTCTGCAGCACTGGTATATCACCAGCGGGCCCCCAATTCCGTCCTACGTCGGTCCAAGACGCTAGTTGTGACGGGGGGCCCGCGCGGAACTCGGGAGCAACTACCCACTTTGTGCCTCGGGGAGCCGTGACATAAAACCACCTCCGTTGCCATACATCGGATACTTCTGGGAAATTACCCTCCGGCCATGGGGCATCGGCATTCCTGCTTATTACGGCGCCTCCGCACTCCGTTTGTCGCCCCTCGATCATCTTTGGCTTCACACTGAAGGTCTTGAGCCATAAGCCGAAGTGTGGGGTGACGTGGAGGAAGGCCTCGCACACTATAATGAACGCATTTAGATGTGGAGGATAGCGCCTGGAGCCAAATCGTGAAAATCCAACCCGTAATAGAACATGAGCCCCTCACAAAGGGATCGAGGTGAAGCCCAAGCCACGGAGAAAGTGCGGGACAAAAACGACGCACTCATTAGGCTCCGGAGTGGGGATGACCTGCCCGGATGCGTGAAGCCTGTGTTGGATGTCGGCGGTCAGGTATCCGACCTCCCTAAGCTTCGCAATGTCGTCCTCTTGGATCGAGGAGGCCACCCATCGGCCTTGAGGGACGGATCCGGACATATCGGCAGATCTGGGGTGTTGAAGCTTAGGTTTCGGGTGTTAGAACTCGAGGGATAAGAAGGTGCGACGAAGGTGGAAAAGAGGCATAGACCTCGACCCCTTTTTATAAAGGGGGTGAATATCAAGAGTCCTTGGTGTGGCCGTTTGAGGCTTATCTAAACACACACGGAGTTATACCAACGGCCGTCGTGGGGTGGCGTGCGCCCATATTGATGGAAAAATCCCGTAATAAGTGGAACACGATCTCTGCCCCGACGGGACGGGCTAATAAAACCGTCTTGTAACGCGAGTCGTCACGGGGTAAGAACCGCCGGTCCGCGTTGGACCAGGCCACGATGCACGGGCACGATACACGAAGAGTGCCAACAGACGAGTTTATGCCATGTGAAGATCATCTTGTGGATCCGCATACACGATTCAAGTGTTCGATAATTACCTTGGAGTATTCGGAGGAGGAACCGCCTGCAATGCGAAGACAAGATCTGCCACGGACTCATCGTCATTGAAGCCTGGTTCAGGGGCTACTGAGGGAGTCCTGGATTAGGGGGTATCCGGACAGCCGGACTGTATACGACGTCCGGACTATTGAAGGGTGAAGATACAAGACTCAAGACTTCGGCCCGTGTCTGGATGGGACTTTCCTTGGTGTGGAAGGCAAGCTTGGTGATCCGGATATTATATTTCCTTCCTTGTAACCGACTCCATGTAAACCCTAGCCCTCTTCGGTGTCTATATAAACCGGAGAGGTTGGTCCTTAGAAGGCCGATCACAATTACAATCATACCATCATAGGCTAGCTCTCGTGGTTTAGCCTCTACGATCTCGTGGTAGATCTACTCTTGTACTACCCATATCATCAATATTAATCAAGCAGGAAGTAGGGTTTTACCTCCATCGAGAGGGCCCGAACCTGGGTAAACATCTGTGTCCCTTGCTTCCTGTTACCATCAGCCTTGACGCACAGATCGGGACCCCCTACCCGAGATCCGCCGGTTTTGACACCAACAGTCGTAAACGGGCTAGAGTGGAAATCGTACGTTTTATGGGCTGACCATAACATGCCATTTTATGCTATGAAAATTGCCCAACAGATTAGCGGGCCACAAACGGGCCGACTGTATCCACGTGCTGAATTTGGCCCATAAGCAGAAAAGGCCTGTAACGGGCCGTAAGTAAACGAATGCTGGAAATGAGCCCAAGAATAAATGGGCCCTGAGAAGGCCGAAAGATAACATGGGCTGGAAACGGCCCAACGGTATAATGGGCTGACAATGGGTATAAAGTGATGCACTGTTTATCACGGGCCAGTTTTACCACGGGTCATTAATGGGCCGAGGGTTACTAAGGGCCTCTGATGGGCCAAAAGACGTCATGGGCCGGAAGTTAAAACAGGCTGGAATTATATTGGACGGCCCAGATGACGCTACTGGGCCTAATTCGGATAGGCCGTAAACGGGCCCTGGGTTAGCGGGCTGTAAATGGGCTATATGCAAACAGGTCGTTAACATGCTTGTTGTGGGCCGGCCCGCCACCTTTTGACCAAGTCAAACGGGCCGGCCTTTTCACAGGAATGGGCCTCTGTTGGGCCGTGCCACGTGTCGACGTATCATAGGCGCTTTGGGTCCAATGAGTGGATGAGGTCCAATGAGTGAATGACATCTGTCCCAACGGTGAGCCAATACGTGTTTCCTCCAGCCAATGATGATTTTACACGTGGAAAATCCCCATTGGTCGGGGCTGTTAGCGGGTTATCGGATCCAAAACCGGACCCGATAGCTTAACGGCGTTCCGTTACGGTGGATGCCACGTGTCGGTCACCCTTGACGAAAGCACTTTTGTGACGCACGATTTATCGTCATGGAAGTGGACACTTTCGTGATGATAATTTTGATAATGTCATGAAACACTTCTACGACAACACAGGTATGACTACATTGATTCTGTCATAAAATTGTCATGGATGTACATGCATGACAAAAAATGCGACCTACTGTGACAAACATGTATCATCACGGAAGTGTATTTTTTTTGTAGTGTAAGTCTAGATTTCTACACTATTAAAAGACACAGTACTACACATCTATACCTATACTAATTACAGACTTCCAAGAAATTCTTATGTTAATCAGTAATTAGGAGCCGTTAATCTGGTGGGGTCGAATTATTACGGTTCAGATTAACCACGATAACTTTTGGCTGAAAATAGCTTAATTCGGCCAAAGAAAAATAAAAGGCCCACAGTCCTATTGTCTCACGGTTGTAGAAATAGAATCGGCTCATAGTCCTTTCATCTTACAGTTGTAGAAATAGAGTCCATGCTTTATTTGACTAAAAACAATTGTTACAAAGTCCATCGTCGTGCCAGTTTATTAAAAAAAAACATCCTAATGCCCGATGAAATTGTATCCATGTGATCTGTGAAAAGTAAAAATAAATAAAAATTAATTAGGCCACGCCCCTATCCTATCGATCTACTCCTTGAAAAGTAAAAATAAATAAAAATCAATTAGGCCACGTCCCTATCCTATCGATCTACTCCTTCACCTCCAGCCAACGAGCCTCATGGATTCTCCTCCATGCAAGAATTGCAACAAGCCCCGATAGAGAAAAAGGAGAATTGCTCTGAGCTTGCTTCCCCTTCCTCTGCCCCGCCACTTGCCATGCGCCATCTCCGTCCGATCTTCTTGACTTCCGTCCTGCGAAATGTCCTTCTCTTTGCCCAGGTATTAATGACCATCCTTGATTTTATATTGAACTGATTGACAGGCGAACTCTCCATGAGCTGATGGTCCATCTACATGCCCTACAACGATCTCATCCCCACTTCTTCACTTCTGCAGTATCCATCTCAGCAAAGTCGCAGTTTCCTCAATCTGAATTAGGTGCCCTATTTTGTGTAAATCATATGTGTGCTATTTCTGCATGATGGTCTTGAGCTCTGGACTTATATTGGTTGCAGTTGACATGTTCTTCTAGCAATACGAGATGTCCGAGGTTTGTAAATTTTATGATTTGTGCCTTTTGTTGTTCACGTGAGCCATTAATTTATTACGATTAGTGAAGATGCCAAAGGAGCCTACCGTAGCCGCACGCCATGAGATAGATAATTAGGCGCTAGACAAGATATTAGGCATATGGACGAGCTGCTGGATCTGCTCAAGGTGAATAATAACGCCAAAACAGATGACTGAACAAATATAATTGTGTAAACAATCAACAGTTTTGCTAGGTCGTTTTATATTTTCATATATCTTAATATAATGGAATTTCACTTCTATATAAGAAGATACCAGACCAGTTATATTGTGCAAAACCAACAACTAACTAATTAATTAAGTATGTATATACATATAGCCTCAATTTGTGTGTTTGTGCAAACCAGAGTATAGTAGATCAGGCGAGGGGTGACTTACAGACTTACAGAAGATGAAGCAGGAGCTTGCCCTGCTGCTGCTAGAGGAGGAAGTGGAGGGTGAGTATGTGTGTACATGGAGAAGCTGAAGACGAAGGAGGAGTTGTCCATAGGCTCTCTTTGGGAATCCCTCCTGCCACAAGCACAACGCCATGACGTATGCCTATCTTACCTAATGCATGCAAGCATAGATCGTCCTAGCATGTACGTATATATACTGACAATTATATGTTATTGATTAATTAGCTAAAACTTGAGAGGGTAAAAGGCAAAGTCTTTGGCCAGGCCAGGCCAGTGGATCACCAACACCGTCAGAAATCATCACGAGGTCACTATTACTAAACAATTCATGTTGGCTTCGTACCCCAACTTGCATCCGTCTTGGCAAATAGCGACCAAGAGGTAAACCATCAGCTGCAATGGATAAATATGCCAGTTGCATTGATCTTTCCTATATGTATATACTCACCACAGTTTAACTAAGAGGGGAATTTCAGTCGTACATGCTTTAGTCAGGCTCATCTGAGAGCACACTGGAAATCTAGCTGAAAGGAAAGGAAACCCATCGCTCACTTGCTACTGAAGAACATGATCACTACCAGTGAAGTGAAGTGGCCAAAAACTCAAACTGTGGTGATCCGGCAATTTCTGAAAATTGTTTACTGAGTTTTCTTGCAAAGGATGATCTCTGTTTTTGTTCTACTCCTTTCGCTGCTCTAGAAATGTTGATGTAAGTTAATCCATATAATGTTGTTCTATGTGTTTCATTCTCAATGAAAAATGCATGGAACCGAGCATGAGGGTCTTTTGATCAAAACAAAGTTATGCGCATGAGTTCATTAAGTGGCATTATTGTATAGCAATCCAGTTAATTCAGTATAATTGTATCCGAATGCACATCCATAATTGCTGTAGTAGAATATAGTTGGTAGTCAGTTTGTGGAATCATGCACCACAACCCATATGTACGTGTTCTATATACTCTTCCAATGAAGAAATTCTGATCATATATCCTTCAAATAGGCACACACACATCAGTATATATAAACCAAACATTCAGTCAGATTTAATTTTGTTTCATATGCATGAGCTTTCACTTCTTTTCTCTTGGTGTGCTATTCGTTATCCTTCTTTAGCATAACTAAAGTTTTGTCCCATTGTGAGGGCAGATAAATATTCATGCAATGATTCTGACTGTTAGTTGCTATCTAAAGCTCCTTGTGTCAGGAGAGAATTCAGTTTGGTGGGTTATGTTCTTCAGTTATATACATATTTCCCCTTTTACGTTTAATTTTTTCCATGGGGCTTCTTGGAGACAACAATTGCGTTCTCTTGGTGTTTATATGATTGAATTTTGACCACCTAGCCTCTAATGCCACTGCTTCTTGCGGTCGTTCTGGGAAAACGGCCTATCCCAGTGCATCATGCTTCTCCGTGGAACGCGATCCTGTGCATCACAATAGTCTCTTCTCTTTGCCGACTGTGAGCCTCCACGGAGTCTGACTTTCATCCATTTAGGCAGGTAAGCAACCTTGCCTCTTGAATTTGAATCTAGCGCCAAATATAGGTGCGCTTTTTATTATTTGCCTATTTGTTGCTTCAGAGAGGAGTGTGCAAATTAGTGATGATAGGCTATTTGATATCGCATTAAGAAAATTACATTCAAACTGAGCTCCTAATAGTTTTTTAATCATATAAGTTACACTTATACTCGGGTAGTTAATTCTAATGTTGATCTGTAAAAGCATATAGCACATTGGCATCATGAGTACGTTATCTAATTGTTTTTCCAAACAAAATTGAAACATACACATTTTGTTTATCTACGATTTTCCAGCCAGATTAATGCATGATTCCCAACCAAACATTTTTCTTTACATTACTGTGTGACCCTGTGAATAGTTAAATTTATGTAATGTAATAGTTATAATATAGTATACTATTTTACAAAATTAATGGTCTTAATTCTTGCTGCCAATTTACAGAAGGTCTCATCTTACTAACATTCTAATGACCAACTTCAGTACTCCCCATTTTTCATTGTACTTCCTTTGACATAGGTTGTCCAGCCATTTAAATGTATTTTTATTATTTGGCATGTTGGTGATTCAGAATTATAAACCTTCAAATGTCATAAATGATGTTTGTGTGTATCTTGACTGTTTAGTACATGCCAGATTTTCTAAAAGGTTCTAATTTTTCCCAGTATTTTGAATCCTTTAAAAAGATCTTACACTACTGTTGATGCCTCTCAATATCAATACCATTGCTTGCGTACAGTGAACGGGATGTTAGACATTGCCATTATTTGCATCTTTGAAGGTACATGCATGCTTCTTTTGTAATTGATTAACTCTTGGGACATTTAATATAATTGGAAATCTAAGTTGTGTTCATTGTTCTACTACATGGGTGGACCAGTATAGTTATTACTTATTGTTGCAAGATACTGACGAGCTTCATCAAACAGTTTTTATGTCAGTTGAGACTTACAAACAATGTCTGAGTAATATCCAGTTATGGTGATCGAGTGTTGGTTTCTAATTTTGCGTTTCCAGAGTTTCAAAAAGTCGGGTACGTAGTACTTGAATTCACATGCATGCACCAACTATTTTTTGGCTTTTACTCTTATCAAAGGCCTTTTCTGAAATAAATCTTCCACTGTAATTCATTTTCATTGTAGTTTTCCTATGAAAACTAAAACAATGTTCATATTTTATGGTTCACGGGTCTGTAGCTCTAAATTATAAACCTCTTGAATTACCTTACAAGGAAAGTATGTTGCTATCACCATGATGCGTGACCTACATTTACAAATAGACAATGTCAACACTATTGTGACATGTTTTTTTTCTACAACATATATTAATCACCAAGTTACTTCTACTCAACATCGCTATCCTTGAAAAAATATACATATGAATAGAAGTACGAAGGTTTACATGTACCCCTGCAAGAAATAATCCTTTGTGTAACAACTACTGAGTTTTCCAAATCATAATAGTGTGGCATATTTGGCTCTAAGTCAAATTGTTATATATTTACTCATATATTATTAATGATTTGTGACACAACCACTAGCCCGTGCAGGTGCACGGGTTGACGGCTAGTTCGTACTAATTAATCATGAATTCTACTAATAAGTATATATGGATTATCTACACTATTAATAGTTCCTTGGATTCTATACTAATAAGCATGTGATCAGACTCTACACTAAAGCATATCATCGACTAGATTCCACAAAGCATATCATTGGACTCTACGCTAAGCATATCATCGGATAATTTGCATTTGTAAGTATAACAATAAAGCATATATATATATATCATCAAATTACTAAAGTCACTATAACATACCATTTCATGCCGATCGACCATGGTACTTGTCAGGCGGGTCACGAATGGCATCCCGACAAAGTCATCACGTGGCGGAATTATGTCCAATAGGTTGCACACCTCCTCCTCGCTCAGCCTCATTCTTTGAGCTACGATGACTTCATGAAGTGGGTTCTCATCATCTTCATCGAGTGGGTCCTCATTATCTTCATCATCTTCATCATCTTCGTCATCTTCATCATCTTCCACCAGGTTGATATAAATGACAGCCAGCTTGGGTCTTTCTGCTCTGAAGGAGAAGCTGATCAACTCACCACCAGTAAGACGCATGCGGGCGAGGAAACAGGCCCATCCATCTCCTCCAATTTCCGACATATTGCATCCTTTCTCGACCTCCATAGTGTACGGCCTCCCAGGAGCCTCAAATGTCACAGTGTCTCCTGTCAGCTTGTTGAATTTCAACCTCACATTGCATGGGATGATCTGTGTAAAAAAAGCAAAATGACACAATGCAGTAATGCCAACACTAAAAATAAAATAGTTGTTACATTTCATCTAATTTCTTACCGCATGACTTAAAACTTCGGTGGAAGTAGATGCTTAACAGCTTGCCGGTTGCAAGGCTCTTTGGCGCACCTTGACTTACTGATCGACATAGTGGTGGTGGTGGTGGCGCCATTTTCCTAAAGCAATATGAGCAAAGGATTAACGATACACTTCACAGGAAAGAAAAACAGTAGCATGTGATATTTTTGGTTCTTCCGCGAGAAGCAATTTGATGGAAAATTATAATCCTAAGATCTAGTAACATATTAGATGACAAGGTACCACCTACCAAAGCATTTTGGTGGCACCTATTGCCGAAAAAACTTTTCACAAATATCTACCAAATCAGGGTACCACCAACCAAGACATTTCATCTAATTTGGCCCCTATTGCCGAAGACAATTGATTAAAAAAACAAGTGGCAAATTTAACTAAATTGGCACCTACATTTTGCCAAAAAATAACTTATTATAAAAAAACAAAAGCATCTACCTATCCATGTACAGAAAAAATAACAATAAAATGGTGCATACTAAATCAACTAAATCAACTAGCACTACTGGAATCAGCTTCTTTGCCGTCCGCCAGCTGACGGCAAAGAGCCTCTTTGACGTCCGCTTCCACAAAGCGGACGACAAAGAAAGGGCAGATGGAAAAAATTCTATTTGCCCTCAGCTGCCTCTTTGCCGTCGGCCAGCTGACGGCAATGAGCTATAAGGCAGACGACAAAGAGCCAGGTGGGCCCCATAGGGCACGGCGTGGCTAGGTCAGATTCTTTGTCGTCCGCTAGCAGACGACAAAAGAGGTGACTGCTTTGCCGTCTACTGGCAGACGGCAATGTTAGTCCTTTGCCGTCTGCTTGCGGACGACAAAGAGGAGACGTGGGCCAGCCCTAACGGTGGCCCTCGTTGCCGTCTGCTAACGGATGATGTTTACTACGCAACCTTCTTCTTGTAGACGTTGTTGGGCCTCCAGGTGCAGAGGTTTGTAGGACAGTAGCAAATTTCCCTCTAGTGGATGACCTAAGGTTTATCAATCCGTGGGAGGTGTAGGATGAAGATGGTCTCTCTCAAGCAACCCTGCAACCAAATAACAAAGATTATCCTGTGTCCCCAACACACCCAATACAATGGTAAATTGTATAGGTGCACTAGTTCGGCGAAGAGATGGTGATAGAAGTGCAATATGGATGGTAGATATAGGTTTTCGTAATTGAAAATATAAAAACAGCAAGGTAACAAGTGGTAAAAGTGAGCGTAAACGGTATTGCAATGCGTTGAAACAAGGCCTAGGGTTCATACTTTCACTAGTGCAAGTTCTCTCAACAATAATAACATAATTGGATCATATAACTATCCCTCAACATGCAACAAAGAGTCACTCCAAAGTCACTAATAGTGGAGAACAAATGAAAAGATTATGGTAGGGTACGAAACCACCTCAAAGTTATTCTTTCCAATCAATCTGTTGGGCTATTCCTATAAGTGTCACGAACAACCCTAGAGTTCGTACTAGAATAACAACTTACGACACAAATCAACCAAAACCCTAATGTCACCTAGATACTCCAATGTCACCTCAAGTATCCGTGGGTATGATTATACGATATGCATCACACAATCTCAGATTCATCTATTCAACCAACACATAGAACCTCAAAGAGTGCCCCAAAGTTTCTACCAGAGAATCAAGACGAAAACGTGTGCCAACCCCTATGCATAGGTTCATGGGCGGAACCCGCAAGTTGATCACCAAAACATACATCAAGTGAGTCAATAGAATAACCCATTGTCACCACGGTTATCCCACGCAAGACATACATCAAGTGTTCTCAAATCATTAAATACTCAATCTGATAAGATGACTTCAAAGGTAAAACTCAATCCATTACAAGAGAGTAGAGGGGGAGAAACATCATAAGATCTAACTACAATAGCAAAGCTTGCGATACATCAAGATCGTATCACCTCAAGAACACAAGAGAGAGAGAGAGAGAGAGAGAGAGAGATCAAACACATAGATACTGGTACATACCCTCAGCCCTGAGGATGAACTACTCCCTCCTCGTCATGGAGAGCGCCGGGATGATGAAGATGTCCACCGGTGAGGGATCCCCCCTCCGGAAGGGTGCCGGAACAGGGTCCCGATTGGTTTTTGGTGGCTACAGAGGCTTGCGGCGGTGGAACACCTGATCTATTCTGTTCCCCGATCGTTTTAGGGTATATGGATATATATATATATATATATATATATATATATATATATATATATATATATATATATATATAGGCAGAAGAAATACTGTGGGAGCCACAAAGGCCCACGAGGTGGAGGCGCGCCAGGGGTGGGCGCGCCTTGCCTCGTGCCTCCTCGTTGCTTTCTCGACGTGCACTCCAAGTCTCCCGGGTTGCTTTCCTTCCAAAAATAACTTCTCCAGAAGGTTTCATTCCGTTTCAACTCCGTTTGATATTCCTTTTTTTCGAAACACTGAAACAAGGGAAAAAACAGGAACTGGCACTGGGCTCTGGGTCAATAGGTTAGTCCAAAAAATAATAAAAAAGTGTAAAATAAAGCCCGTAAACATCCAACATGGATAATATAATAGCATGAATACTTCATAAATTGTAGATACGTTGGAGACGTATCAGCATCCCCAAGCTTAATTCCTGCTCCTCCTCGAGTAGGTAAATGATAAAAGAAATAATTTATGAAGTGTGAAATCTAGCAGGTGCATAAGTTTGATCAATGATAATTTCAATCACCTTTTCTAGCATCATTATATGTCATAACAGTAGTTCAACTCATAGAACTTTTCATGAACAAGTAACAAGCTATTCACATGTTAAAGTATAGATCACAAACTTTCTTGAAAACTAACAAACCGTGTTATTAGTCATCAAACAATTACAATTGTAACATCCCAAATTTTCAATTTGGAATGTTATACATAGGTCATTCTTGTATATCATATTTTATTGCATCTTCGTTCCGCAATCCTCTAAATCCTAAGCAACTCAAGGACCCTCGGAGAGAGTTGGGGATTTTCCGGGTTTCATATTTGATTTTTATCGAATATTGAAGCGAGGATCTTTGATTTTAATTATTTTTCTCTATGAAAAATATTTCTTAATAAAAATAAATGAGAGGAGATAATATGACTTCTGCAAAACAATTGAAATATTGGAGGAAAATGTTAAAATCATTTGTTGGATTTTATTTGAGTTTATTTGGATTATATTTGCATTAGAAAAATTGCACGTTTTCAAAATGGCATTTTAGGGCCTAGAAAATGTTCATCTCGTTCTAAATATTTCATTTAGACGGTGAAAATTTGTTTTGGCATTTTTAGATTTTTATTTTATTTTATGGGATTTATTTTCTTTCGGCGGAATTATTTAAAAAAAACTTGAACTGGACCGAAACCAGTAGGGCGGCCCAACTCCCAGCAAATCACCGCCTTGCGCCAGCGCCGCCGACTCGAGACGAGGAGTCGGCGGGATTCCTCATCGCCGGCCTTGACCCCCCTCCTCCAAGACGCCCCCTCTTTATAAGCCGCCGCCTACCAAACCACAACCACCACCGCAGCCTCCGCCGCCCGACACACCCGAACCGCCGCCGCCGCTTGCCGCTGCCGTGAAGGCCGCCGGCCATTGCCTCCGCCGCCACCCACGCCGCCCGTGCCAAGACCGGACCCGCCGGAGCCGAGCCGAGGTAGCCGCCCGCCGCCCCGGTTTTATGAGAAAAACCGTTTCGTTTTTTTAGAAAACCCTAGTTTTCGTTTTTTAAATAGAACGGTTTTTCTCCGGTTTATTTATCTAGCGAGCGTTCGCTCGTTCGTTCATTTTAACGAACACGTTTTTCGTTTAGATCCAGATAACGAACGTTCGTTCGTTAGTCTGTTCACAGTTTTTTCTTTTCTCGGATTTATTCCGTGATTTTTCCGATCGCGATTTACGATCCGATCTTAGTTTCGCTTATCTTTTCGCTCGTTAGTCGGAATCAGGCGATTCAAGCGCCTAGATCTTCGTCTCGAGACCCTCTTTCTTTCTAAACAACTTAAACAAGATTTTGATACTGTAAAATTTGACCTTAGTTCAGATTAGTAAACGAATCTTGTTTCTTTCGCCGTTTGAGTTTCGTTGTTCCGTTTGGTTTGATTCTTTTTGCGAACCGGAGTTCTTAAGTTGAACTTTCTGGTCAGCCTCGTTTATCTGAGTTTTGCTTGTGCATCATTGCTTGTTGCTTATGTATGTTATTGTTTGCTTGCGATAGAATTCCTGGAGTGCGAAGCGTGTTACTACGATTCTCTAGGATTCGCGGATCGTCAGCAAGGCAAGTAACACATTGATCAGACTCTTTTCATACCCAGTTTTTATGCATTAGTTCCTATCCTGAAACATTGCATGGTTAGGATGTCTTTAACTTGTGGGTTGGGAAGTAGTTGTTGAGGTAGAACCTATTGCCCTGTTACTATCAAACCCTTGGGAGTTACTTCTACATGTTGCTTATATTGCTATGCTATGCTCGTAGACGTGGTTGGGTTTGAGGGAATCCATGATAGATGTGAGATTGTTAATTAATGGTTCAACTTAAGGTGGCAACTTAAAATTTACATCTGGCTGGATTGAGGCACCTGGGGAACCCAGTGTTGTCTGTATTTTATTTTTGGAAATCCGGGGTACCCGTGTGATCTTCCTATGGACCGCCACCTAGACTTAAAGGGAACTGAAATGATTCATGCTAGAAACTTCCGTGTGCAGCCACAAGCTACCATGGCCTCTAGCATAGTTGAGTAGGTCACGTGAAGCTCTTGAAGAGGTAGATCAGCAGGTAGTGGGTTTTGTAGGTTTGGTATGGTCTACCCGGAGTAGAGTGAAAGACTGTGTCTCGGTCATCCGTTTCTCAAACACCATGCAGTGCAAGAAATCAACGGAGGCGATCGAGTCTTGTGGGGAAAAGTGCGCAAACCTTTGCAGAGTGTACAATCTAATCATGGTTAGCCGTGTCCCCGGTTATGGACAATGTTGAGTATCTAGTACTTGGGTTATCACATGTATCTCGTCACTCTTAATTAATATTGTTGGGTTGTTAACTACTTTAATTGGGTTTGAGTTGGGGTTATACCTTCTCAATGTTTCAACCACCATGATAGTTAAACTAAAAACTATTCCTTTGTTGTAGGAAAAAATTGGCTTTTCGCAAAACTATAACCATAGAGCTTTCCACTAGCCAAATATGCATGTAGTGATAGCATTATTTTGTTCTTTCTGTACTGTGTTATATTGCCAGCATATTCCATGTGCTGACCCGTTCTCGGGCTGCAACGTATTATGTTGCAGACTTTTCAGACGAGGAGTAAGGTTCGTTAGGTCGTTGCTGTGCAGCTCAGCTATGCCGTTGGAGTTGATGGACTCACTTTATCTTCCAAGCCTTCCGCTGTTATCGTATTAGATGGCCTTAAGCCATATCTCTTGTAATAAGTTCTCTTAAGAGACATTCGATGTAATAACTGAGTGATTGCTACTCTGTTATAAATCCTTCGAGTATTGTATGTGTCAAGACATCGATCCAAGGATGACTTTGAAGGATGAGACTTGACGATCTGAGGTCGGGTCGCTACAAGATGGTATCAGAGCACACACTGAGTGTAGGACACGACCACTAAGATAAACCATAGGTCACTCTTCTCTACTCATTTTTGACTCCTCTCCATTTTTCTACTCTTTAGGATGACGGAGATGAAGAACAAGTTTGCACAACCGGATGAAGACACACCTTTTGGACGCCACTTGAAGGAAGTCACTAGGTAATTGAACATTGGAATACCAAGCTTCACCGGGACGTACAACGCCACCTTACGAGAAGAGGAACGCTGGATGATTCAAGTACAAGTTCCAGGAAGGACGTTCTTGCCAACTTCTAAACCCATAGAATTTTCTTTCGAAGCACCCACCTGGAACCTAGGCAAGAGCATGGCAGCTCACATTACCATGGGACATATTGGAGAAGTCTACAACAGGGAGCTTAAGGACACAATCTATCAAATATGTGGACGCCGAGACGAGCAATGGGAAGTAATCAGCACCAAGAAGGATAGATCCATTGCAGCTTTCATCCAGGAGCTAATCCAGCACATTCGACGTCAGGAGAACCAAATGTGCACAGGCATGATGGAGTTGAAGAAGGCGAAGACTAGGATCATCGAGCTGGAGGAAGAACTCAAGTTTACACGCGATGGATATGAGGAGGAAATCAAGACACTACTGGAGAAGAACGACGACCTGGTTAAGAAGATAGGAGTATTCATGGGAGGACCAGCATCGGAAGAAGAAGACGACGACCCCACTTGCCCGGACAACTACATCGTCATCGACGACACCGATTCTGATGCAAGTGATGATGACTACAAAGACGAAGCTGGAGCAGACATCATGGAGTCTTCCACCGATCAAAATTTCTAGATGACCACCATATATTAGTAGTATTCCCCCCATGTATTTAGTAGCAGTTGAGCACTTATGCGATAGTTCTAGACCGTTTGTATGCCCTTGCTTGATTGATTGAGTGAAATGATTGTGTTTGCCTTATGTGCATAAGGGTAGTGTTTTCCCGTTAGACCTTTTTCTATTCTAATCTCTTCCATCTAAACCCATCAGATGCCTCCGAGACGTGACATCGGTTTTGCTTTCCCACCGAAGCTCACCCAGTTGATCCAGCAGCAGAATGCCTTGATGCAATTGCTAGTTCGTAACTGTGGCAACAACAACAACAATAACCCGCCGCCAAAGTGGACAACCTAGCCTGCTTCGAGGTTACAACGGCTGGTGTTTTCCAAAGAGCACCGAGCCAATAGTTGTCGATGATTGGCTACGCCGTATCGGAAGGAGTTAACCACCGCAGGATGCACATATGTCTGAAGGTGCGCTTTGTCAAGACATCAATTGGATGGACCAGCAGCCGCATGGTGGGAGAATTACACGGCTACTTTTCCTATAGCCAATGTTACTTGGGACCAGTTTCAGCAAGCTTTTCGCACAGCCCATGTCTCAACTGGAGCCATGTAGATGAAGAAGCGCGAGTTTCGCAACTTACGCCAGGGGAACCGTACTGTGGCTCAGTACGTGGATGAGTTTAGCAAGTTATCACGCTATGCCCCTGATGATGTGGCCACAGATGCCGCGAAGCAGGAGAAGTTTATGGAAGGGCTGAATGATGAGATGAGCATGCAGTTGATGGTGGCAACTTTCAACAACTACCAGGAGTTGGTAGACAAGGCCCTTATGATTGAAGGGAAGCAACAGCAGATTAAGAACCGAAAGAGGAAGTATGGACAAGGGAAGTATAACTCAGGAGCTCAGCAGAAGCCTCGCTTAACCCCGAACTCGGGAGGACTAGTACATAACCATGGAGGTCACAACCACACCGGAGGAGGATCACATAACCACAATGGTGCCAAGAACGGAAATGGGAACAGAGTTAATAACAACCAGAACCGCTCCAACCCAGCTACACCCGCCAAAAGAGACATAAGTCAAGTTACTTGCTTTAAGTGCGGGAAGACAGGGCACTATGCCAACGATTGCCCTGAAGGAAGGAATGGAAACGGAAATGGGAGCGCTGGGAAGAAGCCTAATCCATTCAACAAAGGACAAGTGAACCACATTAACGTGGAGGAGGTTGAAGAGCAGCCGGACGCGGTAATAGGTAAGTTTTTGGTTAATTCATTTAGCGCTCTTGTTCTTTTCGATACTGGTGCATCACATTCATACATATCAAGGGGATTTGTGGATAAGTTTAAGCTACCAACCCAAACCCTTAGGACCCCTCTTTTAGTAAGCTACTTTGGAGCAGAGTACATGGCTAGCCGATGGTGCAACCAGATACCCCTAACCATTGGCACACATGTTCTTCCGTCTGACCTAATTATCTTGGAGTCGCAAGGAGTGGATGTGATATTAGGTATGGACTGGATGTCAAAGTATGGAGGAAGCATTGACTGTGCTAGCAAATCAATTTACCTCACCACCCTAGAAGGAAAAAGGATTAAGTATGTATCTAGGCATGTGCCTAGGAGGAGCCAAGTGAATGCCCTCACGGGAGTTGTTCAGGAGGAAGTGCCTGTAGTAAAGGATTACCCGGATGTTTTCCCAGAGGAGTTACCAGGCATGCCACCTGATCGAGACATCGAGTTTTTTATAGAGCTATTGCCAGGTACAGGGCCAATATCCAAGTGACCCTATCGGATGCCCGCAAATGATCTGGAGGAAATTAAGAAGCAAATCAAGGAGTTATTGGAGAAAGGTTACATTTGAAGGAGTTCATCACCTTGGGGAGCCCCAGTACTTTTGGTTGAGAAGAAGGATAAATCCCTAAGGATGGTTGTCGATTACCGAGCCTTGAATGAAGTAATGATTAAGAACAAGTACCCACTGCCGATGATCAATGATCTGTTTGATCAGCTGCAAGGAGCCAAGGTAGCCAAGATCGATCTACGATCGGGATACCATCGATTGAAGATTCGAGAGAAGGATATACCAAAGACAGCGTTCACCATGCGGTATGGATTATACGAGTATACGGTGATGTCGTTTGGACTGACTAACGCCCCTGCCTATTTCATGAGCATGATGAACAAGGTGTTCATGGAGTATTTGGATAAGTTTGTTGTGGTGTTAATTGATGATATTATGGTATACTCGAAGAACGAAGAGGAGCACAAGGAGCATTTATGCTTAGTTCTCGAGAAACTCAGGGAACACCAGTTATACGCCAAGTTCAGCAAGTGCGAGTTTTGGTTGAAGGAAGTTGGATTTCTTGGGCATGTTATATTAGGAGAGGGTATAGCAGTGGACCCCAGCAAGGTTCAGTCAATCACTGAATGGTTGGCACCCACTTCAGTTAGCGAGATCCGGAGTTTCCTTGGACTCGCAGGGTATTATCGGAGATTCATTGAGAATTTTTCCAAGATTGCTAAGCCAATGACTGAATTACTGAAGAAGGATACTAAGTTTAAATGGATAGAAGATTGCGAGGCAAGTTTTCAGGAATTGAAGAAATGTTTGACTACAGCCCCAGTGCTAACACTGCCAGATATACATAAGGAGTTCCAAGTTTATTGCGACGCCTCTCGCTTAGGACTTGGATGTGTGCTTATGCAGGACGGAAGAGTTGTTTCGTATGCCTCACGACAACTAAAACACCATGAGTTGAACTATGCCACACATGATTTGGAGTTAGTAGCCATAGTGCATGCATTGAAAACCTGGAGGCATTATCTTATTGGAAATCGTTGTGATGTGTACACGGATCATAAGAGTTTGAAGTACATTTTCACACAAAAGGAGTTGAACCTTAGGCAGAGGAGATGGTTGGAGCTTATAAAGGATTACGATATGAAGCTACACTATCATCCAGGAAAGGCCAATGTCGTAAAGGCACGCTTTGAGCCGGAAAAGTTATGCTAATATCCTTGAAAGTAAGGGATCGCCGAAGGAGTTAGCTGAGGATATCATGGAACTTCGGTTGGAGATTGTTCCAAGAGGTTTCATTGCGACAATGGAGGTTCAGACGACATTTTTGGACAAGATTCGAGAAGCTCATAAGAATGACAAAGAGATTGCCGAGATAAAGGAGAAGATGAGTAAAAGAAAGGCCAAAGGTTTTCGTGAGGATGAGCACGACACCTTATGGTTTGAGTACCGAGTTTATGTGCCCAACAACCCAGAGATCAGGAAGTTAATACTTCAGGAGGCTCATGACTCACCATACTCGATACACCCCGAAAACACCAAGATGTATTTGGATTTGAAAGAACGTTTCTGGTGGACTGGTATGAAGAAGGATATTGCCGAGTATGTAGCCGTATGTGATGTATGTCGAGAGTGAAGGCAGAGCATCAGAAGCCAGCAGGACTATTACAGCCTATGCCGATACCCGAATGGAAGTGGGAAAAACTTGGCATGGATTTTAACACCGGATTGCCCAGGACCAAAGCAGGATATGATTCAATATGGGTAGTAGTAGATCGCTTGACCAAAGTGGCTCACATCATCCTAGTGAAAACAACATACACAAGTGCGAAGTTGGCCAAGATATATATGTCCATGATCGTATGTCTGCATGGAGTTCCGAGGACCGTCGTATCAGATAGAGGAACACAGTTCACTTCAAAGTTTTGGCATCAGTTACACGGACTTTGGGAACAAGATTGGAGTTGATCTGACAGATTTCACCCGCAGATGATGGATGGACCAAGAGAGTCAACCAAATTCGGAGGACATGTTGAGAGCACATGCGCTAGATTATGGATCTAGTTGGGATGACAATTTGCCTTACGCAGAGTTCTCGTACAACAATAGCTACTGGGCCGCTTTGAAGATGGCACCGCTCAAGCTCTGTATGGATGCGTATGCGAACACTACCGATGTGGGATGAGGTAGGAGACCGACAAGCTGCTTGGACCAGACTTGATCAAGGAGTCTCAAGAGAAGGTTAAACTGATCCGTGATAGATCAAGATTGCTCACCCAGTGTAAGAGTTATGCAGCCACGAAACACAAGGAGGTAACCTATGAAATTGGAGATAGAGCATATCTCATGAGTATCACCTTATGCGAGGAGTGAAACATTTTGGAGTTAAGGGAAAATTAGCTCCGAGATTTGTAGGACCATATCGTGTTTTGGAACGGATGGGAGAAGTTGCCTAGAAGCTGGAATTACCAGAAGGATTGTCAGGAGTTCACGATGTGTTCCACGTCTCATAATTGAAGAAGTGTCATGCTGAGATGGCTGATATACCATTAAGAGATCTGAGTCTCCGGAGGCAATTCGGTTGGACAAGAATTTGACTTATGAGGAGAAGCCGGTGAAGATTCTTGACTTTGCCACCGAGTCACCCGCAAAGAAGGTTATTAAGTTTTGCAAAGTTTAGTGGAGCCACCATACCGAGGAGGAAGCCACACAGGGAACGAGAGGATGATATTCGCAAGGACTACCCGCACCTATTTGCTAGCCAACCCGAATCTCGAGGACGAGATTCATCTTAAGGGGGGTAGGTTTGTAACATCCCAAATTTTCAATTTGGAATGTTATACATAGGTCATTCTTGCATATCATATTTTATTGCATCTTCGTTCCGCAATCCTCGAAATCCTAAGCAACTCAAGGACCCTCGGAGAGAGTTGGGGATTTTCCAGGTTTTATATGTCATTTTTATCGAATATTGAAACGAGGATCTTTGATTTTAATTATTTTTCTCTCCAAAAAATATTTCTTAATAAAAATAAATGAGAGAAGATAATATGACTTCTCCAAAACAATTGAAATATTGGAGGAAAAATGTTAAAATCATTTGTTGGATTTTATTTGAGTTTATTTCGATTTTATTTGCATTAGAAAAATTGCACGTTTTCAAAATTGCATTTAGGGCCAAGAAAATGTTCATCTCGTTCTAAATATTTCATTTAGACGGTGAAAATTTGTTTTGGCATTTTTAGATTTTTAGTTTATTTTATAGGATTTATTTTCTGTCGGTGGAATTATTTAAAAAACTTGGGCACCGATTGGGCGAAACTCACTGGCCGGCCCAACTCCTCAGCGCCGCCTTGGCACCAGCGCCGCCGCCGACTTCGGACGAGGAGTCCGCCGGGACTCCTCATCGCCGGCTTGCCCCCTCCTCCAAGACGCCCCCTCTTTATAAGCCGCCGCCGTCCCAAACCACCGCCCGCCCGTCGCCTCCCGACCCGCCCGAGCCGGCCGCCGCCGCTTGCAGCCAGCCTTGTGCCGCCTCCTGCCGCCACCCGCCACCCACGCCGCCCGTCGCCAAGACCGACCCCACCAAGCCGAGCCGAGGTAGCCGCCGCCGCCGGTTTTCTTGAGAAAACCATTTCGGTTTTTTTTAGAAAACCCTAGTTTTCGTTTTTTAAATAGATCGGTTTTTCTCCGGTTTATTTATTTAGCGAGCGTTCGCTCGTTCGTTCGTTTTAACGAACGCGTTTTTCATTTAGATCCAGATAACGAAAGTTCATTCGTTAGTCTGTTCGTCAGTTTTTCTTTTTCTCGGATTTATTCCGTGATTTTTCTGATGGTGATTTCTGATCCGATCTTAGTTTATGTTTATCTTTTCGCTCGTTAGTCGGAATCAGGCGATTCAACCGCCTAGATCTTCGTCTCGAGACCCTCTTTCTGTCTAAACAACTTAAACAAGATTTTGATACTGTAAAATTTGACCTTAGTTCAGATTAGTAAACGGATCTTGTTTCTTTTGCCGTTTGAGTTTCGTTGTTCCGTTTGGTTTGATTCATTTTGCGAACCGGAGTTCTTAAGTTGAACTTTCTGGTCAGCCTCATTTATTTGAGTTTTGCTTGTGCATCATTGCTTGTTGCTTATGTATGTTATTGTTTGCTTGCGACAGAATTCCCGGAGTGCGAAGCGTGTTACTACGAGTCTCTAGGATTCGCGGATCGTCAGCAAGGCAAGTAACACATTGATCATACTCTTTTAATACCCAGTTTTTATGCATTAGTTCCTATCCTAAACATTGCATGGTTAGGATGTCTTTTACTTGTGGGTTGGGAAGTAGTTGTTGAGGTAGAACCTATTGCCCTGTTACTATATATCAAACCCTTGGGAGTTACTTCTACGTGTTGCTTGTATTGCTATGCTATGCTCGTAGACGTGGTTGGGTTTGAGTGAATCCATGATAGATG
Source organism: Aegilops bicornis (assembly GCA_021605145.1). Taxonomy (NCBI): domain Eukaryota; kingdom Viridiplantae; phylum Streptophyta; class Magnoliopsida; order Poales; family Poaceae; genus Aegilops; species Aegilops bicornis. Next base: position 769,562,396 of record CM038675.1, read on the forward strand.
TGAGATTGTTAATTAATGGTTCAACTTAAGGTGGCAACTTAAAATTTACATCCGGGTGGATTGAGGCACCCGGGGAACCCAGTGTTGTCTGTATTTTTTTGGAAATCCCGGGGTACCCGTGTGATCTTCCTATGGACCGCCACCCATGCTTAAAGGGAACTGAGATGATTCATGCTAGAAACTTCCGTGTGCAGCCACAAGCTACTATGGGCTCTAGCATAGTTGAGTAGGTTACGTGAAGCTCTTGAAGAGGTAGATCAGCAGGTAGTGGGTTTTGTAGGTTTGGTATGGTCTACCTGGAGTAGAGAGTTAATGTTTCTGAAAGACTGTGTCTCGGTCATCCGTTTCTCAAACACCATACAGTGCAAGAAATCAACGGAGGAGATCGAGTCTTGTGGGGAAAAGTGCGCAAACCTCTGCAGAGTGTACAATCTAATCATGGTTAGCCGTGTCCCCGGTTATGGACAATGTTGAGTATCTAGTACTTGGGTTATCACGTGTATCTCATCACGCTTAATTAATATTGTTGTGTTGTTAACTACTTTCATTGGGTTTGAGTTGGGGTTATACCTTCTCAATGTTTCAACCACCATGATAGTTAAACTAAAAACTATTCCTTTGTTGTAGGAAAAAATTGGCTTTTCACAAAACTATAACCATAGAGCTTTCCACCAGCCAAATATGCATGTAGTGATAGCATTATTTTGTTCTTGCTCTACTGTGTTATATTGCCAGCATATTCCATGTGATGACCCGTTCTCGGGCTGCAACGTATTATGTTGCAGACTTTTCAGATGAGGAGTAAGGTTCGTTAGGTCATTGCCGTGCAGCTCAGCTATGCCGTTGGAGTTGATGGACTCACTTTATCTTCCAAGCCTTCCGCTGTTATCGTATTAGATGGCCTTAAGCCATATTATTGTAATAAGTTCTCTTCTGAGACATTCTATGTAATAAGTGTGTGATTGCTACTCTGTTATAAATCCTTCGAGTACTGTGTGTGTCAGCATTACTGATCCAGGGATGACACTGAAGCACAGAGACTTGACCATCTGAGGTCGGGTCGCTACAACAATTCAACTTATTTTCAGGAAGAGACTATGTCAGAGCTTTGATTAAGCAAACTTCACATACTCAACTATGTTTTAGTCTTCCATGATTGTTACCACTAAAAGCACATTTTTAGAACAAATAGTATTCATCGAACACAGAGAAAGATAGGGGCTTAATGTTTCGACTCCCAACCTTTTACCTCAAGGGTAATGTCAACAGTAATAATTCATGCTCAAATATATTTGAATGACCATATATGCTTAGATCTTTCCATCACATGATGCTTGCCAACTAAAGAGTAGGTTGGAATGAGAAGGAATACTATTGACTCTTGCATAAAAGTAAAAGATAGGCCCTTCAGAGAGGGAAGGTGGATTTGCAGAGGTGCCGAGCTCAAGCAAAAACAGAGATGAAAATAATTTTGAGAGGTATGCTTTCATTGTCAACATAACGACCAAGAGTTCCCAATATCTTCCATACTACATACATTATAGGCGGTTCCCAAACAGAAAGGTAAAGATTGTTACTCCCCCTCCACCAACAATCATCAATCCATGGCTTGCCCAAAACAATGGGTGCTTCCAACTAACGTCAATCCTGGGGGAGTTTTGTTTGCAATTATTTTTGATTTGATTTTGATCTTTTGATCATGGGACTGGGCATCCCAGTTACCAGCCATTTTCTCGTGAATGATGAGCGGAGTCCACCCATTGTGAGAATAACCCACCTAGCATGGAAGATACTGGTAACCCGTAGTCGCTACATGAGCGATTCGGGCATACAAAACAGATTATTATTTGAAGGTTTAGAGTTTGGCACATGCAAATTTACTTGGAACGGCATGTAAATACCACATAAAGGTAGATATGGTGGACACTCATGGAAGAAACTTGGTTCAAGTAATTTGGATGCACAAGCAGTATTCCCGCTTAGTACAGATATTTTGGCTAGCAAAGGATTCTAAATAGCAAGCACCACATGTTAGAGGATCCGAAACAATATAACTTATACAAATATACCCAAGCATAACTCATTATGTTGTCTTCCTTGTCCAACTTCAACTAATTTGCTCAGTTTTGAAAATAATTAATGGGGATCACAATCATAGAAGATGTCCAAGATAGTATTATATGTGAAATCTCTCTTCCTTCAATATTCTTTCATGAATTGTTCAAGTGACCAATACAATGTTTGCTAACCTTCAAAAAGTTTACCACCTCTACTTATTATATGTGAAGGCATTACTCCCCATGGGATAAGCATATGAAACATATATAATTTCTGATTTATGACATTCAAATCATTCGACTATTTACTCATAGGATATAAGTGAAGCACATGAGTAAATGACAAACTACTCCAAAAATATATAAGTGAAGATTAATGAGTAGTTAAATAATTATGTAGCTATGTGAAGACTCTCTATCATTTAAGAATTTCAGATATTGGTATTTTATTCAAACATCAAGCAAAGCTAAAGAAAATAAAACAATGCTGCAAGCAAAACACATATCATGTGGTGAATAAAAATATAGCTCCAAGTAAAGTTACCGATGAACGAAGACGAAAGAGGAGATGCCTTCCAGGGCATCCCCAAGCTTAGGCTCTTGGTTATCCCTGAATATTACTTCGGGGTGCCTTGGGCATCCCCAAGCTTAGGCTCTTGCCAATCCTTATTCCATAGTCCATCGAATCATTACCCAAAACTTGAAAACTTCACAACACAAAACTTAACAAAAAATCTCGTGAGCTCCGTTAGCGAAAGAAAACAAAACACCACTTCATGGTACTTTAATGAACTCATTAATTATTTATATTGGTGTTAAACCTTCTGTATTCAAACTTCTCTATGGTTTATAAACTATTTTACTAGCCATAGAGTCATCAAAATAAGCAAACAACACACGAAAAACAGAATCTGTCAAAAACAGAACAGTCTGTAGTAATCTGTAACTAATGCAAACTTCTGGAAATCCAAAAATTCTAAAATAAATTGGTGGACCTGAGGAATTTGTCTAGTAATCATCTTCAAAAAGAATCAACTAAATAGCGCTCTCCAGTAAAAAGTTGAAGCTAATCTCGTGAGCGCTAAAGTTTCTGTTTTTTACAGCATGATCATAAAGAGTTCACACAAGTCTTCCCAAAGGTTCTACTTGGAACAAACACTACTAAAACACAAAGCCACATCTAAACAGAAGCTAGATGGATTATTTATTACTAAACAGAACCAAAAAGCAATAAACTAAAATAAAATTGGGTTGCCTCCCAACAAGCGCTAACGTTTAACGCCACTATCTAGGCATGATGATTTCAATGATGATCACATAAAAGATAAGAATTGAAACATAAAGAGAGCATCATGAAGAATATGACTAGAACATTTAATTCTAACCCACTTCCTATGCATAGGGATTTTGTGAGCAAACAACTTATGGGAACAAGAATCAACTTGCATAGGAAGGTAAAACAAGCATAACTTCAAGATTTCAAGCACATAGAGAGGAAACTTGATATTATTGCAATATATAGAAGCATATGATTCTCTCTCATAATAATTTTTCATAGCATCATGAATGAATTCAACAATATAACCAGCACCTAAAGCATTCTTTTCATGATCTACAAGCATAGAAAATTTACCACTCTCCACATAAGAAAAATTCTTCTCATTCAGAATAGTGGGAGTATCATAAGAGACTTGAATACCATAAATTGTTTCCACATTAAAAGAGTAATGTTCAGAGAAAGGGTACTCGTAATCATGACAAGTTTTATAAATATAATCATCACTACTCTTTATAGCATAAGTTTCATCACAATAATCATCATAAGTAGCAACTTTGTTCTCATCATAATCGATTGAAACCTCTTCCGAATAAGTGGACTCATCACTAAATAAAGTCATGACCTCTCCAAATACACTTTCACAAATATTATAAGATTCAACATCCACCAAAATACTGGGATTATTACTTCGTAGAGTTTACACTCTTCCAAACCCACTTTCATAAATATAATCATCATAAGTAGGAGGCATGCTATCATCATAACAAATTTGCATATCAAAACTTGGGAGACTAAAGATATCATCTTCATTAAACATAGCATCCCCAATCTTGGGACAAACATTAATTTCAGCAAATATATTCTCAAAAACATCATATTTATCAAACATAGCATCCCCAAGCTTGGGCCTTTTCATATCATAAGCATAGTCACTCTCATCATTAATAGTATGGATAGCACCAATAGTATAGCAAACATTATTATCATATTCTTCCAAGCAAGTGCCAAAAAGATTTTCAAGATCATAAGAAGTATCATTATCTTCCCAATCATAATCATCACAACAAGCAATAGGCATAACTAGATCATCATCAAGTGCATCATCTTCCACAATTATTTTTGATTCATTTTCATGAGGCACAATAATAATAGGAGCAACATTATTTGGGAGAGATATCTTTTTACCTCTCTTCCTTTTTCTTTTCTTCTTCTTCACCACGTCATGTGTGGGTTCAATCCTCTTTTTGGAGCTCCTTATTAATGGATAGAAGGCTCCTCCTCGTTACCTGATTCATCATAAGAAATAATAGGAGGATATTGGGAAGTCTCTTCCCTTTCATTAGTATTCTCTTCATCTTCTATTTGCTTTCTTTTCTTTATGTAATTGGCAATATAAGGATTTTCAATGCAATTCACCACACAATACATATAAATCTTCTCTAGATCAAAATCAAGAAATCTATCAAGATTAAACTTTGGAATACCCTCAGTTATACGTTTCATTTTCTCATACCCCAAAAGAAGACTAAGCTCTTTATGATGCTCAAGGGTAATCAAATTATCACAATTTTGGGACACGATTCGGTCATGAAACAATTTGCATTGGAGATTTAAATGACCATGTTCATTGCAAATTTCACAAGGGTTGCGAAAAATATTGAATTTTCCAGCACAAACATCAAGACTTTCTTGCAACAATTTAGTTTCTAAATACTCATGCCTCTTGCAATATCTATCTTCCCTATTTGGTGTGTACTTGCAAACCCAATGCACTCCACAAAAATTGACATGTTTATAGGAGACATTTTCATCATAACTAGTGCAATCATCATTAGTACTATGGATATTCAAGGAGTTCATACAAACAACATTGCAATCATACTCATCATTCAAAGATTTAGTGCCAAACATTTTAATGCATTCTTCTTCTAACACTTTGGCACAATTTTCCTTCCCATCATACTCACGAAAGATATTAAAAAGATGAAGTGTATGTGGCAAACTTAATTCCATTTTTTGGTAGTTTTCTTTTATAAACTAAACTAGTGATAATACAAGAAACTAAAAGATTCAATTGCAAGATCTAAAGATATACCTTCAAGCACTCACCTCCCCGGCAACGGCGCTAGAAACTGCTTGATGTCTACTACGCAACCTTCTTCTTGTAGACGTTGTTGGGCCTCCAAGTGCAGAGGTTTGTAGGACAGTAGCAAATTTCCCTCAAGTGGATGACCTAAGGTTTATCAATCCGTGGGAGGCGAGGGATGAAGATGGTCTCCCTCAAGCAACCCTGCAACCAAATAACAAAGAGTCTCTTGTGTCCCCAACACACCCAATACAATGGTAAATTGTATAGGTGCACTAGTTCGGCGAAGAGATGATGATACAAGTGCAATCTGGATGGTAGATATAGGTTTTTGTAATCTGAAAATATAAAAACAGCAAGGTAACAAGTGGTAAAGGTGAGCGTAAACGGTATTCCAATGCGTTGAAACAAGGCCTAGGGTTCATACTTTCACTAGTGCAAGTTCTCTCAACAATAATAACATATTGGATCATATAACTATCCCTCAACATGCAACAAAGAGTCACTCCAAAGTCACTAATAGTTGAGAACAAACGAAGAGATTATGGTAGGGTACGAAACCACCTCAAAGTTATTCTTTCCAATCAATCTGTTGGGCTATTCCTATAAGTGTCACGAACAACCCTAGAGTTCGTACTAGAATAACACCTTAAGACACAAATCAACCAAAACCCTAATGTCACCTAGATACTCCAATGTCACCTCAAGTATCCGTGGGTATGATTATACGATATGCATCACATAATCTCAGATTCATCTATTCAACCAACACATAGAACCTCAAAGAGTGCCCAAAAGTTTCTACCAGAGAATCAAGACGAAAACGTGTGCCAACCCCTATGCATAGGTTCATGGGTGGAACCCGCAAGTTGTTCACCAAAACATACATCAAGTGAGTCAATAGAATAACCCATTGTCACCACGGTTATCCCACGCAAGACATACATCAAGTGTTCTCAAATCATTAAAGACTCAATCCGATAAGATGACTTCAAAGGGAAAACTCAATCCATTTCAAGAGAGTAGAGGGGGAGAAACATCATAAGATCCAACTACAATAGCAAAGCTCGCGATACATCATCGTATCACCTCAAGAACACGCGAGAGAGAGAGATCAAACACATAGCTACTGGTACATACCCTCAGCCCCGAGGGTGAACTACTCCCTCCTCGTCATGGAGAGCGCCGGGATGATGAAGATGGCCACGGTGAGGATCCCTCCCAGTGGTGCCTAACAGGTCCCGATTGGTTTTTGGTGGCTACAGAGGCTTGCGGCGGTGGAACCCCCGATCTATTCTGTTCCCCGATCGTTTTAGGGTATATGGATATATATAGGCGGAAGAAATACGTCAGGGGAGCCACGAGGGGCCCACAAGGGTGGAGGGCGCGCCCAGGGGGGTGGGCGTGCCCTCCTGCCTCGTGCCTCCCTCGTTGCTTTCCTAAAGTGCACTCCAAGTCTCCCGGGTTGCTTTCCTTCCAAAAATAACTTCTCCAGAAGGTTTCATTCTGTTTCGACTCCGTTTGATATCCTTTTAAATTGAAACACTTGAAACAAGGAAAAAAGCGAGGCGACCTTTGGGCTCTGGGTCAATAGGTTAGTCCCAAAAATAATATAGAAGTGTAAAATAAAGCCCATAAACATCCAAGATGGATAATATAATAGCAAGAATACTTTATAAATTATAGATACGTTGGAGACGTATCAACAGACGGCAAAGAAGGTCCACTTAACGGGCCGAGCCGTCTCCCCCCCTCTCTCTTTCTCTCTCCCTTCCTCCCGTGCACCCGCCTCTCTCCTATGTCGCCGCCGCCATCCTCGCCCACAGCGCCGCGCCTGTCGCCTTTGCCTGCCGCCCGCCACTGTCGCGCCCGTCGGCCTGCTGCCAGCGCCTGTCGCCCAGTGGCTGAGGGCCGCCTGGTGCGGACCCTCCCGAGGTCCCTGCGCTGCCCCGCCTTGTTGTCCTCCTCCCCAGGGCCCCTGCGCCGCCCCGCCCAACCGGCCGACCTCGCGGGAGCAAGAGGTAATTTTTTCTGTTTTTTGCTGTTTTTTGGTCTCTATTTTCTTGATTTGTTTTTGGTTAGTGCTAGGTTTAATTAGTTGTAGTTTTGAGTTTTTAGGTTTAGGTTAGTTCTTGGTTTAGGTGTGGTTTTGAGTTTTTAGGTTTAGGTTAGTGCTAGGTTTAAGAAGAGGAAAAAGGAGAAGAAGAAGAAGAAGAAGAAGAAGAAGAAGAAGAAGAAGAAGAAGAAGAAGAAGAAGAAGAAGAAGAAGAAGAAGAAGAAGAAGAAGAAGAAGAAGAGGAAAAAAGAGAAAGAAGAAGAAGAAGAAAAAGAGGCTTCCTCGGTGTCGATGGTACCCTAAATAGCAAGTATCGCCAGTGCGAGGTACATGTGGCCGTCGGTGTCGAATACTACATCCACGTCCCACAAGTGACATAGGGGTCCTGCGTCCAGTAGCAACAGTTCTCGGCGTCGATGCTGGTCGAACACCATTGCAAATTTGTCTGGCAACCTCAGAGATGACGATTGAAAGCTAAGTGTTGAAACTGGAAACAGCCAAACTAACTCAATTCGGTTTGGTTATTTGAAATTTCAAAACTTGGCTTTAATCCTCATCGCAGAGGCTGCCAGACAAATTCGCCAAGGTGTTCGACCATCATCGGCCAACAGAACTATTGTTACGGGACGCCGGGCGCCGGCTTCACTTGTGGGATGTGGATCTAGTGTTCAACGTCGACCGCCTCATGTACCTTGCACCGATGGTAGTTGCTATTTAGTTTACCTGGGGACGAGCAGGTTAGAGAGTTCCTCAGTGTCGATGGTACCGTAAATAGCAAGTATCGTCAGTGCAAGGTACATGTGGCCGTCGGTGTCGAATACTTGCTATGTTACTCATCTTTGGATTTAAATATGCAGGTATTTCGTTGCTGTGAGGGTCTAGTGTTCGACGAGCTCCGCCCCTGCGTTCGTTGGTGAGCACAAATGACATCTCCTCCTCCCCCCCCCCCTTCATTTGCTTTTTTTCGGTCTTCGTGCCGATGAAACTTGATAGCTATAGATGTCAATCATCAGTATGCGTAATCACTATGCGTCTCCCGTTCGAAAGGGTTACATCTATAAATATGCATGCATTTGCATATTTATAATCATGATTCTTTCGAATTGTCTAACGTTATCCATGGACAACCCGAGTATGTGTAGATTAGGTTCATTTTACCATATGCTCAGCTCCGGATCCGATGCAGAATTTTGTCAGTGCCTCCCTGTTGTTCTCCGGGTACACATTCTCTCTGCTTATTGCCGAGACGTGTATCAGGAGAACAGCGGGGAGGTGCTGCCGAAATTTTGCGTCGGATCCAGAGCAGAGCATGGGAAAACGAACCCGATCTACACATACTCGGGTGGGATTAGGACCTATCTTTACCTATTAGCGTGTAGGTTGCATGGACGTAATAAAACTAACAAACTCCATTAACTGATGGATATGGTTTGCTTAATTATGTATATATTTCTTGTGTGTCCAGTAGGAAGTCAATATGAGTGATCGTGCATGGATGTACACCGGTTACACTAGTCAGAAAGTTTGGACCGAGGAATGGTTAACAAAAACCAAGGGGTTTGTTAGAGCCGCATTTTCAAATGGCTAGGAATTTAGCTGGTGCCCCTATGCCCGTTGCGACAACTATAAAAAGAGGGACGAGCTTGAAATGAGTAAAGACCTGCAGAAGTTTGGTTTTATGCCTGGTTACGCGGTCTAGACATTACATGGTGAGTCTGCCCAATGTGCCAGAGCCGAGGTTCGTCGTCGCACCGACGAGCATGGTACCAGGACCGCACACGTGGTGCAAGACTTTGACGATGCTCGGGACTCGGACGAGGAGATGGAGGAATCTGCAAAGGCCTTCACTGAAATGTTGGAGTCCTCAAAATGTCCTCTCCACGAGCACACTGAGCTTTGTCAGGTGGATGCCATCTCACAAATAATGGCTTTGAAGGCTCAATTCAACTTGGGCAGAGAATGCTATGACGCGATGATGACAGTATTCGGACGATTTCTACCCAAAGGCCATGTGCTACCTCCAAACCTGTACCCGATCAAACAAAATCCTCCGTGCTCTTAAGATGCCCTATGAGAAGATACATGCCTGTGAGAAAGGATGTGTCTTATTTAGGCTTCGATAAGGACTTGAACTATTGTCCCATTTGCAATTCTTCCAGTTATGTTGTGGTAGACAATGGTATGGGTGAGAAGACGCAGACCAAAATACCCGTTAATGTTCTTCGGTATATGCCAATCGTACCAAGACTTCAACGTCTTTTCATGGTCAAAGATACGGCCAGATAGATGACATGGCATAGAACGGGCAAAAGAACCAAACTAGATGCAGATGGGAATGTGATGATGGTGCACACATCGGATGGTGAAGTGTGGAAGCGCTTCGATGCATTCCATAAGGAAAAATAGCAGATCCAAGGCATCCTCGAGTCGCCGTCAGCACAGATGGGTTCAGTGTGTTTGGCCAGATGGCAGCCCCATACAGCTGTTGGCCCGTGTTTGTCATTCCACTCAATCTCCCCCCCCCCCCCCCGGGTAGATTATGCAACGAAAGAATATTTTCCTGACGTTGATAATTCCAGGGCCCAACTATCCGGGCAAGAATATGAATGTGTACATGCAGCCGCAGAAGCTTGGGATAATGGGTTCAAGACATACGACGCCTTTAGCAAACAGAACTTCATAATGCGTGCCTGGTACATGTACTCGACGCATGACTTGCCGACTTATGCGCTATTCGTTGGCTGGTGTGTGTCAGGGAGTCCTGGACTAGGGGGTGTCCGGATAGCCGAACTATCATCTTTGGCCGGACTCCAAGACTATGAAGATACAAGATTAAAGACTTCGTCCCGTGTCCGGATGGGACTTTCCTTGGCGTGGAAGGCAAGCTTGGCGATACGGATATGTAGATCTCCTACCATTGTAACCGACTCTGTGTAACCCTAGCCCTATCCGGTGTCTATATAAACCGGAGGGTTTTAGTCCGTAGGATGAACAACAACCATACCATAGGCTAGCTTCTAGGGTTTAGCCTCCTTGATCTCGTGGTAGATCTACTCTTGTACTACCCATATCATCAATATTAATCAAGTAGGAGTAGGGTATTACCTCCATCGAGAGGGCCCGAACCTGGGTAAAAACATCGTGTCCATTGTCTCCTGTTACCATCCGCCTAGACGCACAGTTCGGGACCCCCTACCCGAGATCCGCCGGTTTTGACACCGACATTGGTGCTTTCATTGAGAGTTCCTCTGTGTCGTCACCTATAGGCCCGATGGCTCATTCGATCATCAACAACGACGCGGTCCAGGGTGATACTTTTCTCCCTGGACAGATCTTCGTATTCGGCGGCTTTGCATCAAGGGCCACTTCACTTGGCCATCCGGAGCAGATCGAAGCTACGCCCAGCCATCAGGTCAGATTTGGAAGTTTGAACTATACGGACGATGTCCGCGGAGACTTGATCTTGACGGATTTGAGCTACGTACCGAGCGTGCCGCCTTGTCTCGATGGGTATGATCTAGCTCGCCGCCAACAAAGGCTCGAGGCCGCATCAAAGATCCGCTCGACCCTTAATCCGGAGCCGGATTCGCCGATCGAGGACGGTTGGTTGGACACCGCCTCGGGGGCTGAAATCTCTACGGCGATCGAGCCGAACACCCTCCCTGTCCTTTGCGAAGCTCGTGACTCCCAGGTGCCGGACTCCTTGCCGGACTCCGAAACCTCCGCGCCCTTGCCAATCGAATCCGATTGGGCGCTGTTCATGGAGTTCACTGCCGCGGACATCTTTCAGCACTCGCCCTTTGGCGACATCTTGAATTCACTAAAGTCTCTCTCTTTATCAGGAGAGCCCTGGCCGGACTACGTTCAGGAAGGTTGGGATGCGGACGACGAAGAAATTCAACGCCCACCCACCACCCACTTTGTAGCCACTGTCGATGATTTATCCGACATGCTCGACTTCGACTCCGAAGACATCGACGGTATGGACGACGATGCCGGAGAAGACCAAGACCCAGCGCCTACAGGGCACTGGAAGGCCACCTCGTCATACGACATATACATGGTGGACATCCCAAAAGATGGGAACGGCGATGGAACAGCGGAGGATGACCCCTCCAAGAAACAGCCCAAGCGCCGACGTCAGCGACGCCGCTCTAAATCCCGCCACAGCAAAAACGGTGACTCCGGCACGGGAAATAATAACACCCCTAACAAAGGTTGAAGACAACCCCCTCCAGCAGGATTCAGCGCAGGAGGAGGGAGAAGCAAGTCCACACGACAGTGCGGCAGAAAGAGAGGTAGAAGACGATAATTATGCGCCCCCCTCTGAAGACGAGGCAAGCCTCGACGACAACGAATTTGTCGTGCCTGAGGATCCCGCCGAACAGGAGCGTTTCAAACGCAGGCTTATGGCCACGGCAAGCAACCTCAAGAAAAAGCAGCAACAGCTTAGAGCTGACCAAGACCTGCTAGCTGATAGATGGACTAAAGTCCTTGCAGCCGAAGAGTATGAACTCGAACGCCCCTCCAAGAGATACCCCAAACGCAGGCCGCTACCCCAATTAGAGGAAGGAGCACCCAAACCTACATCACCAGCGCATGAAGTGACCGACCGGCCACCCCGTGGTCGCGACAGAGAGGCCTCTAGACCCTCCATTCAAGCCGTACTCCGGCGTCGCCCGAAAAGTACCAAGGCACGGGGAAACGCGCCAGACCTGCGAGACATATTGGAGGACAAGGCAAGACATACAAGATCGATCTACGGATCGCGTGGGTGCCCCACGACACGTGATGATAATCATCACGCCGGATACAGCAACTCCGGCCGGACCGAACACAGTAGACAAAGCTCATATGAGCTACATCGTGATATAGCCCAATACAGAGGTGTCGCACACCCACTATGCTTCACAGATGAAGTAATGGATCATCAAATCCCTGAGGGCTTCAAACCCGTAAACATCGAATCATACGATGGTACCACAGATCCTGCGGTCTGGATCGAGGACTATCTCCTCCATATCCACATGGCCCGCGGTGATGATCTACATGCCATCAAATACCTCCCACTCAAGCTTAAAGGACCAGCTCGGCATTGGCTCAACAGCCGCCAAAGAATCAATTGGTTGTTGGGAGGACACGAAGCCGCATTCCTTGATAACTTCCAGGCACATATGTGCGACCACCGCACGCCGATGACCTCAGCCATATAATCCAAAGCAGCCGGAAGAATCGCCGACAATTACGGACACGGTTCCTAACCAAGAAAAATCAAATTGTCGACTGTTCGGATGCAGAGGCCCTTGCATCCTTCAAACATAACATCTGCGACGAGTGGCTAGCCCGGCACCTAGGACAGGAAAAGCCAAAATCCATGGCAGCCCTCACCACACTCATGACCCGCTTTTGTGCGGGAGAAGACAGCTGGCTAGCTCGTAGTAACAACTTGACCAAAAACCCTGGTAATTCGGATACCAAGGACAGCAATGGCAGGTCGCGTCGCAGCAAGAACAAGCGCCGCATCAACGACGACAATGATAAAGATACGGCAGTCAATGCCGGATTCAGAGGCTCTAATCCCGGTCAGCGGAAGAAGCCATTCAAAAGAAATACCCAGGGCCCATCCAACTTGGACCGAATACTCGATCGCTTGTGCCAGATACATGGCACCCCCGAAAAACCAGCCAACCACACCAGCAGGGATTGTTGGGTCTTCAAGCAAGCAGGCAAGTTAAGTGCCGAACTCAATGACAAGGGGCTGCATAGCGATGACGAGGAAGAGCCCAGGCCGCCGAACAGTAGAGGACAGAAGGGCTTTCCCACACAAGTGCGGATGATGAACATGATATACGCAACCCACATACCCAAAAGGGAGCGGAAGCGTGCACTAAGGGACGTATATGCGATGGAGCCAGTCGCCCCGAAGTTCAACCCATGGTCCTCCTGCCTGATCACATTTGATCGAAGGGACCACCCCACTAGCATCCGTCACGGCGGATTCGCCGCATTGGTTCTTGACCCAATTATCGACGGATTTCACCTCACTAGAGTCCTGATGGACGGCGGTAGCAGCCTGAACCTGCTTTATCAGGATACAGTGCACAAAATGGGCATAGACCCCTCAAGGATTAAACCTACAAAGACGACCTTTAAAGGCGTCATACCGGGTGTAGAGGCTAATTGTACAGGCTCAGTTACACTCGAAGTGGTCTTCGGATCCCCGGATAACTTCCAAAGCGAAGAGTTAATCTTCGACATAGTCCCGTTCCGCAGCGGCTATCATGCACTGCTCAGACGAACCGCATTTCCAAAGTTCAATGCGGTGCCGCACTACGCATACCTCAAGCTCAAGATGCCAGGCCCTCGAGGAGTAATCACGGTCAATGCAAACACGGAACGCTCTCTCCGAACGGAGGAGCACACGGCGGCCCTCGCGGCGGAGGTGCAAAGCAGCCTCTCACAGCAATTCTCGAGTCCGGCCACTAAACGTCCGGACACTGTCAAGCGTGCCCGGAGTAACCTACAACAAGACCGCCTGGCACGATTCAAGCATCGCCAGAGCAATCCGCCCCAACCCCAGCCCTCGCGAAATTGCGAAGCCAGTACTACGCGTACATAACTATGCTCTGGAGATACCATGGGCACAAGGGGAGGGGCACGACCACGACACGCCCAGAATGCGGCTCAACCGCACCAGGGGCTCCCAATTGTGTCATTCTTTTTCTTTTTTTTCTTTTTCTTACTTTCAGGACTCCGTTTTCCAGAAGCCCTGTCCGGCACTAGGATTGCCGAACTCACGATGCAACAGCCAGGGAAGCAGAAAGCTACGTCGAGTGTTCAGGTGGTCTCTACTACGAGCATTATACCAGTTTTACATACCATCCCGCAGCTTACCCCTGGAGGGAGACATGTTAAATAGTCCCATCCCTTGCTTATCGCACTATTTGTATCGTTCTGCTTTCATTGCAGTATCTTTTTGAATAAACAATACATAGCTTTTGCCTATTATTGCACTCCTTTCTTTATCTATATATATGTTCATTTCATGACATGTTGCACCCGTACACTTTGGTACAACCAATACACCAGGGGCTTAAGTACCCCAAAATTATGGTGTGATAAGTCCGAACACTTTTACAAGTGTGGCACCCCGAACTTATAGGATTATATGCATCGGCTCCGAATCATGTCTTGGGTCAATAGTTGGGTTTGCCCGGCTCCTGTGTTTTGCTGCCTTACGTTCCGTTCTATCGGCTAACGCTGCACTGTGGAGAACCAACGCGATTGTGCCCGGTTGAGCTGGGTTGAGCACCTCGGTGGAGAAAGCTAAAACTGACCGTCATGATGGGGCGAGAGCCGGTCGCGGTTCGAGAGGTTTTTTCGGGTCCTTAAAGACTTATGCCGCTTAGAGCGAGGAACCGGAAATTATCCGGCCAAGGCATGGATAGCGCCCCGAACTCGGTCTTCCGAATACTAGGGGCTTCGCCGAAATTTAAAATTATAGAATTGTATGGCTAAGTGAGAGTGTTCAAGCATTATAAGTCCAGTTGCCTTGTTCGTTGCGTTGAGCGCCTCCCTCGATGGACCCAAGAATGGGAACAAGAGCGCTCAAGTTTATCCGAACACCCCAAAGACTTTCGTGGCATGGGGGCTGAAGCCAACGACTTGCCATCTCTCAAATTTGATAAACGGCCGCCTGAAGGTAATATTTTAGATTAACAAGCGTTGCTTAGCGCATATGAACAAGTTTTCAGCGCATGTGATAACAAATGCGAGTCTATTCAAAATTACATCTTTGGAGCACTCATCCGCTATACGGCGGGCACCCTTCAGAGGCCCTCATAGTACATTTCGGGCGTGCGATGCTCCTTGCCCTTCGGTGGCCCGTCCGTCACAAGCTTCTCCGCATCCAGCTTGCCCCAGTGCACTTTAGCACGGGCAAGGGCCCGACGGGCACCTTCAATGCAGACGGAGCGCTTGATGACTTCAATCCATGGACATGCGTCCACCAACCGTTGCACTAGCCCGAAGTAGCTCCCAGGCATGGCTTCGAATGGCCACAGCCAAACTATGAGGCCCTTCATGGCCTGTTCGGCGACCTTGTGGAGCTCGACCAGCTGCTTCAGCTGGTCGCTCAGGCAACTGACGGTCGGCCTCAAAGATACCGAGACCGTAACACCTTCTCCGTCGAGCTCCCCTCCTTGGCGCGGTAGAATGTGGCAGCATCAGACACACTACAGGCCAGATCCGCGAATGCTCCTGGAGAGCTCCGAATCCGGGTAAGTAATAGGTAATTCACTTTCACATTCTTGCTCTACATAAAGAATGCCTTACCCGCCGCGATCTTATTTATTGCCTCAATCTCCTGGAGGGCTTTTTGGGCCTCGGCGTTAGCAGCTTTGGCACTCTCAAGAGCCGAAGCAAGCTCGGACTCTCGGGTCTTCGAGTGACGCTCCAAACCCTCGTGTTTTTCCACGAGAGCCTGGAGCTCTTGCCGCACCTCCGCCAGCTGCGCCTCCCCCTTCTCTCGCTCAGTGCGCTCCACGGCCGCTTTGTTTTCGGCCACGGACACCGCTTCCTTCAGGGCCGCCACCTCATTCGTGGCCCCTACAATACCCACGTTATTCCGGTCATTTTCTGCAACTGAATCCTTTCTATAAGGTATTTCTTTAATAAGGTATTACTTACCTTCCTTGTCCTCGAGCTGCTTCTTGGCAAGGCCGAGCTCATTCTCGGACCTCTCGAGGCTCTGCTTCAATGCATTGACCTCCGCAACAAGGCGGCAGAGGTCAAGCAGAGCCTGCATTCGCATATTGACATACTTATGTTAGACTCCTGCGTATATCTTTTTAGATCCTTAGTCCGGCTTTTCTTTCCGGACACCGAACTAAGAATCAGGGGCTACTGTCTATGCGGTAATATTTTTACATATTATAAAACTTCCTCAAATCCTGTTAGAAGGCTGGTACAGGCTTCATGCAGCCCGCTCTTGGCGGACTGAACTTTCTGGATCACCACACTCATAACAGTGCGGTGCTCCTCCTCGATGGAGGCGCTGTTAAGCGCCTCCAATAAGCTATCCGGTGCCTCCGGTTGGACGGAGGACACCGGCGTCTTACTCTTCCTATGAAGGGACCGCTTGCCGGACTTCGGAACCACTGAAGGTTCTGGTATGGAGTCCGGACGAGGGTCGGGCTTAGATCCCCTGGGGGTCTCGCCCCCCACGCGCCTGGAGTCCGGGAGGTTGCCTTGCGGCGCCTCCTGCACCACCTCCTCTTGACCAGGCCCCCTTGGGGCCCCACCTCGGCGTTGTCCGCAGCGTGAGGAGAGGAGGCGGTCGGAAGTGAAGTACTCTCCATTTCCGAGGAACTCAGGGACCCGCTCGACGAAGCGGCGAGCTCGCCCTTGGGCGGGCTGCATGGTTGTTCGGCATTAGAAAACACTATGCAATGAAAAAAATGGGTATCCGGACACTTACGACCTCGCCAGGGGCTTGGCCCTTGTTGGCCACTCCTCCTCGTCGCTGTCGGCGTTGGCGGAGAAGTCCGAAGGAAGGGTCCTTCCCTTCTTGGACCCTCCGGCCTCCCCAATTGGGGCGGCCTTCCTTTTCCTCTCTTCCCCCGCTGGGGGAGAGGCTTCTTTTTCCCCCTCCTTGTTCTCAGGAGAGGATTCTGCTTCAGAATCTGACAGCACTTGGTGTCGGGAGCTCCTTCGAGTTCCCGTGGCCTCCTTCTTGGCCTTCTTCTCCGTCACCACGTGAGGTGCCGGAGCCAGCAGTCCCGTCAGTCGGGCATCCGCTGGGTCTTCTGGCAAAGGAGCCAGACAGTTAATCTGTCTGGACGTCTTCTGCCAGTCCTGTCCAAGGTTAGGGAGTTTTAGATCCCACATAGAGTCAATCTATGAAAAGCAAGAGTCCCATAAGGGTAAAATAACTTACCTCGCTAGCTTGATGCTACGAGCTGAATCCGCGATCTTCGGTAGCGGATGTAGGAGCCTCGGCGCCCTTGAACAGCACCTTCCAGGCATCTTCGTACGTAGTGTCGAAGAGCCGGCTCAAGGTCTGGTGCTGTGCCGGATCAAACTCCCACAAATTGAAGGCCCGTTGCTGGCACGGGAGAATCCGGCGGATGAGCATAACTTGCACTACGTTGACAAGCTTGAGCTTCTTGTCCACCAGGTTTCGGACACATGTTTGGAGTCCGGTCAGCTCTTCCGAATCACCCCACGTCAGGCCCGTCTCTTTCCATGATGTGAGCCGTGTGGGGGAGCCAGATCTGAATTCGGGGGCCGCCGCCCATTTGGAGTCGCGCGGCTCGGTGATGTAGAACCACCCCGATTGCCACCCCTTTACTGTCTCCATGCTCCGCCCGCCATGGCGCCTCCGCACTCCGCCTGTCGACCACCCACTATCTTCGGCTTGACGCTAAAGGTCTTCAACCATAAACCAAAGTGGGGTTGGATGCAGAGGAAAGCCTCGCATTACCCACGATAAACGCCGAGATGTTGAGGATGAAATTGGGGCCAGATCGTGGAAATCCAGGCCGTAGTAGAACATGATCCCGGACAAATGGGTGAAGTGGAAAACCTAGTCCATGGAGGAAGTGGGTGAGGAACACCACCCTCTCATGGGGCCTGGGGTGGGGACGAGCTGCCCTTGTTGGGGAGCCGACACGCGATGTCGCCGGGACAAGTATCCGGCCTCCGCAGCTTTGTGATGTGCCCCTCCGTGACGGAGGAGGCCATCCACCTGCCTCCCGCTCCGGACATAGTTGGAGAAGGTTGAGGTGGGATGTGCGGACTTGGGCTGGAGCTCGAGTGCACGGAAATGGATGAGCAAAGGAGGAAGAAGGCATAGGTGAAAAGGTGGATCCTTATCCCTTATATGGACGGGACGAAGCTATCGTCCCCACTAGCCTGGTAAAACTCGCTTATCTCCCAAGCGTCATAATCAATGGCGCGGATGGGTTACCCACGTCCGTATTGATGGGAATCCCGGAATAAGGGGGCACGATCTATGCTTTGATAGGACGTGCCAGGGAAACCACCTCGCTAAACGCGCTAAGGTGGAACAGTAAAAAACGATTCATATAAAGGCCTGGCCGTGGTGTGATGTCACGTCACGGAATACGTCAGCAGATCCGTGCAAAAATTATTCTCTCTACGGTAGTATGTGGAACTTGTTTTGCAGAGCCGGACACTATCCTTGTGTTCAAAACCTTCTATGAAGTATTCGGAGGAGGAACCCGCCTTGCAATGCCGAAGACAATATGCGCCCGGACTAAATGCGTCATTGAAGCCTGGTTCAGGGGCTCTTGAGGAGTCCTGGACTAGGGGGTGTCCGGATAGCCGAACTATCATCTTTGGCCGGACTCCAAGACTATGAAGATATAAGATTGAAGACTTCGTCCCGTGTCCGGATGGGACTTTCCTTGGCGTGGAAGGCAAGCTTGGCGATATGGATATGTAGATCTCCTACCATTGTAACCGACTCTGTGTAACCCTAGCCCTATCCGGTGTCTATATAAACCGGAGGGTTTTAGTCCGTAGGGACGAACAACAATCATACCATAGGCTAGCTTCTAGGGTTTAGCCTCCTTGATCTCGTGGTAGATCTACTCTTGTACTACCCATATCATCAATATTAATCAAGCAGGAGTAGGGTATTACCTCCATCGAGAGGGCCCGAACCTGGGTAAAAACATCGTGTCCCTTGTCTCATGTTACCATCCGCCTAGACGCACAGTTCGGGACCCCCTACCCGAGATCCGCCGGTTTTGACACCGACAGCGTGCATGGAAGGTTCCCGTGCCCCACATGCAAGGGAGCTCTTGAGTTTCGTTGGCTGACGGCAGGGCTCAAGTATAGTTGCTTCGACTTGCATAGACCGTTTCTACATCCTGGCCATAAGTTCAGGAAAGACAAGAAGAACTTCATCAAAGGTAGAGTTGTCAAACACTCTGCCCCACCTGCGTTGACAAGACAACAGACCCTAGATCAGTTAAACGCTCTCGAGCCAGATCCAGAGCGTCCAGGCTATTTCAAGGGGTATAATAAGGAACACGCCTGGACTCACAAGACATGCTTCGGGATCGCCTTTACTTCAAAGACCTCCTTTGCTCAAGACAACATCGACGTGATGCACATCGAAAAGAATATCGCCAAGCCATTTTTGGTACATTGTTCGCATAGAGGGAAATCAAAGGATAATACTAAGGCTAGAGTCGATCAAGAGGAGCTATGTGATAGACCGTTACAAAACATGAAAGAACCGAAAGGAAAGGGGATCAATCGGACGGGCGAAAGGCATGGTTCAATCTTGGAAGGCCAGCTATGAAGGAAATTATTTTGTGGGTGAAAATGCAGTTGATGTTCCCGATGGGTATGCAACAAATCTAAAGAGGGAGCGAGTCTTCAAAAATTGAAAATATTTGCTCTAAAAATTCATGATTGGCACATATGGATTGAGCGGATAATGCCGGTGATGTTATGCGTGGCTTCATCCACGAGGATGAATGGCTAGTACTGGCAGAGCTGAGCTATTTCTTCTGTGTTCTTTGTGCGAAAGAACTATCGCCTGGCCTCCTAGAAGAAATGGAACAGTTGGCGCCGAAGTTGATCTGCAAGTTAGAGAAGATCTTTCTGCCAAGCTTCTTTAATCCAATGCAACACTTGATTTTGCATCTCCCGGCCGAGGCACGATTGGGGGGGCCGTGCAAAATCATTGGTGCTACTCAACTAAGAGGATGCAGAAGACACTTCGAGCAAAATGTAAAAATAAACGTAGAATAGAAGCATCGATGGCGGAGGCATTCATCACTGAGGAGGCGGCAAACTTCGTGACCGCACACTACGAAGCCAAAAATCGTCATTTGCATAATCCGAAGCCTCGGTACAATGCTGACGAACCTCAAAAGGGTCAATCCAACCTCAGCCTATTCAAAGGGAATCTCGCACCAGCCGGTGGTTGGAAACCAAAGAAGGTTGGATGTTGAAGAATGGCGGACCATTTCGCTGTATCTCTTCAACAACCTAACAGAAGTGCGGCCGTACATCGAGTAAGATCTCGGTACATTGTTTCACAACTTCTAATTCCTTTGAACTTCTCTTATTCCTGGATTTTTGATGCAGTCGATACGTCGCCATATTCTCATATGGAGAAATGATCCAAAAGGATTCTGTCGAAGAGTATGAGCTTCTGGCAAAACAAGGAGCCAAATTTCCCGGTTTCATCTCTTAGTAAAAAAAAACGGTAATTTCCAGTATACCCTTTTTTTCTTTGGCTAATTTGCGACTAATGCAACAATCCTTTCGTATTAAACTTGTAGGCTAATTCAGAGATTATGGATGCCGAATTGAGACAAGTAGCTAATGGTTTTGACTATAAGGTCCGTTCATTTGACAAATACGACATCAACGGGTAACGCTTTTGTACCTATGGCAAAGAGCTATCTATGGCCGTAATCGAAAGTCTACAAATTTTTGTGTCTACGCTATCGTGAAGGAGGTATCGAGTATTATGGAAGAGTTGAAGCAATTTATGAACTTGAATTCTATGGTGAAAACCCACCAAACGTCGTAGTCTTCAGATGTTATTGGTTCCATCCGAGGGAGACTAGAAGGACTCATGAACATATAGGGCTAGTCGAAATCAATCAAAGCACCCATTTGGATGTTCCCGATGTCTATATTACGGCTCAACAGGCAGCCCAAGTTTTCTATCTACCGTGGGCCTGTCAAAGTGATCCAAATCTTAGTGGTTGGGACGTCGTTTATGAAGTGTCGTCACGTGTTAGACCACCTCCCCCCAATGAAAAGGATTATGAACCTCACATTAACCAAGACACATATGACGAAGGAGAATTCTTCCAAGAAACACGTCTTTCCAAAAAACGTTTCAAGAACCGCTCTACTCCACCCCAGAACATTGAACTAGACAACGATAGTGAATCCGACTTCACCCCTGAGCTGGAACAAGAAGAGCCGGAAGAAGAAGAAGTTACTGCTGCAGATGACCTGTCAATGCTTGAACGATTACGTAAAGGTGGCCTTCCACATGATGATGCATTTATTAATGATGATGATGAGCATGTCATTACCGATAGCGATGATGGTGCTGCTTTTATTCATGATGTTGACGAGCACGTCATTACCGATAATGATTATTAGGTATTCAAATTTTTTATGTTGTACTTGATTTATATAGTTATTTGTATGATTGTATGATTTATATTGTTGGTATTTATAATTTTCTTACTTTGTATGATTGTTTCTTATACGTAGTGCCATGGTCTTGATTTCCGTCCCGGTCGGCCCTCGCCCGCTTTATGATTCGGATGTGGTAAATTATCTTTCATAACTATTTGTTGCATTTCGCATTTATGAAAATTATGGCCATCAAGTTGACATAGAGATATTTTAATCTAGGAGGTATCTGAATCGGAATTTGAAACGGACCCTCTTGTCGGGAAGTTAAATTTAGTTGAAAAAGAAAATGAGTATTTGAAAGAAAAAATTAAAAGAATTGAAGAAGAGAAGATGACATTGGAGTTGTATGTTGCTGATGCCACCGATGATCACAAGATGAAGATGAATGCAATGCGCTTGAAGATGGATGCAATGCGCCCGAAGCTTAAGAAGATTAGAAAATATGCCATTGAAATTATGCCGTTGGATCAATTGTTACCCTAGTTGCGATCTTCATCACATTTGTTGTGATGAGGGTAAGTTTTCTCTAGTGTTTTGCTTTACAAATGGATACTTAGCTTATTTTCCTCCTAAATGGCATAATTACCTAAGTTAGATAAAAAATAAGCTATACTTAGCTTATTCAGTTCATTTATGACATACTTAGCATACTTAGGTAAAAAAATGACATGATAATCTTTATTAGCTCCAAAATGATATAGACTTAGCTTATTTTCCTTGAAAATGACATAATAACCTTACTAAGCTCCAAAATGACCTATTTACCTACCTTAGCTCTAAAATGACCTACACTTAGCATTTTTACCTAGCTTAGCAATAAAATGACATTTTTACCTACCTTAGTTAGAAGAAGAAGAAGATAAAGAAGAGGAGAGGAGAAAAAGAAAGAGAAGAAAAAAATCTTCTTCTTCTTCTTCTTCTAACTAGTCTTCTTCTTCTTCTTCTTCTTCTTCTTCTTTTTCTTCTAACTTTCATCTTTCCCAATTTGCAGATTTGCTTTACATGAGGAAGCTTGGATTCATGGAGTGTACTATTCTTGTGGTGTTTCCTTGTTGTTTATGAAAACTTGTTTGGATATGTATGTCTATATGCATATGTTGTTGGAAACTTGTTTCTGGTTATGTATATATGGATATGTTGGACTTTGTTGAACTATGTTGTTGGATTGGATGAAATATGTTGTTGGACATGCTGTTGGATATGTTGGATATGTATGCATGTATATCTGTGTTTGAAACCATGTCTAATTAATGGGATTCAAATAAAAACAGGGGATATATAGCCTCTTTGCCATTCGCTAGCAGACAGCAAAGAGCTTTGCCGTCCGCTAGCAGACGGCAAAGAGGACACATGGCAGTCACCTGTGCAAACTGGGAACACTGGCTGCCTATTTGGTCATTTTGTCGTCTGCAGGCGGTCGGCAAAGTGACCAGCTATGCCGTCTGCCAGCAGACGGCAATGATTCAAACCTCTTTGCCGTCTACTGGCGGACGGCAAATCTCGACACATGGCAACTTCCCAGTGCTGCCTAGCTGGGCTCTTTGTCGTCCGCCAGCGGACGGCAAAGATCTTTGACTCTTTTTGCCGTCCGCTGGCAGACGGCAAAGAGCACCGTTAACCCCCTAATGGGTCTCACGCCACCGCACTGCCATCAGCTGTCTTTTGCCGTCTGCTGGCCTCGGATGGCGGACGGCGTAATCCTTTGCCGTCCGTTTCTAAGAAGCGGACGACAAAGAAGGCCTTTGCTGGCAGGCGTTCATCCAGACAGTTTGTCGTCCGCTAGCGGACGGCAAAGAAGTTTGTCGTCCGTGATAAGAAGCTGATTCCAGTAGTGTACCCTACTAAATCCACTAGCATACTAAATCAACTAAATCAAACTGTTCTAAATCAACTATCCTAGTAAATCAACTAAATTAAA
Organism: Aegilops bicornis; assembly: GCA_021605145.1. Classification (NCBI taxonomy): domain Eukaryota; kingdom Viridiplantae; phylum Streptophyta; class Magnoliopsida; order Poales; family Poaceae; genus Aegilops; species Aegilops bicornis. The sequence goes on from CM038675.1 coordinate 769,585,997, forward strand.
ATGTTCTAAATCAACTAAATGAATTAGCCTACTAAATCAACTAAATCAAAATGTTCTAAATCAACTAAATCAACTAGCCTACTAAATCAACTAAATCAACTAAATCATATCAACTAAATCAAAATGTTGCATATGAACTAGCCTACTAAATCAAAATGTAGAAGGGAGGAGGGAGAAGGAGGGGCAACTCGAGGAGGGAGAAGAGAGTAGGACAGAGGATGAAGGCGGAGCGAGGAGGGGCCGGCCGGCGGCGAGTGGAGGGAGGACGAAGGAGGAAGGCGGAAGGCAGAGCAAGGAGGGGCCGGCCAGCGGTGAGTGGAGGGAGGATGGAGGAGGAGGCTGGTACCGAGTCCAGCAAGGAGGAGGAGGTGACGGCGGCGCAGAGGAAGGAGAGGTGACGGGGGAGGATCGGCGCGGGGGGTTGAGGGGGAGATCCAGTGAGTGTGTGAGTGTGAGTGGATCGGATAGAGAGGAGAGTGGGGGTGGCAGATGGAATGGCTTAGCAGTAGCGCACTGAGAAAGGCGCTACTGCTAAACTACCTAGCAGTAGAGCCTTTCACAAAGAACGCGCTACTGCTATGTGTCAGCATGTAAAAATAGAAATCAAAAAAATACACTGATCATCAACGATCTTTTTGTGTACAATCTAATTTGTCAATATGAGTCCTCACCGGTTTAGGAACCGGTGAAGACTCATATTGCGGCCACAAATTCTACACATAGAGTTCAATGAATACCAAGTGCTTGTCAAAGTTTGAGAAGTAACATATTTAAGGTGGTAGATACTCTCTTCACGGAGCAAGGTGGGACTAAATTTTTGTAGTAAACTTAGTAGTAGCGCATATTGGTGAAATGCGTTGTTGCTATGATCCGTAGCAGTAGCGCTCTTCGTGCTAACACGCTGCTGCTAGAACTAGCCTCGCGGCGGCGTCGTGGGAATTATAGCAGTAGCGCATCTTAGAGCGGGCGCGCTACTGCTATATTTATTTCAGCAGCGAGTTTTGTTTGCACGCGCTACTGCTACATAGCAGCAGCGCCTTATTTTAAAGCGCGCTGCTGTTAAGATTCAATGTATAGCCTTTTCCCTAGTAGAGATGTTTAGGCCTGAGGAAACCACACGTGAGGGAGAGTGTTGACGTATAAATGTATTGCGTAATCTCTTCCATCAGATCGGTCTTTTGGTTGCATTGGCTAGATCATGCACTTCTATACTTGTCAATGTCATTGATCACTTGCTTTGAGTCAGGGACTATGACATAATTGTTCAGTAGCAAGTCCTCGGCGAGCGCTAAACCTTCCCGGCATGCTATGGCCTCAAGTGTCGCGACATCCACTATTCCTGCAATCACCAAGGCCGAGCTTCCAATGGAGCTGCCAGTCTCCTCACCGCACACAGCAGCCGCTACTCCCCGGACATGGTTTCTACATATCGCAGAGTGCACGTGAATCTTGGTGATGCCTTGATCAAGCCTTTGTGAACGGCGGAAAAATTGCATGTTTTGACCCTTTTCGTATCTTATTTTGGGATCTGACCCATGTTTGAATTTTTTTTGAAATCTGACCCTTTTGCCTACCGCTAGGGCCTGCGCGGTAGGTCCCCATAGCCTACCGTCGTCGGCCGTGGCGGTAGGTGTCGAGACGGCGACAAACAGCCGTCAGGTGGGGCTGACGTGGAAAAGGGCCCTACCGCCAGACCGCCTGGCGGTGGGATTCGAACACCTACCGCCAGGGACCCTGGCGGTAGGGTCCTGGGGTGGATAAGGTTGGGAGGGGGGACCTTTGGTCCCCCACACTCACCCATTCAGCTCCCACACCTCACACCTCACCTCTCCCCCGAGCTCAAGCCCCGTCCCCTCTCTTTTTGTACCACAAAATCCTCCCAAATCTCTCTCATTAGGTTGACATTTGTCCAGTGGATTTGTAGCACTTTCATCACCCAAGGTACCTCTCTCACTTCCCCTCATTTCGATTGGTTGAAATCTTGTTTTTGTGCATTAGCTCATTTTATTGCAAACCCTAGTTCATCATTTTGGTGTGGTCAAATCAATTAGTATGATGCATTTAGGGTTGTGTTTGTTATTTCCTTATGTATTATTTATCTAGATCTAGTGCTATGATTAGTGGTCATCTTTGGGGTTAGGGTTAGTCTTAAGAAAATAATGAAGATCAAGATCACCTTATTAGTAACCAAGTGTTGTGCTTCATTTGATTTATTTTGTTGATTTTCATCTTAAACCCGTATATTCATGTAGGATGGACATTTCATTTATGAGTCTAGCGGTAGCATGTGAGAAGGTTGTAGCGGAGAGACAACATGGTATGACTAGGGAGCTTCAAGCATGGTTAAAGAGTTTTGATGAGGCAAATGCGGCCATGAAGGATTTTAGCAAGTACTACATTATGGAGGAATCTTGTGATCCTAAGGAGATTTTTTTTTTACCGGAGGCTTGTGAAAGAAAAAAAGAAGATACTTGATGAGCTCCATGAGCTAGAATATGCTTGCGGACACGCTTTGGCAATGGACATTGGGTTCTCTGTCAGCAAAGAAGAATTCCGGGAGCTGGACTTGAAAAATCCCGGGCAGGTCATTGGATGGGCAATCACACGAGGCTTGTCAGAGATTCCGGGCCGCCATGCTCGATGGGGCTGGTTCCCCGAAACTAATAGTGTGTTGGAGAATTGGCAGGGTCCTCGGATTTTCAACTGAAGCCTAATCGTGATTGTGACGAACAAATTGAATGTCTTACACGTTTTAGAGCCTTTTTTCTGGTTTAGAAAATGTATTGCTCGAGCTTGAGCTTGTAGTTTGAACTCATGTCATTTGAATCGGTAGATGTTTTATGTCGTTTAAACAAGTGTCATTTGTGGATGTAATGAACTATTAGGCTTCAGTTATGTATGTCTACTTGATCATTTCTGGATGTCTTTTGGATGTTAGTTCATAGAAGTTTGCAAAAAAAGGGGGTGAAACAAGTCAATTTAGAGGGGTTGGCACCCTACCGCCAAAACAAACCGCAAGATCGGTCACAACAAGGTTTCCAGGGGGTTGGCACCCTACTGCCAGACCCCATGGCGGTAGGGTTGGCGGTAGGGTAGCGAACCCTACCGCCAGAAAAAACCGACGGATCGGTCACAACAGGTTTGGGTTGGGGGGAGGTTGGCACCCTACCTCCAGAACCCTTGGTGGTAGGCGCATACACCCTACCGTCAGGCCCTATATGGCGGTAGGTTGAAAAACAGAGCAACCACTCTGTTTTTTGTTTTTTGGTTGATTTCACACAGTGACAAATAGTTTATGACAGAAATTCATGACAAATAATAAAGAAATTCTAGAAAAAACTTGGGTCTACGAGATAGTTCTGATGACAAATTCATTACAAATGTGGCATGGCTTCTTGCCTTAGGAGTACATAGTTCATGATAAATATGGCATGGCTTGATTTGGTTACATGACAAGTCCACCGAAGCGAAGGCCTACTGAGTCATACGAGGCCATTTCCCCTTCTTGTCACGTGCCTCATCCTCCTCTTGCACCTCGCGAGCCTGTGCAAGCTTTCTTGCCCTCTCCTCCTCACGAGCAAGCTTCGCTTGGTGTGCCCTCTCCTCCTGTCGTCGCTTCCGCTCCAACCTCTCCTTCTGACGACGCTCCTCCTCCAAACCTCTTCGAACCGGCGTTGGAGCCTAAGAAAATCTTGATATTGGTCCTTTTGGACATCTTCTGGCACTTCATGATCTATCCATGTGAAGTACTTGCATAGAGGAGGCGGTGACTTCATACACAAAATTTTTTAGTGCTCACACAAATTTAAAAGCAACATGTTACTTTGAAGACATACCGGCGGTACATCATAGGGGTTAGTTGGACGCACGATCACGGGCATAGTTGGGGCATACAAAATATCTCCTTCCCTCCGTCCATGACTTCTTTTGGATCATGTGCTATTTGATTCAATAATTTGTAGCCTAGATACCCAGACGTGAGTTGACGGTGTCCTTTGCTTCGGTCGGCCTTGTCCGGGGGTACACACGTGTGAGTTGCAACACAACTCTTCAACACCCATTGCCGGGTTTCTTTGATTTTTCTACCACGAACCCTCCAACGGCAACCTTCTTGGTCACATATGACTGTGTACCGAACATTCTGATTGGAATGACCAACAACAAATGGCCTATGGTTCCTAATGGCGTAGTCACACAACCATATCTTGAAAACTCCACCAAAGAACCAAACTTGATGCCTTTCTTCAGATGAGCATTCTCATCCTCATTTTGTGGCCGAGGATCACCGACCTTGTGGCACGGTGTTGGCTCAAACAACCCCATCCCATCCCACCGTCAACGACGGCCTTGTCCGCAAGACTCACATCCCTAAACAACGGTGGCCCTCTTCCTTGCCGGTCACCTTTTTGTAGATTTGATTTTCTTGCGCCGTCAACCCATCCTCATCCAATTCTTCCTCCGGCCCTCGTCATCTGAGCCATACCCACACATACAGTTATAAGGGAGGGTACGGTCCATGTCTTGTTGCCGCACAATGACATCCAAGTTACCAATGGGATTGTAATGAATCTCTTCATTCTCCGCGTAAGCATCCTCTTGAGCAACAATAGCATCCTCATCAACATGACCACTAGCATCTTCTTGAACAAGAGGAATAGCATCAACTCGGAGTACTATGGCGCTAGCATTGATAGGATCTTCATTGGGTTGGCTACTTGGTGGTTGTCTAGAACAATTGGGGATATACACCTCGACACTATCATCATGTATTGGGGACGATACATTGCGGTTCAAATCAATTTGCAAGAAAGGAGGAGGATCAACCTTTGTGGCAAATATCTCAAGAGACTTGTCTTGTGATGCATCTAATTTGTCCTTGTACACATTCCAATGCAATTGGGAGGTGATGGGCATACTCTTTAATTGGGACTATACTCCCAATCCAACGTCATACCTCCCAATAAGCTTAAGCTCGGCATTTGGGTCATTCCAATGTAAAGCACTTCTCACTTTAACTGCAAGATCATCAAAGCTTGGACTTGTGTCAAAAACCATAGCCTCTTCCCCTTCATCGTCATTTCCAAGCATAAATGTCGTCTTGTCCAAATAATGAACATTTACGAGCTTATGCATCTAAGAAAAATGGAAACAATAAAGTCATCCATATATGTCATTGGACCAATAACATAATTTATGCATACATTGGACAAATAACTTCTATTCATAGTAATTTCACCTTAACCTTAACCATAACCCTAACCATAACTATAATCCTAACCCTAACCCCTAACACTAACACTAACACTAACCCTAACCCTAACACTATCCCCTCACATTACCACTATAACCCCTAACCCTAGGCAAGCACAAGCAAAAGATAGCCATGAATGCATCATAAATGTGCCATAAATGCATCATAAATGCACACAACAAAATCAACATCTAGGGTTTGCAATAAATTAAGCTAAAGCACACAAAACCAAGATTTCAACCAATCAAAATAAGGGGAAGTGGGAGAGGTACCTTGGGGGGATGAAAATGCTCCGGATTCACTGGTGAAACCTCAAGCAAATGGAGTCGATCTAGGGGGTGTTTGGGTGGGGGAAAGAGAGAGGGGAGGAGCTGACCATGGGGAAGAAGAAGAGTGGGGAAGAAGAGTGGTGGTGGGGCCCACACACCAGCCCCTCCCAACCTTATCCACCTCAGGACCCTACCGTCAGGGTCCCTGGCGATAGGTCTTCGTATCCCACCACCAGGCGGTCTGACGGTAGGGCCATTTTCCACGTCAGCCCCACCTGACGGCCGTTTGTCGCCGTCTCGACACCTACCGCCACGGCCGACAGCGGTAGGTTGCGGGGACCTTCCGGCGCGGCCCTTGGCGGTAGGCAAAAGGGTCAGATTTCCAAAAAAGAATTAAACATGGGTCAGATCCTGAAATAAGATAGGAAAAAGGTCAAAACATGAAATTTTGCCATGAATGGCACTCGCAAAAAAACAAAAACCTCCGTACATGGATTAGGGGCTGCTCCAGTCCAGTATTGGTCGGTCTTTAAATCCAGTCTGGTACATGGACTATGCAAATATGGCCTGTTTGTACGTGGAACGTGGGCCGTCAGTTCAGCCAGGCCTTTGTGCCTAGGCTGCTTCAGTCGAGAGAGGAAAAAAACAACTGGCACCGATTTTTTCTTTCAGGTAACTTGAAGAATAGCAAAAGCGATTTATGTTAAGAGACCTCTTGTTTTTCTCACAATTTTCAAAGTTTTGCAAACTTGGGTGTACCTACACCCGAGAGTAGCCACAACTTTCTGCACCCGAGTGTAGCCATCCCGCACCGCCCTGTAGGTAGCCATGCACGCAGCGGCGTGTCCGACGCACACCCCCAGCGCTCCCCGCCGTGTGCCGACGCATTTTAGGACACCGGCCGCAAGGTGCAACTATATATACTCTCCATCGAGGCGTCGATCCATAGGCGACCCAGCGCGCGATGGCCTACGAAGCTCGGCATTTGCTCGGCGGCGGCGGCCTGGATGAGTTGCAGCGGCTCTTCCTCGACGCCGGCCGCGTCTCCCTGCTAGCCGGCTGGGTGGTCGTCACCTACTCGTTCGGCAACCCGGCCGCGGACGCCGGGCATGTCTTCCTCGGCTTCGCGCTCCTGCTCCTTGGCGTTCTGCTGCTGACGTTCTCGCCCACAGCCTACCAGTTCCCCTGGGTTGCGCAGGTCGTCACCGTCGTGGCAAAAGCCGTCTTGAACCACCTCTTCGCGCCGGCAAACTAGCAAGCAACCTTTGAGGCCTCGGAGATGCGTCACTGTTTAGTGGCGATCAATAGTACAATAAGGATAGCTACAGTCTTCTGTGCGTGAGACTGGACGTATCGCAACGTAATGTTCCGCTCTGTTAGTCTGTTACCCTCTTGGCCTTGGGTAATTCGTGTCCGTGAGCATCCATCGAGTGACATGTTTTGTTACCCTCTTGGCCTTGAGTTTTTCTTACTTTTAGCATAGGTTACAATATAAAAGAGTTCAACCCTCAGCCTGATGGCTTCCTCGCGGTTTATACAAAGTGCGCTAGGAGGGGGGGCGTAACGGACTGGTATAAATAACTATTGATGATGGTCGTATGCACGACCATATGTACGTGGCTATTACTACTTAGGTACTGTCGTATTTAAATAGATATTTTCACCGTTGAGTAACGGTAGCAAGAAATGCATTGTGGGGTCGCAGTATCCTAGGATGTAGCCGACTGCGGGATAACCGACTGCCCCTGCCTGTAAGAACCGGCTGTAGATTTGTCAAGGGCTGTAGAATCCGATTGTGGCCATTTGACGATGATGGTCTCCCATGATCTTTGGTGCCTTGGGCTGTAACGGCCATGGGCTCAGTGGGTCGCCCTCTGGCCCATATCTTTAATGGGCATGGACGCTTGGTTTGGCAATACCCGTAGGTATATCCCCGTCAAGCATCAAAACATTGACACATGCACAAATATAGGAAACACTTCAACAACCAAATAAATACTTAGGAAGGAAAAAAAGCTAGAAACATTGTCACAAGCAAAAAAATTGATTTGTTTTGTGTTGGTTGCTTTTTTATATCAAAAGAAAAACGTGTTTTTTTTAATTTTTCATAAAAAAGCAAAAGAAAATCAACACAAAGGAAGAGATAAAACATTATCACAAAATATAAATTGGAACATTTTTTCAATGTGAGCATTTTTTATTACTAGTAAAACAAAACATACAAAAATATTAAACAAAAATAAAAACATATGTTATTAGCAAAAGAAAACGGATTTCTTTGTAAAGAAGAAATAATCTTAAAATATTGTGTACCGAAACAAAAACAAAAATAAAAATAAATTTATTCTACAGAAGAATGAATTAAACACATTGGTATTAGCTAAAAGAAGAAAGAAAATAAAGAAATAAATATACAAGCAGATTTAATCACGCAAATGAAGCACACAACACAAACACTAACCCACAAGCGCACGTGCACACATTACACACCTATGGCTAATTAAACCATTTTAGGGTAGACTAATTAATCGATGAAGCCTTGTTGTACATGGCACTCATAAGAAAACAAAAACGTTTTTCTAAAAATATCTGTAACTTTATTTATACTCATAACAATTACAGGTACACTGATTTGGACCTAACATCCAAGAAAATAAAAAGTTACTTCTATGATTAAGAATTACAATGAAATTTCTTGAAAATAATTTCTTCACTGCGTCATTATCTGCTCGAAGAAATACTCCAAAGACTTCGGTAAAGAGGCTGCAATTGGACTGGAGCAACGACATTGTCACTCCTTCACTGCACGAACATTACTAATAATAGTTTTCGAAAGCGCCTTGAGTCATCCATCCAAAAAGATGGGAAGTCTTGATCGATGCATGTACTTGGGCCAGGGATGATCCCCTAGGAGTGCTGGCCGTCGAATCACTATATCTTAACCATGGTATCGATGAAAGATTTCACCTCCATAAAGAATCAGACCAATAAAACAGGCTTGACACATCAATATAAACTCATCAGATCTGAATAATCGGATTTGCGAGGACAGAAAACTCTCCAATCTCATGGCACCGCCAAAAGAACAAGAGGAAATTTATTCTCATAAAAGTATGATGATCACTAGATAATGGTGAAGGACAACGAGGTCTTGAGGATCCCCCCCCCCCCCCCCCCACCTCTCAGCGCCCAGATGGCAGCCGAAGGTGAGGGGACCTAAATTTCTCAGATGACGGCGGCGGCACAAGAAACCCTCGTTACATATGAAAAACAAAAAACGTTTGTACATGGACTGTGGGCTGCTCCAGTCCAGCATTTTTAGTCCTTATTCTTGGAATTATGTGTCCTGCAACTATATTCAAATTAATAGAAATTACTGATATTCGGAATACCTCATTATAGAACTATACATGTATTTAAGCATGGAATTACTTTACATGATTATCATGGAAATACCACTTGTTGGAACATACTTAAGGAAGCTAGTCGATTATCAGTGGAATACACTATATACTATTTATATTGGAAAGACTACCGGGGTACATTGATGATTGGAGCTAGATCATATAGTTAAATTGTTGGGGAACGCAGTAATTTCAAAATTTTCCTACGCACACGCAAGATCATGGTGATGGCATAGCAACGAGAGGGGAGAGTGTATGTCCATGTACCCTCGTAGACCGTAAGCGGAAGCGTTATAACAACGCTGTTGATGTAGTAAATGCGTCTTCACGATCCGACCGATCCAAGTACCGAACGTACGGCACCTCCGAGTTCAGCACACGTTCAGCTCGATGACGATCCCCGGACTCCGATCCAGCAAAGTGTCGGGGATGAGTTCCGTCAGCATGACGGCGTGGTGACGATGATGATGCTTCACCGGCGCAGGGCTTCGCCTAAGCTCATGACGATATGATCGAGGTGGAATATGGTGGAGGGGCACCGCACGGCTAAGGAACGATCACGTAGATCAACTTGTGTGTCATGGGGTGCCCCCCTGCCCCCGTATATAAAGGAGGGAGGGGGAGGTGCGGCCGGCCCTCCTAGGGTGCGCCTGGAGGAGTCCTACTATTGGGGAACGTTGCAGAAAATTAAAATTTTCCTACGGTTTCACCAAGATCCATCTATGAGTTCTACTAAGCAACGAGTCAAGGGAAAGAGTTTGCATCTACATACCACTTGTAGATCGAGTACGGAAGCGTTCGAGGGAGTGGTGATGATGAAGACGTTCCCAACGTGATTCCGATCACCAATGACCAAGTACTGAACGGACAGCACCTCCGCGTTCAACACACGTACGGGACGATGGCGTCTCCTCCGTCTTGATCCAGCAAGGATGAAGGAGAGGTTGAGGAAGACAACTCCAATGGCAGCACGACGGCGTGGTTGTTAGTCTGGCAGTTCTCGGCAGGCTTCGCTAAGCTTGCGTGGAGAAAGAGAGGTGTTGGGGAGGGGAGGGGCTGCGCCTTCAATTGTGTGTGCAGCCCTCCCCCCCACCCCTCTATTTATAGGAGGAAGGGAGAGGGGGCCGGCCCCCTCTAGATGGCATCTAGAGGGGCGGCCAAGGGAGGAGGAAAAGGGTGGCTTGCCCCCCAAGCTAGGGGGGCGCCCCCTTTGCCCTTTAGGGTTTCCCCTCCCCAAGCCCTAGCCGCATGGGCCTAGGTGGGGAGGCGCGCCCAGCCCACCAGGGGCTGGCTCCCTCTCCCACTTAGCCCATGTGGCCCCCCGGGAGGGGTGGCCCCTCTCAGTGGACCTCCGGAACTCTCCCGGTGGCCCCGGTACATTACCGGTATGCCCCCGAAACTTTCCGGAGTCCGTTTAACCACTTTCCATATATAAATCTTTACCTCCGGACCATTCCGGAACTCCTCGTGACGTCCGGGATCTCATCCGGGACTCCGAACAACATTCGGTAATCACATACTTGTCTTCCTATTAACCCTAGCGTCACCGAACCTTAAGTGTGTAGACCCTACGGGTTCGGGAGACATGCAGACATGATTGAGACGCTCTCCGGTCAATAACCAACAGCGGGATCTGGATACCCATGTTGGTTCCCACACGCTCCTCGATGTTGTCATCGGATGAACCACGATGTCGAGGGTTCAATCAACCCCGTATGCTATTCCCTTTGTCTGGCGGTATGTTACTTGCCCGAGACTCGATCGTCGGTATCCCAATACCTCGTTTAGTCTCGTTACGGCAAGTCACTTTACTCGTACCGTAATGCATGATCCCGTGACCAGACACTTGATCACTTTGAGCTCATTGTGATGATGCATTACCGAGTGGGCCCAGTGATACCTCTCCGTCATACGGAGTGACAAATCCCTGTCTCCATCCGTGTCAACCCAACAGACACTTTCGGAGATGCCTGTAATGCACCTTTATAGTCACCCAGTTACGTTGTGACGTTTGGTACACCCAAAGCATTCCTACGGTATCCGGGAGTTACACGATCTCACGGTCTAAGGAAGAGATACTTTGACATTGGAAAAGCTCTAGCAAAAGCGAACTACACGATCTTTGTGCTATGCTTAGGATTGGGTCTTGTCCATCACGTCATTCTCCTAATGACGTGATCCCGTTGTCAATGACATTTGATGTCCATAGTCGAGGAAACCATGACTATCTGTCGACCAACGAGCTAGTCAACTAGAGGCTCACTAGGGACGTATTGTGGTCTATGTATTCACACGTGTATTACGATTTCCGGATAATACGGTTATAGCATGAATAAAAGACAATTATCATGAACAAGGAAATATAATAATAATGCTTTTATTATTGCCTCTAGGGCATATTTCCAACAGTCTCCCACTTGCACTAGAGTCAATAATCTAGTTACATTGTGATGAATCGAACACCCATAGAGTTACGGTGTTGATCATGTTTTGCCCATGGAAGAGGTTTAGTCAACGGATCTGCGACATTCAGATCCGTATGCACTTTACAAATTTCTATGTCTCCATCCTGAACATTTCCACGGATGGAGTTGAAGCGACGCTTGATGTGCCTGGTCTTCTTGTGAAACCTGGGCTCCTTGGCAAGGGCAATAGCTCCAGTGTTGTCACAGAAGAGTTTGATCGGCCCCGACGCATTGGGTATGACTCCTAGGTCGGTGATGAACTCCTTCACCCAAATTGCTTCATGCGCTGCCTCCGAGGCTGCCATGTACTCCGCTTCACATGTAGATCCCGCCACGACGCTTCGCTTGCATACCGCAACCATCGCTCCACCATTCAACATATACACGTATCCGGTTTGTGACTTAGAGTCATCCAGATCTGTGTCGAAGCTAAGCGTCGGCGTAACCCGTTCTGACGAGCTCTTCGTCACCTCCATAAACGAAACATGTCCTTTGTCCTTTTCGGTACTTCAGGATATTCTTGACCGCTGTCCGGTGTTCCTTGCCGGGATTACTTTGGTACCTTCCTACCAAACTTACGGCAAGGTTTACATCAGGTGCAGTACACAGCATGGCATACATAATAGATCCTATGGCTGAGGCATAGGGGATGACGCTCATCTCTTCTTTATCTTTTGCCGTGGTCGGGCATTGAGCTGAGCTCAATCTCACACCTTGCAAACAGGCAAGAACCCTTTCTTGGACTGATCCATTTTGAACTTCTTCAAAATCTTATCAAGGTATGTGCTTTGTGAAAGACCTATGAGGCGTCTCGATCTATCTCTATAGATCTTGATGCCTAATATATAAGCATCTTCTCCAAGGTCCTTCATTGAAAAACACTTATTCAAGTAGGCCTTAATGTCGTCCAAGAATTCTATATCATTTCCCATCAAAAGTATGTCATCTACATATAATATGAGAAATGCTCTGAGCTCCCACTCACTTTCTTGTAAACGCAGGCTTCTCCATAAGTCTCAAGATAAACCCAAACGCTTTGATCATCTCATCAAAGCGAATGTTCCAACTCCGAGATGCTTGCACCAGCCCATAAATGGATCATTTGGAGCTTGCATACTTTGTTAGCGCCCTTAGGATCGACAAAACCTTCCGGCTGCATCATATACAACTCTTCCTTAAGATAACCGTTAAGGAATGCTGTTTTGACGTCCATCTGCCATATCTCATAATCATAGTATGCGGCAATTGCTAACATGATTGAGACGGACTTAAGCTTCGCTACGGGAGAGAAAGTCTCATCGTAGTCAATCCCTTGAACATGCCGATAACCCTTAGCGACAAGTCGAGCTTTATAGATGGTGACATTACCATCCGCGTCTGCCTTCTTCTTAAAGATCCATTTGTTTTCTATATTTCGCCGATCATCGGGCAAGTCACCAAAGTCCACACTTTGTTTTCATACATGGATTCTATCTCGGATTTCATGGCTTCTAGCCATTTGTTGGAATCTGGGCCGCCATCGCTTCTTCATAGTTCGAAGGTTCATTGTTGTCTAACAACATGATTTCCAAGACAGGGTTGCCGTACCACTGCAGTGCGGAGCGTGTCCTTGAGGACCCTCTGAGTTCGGTAGCAACTTGATCCGAAGCACCTTGATCATCATCATTAATTTCCTCTTACATTGGTGTAGGCATCACGGAACATTTTCTGAGTAGCACTACTATCCTGTTCAAGAGGTAGTACTTCATCGAGTTCTACTTTCCTCCCACTTACTTCTTTCGAGAGAAACTCTTTTCCGAGAAAGGATCCGTTCTTGGCAACAAAGATCTTGCCCTCGGATCTTAAGTAGAAGGTATACCCTATGGTTTCCTTAGGGTATCCTATGAAGACGCATTTTTCCGACTTGGGTTCGAGCTTTTCAGGTTGAAGTTTCTTGACATAAGCATCGCATCCCCAAACTTTTAGAAACGACAGCTTAGGTTTCTTCCCAAACCATAATTCATACGGTGTCGTCTCAACGGACTTAGACGGTGCCCTATTTAAAGTGAATGTAGCTGTCTCTAGAGCGTATCCCCAAAATGATAGCGGTAAATCGGTAAGAGACATCATAGACCGCACCATATCCAATAGAGTGCGATTACGACGTTCGGACACACCATTACGCTGAGGTGTTCGGTGGCGTTAGTTGTGAAACGATTCCACATTTTCTTAAGTGTGTACCAAATTCGTGACTTAAATATTCTCCTCCATGATCCGATCGTAAGAATTTTATCTTTCGGTCACGTTGATTCTCTACTTCATTCTGAAATTCCTTGAACTTTTCAAAGGTCTCAGACTTGTGTTTCATCAAGTAGACATACCCATATCTACTCAAGTCATCTGTGAGAGTGAGAACATAACGATACCCTCCATGAGCCTCAACGCTCATTGGACCGCACACATCGGTATGTATGATTTCCAACAAGTTGGTTGCTCGCTCCATTGTTAGGAGAACGGAGTCTTGGTCATCTTGCCCATGAGGCATGGTTCGCATGTGTCAAATGATTCATAATCTAAAGACTCCAAAAGTCCATCAGATGGAGCTTTTTCATGCGCTTGATACCAATGTGACCAAGGCGGCGATGCCACAAGTATGTGGGACTATCGTTATCAACTTTACATCTTTTGGTATTCACACTATAAACATGTGTAATACTACGCTCGAGATTCATTAGGAATAAACCATTGACCATCGGAGCATGACCATAATACATATCTCTCATATAAATAGAACAACCATTATTCTCGGATTTAAATGAGTAGCCATCTCGCATTAAACAAGATCCAGATACAATATTCATGCTCAAACTTGGCACCAAATAACAATTATTAAGGTTCATAACTAATCCCGTAGGTAAATGAAGAGGTAGCGTGCGACGGCGATCACATCGACTGAACCATTCCCGACGCGCATCGTCACCTCGTCCCTTTGCCGATTTCGCTTATTCCGCAGCTCCTGCTGTGAATTACAAATATGAGCAACGGCACCGATATCAAATACCCAGGAGTTACTACGAGTAATCGGCAAAGTACACATCAATTACATGTATATCAAATATACCTTTGGTGTTGCCGGCCTTCTTGTCCGCTAAGTATTTGGGGCAGTTCCGCTTCGATGACCCCTCCTTGCAATAAAAGCACTTTCGCCTCGGGTTTGGGTCCATTCTTTGACTTCTTCCGGCAACTTGCTTAGGGCGCGGCAACCTCCTTGCCGTCCTTCTTGAAGTTCTTCTTACCCTTGCCCTTCTTGAACTTAGTGGTCTTATTGACCATCAACACTTGATGTTCTTTCTTGATTTCAACCTCGGTGACTTGAGCATAGAGAACACTTCAGGAATGGTCTTTACCATCCCCTGCATGTTGTAGTTCATCACAAAGCTCTTGTAGCTTGGTGGGAGCGATCGAGGATTCTGTCAATGACCGCCTCATCGGGAGGTTAATGTTCAGCTGGGTCATACGGTTGTGCAACCTGGACATCTTCAAGATGTGCTCACCGATGTAACTGTTTTCCTCCATCTTACAACTATAGAACTTGTCGGAGATGTCATATCTCTCGACCCGAGCGTGAGCTTGGAAAACAAGTTTCAGCTCCTCGAACATCTCATATGCTCCGTGATGCTCAAAACGCTTTTGGAGCCCCGGTTCTAAGCTGTAAAGCATGCCGCACTGAACGAGGGAGTAATCATCAGCGCGAGTTTGCCAAGCATTCATAATGTCTTGGTTCTCTGGGACGGGAGCGTCACCTAGCGGTCCTTCTAGGACATATTGTTTCCTGGCAGCTATGAGGATGATCCTCAGGTTCCGGACCCAGTCCGTATAGTTCCTGCCGTCATCTTTCAGCTTGGTTTTCTCTAGGAACGCGTTGAAGTTCAAGTTGACATGAGCGTTGGCCATTTGATCTACAAGACATATCATTTAAAAGTTTTAGACTAAGTTCATGATAATTAAGTTCATCTAATCAAATTTAAATGAACTCCCACTTAGATTAGACATCCCTCTAGTCATCTAAGTGTTACACGATCCGAGTCGATTAGGCCGTGTCCGATCATCACGTGAGACGGACCAGTCTCGTCGGTGAACATTCTCATGTTGATCGTATATTCCATACGACTCGTGTTCGACCTTTCGGTCTCTGTGTTCCAAGGCCATGTCTGTACATGCTAGGCTCGTCAAGTAAACCCTAAGTGTTTTCGCGTGTGTAAATCTGTCTTACACCCGTTGTATGTGAACGTAAGAATCCATCACACCCGATCATCACGTGGTGCTTAGAAACGCATTTAACTTTGGCAACGGTGCACGATTAGGGGAAACACTTCTTGAAATTGTTGTAAGGGATCATCTTATTTACTACCGTCGTTCTAAGTAAACAAGATGTATAAACATAATAAACATCACATGCAATTATATAGTAATGACATGATATGGCCAATATCATAAAGCTCCATTGATCTCCATATTCGGGGCTCCATGATCATCTTGTCACCGGCATGACACCATGATCTCCATCATCATGATCTCCATCATTGTGCCTCCATGAAGTTGTCACGCCAACGACTACTTCTACTTCTATGGCTAACGCGTTTAGCAATAAAGTAAAGTAAGTTACATGGCGTTCTTCAATGACACGCAGGTCATACAAAATTAAAGACAACTCCTATGGCTCCAGCCGGTTGTCATACTCATCGACATGCAAGTCGTGATTCCTATTACAAGAACATGATCTCATACATCACAATATGTCATTCATCATTCATCACAACTTGGCCATATCACATCACATGACAATTGCTGCAAAAACAAGTTAGACGTCCTCTAATTGTTGTTGCATCTTTTACGTGGCTGCAATTGGGTTCTAGCAAGAACGTTTTCTTACCTACGAATAACCACAACGTGATCTTGTCAACTTCTATTTACCCTTCATAAGGACCCTTTTCATCGAATCCGCTCCAACTAAAGTAGGAGAGACAGACACCCGCCAGCCACCTTATGCAACTAGTGCATGTTAGTCGGTGGAACCGGTCTCACGTAAGCGTACGTGTAAGGTTGGTCCGGGCCGCTTCATCCCACAATACCGCGGAAGCAAGATAAGACTAGTAGCGGCAAGTAAATTGACAAGATCCACGCCCACAACCAAATTGTGTTCTACTCGTGCAATAGAGAACTACGCATAGACCTAGCTCATGATGCCACTGTTGGGGAACGTTGCAGAAAATTAAAATTTTCCTACGGTTTCACCAAGATCCATCTATGAGTTCTACTAAGCAACGAGTCAAGGGAAAGAGTTTGCATCTACATACCACTTGTAGATCGAGTACGGAAGCGTTCGAGGGAGTGGTGATGATGAAGACGTTCCCAACGTGATTCCGATCACCAATGACCAAGTACTGAACGGACAACACCTCCGCGTTCAACACACGTACGGGACGATGGCGTCTCCTCCGTCTTGATCCAGCAAGGATGAAGGAGAGGTTGAGGAAGACAACTCCAATGGCAGCACGACGGCGTGGTGCAGTTGGTATGGCAGTTCTCCGGCAGGGCTTCGCCAAGCTTGCGTGGAGAAAGAGAGGTGTTGGGGAGGGGAGGGGCTGCGCCTTCAATTGTGTGTGCAGCCCTCCCCCCCCCCCCCACCCCTCTATTTATAGGAGGAAGGGAGAGGGGGCCGGCCCCTCTAGATGGCATCTAGAGGGGGCGGCGGCCAAGGGAGGAGGAAAGGGGTGGCTTGCCCCCAAGCCAAGGGGCGCCCCTTTGCCCCTTTAGGGTTTCCTCCCCAAGCCCTAGCCGCATGGGCTCAGGTGGGGGCGCGCCCAGCCACCAGGGGCTGGCTCCTCTCCCACTTAGCCCATGTGGCCCCAGGAGGTGGCCCCTCCGGTGGACCTCGGAACTCTCCAGTGGCCCCGGTACATTACCAGTATGCCCCGAAACTTTCCGGAGTCCGTTTAACCACTTTCCATATATAAATCTTTACCTCAGGACCATTCCGGAACTCCTCGTGACGTCCGGGATCTCATCCGGGACTCAACAACATTCGGTAATCACATACTTGTCTTCCTATTAACCCTAGCGCCACCGAACCTTAAGTGTGTAGACCCTACGGGTTCGGGAGACATGCAGACATGACCGAGACGCTCTCCGGTCAATAACCAACAGCGGGATCTGGATACCCATGTTGGTTCCCACGCGCTCCTCGATGTTGTCATCAGATGAACCACGATGTCGAGGGTTCAAGCAACCCCGTATGCTATTCCCTTTGTCAGACGGTATGTTACTTGCCCGAGACTCGATCGTCGGTATCCCAATACCTCGTTTAGTCTCGTTATCGGCAAGTCACTTTACTCGTACCGTAATGCATGATCCCGTGACCAGACACTTGATCACTTTGAGCTCATTGTGATGATGCATTACCGAGTGGGCCCGATGATACCTCTCCGTCATACGTAGTGACTAATCCCTGTCTCGATGCGTGTAAACTCAACAGAATCTTTCGTAGATTCCTTTATTGCACCTTTATAGTCACCCAGTTACGTTGTGACGTTTGGTACACCATTAGCATTCCTACGGTATCCGGGAGTTACACGATCTCACGGTCTAAGGAAGAGATACTTGACATTGGAAAAGCTCTAGCAAAACGAACTACACGATCTTTGTGCTATGCTTAGGATTGGGTCTTGTCCATCACGTCATTCTCCTAATGACGTGATCCCGTTGTCAATGACATCGATGTCCATAGTCGAAACCATGACTATCTGTCGACCAATGAGCTAGTCAACTAGAGGCTCACTAGGGACGTATTGTGGTCTATGTATTCACACATGTATTACGATTTCCGGATAATACAGTTATAGCATGAATAAAAGACAATTATCATGAACAAGGAAATATATTAATAATGCTTTTATTATTGCCTCTAGGGCATATTTCCAACACCTACTCCCACCGGGAATAGGACTCCCCCCTCTTGCCTTGTTGGAGAAGGAAAAGGGGAGAGGGGAAAGAGGGGGGCGCCGCCCCCCCTCTCCTTGTCCTATTCGGACTAGGGGAGGGAGGCCTGCCCTCCTCTTCTCCCTTATGGCCCATTAAGGCCCAACATCCCCGGGAGGGTTCCGTAACCCCGGTGTTCCGGAAAATTCCCGATTTCATCCGGAACCATTCCGATATCAAAATATAGGCTTCCAATATATCAATCTTTATGTCTCGACCATTTCGTGACTCCTCGTCATGTCCGTGATCACATCCGGGACTCCGAACAAACTTTGGTACATCAGAACTTATGAACTCATAATAAACTGTCATCGTAACGTTAAGTGTGCGGACCCTACGGGTTCGAGAACTATGTAGACATGACCTAGAACTATTCTCGGTCAATAACCAATAGCGGAACCTGGATGCCCGTATTGGTTCCTACATATTCTTCGAAGATCTTTATCGGTCAAACCGCATAACGACATACGTTGTTCCCTTTGTCATCGGTATGTTACTTACCCGAGATTCGATCGTCGGTATCCAATACCTAGTTCAATATCGTTACCGGTAAGTCTCTTTACTCGTTCCGTAATACATCATCTCACAACTAACTTATTAGTTGCAATGCTTGCAAGGCTTATGTGATGTGTATTACCGAGAAGGCCTAGAGATACCTCTCCGACAATCGGAGTGACAAAACCTAATCTCGAGATACGCCAACCCAACATGTACCTTTGAAGACACCTGTAGTACTCCTTTATAATCACCCAGTTACGTTGTGACGTTTGGTAGCACCCAAAGTGTTCCTCCGGTAAACGGAGTTGCATAATCTCATAGTTACAGGGAACATGTATAAGTCATGAAGAAAGCAATAGCAATATACTAAACGATCAAGTGCTAGGCTAACGGAATGGGTCATGTCAATCACACCATTCTCCTAATGATGTGATCCCATTAATCAAATGACAACACATGTCTATGGTTAGGAAACATAACCATCTTTGATTAATGAGCTAGTCAAGAAGAGGCATACTAGTGACTATATGTTTGTCTATGTATTCACACATGTATTATGTTTCCGGTTAATACAATTCTAGCATGAATAATAAACATTTATCATGATATAAGGAAATAAATAATAACTTTATTATTGCCTCTAGGGCATATTTCCTTCAGTCTCCCACTTGCACTAGAGTCAATAATCTAGATTACATAGTAATGATTCTAACACCCATGGAGTCTTGGTGCTGATCATGTTTTGCTCGTGGAAGAGGCTTAGTCAACGGGTCTGCAACATTCAGATCCGTATGTATCTTGCAAATCTCTATGTCTCCCACTTGGACTTGGTCTCGAATGGAATTGAAGCGTCTCTTGATATGCTTGGTCCTCTTGTGAAATCTGGATTCTTTTGCCAAGGCAATTGCACGATATTGTCACAAAAGATCTTCATTGGTCCCGATGCACTAGGTATGACACCTAGATCGGAAATGAACTCTCTCATCCAGACTCCTTCATTTGCTGCTTCTGAAGCAGCTATGTACTCCGCTTCACATGTAGATCCCGCCACGACGCTTTGTTTAGAACTGCACCAACCGACAGCTCCACCGCTTAATAAAAACACGTATCCGGTTTGCGATTTAGAATCGTCCGGATCGGTGTCAAAGCTTGCATCGACGTAACCATTTACGACTAGCTCTTTGTCACCTCCATATACGAGAAACATATCCTTAGTCCTTTTCGTGTATTTCAGGATGTTCTTGACCGCTGTCCGATGATCCACTCTGGATTACTTTGGTACCTTCCTGCCAAGCTTATTGCTAAGCATACGTCAGTCTGGTACACAGCATTGCATACATGATAGAGCCTATGGCTGAAGCATAGGAACATCTTTCATTTTCTCTCTATCTTCTGCTGTGGTCGGGCATTGAGTCTGACTCAATTTCACACCTTGTAATACAGGTAAAAAACCTTTCTTTGCATGGTCCATTTTGAACTTTTTCAAAACTTTATCAAGGTATGTGCTTTGTGAAAGTCCAATTAAGCGTTTTGATCTATCTCTATAGATCTTGATGCCCAATATGTAAGCAGCTTCACCGAGGTCTTTCATTGAAAAACTTTTATTCAAGTATCCTTTTATGCTATCCAGAAATTCTATATCATTTCCAATCAATAATATGTCGTCCACATATAATATCGAAATGCTACTGAGCTCCCACTCACTTTCTTGTAAATACAGGCTTCTCCAAAAGTCTGTATAAAACCATATGCTTTGATCACACTATCAAAGCGCTTATTCCAACTCCGAGAGGCTTGCACTGCACCATACAATTGATCGCTGGATCTTGCACACTTTGTTAGCACCCTTTGGATCAACAAAACCTTCTGGTTGCATCATATACAACTCTTCTTCTAGAAATCCATTCAAGAATGCAGTTTTTACATCCATTTGCCGAATTTCATAATCATAAAATGCAGCAATTGCTAACATGATTCGGACAGACTTAAGCATCGCTACCGGTGAGAAAGTCTCATCGTAGTCAACCCCTTGAACTTGTCGAAAACCTTTCGCAACAAGTCGAGCTTTATAGACGATTACATTACCATCGGCGTCAGTCTTCTTCTTAAAGATCCATTTATTCTCAATAGCTTGCCGATCATCGGGCAAGTCAACCAAAGTCCATACTTTGTTCTCATACATGGATCCCATCTCAGATTTCATGGCTTCCAGCCATTTCGCGAATTTGGGCTCACCATCGCTTCTTCATAGTTTGTAGGTTCGCCATGGTCAAGTAACATGACTTCCGAATAGGATTACCGTACCACTGCAGTGCGGATCTTACTCTAGTTGACCCACGTAGTTCGGTAGAAACTTGATCTCAAGTTTCATGATCAATATCATTAGCTTCCTCACTTATTGGTGTAGTTGTCACAGGAACCGGTTCTTGTGATGAACTATTTTCCAGTAAGGGAACAGATATAGTTATCTCATCAAGTTCTACTTTCCTCCCACTCACTTCTTTCGAGAGAAACTCTTTTTCTAGAAAGATCCGAATTTAGCAACGAAAATCTTGCCCTCAGATCTGTGATAGAAGGTGTACCCAATAGTCTCTTTTGGGTATCCTATGAAGACACATTTCTCCGATGTAGGTTCGAGCTTATCCGGTTGAAGTTTCTTCACATAAGCATCGCAGCCCCAAACTTTAAGATACGACAACTTTGGTTTCTTGCTAAACCATAGTTCATAAGGTGTCGTTTCAACGGATTTTGATGGTGCCCTATTTAACGTGAATGCGGCCGTCTCTAAAGCATAACCCCAAAAGCGATAGCGGTAAATCAGTAAGAGACATCATAGATCGCACCATATCTAGTAAAGTACGATTACGACGTTCGGATACACCATTTCGTTGTGGTGTTCCGGGTGGCGTGAGCTGCGAAACTATTCCGCATTGTTTCAAATGCAGACCAAACTCGTAACTCAAATATTCTCCTCCACGATCAGATCGTAGAAATTTTATTTTCTTGTTACGATGATTTTCCACTTCACTCTGAAATTCTTTGAACTTTTCAAATTTTTCAGACTTATGTTTCATCAAGTAGATATACCCATATCTGCTCAAATCATCTGTGAAGGTGAGAAAATAACGATACCCGCCGCGTACCTCAACATTCATTGGACCACAAACATCAGTATGTATGATTTCCAACAAATCCTTTGCTCGCTCCATAGTTCCGGAGAACGGCGTTTTAGTCATCTTGCCCATGAGGCACGGTTCGTAAGTACCAAGTGATTCATAATCAAGTGATTCCAAAAGTCCATCAGTATGGAGTTTCTTCATGCGTTTTATACCGATATGACCCAAACGGCAGTGCCACAAATAAGTTGCATTATCATTATCAACTCTGTATCTTTTGGTTTCAACACTATGAATATGTGTATTACTACTATCGAGATTCAATAAAAATAGACCACTCTTCAAGGGTGCATGACCATAAAAGATATTATTCATATAAATAGAACAACCATTATTCTCGACTTAAATGAATAACCGTCTCGCATCAAACAAGATCCAGATATAATGTTCATGCTTAACGCTGGCACCAAATAACAATTATTTAGGTCTAAAACTAATCCCGATGGTAGATGTAGAGGTAGCGTGCCGACCGCGATCACATCGACTTTGGAACCATTTCCCACGCGCATCGTCACCTCGCCCTTAGCCAATCTTCGCTTAATCCGTAGTTCCTGTTTCGAGTTGCAAATATTAGCAACAGAACCAGTATCAAATACCTAGGTACTACTGCGAGTATTAGTAAGGTACACATCAATAACATGTATATCACATATACCTTTGTTCACCTTGCCATCCTTCTTATCCGCCAAATACTTGGGGCAGTTCCGCTTCCAGTGTCCACCGCTTGCGGTAGAAGCACTCGGTTTCAGTGCTTAGGTCCAGACTTGGGTTTCTTCTCTTGAGTAGCAACTTGTTTGTTGTTCTTCTTGAAGTTCCCCTTCTTCTTCCCTTTGCCCTTTTCTTGAAACTGGTGGTCTTGTTAACCATCAACACTTGATGCTCCTTTTGATTTCTACCTCTGCGGCTTTTAGCATTGCGAAGAGCTCGGAATAGACTTGTCCATCCCTTGCATATTATAGTTCATCACAAAGCTCTTGTAGCTTGGTGGCGATGATTGAAGAATTACATCAATGACACTATCATCGTGAAGATTAACTCCCAGTTGAATCAAGTGATTATTATACCCAGACATTTTGAGTATGTGTTCACCGACGTAACTATTTTCCTCCATCTTGCAGCTATAGAACTTATTGGAGACTTCATATCTCTCAATCCGGGCATTTGCTTGAAATATTAACTTCAACTCCTGGAACATCTCATATGCTCCATGACGTTCAAAACGTCGTTGAAGGCCCGGTTCTAAGCCGTAAAGCATGGCACACTGAACTATCGAGTAGTCATCAGCTTTGCTCTGCCAGACGTTCTTAACGTCGTCAGTTGCATCAGCAGCAGGCCTGGCACCCAGCGGTGCTTCCGGGACGTAATTCTTCTGTGCAGCAATGAGGATAATCCTCAGGTTACGGACCCAGTCCGTGTAATTGCTACCATCATCTTTCAACTTTGCTTTCTCAAGGAACGCATTAAAATTTAACGGAATAACAAAGACGAGCCATCTATCTACAGTAAACATAGACAAGCAAAATACTATCGTGTACTAAGTTCATGATAAATTTAAGTTCATTTAATCATATTACTAAAGAACTCCCACTTAGATAGACATCTCTCTAGTTATCTAAGTGATTACGTGATTCAAATCAACCAAACCATGTCCGATCATCACGTGAGATGGAGTAGTTTCAATGGTGAACATCACTATGTTGATCATATCTACTATATGATTCACGTTCGACCTTCGGTCTCCGTGCTCGAGGCCATATCTGTATATGCTAGGCTCGTCAAGTTTGACCTGAGTATTCCGCGTGTGCAACTGTTTTGCACCCGTTGTATTTGAACGTAGAGCCTATCACACCCGATCATCACGTGGTGTCTCAAAGACGAAGAACTTTCGCGAACGGTGCATACTCGGGGAGAACACTTCTTGATATTTAGTGAGAGATCATCTTATAATGCTACCGTCAATCAAAGCAAAATAAGATGCATAAAGGATAAACATCACATGCAATCAATATAAGTGATATGATATGGCCATCATCATCTTGTGCTTGTGATCTCCATCTCCGAAGCACCGTCGTGATCACCATCGTCACCGGTGCGACACCTTGATCTCCATCGTAGCATCGTTGTCGTTTCGCCAACTATTGCTTCTATGACTATCGCTACCGCTTAGTGATAAAGTAAAGCAATTACATGGCGTTTGCATTTCATACAATAAAGCGACAACCATATGGCTCCTGCCAGTTGCCGATAACTTGGTTACAAAACATGATCATCTCATACAATAAAATATAGCATCACGTCTTGACAGTATCACATCACAACATGCCCTGCAAAAACAAGTTAGACGTCCTCTACTTTGTTGTTGCAAATTTTACGTGGCTGCTACGGGCTGAGCAAGAATCGTTCTTTACCTACGCATCAAAACCACAACGATAGTTTGTCAAGTTGGTGCTGTTTTAACCTTCGCAAGGACCGGGCGTAGCCACTCGGTTCAACTAAAGTGAGAGAGACAGACACCCGCCGGTCACCTTTAAGCAACGAGTGCTCAAGCGGTGAAACCAGTCTCGGCGTAAGCGTATCGTAATGTCGGTCCGGGCCGCTTCATCTCACAATACCGCCGAACCAAAGTATGACATGCTGGCAAGCAGTATGACTTATATCGCCCACAACTCACTTGTGTTCTACTCGTGCATATGACATCAACGCATAAAACCTGGCTCGGATGCCACTGTTGGGGAACGCAGTAATTTCAAAATTTTCCTACGCACACGCAAGATCATGGTGATGGCATAGCAACGAGAAGGGAGAGTGTATGTCCACGTACCCTCGTAGACCGTAAGCGGAAGCGTTATAACAACGCGGTTGACGTAGTCGTACGTCTTCACGATCCGACCGATCCAAGTACCGAACGCATGGCACCTCCGAGTTCAGCACACTTTCAGCTCGATGACGATCCCCGGACTCCGATCCAGCAAAGTGTCGGGGATGAGTTCCGTCAGCACGACGGCGTGGTGACGATGATGATGCTTCACCGGCGTAGGGCTTCGCCTAAGCTCCGCGACGATATGATCGAGGTGGAATATGGTGGAGGGGGGCACCGCACACGACTAAGGAACGATTACGTAGATCAACTTGTGTGTCATGGGGTGCCCCCCTGCCCCCGTATATAAAGGAGGGAGGGGGAGGTGCGGCCGGCCCTCCTAGGGTGCGCCTGGAGGAGTCCTACTCCCACCGGGAGTAGGACTCCCCTCTGCCTTGTTGGAGAAGGAAAGGGGAGAGGGAAAGAGGCGCCGCCCCCTCTCCTTGTCCTATTCGGACTAGGGGGAGGGCGCGCGGCCTGCCCCCGGCCCTCCTCTTCTCCCTTATGGCCCATTAAGGCCCAACATCCCCGGGAGGGTTCGGTAACCCCGGTGTTAGGAAAATTCCCGATTTCATCCGGAACCATTCCGATATCCAAATATAGGCTTCCAATAGATCAATCTTTATGTCTCGACCATTTCGTGACTCCTCGTCATGTCCGTGATCACATCCGAGACTCCGAACAAACTTCGGTACATCAAAACTTATGAACTCATAATAAACTGTCATCGTAACGTTAAGCGTGCGGACCCTACGGGTTCGAGAACTATGTAGACATGACCTAGAACTATTCTCGGTCAATAACCAATAGCGGAACCTGGATGCCCATATTGGTTCCTACATATTCTTCGAAGATCTTTATCGGTCAAACCGCATAACGACATACGTTGTTCCCTTTGTCATCGGTATGTTACTTACCCGAGATTCGATTGTCGGTATCCAATACCTAGTTCAATCTCGTTACCGGTAAGTCTCTTTACTCGTTCCGTAATACATCATCTCACAACTAACTTATTAGTTGCAATGCTTGCAAGGCTTATGTGATGTGTATTACCGAGAAGGCCTAGAGATACCTCTTCGACAATCGGAGTAACAAAACCTAATCTCGAAATACGCCAACCCAACATGTACCTTTGGAGACACCTGTAGTACTCCTTTATAATCACCCAGTTACGTTGTGACGTTTGGTAGCACCCAAAGTGTTCCTCCGGTAAACGGGAGTTGCATAATCTCATAGTTACAGGAACATGTATAAGTCATGAAGAAAGCAATAGCAATATACTAAACTATCAAGTGCTAGGCTAACGGAATGGGTCATGTCAATCACACCATTCTCCTAATGATGTGATCCCATTAATCAAATGACAACACATGTCTATGGTTAGGAAACATAACCATCTTTGATTAATGAGCTAGTCAAGTAGAGGCATACTAGTGACTATATGTTTGTCTATGTATTCACACATGTATTATGTTTTTGGTTAATACAATTCTAGCATGAATAATAAACATTTATCATGATATAAGGAAATAAATAATAACTTTATTATTGCCTCTAGGGCATATTTCCTTCATAAATTACAGCCCTAATGTTGATCTATATAATTAGAGGAATTTACACTTTATTATAACGCGTTGCTCGCAAGCGCGTGCTCCGGGACACAACGGGTAGAATCCATTAACAGACAAATATGATCGTGGTTGGTTATTTCGTCTGTAGTCTATCCCGGAAAAACTAGTTGAAAAGACTAGGAATCTTATCTGTATAAGAGGTGGACTCTTTGAAAAGAGAATATAAGAAGGTCCCTACCCCTTAACCTCATACATGCGAATTGTGAGCGGCACCACGGATAATAACAGAGGAATAGGGGGTAGATCACAAACCCGAAATTTCTTACACTTATAAAGAAAAACCCAGTCCATTACGTGGAATGTCGGTTGTCAAGTTTAGTATTTTCTTTTCGAAAACTTCCAATATATTCATTTTTTATTAGTGTAGTACAACGAACACTAGAAATAATAAAAATTACATCCAGATCCGTAAACCACCTAGCGAGCCGACAGCGCGTCGCTGTCGCCTCTCCCTCATTGGAGGCGGGCAAAACATCTTGTAATACACAGTCAGGAAGTTGTCGTGCTAAGGTCCCATAAGACCAACGCACAAGACTAACAACCGTCGCGATGAAGAGTAGCGTAGTTCAGAAGTTCCAACCTGAAGACCCATGAACATAGACGAACGACGACCAGACCCGAGCAACTCCATCAAAGATATATCCGCCAGATACACCACTCAACACGCCCACCGACGATACTAGGCGCACCACCGAAACGGGGACTGGGCGGTGAGGCCTTTGTTTCATCTTCAGTGAGCCACCGCTGTCCCGCCTTCCTGAGCAAAACACCTGAGCAGAACACAAACTCTAACAAAACTTGAGAAAATATCTAAAAACGGAGCCCTCCCACCGGCATGGGCCGGGATCCACTCCGCCCCCATGGCTCTAAGGCCACCGAAGACGAGGCGGACCGGTGACGGCTATCAGCCAGATTATTATGCATGGGGTGCTTCAGTCCAGAGAAAAAACGACTAGCACGGAAAATGATTTCAGGTGATTGATTCCACAATGTAGTGTGTATAAATTTCTTAAAAGTCAAACTTTGCAAACATTGATCAAGTTTACAGCAAACGAAAACTATTTCTATTTATAATTTCAAAAATATAAAATATGAAACTACATCTTATGTTGAATCTAATGATATATATTTAACGGTCTAGATGACATGATAAAAGTTTGTGAGGTTTAACTTTTAAAAATATATATATACACTATGCTATGTTATGGAGAGAGAGAGAGAATATGTGAGAATATGTTAAAGGGTCGCCACCGATTACAAAAGTCAACTAGAGCTTCTGACTGTGCTGCACCGCGCCCGTGCCGCCCTGTAGCCATGCACACAGAGGCGTGTCCGACGCACACCCCCAGCGCTCCCCGCCACGTGCGACGCATTTTAGGACACCGGCCGCAAGGTGCAGTTATATATACTCTCCATCGAGGCGTCCATCCATAGGCGACCCAGCGCGCGATGGCCTACGAAGCTCGGCATTTGCTCGGCGGCGGCGGCCTGGATGAGTTGCAGCGGTTCTTCCTCGACGCCGGCCGCGTCTCCCTGCTCGCCGGCTGGGTGGTTGTCACCTACTCGTTCGGCAATCCGGCCGCGGACGCCGGGCATGTCTTCCTCGGCTTCGCGCTCCTGCTCCTTGGCGTCCTCTTGCTGACGCTCTCGCCCGCAGCCTACCAGTTCCCCTGGGTTGCGCGGGTCGTCACCGTCGTGGCAAAAGCCGTCTTGAACCACCTCTTCGCGCCGGCAAACTAGCAAGCAACCTTTGGGACCTCGGAGATGCGTCAGTGTTAGTGGCGATCAATAGTACAATAAGGATATATAGCTACAGCCACTGTTAGTCTGTTACCCTCTTGGCCTTGGGTAATTCGTGTCCGTGAGCATCGATTTAATGTTTAGTTGATTGTGCTGTAAATTTAATAATCCTACCATTTCCATGTGCTTGTATAGGCAAGTGAATAAATTTCCCTCCGGTTCCCGTAGCCGTCTAGCCGATGCACTACCTTTTAAGGACCAAAGGAGAACAGGCTATCTGATGATTATTAGTGGATGATTGCCGCCGAAAACATATTAGGCTTCATTTGGTTGCAGGGGAGATATTTCCAGGTACTGGACGAGGCGCAGAAAGAACAGGGGATGGATGCGTTCGGCTGTGCTGGTCTACCGAACTGGGTGTTTGCGTTATGGGCTGCTAACCATGTGGACTGGCAATGGGCATAAGTATAGTGTATATATATATTTTTTATGAATTATTGTGCAGGCCACGGCATGGTTTTGCCCGTGAGTAGCTCCGCCAGTGGGTACATCCCGGATCTTGTTGCCGGTGAGCTCCCTTTGGATATGCATCCCTGCCATTACCGTCGCCTTCATGGCCACCACCAACAGCAGTTGCCGCCATCGGCAGCCTCCCTTGTGGCGTCACCTAGTTGGCAGGAGTTTAACTAGATCTGACTAATGGAGGGTCTAAGAGCATCTCCAGCCATTGGCTCCCCATGGGGCTCGAAAAGTCATCGGCTGGGGTGACCCGGCGCTAAAAATCGGTTTGGAGGCGATCGGGTTCCCAGCCACCGCCCCCGGGTCGCCCCAGACGCCCTTTTTTAAACATTTTTGAAAAAAAATCGGCTAAAATTTGGCAAACATGACAAAGATTCAGCAAACAAGACATAAACTTCGGCGTTCTACATTTTTTTACATAGAAAACATAAAATTTACTTAAAGAAAACAAAGAGCCGCGACTACAGGCCGAAGAACTCGCTGAACGAGGCGATGTCGCCGTCGTCGCTGCCGTCGTCATCGTCCTTCTCCTCCTTCATGCTGCCGGACCCCGGCCCGGGGTCACCCTGGCGGACAGGGTTGGCCAGTGGCGGCGCGTTGTCGTCGCTGTCTTCAAGCACGATGACGCCCACTTCGTCGCGCCCACCGCGGCGTGCGGCGATCTCCGCCAGGGCGCGGCGCTGGCGCTCCATCTCCAGCCGCGCCCAATCTTCCCGTGCCCACTTCATGGCCGCGTCGTCGTCGAGCCACGGCTCCGTCTTCACATCGGCGAGGCCCGGCTTCGTCTTCGGCTTGACGAGGCGGGGAGGAGCCGAAGAGGAGGCACGTCCGCCCTCGTTGATGACGATGCCGGCGCCGCGGGTGAGCCGGCCAAGCGGCGTTTTCGCGGGCTCGGCCTTGACGTTGAAGTGCGTCGGCGACCCGGAGGAGTGGGAGGAGGTTCGGGAGGAGAAGGAAGAGGAGCCGGTCCTCCTCAGCATCCATTGGCCGCCACTCCGACGGGGCACCGGGGCGGCCGGGTACGTCAGCGGCGGGTCGTTGCCGCCCTCGAGGTGCTCGAGGACGGCAGCGTGCGGCCGGGGGCGCCGCACCAAAGGCGGCGGCCGTAGCTATTTTTGCTCCCCCGCACCACCTGCGTGTTGTTGATGGAGGCTAGCCGCTCCGTCTGCCGGCGTTCGAAGTACGCCGCCCACGCCTCGTGGTTGCCGGTGTCGTACTCCGGGAGGGCCCGTTGCTCCCCCATCAGAGACGCCCGCGGACACTCGATCTCGGCGTGGAAGTAGTCGGTGCGCGTGACGTCGGGCAGCAGGGGACGTGGACGCCGCCGGCACCGAGTCTTCACCGCCCCGGCGCGCTCATGTCCGGAGGCGCCGGGTAGTTGGCTTCGTGCAGGAGATGGGCTTCCCACTCGTGTAGAGAGCGGCGGCCGAAGCCATTGGCCGCCGCCCCATCGCCGGGGAACCTTTCGCCCATCGTCTGTGGCATCTGTGAACGGGGAGTGAGAGGAAAGAGAGCTCATCGGCGGCGGCTGTGCACGGGGAGAGAGAGAGAGAGAGGGGCTGCGGGCGGGTGTGTCCACCGGCGAGGGAGGTGCTGCTTTATATAGCGTCCGGGGGGTGGCGTCGTGTGTACATGTGGCGGGATGGGGTGTGTCACCTTACCGCGCTCCCGTGAGGAATCAATGGAAAGCTGACCGGCGGCAGCCTTGGCATTGATTCCCTGTGGGAAACCGAGGCGATGTGAGGACGACGAGGCGCGGGGGTCGCTGACTCGGCGGGCCCGCCGTTCTTTCGCACCAAAAATGATTGCCCCGGCGCCCCCGGGCGGCCCCCAGCGCGCCGGGTTCAGCTTGGGTCCGCCGGCGCCAGTTTCGAGCCTAACCGGCGAAAAATGGGCTCCTGGGGGCGCGA
Source organism: Aegilops bicornis (assembly GCA_021605145.1). Taxonomy (NCBI): domain Eukaryota; kingdom Viridiplantae; phylum Streptophyta; class Magnoliopsida; order Poales; family Poaceae; genus Aegilops; species Aegilops bicornis. The sequence continues at coordinate 769,616,734 of CM038675.1, forward strand.
CTGGGCCGTTTTTTGGGCGCCGGCGCAGAAAAAGGGGCCTGGGGGGACTGTTGGGGTCGCGGCTGGAGATGCTCCAACCCTGCGGCTGCAGCTGCCACCGGCTTTCCACCCAGGGATGGGCCGGGATCCCGAGAGGATCCCTGGCTGCGAAACGAGCCCCTAGGAGATTAGGATGCACTTACTTTTTGGTGCTGCAAAGAGGTTATGCCCTATTTAGGACACCCATTGGAGATTCTCTAATACCTAGCATGTCGAAATCTTTGAAGTAACTGATATGTTGGAAGCGTCTAACCATCAGGCGCTGAAAAAACTGTTCGCATCAGTCATTTTGTTTCATGACCGTCCGATCCTCATCCAACCGCCCATAGTTGACCTTCTTCCTCTCAACCGTATTATTCCTCCAGTCACGATCTGATCCATCAACCGCCAACCTACCCCTCCCTACCCGTCTACCTCCACCCCCCGTGGCCGGCGGGCGGTACTACGCACCGTGTCGCCGCCCTGCCCTCTCCTCATGCCCCTACCATGTTGAGTTACATATCTTGCTTTGTAATTTCCCGCTATACAACTCAAATTAATTTAAACTGGAAACAGATCATAAGAGTTACGTTAGTGTCGTGTCTTTGATGTACCCATATATGCATGCTTATGTTTATGTTTGCTCTAAGGTTGTTATTTGTCAAGATTTACAATTTGACAGAAATTTAGAAGATTGCAGTTTGTCTTCATTGCTTTGTTGATCTGTTCTTACATTTTTTAACTTGGTGATTTCTTATCATTTACAAGATTTGGATTATCTGAGTCTTGTTTCTTGAATTTGTTGATATGTTCATATATGTCTCTAACTAGATTACTTATTTCCGGTTTTGTTTGAATTCTGAACTATGCAGTTCTGAACTATGCAGATGCAGATCTTTGTGAAGACCCTCACTGGCAAGACCATCACACTTGAGGTTGAGTCATCTGACATGATTGACAATGTCAAGGAAAAGATACATGATAAGGAGGGAATCTCACCATATTAGCAACGGCTCATCTTTGTTGGCAAGCAACTCGAGGACGGGCGGACGCTTGCTGATTACAATATCTAGAAGGAGTCGACACTCCATCTGGTGCTCAGCCTCAGGGGTGGTGTCGGTGCAAAACGACACCTATGAGATCACAAGAATCCCTACTACGGTTGGTGGGGCGCGGGATCGTGAGAAGAGCAGGTCTAACAAGAAGCACACGGATCGTTTACCCAGGTTCGAGCCGCGAGGATGCGTAATACCCTAGTCCTACTTTGGTGGGTGTATTTGAGTGTTCTTGAGCTAGCTATGGGGTGCAACTTGCCCAAAAGAGCCGAATCCCCCTCCTTTTATAGTCGAAAGGGGCTGCCACAGTGGCACACATGAGGTGGAAAGGTCTACAGTGCTGCGAGCTTATCGCCTGTATTACAAAACAAGGCACATTTAATGCATCGCTTAGGTGTCCCTTAGCTTTATCGGGGACGGGAACGAGGCCCGTCCCGTCCGTCGCCGCCTCGCCTTGCTTCGACACGCGCCCAGGCCAGCGATGCATGCGGCACCATGTAGGCAGGCAGGCAGCTGAGGTGGCACGGTGGTAGGGTCTTCACGAAGATCTGCATGCCGAAGCTTGCTGAGTTGGCTTGGGAGCCGCATGTTTCCACGCAGGTGCCTGCTCAGCTGGTTGGGCTGGCAGCTGCATGCGAACAGCGGCGAAGTCTTGGTCGATGCAGGCCTGGCCGTGGCCCCGCTGATGTCCTCGACAAGGGCCTTGCCGTGGCGTTGCAGTTGCCCTCGGCAAGGCGCTTGCCGGGGGTCTTGCGGATTTCCTCGGCTAGGATCCCGCCGAGGGTCGCCGTCTTCTGGTCCTCATCTGATCTCATATGCTTATGATCTTGACAAAGATCTGCATGCCACCACGGAGGTGCCTCCCGAGCCTTGGTTCCAACGTAGTCGTTGGCGGCGTTTGGAACTCTTGGGCTCAAGGGTGGCTCACTCCGCTGGTGTTGGGCGAGCTGCCCCGGCAAGGCTCTTGCCGGGGCTGCTGAGGCTGCCCCGGCAAGGGTCTTGCCGGGGGAACCTGCTCCGCCCCTCTTCTCTTTGGGTTCTTGGTCTTGGCGTCGCCTTGCATTTTGGCTTCTCTCCGGCTTCCCTCTTCTGCCCTGCTTGGTGTGGCCGTGGCGCGTGGCTCTGACTGCCCGTGCACAAGTAAAGGAGTCAAAAGGAAAACCCCTACTTTTGTACACTTACAGGTGGTATGCAGATATTCGTGAAAATCCTCACTGGAAAGACCATCACACTTGAGGTAGAGTCTTCGGATACAATTGACAATGTCAAGGCAAAGATACAGGACAATGAGGGAATCCCACCGGATCAACAATGGCTCATCTTTGCTGGCAAGCAGCTTGAAGATGGCCGGACGCTTTGCTGATTACAATATCCAGAAGGAGTCGACCCTCCATTTGGTGCTTAGGCTCCGGTATGGTATGCAGATATTTGTCAAATACACTACTAGGGAAAAGCCTAGCAGTAGCGCAGGTTTTTGGCAACCAGTAGCGCGGGTGGTAGCGCTACTAGTACGACGCTACAGCTAAAGGTTAGCAGTAGCGTGGGTTTACCCGCGCTACTACTATATCCACTTAATAGTAGCGCTTCCTAGAAAGGGCGCTACTGGTAATACTAGTAGCGCTTCGCGCAGCCCGGACTATTACTATTATTCAGTATTATATTTCTTTTTTATTTCATGTTGTATTCATACACCTTTATACAAGTTTTCATACAGCAGCAATTTAGAGATTGTTTTTACATCATAATGACATGAGTTATTACATCACTGGATGAAAGAACCGTGGACTAGTTTCAAGTGGATGGACATCCACTTGAAACTAATCTGCGGTTCTTTCACCCAATGATATAATAAATATCATCGTCATCATCATCATATCGTTATCAACTTATCATCATAATACATCATTGTCATATAACACCTCCTCGTGATCATCATTTTCATCAATGAGACATCATATAGCAAGTTGGTCACTAGTCATAATCATAACTCCTCCTCATCATCATCAACTCTAACACATTGTACCACATAATAACACATTGTACCTAGGACCTACTTCTCTCTCATAGGACCTACTACCTTCTCTTAGGTAAAATAGCATAAAACAAGATAGGCCCTGACTCTCCATTATGGAGAATGGAGATTATCCTGTCACCAATTCTTGCCCTTCGCACAATGTTGCTTCCAAGTAGCTCCCTATGATTGACCATACATTTTTTCCAATCTTTGATTGTCATGTCTTCATCGGTTTTAGAAATCCGATATGGACAGGAGTGATTCGTAGGATGACCTGGCCGTATGTTCAAAACATCAAGGCAACCTTTCTGAAACATCAGATGAGGCACACAATCCTTTGGGATTTTCTGTTGAAAAACATAGTAATAACTTAATGGTTAGCAATGTAGTTCAGTTTTAGAAGAATTTATGCAAAAGATGCACGGATGTTGTAATAGTAAAAAAATCTTACCATGGCATCTCAATGGATGTTACCGTAGTTCAACACGTGCACTAGTGGCACGTATTGACCATAATGTGGAGGAATTTGATAATAGCTATTGTAGTTCTCAAGATCAGTAATAAATGAGATCAGATGATTTTTCTCCTGATCAGTTAATTCTGAGCCATCGGTGTAGTAGGTTCTATCTACCATCTTCTGCACATTCTTTGAATAATGAAAATAAGCTATCAACGGAAATAAGTTGTCAACTATTTTGAAATAAACAATATAAATTACTTAATAACTATGTTTGAGAAACTCACATTGCGGTAGAATTGGAAGCATACCAACAAGGACCCAAATGTCCATATTGTCTTTGGCGATGTCAGGATCACCATGATCCATGGTGACAAGCATACCCTCATGAAAATCATACATCTTGCAAAGTACTTCCCAATTCGGGCAACCAAAATGGGTTACCCTCTCATAATTGTACAGATTTACTTCAAAATCCATACCATGATGGGTCCTCAGGTGAATTTTCTTTGTTTACATACTTTCATGATCTTCAAAATTCATCCTCTCCAAGACATAGCGTCTTGCATGGCATGGGATAAGCTAGTCGAATTGTAAAAGACGAAAATTACATGTTGAAGTCGTGCTTAATTATGAAAAAAAACATTGTCGTCGTTCGTACCGTTTCAACATTGAAGGTCTCCTGGAGCTTAATGCTGAAGCACTGACCTTCGTCCAGGTGAGGCCTGCCGTACAGACCTCGGTCGTCGTTGCACCAGTCGCACTCCCCCGGGAGACTTTCGTCGTCCGATGATGACATTTCCTATGTTCATAATTCAAAGATTAAACTTGTACAATTAAATATATGTACTACAAAAACTAAATTAGATCATTATTATTCATCACGGGTTGACTCGTCGAGTCTTTTCTTGAAAACTCTCAGCTCAGGTGGTGTATATGTTCGATCGTCGTCGATGGTCGCTCCTCCCATCGTCCCCGAGTGCATTACACCAAAATTTCTAGCACATGGGAACGAAGGAGAAGCGACCCCCACGACAACAGTCGGGATTCTTCGTCCTCTCATATATGATGGAGACTCTCCCTCACTAATTCCTCTCTGACATTTGCGACCGTCGGTGATGGTCGTTACTCCTCATTCCCCTAGTGCATAACAAAGGTCTAGCACAAGAAGAAGGAGAAACGACCCCCACGACAACAGTCGGGTGTGACAGCCTGATTTTTGGCCCTTTCTTTTTCTTTTGTTTTTCTGAGGTGTTTGCTTGAGTTTTCTTTTTCCGTGGCTTTGTGGTCTAGAAACTGAAGAAGATGCCCTCTTCTTTGTTTCCAGAGTGGCCTGTCATTCCCAAACCCTTCCCTAGACCCTGTCATTTTCATCCTAGCCCAAATCCCAATATTATTTTCATTGGGAATATTCCTTTTCTATTAAAGGAATAACTCAAATTGCCATAGGTTGTGAAGCAACCTTTATTTCCTTCACTCCTAAAATTCCCAAATAATTCTCATAAATTATTTGGGTCATATATTTCTCAAATATGGAAAAATATTTCATTTGTCATGTTTATCATCATGCTCAAATAATTCATTCCATTTTCTGCCCTAAATGGCACATTGTGAAGCAAGTGCTATTTTCCTTTTCCCAATTGACCTCAAACTCCTTGGACACCTTTTACTGTCCATATAATTTCCACATGCCAAAATGCAACCTCATTTTCCTAGTAATTATTTAATTATGATTTTCCAAAGTTTCTATCCAGAAAGAAGCTTTGTGAAGGAGGTGCAAGCTAGGCATATCCAAATGAGTTACCATTTTGCATGATCCCTCACATCATCATACCATAGCCTTCCACCAAAGTAGATCTCATATCATGACTCCATGAGAGCTCATCTTCAATTCTTTGATTCTGTCCAAAATTTCAGTTTGTGAAGCAAGTATATTTTATCTTGCTCCATTATGGCTGCCAATTTTTCTAGGCCTTCTATTATCCATATAACCTACCTCCACCCATTTTGGGCATGGTTCATCAAGCCATTATTCCTCTAGGATTTTTGCAAGTTTCTGTCCAAAGGAGATGTTTGTGAAGCAAGTACCATTTTGGATGGTCCATTTGGTATGAGCTTTCTACAGCATCTTTATATGTCCATATCATGAGGATTTGCCAAGTTGCATCACATTCCATAACTCCATGTGAGTGCATCATCCAAATCAAGTTTCTGGACCAAAAATGCAGTTGCAAAGCAACCCTATTATTTATTGGTCCATTTCTTCTCTAAATCTCCAGTATTGTAGTTCTTCCTTAGTTAAACCTCCCATACAACTCCTTTGACCCCAATCAAGTCTCTGTGTATCAGCAGTGCTCGTCCAAGTTTACTACAGTAAACTTCAGAGCTTGATTACCATTTAACCACAATGCCATTTCTTACCATTCCACCGCAGTTGAAACCTATCTTGGAAGGACTTCACCACAGACAAGGTTTTCAGTACTCCCATGCCCTCCATGTGCGTTGTCTCGTGGTGACCGCGCAGTTGGCATCTCTGATTTCCGCGCTCTCATGCGCGATGGCAGCGTCGAGCGCCGTTTACGCTTCGTCCGCTTCCCCTCGTCGTCTTAAGCGTGTGTGGCGTGTTCCTTGGCTTCACCTCATCGCCGCCGATCACTGGACCCGCTCTCCCCTCCGGCAGCTTGCTCACCGACGCAAACCGCCGTGTGCCCATGGGCGCACAGTGGCCGTTTGGATCTGTGAGTGCCCTGGCCGCTTCCTCCCCGTGCTCCGGCGTCGCTCTGCCCCGTGAGGACCTCAACTATGTCTCCCTCATCGCCTGCCCCTGAGTTCATGCGCGCGCACACGCGTCCGCGGCGACGCCAGCTCGCCTCCTCCTCCCTTGCCTATATAAGCTGCCCCGAGCACGTTTCTCCTCACTAATCGACCTAACGTACTCCTCTTCCCCTCCCCGTCCACTTCCTCGAGTCCCGGAGTTCCTCCTCACCGCCCATTGCCGCCTTGGCCACCGCCGGTTGTCGACTACATTGGCACAAGCCCAAGCCCCTCCCTCTCTTCCTCCACCACCTCGGCCCTCCCCTAGTACTCTATGGCCACTCCAGCGCTTCCTTTCCCTCCCCGGTGGCTCTGTTCTTGAGTTCATTGGAGCAGAAGGCCCTCGTCTCATGGCGCCCATGTTGCCATCGCCCTGGTCCACCCCACCGTCCGTGGATGGGCCCTGGAGATGCGTCGGAGTCCACTGAGCCCATCCATGTGTGTAGCCTCGTCGGAGATGCCCTGTAGCTCCGGCATGCCTCGTCGGGGCCGGCTCTGCCTCGGCCAGGCGCGTGCACGAGCGAGGAGAAGAAAGAGACGACGACCCCCCTGCCAATAGGCCGTGGGCCCCGCGCGTCAGCCCCTCAACCGTTGACCCCGCCGTCCACATCAGATAAGTGGAAACGCGTTTCGTCTAAATACGTTTTCGTTTAGTGAAAGCGTATTTCTGTCTTAGTGCGGAGGCAAATGCATTTTCTTTATGAGAAAGCGTATTATCATTTAAGTACGGCTAGAAATACGTTTTCTCTCCTGTGAAAGCGTATCTTCTGAGAATGTGTTTTCTGTTTTTCAGCTCAGGGGCCTGTTTGTAGAGTTATTTTTACATATTGGTCCCTGAACTTCGTCGGGCTATAACTTTTCGCTCGCAACTCCGTTTTAGGTGAATCCAAAGCCCACGTCTTCGTTTCGTTGAGACCGTTCTGTTGGTCACCTTTTCACCATGTTTTTCCATTCTTAAAATGACCATTTTGCCCCTGCACTTATTCAGCCCATCTGAGAGAGTACGTTTTCCGGCAATTCTTTCCGTGAGCTTCTCGCACTTCTTCTCGGTGATTTCTTCCACCCCAGGCAAGCCACACCCTCCATTTGCATGATTGCCATGCAGTGACATGGTTTCTTTATTTAAACTTGTTTAAAATATTGTTCTAGCTACTTGTGATTTGTTCATGGCATTTCTGGGAGTATTGTTTTGATCTTGCTACTGCCATGATATTGCTTGGAGTTCTAGGACTTATATTTTGATGATTATGTGGATGACATGTGCCTTAGGATTCTTAGTGGCTATTATGATTATTTCCATGATGGTATCTGTTATTATACTTTGGAATATTACTTTGGATATCATGCTGCCTTTGGATTATTAGTGGTCAGTATGATTATTTTCATGATGTTAGTTGATGTTCTGTTGCTTGGAGTATTATTTTGGGAGATGATGTTTACACGTGGATCTTAGCCGAATAGCTTTATTCTTGTTATTGGAGTAGTAGGATTATGGTTTTCGGATTCATCATGACAGTAGTGTTGTGCTACTCTTGGAGTATTTTGAGATGATGATATTATGCTTGGATTATTTGTTGGATATTGCTATGACTTGGATTCTAGGTTGATAGATGATACCGGAGTATCAGTTATATTTTTGGGGATATATTCCGTCATTAAGTTGGTCAGGTGCCACCGAACCGGGCTTTCTCCAGTGCAACCACATTTGCCTTTATGGGAAGGCCCTAATGCGGTCTATTGTAGTGCCTCTTGATGTCTACTACACAACCTTCTTCTTGTAGATGTTGTTGGGCCTCCAAGTGCAGAGGTTTGTAGGACAGTAGCAAATTTCCCTCAAGTGGATTACCTAAGGTTTATCAATCAGTGGGAGGCGCAGGTTGAAGATGGTCTCTCTCAAACAACCCTGCAACCAAATAACAAAGAGTCTTTTGTGTCCCCAACACACCCAATACAATGGTAAGTTGTATAGGTGCACTAGTTAATGAAGAGATCGTGATACAAGTGCAATATGGATGGTAGATATAAATTTTTGTAATCTGAAATATAAAAACAGCAAGGTAGCAAGTGGTAAAAGTGAGCGTAAACGGTATTGCAATGCTAGGAAACAAGGCCTAGGGTTCATACTTTCACTAGTGCAAGTTCTCTCAATAATAACATAATTGGATCATATAACTATCCCTCAACATGCAACAAAGAGTCACTACAAAGTCACTAATAGTGGAGAACAAACGAAGAGATTATGGTAGATGCGAAACCACCTCAAAGTTATTCTTTCCAATCAATCAGTTGGGCTATTCCTATAAGTGTCACAAACAGCCCTAGAGTACGTACTAGAATAACACCTTAAGACACAAATCAACCAAAATCCTAATGTCACCTAGATACTCCAATGTCACCTCAAGTATCCGTGGGTATGATTACACGATATGCATCACACAATCTCAGATTCATCTATTCAACCAACACATAGAACCTCAAAGAGTGCCCCAAAGTTTCTACCGGATAATCAAGACGAAAACGTGTGCCAACCCCTATGCATAGGTTCATGGGCGGAACCCGCAAGTTGATCACCAAAACATACATCAAGTGAATCACGTGATATCCCATTGTCACCACAGATACGCACGGCAAGACATACATCAAGTGTTCTCAAATCATCAAAGACTCAATCAGATAAGATTACATCAAGGGGATAACTCAATCCATTACAAGAGAGTAGAGGGGGAGAAACATCATAAGATCCAACTATAATAGCAAAGCTCGCGATACATCAAGATCGTGCCAAATCAAGAACACGAGAGAGAGAGAGAGAGAGAGAGAGAGAGAGATCAAACACATAGCTACTGGTACATACCCTCAGCCCCGAGGGTGAACTACTCCCTCCTCGTCATGGAGAAGCGCCGGGATGATGAAGATGGCCACCGGTGAGGGTTTCCTCTCCGGCAGGATGCCGGAACAGGGTCCCGATTGGTTTTTGGTGGCTACAGAGGCTTGCGGCGGCGGAACTCCCGATCTATTCTGTTCTCCGAAGTTTTTAGGGTATATGGAGATATATAGGCGGAAGAAGTACGTCAGGGGAGCCATGAGGGTCCCACGAGGGTGGAGGGCGCGCCCTAGGGGGGTGGGCGTGCCCCCCTACCTCGTGGCTCCCTCGTTGCTTTCCTGACGTGCACTCGAAGTCTATTGGGTAGCTTTCCTTCCAAAAATAACTTCTCCAGAAGGTTTCATTCCGTTTCGACTCCGTTTGATATTCCTTTTCTTCGAAACACTGAAACAAGGGGGAAAAAAGGAACTGGCACTGGGCTCTGGGTCAATAGGTTAGTCCCAAAAATAATACAAAAGTATTTAATAAAGCCCATAAACATCGAAAACAGATAATATAGTAGCATGGAACAATGAAAATTATAGATACGTTGAAGACGTATTTCCTCTCGCCGGTGCCTCCAACTAGGGAAGGTTATGGCGTGCGGTACCCTAGCCTAGTAAGCAAACATAACCTTGTGTGCCCATTGTTGTTGTTGTACCCGGGTTGTCCCTGTGTGGGACCATTTATTGTTTTGGCCATGACGGTGGCCGTTGTGTCTTTGGTAGACACGAGGCCACCCAGGACTAGCTCAGTGGGGAGTGAGTCGGAGTGGCCGGGAGAGTGTCATGGCAGTAGATCGGTTCTGTCGGAACGCCGTTGGTCCACTCAAATGGGAGTGCGAGGCCATGGGTTCCGTGGTGTGGGTACAGTGCGCTACCTCTGCAGAGTGTATACTAAATCTATCGATAGCCGCGTCCTCGGTCATGGGCGTTCGTACTAGGTCACACCGTTTGATCAACACTCACATGACGGAACGACTGATACGTCTCCAATGTATCTATAATTTTTGATTGCTCCATGCTATATTATCTACTGTTTTGGGCAATATTGGGCTTTATTATCCACTTTTATATTACTAGTCGTCAACCCGTGCATCCGCACGGGCTAGTTTAGTAATGACCTACTATTATGACTTGACCTACAAAACAAAATATGGGTTAAAGTTTTGAGACTATATTTTATTTATTGGGAGTAAGGAAATCGAGAAGTTCCAAATTTCTATTGGAATCGTTCCATCTTTTCCTCTGACCATATAGGTTTAACATTCAAGTCTTATCATAGTTATTATGTAATACTTCAATGTACTTCAAATAATAGAATAAGAAATGTAGCATATACTCAAATATTCTCTATGGAGATAAACAAAAAAATTAATTATTTAATCACTTCGAAACTTGGTATTTAATGACTTCAACACATAACATATAAAAATTGTCATTGTTAGTTCACCTACACGTTCGTGGACTAAATAGGAAGTACAGTTTCTATATAAGATGAAAGATCCTCATAAAATCAACAAAAAAAACAATTTGTATTTTTAAATGAGAAGAGGAATAGATGCAGACATCAGAGATCATTTTATTACTTCTTTTCTTGTTACATAATTTTCTCACGAAAAGGGAAAAGCCTAGTCTGCAATTGATATATTCCAAAAAATCAAATCATGCATAAAGAAACTAGTCACGTGGTTGAGATTCTGTACATGTTTCAATGGTTGCATTTTTGTGCATCTCATTTTCTTCCATCATATCATAATGTGTTGATCTAAACATGTCCAGTTTGATTATATTAGTCATTTCCTAAAAGCAAAATGCTAATATATTAACGTGTAGACAAAAGTATACCAATAGCTTATTGCAATAATTTTGTATATAATGAATCCGAAGCGAAATTGGAATCCAAATTGAATGAACGAAAATACTGAAACATTATTTACCTAAAATAGTATTAGTTGAACCAAACAAAACTGAATGCAGATGCCTCATCTCCAATGTCTGTCACCCTGTATATGTGGTTCCTACAAATTAGCATGCATATTATTACGAAAAACTTTCAAACTTTTTCTAAGCGACTCCAGCTCAACATGGCATTAACGGAGACAAAACATAATCATGTTCACGTCCCAAAAAATTAATTGATCGAGAACAGTGAAAAAGAAGTAAATATGTGTCTTGATGTAGATTATTGTTATCTCGTACACGTTCAATGCTATTGTTTGTATGTAAGATTGACCTTTATAACTTGCTACACTGGAATCTGGTTGCATCCAGTTGGGTACCCGAGGTGCATTGGTTTGACTACCATTGAGTTTTTTTCATACGTTCACATAGGTTTAGGTTATTGGGCACATAATGTGATTATGCTGCAAAATATCGACCAAAACATGTTTAACATATCCATCTCCTCTCCAAACAGACCATGCTTTCATCATATTATTAACCTAGCTTAACTTGCAAATGTTACATTGCATCAACTGATGTGAAGTTCAGTCGTTGCTTACAAAATTTACATTGCATCTTTAGTAATGCAAATTCAGTACCCTAACAATCAGAAAAACAATTTGAGTGAAGATAAGCAACTCTAACCTGAACCTCCGATGCATTATGCATTGTAAAGGTTGGCAAGATAGTGACTTGATGATATATGATTCATGGGGCTATTTTTGCATGGCGGGATTGCCATAGTTCTGCTCCAATTTAGCGTCAGACATTCAGAAAATGTCTATAAGAATCTTTCCAATTTATTGATCGGGTGGCTTGCCTGGATAAGATAAAATGTCTGTGTACCAAAGTCGATTCTGTGGAACATTAGCATTTGTTGTCTTGCAGACAATAACCTGTACCCAACAACGATGCTATCCTGGGAAACAATTCACTGGTCGTCCTAGAAAGAAATTACACAAAACATACAAAACATGCCTAATTAGAATTAGAAGGGAAGTTGTGATTGCACTCCCATATAGACCATCTATCCTCCGTCCATTATAATCCCTGGAGAAAACAAAATCAACTGCATATTGATGCTTGGAAGCTGAAAAGAAACAAAGAATCAGCTGGAATTCTTACAAAACTCATCAAATCAGGCGTAGCATAGAACTTGACAAAAAATGCGCATATAAGATAGAACTTCAGAATGTACCTGCTGAAGGTACCTGCCTAGTTAATTAGTTAATGAACTAATTATCTTCCTTTGCTGAACGTACCTGCAGACAAATAGCGCAAGGAGGTGCATGGCAAACAGAAATAGTAATTAAATGACAAAACTATTAACATGCTGTCTTCCCAATAACAGTACTCTGAATTTGGTCAAGAGAAAGAATAACAGATTGCTAGTTTGCGACATCCCGGGGAAAGTAGTGTGTATATCTCTACCACATAACTTAAACGTATTAACAATATTCAAGGTAAAACACAATTATTTGACAGCCTGGATGAAGGAGTATTTACCTCAAACTGAGAGAGCATCTGATAAAATCTTCTCGCGTGCTTGCCAATGAGAGGAATTCTTGTAAGTGGCAGACATTACAGGCTTTGAATTTGCCATGAAAGCAATCAGGATCATGGTGCCTTGGGGTAATTAGTACTCCCTCCGTTCCTAAATATAAGTCTTTTTAGAGGTTTCAAATGGACTACAATATACGTATGTATATAGACATATTTTAGAGTATAGATTCACTTATTTTGCTCCGTATGTAGTTACTTGTTGAAATCTCTAAAACGACTTATATTTGGGAATGGAGGGAGTAGTTGACTGGATGGTACACGATGGTAGTTCAAAGCAAAGGATGGAGATTCTCACTTAGCGGCGACAACAGTAATGAGCAGGTGCACCGCTCGATCGACGTGACGCCACCTCCGCCTCGTTGACAGCTGTGTACCAGGTCGTGTCCACCCTGTTATGGTCCTGTGGAGGATTGGGAGAAAAGGAGGGTAGAGATGGAGGCTCATGAGCGTCGCCACACATGTGATTGAGGAAGCGCGAGGGCGACACCGAGGTTGTGGCGGCGGCTGAGATAAAGGAGATGTCATGAGAGAAACAAAATCAAGCGGGTTGGGTGAGATGTGATCTCATGCGTACATTGTTAGTTGCATGGTCCAGAATTTTAGGAGCGGTAGGTTTTCTTGTTAGTTTTATTTACACGTGAGGGAGGGAAAGGTCCACCATTAGAATCCTTGGACGTGAAGGCTGGGTCAGTTTAAGAAAAGAAGAGGTTTACGTGCAGTTTGAGTCCTGTTGGGACTCTATTTTTTTGCTAGGGAATAGCACAAATAATCGTAGGTGGGGCTAATCTAAACCATAATATATTGGTCCCACCAAATCAACAGTCTCTAATTACTAATTAACGTGAGAATTTCAGAAGACTATGTGTGTATTTGTGGGATATACCGTTGGAAATACAAAGTTCTATGAATGTATGATGCAATTAATTTTCACAGAAATACCGAAGAGTTTCGTCTTGCTTTTGTCATTGAAGATATGCCGCCCACAACATTTGAAAATATTTTCGGATCATTTCATTTTTCATTATTGAATTATCCACTACTAACAGAAACATTAATGCAAAAGTTGTTTTACCATGAGTACATGCAGACATTTGATTCTGGTTGGTGAGAATGATCCGATCCACGCCCATGCTCTGTCAAGAAATATGTGATATTGAAGCCATATATGTTACGTCAAAATAGATTTATGTACTTCTTTCTTAAATTTATTTATTAACAAAATGAATTTTCATTTATTTTAACTAATGATCATATTTCTAGAAATTTCTGTTTCATGTAAAGTAGGGGTTATAGCTACTTTAGTTTACCAAAACATGTATGCATATTGGTATATCAATTGATAATAGTGTATGTGTGTGTGTGTGTCTATCATTTTTCTACTGCAGATAGCAATAAGTCTACTTTTATTACCCTGCGTGAACATATTGGTACGGAAATTTCAGCATCCGAAAACATATTCAATATTTATTTCTCCTAATTGTTATAAAAAACTTTGTACATATGTATAGTTATCACATCGTGCATCAAAGTAAAAGTGAATTTCACTCCCCCATCCAATTATATGAAGTACCCAAACATAAAGTACAGGCGGAGTGATATCTACCTTTGTCTGTGTCCGATGGCATTGATGCAGCCGCCATGCACAGGTAAACCAATATGCATCCGGCATTGGAGCTGCAAGCCTGCTGCCGGCCAGTACTCGAAAGCATCTCCTGGCAGCGGCATGAGCCTCCGTAGGTACTTCACCTGGTCGAGAACAATTTGCTCACGAACGCCTGAGATCGTGGACGTGCCATCCGGTCGTCTTTGGCAACCGATCTGCATGTTTCCTTGTCCTTGAAGTAGATGTCTAGTTAGTATTTTTTTTCTTCGTGCAGATCACTTGTTTGCAGATGTAAACATTCACACTTGTTTTTCCCTCTGAGAATCCGAAAAATATCCACATGTCCGTTTCGAGAATAAAAAAATTAAGATCTATTCCCTCCGCTCCAAAATAAATGTTGTGGTTTTAATCAAAATTTGAACTAAAACCATGACACTTATTTTGAAACAAAGGAAGTATTAAATAAGAAATTCGAAGTTAGTCAACAAATTTACATGAGAAAGGTTAAAATTATCATACCAATTGGTCACAGCGTATTTTTTTTGTAAAACCTTAAATCTTGTGGGATACTATTTATGTCAAGCCTCAAATCTTGAGGCATACGTCTAGTGCATGCTTAAAGAAATTAGCTAGAGTCTGTCATGCATATTGCCAGCAGAAAATACTGCTTACTTACCATCCGTCCAATATTGGGTTGGTCTTAAAAATTACGCGGTTGCTAGGGAGTCTAGTGGAACCAACGCCTGCGTCACATATTTTGGAGGTTATTTCTATAGATGAGATCTGAGTACATGGGGCCAACGGAAGATTGGCTTCTGAAGCATCTAATGGACGTGCATGAACGTAGGAGGCAATTTCTCCTCCAACTTGCAACATGCCCAATCAATTGGAGGCAAGACATGCATGTTGACTGGAGGCAAAACGTGATGTGAAGTATTACGGCAAGAGTTGGGAAGAGATTAGATGTGTTTTTACCTCTGTTTCAATTTTTTATTAGGAAGGAGACGAAAAAGGGAGGAGTCCATGCAGGTCACGCAAGTGGAATAGATGGATCGGTGGTTATCATCTCGCGGCTGCAAATTAATCATTTGTTAATCTAATGGATGAAATTTGCTAACCGTCGAAATTAACGTGGAGCCTCGTATGGTGCCTCCAATTAGTAAATATAAGATTTTTAGGACTAACCTATTAACCGGAGGCCCAACCCAGATTTGCTGTTTTATGCCTATTTCAGTGTTTCGAGGAAAAGGAATATCAAACGGAGCGAAATCAACTGGAGAAATTATTTTTGGAAGGAAACCTACCAGATAGACTTGGACCCTACGTCAGGAGATGAGCGAGGTGCTCACGAGGATGGGGGGCGCGCCCACCCCCCTAGGGCGCGCCCTCACCCCCCTAGGACACGCCCCCTGCCTCGTGGGGCCCCCGTAGCTCCACCGACGTACCCCCTGCATCCATATATACCTACGTATCGAAAAACTTCCAGAACAGAGATTAGATCGGGAGTTCCGCCGCAAGCCTCGAGCCACGAAAACCAATCGGGACCCTGCTCCGCACTGCCGGAGGGGGGAACCTCACCGTGGCCATCTTCATCATCCCGGCGCTCTCCATGACGAGGAGGGAGTAGTTCACCCTCGGGGCTGAGGGTATGTACTATTAGCTAAGTGTTTGATCTCTCTCTCTCGTGTTCTTGATTTGGCACGATCTTGATGTATCGCGAGCTTTGCTATTATAGTTGGATCTTATGTTTCTTCTTCCCCTCTACTCTCTTGTAATGGATTGAGTTTCCCCTTTGAAGTTATCTTATCGGATTGAGTCTTTAAAGATTAGAGAACACTTGACGTATGTCTTGCCGTGCGTATCTGTGGTGACAATGGGATATCACGTGATTCACTTGATGTATGTTTTGGTGACCAACTTGCGGGTTCTGCCCATGAACCTATGCATAGGGGTTGGCACACGTTTTCGTCGTGATTCTCCGGTAGAAACTTTGGGGCACTCTTTGAGGTTCTATGTGTTGGTTGAATAGATGAATCTGAGATTGTGTGATGCATATCGTATAATCATACCCACGGATACTTGAGGTGACATTGGAGTATCTAGGTGACATTAGGGTTTTGGTTGATTTGTGTCTTAAGGTGTTATTCTAGTACGAACTCTAGGGCTGTTTGTAACACTTATAGGAATAGCCCAACCGATTGATTGGAAAGAATAACTTTGAGGTGGTTTCGCACCCTACCATAATCTCTTCGCTTTGTTCTCCACTATTAGTGACTTTGAAGTGACTCTTTGTTGCATGTTGAGGGATAGTTATACGATCCAACTATGTTATTATTGTTGAGAGAACTTGCACTAGTGAAAGTATGAACCCTAGGCCTTGTTTCCTAGCATTGCAATACCGTTTACGCTCACTTTTATTACTTGTTACCTTGCTGTTTTTATATTTTCAGATTACAAAACTTATATCTACCATCCATATTGCACCTGTATCACCATCTCTTCTTGAACTAGTGCACCTATACAATTTACCATTGTATTGGGTGTGTTGGGGACACAAGAGACTCTTTGTTATTTGGTTGCAGGGTTGCTTGAGAGAGACCATCTTCATCCTACGCCCACTACGGATTGATAAACCTTAGGTCATCCACTTGAGGGAGATTTGCTACTGTCCTACAAACATGTGCACTTGCAGGCCCAACAACATCTACAAGGAGAAGGTTGCGTAGTAGACATCAAGCTCTTTTCTGGGCGCTGCTGTCGGGAGGCTAGGTAAGTGAAGGTATATATTTAGATCTTGCAATCGAATCTTTTTGTTTCTTGTTTTAGCACTAGCTAGTCTATTTTATAAAAGAAAACTACAAAAAAATGGAATTGAGTTTGTCTCATACACTTCATCTTTTTAATATCTTTCGTGAGTATGATGGAAAGGAAAATTGTGCCAAAGTGTTAGGAGAAGAACACATTAAATTGTTTGGCACTAAATCTATGAATGATTAGCATGTTTGCAATGTTGTTAGTATGAATTCCTTCAATATCCATGATGCTAATGATATGCAAAGCCACAAGCTTGGGGAAGCTATGTTTGATGATATTTTTTGTCCCCCAAGCTTTGATGAGCAAATTTACTATGATGAAAGCATGCCTCCTATCTATGATGATTATTGTGATGACACGTGTGCTTTAAATAATAATGATAACCATGAAACTTGTCATCTTGATCTTAATTTTCAATCACATGATAGTTATTTTGTTGAGTTTGCTCCCACTATTATTCATGAGAAGAATTTTTCTTATGTGGAGAGTAGTAAATTTTCTATGCAAGTAGATCATGAAAAGAATGCTTTAGGTGCTGGTTATATTGTTGAATACATTCATGATGCTACTGAAAATTATTATGAGGGGGGAATATATTCTTGTAGGAATTGCAATAATATCAAGTTTCCTCTCTATGTGCTTAAAATTTTGAAGTTATGCTTGTTTTACCTTCCTATGCAAGTTGATTCTTGTTCCCATAAGTTGTTTGCTCACAAAATCCCTATGCATAGGAAGTGGGTTAGACTTAAATGTGCTAGTCATATTCTTCGTGATGCTCTCTTTATGTTTCAATTCTTATCTCTTATGTGAGCATCATTGAAATCATCATGCCTAGCTAGGGGCGTTAAACGTTAGCGCTTGTTGGGAGGAAACCCAACTTTATTTTAGTCTCTTGCTTTTTGGTTCTGTTTAGTAATAAATAATCCATCTACCTTCTGTTTAGATGTGGTTTTAGGTTTTAATTAGTGTTTGTGCCAAGTAGAACCTTTGGGAAGACTTGGGTGAAGTCTTTATGATCATGCTGTAAAAAACAGAAACTTTAGCGCTCACGGATTAGCTTCAACTTTTTACTGGAGAGTGCTATTTAGTTGATTCTTTTTGCAGATGATTACTAGAAAATTCCTCAGTTCCACCAATTTATTTTAGAATTTTTGGAGTTCCATAAGTTTGCGTTAGTTACTGATTACTACAGACTGTTCTGTTTTTGACAGATTCTGTTTTTCGTGTGTTGTTTGCTTATTTTGATGAATCTATGGCTAATAAAATAGTTTATAATCCATAGAGAAGTTGGAATACAGTAGATTTAACACCAATATAAGTAAAGAATGATTTAATTACAGTACCTTAAAGTGGTGTTTTCTTTTCTTTCGCTAACGAAGCTTACGAGTTTTCTGTTAAGTTTTGTGTTGTGAAGTTTTCAAGTTTTGGGTAAAGCTTCGATGGACTATGGAATAAGGAGTGGAAAGAGCCTAAGCTTGGGGATGCCCAAGGCACCCGAAGATAATATTCAAGGATAACAAAGCGTCTAAGCTTGGGGATGCCCCGGGTGGCATCCCCTCTTTCGTCTTCGTTCATCGGTAACTTTACTTGGAGCTATATTTTTATTCACTTCATGATATGTGTTTTGCTTGGAGCGTCATTTTATTTTCTTTAGCTTTTCTTGCTGTTTGAATAAGGTACCAAGATCTGAAATTATTAAATGAGAGAGAGTCTTCACGTAGTTGCATAATTATTAGGCTACTCATTGATCTTCACTTATATCTTTTGGAATAGTTTGTCATTTGCTCTAGTGCTTCACTTATATCTTTTAGAGCATGGTAATTTGCTTAAATAATCCTAATATGCTAAGCATACAAGATTTGTAAGAATTCTTATGAGTGTGTTGAATACTAAGATAAGTTTGATACTTGATGATTGTTTTGAGATATGAAGATGGTGATATTAGAGTCATGCTAGTTGAGTAGTTGTGAATTTGAGAAATACTGGTGTTAAAGTTTGTGATTCCCGTAGCATGCACGTATGGTGAACCGTTATGTGATGAAGTCGGAGCATGATTTATTTATTGATTGTCTTCCTTATGAGTGGCGGTAGGGGACGGCGATGGTCTTTTCCTACCAATCTATCCCCCTAGGAGCATGCGCGTAATACTTTGCTTTGATAACTTGTAGATTTTTGCAATAAGTATATGGGTTCTTTATGACTAATGTTGAGTCCATGGATTATACACACTTTTCTTCCTTCCACCATTGCTAGCCTCTCTAATACCGCGCACTTTTCGCCGGTATCATACACCCACCATAAACCTTCAAAACAGCCACCATACCTACCTATCATGGCATTTCCATAGCCATTCCGAGATATATTGCCATGCAACTTTCCACCGTTCCGTTTATTATGACACGCTCCATCATTGTCATATTGCTTAGCATGATCATGTAGTTGACATCGTATTTTTGGCAAAGCCACCTTTCATAATTCTTTCATACATGTCACTCTTGTTTCATTGCATATCCCGTACATCACGGAGGCATTCATATAGAGTCATATTTTGTTCTAAGAATCGAGTTGTAATTGTTGAGTTGTAAGAAAAATAAAAGTGTGATGATCATCATTATTAGAGCACTGTCCCAGTGAGGAAATGATGATGGAGACTATGATTCCCCCACAAGTCGGGATGAGACTCCGGACGAAAAATAAAAGAAAAGAAAAGAAAAAAAGAGGCCATAAAAAAGGAGAAAAAGGCCCAAACAAAAAAACAAAACAAATAAATGAGAGAAGAAGAGAGAAGGGACAATGCTACTATCCTTTTACCACACTTGTGCTTCAAAGTATCACCATGTTCATCATGATAGAGAGTCGCTCATTTTGTCACATTCATATACTAGTGGGAAATTTTCATTATAGAACTTGGCTTGTATATTCCAATGATGGGCTTCCTCAAATTTCCCTAGGTCTTCGTGAGCAAGCGAGTTGGATGCACACCCACTTAGTTTCTTTTGATGAGCTTTCATATACTTATAGCTCTAGTGCATCCGCTGCATGGCAATCCCTACTCACTCACATTGATATCTATTGATGGGCATCTCCATAGCCCGTTGATACGCCTAGTTGATGTGAGACTATCTTCCCTCTTTTTGTCTTCTCCACAACCACCATTCTATTCCACCTATAGTGCTATATCCATGGCTCACGGTCATGTATTGCGTGAAGATTGAAAAAGTTTTTAGAATGTCAAAAGTATGAAACAATTGCTTGGCTTGTCGTCGGGGTTGTGCATGATTTAAATACTTTGTGTGGTGAAGATAGAGCATAGCCAGACTATATGATTTTGTAGGGATAGCTTTCTTTGGCCATGTTATTTTGAGAAGACATGATTGCTTTGTTAGTATGCTTGAAGTATTATTATTTTTATGTCAATATTAAACTTTTGTCTTGAATCTTCGGATCTGAATATTCATACCACAATTAAGAAGAATTACACTGAAATTATGCCAATTAGCATTCCACATCAAAATTATCTTTTTATCATTTACCTACTCGAGGACGAGCAGGAATTAAGCTTGGGGATGCTTGATACGTCTCCAACGTATCTATAATTTTTGATTGCTCCATGCTATATTATCTACTGTTTTGGGCAATATTGGGCTTTATTATCCACTTTTATATTATTTTTGGGACTAACCTATTAACCGAAGGCCCAGCCCAGATTTGTTGTTTTATGCCTATTTCAGTGTTTCGAGGAAAAGGAATATCAGACGGAGTCGAAACAGAACGAAATCAACAGGAGAAGTTATTTTTGGAAGGAAACCTACCAGATAGACTTGGACCCTACGTCAGGAGATGAGGGGGGGGGGGCTCATGAGGGTGGGGGGCGCGCCCACCCCCCTAGGGCACGCCCCTGTCTCGTGGGGCCCCCGTAGCTCCACCGACGTACCCCCTGCACCTATATATACCTACGTATCGAAAAACTTCCAGAACAGAGATTAGATCGGGAGTTCCGCCGCCGCAAGCCTCCAGAGCCACGAAAAACCAATCGGGACCTCGTTCAAGACTCACGGAGGGGGGAACCTCACCGTGGCCATCTTCATCATCCCGGAGCTCTCCATGACGAGGAGGGAGTAGTTCACCCTCGGGCTGAGGGTATGTACCAGTAGCTATGTGTTTGATCTCTCTCTCTCGTGTTCTTGATTTGGCACGATCTTGATGTATCGCGAGCTTTGCTATTATAGTTGGATCTTATGTTTCTTCTTCCCCTCCACTCTCTTGTAATGGATTGATTTTCCCCTTTGAAGTTATCTTATCGGATTGAGTCTTTAAAGATTAGAGAACACTTGACGTATGTCTTGCCGTGCGTATCTGTGGTGACAATGGGATATCACGTGATTCACTTGATGTATGTTTTGGTGATCAACTTGCGGGTTCCGCCCATGAACCTATGCATAGGGGTTGTCACACGTTTTCGTCGTGATTCTGCGGTAGAAACTTTGGGGCACTCTTTGAGGTTCTATGTGTTGGTTGAATAGATGAATCTGAGATTGTGTGATGCATATCGTATAATCATACCCATGGATACTTGAGGTGACATTGGAGTATCTAGGTGACATTAGGGTTTTGGTTGACTTCTGTCTTAAGGTGTTATTCTAGTACAAACTCTAGGGCTATTTGTGACACTTATAGGAATAGCCCAACGGATTGATTGGAAAGAATAACTTTGAGGTGGTTTCGTACCCTACCATAATCTCTTCGTTTGTTCTCCACTATTAGTGACTTTGAAGTGACTCTTTGTTGCATGTTGAGGGATAGTTATACGATCCAACTATGTTATTATTGTTGAGAGAACTTGCACTAGTGAAAGTATGAACCCTAGGCCTTGTTTCCTAGCATTGCAATACAGTTTACGCTCACTTTTATTACTTGTTACCTTGCTGTTTTTATATTTTCAGATTACAAAAACCTATATCTACCATCCATATTGCACCTGTATCACCATCTCTTCGCCGAACTAGTGAACCTATACAATTTACCATTGTATTGGGTGTGTTGGGGACACAAGAGACTCTTTGTTATTTGGTTGTAGGGTTGCTTGAGAGAGACCATCTTCATCCTACGCCTCCTACGGATTGATAAACCTTAGGTCATCCACTTGAGGGAAATTTGCTACTGTCCTACAAACCTGTGCACTTGCAGGCCCAACATCGTCTATAAGGAGAAGGTTGCGTAGTAGACATCAATGACTTATAGGTGATTTATATGTTGATATGTTGAGCAGTACAGACTGGCAGGATGTTGATGATGATGTTGGAGACCAAGTGTTGGTCATGGTAGTGATCGCCGGAAAGACCACAGTTTGGTTTTGATCACGAGGTGATCGAGATGGTATATTGCTTGGCCGGTTAGCCAAGAGAGATATGGTTATGGAGATCTGAGATGGTGATTTATCAGTATTGTAGTAGTTTAATATCATGCTTAGTAGTTTCTTTCGTATCATGGTAGATGTCAAGTTAATTAACCTGCTTAATGCTATGTTGTTGTTTTGCCTTGATGCTTCTGGTTGTTGTGAGCTTGCAAGTACATTCAATGTACTGACCTGGTGTGTCATGCCAGATTGCAGGTGATGCCATGCTTGCTTGATTGCTTGTCGAGGTTGCCGTGCGTGCGAGCTAGATCGTGTCCCACCCGAGTCCTGCGGAGTGGAGTTCACCACCTTCGTCGTTGTTCCGCTAGAAGTATTCCATCGCTACGAGTTGTTCCATTTGGTAGCATAGAGCAAGTGTAGTATCACAGATCATAGTGTCGCCCGTCTTGATGTGCTTCTTTGTAACATCGGACCCTTGTATTATTATTCTTGTAATAAGAGCTGATTTGTTCTATGTCAAGCGATGTCATACTCCGCAGACTTCTCCTCGATCTCCGGGCTGGAATACGGGCGTTCGGTTTCTTCCGAGCCGGGTGCTCTGAGCTTGGTATCAGAGCAGGTCTAGCTGTAGGATGCCCTAGCCCGCGCGAATGTTAGAAATCGGTAGTATAGACCCTAGTTGGTTTGTTGCACTTGATTGTTGCATTTGTTTATCGCATAGCATGCATATAGATTATTATTTTGTCACTAACAGTTAATCTTGTGAGTGTAGGTGGCATCGTTTTCGGTCCACCGGCTGCACCCTCCTTCTTAGCATGTCTGCTCTTTGGTGTTCGGCATCATCTCTGTCCCAGCAGAGTGATGCCCTGGTACCCAGAGTTCCAGACAACATTTGCAGGAGTTATGCTTAGGTATCGCGTATATTTTTCCGCCACCCACCCATATTATTTCGGTGATAGACTTGTTATTATCCCAAATCATGCCGTCCATCTCGTCCCTCCGCAACCCCATCGATCTTGGTTATCAAAAAAGGGCAATGCCAGCGAGCCTTGTTTTTCCACCGCTACCCTACCCAGTCATTCTATTCTTTGGACGTGTACGAATCCCTTCCTTATGCTTGATGATAATGTGGTCGTGATTTTTGCATCTCTCTACTTGATGATCAAGTCCGTCCTCACCTGTGTATCCATCCAGATACAACCACTGTTCAACCAGTTCTTGGTGTAGCTTCGGTTACGCCAACTACTTCCACACATGGATATAATTTTCGTGCACACCGCCACAACATATTAGACCGTAATACCAGAGTTTCCGCGCGAATTGCGTGCTTAGGTGTGCATGCATATTATGGTGTGAGTAGCAGTAATATGTGATGATTGCTTGATTTATTATATTAGTAGTATGCTTGTGTGCTTTTGTTTTAGTGGTTTCTTTTGTTTCTTTCTTTGGATCTTCAGTGTTACAAATTTTCCCCTATTAAAGTTGCTCGCCAGCCGACACCGGACCCGAAGAGTCAGCAAGAAATGCATATAATTGGAAACTCAGCAAAACAGAATGGAATTGTCAGCAGACTGCAGTGAAATTGGAAATAGCTCGTCTGAATACAAAAGAAATACTGGATGGAATGTCAGTATAAAGTTTGCATTAACGTGCACTCCTCACAACAGTATGGAATTCCCAGCCGACTGCCTTCAGATTGGGGGATATCTGATCATGTTACTGAGTGTGAAGTCTCCCTCAGCGTGCACTCCTCATAGCAGAAATGATCAAATCAACAAGAAGATAAATTGTGTGCAAGGTTGACAGAATATTATCAAAGGTATGGCTCCGATACAAGTTTAATTTTTCGTTGAGGATGATTTTGGAACCCAATGTACCTGGAAGCAAGCAAAAATATGGCATATACTCAGAAAGGAGGATAGTCCTGCAAAACCCCGTTTCATACAAGGAATCAGTAACAAAAATACTAAGATGGTTATATATGTGGAAATCGGTCCGCATATCACAATAAGAAGCTTCTGGTGTAAGCAACCCAATCTTCCCTCGCAAGATACCCGAGAAGCTTCCAAGGCAAGATTCATCTTTCTTCCTCAGTATGATACATGGATGATTTCCCGTACAAAGTACTCTGCCTTCTTCAGTAAGAAACCGCAAAAGCTTCCGGCATAAGGTACTGAGTCTTTCCCTAGCAAAGTCTTTAAGGGGGTAAGCTTCTGAAGCACGATACCCAGTCTTCTTCAGCAAGCTATCCGATGAAAGTTTCGAGCACAAGCTAGCCAATCTTCCTTAGTAAGACATTGGTACAAGGTAGTACGCTGTGAATTGACAACATATGGCAGTGAATCCCAAGAATTAGATCCGCAACATTTTGGTCAGAAGCAAGACTCAGTCAGAATACCACCAAGAACTTACAAGTCACTCGGATGAGGATCTGACAACCATGTGAGGATGGTTAAGATAAGAAAGCCAGTATACACCACAATGTGACAAAGGATTATGAGGATTGACGACATCAATGAGCTCATACAAGTACCTGTGAACCTGCAAAATGATCCTGATGAGCCCTTGTCCCCTTTTTCTCCAATGACGGCACCACGCCTGTGATCTAAGCTGTTTTTAGCTATCCGGGGTGGATGCCGATTTTTATTTCTCTCTTCAACGACTTTCACGAGTTCTGAGCTGCTTTTCGGCCGTCTCGTACAGCTGTTGAGTTCTTTTTTTGTGATAGTAGCCCTATAGCTGCTTTTTGGCTAGTTTAGGGAGCTTCCACCTTCTTCTTATCGACCTGGTCTCATGTTCTGAGCTGCTTTTCGGCCGTCTTGAACCATGGTTGAGGTATTTCAGTAATGTCCCAGATCTGAGTTGTAAAGACTGTTCTGGTGGCTACGGATTTATTTGCCGATTTCTTGCAAAGGTTCGGATGATCATTTTCCCGCGGTCAAAACTTGAGGGGTGTTGAACCTGCCGTTTAATGGGGTACCCTATCAGAAAAATGAGGATAAGCTATGATTTTCGAAAAATTGCACCGACAGTACCTATGGTGATACGAAGAAGCAATATGACCTAGCTCTTTCAGCCAAGAATCCATACCAAGAAAACAATAATGAAGGAGCAAGACCAGTGATGCAGGCGACAATCCAATATTTGGTACAGATGCGATACTCAAGACAGTGGAACCAGTTAAGATGATTCAGAAACTTCCACGATAAGCCAAAATCTGTCAGGAAAGCGGTTATGGCCCAACTCACTGTTTGGAACCCGAAGGACCTGCATTTAGTGGAGAAACCCAATGCAATGAGTTAGAGCTTGGGTGTCCACTAGAAAAATCTAATCACCAATTCATGAAAGATTGTCAGAGCCGGATGACACACCCAGTGGAAATCACTCTTGGATTTGTGAGACTGACATATATTTCAGTCATGAGAATCAATCACAGTCAGCTAAGTCAGCAGATCTAAAAAGAAATTGGAGCCTATATAAGCATGAATAAGTAAGGTAAGATCTGTCAGAATATGGATATATTGAAGCAAACCACCCCAGGGCCAATCAGATAAAAATTTAGTGGGAACAAAAATAAGAAAAAGGATACCCGAGTTGGAAACGGTTTCCTTAAGTCAGTATCTTCATACTTGTTCCCTGGGCAACCAAATCTCGAGGACGAGATTTCTTTAAGGGGGTAATGTTTGTGATAGCCTGATTTTTGGCCCTTTCTTTTTCTTTTGTTTTTCTGAGGTTTTTGCTTGAGTTTTCTTCTTCCGTGGCATTGTGGTCTGGAAACTGAAGAAGATGCCCTCTTCTTTGTTTCCAGAATGGCCTGTCATTCCCAAACCCTTCCCTAGACCCTGTCATTTTCATCCTAGCCCAAATCCCGAGATTCTTTTCATTGGGAATATTCCTTTTCTATTAAAGGAATAACTCAAATTGCCCTAGGTTGTGAAGCAACCTTTATTTCCTTCACTCCTAAAATTCCCAAACAATTTATGAGAATTATTTTCGAATAATGCATTCCCTATTCTGCCCTAAATGACACATTGTGAAGCAAGTGCTATTTTCCTTTTCCCAATTGAGCTCAAACTCCTTGGACACCTTTTCCTGTCCATATCATTGCCACATGCCAAAATTCAAACTCATTAGCATAGTAATTATTTAATTATGATTTTCCAAAGTTTCTATCCAGAAAGAAGCTTTGTGAAGGAGGTGCAAGATAGGCATATCCAAATGAGTTTCCATTTTGCATGATCCCTCATATCATCATATCATATCCCTCCACCAAAGTAGAGCTCATATCATGACTCCATGAGAGCTCATCTTCAATACTTTGATTCTGTCCAAAATTTTAGTTTTTGAAGCAAGTATATTTTATCTTGCTCCATTATGGCTGTCAATTTTTCTAGGCCTTCTATTATCCATATAATCTACCTCCACCCATTTTGGACATGGTTCATTAAGCCATTATTCCTCTAGAATTTTTGCAAGTTTCTTTCCAAAGGAGATGTTTGTGAAGCAAGTACCATTTTCGATGGTGCATTTGGTATGATCTTTCTACAGCATCTTTGTATGTCCATATCATGAGGATCTGCCAAGTTGCATCACATTCCCATACTCCATGTGAGTGCATCATCCAAATCAAGTTTCTGGACCAAAAATGCAGTTGCAAAGCAACCCTATTATTTATTGGTCCATTTCTTCTCTAAATCTCCAGTATTGTAGCTCTTCCTTAGTAAAACCTCCCAGACAACTCCGTTGACCCCAATCAAGTCTCTGTGGATCAACAGTGCTCGTCCAAGTTTACTTCAGTAAACTTCAGAGCTTGATTACCAATTAACCATAATGCCATTTCTTACCATTCCACCGCAATTGCAACCTTTCTTGGAAGGGCTTCACCACAGACAAGGTTTTCAGTACACTCGCGCCCTCCTTGTGCATTTTCCCGTGGTGACCGCGCAGCTGGCATACAGTTTCATGCGTTCGGTGCGCAGTGGCCGCGTCCAGGGCGCCGTTTCTGCTTCGTCCGCTTCCCCCTCGTCGTCTTAGCGCGGGTGAGCGTGTCCCTTGGCTTCACCTCATCGTCGCCGATCACCTGGACCCCGCTCCCCCTCCGGCAGCTTGCTCACCGATGCAAACCGCCGTGTGCCCACGGGCGCACAGTGGCCGTTTGGATCTGTGCGTGCCCTGGCCGCTTCCTCCCAGTGCTCCGGCGTCGCCTCTGCCCCGTGAGGACCTCAACTGTGTCTCCCTCGTCGCCTGCCCCCGAGTTCATGCGCGGGCACACGCGTCCGCGGCGCCGGCCACGCGTCCGCGCCGACGCCAGCTCGCCTCCTCCTCCCTTGCGTATATAAGCTGCCCCGAGCGCGTTTCTCCTCACTAATCGACCTCACGCACTCCTCTTCCCCTCCCCGTCCACTTCCCCGAGTCCTGGAGTTCCTCCTCACCGCCCATTGCCGCCTCGGCCCCCGCCGGTTGCCGGCTACATTGGCACAAGCCCAAGCCCCTCCCTCTCTTCCTCCACCACCTCGGCCCTCCCCTAGTACTCTATAGCCACTCCAGCGCTTCCTTTCCCTCCCCGGTGGCTCTGTTCTTCAAGTTCGCCGGAGCCCGAAGGTCTCGTCCGCCGGCGCCCGTGTTTCTATCGCCCTGGTCCACCCCGCCGTCCGTGGATGGGCCCTGGAGATGCGCCAGAGTCGCTGAGCCCGTCCATGTGCGGAGCCTTGCCGGAGATGCCCTGTAGCTCCGGCAGGCCACGTCAGGGCCGGCTCTGCCGCGGCCAGGCACGGGCGTGAGCGAGGAGAAGAAAGAGACGACGACTCCCCCTGCCAGCTGGCCGCGGGCCCCGCGCACCAGCTCCTCAACCGTTGACCCCGCGGTCCATGTCAGATAAGTGGAAACGCGTTTCGTCTAAATACGTTTCCGTATAGTGAAAGCGTATTTCTGTCTTAGTTCGGTGGCAAATACCGTTTTCTTTGTGGGAAAGCATATCCTCATTTAACTACGGCTAGAAATACATTTTCCCTGCTGTGAAAGCGTACTTTCTAGGAATGTGTTTTCTGTTTTTCAGCCCAGGGGCCTGTTTGTAGAGTTATTTTTACAGATTGGTCCCTGAACTTCGTCGGGCTATAACTTTTCGCTCGCAACTCCGTTTGAGGTGAATCCAAAGCCCACGTCTTCTTTTCGTCGAGCCCGTTCTGTTTGCCACGTTTTCACCATGTTTTGCCATTCTTAAAATGTCCATTTTGACCCTTCACTTATTCAGCCCATTCGAGAGAGTACGTTTTCCGGCAATTCTTTCCGCGAGCTTCTCGCACTTCTTCCCGGTGATTTCTTCCACCCCAGGCAAGCCACACCCTCCATTTGCATGATTGCAATGCAGTGACATGGTTTCTTTATTTAAACTTGTTTAAAATATTGTTCTAGCTACATGTGATTTGTTCATGGCATTTCTCGGAGTATTGTTTTGATCTTGCTATTGCCATGATATTGCTTGGAGTTCTAGGACTTATATTTTGATGATTATCTGGATGACATGTGCCTTTGGATTCTTAGTGGCTATTATGATTATTTCCATGATGGTATCTGTTATTATACTTTGGAATATTACTTTGGATATCATGCTGCCTTTGGATTATTAGTGGTCAGTATGATTATTTTTATGATGCTAGTTGATGTTCTGTTGCTTGGAGTATTATTTTGGGAGATGATGTTTACATGTGGATCTTAGCTGAATAGCTTTATTCTTGTTATTGGAGTAGTAGGATTATGGTTTTCGGATCCATCATGACAGTAGTGTTGTGCTACTCTTGGAATATTTTGAGATGATGATATTATGCTTGGATTATTTGTTAGATATTGCTATGACTTGAATTCTAGGTTGATAGATGATATCGGAGTATCAGTCTTTCCAGTTATATTTTCGGGGATAAATTCCGTCATTAAGTTGGTCAGGTGCCACCGAACCAGGCTTTCTCTAGTGCAACCACATTTGCCTTTATGGGAAGTCCCTAATGCGGTCTATTGTCGTGCCTCTCGCCGGTGCCTCCAGCTAGGGGAGGTTTTGGCGCAGGTACCACGGCGATAAGCAAACATAACCTTGTGTGCCCGTTGTTGTTGTTGTACCGGGTTGTCCACTGTGGGACCGTTTATTGTTTTGGCCACGACGGTGGCCGTTGTGTCTTTGGTAGACACGGGGCCGCCCAGGACTAGCCCAGTGGGGAGTGAGTCGGAGTGGCCAGGAGAGTGTCATGACAGTAGATCGGTTCTGTCGGAACACCGTTGGTCCACCCGAATGGGAGTGCGAGGCTATGGCTTCCGTGGTGTGGGTACAGTGCGTTACCTCTGCAGAGTGTATACTAAATCTATCGATAGCCGCGTCCTCGGTCATGGGCATGGGTTCGTACTAGGTCACACCGTTCGATCAACACTCACATGACAGAATGACTTATAGGTGATTTATATGTTGATATGTTGAGCAGTATAGACTGGAAGGATGTTGATGATGATGTTGGAGACCAAGTGTTGGTCATGGTAGTGATCGCCAGAAAGATCACTGAGGGAGTTCCGGACTAGGGGGTGTCCGGATAGCCGAACTATCATCATCGGCCGGACTCCAAGACTATGAAGATACAAGATTGAAGACTTCGTCCCGTGTCCGGATGGGACTTTCCTTGGCGTGGACGGCAAGCTTGGCGTCTGATATGTAGATCTCCTACCATTGTAACCGACTGTGTAACCCTAGCCCTCTCGGTGTCTATATAAACCGGATGGCTTTAGTCCATAGGACGGAGAAAACAATCATACCATAGGCTAGCTTCAAGGGTTTAGCCTCTTTGATCTCGTGGTAGATCCACTCTTGTAACACACATCATCAATATTAATCAAGCAGGACGTAGGGTTTTACCTCCAACAAGAGGGCCCGAACCTGGGTAAAACATCGTGTCCCTTGTCTCCTGTTACCATCCGCCTAGACGCACAGTTTGGGACCCCCTACCCGAGATCCGCTGGTTTTGACACCGACAATCACAGTTTGATTTTGATCACGAGGTGATCGAGATGGTATATTGCTTGGCCGGTTAGCCAAGAGAGATATGGTTATGGAGATCTGAGATGGTGATTTATCAGTACTGTAGTAGTTTCATATCATGCTTAGTAGTTGCTGTCGTATCATGGTAGATGTTAATTTAATTAACCTGCTTAATGCTATGTTGTTGTTTTGCCTTGATGCTTCTGGTTGTTGTGAGCTTGCAAGTACATTCAATGTACCGACCTGGCGTGTAATGCAAGATTGCAGGTGATGCCATGATTGCTTGATTGTTTGTCGAGGTTGCTGTGCGTGCGAGCTAGATCGTGTCCCAGCCAGAGTCCCTGCGGAGTGGAGTTCACCACCTTCGTCGTTGTTCCGCTGCTAGAAGTATTCCGCTGCTACGAGTTGTTCCGCTGCTAGCATAGAGCAAGTGTAGTATTGCAGGCGTAGTGTCGCCGTGCTGATGTGCTTCTTTATAACATCAGACCCTTGTATTAGTATTCTTGTAATAAGAGCTGATTTGTTCTATGTCAAGCAGTGCCGTATTCCAGAGACTTCTCCTCGATCTCTGGGCTGGAATGCGGGGCGTTCCGATTTATCTGAGCAGGGGTGATACATCGGGATTCTTCGTCCTCTCTCATATATGGTGGACACACTCCCTCACTGATTTTTCGACCGTCGGTGATGGTCGTTATTCCTCCTTCCCCTAGTGCATAACAACCGTCTAGCATAAGGAGAAGAAGGAAAAATGACCCCCACGACAACAGTCGGGATTCTTCTTCTCTCATATATGGTGCAGACTTTCTCCCTCACTCATTTGTTGACTGTCATGTATGGAGCCTTGACAGACTTAAAGTCAACCTGAAATGTTGTTTATTTATCTTTCTAGAAAATACAGGCCACTCGATATTTCCTACATATTCTAGCACAAGTCATGCCAAGATTCATGAAAAAATCCGGCATGACCTTTGCTAAAAAGGACATATCAAGCGTCTAAAATTTGCCGGAACGGAAATTAATCAACACTCCGGCAAAACATAGGCCACTCGGAGGTGTAACCTGCAAACATGGCCGGCCACTTGGGCAAGCACATATCCTATTTGAGCAACACAAGATATACATGTTTATATCTACATCATATGAGCATTCAAACTTGATGGTCATTGCATTTCAATGGTTTAAAATATGAACAAAAACATTTCAAAATATCTTATAGGACTCATATTGACATGGACATTTAGCTGGTCTCACCTCGAGGTCGGAGGGGGTCGGTGACGGGGACGACGACGGGGTTGATGGAGGGGCTCCTTGATTTCTGCAAAAACAAAAACCCTATAAGCTATCAACTAATCAAATGCATATGCCTTGCATAGTGGGGTCCAATTTGAGCATTCAAAATAGGAGTAGTTCTCCAATTTGAGCATTCAATCAGCAAAACCAAATCATAAAATAAATAAGTATTCAAATTAGCATGCATTCAATAAGCAAAACTAAATCATCTCTTGCGTCCGTACATAGTCGAATATTATCACTAATACATCTCGAATAGTATCATACATATAACATCACAAATACAACTAAAACCCTAGCGAATGACGGGTATCGGCACGGGCGGTGGACACCCAAATAGAAGGAACCATCACAAGATCATAGCGCCAGTGGGATCCCTGAAGAACCTGCCAGGTATTGGAGAACCTGCCCTGCGCCCCCCGGAAGGTAGCACCTCCCAATACCAGCCCGACGGAGCCCAGTCCTGTACATGGCCCCTCTGATCAAGTAGGTGTCCTCCGCCGAGTCGACGATGAGGATGCATTATAGGCATCGTCGACGTCGATGCAGGAATAATTGCTTTAACTAAAAAAATAACAACAAATGTGACATGTTCAAAATATGACATGTCCACTTCGAAACGAATCAACCTAGAATACTGTTAAATACACCTAAAAATAAACTAGTTATATTAATTTTCTTACTAAAAATAAACTAGTTCTATAGTAAAATTTTAATTAGACTAGTTCTATTAATTCAACTAGTTCAACTAAGCACTTACTATAAATGAAAATAAACTAGTTCTTACTAAAAATAAACTAGTTCAACTAGTTCTATTAATTTTCTTACTTATTCTATTAAACACTTACTAAAAAACAGTAAAAATAGAGATGGAGGGAGGAGGGGTGGGAGGAGGGAGGAGGAGGGAGGAGGAGAGGAGGAGGAGGAGGCCGGTGGGATCGGAGAAGGGAGGAGGAGGAGGAGGGGTGGGAGGAGGAGGAGAGAGGAGGAGGCGGCCGGAGGA
Source organism: Aegilops bicornis (assembly GCA_021605145.1). Lineage (NCBI taxonomy): Eukaryota > Viridiplantae > Streptophyta > Magnoliopsida > Poales > Poaceae > Aegilops > Aegilops bicornis. The sequence goes on from CM038675.1 coordinate 769,649,541, forward strand.
GGAGGAGGGAGGGAGGGGCGGTGGGAGGAGGGCTGCCGGCGGAGGAGGGAGGAGGGGGCGGCCGGAGGAGGAGGGAGGAGGGCACGGTGGGAGGAGGAGGGAGGGGATGAGGAAGGAGGGAGGAGGAGGGATGGAGGGAGTACCTCGATGGAGGAGCAGCACGGCGGCGGCGGCGGACGACGGGGCGTGCGGGGGAGAGTGAGAGGGTCGACCGCGTGGGAAGGATAAGGTAGGGTTAGTAATAGCGCCGGTTCGATAAAAGCGCTACTGCTACGGAGCATAGCAGTAGCGATGGGTATGGATACGCGCTACTGCTAAGAAGGGCTAGCCATTTTCGCCCAGTTCAAACTTAGCAGCAGCGTGTTTTGCTAGTACGCGCTGCTGCTAAAATGATAGCAGCAACGCAGTTTATTTACACGTGCTACATATATGTAGCAGTAGCACATGATTTTGTCCAGCGCTACTGCTAAGATGTTGTGTATAAGATTTTCCCTAATAGTGACACCTTGATTGACAAGACCATTACCCTGGAGGTTGAGTCTTCTGACACAATCGACAATGTCAAAGCCAAGATCCAGGATAAGGAGGGCATCCCACTGGACCAGCAGCGCTTGATCTTTGCAGGAAAGCAGCTTGAGGATGGACGCACCCTTGCTGATTATAATATCGAGAAGGAATCCACGTTGCATCTAGTGCTCCGCCTTTGTGGTGGCATGCAGATCTTCGTCAAGACCCTTACTGGCAACATCATCACCCTTGAGGTGGAGTCCTCCGACACCATCGACAATGTGAAGGCGAAGATCCAGGACAAGGAGAGCATCCCCCCGGACCAACAGTGCCTAATCTTCGCAGGTAAGCAACTTGAGGATGGACGCACCCTTGCCGATTATAACATCCAGAAGGAGTCCACCCTACACCTGGTGCTCCGCCTCCATGGTGGCCAGTGAGTCTTTCAGCAGCTCGGTTCACAGGTCTGCCACGCCTGGTCGCCTCTTCCTATGTCACCCCTTCAGTTATGTCCAATTCGTTATGTGTTTCCGCTCAAACTATGTAGTCATGTGCCATTGAGGACATCTGGTGCTGCGTTTTAGCAGCATCGCTCTGCTATGATGAATAAGTGAACCTGAAAAAACTAAACTTCCTATGTTGCTTTGTGCTGGTTTATAATCCGTTCTGCTTAACATAGAACGTTCTGCCTTGTGCTGGTTTTTTCGTAACATGTTGTGCTGGTTGCCCCTCTGACTTTGGACTTGCTATTTCAGAATTTGTATTAGTTCCAGGCTATACAGTGCAGCATATCATGCCAAACGCGCCGTGGGTGGTTTCGCCCGAAACCACATGGCCCCGCAGACCACAGCCTTCGGCACAACGGCCCTGCATGACAGATCTCTTCCCTCAGCACCTTGACCCGTCGGGTGCAGGGTCGGTGGTGGTGCTGCTGCTGCCAACAACTGATGCTGCACATTAGCGACCGACATGACGAGGCCCTGCTGCTAGGTTGAGCCACCATGGGGCGGAGAAGAAGGCGACACCCTCTCCCTCTTAAACTCATCGTCCCTGAAAAAGAGAAATCTGTTTGTTGTAAATTAGTTGAAGAGTACAAATCTCAAAGCAAGGCTGGAGGGTTGAGGATAAGAGGTTTCATGTAGCCTGAGCTACAACGGAACTTTCTTGCGCACCCTCACCTCCCGCACACAAGTTGCAGAGGCTCCGGGATCAACGAGCACCATGCGCTGCAACGGTGATTATCGGGGGTGCTGGAACGGTGGCGGCCCGGGGAAGCCACGAGACGCGACATAGCCAAATGCTACGACCATGTTTTTCTGTTGAAACCAGAGAGAGAGAGATCACTGACATCGTGAGACTGGCATCATTTTTTGCTGGAGGCAGAGAAAGCCGGGGTCGCGAGTGTTGGCACATGGCGATGCACGGTGTTGCCATCGGCGACGATGGCGCTGCCATGGCTACAACGGGAGCAATGATGGTGAGTGTGACAGCAAGGCGGCGAGGCAAGCGTGCGAGGGCGGACGACGAGCCAGCTGGTGCCTAGGAGGGAACGCGCATGCTGCACACGACGGCCGGAGCTGCATGGTAACGAAAGCCAGGTTTTTTTCCTGTGTGTACGATCACACACTTGAGGAGATCAAGCGCGGGAGCAAATTGGCTGAGGATAGTGATCGAACGGCCCATGTGAATCCAATCCTACGGTGCTGAGTTTGACCGATCTGACTTTGTGCCTGTCGCCCGGTGCCTTTTGTACAATTTTGATTCCAGAAATCCTGTTACCCTTAACATGAGGCAGGATAACTACCTGAGCAAAACGGGTGGCAACCGTCCCAAGATTGAACTAATACATAAGATTTTCGTAAAATCATTACATTAGAATAGCATCGCTCGTTTGATTTAATTTCCACTTCGCTTGTACTGTTGGCTGCTACGAAGTAGCATTCAAAAGTTTAGAACGTAGATTCACAACTCTAAACTAAAAAAGACATCTGCAGACTGATGATGCCGAGATTTGTAAGTGCTCAGAGAGAAACAAGACCCAACAAAATTACTAATGTCTCATATGGAAACGATATACTGTATAGACTATATCTAGATGACGATGATGATCTACTGCGACTCGGTGGACGGCGGCGTGGTGCTGCTGGAGTCACCCTTGGATCCGCCGAAGAAGGGCTCGCTGAGCACGGAGCTGACCTTGTTCTTCATGCTCGCCCAGTGCTCCTTCGCCGGCGCCTCGAGCTGCCGGTACTGGTCTTTGGCCAGCTCCACCGTCCTCTTGAAGTACGACGACGCTGGCGCCTCCTTCTCCGGCACCGCCGCTGCCGCTCCCTTGTTCTCCATCAGGTCCCGAAAACTGAGATCGGTTGATCGAAAACTTGCGTGCGTGAAGAAGATGTCGCTGCCTGTGTTGCTATGGTTTGCCAGGGGGTCGCGGGGTCGTGCATACTTATATGGGGTTCGGTCATGAGGCGCCGGCTGTCTTGAGAAGGAAGCCGGGGCCGTCGCAGCCTTGGAGTAGGAGAAAAGAAAGAAACAGAAACCGAATCGGGGAAGAGAAAGAGAGCGTCCCGTTAACCTCTGGATGAATAATAACTGGATAAAAAGAATTAATACAAATTGGCCACATGATGACACGAGGAACTACTACTTGGGGGTGTCCCAAAGCCTATGCTCTACAATATGTTTACCCTACTTCGGTGATGTAAAAAAAGGGAACTACTACTTACTTCGGATCATGGAATTATGGAAGAAAAGAAGTAAAAACAAATTCTTGGGTCCGGATTGGAAGTAAACACAGACTCTTTTCTTGGATTTCCAAAGTGCAAACGAGCGGGAATGGAAACTGTTCGTTCTCTCTGCTTCCCTCGTCCCGTTTCTTCATTGAGCCGCGAGCTTTCCTCTCAAGAAAGCACCCTCTACACCGACCTCTTCTCCTGCTCCTGCTCGGTCTCTACACCGACCTCTGCGACATCTTCACTCAAGCCTTCTGTCGATGCTGTTGGGGAGGGGGTTTCTACACCAACTTCATCCCCTTCATCGACAGTTAGCACGTGCGGCATGCTTCAGTGGAGATGACTCCGTCTCATCATAGTAACCGGCATACGATTGCTGAGAATGGGCGGATGGATACGGATGAAGATTCCTTGGCCAAGGCAATGCGCCGTAAAGCGGTGCATAACCTCAACAACACACGTATAATCTCGTCATCCAAGTAACCATATGCCGGCTACTACAATTGCTTCAAACCTAAATAATGTTGGTGTTAGTCTAGGTAGTAATGAAAAAGAAAATTTCTGTTTCAATTAATGCTTTGAGACATATGAAGTATGACCGATTAAAGGTTACTTCACCGATTTCTAACAAACCCATTCCCTCTCATTTAGATGAGGAGGAGCTGCATGCCACAGCAGATGGTCAGCTCCTAACTCTTGTAGTGGGAGAGGTTTCGGATGTGGGCTTGGATGAATCTGGGCTTAGTTCATTGCATGAACTTACAACATTCGGACGTAGATGGTCAGCTCCTAACTCATGTAGTGGGAGAAGTTTCGAACGTGGGTTTGGATGAATCTGGGCTTAGTTCATTGCATGAAATTACAACATTCAGACGTAAATCTAAAGCCTCACGTTCGAAAAAGGGTCAGAAGTCATCTAAGAGGACCAAAACGTCTAAATCTCCCAACAATACTGAATGGCATGTTCTATAATAGCATAGGTGACTTGGCTAAACATTTATTCATTGTGGATTGTAATAGGGAACATGATCTAGATTTTTGGCTATATCAGAAACGGGTAGACGTGATTTCTTGGTAAGTCTTCTTAACTGTATTACAGGCGGCATAAACTTCACTTGGATTTCACGTACGCCTAGGGGTCGTTCTGGGGCATATTACTCAATACTGGGACGATGGATGCGTTGGCTAGTTCGGATGAGAATATCATATTAAAATCCATATCCGCAGCAAAGCCGGCAACTTCACATGGACTCTCGTTGCGGTGTATGGTGCAGCCCAGGATGAATTAAAGGCCGACTTTCTTCATGAGCTGGTTAAGCTGGCGAAAGATAATCTACCCTATTTTGATAGGTGGGTGATTTTAATCTGCTAAGATTTCCAAACAAGAAAATTCATGGTAGGTTTAATAATCATTGACCTTTCCTCATGGTAGGTGAGGATGATGATCTACTGCGACTCGATGGACGGCGGCGTGCTACTACTGGATTCACCCTTGAATCCGCTGAAGACGTGGTGCTGCCGTCAGCGACAGGCAATGCCACGGGGGGCAACGATGGCGAGCGTGGTAGGGAGGCGGCGAGCGTCGACGAGGCAAGCTGATATGGATCGAACGGTACGTGTGAATCCAGTCCTACGGTGCTGAGTAGGACCGATCTGACTTAACACATCTAATGTATAATTTCGAATTTTGATTTAGTTACAACTTGAATCTGTTATGGTATTCAAAAGTGTAGAACTTATCTACCTTTCCTTTCAAAAAAAAAGTGTAGAACGTGGACTCACACAACACTAAAACTTTTGTGAAACCTCTGAATTTTTTTTTATGATATCTGCAGACTGATAATGCTGAAATTTGTCCAAGTGCTAGAGAGAAACAAGACGCAACTATAAATTACTAATAGGCTATCTAGATGACGATGATGATCTACTGCGACTCAACCGACGGCGGCGTGCTGCTGCTGGAGTCGCCCTTGGACCCGCCGAAGATGGGCTCGGCGAGCATGGAGCTGACCTTGTTCTTGATGCACGCCCATTGTTCCTTCGCCTGCACCTCGGTGAACTGCCGGTACTGGCCCTTGGCCAGCTCCACCAACCTCGCGCCCTCGTCCACCGTCTTCTTGAAGTACGACGATGCTGGCGCCTCCTTCTCCGGCACCGCCGCCGCCGCTCCCTTGTTCTCCTCCATCAGGTCCCGAAAACCGAGATCGGTTGATCGAAAACTCTTGTACGTGAAGTCAGAAGTTGTTGCTGCCTGTGTTGTTGCTATGGTGGCCAGGGGGTCGCGGGGTCGTGCCTACTTATATGGGGTCGGTCATGAGGCGCCGGCTGTCTTGAGAAGGAAGCCGGGGCCGTCGCAGCCTTGGAGTAGGAGAAAAGAAAGAAAGAGAAACCGAACGGAGGAAGAGAAAGAGTGCGTCAAGTTAACCTCTGGATGATAACTGGATAAGAATACATGATGACACAAGGAATCCTTCGGATCATGGAAGAACAGAAGTAAAAACAACAAATTCTTGGGTCCGGATTATAAGTAAAAATGGTCTCTTTTCTTTTCGGACATGGCTAGGGAGCACCCGTTGGCTCGTTGTATGTCTGGGGCACACACCCAAAAAAGGAAAGTGGGGAAACCCCTGAACAGCTGGCGGAATAGAAAAGGAAGGCCCAGTCCTACCCTTCCGTATCTCCTGTGTTCGTAACCGCTCCTCCACACCTGCCCATCTCCCCGACTACAGCGTGCTTATCACACAAGAACCGTGTCTAGCCTGCCTTTGCCCTCCTTCCTGCACTTCCCTTTTCTCCAACCGGTAATCTGCTGCAAAAAACCTCCATGGATCTGCATCTTGAAGGTTTCTGAAAACCTAAAACTAGCGGCAGCAGCATCGTCACGCTCCGCCCCCACCCCAAAGTTCTGTGCACCTCCTCTACAGCGAAAGCACTAGGCCCTGAAGAGGTGAGTTCTTCCTTCCTCCGCCCTGCAAAACATGACACTGGTGGAAAAACAGGCTTCCGTCCAGTCCCATAAGTCGCGAAGCTGTAGGAACCACGACTAATGGGACCTTTAGTCGCGGTTCTGGAGGTGAACCGCGACCAAAGGCCTGGGCCTGTGGCGCTCGGTGGCCAGTGGCGCAAGACGTGAGGAGTCTTTAGTCGCGGTTTGCCAGACAACCGCGACTAAAGGTTTTCGGCACCTTTTAGTCACGGTTTGCCAGGCCAACCGCAACTAAAGCCCCTCCCCTATATATACCCATCCAGCAGCCAACACTTAGCCATTAATTTGGAGCCATTCTCTTCACAAGTGGGTGTAGGTTTGCTTTTGGTTCCTCTTATGCACATAAGGTGTTTGATGAAATGCCCCAAGAGCATGAAACAAACATGACATGAAGTGTTGGAGCCACACTCCTCGATCGCGGTTAGCAACTTGATGAACCTTTGATGTGTCATTGATAAAATATGCATGTGTGTAGTTCATTGTTTAATTTATATTGTTTGTAGCTAGTTAGTTTAACAAATGCATGATGGTTAATTATATATTTTATATTATAATAATGCAGATGAATCGGCAATGGATGTCTGGTAACCGACTCGTCCGCGAGTTCACTACGGGTTTGAAAGATTTCCTCGTAGTGGCTAATGCGAACAAGCGGGGGTTTTGTTATCTGTCCATGTGTTATCTGTAAGAATCGGAAGGGTTACTCTTCCTCAAGAGATGTTCACATGCATCTGCTTCGGCACGGTTTCATGCCAAGCTATAATTGTTGGACCAAGCATGGAGAAAGAGGGGTTATAATGGAAGAAGATGAAGAAGGGGATGATTTCATTGATGAAAGCTATCTTGCTCATTTCGGTGATACTTTCATGGAGGATCTTTGAAGGTGAAGGGAAGGTGAAGAAGAGGCACGTGATGATCCCGTTGATGATCTTGGTCGGACCATTGCCGATGCACGGAGACGCCGCGAAACTGAAAAGGAGAGGGAGAATTTGGATCGCATGTTAGAGGATCACGAAAGGCGCTGTACCCGGATGCGATGATGGTCTGAAAAAGCTGGGCTGCTAATGGATTTGCTGAAATGGAAGGCAGAGGCAGGTGTAGCTGACTCGGCATTTGAAAACTTGCTGAAAATGTTGAAGAATATGTTTCCAAAGGATAACAAGTTGCCCGCCAAGATGCGTCTGAAGCAAAGAAGGTTGTCTGCCCTCTAGGTTTAGAGGTTACGAAGATACATGCATGCATCAACGATCGCATCCTCTACCGCATGATGAATACGAGAATTTGAATGAATGCCGGTATGCAATCCGTGCATTGCGTTATAAGATCGAGGCGATGACCACGGTGACGATGTTGAGGGCCGAAACCCAGGAAGAGGGTTCCGCCAAGGTGATGTGGTATGCTCCTATAATACCACGGTTGAAACGTCTGCTCAGGAACAAAGAGCATGCCAAGTTGTTGCGATGGCACAAAGAGGACCGTAAGTCGGACGGGGAGTTGAGACACACCGCAGATGGAACGCAATGGAGAAAGATCGATGATGGTTCAAAGATTTTGCAGCCGACGCAAGGAACATAAGATTTGCTCTAAGTACGGATGGCATGAATCCTTTTGGCGGCAGAGCTCCAGCCATAGCACCTGCCCGTGACTCTATGCATCTACAACCTTCCTCCTTGGTTGTGCATGAAGCGAAAGTTCATTATGATGCGGTGCTCATCCAAGGTCCGAAGCAACCCGGCAACGACATCGATGTGTACCTAAGGCCATTAGTTGATGAACTTTTACAGCTGTGGGGTGGTGTCTGTGTGTGGGATGAGCACAAACAAGAGGAATTTGACCTACGAGCGTTGCTTTTCGTAACCATCAACGATTGAATTCTCAGAAACGAAGGGACTTTCATGCAAAATAGCCGACGACGTACGACCAGAAACACTATTTGCTTTATTAAAAATTAAAAATTAAAAATTAAAAAATTAAAAAATAAAAATAAAAATATTAATAAATTAGGGAATTAGGGATTAGGGATTAGGGAAAGATGTGTTAGCCTGTCCGTCTGCATCACCTATTTATTTATTAATTTTGTGGCTGCTTATTGGCCCTTATTAACTTTGGGCGAGATGTCGGGCCCGACTAATAAGAGGTGAAAAAGACCTTAAAGAAACAAGAAAAATCTCGAAAGTGGTATTCGAGCTTGAGCTTACGTGAGCTCGAGTGACAAGTAGACCAAAAACAAATTGTATATTTTTTACCAAACATTGACAAATGTTTAATTGCTTGCAAAGTTTCTTCACAAAATGACATTCGTGAAGACGTGGTTGTCTGTTGTCCTCGCCTCCCTCTCCGTGTGTGTTGTCCTCGCCTCCCTCTCCGTGACGCCTGCTGCCGCCGCCTGCCTCGCGCTCTACCGCGACACCCTCTCCCACCCCTTCCTCGCCTCCTTTTGCCACCGCCCTTTCGCCACCGCCACCGCCATCGCCCTTCTTCACTTAATTAATTTGTTTTTACTACATGTTTTCAGGGTGACATAATGGCGGACGATAGAGCTGACCCGATTATGGACAACTATGATCCGGACGGTGAAGCACATATGTTCGGCATCATAAACGGCGATATTCTATATGTGCCGACCGGAGAAGAAGAAGATGATATCTCTTCTTATCCCGAACCTTGACGGTGAAGATGAAGGGCGCCGTCAAGAAGATGATGCCGAACAAGCGTCGATAAACGATTTATCTTCAAATGGAAGTAGCAACCACCTCCGCGCCGAGGTATATATATACATTGAGCCTCTGGTGATACAAACTAACTGATTTGAATAAATATGTGTGTACTAACGCGCGACTCTCTTTCTTATTTTAGCCCTCGGCGGATCGTCAAACAATCGAGTACGTCGTCAAAGCGTGGCGCAACCAAGACGATGAAACAAGGAGAAACATGCACCATCGAGGTTGTCGACGGTGCAACCGGCAGGCAGCTGGAGCCCCGCAAGAACGCCACCAAGTTTGTCACCAATGCGGAGCCATTGTTAGAGACAACGTCTCGATCACCGGGCCCAGGAGTGGAATGAGCCAAAGAAGGCACGAATTGATGGTTTCACTTTTGTCGATAAGAGAACAAAAAGATTGCTTCAAGAAGCTTATGGAACATTTCGTTCTACCTCCGGAATACAACAAATTCGATGAGGAGGGTAACTAGATTGAGGAAAACAAGGAGAGGAGGAGGCTAGTCAAACAGTTCGCTCTTCATAAGATGGCCGACGCATTCCGGAAATTCAAGCAAAATCTAGCCCATGACTTTGTCAAGCAGAACAAGACTTCGGATTTCAAAGGACAATATGAGAAACTGAAACATGATTGGCCAGAATTTGTGAAGCAAAAGAAATCGGAGCAGTTCATTCAAATATCGAAAAAATAAGGAAAATGCGGCTAAGAAGGAGTACAATCATGTTATGGGGCCAGGAGGGTATCGCATTTGGGTGCCTAGGTTGGAGAAGATGGAGAACGAGCTGAGGGCGCGAGGAATCCATCCAGTGCGGAGGGATGGGACCCAAGGGCCAAAAGCTGGTGGTACGGGCATGGGGAACGCTGAACCCGGAGACAGGGGAGTGTGTTTACCGGGCAAATTAATTAAACCCACCCAAGCCCTTATTGACGCAATGAAGGATGCTCAACAGGGAAGATCAAGTTCAACAGAGAGAACGACGCTACCGACAAAAGCCCTCGGGAATCCCGAACACGGAGGGCGTGTACGAGGCATGGGGCACATTCCGTGGAAAATAGGGTTCCCCGAGCGATGACCCGTCTGATTCTGAAGCCGTAAGAGAAAGATGGATCGGGAATCAGATGTTGTGGCGCGGTTGGCATCGGAAATGGATGTGATGAAGAAAACCATGAGTGTACTAGTAGCGAAAGAGATGCAGCTCGGTGCAGCATGAAGATCATCCAGCGGATCTCGGAAGCCAGCAGCGGAGAAGCAGCGTGGCTTCCACGGAGGCCCCACCGGCTGGTGCAGATGCACCGACGATCGAAATTACTGCACCGGAGCCTCACGGTGGTCGAAATTACTGCACCGAGCCTCACGGTGGTCGAAATTACTGCACCGGAGCCTCCTCGCTACCCGTGGGCGATATAAAGGAGATGAAAGAATGTCATCTGTATTATCCTATCGGGAACATGTCCATGAAGGTAGCCATCGGCAGTGCTTTACCATGTTTACAGAGCACTCCACCACAACAACCCCATTCAAGATGGCTATGCTTGTGTCACGGTGGAGGACATAGTCCAAGGGTTTGAGGACACGGAGATTGACATTGCTACACGAAGGGGAGAAAAGACTTGGAGATGTCAAGCGCCATTTCATTCTATGGCAAAAGAAGTTTATCAAGTTTCAGGCGAGGCGCCAAGGACAACAAGTCCACCCCTCACGGTGGTGGTGGTGGCGGTGGCGGTGGTGGTGGTGGTGGTGGTGGTGGCGGTTCACCTACACCTCCGCCACGTCGCCCGACGCCGCCCCGATCCCACAACGTCCGTGGTGATCAGCCGCCGCCCAGTCCTCGTCCGGCGGGTGATCGACGCCGCCAATCCACCTCCGCAAAGAAGCGAAGCAGTCTGGATTATTAACCCGGACCCTTATGTACCTAAGACCACAAAGGTACTGAGCCATCATCAAGCCTCTCCCCACAAGGCCTTGGGAACGTAGTGCCGAGGAAGTCGACGCGCGGCTGCTGATTTGGAGAAATGGAAGGCGGACTGCAAGAAGAAAAGAGAGCCCGAGCCCAAGCCAAGATTTTACGATGAGCAAAAGAAGTGGGCTAAGTCATTTTTGAGCACACCGTCCCAAGCTGCGAAGAATCGCCTAACGACTATGCACGTGAACTTGCAGGCAGGCACTCATGTTCAACGAGAACAAAGAGCGGGAGAAGGCCGAAAGTAAAAAAGCGGAAACAAGTTGCCCAGCTCGGGAACAAAGTAAACAATCGATTGCCCCGCTTATAGTGGAAGCCTTCCGTCCGGATGCCCCGAGATCATACAAGCTGCGGCAAAGACAGGGATTGATCAGAACGAGTGCGAGAGAACAAGCGGCCAACTTAGGTATTACTCTTCGTGGAACTGTTAGGCCTTGATGAGGCGCCCGATGAAGGAGGTAGTAATTACATATGTCAAGAATGGGCCTCTCGTCGAGCCTGCGCGAGGAAAAGGATCTACCTCCACAAATGAAAGGTCTGCTGAAATGGTACAAGGGTTACATAAAAATAAAAACGCCAAAGAATATATTTATGCGGAAGTTAGACATGAGCATCACTTCAAACATTACTATGTACAAATTGAACTGAGTGAATTGTTCCAGCTTTTCAATCTGCGCGAGCTCGACAAATCTATCATCGGTTGCTACGTTACGTAAGTGATTTATTAATTTCTACCCCATCTCGTTCATATTGCCTGCACTATATATATGTCCTAACTATATTGTTGTGTCCGCTATTATACATGCAGAATGAAGATTAAGGAATGCACAGTAAGGAACATCCATGATGTTGGGTTCATTGACCCACACATCGTTAATGGACATGTGTTGGAGCGTCACCCCGCCGACGTGGAGGCAGACCTGTGGCAGTTTCTTACAAAGCAGGAACTCAAAAGTGATATTCTATTTCCTTACCATTTTGGGTGAGTGTTTCTGTCTTGAGCACATTCTCTTTTGTTTACTCCTTGCATGGTATGTGGCCGGCTAATCGATGAGTTATGCATGACGTACTGTGCATGTATCGTGTCCGCAGGTTCTCTTGGATTCTCGCTAGTAATTAAAGTTAACACCTCGAATGTCTCGCCCACGACTCTCTGAATATGGATCCAAAGCTTTGGGGCGGCATGAGAAGAATGCTGCAGAAGTAATTATTTTCATTCATTTGCGCTCTATATCGATCGGCCTATTTCGTTCATTTCCTAATATCAAGTAACTAATAACTCTCTTGTTCATTTAATTTTCTTTGCCTCGTAGGGTTTGGAGACGGTTCGTAGATACAAAGGTCGGTGAATTCAAAAAGAGCTAGAATTCAAAAGGTCAAAGCCTAAGAATCTTGGGGATATTCAGCCACCGGAGACCAATCTATGTGGATACTATGTTCGTGAGATGATCCGGAGATACACCTCCGAGCGGGTTCCGAGTGATACCAATGCTCAGAGGAATAACCTCCGGATGATGCTTAGTCGAAGCTCGCTTCCGACCACTTCAAGAGGAACTAGCTGGATGGTTCAGTGGAAGTCCTCCATCCTAAAGGAGAACACTATTACGAGGACGTAGAACTTTATATGCATTAAATCATGTATGGAAACTTGTTCAAAATTGTATATGGTCATCCGATGATATTGAATATATAGTGTATATTCCTCTTGAATTCTGTTTGGTTCTAATTTCAAATTTATTTGAAATTGTACATTCATATGCATGTATGTAGTACCGTAGAATATATGAAACTCCTTCAAAATTAAAATAAAGCACAAATGAAATAAAACAATACAAATTAAACAGAAAACAGGTTTAGGGGGGGGGGCTAAAACCCTAAAACTGTGACGGCCTTTAGTCGAGGTTGGCGGAAGAACCGCGACTAAAGGTCCTCCGCCTCGACGGCCGCTGGCGCCCACGTGGACGGGCCGTTAGTCGCGGTTCTTAAGCAGCCGCGACTAAAGGTGGGGGGCATTAGTCGCGCTTATTTGGTCGCGGTTGCCCAACCGCGACTAATGGCAGTTGCGAACCGCGACCAAAGGCCTTTTTTCCACCAGTGTGAATATGTTTTTAGGCAACTTAGTGGCTATTTCTAGGCAAAAGTAAAGGTGCACAGGGGCAATTTGTGTCTCTGCTAGGCACAAAGCATTCAGCAAAAAAAAATTGTAGGCAACTATTTTCAACATGTATAGGCAAACTCGTGGTTTTTCTCCGTTACTTCCGCATGTAGATGCAACAGGAGTGTGGGGACTTATGTACACAAAAGTCCCCTTGTTGTGATTCTTAGGCAACTTAAGAGGAAAAAAGTAAATGCGCCTGGGGGGCAACTATTTCGACATGTCCAGGCAACTCGTGGTTTTCTTCCTGTTACTGTTCGCCTATGGATGCAACAGGGTGTGGGGACTTATGCTCGGAAAAAGTGCCTTGGCGTGATTCTTAGGCAACCCAGCGGTAAGTTTTTGGAGAAGTAACTACGTATAGCGGTGATTTTGTGTCCCTTACTAGACATAAGTCAAGGGGAAACCCCTCTGTAGGCAACTATGTTGATATATTCAGGCAACTTATGGTCTGCTCTCCCTACAGCATCATATTGACTTCTTGGGGGTTAAAAGGGAAAAGCAACTTATTGCATGTGTCCTGGGCAAATCATATGGACATCAGAAGCAAATTATGTGTTTCTTTTAAAAATCAACTTCAATGGATTAGTCCCATCAAACTAACAGAGAATTGACAAAAAAGCGACTTATATGGCTTATTTTAAAAACAAAGTTCAATGGCTTATTTTCAGCAGCTAGGAGAGATTTTGTCAAGCAAAACATGTGGTTTATTTAAAAGTTGAGTTCAAATGGATTAGTCCCCCAGCAAGCTAATAGAGCTTTTTTGCAAAAAAAGTGACTTATGGGTTGTACCAAAATCAAAGTTCAAATTGCTTAGTTCCAGCAACTAATAGAGGTTTGGCAAGCAAAACTTTTAAATAAACCACAGGATGTGGGGACATGCACGGAAAAAGTGCCTTGGCGTGATTCTTAGGCAACTTAAGGCGAAATTTAGGCAAAAGTAACTGCACACTGGGGCAATTTTGTGTCCCTTAGACATAAGTCATGGGGGGGACCCCTCTGTAGGGAACTATCTCGATATATTCAGGCAGCTAGCAGACATTATGCAAGCAACTTGTGGTTTATCTTGAAAACAAGTTCACTGGATTAGATTGAGAATTGGAAAGCGACTCGTGGTTTCAAAAAGAAACAGCAAGCTAACAGAGATTATGCAAGCAACTTGTGGTTTATTCATGATGTGGGGACTTATGCACGGAAAAAGTGCCTTGGCGTGATTCTTAGGCAACTTAGAGGCGAAATTTAGGCAAAAGTAACTGCACACTAGGGCAATTTTGTGTCCCTTAGACATAAGTCATGGAGGGGGGGGGGACCCCTCTGTAGGGAACTATCTCGATATATTCAGGCAGCTAGCAGAGATTATGCAAGCAACTTGTGGTTTATCTTGAAAACAAGTTCACTTGATTAGTTTGAGAATTGGAAAGCGACTCATGGTTTCAAAAAGAAACAGCGCTAACAGAGATTATGCAAGCAACTTGTGGTTTATTCATGATGTGGGGATTTATGCACGGAAAAAAAGTGCCTTGCGTGATTCTTAGGCAACTTAGCGGTGAAATTTAGGCAAAAGTAACCACAAGATCAGGCAATTTTGTGTCCCTTAGTATACATAAGTCAGGGGGAACCCCTCTGTAGGCAGAAGTCAGGGGGGAACCCCTCTGTAGGCAACTACCTCGATATATTTAGGTAGCTAGCAGAGATTATGCAAGCAACTTATGGTTTATTTTGAAAAAACAAGTTCAACGGATTAGTATCAGCAAGTAACAGAGATTTGGCCAGCGACTCGTGGTTTATTTAAAAATCAAGTTCAAATATATTAGTACCAGCAACTAACGGAGCCTTTGCAAGCGACTTATGTGTTTTTACAAAAAAACTAAAGTTTCAAAATGGCTTAGTTCCAACAACTAACAAAGGTTTGGCACGCAAACATGTTGTTTGTTAAAAAAAACTTCAATGGATTAGGTCCAGGAACTAACAGAGCATTTGCAAGCAACTTATGTGTTTTGACTTATGTGCTTTAAAAAAAAAGGTTGCCTCTCTAGTTTATACACATCGGGGCGCGAAGACACTACCTCGTTTTCATCTGTCTTGCTCTCTTTGGCTTTGAATGATGTGCTCAGAAAGTTCAATTGCGTTGTCGTCTTCCTCTGGCAACTCCTCATTGCTATCAATGCCAGTAGGGCGCTTCCCCCGGGTTATAATGTGCTTTTGCCGCATACGTTTGGAACCCCCCGATGGCACGATCTCTAGATCATGTGATGCACGTGCCTACAAAAAAGAACACATCCTCCAGCCACGCAAACATGTGCCAACTTCTGGAATCTACTTCAACATGTTGTGGATGAAAATTCATATGGTACCTACATTGCATCTTCAGGTGCATGTGGTGCACCCCCGTCATGCTGAGGCAACCTTGGTTCGTCAAACTCTGGTTGCCGTCGAATTGCCTTTCCCAGTCCGCCTGAGCCTTCTTCTCGTCCTCATACTGCCCAATCAGCTCGGCCTTCTTCTCCAGCACCCTCTCCATCTCCCCATCATCGCGCAACGGCCTTTCCACGATATCCTGCCGGACTGCAGGCCCTCCAAGAAACTTGTTCCCCTCTGCCAGGCAAGTTCATAGCCCGTGCTAAATCGGTGATCGAGTTTTGCACAAGGGAAACTAAGAAACAAAGGCTCACTGACAATTGCACGTGAGTGTCCGGATCTGGCGAGAAGGAGTAGGACGACATGGGGGTCGACACCCTCATCCTAGCCATCGAGCAGTATGTAAGGTGGTGGTCGACGTCATCGTCTTCTTGCTGAAGGTGGATCTTGCTCCTTCTTCCTATCGATGGAGAGGAAAGGTACACTATGTCTACCTTTAATCACCGCATCCACTTCATAAATCAACATCAATATATATAGTTGGTCAAAGAAAAACGCCAGTACATGCATTCTTTGTTTTTAATAAAAAAAAGGGAAAAGGTAGTCTCCCTATTGACATATAGAACATGCCTAAATGCTGGTTACAACTTGCTCGCGTGCACTGAAAAATTGCTTGAAGAGTTCAAACCATACGTTCACAAATTGTCTTCCTGGGAATGCAAACCATACCTTCTCAAGATGGTTGTTGCCTCCGCCAGACCCTGCTACCGCCCCTGCCTGCACTGTGTGTACGACGCCGAGTCCCTCGATCACGCCGCCTCTGCCCGCGCTGAGCGTACGACACTAAGTCCCTCAACCACGTCGCCTCCACCAGACCCTGCTACCACCTCTGCCCGCGCTGTGCGTACAATATAAGAAAGATGTTATGCCTATTCTGAAATTTCTAGAACATCTTGTTGTTCAACTGGGAACTGTCACAAATGAGGAAGAAGATTATCTGCGTTTTGTCAAAAAGCTTAGGGAAGAATGGTTGCTAGTCACTCAAAAGGAAATGAGTCGCACATTCTAATTGCCGCCGTCAGCTGTGCTGTCGCTGCTATGGCCAAGTACATGCTCACCTCCACGCACAGAGGCCATGAGAAATTTGCTCGACCTGACATGGGCTCTCGACAAGACTACAACCAGGATATGTGGAACAACAGCAGCATACGTGATAGCATGACTCACCAGTAGACAGGCTCGTCGGAGTCAGGCTGCCAGTTGGGACTCGCCGGATCAGCAATTGGGTCAAAAAAGTCTCCACAAGGGGAGTCGCGGAAGGACGAGCTTGGGCAGGGAGAGGAGGCACGGAGCCATCTGGGTGCAGGCGCAAGGCGGCCTGCGGCCGCGGTGCATGGTGGCCACCGGATACATCGGCGACGACGCAGACGACCCCAAATCCAGATCCCCTCACAATGAGGTCCGTCTCTCGCCGGGTTCACCACCGGGGAGGAAGACAGCCTCCTGGAGCGCTGAGCTCCGTCCCTCGCCGGGGAAGAAGGAAGAGGTGGCGGCCCTTGAGTGTATCGACGGTTGGGGGTGGGGGCTACTTCGTGGCGGTGCTTGGGGACGGGAAGGTGGCCTAATGGAGGCGTTGACCAATTCGGCAGTGGTGGCGTGCGGCCGCGGCAGTGGGAGGTGGTGGTGGTGCCTGGTCGCGGCAGTGAAAAAAGATGTTAGCCGCGGAGGCGCGCAGGTGGAGGTGGTGGCGATGGGCGCGGGCCGAGGCGGCGGCGGGGAGTGGGGCCGCGACGGAGAAAGGGGAAGGGAGTGGGTTGGTGGCCGAGGCGATAGTGGGCTCGGAGGGTTCGAGACGTGGGTTCCGACAAGAATTCACCTGTGCGTCGTGATCTCGCGCGCGAGGAGATCTGACGGCCAGCGAAGGTGTGTGCCGGAAAGGTCTAACAAGCACGCGAGCACATTTTAGGTTTTGGGTTTCTTTTCTGATGATGATTTCCCTTTCCACAGTGCAAACGGAACGGGAACTGTTCGTTCTCTCTGCTTCCCTCGTCCCTTTTCTTCCTTGTCCCCTGCTCCAAGGTTTGAGGCTCTGTTAGTCACTGAAGGTTTCTGTCGATGACAATTAGTTCTGGTCTTCAGAGTTGAATAATTAGCTGTTGATCATGTATTCGCACGGCTGGCACAGTATTGTCTTTTTTTTTCAAACACGCAAAAGGCTTGCGTGTCGGTGTATTAAGGGAGGGAAGAAAAAGAAACGGAAATGTTAACGCCCACACGTGTGGGTGTTAGCCAAGTCACCCACACGCCTTCATCACTGTCCAGTAACTTCTGCACGAATCTTGGCACGAATTAGCTGATTTTGTATGCCACGTAGGACAACTCGCGTGTGTGGTGTGTGAGAGAGGTCGCCCACACATCCGTTTTAACACACGGAGGGGCGGTGTGTGGCGTTAGCAGTTCGCCCACACACCAGTTTCAGTCACGCACAAGGGCTGGTGTGTGGGCAGTTTGCCATCTCGCCCACACGCCCGCCTCCTCTCCCACACCCAAGCTGCCAGTTGCCATGCGTTTTGCAGTGTACATATCAACTGCCCTAGTGTGATTGTAAGCAGATGACAACTCTTTTTTTTTACCCGAACATGTCAGTTGCCATATGTTTCGCATGGTACATGGCAAACTGCCCTAGCGTGCACGTAAGCAGATGGCAACTCTTTCTTTTTTAAATGGCAACTGCCCTAGCGTGCTTGTGAGCACATGGCAACTCTCTCTTTTACCCGAACATGTTTTTTGCCATGCCTTTTTTTGTAGCGCTACATGGCAACTGCCTAGTGTTAGTAGGTGGCAACTCCTAAAGTTTTGAAATCATGGCAACTGCAGTAGACCAGACCACACATGGCAACAGCTGTAGTTGTCCAGAAAATGGCAATCTCGAACTTTGACCTGAGATGGCAACTGTAGTTGAGCAAACATGGCAATTGTAGTTGTCCGACATGGCAACTGCACTTAAACGAACATGGACGAGGGTCCGGCCCATGGCAACTGCGGGGCGCGCGGTAAAGTGTCACATGAGGCGTGCGGGACCACGAGGTACGAGGCCTGACGTACCGGGCCTGTGGGCGTTATCTATTTCGCCCACACGCACGCGGTGTAAGAGGGACCGGGAGGAAAAAAAAAGACGTGTGGGCGCTAGTTGTTTTACACACACACAGACGTGTAGGCTGGTCCTCTTAGACACCACACAGAATGTGTGGGCAGATTCCTAAACGCCTACACGTATGGCAGTTAGCGGCGTCAAAAAAATAATACAGAGTAGCTACAAACAGCGGCATACGATGGCCACGAGCTCATGCCTCTGCTCGCATGATTAGCGTACGATACAATACAGTGCCCAGGGCAACATTAAGTTAGCTATCGCCAGATACGACTCAACCCAATGCCCCAGAGAGCATCCACAACTCTGCCTCGGCGGCGGCCAGACTACAGAGCTCGCTAGCTACTACGGCAGAGCGCTCGAAGACACGACGGTTTCTGTCCTTCCTGCGGCGAGACCATCACGCGGGATTGTTGTTGTCGCCCTAGACTAGCTCTCTCTCTCACGCCAAACTGGAGGTAGACGAAACACTTTTTTCCAGTGACCAACGCCCCAATGCTTCAACGCCCCCGCGCTAAAACGCCCTTTTTCTTTTTCAGCTCGCCACAAACTCAAACAGAATACATACGGCTCTGTAGCCCCGAAGACGCAGTGCCCATGCTTCCTGCGTAGCTGCATGCGAGCGATCCGCTGGCCTCGCGCACGACGCGGCCGGCCGCTGCTAATAGTCCAACAACTACCATTATGCGCACGCACACACTACTGCCACATGCACACACGCGCGCCCGGTCACAACGCATGCACCAGACTAGTCAATCCACTAAGCAACTAACTACATGCATCAAGATTAGTACTAACATTTTCCCTCATAATCTTGACTTGCCGTCCCCGGAGTTGTTGCAGCTCCTGTCATCGATGTCGCCGCCACAACCGTGACCCAGCCCGCGGACCCGACCTAGCGGACCGACGCCGATCGTACCGTGCTCCGTCACGATCCGGGCGACATACGCCGAGCTCCTTGTCCGCCGGCGACACACGCGCAGCGTCCCTCTGCGCCACGCGCACCCGACGCACCCAACAAGCCCGACCGCACCAGTGCGTCCCGCACGTCCCGCGCACCTGACTCGCCCGACAAGCCCGACTGCACCAGTGCGTCCCGCGCGAATCCGTTGCGCCCGACGAACTCGACCACACACGCCTATACTGTGGTCCCGCCGCGTTTGACACGCCTGGCGCGCGCCCATACACGCGCCCGACGCGTCCGACACTGGCGCCGCGGCTTATTCCAGCCAACACTCACCCCCTAAGCCGTGGCCTCGCCGCACGGCCTGCCGACAGGGGCCCTGGGTCGTTGTTGTCGCCTCGTCGCCATGTACGCCTCCGGCACAAGTCGCCGCTTGCTGCCACTCGCAGTCCCGTGAGCCGCCACGCCGCGTCTCCGTGCCACGCGCCTCCACGGTTGTCGCGCCGAGCCATCCCGACCTCTGCGCCACCACGCAGGTCCTTCGCGAGCTCCTCGTCTCCACGACCGCCGTGTCCTTCACGCGCACGACATCACACCGCACAGCCGTGGACTCGCCGCGCGCCGCAGCGGATGCCTCCATGTCGGCTGTGCACTCCGCGCTCGCCGCGGATGCCACCGTACGCCAGGGCCGCCCCTTGGACCTTATGGCTCTGAATACTAATTGTTATTGCCGCCCTAGACTAGCTATCTCTCACGCCGGACTGGAGGTAGACGAAGCACTTTTTTCCGGCGACCAACGCCCCGGCGCTAAAACGCCCTTTTTCTTTTTCAGCTCGCTACAAACTCAAACAAAATACATGCGGCTTTGTAGCCCAGGAGACGTAGCATCCATGCTTCCTGCCTAGCTGCATGCGAGCGATCCGCTAGCCTCACGCACGACGCGGCCGGCAGCTGCTAACAGCCCAACAACTATCACTACTAGAAGAACGTCCGTGCGTTGCAACGGGGTCACATTAACTTTAAGAGTTCAATATTAATATACTCATACATATCAAGTGACATTGGCGATCTTTTTTACCATCAAATTCTCACACACACTCTCTTTCCCCCCCTCTTCCACACTCTCTCTCCCCTCTCCCCTCTCTCTCTCTAACACACACACATATCCATCTTATTGGATACGCGACCATAATCCATCTATTTCACACACACGCGCTAGTGCATAACAATATGGATTATGTGTATTATATTTGCCGCCACAACTGAGGAAATTAATTTCATGTAAATGGGTCAGCCACAGCTCCAAGAATACGTGGAGGAGGTGGCACGGGTCGGCATCGACGCCGTCCGGCGCACGCCACGAGCCCGCTTCCAAGTGCGTCTGCGCAGCGGCCACCCACGCCGGATCCTTCAAGTGTCGCTTCCACCGCACTAACTCCCAGGGCCAGGGAAGCCGCCCTTCTTCGCCCCTTCACGGCGGTTAACGCGGTGTCAGCGGCACCCGGCCTCGCCGTCCTCGTCCCCCGGCACCGTCGCGACCCAGTGACGCAGCCCAAGCATCGGCCTCGAGAATCAAGAACGCTCGACAACGGAGAGGGAAGGGAAGATCATATACATGTCATAAGAAAGGGAGTTTATTTACTGCTCCCTCGATGTATTGTTTCCTTTGTTTGGAGATTGATTACCATCCGTGAGTTAAGGTAAGGTTAATGTGATTGAGTGACTTTTCTAAAAATCAATTATTTGTTTTCTAATTAATGTGATTGAGTGATTTAAGGTAAGGTTAATTAATTTAGATTTGATCTTTAGAGATTGTTCGTGATTGATTCTACATTACCAAATAACTTGCGCCAGTATGGAAAGTTCTGATCTTTTCAGATTTCTTTCATTGTGTGAGAGGATGACGCGAAAATAAACCGATGAAGTGGGAGGAGGGGACGAAAAAAGTCTACAAAAAAACCAGCGAAGGTGGGAGGAGGTAGCAAAAAAAATCATAGGAGGTGGGACGAATGACATAATTAGTAAACAATTTCAGCGACAAAAGGATAAACAAATTGGATTTTTAAAACAAAACCTGCACCTGCACAAGTGGCTCACTCTTCACTTTTGACAAAAACTTCCGAATAGCAATCTTGGTGAGTGATCTCGACCGGGTTCGATCGGCATGGCGTGTCGTTCCTCCAGGAGTGGGTGCTGAGAGGAAGGATGGTGAACCACCATTGTCAATCGGCCGGAGCTGCATCGTCATTTGGATCAGAGCATGGACGAAATCGAGATGGTAGAGGTTGAGGAATTTGTAGGACGTGAGGGTTTAGGGTGGGCATCACGAGAACTCACCCATATCTTGGGAGACGGCAGACCCGAGGTGCAGTCGTGTTCGTGCTTCAGGGGCTGCCACGTGCTGTCCTCGCCGCCATCGCCTGTCGATGCCACTTCAGCGCCACGAGCATGGGATTGAGAGACGAAGGGAAGAGAAGGGAAGCAAGCGAGCTAATGACGTACCTATGTTTGGTATGTAATACCCTCCATTAAGAGTAGATATTTTCTTAAAATCGGTTACTTTGTTTCCTAATTAATGTGATTGAGCAATTTAAGGTAAGGTTAATTAATTTAGATTTGATATTTAGAGATTGATCGTGATTGATTCTTTCACATAAAGACATTACTAAAAATAACTTGCACCGCATGGAAAGTTATGATCCGTTAAGATTTTTTTCGTAGTGAGAGGGTTACGCGAAACTAACCCGGTGGGGTGGGGGAGGGACAAAAGAAAACCAGCAAAATAAAACGGTTGAAAGTGGTGGGACGAAAATAAACCGTACGAGGCTACCAACTACTCCATTAGGAGTAGAGATAACGACGGGAGTTTGGGCGTGTGCGGGACTCGATCGCGGGGTTTTTCTTCATTTTTCACAGCTGAGGGGGAGGTGGGAGGAAGTACCAAAGAAGTACCAAAAAAGACCGGGTGAGGTGGGACGAAAATAAAACCCGGAACGTGACCTACCAACTGAGACATTAGGAGTAGAGATTTGGTATGTAATACCCTCCATTAAGAGTAGATATTTTCTTAAAATCGGTTATTTTGTTTCCTAATTAATGTGACTGAGCAATTTAAGGTAAGGTTAATTAATTTAGATTTGATATTTAGAGATTGATCGTGATTGATTCTTTCACATAAAGACATTACTAAAAATAACTTGCACCAGCATGGAAAGTTATGATCCGTTAAGATTTTTTTCGTTGTGTGAGAGGGCGACGCGAAACTAAACCGGTGGGGTGGGGGAGGGACAAAAAAAATCAGCGAAATAAAACGGTTGAAAGTGGTGGGACGAAAATAAACCGTACGAGGCTACCAACTGCTCCATTAGGAGTAGAGATAACGACGGGAGTTTGGCGCTGCAAGGGACTCGATCATGGGTTTTTCTTCGCTTTTTCACAGCTGAGGGGAGGTGGGAGGAAGTACCAAAGAAGTACCAAAAAGACCGGGTGAGGTGGGACGAAAATAAAACCCGAACGCGACCTACCAACTGAGACATTAGGAGTAGAGATTTGGTATGTAATACCCTCCATTAAGAGTAGATATTTTCTTAAAATCGGTTATTTTGTTTCGTAATTAATGTGATTGAGCAATTTAAGGTAAGGTTAATTAATTTAGATTTGATATTTAGAGATTGATCGTGATTGATTCTTTCACATAAAGACATTACTAAAAATAACTTGCACCGGCATGGAAAGTTATGATCCGTTAAGATATTTTCGTTAGTGAGAGGGTGACGCTAAACTAAACCGTGGGGTGGGGAGGGACGAAAAACCAGCGAAATAAAACGGTTGAAAGTGGTGGGACGAAAATAAACCGTGACGAGGCTACCAACTGCTCCATTAGGAGTAGAGATAACGACGGAGTTTGGGCGCAAAGGGACTCGACCTCGGGATTTTTCTTGGTTTTTCACAGCTAAGGGGGAGGTGGGAGGAAGTACCAAAGAAGTAGCAAAAAAGACCGGGTGAGGTGGGACGAATATAAAACCCGGAACGCGACCTACCAACTGAGACATTAGGAGTAGAGATTTGGTATGTAATACCCTCCATTAAGAGTAGATATTTTCTTAAAATCGGTTATTTTGTTTCGTAATTAATGTGATTGAGCAATTTAAGGTAAGGTTAATTAATTTAGATTTGATATTTAGAGATTGATCGTGATTGATTCTTTCACATAAAGACATTACTAAAATAACTTGCACCGGCATGGAAAGTTATGATCCGTTAAGATTTTTTTCGTTGTGTGAGAGGGTGATTGAAACTAAACCGGTGGGGTGGGGAGGGACGAAAAAACCAGCGAAATAAAAGCGGTTGAAAGTGGTGGGACGAAAATAAACCGTGACGAGGCTACCAACTGCTCCATTAGGAGTAGAGATAACGACAGGAGTTTGGGCGCAAAGTGCGGGACTCGATCATGGGGATTTTTCTTGGTTTTTCACAGCTAAGGGGAGGTGGGAGGAAGTACCAAAGAAGTACCAAAAAGACCGGGTGAGGTGGGACGAATATAAAACCCGAACGCGACCTACCAACCGAGACATTAGGAGTAGAGATTTGGTATGTAATACCCTCCATTAAGAGTAGATATTTTCTTAAAATCGGTTATTTTGTTTCGTAATTAATGTGATTGAGCAATTTAAGGTAAGGTTAATTAATTTAGATTTGATATTTAGAGATTGATCGTGATTGATTCTTTCACATAAAGACATTACTAAAAATAAATTGCACCGGCATGGAAAGTTATGATCCGTTAAGATTTTTTTTTGCTAGTGAGAGGGTGACGCTAAAACTAAACTGGTGGGGTGGGGGAAGGACAAAAAAAACCCAAAATAAAACGGTTGAAAGTGGTGGGACGAAAATAAACCGTACGAGGCTACCAACTGCTCCATTAGGAGTAGAGATAACGACAGGAGTTTGGGCGGTGCGGACTCGATCATGGGTTTTTCTTCATTTTTCACAGCTGAGGGGGAGGTGGGAGGAAGTACCAAAGAAGTACCAAAAAAGACCGGGTGAGGTGGGACGAAAGTAAAACCCGGAACGCGACCTACCAACTGAGACATTAGGAGTAGAGATTTGGTATGTAATACCCTCCATTAAGAGTAGATATTTTCTTAAAATAGGTTATTTTGTTTCCTAATTAATGTGATTGAGCAATTTAAGGTAAGGTTAATTAATTTAGATTTGATATTTAGAGATTGATCGTGATTGATTCTTTCACATAAAGACATTACTAAAAATAACTTGCACCAGCATGGAAAGTTATGATCCGTTAAGATTTTTTTCGTTGTGTGAGAGGGTGACGCGAAACTAAACCGGTGGGGTGGGGGAAGGACAAAAAAAAACCAGCGAAATAAAACGGTTGAAAGTGGTGGGACGAAAATAAACCGTACGAGGCTACCAACTGCTCCATTAGGAGTAGAGATAACGACGGAAGTTTGGACGTGTGCGGAACTCGACCGCGGGATTTTTCTTGGTTTTTCACAGCTGAGGGGGAGGTGGGAGGAAGTACCAAAGAAGTACCAAAAAAGACCGGGTGAGGTGGGACGAATATAAAACCCGGAACGCGACCTACCAACTGAGACATTAGGAGTAGAGATTTGGTATGTAACACCGTCCATTAAGAGTAGATATTTTCTTAAAATCGGTTATTTTGTTTCCTAATTAATGTGATTGAGCAATTTAAGGTAAGGTTAATTAATTTAGATTTGATATTTAGAGATTGATCGTGATTGATTCTTTCACATAAAGACATTACTAAAAATAAATTGCACCAGCATGGAAAGTTATGATCCGTTAAGATTTCTTTCGTTGTGTGAGAGGGTGACGCTAAACTAAACCGTGGGGTGGGGAAGGACAAAAAACCAGCGAAATAAAAGCGGTTGAAAGTGGTGGGACGAAAATAAACCGTGACTGAGGCTACCAACTGCTCCATTAGGAGTAGAGATAACGACAGGAGTTTGGGCGCAAAGCGGGACTCGATCTCGGGGTTTTTCTTCATTTTTCACAGCTGAGGTGGAGGTGGAAGGAAGTACCAAAGAAGTAACATAAAAGACAGTGTGAGGTGGGACGAAAATAAAACCCGGAACGCGACCTACCAACTGAGACATTAGGAGTAGAGATTTGGTATGTAATACCCTCCATTAAGAGTAGATATTTTCTTAAAATCGGTTATTTTTTTTCCTAATTAATGTGATTGAGCAATTTAAGGTAAGGTTAATTAATTTAGATTTGATATTTAGAGATTGATCGTGATTGATTCTTTCACATAAAGACATTACTAAAAATAAATTGAACCGGCATGTAAAGTTATCATCCTTTATGTTTTTTTTCGTTGTGTTTGAGGTTGAAGCTAAACTGAACCGGTGGGGTGTGGTATGGAAAAAAAAAACCAGCGAAATAAAACGGTTGAAAGTGGTGGGACGAAAATAAACCGTACGAGGCTACCAACTGCTCCATTAGGAGTAGAGATAACGACAGGAGTTTGGGCGTGTGCGGGACTCGATCGCGGGGTTTTTCTTCATTTTTCACAGCTGAGGGGGAGGTGGGAGGAAGTACCAAAGAAGTACCAAAAAAGACCGGGTGAGGTGGGACGAAAATAAAACCCGGAACGCGACCTACCAACTGAGACATTAGGAGTAGAGATTTGGTATGTAATACCCTCCATTAAGAGTAGATATTTTCTTAAAATCGGTTATTTTGTTTCGTAATTAATGTGATTGAGCAATTTAAGGTAAGGTTAATTAATTTAGATTTGATATTTAGAGATTGATCGTGATTGATTCTTTCACATAAAGACATTACTAAAAATAACTTGCACCGGCATGGAAAGTTATGATCCGTTAAGATTTTTTCGTTGTGTGAGAGGGTGACGCGAAACTAAACCGGTGGGGTGGGGGAGGGACGAAAAAAAACCAGCGAAATAAAACGGTTGAAAGTGGTGGGACGAAAATAAACCGTACGAGGCTACCAACTGCTGAGGGGGAGGTGGGAGGAAGTACCAAAGAAGTACCAAAAAAGACCGGGTGAGGTGGGACGAATATAAAACCCGGAACGCGACCTACCAACTGAGACATTAGGAGTAGAGATTTGGTATGTAATACCCTCCATTAAGAGTAGATATTTTCTTAAAATCGGTTATTTTGTTTCCTAATTAATGTGATTGAGCAATTTAAGGTAAGGTTAATTAATTTAGATTTGATATTTAGAGATTGATCGTGATTGATTCTTTCACATAAAGACATTACTAAAAATAACTTGCACCGGCATGGAAAGTTATGATCCGTTAAGATATTTTTCGTTGTGTGAGAGGGTGACGCGAAACTAAACCGGTGGGGTGGGGGAGGGACGAAAAAAACCAGCGAAATAAAACGGTTGAAAGTGGTGGGACAAAAATAAACCGTACGAGGCTACCAACTGCTCCATTAGGAGTAGAGATAACGACGTGAGTTTGGGCGTGTGCGGGACTCGATCGCGGGGTTTTTCTTGGTTTTTCACAACTGAGGGGGAGGTGGGAGGAATTACCAAAGAAGTACCAAAAAAGACCGGGTGAGGTGGGACGAAAATAAAACCCAGAACGCGAACTACCAACTGAGACATTAGGAGTAGAGATTTGGTATGTAATACCCTCCATTAAGAGTAGATATTTTCTTAAAATCGGTTATTTTGTTTCCTAATTAATGTGATTGAGCAATTTAAGGTAAGGTTAATTAATTTAGATTTGATATTTAGGGATTGATCGTGATTGATTCTTTCACATAAAGACATTACTAAAAATAAATTGCACCGGCATGGAAAGTTATGATCCGTTAAGATTTTTTTCGTTGTGTGAGAGGGTGACGCGAAACTGAACCGGTGGGGTGGGGGAAGGACAAAAAAAACCAGCGAAATAAAACGGTTGAAAGTGGTGGGACGAAAATAAACCGTACGAGGCTACCAACTGCTCCATTAGGAGTAGAGATAACGACAGGAGTTTGGGCGTGTGCGGGACTCGATCGCGGGGTTTTTCTTCATTTTTCACAGCTGAGGGGAGGTGGAAGGAAGTACCAAAGAAGTACCAAAAAGACCGGGTGAGGTGGGACGAAAATAAAACCCGAACGCGACCTACCAACCGAGACATTAGGAGTAGAGATTTGGTATGTAATACCCTCCATTAAGAGTAGATATTTTCTTAAAATCGGTTATTTTGTTTCGTAATTAATGTGATTGAGCAATTTAAGGTAAGGTTAATTAATTTAGATTTGATATTTAGAGATTGACCGTGATTGATTCTTTCACATAAAGACATTACTAAAATAACTTGCACCGGCATGGAAAGTTATGATCCGTTAAGATTTTTTTCGTTGTGTGAGAGGGTGATGAAACTAAACCGGTGGGGTGGGGGAGGGACGAAAGAAAATCAGCGAAATAAAACGGTTGAAAGTGGTGGGACGAAAATAAACCGTACGAGGCTACCAACTGCTCCATTAGGAGTAGAGATAACGACGGGAGTTTGGGCGTGTGCGGGACTCGACCGCGGGATTTTTCTTGGTTTTTCACAGCTAAGGGGGAGGTGGGAGGAAGTACCAAAGAAGTACCAAAAAAGACCGGGTGAGGTGGGACGAATATAAAACCCGGATCGCGACCTACCAACTGAGACATTAGGAGTAGAGATTTGGTATGTAATACCCTCCATTAAGAGTAGATATTTTCTTAAAATCGGTTATTTTGTTTCGTAATTAATGTGATTGAGCAATTTAAGGTAAGGTTAATTAATTTAGATTTGATATTTAGAGATTGATCGTGATTGATTCTTTCACATAAAGACATTACTAAAAATAACTTGCACCGGCATGGAAAGTTATGATCCGTTAAGATTTTTTCGTTGTGTGAGAGGGTGACGAAACTAAACCGGTGGGGTGGGGAGGAAAAAAAAAACCAGCGAAATAAAAGCGGTTGAAAGTGGTGGGACAAAAATAAACCGTGACGAGGCTACCAACTGCTCCATTAGGAGTAGAGATAACGACGTGAGTTTGGGCGTGTCTTGGGACTCGATCGCGGGGTTTTTCTTGGTTTTTCACAGCTGAGGGGGAGGTGGGAGGAATTACCAAAGAAGTACCAAAAAAGACCGGGTGAGGTGGGACGAAAATAAAACCCAGAACGCGACCTACCAACTGAGACATTAGGAGTAGAGATTTGGTATGTAATACCCTTCATTAAGAGTAGATATTTTCTTAAAATCGGTTATTTTGTTTCCTAATTAATGTGATTGAGCAATTTAAGGTAAGGTTAATTATTTAGATTTGATATTTAGAGATTGATCGTGATTGATTCTTTCACATAAAGACATTACTAAAAATAACTTGCACCGGCATGGAAAGTTATGATCCGTTAAGACTTTTTTGTTGTGTGAGAGGGTGATGAAACTAAACCGGTGGGGTGGGGGAGGGGCGAAAAAAACCAGCGAAATAAAACGGTTGAAAGTGGTGGGACGAAAATAAACCGTACGAGGCTACCAACTGCTCCATTAGGAGTAGAGATTAGGAGTAGAGATAACGACGGGAGTTTGGGCGTGTGCAGGACTCGATCGCGGGGTTTTTCTTGGTTTTTCACAGCTGAGGGGGAGGTGGGAGGAAGTGCCAAAGAAGTACCAAAAAAGACCGGGTGAGGTGGGACGAAAATAAAACCCGAAACGCGACCTACCAACTGAGACATTAGGAGTAGAGATGTGATTGAGTAATTTAAGGTAAAGTTAATTAATTTAGATTTGATATTTGGAGATTGATCGTGATTGATTTTTTCACATAAAGACAATACTAAAAATAACTTGCACCGGCATGGAAAGTTATGATCCGTTAGATTTTTTTCCTTGTGTGAGAGGGCGACGCGAAACTAAACAGGTGGGGTGGGGGAGGGACGAAAAAAAACTAGCGAAATAAAACGATTGAAAGTGGTGGGACGAAAATAAACCGTACGAGGTTACCAACTGCCCCATTAGGAGTAGAGATTAGTAGTAGAGATAACGACGGGAGTTTGGGCATGTGCGGGACTCGATCGCGGGGTTTTTCTTGGTTTTTCACAGCTGAGGGGGAGGTGGGAGAAAGTACCAAAGAAGTATAAAAAAAGACCGGGTGAGGTGGGACGAAAATAAAACCCGGAACGCGACCTACCAACTGAGACATTAGAAGTAGAGATGCGCACGCACACACTACTGCCACAAGCACACACGCGCGCCCGGTTACAACGTATGCATCAGACTAGTCAATCCACTAACCAACTAACTACATGCATCAAGATTAGTACTAACAGGGATGACGGCCACCAGTCAATTAGGGTGGACTCCGTGGTCGGGGCAAAGTTGGCGAGGCCGCATCGGCACAGTATTGTCGCTAACTAGTAGTTCATGTTGTCAAGATGATTCATAATCCTTCATCAGTCTGGAAGCTTGCTATTCATTAAATGAAAGAACAAAAACCTACATTAGCCACTCCTGTCCCATGGCTGAAAAATTCATGCACAGGAAGAATCAATTCTCCGGAGACATCAATTGTTGATGTGCTGATATTTGAATTTCGTGATTACTCTTATTAGTGGACTCTGCATAGCGTTCTTTAGCATTAGTGTTTGAGTTAACCACCTTATCATACAACATAGTATCGAATCATCGCTGTATCATCAGTGCTCAGATTTTGGACATTGGTAATTTACAAAGAGTTAACTCTTTTTTTGAAAAACCCCTCGATGTATTAATTAACTTAAAAAGTTTGTACAATCATTCATAACAAACTTTGCCACGCAGGGCGGAACGGAATGAAACAACAAACCATTAGATCTATTATCAAAACTAAACTTTGCAATCTCATGAGCCACCATATTAGCCCTCCTGTTGATCTTAGAAATCTGTAAATTCACCAACAACTTTGAGACATCTACAGCTTCCAGGGATGATCTGACCACATATTCTTTACCAAAAATGGAGGCCACTAAGGAACAGTCAGTTTCCAAAATGACGGGCATGTCTAGAGTCATACCAATATATAGGCCGGACAAGGACGCTCTAAGTTCCGCTTCCTCGACGTTATAGCAAGCACCAATATAATCCCAGGAGGATAGGATCACTTGTCCACGGTGATTTCTAACAACCACCCCCACGCTGGCAGCTTCAATGGCCTCCACAAAACTTGCGTCGACATTAATCTTGTAGACGTCTGGGGTAGGTGGCCTCCAAAGAGTAACCTGCCTCTCAATGTTATTGGTTGGCTGAAGATCCAGCTCCACTTGCTTCCCTTTACTGCATATCTCCACCTGCATTTTAGCATGACAAGACGAGAAAGATGCCCAATAATTTTCGACAAAAAACTCACCGAGGCTGAGATGGATTCCATTCCCTTACCAAAGATCAAATCATTCCTCAAGTGCCAAGCTCTTCAAAACATGAATATAGTTTGCTCACGTACAGGCGTATTTAACTGGTCCAATAAAAATAAGGAACCAATCCGGTCCTGAATATTTGAAGGTCTCCTCCGCTGGTAATTTCCACACTTCCTTCAAAGCCATACGGAACGCATGCGCCTTGGGACAAACCACCAACGCATGAAAAATACACTCATCGTCAATACCACATATTGAGCATGTACCTAGAGTAGTTTGATGATGTTTAACCCTATTGAGTTGAACCGCCAAACTATTAGAAGCAGCCCTCCAGGCAAAAATTTTAATTTTCTGGGGGACATTAGCATTCCAAATAATATTCCAGAGCCTCCTATTCCCATTTATGGCATCACTGGAATTGCCAGAATCAATCCTCGACTCTTTAAAATTCAGAGCTAGTCTATACGCACTCTTCACGGAGAACAAGCCACTTTTCTCGTGGTGCCAAGCAATAATATCTCCCTCGCCCACTCGAGGAATACGGAGCTTTAGGATTTCCTCTGCATCATGAATATAAAATAGATGCCTTATCAGGTTCTCATCCCAACTCCTGGATCCACTCAAAAATAACTCGGACACCAATTTACTAGTTCTGTTCTTTTTTCCGCAAATTAGTAGGCCAGATTCCCTAGGGATCCAATTATCCCTCCAAATATTTATACTAGTCCCATAGACCACTCTCCAAATAATGCCTTTTTTTAGCAATTCAAGGCCATGCCTAACTCCTTGCCAAGTATGGGAAGTAGCTTGAGGGAATACCGTATCTATAAGGTGCCCATGAGGATAGTATTTAGCTTTCATCACCTTAGCACACAGAGAGTCCGGGAAAACCAAAAGACGCCAAGCTTGTTTCGCCAGAAGTGCTTGATTAAAAAGCCGAAGATCACGAAAGCCCATACCCGCTTCACTTTTTGGTCTCGTCATCTTATCCCAAGCCAGCCAATGCGTTCTTTTCCTATTCTCTTCATCGCCCCACCAAAAATTCCTGATAATCTAGGATAACTCCTCACACAGTGAAGCGGGGAATTTAAAAATACCCATCGCAAACACGGGAATAGCTTGAATAACGGACTTGATCTGGATTTCTTTCGCTCTGCTCGAAGCATATTTTTCAATATAATCTGAAACCCGCTTGAGCAACTTATCTTTGGTGGATTGCAACTTACCTGCCTTCATACGACCTTTTGGAATAGGCAAGCCTAGATATTTATCCTCAAAACCATCAATCGTGATTTTAAGGATAACCAGAATAGACACCTAGTCTTCCATAGAATAATTTTTGCCAAATAATATGGAGCATTTATCCGGACTTAATAGTTGGCCAGTTCCCTCCTCATAAGCCGACAAAATAACTTTAATATTTAGAGCTTTCTCCAAGTTACCCTTAAAAAATAGGAGACTATCATCAGCAGAAAGGAGATGAGATATACCTAGGGCATGTCTGTTTAGCTGGAACTCTTGAATAGCCCCTCTTGCCGAAGCATCATTAAGTAGCAATGACAAAGCTTCAGCCACAAAGAGGAATAAGTATGGTGACAGTGGACCCCTTGCCTGAGACCACGAGAAGGATGAAAAGGCTCTAACAGCTGGCCATTTAAACGCACAACGAACTTCACAGTGGTAACACAAGACGTGATCCACTTAATCCATGTTGGAGCAAAACCATACGCTTGAAGCATTCTTTCCAAGAATTTCCAATCCACACGGTCATACGCTTTAGCGAGATCCAACTTATATGCACAAAATTCACCACGGCTATCTTTTAACGTATTTAAAGAGTGCATACATTCAAACGCGATTAGTGCATTATCAGATATTGATCTTCCAGGGATGATTGCACTTTGGGTAGGAGAAATCATACCATCTAGCAGAGGTCTTAGTCTGTTGACCAGGGACTTAGAGATAATCTTATAAATCACATTATAAAGACTGATTGGAAGGAAGTCTTTTATCGACTGAGGATTCTTCACCTTAGGAAAAAGAACAATAGTTGTATCACTTATTCCTTCAGGCATAGTTCCAGAAATAAAAAATTGCTGGATAGCACGAACAATATCCTCCTTAAGCAGACCCCAATTTCTTTGAAAAACATGGCAGGAAATCCATCTGGCCCCGGGGCCTTTAACGGCCCTATCTGGAAGAGGGCTTCGCTGATTTCTTGCTCAGAAAACAGCTTACAGAGATCCTCATTCATTTGATCAGTCACCAATGGTTTCACAAGAGAAATGATACGAGACGGATTAACCACAGAATCACAGGAATAAAGATTCTTGAAAAAAGCATTAGTGATACCTTTTATTTCATCCATATCCTGAGGGAGAGACCCATCTCTTCTTCTGATGGCAGATATATTATTTTTCTTCGCTCTCCAAGTGGCCTTCCTATGAATTTTTTGTGTTCCTATCTCCCCATTTCATTTTATTCAGACATGATCTCTGCTTCCACATAATTTCTTCCTTTATCAGGAGCTCATCCATTTCCTTTTAAATTTTCTTCCTTTCTACTATTGCTTTATGATCACTTCTATTAAACAACACACTTAATCTTTTGCGAGCAGATTCAAGCTTTTTAGGCAAATATCCAATGTGAACCTTACTCCACCCATGAAGAGACTTCATCAACTTGTCCAAATAATTAGCAACATCTCCCAGATTATTGACTCTAGCATTTTTATTCCAACACGAATCAATCTGTACTTGCAGCTCCGCATCTTCCCTCTCCCAATATGCTTCATATTTCAAATGTTTAATAAAAGTGCCAGAGCGAGGAGCTCCCATCAATTCAATAAGAAGAGGGCAATGATCTGACCTGGAGCTGATAATATGCGATACCTTGCAGTCAGGAAAGATAGATGACCATTGAGGGCACGCCACCGCCCGGTCCAGCCGCACCTTCACATTTTTGTTACCTTCCTGCTTATTGTTATAGGTCCAAGGAACTCCATGAAAACCCAAATCAAACAAGTTGCATTCAGACATGATCTCACGAAAATTAGCCATAAGTTTTGGTGACCGTTTGATCCGAGAAAAATGCTCATCTTGCCACATAGCCTAATTAAAACCACCAACCATAAACCACGGACCTGACCCAAGAGGTTTTATACGCCTTAACAATTCCCACATAACATACCTTTGGCTCCCCATAGATAAAAGTGCATCTCCACTTAGTGCCAGCATCGTTAGAAATGTACATGTCAATAAAATGTTCCCCATATTTGTTTAACTCCAAAGTGTATAGGTCATCCCAATAGACTGCTAATCCACCTCCTTTGCCTGGCATAGAAATAGTAAAAATAATTTTCATACCCAAGCGGTAGCGCAAACCCTCAACATACTCTTTATTTTTCCTTGTTTCAGAAAGAAAGATAATGTTAGGCCGGTGTGTCTTTGAAAGGCACACAAGTTCTTGAACTGTCTGAGGCTGACCCAAACCTCAGCAGTTCCAACATATCATTTTCATGGCTCCTGACGGGCGTCATCAAGTGCGCCCGTCAGTTGACCGGCAGCCCGAGGGCCGGTAGCTTCCTTGCTTATACCCCCTATTTCCTTACCATCGCCTACAGACTCTCTCCTATTTTGAGCCTCCTCCTCTCCCTCATCTATCTCCTCTGTAACGTGAACAGTGGAGCCATCTATGGCTACTACAGATTCAACTCTCTCAACACACACTCTTTTACATGTCACACTCATATCCATAGCACCCCTAAACTCTATGCTATCAGTACTGGAGCTATTCATGCTAAGAACCAGGTCCTTGTCTTCATCACGTGAGCGCCTCTTGCTACCAGCAGTGCCCTCAAGCATTGCAGCAAAGGCCGCCTTGTCGCCGGAAATATGGCTGCCGCTGTTCGGCAGGGTGGGGATGCCAAAAACTGCATGTTTAACACATGCAGCTTGCAGCATAACCTTCTCATCTTGTTCTTGTCGGTGAAGCCTTTTCCACCGCTGGACTCCAGCAAAATTGCGGAGAAGAACCGAGGTAGATTGCTTCCTGGTAGATCTATTTTGAGCATTGCAAATTCTATACCAATCGTCTTTTAGATTTTCTCCCTCCCTTTGTTTAAAATTTAGAACTTCATTCTCGGGAGACAATGGAGAAGATATAAGACTAGCCATAACGACAAGCAAGCGAACTAACACACGAGCAAACAAGAAAAACGGCAAGCGAAAAGAGAGGAGGAGACTGGGAAAGAGAAGGCGAATAAAACGGCAAGGGTGAAGTGGGGGAGAGGAAAACGAGAGGCAAATGGAAAATAATGTAAATGCGAGGGAGATGGGTTTGTGATGGGTACTTGGTATGTCTTGACTTGAGCGAAGACCTCCCCGGTAACGGCGCCAGAATTCCTTCTTGCTACGTCTTGAGCTTGCGTTGGTTTTCCTCGAAGAGGATAGGGCGATGCAGCAAGTGTAGCGTAAGTATTTCCCTCAGTTTTTGAGAACTAAGGTTTCAATCCAGTAGGAGGCTTCTCAAAAGTCCCACGCACCCACACAAACAAACTGAGAACTCGCAACCAACGCAATAAAGGGGTTGTCTATCCCTTCACGGCCACTTGCGAAAGTGAGATCTAATAAAGATAGTATGATAAGATAAATATATTTTTGGTATTTTATAACATAGATGCAAAAAGTAAAGATACAAATAAAGTAGATTGGGAGCAAATATGATAAGAGATAGACCCGGGGGCCATAGGTTTCACTAATGGCTTCTCTCAAGATAGCATAGGTATTACGGTGTGTGAACAAATTACTGTCGAGCAATTGATAGAAAAGCGCATAGTTATGAGATTATCCAGGCATGATCATGTATATAGGCATCACGTCCATAACAAGTAGACCGACTCCTGCCTGCATCTACTACTATTACTCCACACATCGACCGCTATCCAGCATGCATCTAGAGTATTAAGTTCATAAGAACAGAGTAACGCATTAAGAAAGATGACATGATGTAGAGGGATAAACACATGCAATATGATATAAACCCCATATTGTTATCCTCGATGGCAACAATACAATACGTGCCTTGCAACCCTTTACATCCTTTGGGTAAGGACACCGCAAGATTGAACCCAAAGCTAAGCACTTCTCCCATGGCAAGAAAGTCCAATCTAGTAGGCCAAACTAAACTGATAATTCAAGAGACTTGCAAAGATAACTCAATCATACATAAAAGAATTCAGAGAAGATTCAAATATTATTCATAGATAAACTTGATCATAAACCCACAATTCATCGGATCTCGACAAACACACCACAAAAAGAGTTTACATCAAATAGATCTCCACAAGAGAGGGGGAGAACAATGTATTGAGATCCAAAAAGAGAGAAGAAGCCATCTAGCTAATAACTATGGACCCGTAGGTCTATGGTAAACTACTCACAACTCATCGGAGGGGCAAGGATGTTGATGTAGAAGCCCTCTGTGGTTGATTCCCCCTCCGGCAGAGTGCCGGCAAGGGCTCCAAGATGAGATCTCGTGGATACAGAAGGTTACGACGGTGGAAATTGTGTTTCGTGGTGCTCCTGGATGTTTTCGGGTAATGAGGTATATATAGGAAGAGGAAGTACGTCGGTGGCCGCCCGAGGGGCCCACGAGACAGGGGGCGTGCCCTATAGGGGGGGGGGCGCCCTCCTATCTCGTGGAGGCCTCGGCTGCTTCTTGACTTGCACTCCGAGTTCTCTGGATCACGTTTGTTCCAAAAATCACGCTCTCGAAAGTTTCATTCCGTTTGGACTCCGTTTGATATTCCTTTTCTTCGAAATACTGAAATAGGAAAAAAAACAGCAGTATGGGCTGGGCCTGCGGTTAGTAGGTTAGTCCCAAAAATGATATAAATGTGTAAAATAAAGCCCATAAACATCCAAAAGGGGCAATATAATAGCATGGAACAATAAAAAATTATAGATACGTTGGAGACGTATCAAGCATCCCCAAGCTTAATTCCTGCTCGTCCTCGAGTAGGTAAATGATAAAAAGAGAATTTTTGATGTGGAATTCTACCTAGCATAATTCATAATGTAATTTTCTTTATTGTGGCATGAATGTTCAGATCCAAATGAATACAAAATAAAAGTTCATGTTGATAAAAGAAATAGTAATACTTCAAGCATACTAATCAAAGTAATCATGTCTTCTCAAAATAGCATGGCAAAAGAAAGTTCATCCCTACAATATCATATAGTTAGGCTATGCTTCATTTTTGTCACACAAAGATGTTCCCAACTTCTATACCCCCGATGACAAGTCAAGCAATTGTTTCATACTTAAATAATCTCAAACTTTTTCAACTTTCACGCAATACATGAGCGCGAGCCATGTATATAGCACTATGGGTGGAGTAGAATATGATGATGGGGATTGTGTGGAGAAGACAAAAAGGAGAAAGTCTCACATTGACGAGGATAATGAACGGGCTATGGAGATGCCCATCAATTGATGTCAACATGAGGAGTAGGGATTGCCATGCAACGGATGCACTAGAGCTATAAATGAATGCTCAACAAAAGAAAACTAGTGGGTGTGCATCCAACTTGCTTGCTCATGAAGACCTAGGGCATTTGAGGAAGCCCATCGAGGAATATACAAGCCAAGTTCTATAATGAAAAATTCCCACTAGTATGAAAAAAGACAACTTATGAGACTCACTATATGAAAAACATGGTGCTACTTTGAAGCACAATATATGAGACTCACTACATGAAGAACAAGGTGCTACTTTGAAGCACAAGTGTGGAAAAAGAGATAGTAACATTGCCCCTTTTTATTTATTTTCTTTTTTTGGGCCTTTTTTTCTGTTTGGCCTTTCTCTTTTTTTTGATTGGGTAATGCTCTAATAATGATGGTCATCACACTTCTATTGATTACAACATAAGGATTACAACTCAAAACTAGAACAAGATATGACTCTATATGAATGCCTCCAGTGGTGTACCAGGATGGTGCAATGAATCAAGAGTGACATGTATGAAAAATAATGCATGGTGGCTTTGCCACAAATACGATGTCAACTACATGATCATGCAATGGCAATATGACAAAAGTAAAGTATGGCATGATGATGATGAACGGAACGGTGGAAAGTTGCATGGCAATATATCTCGGAATGGCTATGGAAATGCCATAATAGGTAGGTATGGTGGCTGTCTTGAGGAAGATATAGGGAGGTTTATGTGTGATAGAACGTATCGTATCACGGGGTTTGGATGCACGTGAAGTTTGCACCAACTCTCAAGGTGAGAAAGGGCAATGCACGGCATCAAGAGGCTAGCAAAGGTGGAAAGGTAAAAGTGCGTATAATCCATGGACTCAACATTAGTCAAAAGAACTCATATACTTATTGCAAAAATTTATAAGTCATCAAAAATCAAGTACTACACGCATGCTCCTAGGGGATAGATTGGTAGGAAAAGACCATCGTGGCCCCGACCGCCACTCATAAGGATGCACAAGCTGTACACTTCATGTTTCAAATTTGTTACACAACTTTAACCATACGTGCATGCTATGGGACTTGCTAACTACAACACAAGCATTCTTTAAATTCATAATCACCCAACTAGCATGACTTTAATATTACTACCTCCATATCTCAAAACAATTATCAAGTATCAAATTGATCATAGCATCCAATTCACTTCCTATGATAGTTTTTATTATACCCAACTTGGATGCCTACCATTCTAGGACCAATTTTATGACCATAGCAAATACCATGTTGTTCTAAAATACTATCAAAATAATATAAGTGAAGCATGAGATACTAGCAATTTCTTCAAAATTAAGACACCACCGTGCTCTAAAAGATATAAGTGAAGCACTAGAGCGAAAACTATCAAGCTCAAAAGATATAAGTGAAGCACATAGAGTATTCTAGCAAATTCTAATCAAATAGGATTCTCCCGAAATATGTGTACAGCAAGGATGATTGTGGTAAACTAAAAATCAAATATTAATATAATACACGACGCTCCAAGCAAAACACTTATCATGTGGTGAATAAAAATATAGCTCCAAGTAAAGTTACCAATGAACAAAGAAGAAAGAGGGGATGCCTTCCCGGGGCATACCCACGCTTAGGCTTTTGGCTATTCTTGAATATCTTGGGTTGCCTTGGGCATCCCCAAGCTTAGGCTCTTGCCACCCTTTATTCCATAGTCCATAAAAGCTTTACCCAAAACTTGAAAACTTCACAACACAAAACTGAACAAGAAATCTTATAAGCTCCGTTAGTGAAAGAAAACAAAACCACCACATAAGGTACTGCAATGAACTCATTCTTTATTTAATTTGGTGTTAACCTACTGTATTCCAACTTCTCTATGGATTATAAACTATTTTATTGGCCATAGATTCATCAAAATAAGCAAACAACACACGAAAAACAGAATCTGTCAAAAACAGAACAGTATGTATTAATCTGTAACTAACGCAAACTTCTGGAACTCAAATAATTCAGCCAAAATAAGAAGACCTAGGTAATTTGTTTATTGATCAGCAGCAATTGGAATCACTATTTTATCACGTTCTGGTGATTTTTAACAATTATGTTTGTGAGCCGAAAGTTTCTGGAAATTACAGCAAGATCAAATAACTACCATCCATGAAGATCCTATAGGTTCTACTTGGCACAAACACTAATTAAAATATAAAACCACATCTAAACAGAAGGTAGATGGATTATTTATTCCTAAACAGAAACAAAAACAAAAAACATAAAGAAAATTGGGTTGCCTCCCAACTAGCGCTATCGTTTAAGGCCCCTAGCTAGGCATAAAAGCGAAGATAGATCTAACGAGTGCCATTTTTGGCACTAAACTCATAAGTAGAGAGATTGTGGTCTCTAGGGATCTCTCCATTTTTAGTAATGGCTAAACCTTTAGGCAAAAATTCAAGAAATTCATTGGTAGCAAAAGGTTCCTTAACGATAGAGAGACAATTTGGAAGAACACTTACGGATTTGATATCTGTGTCTCCCTTACTAGAAGATTCACCCTTATTTATAGGAGCATAAATAAACTTGGCGGTTTTAGTAGGGAGTTTTGGAGTGTTTTTCATGGGGGAAAACGCGGAACCTAAATTTGTAATGATATCCTCAAGTTTACCGATTCTAGCAGAGTCTAGATTTATCTTTTCATTAACTATAGGTTCTTTTTCTTTAAGATTTTTCAAAGTAACTCCAACCCTAAATCCAAATTGGGTAATGTGATTGTGGATCTTTTTATCTAGATTTTCAATTAACTTAATGGTAGCAACTTTATTTTCAATAATTTCAAGTCTTTGCATTACATGCTCCAAAGTTAACATAGTCCCATTAACCAAAAGAGGTGGAGAGCCAAATAAATCTATCATAGCATTATAAGAATCAAAAGTATGGCTACCCAAGAAATTCCCTCCGGTAATGGTATCGAGGATATATCAATACCAAGGATTAGCACCTACATAAAAATTGCAGAGAAGAACTGAGGTAGATTGCTTCCTGGTAGATCTATTTTGAGCATTGCAAATTATATACCAAGCGTATTTTAGATTTTTCTCCCTCCCTTTGTTTAAAATTTAGAACTTCATTCTCGGGAGACAACGGAGAAGATATAAGACTAGCTATAACGACAAGTAAGCGAACTAACACACGAGCAAACAAGAAAAACGGCAAGCAAAAAGAGAGGAGGAGACTGGGAAAGAGAAGGTGAGGGAGTTCCGGACTAGGGGGTGTCCGGATAGCCGAACTATCATCATCGGCCGGACTCCAAGACTATGAAGATACAAGATTGAAGACTTCGTCCCGTGTCCGGATGGGACTTTCCTTGGCGTGGAAGGCAAGCTTGGCGATACGGATATGTAGATCTCCTACCTTTGTAACCGACTTTGTGTAACCCTAGCCCTCTCCGGTGTCTATATAAACCGGACGGCTGTAGCCATAGGACCAACAACAATCATACCATAGGCTAGCTTCTAGGGTTTAGCCTCTTTGATCTCATGGTAGATTCACTCTTGTAACACACATCATCAATATTAATCAAACAGGACGTAGGGTTTTACCTCCATCAAGAGGGCCCGAACCTGGGTAAAACATCGTGTCCCTTGTCTCCTGTTACCATCCGCCTAGACGCAGAGTTCGGGACCCCCTACCCGAGATCCGCCGGTTTTGACACCGACATTGGTGCTTTCATTGAGAGTTCCTCTGTGTCGTCACCAACAGGCCCGATGGCTCCTTTGATCATCAACAACGACGCGGTCCAGGGTGAGACTTTTCTCCCCGGACAGATCTTCGTGTTCGGCGGCTTTGCACTGCGGGCCAATTCGCTTGGCCATCTGGAGCAGATCGAAAGCTACGCCCCTGGCCGTCAGGTCAAATTTGGAAGTTTAAACTATACGGCCGATATCCGCGGAGACTTGATCTTCGACGGATTCGAGCCGCAGCCAAGCGCGCCAGACTGTCCTCGATGGGCATGATCTAGCTCGCAGCGAGCAAAGGCTCGAGGCCGCACTGAATCCTCTCCGACCCTTAATCCGGAGCCGGATTCCCGATCGAGGACGAGTGGTTGGACACCGCCTCGGGGCTTTAATCTCACGGCGATCGAGCCGAACTCGATCCCTGTCGCTGCGAAGACCTCGACTCAGGTGGTGCCGGACTCCTCTCCGGACTCCGAACCCTCCGCGCCCTTGCCAATCGAATCCGATTGGGCGCCCGTTATGGAGTTCACGGCCGCGGACATCTTTCAGCACTCGCCCTTTGGCGACATCCTGAATTCACTAAAGTCTCTCTCTTTATCTGGAGAGCCCTGGCCGGACTACGAACAGGAAGGTTGGGATGCGGACGATGAAGAAACTCAATGCCCACCCACCACCCACTTCATAGCCATCGCCGAAAGCTTACACGACGTGCTCGATTTTGACTCGGAAGACATCGACGGTATGGACGACGATGTAGGAGACAACAATGAACCAGCACCTATAGGATGCTGGACAACCTCATCCCATGATGTATACATGGTGGATACACCTAAAGGAAATGAAGACGAGGAACAACGGACGCCACGAAGGATAAATCCTCGAAAAGCGGTCAAAACGGCAACGTAAACGCTGAACAAAGTCCCGCCTCAACAAAGACCCAACCATAGAGCAGGGCGAACCGGTGGACAACGAACAAGCTATCGAGCAATCGTCCGAACAAGACAACTTGGATAAACAATTTGTCCCCGGCGAAGACAATAGTCCGGACGACCTCACGTCGGACAAACCATTGGAGCAAAATGACCTCCAGAAAAGGCTCGTCGCCACTGCGCGTAGCCTGAAAAAGCTGAAGCGGAAGCTCAAAACAGCGGAAGATGCACTCAGGATTAGATGGAGCAAAGTATTCAGCACCGCAGATAATTACGGGCGACAACAACAACAAAGAGCTACCCGAAAAGAAAGCTACTGCCCGAATTTGACGAGGAGGCCTTAGAGCCCCCACAATTAAAAAGCAAGAAGGCCACCCGGTCGGATGGACGACCTCACGGCAAAAAGAGAGCGGCGAATGGTGCCGCACACAAGCCAATATGCGATCCGCATAAGGATTCACATCAAAAGGATGGCCCAGTTAGGTCCATCTATGGGCCAAGAAAGCACGCCACAAAGCAATGCAACACGCCAAAATTTCAAAACCACGGCACACCCAAATATAGGGCGCCAGACACCCCTATGTTTCACCGATGAGGTGCGGATCATGAATTTCCAGCGGGATTCAAACCCGTAAACATAGAGGCATACGACGGAACAACAGACCTTAGAGTCTGGATTGAGGATTACATCCTCCACATACACATG
The DNA here is from genome assembly GCA_021605145.1 of Aegilops bicornis. Classification (NCBI taxonomy): domain Eukaryota; kingdom Viridiplantae; phylum Streptophyta; class Magnoliopsida; order Poales; family Poaceae; genus Aegilops; species Aegilops bicornis. Next base: position 769,692,262 of record CM038675.1, read on the forward strand.
GCTAGAGGAGATGATCTCCACGCCGTAAAATACTTACCCCTTAAACTCAAAGGGCCAGCTCGGCATTGGCTTAAGAGCCTCCCCGAAAATACCATTGGAAGCTGGGAAGAGCTCGTGGATGCATTTCCGCAAATTTTCAGGGGACCTACGTCGCCCTCCGGACCTTGCACGATCTAAGTCACATAACTCAACAGCCCGGAGAGTCAGCCCGAAATTTCGGAACAGGTTCCTTACTAAAAAGAACCAAATAGTCGACTGTCCGGACGCCGAAGCCTTGGCATCTTTCAAACACAACGTCCGAGACGAATGGCTCGCCAGACACCTCGGCCAAGAAAAGCCAAGAACAATGGCCGTATTAACAAGCCTCATGACCCGCTTTTGCGCAGGGGAAGACAGCTGGCTGGCTAGATGCAGCACCAGCGAACCGAGTACATCCGAAATCAGGGATGGAAATGGGAAATCACGACGCAGAAAAGATCAGCGGAATAAGGAAAATGGCCCAAATAGTACGGGCGGTCAACGCCGGATTCAAAAGCTCTCGGCGAATAACAAAACACTGCCCCTAAAGGATAAATAAAGTGACGAGCTATCCAACCTAAACAAGATTCTCGGATAGATCGTGTCAAATACATGGTACCTCCGGAAGCTCGCAAACCATACACACAGAGATTGTTGGGTCTTCAAGCAGTCCGGCCGACTTAACGCCGAACACAAGGGGCTCGACACACCAAGTGAATGTGACGAAACCCAAAAGCAGCACTCCGGAAAACAAAAGACTTTCCCACTAGAAGTCAAAACAGTGAACTCACTTCATGTGATAACACACAGCGTGACACCTGCCATACCAGGACACCGTCCGCATAATGGGGATAGAACCTACCAAAATTCGCTATAGCAGCACTTCCTTCAAAGGAATGACGCCAGGCCTTCTTTATTATACATGCTCTGTAGCACTAGAGGTTGTGTACGGTTCATCCGACAACCCCGTCATGGAAAGCTCACTCCCCATCGCCCCATTCAAAGAAGAGCCCTTAAGCACCATCGAGGTGTACAGCTTTCGCCCGCTTTTACATAATACCGCATTATGCATCTCTAACACTTAAAATGCCCGGTCCACGCGGCATCATCCCGTTAAAAGGAAGTATTAAGTGTCACTTGAGCACGGAAGAACGGAGACTGCCTTGACAGCCCCACAGCTATCCGGCTCTGCTAGGCAAAGAACCTGAATCGGTCATTCAAACCCCGGACTCGGTTAGACGAGTCAGGCGCCTACTAGTGGCATACCCCCATATGAGGGGCCGCATACATGTATAACAAGATACAATAAAGCTCAATTTTATTTAATTCTTCGAACCGTACTCTGTTTATTTAATATTAAGTACACCTTTCGCACGACCCTTTTTCTTTCAAACTAAGTTCCTCTCTTTCACAGATGAACAACGTGCTACACCCGTCCAGGATACGGCACAACGGAGACACATGCGCAGACGTGCAGTAGGGACCCGTTGCAATACATCCCCCCGGTTCCTTAATATAACCAAGGAGGAGGCTGGTGCTTTGGCATTGGCCGCACCAGAATTTTTGCGCGTACCTAGACACCAGGGGCTTAGGGCATTATTCTGCCCATTTTCATAAAGACCGAATACCTTAGGGAGTATTCGGCGTCTCGAGTTAGGCCTTATATGCATCAGCTCCGAATCATGTCTTTGGTCAAATGTTGGGTTGCCCGAATCCTGTGTTTTGCTGCCTTACGTTCCGTTTTCATGGCTAATGCGGCACCAGGAGAACTACTGCGATTGTGCCCCGGTTCGGCCGGGCGAGCACCTCAGTAGAGAAAGCCGAAAACTGACTGTCATGATATAGCGAGAGACTGGTCAACCACTCGATGACTCACAGGAATGTTTAGGATTCCTCCGCATTAACGAAGGACCGGTTTTCGGTCAGGCACACACGCACCCCGAATTCGGGAGAGTGCGGTGCCCTGTGGGCTATATAGTAGCCCCACCCTCGAACTCCTATGGCTAAGTGAAAGTGATAAAGCATTATAGTCAGGTTGCCTGGTTTGCTACGCTATCACCTCCTTAACAGGACCAAGACGTTGGAATAAGTGTGAAAAAGCGTTTTTTATTTTAAAAAAACCCCGCACTATGTGCGTGGGGGCTGAAGCCAAGGACTGCCATCTTTCAGGTTATATACACATATACATAAACGGCCGCACACGGAGTAGTTTACTACTTGAACGCACAAGTATAAAAAGCACTTATATTACATTGAAACATTGTTTTCACAAATCATACATGTCATTTAAACATAATATCCTTCGAGCATTGCGTCTCTATTAAACGAGCGCCCGGCAGGACTTGTTCAAAGTAGTGCTCGGCGGTACTCGACCTCTGTCCGAATCTGGGGAGACAACGTCAGTGGCCTTCATCTCTGCCCAGTATGTCTTGACACGGGCAAGAGCCATCCGCGCTCCCTCAATACACGCCGATCGCTTCATTGCATCGATACGCGGCACCGCACCAAGAAACTGCTGCACTAAACCAAAATAGCTCTTCGGCTGGGGTCCGTCCGGCCACAAGTGAGTCAAGACATGCTTCATGGCAAATCCGGACAATCGATTCAGCTCGGCCCATTCGGCCAACCGATCGGTCAGCGGCAGAGGACGCTCCGGACTATGGAATTGCGACCAATATAGCTCTTCCCTTCAGGCCCCTTCGGCCCCGGAAGTGCTCTACCGCGTCCTGGCGCTTCGCCGCCAAGTCCAGATAAGCATCCTCTGAACTCCACAATTTATCCAACTGAGCATACTTTGGATCTGTATATTTCCTCCGCAGCAGAAACGGTTTTCCAGCCGCAAGTGCCCCGGTCTGACTCAGCTCCTCCTTGGCAGCTCTCAAAGCCGATTGGGCATTCTTGGATTCGGCGGCGGCCTTCTTTAGGCCCTCTTGTTCTGCTTGACGTTCCTTTTCAAGAACCGCGCAGCAATCGGTACTATTCCTTAACTTTTTGGCCATATCGGCCATCTCCTCTTTGCTTTGGCAGTGAGCAGCCCGTTCAGCTTCTAGCTCTTCGGCCGCCTTTACACTGGCCGCATTACGAATTCTGGCTTTCTCTTTCGCTCGGGCGAGTTCTGCCCGCAGCTCCTCCACGGCAGCGGCACCATCTACGTTAAGCATACAAACAGTAAGACATGGGCGTCAAGCTCCCTTACAAGGTGTCTGCATAGAGGTCGCATACCTTGTGACTCGTCAAACCGTTTATTGACCAGCTCGATGTCCGCATCCGACTCGTCAAGTTGCCGCTTTAGTTCGGCATATTCAGCAGTCCGGCTGGCCTCCGGACGCCCCGCCACCTGTTCAGGAGCGGTGATATGTTATAACTGAGAATTTGATCCTCGGCACATTGTCAATTTTGACAACATACCAAGTCTCAGGGGCTACTATCTATACAGGGCGCATTTTATATGCATAATTGTCAGAAGGTACATCATTTTTGCGTACCTCAAACCCCGTCAGTAAGCCTCTGACGGCTTCATGCAATCCGCTCTCCGAGGATGCAATTCTTTCAATCACCGTACCCATTAGAGCACGGTGATCCTCTGAATAACCGCCGCCCGAGCAGATCCTTCACTCCTCCGACCGCACGCCACATGGCGCCGGACCTTCCGGCCCCGCGGACTTGGGGAACCCTCATGACGACACCTCCGGGTCGTCCGCCTCATGAGGGTGCGACAGTGGAGGCATTTCGCTCTCCATCATCTCCGGAAGAAGATCCTCAAGACGAGCTCTGCTGAGAAGGGCTGAAGTCCGAACTACAAGGTACAATTTCGGTTATCCTCATGAATAAATACAGGATGTTCCTTATTTACAAGACCCCTTCTTTTTACTTACGGCTGGCTGGAGGGCTGATCCCTTCGGGAAATAATGCGGCTGGGTTACTTCCCAGCGCGGACTCTGCCGAAGATTCCTTCCCCTCTTTGAGGCCTTGACCTCCGGATCTTCGAGCGGTCCTCTTCTCCCCTCGGAAGGTGGGACTCTTAATCCCTCCTTCCTTGATATCCTCCTTCGCAGAGGCGGTTGCTTCCCGCTCCCCATTCGCCTTCTTCAAAAGGCGCGACCTTCAACATCTTGGTCAACATGGGATCTGGCGTGGCCTCCGGGAGGAGCGGACACCTTATTAACTTTGCCTTGGCTATCCACTCCTGTTCAAGAAACGGCTCCTTTAAAGGGCATATATATATGAAATAAATGAATGAACAGCTTGTCCGGTTACAGGACTACTTACTTGAGTATCTGGGCGATTGCAGCTTAGTCCTGCGTCCTCGGTCAAGTCCGGACACTTCTCTTGTGATCCGAAGAACAGTTTATACATCTCCACGGGCGTCGTGCCCATAAAATTTTGGAGAGCTCGTGGTCCCTCCGGATTGAATTCCCACAAGCGGAGGGGGCAACGTTTGCAGGGCTGAAGGCGCCGGATCACCATAACCTGCGCCACTGCAACCAGATTGATCCCTCTTTCCTGGAGATCTCGAATACGGCCCTGCAGCAGGGGAACATCCTTGGACGGCCCCCAGTCGAGCCCCTTGTTGACCCATGATGCCAGCCGCTGTGGTGGACCTGAGCGGAAGGCAGGGAGCGCCGCCCATTTGGTGCCCCTGGGAGCGGTGATATAAAACCACTCCCGTTGCCAACCAAGCTCCTCTTGAAAAGAGCCCTCGGGCCACGGATCATTAGCACATTTGCTTATGACCGCCCCTCCGCACTCCGCTTGCTGCCCCTTGATCATCTTTGGCTCCACCTTGAAGGTCTTGAGCCACAATCCAAAGTGGGGGGTAATATGGAGGAAGGCCTCACATACGACAATGAATGACGAGATATGGAGGATGGACTCCGGATTCAATTCATGGAAATCAAGCCCATAATAAAACATGAGCCCCCGCACAAAGGGGTCCGTCGGGAAGCCTAAACCCCGAAGGAAGTGGGACATGAACGCCACGTTCTCGCCGGGCTCAGGAGTGGGAATGACCTGCCCTGGAGCAGGCAGCCTATGCGAGATCTCGCCGGTCAGATACCTGGCGTCTCGCAGCTTTAGCACATCTTCTTCTGTGACGGAGGAAGACATCCATCGGCCGTGCTGGTCGGAGCCGGACATCGCCGAAAGTCCGGCGCTGAATCTGAAGCTTTGGGTGTTGGAACTCGAAGCGAGGCGAACTTCGATGGAGGGTGTAAAGAAGAAGAGGGCCTTGGTCTCATCATAAAGAGCTTGAATACCAAGAGCCCACCCGTGGTCGATTAGGACTTCGCCCGATAGAGAAGGTAGGCCAACGGGCATGGTTGGGTTACCCACGTCCGTATTGATGAGAATCCCGAAATAAGGGGGCACGATCTATGCTTTGATAAGACGTGCCAAGGAAACCGCCTCGCTAAACACGCTGAGGTGGAACAGTAAAAAACAATTCATATAAAGGCCTGGCCGTGGTGTGATGTCACGCCGCGGAATACGTCAGCGGATCTGTGCAAAAATTATTCTCTCTACGGTGTTATGTGGAACTTGTTTTGCAGAGCCGGACACTATCCTTGTGTTCAAAACCTTCTATGAAGTATTCGGAGGAGGAACCCGCCTTGCAATGCCGAAGACAATCAACGCTACCGGACTCATCGTCATTGAAGCCTGGTTCAGGGCTCTTGAGGGAGTTCGGACTAGGGGTGTCCGGATAGCGAACTATCATCATTGGCGGACTCCAAGACTATGAAGATACAAGATTGAAGACTTCGTCCCGTGTCCGGATGGGACTTTCCTTGGCGTGGAAGGCAAGCTTGGCGATACGGATATGTAGATCTCCTACCTTTGTAACCGACTTTGTGTAACCCTAGCCCTCTCCGGTGTCTATATAAACCGGACGACTGTAGTCCATAGGACGAACAACAATCATACCATAGGCTAGCTTCTAGGGTTTAGCCTCTTTGATATCGTGGTAGATTCACTCTTGTAACACACATCATCAATATTAATCAAGCAGAATGTAGGGTTTTACCTCCATCAAGAGGGCCCGAACCTGGGTAAAACATCGTGTCCCTTGTCTCCTGTTACCATCCGCCTAGACGCACAGTTTGGGACCCCCTACCCGAGATCCGCCGGTTTTGACACCGACAGAAGGCGAATAAAACGGCAAGGGTGAAGTGGAGGAGAGGAAAACGAGAGGCAAATGGCAAATAATGTAAATGCAAGGGAGATGGGTTTGTGATGGGTACTTGGTATGTCTTGACTTGAGCGAAGACCTCCCCGGCAACGGCGCCAGAAATCCTTCTTGCTACGTCTTGAGCTTGCGTTGGTTTTCCTCGAAGAGGAGAGGGTGATGCAGCAAATGTAGTGTAAGTATTTCCCTTAGTTTTTCAGAACCAAGGTATCAAACCAGTAGGAGGCTTCTCAAAAGTCCCACGCACCTACACAAACAAACTGAGAACTCGCAACCAACGCAATAAAGGGGTTGTCAATCCCTTCACGGCCACTTGCGAAAGTGAGATCTAATAAAGATAGTATGATAAGATAAATATATTTTTGGTATTTTATAACATAGATGCAAAAAGTAAAGATGCAAATAAAATTAGATTGGGAGCAAATATGATAAGAGATAGACCCGGGGGCCATAGGTTTCACTAGTGGCTTCTCTCAAGATAGCATAGGTATTGCGGTGGGTGAACAAATTACTGTCGAGCAATTGATAGAAAAGCGCATAGTTATGAGATTATCTAGGCATGATCATGTATATAGGCATCACGTCCATAACAAGTAGACCGACTCCTGCCTGCATCTACTACTATTACTCCACACATCGACCGCTATCCAGCATGCATCTAGAGTATTAAGTTCATAAGAACAGAGTAACGCATTAAGCAAGATGACATGATGTAGAGGGATAAACACATGCAATATGATATAAACCCCATCTTGTTATCCTCGATGGCAACAATACAATACGTGCCTTGCAACCCTTTACATCCTTTGGGTAAGGACACCGCAAGATTGAACCCAAAGCTAAGCACTTCTCCCATGGCAAGAAAGACCAATCTAGTAGGCCAAACTAAACTGATAATTGAAGAGACTTGCAAAGATAACTCAATCATACATAAAAGAATTCAGAGAAGATTCAAATATTATTCATAGATAAACTTGATCATAAACCCACAATTCATCGGATCTCGACAAACACACCGCAAAAAGAGTTTACATCGAATAGATCTCCACAAGAGACGGGGAGAACATTGTATTGAGATCCAAAAAGAGAGAAGAAGCCATCTAGCTAATAACTATGGACCCGTAGGTCTGTGGTAAACTACTCACAACTCATCGGAGAGGCAAGGATGTTGATGTAGAAGCCCTCCGTGGTTGATTCCCCCTCCGGCAGAGTGCCGGCTAGGGCTCCAAGATGAGATCTCGCGGATACAGAAGGTTACGGCGGTGGAAATTGTGTTTCGTGGTGCTCCTGGATGTTTTCGGGGTACGTAGGTATATATAGGAAGAGGAAGTACGTCGGTGGCCGCCCGAGGGGCCCACGAGACAGGGCGGCGCGCCCTATAGGGGGGGGCGCCCTCCTATCTCGTGGAGGCCTCGGCTGCTTCTTGACTTGCACTCCAAGTTCTCTGGATCACGTTTTTCCCAAAAATCATGCTCCCGAAGGTTTCATTCCGTTTGGACTCCGTTTGATATTCCTTTTCTTTGAAATACTGAAATAGGCAAAAAAATAGCAATATGGGCTGGGCCTCCGGTTAGTAGGTTAGTCCCAAAAATGATATAAATGTGTAAAATAAAGCCCATAAACATCCAAAAAGGGTAATATAATAGCATGGAACAATCAAAAATTATAGATACGTTGGAGACGTATCATGGCCCAAGATGCCACAACTGAAACAAAAATTTGGAAGTTTCTCGTATTTCACCTCAAACGTGATCTCGTCCTTGCTGCCGACTGGAGTGAACCCGACTTCCTTCTTCAGCGGCGTGTCCACCTTATGCTCCACTCGAATGCGGAGATGCTCGTCAAGGATCATCTTGTACCGGTGGGACACCGCGATGACCGTGCCGAGCTTCTTGCCGAAAGTCCACCCCATCTCCTCGGTCTTCAACACGAAGGGCAGGTTGTGGATTTGCGCCCACAATCTGATGGAGTTGAGGTCAACCTCCACCGGGTTGCCCTGGTCGTCAAAGTCGGCGAAGATGACGACATCGTTGTGGAAGTGCCAAGGACCAGCAGCCAGGACATGCTGCCGATCACCCTCCCCCGTGAACGCCACCACGAAGCGTTTGTCGATGCTCGTGACCATCTGGGCCCTGGCATCACCACAAAGCCGCCAGGGTCCTTTGAGCTCGTTAACGACGGCCGAGGGATTGGCTGGGTACGGGGAGAGAACTCGCCCCACAGCCAGCTTTCCCTTGACCGCACTCACCATTGCCTCCATGTCGAGGATGATTGGCGAGTCATCGAACTCGACCATGTTGGCCTTGCCGTGCCTGCGGAGAGGAGGAGGGCGCTCCGAGACAGCAGTGAAGCCGACGGAGGGGTTCGGGGTAGTGGTCAGGGCTAGGCCTGACGGACCCCCAACATCCCTCCTTCCCTTTCCGACCGTGGGCATGGCCGGGATCGCCGTTGGCTGCTTTGCGGCCGGCCCTTCCTCAGGGGTTCTGGACCCAGCACCACCATCACCCGACCCAGCAATGGTCAGGTTCATCATTCCTCGACCATGCTCCTCGCCTTGGCCTGCCATGGACAGAAAGTACAGAGCAGCAGAAGAAACTGGTATGGAGCAGAACACTGAAGACTGAAGAAAACAGAGCCGACCCCCCCACAAGAAATAAGCCTGAAGTTCCTCAAATTTCGCCTCCAATTTAACAGGATTAACTCCCATGTTAGTTTCTTTAGCCTCATCCGGACTCATTCCTGATCCCCTTTTGAAAATCAAACCAAACCCATCAGAAACAGCCCCCAAATCCTCCTCATAACTCACCGGATTTGAAGCCTGGACCCTTAATTCCGCCGGCTGGATCGCGCCCCTTGTCCCGCATCCCTTCCTCCGGTCATCTCCCTTTTCAATTGAGCCGCATCCAAATCAGATTTGAAAAGCATCGCAGCCCTACTCTGCATCCGCCGCAGTAACTTCTGCGGGTTCCTCGCTCGGGAGAGAAGGTCCCTTCCGCGCGCCTTGAAGGTGCTCTAGTCCTCAACGAGGAGGCCACCCACCCCTCGCCGCTCATCGCGGCCGCCGCCGCCGCCGCCGCCTCCATGTTGACCCGGTCGTGAGTTAACTCTATTTTTACCCTCTAGTTTCACGTTTGTGACAGCTAAGATCCCATTTAGCAAAAAAATCTCAAAATTTACTACATTTAGCGAAACTTGTGTCACAAATTATTCCTTTTATTTTATTTTACCAATTTCTTTGCTGATTGTACATGCCACATCGGTGGTTTATTTATTTATCTGTTTTTTCCGGTTGTTTTCTTTTACACAAGTGAACCGAGCTGCCTTCACACTCATTTGCTCGGACCAAAGTAATGAGGAAGATTGTCTCCCGGTCGTTTTCACCTCGCCCGGCGGTGGTCTGCGAGACGAAGGTCGGGGCGCCTGTCGGATTCCCGGCATCCCACGAACCACTGGCGACGGGAACCCGACCATTAGTGCCACTCCATCAGATTTCGTGCCCGGCCAGTTGGATGCCCTTCATGCGGCATCATCTCCTGCCTTGCGTGTGAGCCGGCCGGGAGGAGCCATCTGAGCAATCATGATAGTCTAATCAAATAGGATGTGTATGAGTAACCTGCGCCAGCATTTCTCACCGGGAGACACTCCCTTTGAGCGTCCATCATCTCCCGCCTGCCGCCTCCCCATCTACCTCCTTAATGGTGCATGCGGCGGCCTATAAAAGGATGCCACTAATACGTCTCCAACGTATCTATAATTTTTTATTGTTTCATGCTATTATATTATCTGTTTTGGATATTTTATATGCATTAATATGCTATTTTATATTATTTTGTGACTAACCTATTAACCTAGAGCCCAGTGCCAGTTCCTGGTTTTTCCCTGCTTTTGAGTTTCGCAGAAAAGGAATATCAAATGGAGTCCAAACGGAATAAAACCTTCGCGATGATTTTTCTTGGACCAGAAGACAACTACTCCCTCTGTAAACAAATATAAGAGCGTTTAGATCACTACTTTAGTGATCTAAATGCTCTTATATTTCTTTACAGAGGGAGTAGGATACTTGGAGATGAAATCGGAGGAGCCACGAGGCGCCACAAGGACGGAGGGCGTGCCCCGGGGGGTAGGGCGCGCCCCCACCCTTGTGGGTCCCTCGTGCCTCTCCTGACCTAATTAATCCCCAAACCACCAGAGGCATCGCGAAAACACTTTTCCACCGCCGCGACCTTCTATACCCGTGAGATCCCATATAGGGACCTTTTCCGGCATTCTGCCGAAGGGGGATTCGATCACGGAGGGCTTCTACATCAACCCTATTGCCCTTCCGTTGAAGCGTGAGTAGTTTACCACAAACTTACGGGTCCATAGCTAGTAGCTAGATGGCTTCTTCTCTCTCTTTGATCCTCAATACCATGTTCTCCTCGATGTTATTGGAGATCTATTCGATCTAATACTTTTTTGCGTTGTGTTTGCCGAGATCCGATGAATTGCGGATTTATGGTCAGCTTGTCTATGAATATTATTTGAATCTTCTCTGAATTCTTTTATGCATGATTTGATATCTTTGTAATTCTCTTCGAACTACCGGTTTGGGGCCAACTAGATTGGTTTTTCTTGCAATGGGAGAAGTGCTTAGCTTTGGGTTCAATCTTGCGTTGTCCTTTCCCAGTGACAGTAGGGGCAGCGAGGCACGTATTGTATTGTTGCCATCGAGGATAAAAAGATGGAGTTTTCAACATATTGCTTGATTTAATTCCTCTATATCATGTCATCTTACTTAATTCGTTACTCCGTTCTTTATGAACTTAATACTCTAGATGCATTCTGGATAGTGGTCGATGTGTGGAGTAATAGTAGTAGATGCAGAATTGTTTCGGTCTACTTGACACGGATATGATGCCTATATTCATGACCATTGCCTTAGATATCGTCATAACTTTGCGTTTTTCTATCAATTGCTCGGCAGTAATTTGTGCACCCACCGTATTATTTGCTATCATGAGAGATGCCCCTAGTGAAACCTATGGCCCCCGGATCTATTTTCCATAATATAAGTTTCCGATCTACATTATTAGTTTCCGATCTACTCTTTCTGCAATCTTTTACTTTCTAATCTATAAACAAAAAATATCAAAAATATTTACTTTATCGTTTCTCTATCTCTTGCAAGTAACCGTGAAGGGATTTACAACCCCTTTATCGCGTTGGGTGCAAGTTGTTTGATTGTTTGTGCAAGTATTCGGTGATTTGTGTGTTATCTCCTACATGATTGATATCTTGATTCTCAAACCGAGGGAAATACTTATCCCTACTTTGCTGCATCACCCTTTCCTCTTCAAGGAAAAAACCAACGCAAGCTCAAGAAGTAGCAGCCACCCTCCCCTCTCTCGCTTCAATCCTCTCTTCGACGCCTTTGAAAGTGCAATTTTCTTCCTTAGTGGGTTTTGGTGATGATGGCAATATGAATTGAACACCAATCTTGTGTCCTCAATATATACAACGTAGATTAGTCCAAATGGTTGAAGCATAGATATATGTGGACCCCTAATTTTGTAAGAGATAAAAGCGGTATACTCCAAAATCGTAACATTTTGAATTCATTGGAGTATCGAAAAACTGCACTATTGAGAGGGATGCTTAATGAAACTGTGGTATCCACCATATTTCCATCATTCAATTAGCCAAAATATACACGTCAAAATATGCATTTTGGGAGACGACTTCCTGATTGTCTACCCCAACAAGACAAGGTTTGTCCAGCTCCGTTGTGGGAGGGGCGATGACGGCGGCGCTTCTTTGACTCGATTCAGTGTTTGTAGTCGTTGTTATGTGGTCAGGGCCGTCTCCAGGAATTCGCGGGCCCGGGACGAAATACAATGGAACCCTACATTTTTTAAAATTGTATAACCAAAGAACTATCCCAAAAGATACCCCATAACTGTCCAGGAAATACCTCATGTGAAATCTTACAAAATTTTGCTCAATTTCACCAATATATGTAGAATTGAAACTCAATGCTTAACGATCGAACCAAATAGATAAAATATAGCAAATAAATGGATATAAAAGAGTACCAAATTAATAGTTGCCTTCATCAATCCCTCTCACATGTGTCTAACGCCCCTGCTTCTGACATCGATCACAGAATATCTTCTTCTTCTTTTCTACAAGATGAAATAAAAATGATATAAAATTGCATCAATTTGCGAGTTCGATAGATACTTACATAGGGTTATTTTTTCAATTCAAAATCAGATCAATGATCAAGTGCATGAATTTAGAAATCGACGCATACAAGTCAGTTTACAAATCAACATATACAAGATGTCATATCAAATGCATCTTCTATTTTTTCCTGCATGTCTTAAACTATCTGTCCAAGAAATTACCCAATAGTGCTCGAGTCAGCTACCAACATCGAAGGCGCTGCAAGTCCTGGGCGTAGCAGAGTCAAGGGTCGACGCCCGGTGGCAACAATGTGATTGCTGGGGCGGCCGGGCGGAGAGTGGGGAGCACTGCTGCTGCTGGGAGTCGGAGTCGGAGCCATAGCCGCCATCGGAGTCGGAGTCGTTGTCGTCGGGCTTCGGGCGGCGGTAGTGCGTGGTGTCACGGCAGTGCTTCACTGCCGCTGCCTCGCACTCACGGATGATCTTCTCCGCTTGGTCCTGCGCCACGCTCAGTGCGTCCGCGGCTACCACAGACGTGGGCAGGGGGAGACGGGCGACGCAAGTTCCCGGATGCAACTGCGGCAGTGGTCTCGGGAGAGACTACTCCGGACCATACTTGTCAATCTCCTCGTCGAGCTGGCGGAGATGGAGCTTGCTCGTCTCTGTCGTGGTCTTCGACCGGTCGAAGGCCCAGGCTGTTCGGTGCTCAGGGTCTGTGAGGATTTGTAGCGGCGGGACGTCGGAGTCCGCAGAGGCGCAGACCCGTCTAGCGAGCGGTGTTGCGCCTTTCCTGGCGCCGCCACTCCCTGTCTGCGTACTCTTGTGCCGTCGTGGCTCTCCGAAAGAATGATTTGCCGCTGCTACTACCTCGGCGGCCTACCTCCGCGGCCGCCGCGAAGGTAGTGCAATACGCGAACGCGCGCTTTCACGGCGATCGCGTTGGGCAGGCTGCCACCGGCTCGCCGGGAAGGCAGCGAGAGCCGCTCCTCCTTGTCACAGCGTGGAAGCAGCGACAACCGCTCCTGGTTGACGTGGTGGGGAGGGTGTGCCCATAGCCGCTCCTCCTTGACCACGCGACTTTTGATTTGGACATCGCGGTTGTATGAGGGAGAGCAGGGAGGGGAAGGAGGCTCCGGTTTGACAGCATGGAGAAGCGTCCCCAGTGGCGCCGCCGGACCAATGTTTTGGAGGAGTGAGCGACGAAGCATCAGCTCCATTTAGTACTCAGCATCCGTCACCGTATATACCGTGTCCTGTGCAAGATGACATGCGTATGCGGCGGTGGTTGGTCCTCCTCGTCGTTGGAGGAGATGGCGAACTCCTCCTTCGCGGATGAGCTGACCGCTAAGGAGCAAGACAGCCACGAAGTGCGAGTGCAGCGTGCCATGATCAGGAGCCGGAGCCTCCTACCGGCGCTGAGGCCCAAGATTTGCCCATCGCCGATGAAGAGGGAGTGGCGGAGGTGCGTGGAGATGTGGAATGGAGAGTATATTGTGGACGGCATCGGCGCCGTGCTTAAATAGTTGTGACCAGATTAAGCAAACAGACGCTCGGCCCGCTTCAATGCGGCATAGCGGTCGGAGATGGTTCCTTGAGATGACGCGTCTGCATTAAAGCAGCGTCGCCTGAGAGGTCACGTGGATTAGCGCCGCCCTTCCATCAGGTCACATCGCGTGGCATCAATGTCGGTTGTTGCGGCTCTAGACCGACATGAATGCGGCGCCGGAAGCAGCGCATCCGTTGGAGAGAAAGCACAGAGGAGGCGGGTGAGGGCTTTGGGTGGGGCAAGGTTGTCGGACGCGCGTGTGGCAGCGGTTCAGATGCCCGCGAAGTATCCTTGGTTTGCTTCCGGTTTGCGGGAAGAGGACGTCGCGAACTGGTCTATGGATAGATACGAGACTGCGTTGGATAGCAAAACACGTCTGGACCGCGCGGTCCACACGGATGCGGATGGCTTAGGATCCATATTAGAGATGCTCTAATACCCGCAGTGCCATATGGTGGGCTTTTGTTGTCTTCTCTAAATATCCAAAATGATCTTCGTGCCACAACAGACATAAATGTATTTTAGTGTCTGCGATCCAGTGTCTACAGTAGTCAAGCCTCTCGTTTGCCACACCTGTAATTTACCTTCAACAGTACAATTCGTAGCGGAAAAAAATTGTTCCAGTGATGTCATTTTTTTTTGTTAACAATGATCGTCTTCTGGGCGCTGCTGTCGAACAATATGTTTGAAGTTCATTCCATTCACAGTTTTATTGTATTTCTTCTGTTTTTTTCTCAGCAAATAGTAACCATGAGTACAACAGGTAAAGATATGAAACACCAGTTGTGTATTGAAAGGAAATTACTCTAAAACAAGTGGCGATATATAGTACCACCAGATCATACGATAACATTACACGATGGCAAAAAACCAGAATAGTACTAATTAGGACAACTGCCGACAGCTTGACAACGATATGTACGGAGTAGCTGGTAAGTAAAACTTAATTTGAGACAACACTCATACTTCCATGGCAACCATTCAAGGTACACACTTGAGTATGTCAGCCAGGAAGGAAGGAGTGTAGCATGCACCGCTCTGGCAGCGGGTACCACAATAATCCTTGCCAAGCCCATAAGATCCATACTGTCTGCAACAATAGTTGTTCGTGCATCGTGCACCATTAGCCTTGTTGCCACACGGCTTGTCCGTGCTGCAGGCGCCGTTTTGGCAGCCAGCACCGCAGAACTCCGGTCCTAAGCCACAATAACCATATTGGCTGCAGCAAAGGTTATTGGGGCATTGCTTACCATTGGCCAGGTGGCCACACTTCAGGTCAGCCCAGCAAGGACCGCTCTGGCAGCCGCGGCTGCCACTGCAGTATTCACTGCCATAGCCACAACGACCGCCCGAGCTACAACAATGGTTGTTAGGGCACAATGCACCACCGGCCTGCGCGCCACAGATCTTGTTGTCGTAGCAGGCGCCGCTCTGGCAGCCAGCGGCAGCGCTGCAGTAGTCGACGCCCAGGCCGCAGTACCCATCCTTGCTGCAATAGAGGTTGTTGGGGCACTCCATGCTGTCGGCCTGCTTGCCGCAGTGCTTCTCACAGTACTGCAGCTGAGCGTGGGTGGTCACCATCGCAAAGGCAAGTGCAAGCGCGCACAAAAAGAGGCCCTCATCGCTAGGGTTCTTCCTGGATATGTGCTTTAGTGGATGTGCTGAGCAGGTGTTGATGAAAATGTCAAATGCAAGGCTCCATTATGTAGGAGTCCAAGTCGTTCGGTGATATCTCTGCCATGTGCCTGGGAAGATCTATGCTGGAATTTAGTCTATATTGAGGCAGTCCAATAACTATTTCAGAAATTCCTAATAAATCCTAGAGGCCCACTTAGCCCATTTGTGCAAGGCAAGGAATACTACTAAAGTTTAGTCTCACATTGCTAGTTGAATGGGAATTGGACCTCCTTATAAGGGAGGTTCTTTCCCCACTTGTATGAGCATGAGAACAAGACGGACATCCACGCGCGCTCCTCCTCCGCCGCCCGCCCCGCCCCGATAAGGTTTTTGGGGGCTACAGTTCCTTGCTCTAGTATTTGTCCTACAACTTGCTATACTGTCTGCTCAAGATATGTTTAGTTACGGTTCATATATGAAGATGTTGTTTACCTTCTCTTTGTCAAATCGCATGACTTGTTTTATCACTGCTATACTAGTCATGTTTTATCTAGTATTTTTATTAATAAAATCATTCCGTAAATTGCTCATATTTTCAACAATCCAAAAACCTTATTATAGGCAATTTACCCCGAGTGGTTTTGCTGCTTCCATGAGACCTCCTATGTTTGAGGGTATCCATTGTAAGAGGTGGCGCGTGAGAGCAATCTTATGGTTTCAGACCATGAGCTGTTATGACGCCACTCTTGGTAAACCTGAAGGAGAGCAAGATGCCCAACAGGCACATGCTTTTCAGAAAATGGATACTCTGTTTAAGGCTGCTCTCTTGAGTGTTCTTGGTGAGAACATAGTTGATGCTTATGCGTCAATTGACAATGGAAAAGATATGTGGGGCCTTTTCGAGGCCAAGTTTGGGGTCTCGGATGCCGGCACTGAGTTGTACATCATGGAGCAATTTTATGATTACAGGATGACTGAAGAGCGCTCCGTGGTTGAGCAGGCTCATGAGATACAGTCATTTGCTAGAGAACTTGAGCACTTCAATTACATACTACCGGACAAGTTTGTTGCCGGGGGTATCATTACTAAGCTTCCTCCTTCATGGAGGAACTTTGCTACCTTGAAGCATAAGAGACAGGAGTTTTCCGTTCCGGATCTCATTGGTACTCTTGATGTGGAAGAAAAGGCGAGAGCAAAGGACACACGTGCTCGAGGTATTGAGGGAGGATCTAGTGCCAATGTGGTACAGAAGCAGAACTTCCAGCCCCACAAGTTCAAGAACAAGGGCAAGTTTGATGGTAAAGCAAAGTTTGATGGAAAGAACAAGGCTGTGCAATACACGAACTTCAAGAAGAAGAATGGCAAGAAGAAAGGTGCTTGTCATGTGTGTGGAGATCCTGATCATTGGGCTCCTAGTTGTCCTAATCGCTATGACAAGCGTCATCCTGGGAAAGGCGGCAAGACCGCTAATATTGTCATTGGAGACACTGACATGATGCTGGGTATGGTATATTTCCCACTATTCTTTCAGTATGTCATTCTCCTGATTAGTTGATTGACACGGGTGCTATTGTGCATGTATGCGGTGATATTTCCGTATTTTCGTCTTATCAGACCGCAGGGACTTCAACCGTGCTGATGGGCAACGGTTCAAGTGCTTCTGTTCGTGGTGTTGGCACGGTCGATCTGGAGTTTACTTCGGGAAGATCGTATGCGGTCAAGAACGTGCATTATGTCCCTCCGTCAATAAAAATCTTGTTAGCGGATCTCTTCTGTGTAGAGATGGCTACAAGCTTGTCTTTGAGTCGAATAAATTTGTAATATCCAAGTATGGAACCTTTGTCGGTAAAGGCTATGACTCAGGAGGCCTGTTTCGTTTCTCCTTGTCAGACGTTTGCAATAAAGTTGTTAATCATATTTGCAACAATAGTGAATCAAATGTGTGGCATTCACGTCTTTGTCATGTTAACTTTGGTTGCATGTCGCGACTAGCGAAGTTGAACTTAATCCCTAGTTTCAACACTGTCAAGGGATCTAAGTGTCAAGTGTGCGTGCAAGCTAAGCAACCTCGTAAGTCTCACGTGATCATGGAGACGAGAAATCTTGCACCACTAGAACTTATACATTCAGATCTATGTGAAATGAATGGTGTTTTGACAAAAGGTGGAAAGAAATATTTCATGACGTTAATTGACGCCTCCACTAGATACTGTCGTGTGTATCTTCTGAAATCTAAGGATGAGGCTTTGAACTTTTTCAAGATCTATAAAGCTGAAGTGGAAAACCAACTTGATCGAAAAATCAAGAGGCTTAGGTCCGACCGTGGTGGAGAGTATTTTTCCGATGAACTTGATGCTTTTTGTGCGGAACATGGTATAATCCATGAGAGGATGCCTCCCTACTCACCTCAGTCAAATGGGGTGGCCGAAAGAAAGAACCGTACTCTAACTGATTTGGTTAACGCCATGTTAGACACATCGGGTCTCTCCAAGGCATGGTGGGGGGAGGCGATATTGACAGCATGTCATGTCCTAAATCGAGTCCCCACAAAGAACAAAGAGATAAATCCATTCGAGAAATGGGAGAAGAAAAGGTTAAAACTCTCTTATGTGCGAACATGGGGTTGTTTGGCGAAAGTCAATGTTCCTATTCCAAAGAAGCGGAAGCTTGGACCAAAGACTGTGGATTGTGTTTTCCTGGGATATGCTTTTCATAGCATTGGCTATAGATTCTTGGTTGTAAAATCTGAGGTACCTGACATGCATGTCGGTATGATCATGGAGTCGAATGATGCGACTTTCTTTGAAGATATCTTTCCCATGAAGGATATGGCTACCTCATCTAATCAGGAGATGCCTAGTTCATCGAATCAGGAACCAGTTACAATTACCGAACCTGGCATTTTGATGGAACACTTTGAAAGTCTTGTGGAGGAGAACAATGAAGTTCCTACTAGGAGCAAGAGACAGAGGACTGCAAAGTCATTTGGTGATGATTTTCTTGTGTATCTCATAGATGACACTCCCAGTTCTATTTCAGAGGCCTATGCATCTGAAGATGCCGACTACTGGAAGGAAGCAGGTTAAATGCGAGATGGATTCCATCTTGGTGAATGAAACTTGGGAGATAACTGATCGTCCTTATGGGTGCAAACCTATAGGATGCAAATGGGTATTCAATAAGAAGCTTAGGCCTGATAGTACTATCGAAAAGTACAAGGCTCGGCTCGTGGCTAAGGGTTATATCGAGTTCTGCTTTCACTAGCTGCCTCACATGGTCTTCTCGTTCATCAGATGGATGTTAAGACTGCTTTCCTAAATGGAGAGTTGGATGAGGAAATTTATATGGAACAACCAGATGGGTTCGAATAGATGGTCAGGAAGGGAAAGTGTGCAAGTTGCTGAAGTCTTTGTATGGACTCAAGCAAGCACCCAAACAGTGGCATGAGAAGTTCGAAAGAACTTTAACAACTGCAGGCTTTGTTGTGAACGAAGCTGACAAATGTGTGTACTATCGCCATGGTGGGGGCGAGGGAGTTATGCTTTGCTTGTATGTTGATGACATACTGATTTTTGGAACAAATCTGAATGTTATTAAGGAGGTCAAGGATTTTCTATCTCGCTGTTTTGAGATGACGGATTTAGGAGTGGCTGATGTCATTCTGAACATGAAGTTGTTGAGAGATGATGATGGTGGGATTACATTGCTTCAATCTCACTATATGGAAAAGATCTTGAGTCGCTTTGGCTATAGTGACTGCAAGCCCTCTCCAACACCATATGATGCTAGTGTGCTGCTTCGAAAGAATCGAAGAATTGCTAGAGATCAATTGAAGTATTCTCAGATTATTGGCTCGCTTATGTACTTAGCTGCTACAAGACTGACATCTCTTTTGCTGTTAGCAAACCGAGTCGGTTTGTCTCAAAACCAGGAGATGTGTATTGGAAAGCTCTAGAGAGAGTTTTGCGTTATTTAAAAGGCATCAAGAATTATGGAATTCACTACACCGGGCACCCAAAGGTGCTTGAAGGGTATAGTGACTCAAACTGGATCTCGAGATCTTGATGAGATAAAGGCCACGAGCGGATATGTATTCACCCATGGAGGTGGCGCTGTTTCTTGGAAGTCTTGCAAGCATACCATCTTAACAAGGTCAACAATGGAAGCAGAACTCACATCACTAGATACAGCTACGGTTGAAGCATGTTGGCTTCGCCGACTCTTGAATGACTTGCCGGTTGTTGAGAAACCTGTACCGGGTGTCCTTATGAACTGCGACAATCAAACTGTGATCACGAAAGTGAGCAGCTCAAAGGATAACATGAAGTCATCAAGACACGTTCAAAGAAGGTTAAAGTCTGTCAGGAAAATGGAAAACTCCGGAGTTATTGTGTTGGATTATATCCAAACGCCTAAAAATCTGGCAGATCCTTTTACTAAGGGTCTATCGCGTAATCGATAGATAACGATCGAGGGAGATGGGTATGAGACCCACAATATGAGTTGTTCACAGTGGTAACCTATTCTTTGTGATCGGAGATCCCGTGAATTAGATGTGGAAGACAAGCTGTTGGTCAACTGAGAGGAGAGTATCCCTACTATTCACAATACCACTCCATGAAGATGCAATACTCTCCTAATCTGCATGGCAGGTTGATGTATATCTTAATGTGTTCTAAGTGGCTTATTTAAGCAGAGATGATATCCTGCAGAACATCTTTAGAAGAACACACCTATATGAGTCTGATTGTCAAACGTTGCAATCTATGAGAGTAGGGTTCTCTCTAGTAAACTCATGAAAGGTCACAGAGTATGATGCATAAGCTCCACCCGCGGGGAAGACCCACGGTAGCCACGTATCGGTCAAGGCTTTATGTGAAGCTAGATTCGCAGAAAACTTGCAGTTCAAGGCCCAGTCCACTGTTCAAGTTGCTTACTAGTGTAGCATAGAGTTCTAGGTGGAAGTTCAACTTAACAGTCTCCACTGCAGTACCGGTATATAAAACAATGTTTTGGAACCAAAGGCAAATTTCTGTGTGCCTCTGGGATCTGGTGGGGGATTGCTGGAATTTAGTCTATATTGGGGCAGCCCAAAAACTATTTCAGAAATTCCTAATAAATCCTAGAGGCCCACTTAGCCCATTTGTGCAAGGCAAGGGATACTACTAAAGTTTAGTCCCACATTGCTAGTTGAGTGGGAATTGGACCTCCTTATAAGGGAGGTTCTTTCCCCACTTGTATGAGCATGAGAACAAGAGGGACATCCACGCGCGCTCCTCCTCCACCGCCTGCCTCACCACGCCACTCCTCGTCACGACGCGCCGCGGGTTGCGGGAATGAGCCGAGCCGATGTCTAAATTTTTGCCACGCACTATGTGTATACGAAAGGTCACACGGAGGCTGAAAAGATTTTTTGCGAAAGTGGAATTCGAATGCGAACGGTGCAGCTCTTCGGCTGTTGGCTGTTCGCTTCATCTCCGTCTTTTCGTTTCGCCTCCCGTCGCTGCCCTCTCGCCTCCTTCTCTTGCGCCCATAAAACGGAGGTCGCTCCTCCCAGAGAGTCGCACCAGAACTTCTCCTTCCTCTCGCCACCGGTTCCAATCTCTGAGCTGCAGCTATCTTCCTTATCCCGCCTTCCGGCATGCATCGCGAGTCAGGACAGTAGGCCTCCGAAACCACACCTTTTGAGTCCTGTACGTGAGAAGGGTGATAAGGTTTTTGGGGAGCGCTCTGCGCGACTACTCACTTCTTCGTCACGGACGCCCCGGACTCCGACGACTACTTCCCCGACGACGACTACTTCCCCGACGTCGACAACCTCCTCGACGACATGGAGGACACCGACCCCAAGTCCAGTGCCTCTGCTCCTACTGCTGTCACGTACGTGTTTCTCCTCTTTCTATTGGAGGTTCTGCTACAGTTCCTTGCTCTAGTATTTGCCCTAGATATGTTAGACTCTATTTCATATATGCAACTTGCTATACTGTCTGCTCAAGATATGTTTAGTTACGGTTCATATATGAAGATGTTGTTTACCTTCTCTTTGTCAAATCGCATGACTTGTTTTATCACTGCTATACTAGTCATGCTTTATCTAGTATTTCTGTTAATAAAATCATTCCGTGAATTGCTCATATTTCCAACAATCTATGCATGTGTTATCAACGGAAAATATGATCTGATAATTAATGCGCGCATGTGAAGTGATCTGCTTAAAAAGATCATATATGATACGATCTGTTTTCTGGAGCTGGGATGAGATCTTATCTTTCCCAGCAAGCGATGCTTTGACCTCATAAGCTCTGAAATTGAGAACTTATCAAGTACATTTTCGTTAAGATTATATTTGCATTAGCTTATCAGCATCTGATACTCACTGTGTCGATGAGCCTTACTACAACAATGAACGCAGAAACCGGTCACCAAATCTCTCCACATGCTCGTTTATTCTCCATATAAATTAAAGATTGATTCATGCAATTCATGAAGGTTGTGTCTTGTGTGCAGTCCAATTTACTTCTTTCTTTCTTTTTGCGGGGGCAGTCCAATTTATTTCAACCGAGGAAAGTAGTACTATCTCAAGAAAGTACTTCACTTTGCCTGCTTGTGAATCCCAATGTCTATACGAATTGTAAAAACTTTAAGGGCTTTGAGAATTTCTAATTGCACTTAACTATATAGTTTCTTCAAGGAGGATAACCCATGGCCTCTACATCGAGTTATGCACACAATTATATATTATTTATTATTTAAAATCCAGCAGCCGCACAACATCGACCCAGGAAAAAATCCAAAGCCGCAAGCCTCGCAACAGTATCTTCACCAGACAACCACTAACAGTATGATAAAGGAGAAAAAAAATTATACACAACTCCTAAGCTAAGCCTTCAAGAAGAAATCATCGCATGTACACCGATGATGATGAGTACAACCCAAGGTCGATCTAGGGATTTTCATCCCCAAAGCCAAGCTTCAATCCACCACCTTCAGCAAGGGCACGACGCAGGCACGAGATGACAGTCTTATCAGAGATCTAGAATTTCCACCAGAGAGCGCATGCTCATTGTTGAAGCCACCTCTACCATCAACACTTGTCCGGCTACTAACACCTCGCTAGGCACATACCGCAGGAAGAGATGCTCTAAGACAAAGATGTCCCACGCCGTCTTGCCTCCGGTCACTGTCGCACCACCCTCAGTCCAGCAGCAAGACGCAAAACATGACACCTCCACCAGAGCCGACGTGCAGCACAAGCCGAGAGCAGGCATGAATTGACGTCTCCGCATGAGACGTCATGCGTAGCACCCGCCGGTGACAAGCATGACTTGACGCCTCCAGAATATATGCATGTGTCACCCGCCGAGCCACACCAAACTCAATCTCTTGGTGGAGGGTGCATACCATACCCCGCCAGCTTCAGAGAGGCTATCACCACCTCGATACCTAGCCACCGCATCGTCCACTCGAATATGGGGGCCGCCACCACCAAAGATCTAGGGTCTCCACTGTTGGGAATCGTTGCATGGAAAACAAAAAAACATTCTACGCACACGCAATGATCTATCCATGGAGATGCATATCAACGAGGGGGAGAGTGTGTCTATGTACCCTCGTAGACCGTAAGCAGAAGCGTTTAACAACGCGATTGTTGTACTCAAACTTCTTCTAGCTCCGACCGATCAAGTACCGAACGTACGGCACCTCCAAGTTTTGCACACGTTCAGCTCGGTGACGTCCCTCGCCTTCTTGATCCAGCAAGATGTTGAGGTAGTAGATGAGTTTCGTCAGTACGACGGCGTGGAGACGGTGATGGTGAAGTGATACTCACAGGGCTTCGCCTAAGCACTACGAAAATATGACCGGGGGTGTAAACGATGGAGGGGGGGCGCCGCACACGGCTAGGCAATTGTCTTGGGTGTGCTAGCGGCGCCCCCCATATATATAGGTGGGAGGAGAGGGGAGATAGCCAGGGTGCGCCCTAAGTAGGATCCGAATCCTACTTGGGGTTTCCCCAAGTGCCCCTCCTTCCATAAAACACCAGAGAGAAAAGGGAAGAGGGAAGAGAGAAGGAGGGGGGCGACCCCCCTCTTTTCCTTCTCCTAATCGGCCTCCTACCATAGGGTGATACGCCACCCCTTCTTGGCTGACGTGCTCCCCACTCATGGCCTGTATGGCCCATATATTCCCCCGGGGTGTCCGGTAACCCCTCCGCTACTTCAATAAATACCCGATACCTTTTGGAACGCTTCCGGTGTTCGAATACCATCGTCCTATATATCAATCTTTGCCTCTCGACCATTTCGAGACTCCTATTCATGTCCGTGATCTCATTCGGGACTCTGAACAACATTCGGTCACCAAATCACATAACTCATATAATACTATATCGTCAACGAACGTTAAGCGTGCGGACCCTACGGGTTCGAGAAGTATGTAGACATGACCGTGACACCTCTCAGGTTAATAACCAATAGCGGAACCTGGATGCTCATATTGGCTCCAACATATTCTAAGAAGATATTTATCGGTCGAACTGTTATGACAACATATGTAATTCCCTTTGTTCATCGGTATGTTACTTGCCCAAGATTCGATCGTCGGTATCTTCATACCTAGTTCAATCTCGTTACTGGCAAGTCTCTTTACTCCTTCCGTAATACACCGCATCGTGACTAACTTCTTAGTCGTTTGCTTGCAAGCTTATGATGTGTATTACTGAGAGGGCCCAGAGATACCTCTCCGATACTCGTAGTGACAAATCCTAATCTCGATCTATGCCAACTCAACAAACACCTTCGGAGATACCTGTAGAGCATCTTTTTAATCACCCAGTTACGTTGTGACGTTTGATAGCACATAAGGCATTCCTCCGGTATCCGGGAGTTGCATAATCTCATAGTCGAAGGAATATGTATTTCACATGAAGAAAGCAATAGCAATAAAACTGAACGATCAATGCTAGGCTAACGGATGGGTCTTGTCCATCAAATCATTCTCCTAATGATGTGATCCCGTTATCAAATGACACCTCATGTCCATGGTTAGGAAACCTTAACCATCTTTGATCAATGAGCTAGTCTAGTAGAGGCTCACTAGGGACATGGTGTTTGTTTATGTATTCACACATGTATTAAGGTTTCCGATGAATACAATTCTAGCATGAATAATAAACTTTTATCGTGAATAAGGAAATATAAAATGACAAATTTATTATTGCCTCTAGGGCATATTTCTTTCAGTCGCCCACTTGCACTAGAGTCAATAATCTAGTTCACATCGGCACGTGATTAACACCCATAGTTCACATTGCCACGTGACCAACACCCAAAAGGTCTACTAGAGTCAATAATCTAGTTCACATCGCCATGTGATTAACACCCAGAGAGTACTAAGGTGTGATCATGTTTTGCTTGTGAGAGAGGCTTAGTCAACAGGTCTACCACATTCAGATCTGTATGTATTTTGCAAAAATTTTATCTCTACAATGCTCTGCATGGAGCTACTTTGGATAATTGCTCCCACTTCCAATATGTATCCAGATTGAGACTCAGAGTCATCCGGATCAATGTCAAATCTTGCATCGATGTAACCATTTACGACGAACTCTTTGTCACCTTCATAACCGAGAAACATTTCCTTAGTCCTCTAAGGATAATTTAGACCGCTGTCCAGTGATCTATTCCTGGATCACTATTGTACCCCCTTGCCAAACTCATGAAAAGGCACACAATAGGTCTGGTACACAGCATGGCATACTTTATAGAACCTATGGCTGAGGCATAGGGAATGACTTTCATTCTCTATCTTCTGCCGTGGATGAGTTTTGAGTCTTACTCAACTTCACACCTTGTCACACAGGCAAGAACCCTTTCTTTGATTGATCCATTTTTTAACTTCTTCAAAACTTTATCAAGGTATGTACTTTGTGAAAGTCTATTAAGCGTTTCGATCTATCCCAATATATCTTGATGCCCAATATATAAGAAGCTTCACCGACGTCTTTCATTGAAAAATTCTTATTCAAGTATCCTTTTATGCTATCCAGAAATTCTATATCATTTCCAATCAATAATATGTCATCCACATATAATACCAGAAATGCTACAGAGCTCCCACTCACTTTCTTGTAAATACAGGCTTCATCATAAGTCTGTATAAAATCATATGCTTTGATCACCTCATCAAAGCATATATTCCATCTCCGAGATGCTTGCACCAGTCCATAGATGGATCGCTGGAGCTTGCACACTTTGTTAGCACCTTTAGGATCGACAAAAATCTTCTGGTTGCATCATATACAACTCTTCTTTAAGATATCCATTAAGGAATGCAGTTTTGACGTCCATTTGCCATATTTTATAATCATAAAATGTGGCAATTGCTAACATGATTCAAACAAACTTAAGCATCGCTACGGGTGAGAAAGTATCATCGTAGTCAACTCCTTGAACTTGTCGAAAACCTTTTGTGACAAGTCGAGCTTTGCAGACAGTAACATTACCATCAGCGTATGTCTTCTTCTTGAAGATCCATTTATTCTGTATGACTTGCCGATCATCGGGCAAGTCCACCAAAATCACACTTTATTCTCATACATGGATCCTATCTCAGATTTCATGCCTTCAAGCCATCTGTCGGAATCTGGGCTCATCATAGCTTCTTCATAGTTCGTAGGTTCATCATGGTCTAGTAACATGACTTCTAGGACAGGATTACCATACCACTCTGGTACGGAACGTGCTCTGTTTGACCTACTAGGTCCAGTAGTAACTTGATCTGAAGTTTCATGATCATCATCATTCGCTTCCTCTCTAGTTGGTGTAGCAATCACGGGAACGGTTTTCTCTGATGTGCTACTTTCCAATTCGGTAGAAGGTACAATTACGTCATCAAGTTCTACTTTCCTCCCGCTCACTTCTTTCGAGAGAAACTCCTTCTTTAGAAAGGATCCATTCTTAGCAACAAAGACCTGGCCTTCAGATCTGTGGTAGAAGGTGTACCCAATGGTTTCCTTAGGGTATCCTATGAAGATGCACTTCTCTGCTTCGGGTTCGAGCTTATTAGGCTGAAGCCTTTTGACATAAGTGCCATATCCCAAACTTTTAAGAAATGGCAGCTTAGGTTTCTTGCCAAACCACAGTTCATACGGTGTCATCTCAATGAATTTAGACGGTGCCCTATTTAACGTGAATGCGGCTGTCTCTAATGCATAACCCCAAAACAATAGTGGCAAATCGGTAAGAGACATCATAGAATGCACCATATCTAATGAAGTGCGGTTACAATGTTCGGACACACCATTACGATGTGGTGTTCCAGGTGGCGTGAGTTGTGAAACGATTCCACATTGTTTCATATGAAGGCCAAACTCGTAACTCAAATATTCGCCTCTGCGATCAGATTGTAGAAACTTTATTTTCTTGTTACGATGATTCTCCACTTCAGTATGAAATTCTTTGAACTTTTCAAATGTTTCAGACTTGTGTTTCATTAAGTAGATATACCCATATCTGCTCAAATCATCTGTGAAGGTCAGAAAATAACGGTACCCGCCACGTGCCTCAACACTCATCGGACTGCATACATCGGTATGTATTATTTCCAATAAGTTATTAGCTCGCTCCATTGTTCCAGAGAACGGAGTTTTAGTCATCTTTCCCATGAGGCATGGTTTGCAAGTATCAAATGATGCATAATGAAGTGATTCCAAAAGTCCATCCGCATGGAGTTTCTTCATGCGCTTTACACCAATACAACCTAAACTGCAGTGTCACAAGTATGTTGCACTATCATTATCAACTTTGCATCTTTTGGCATCAATATTATGTATATGTGTATCACTATGATCGAGATTCGATAAACCATTTACATTTGGTGTTTGACCATAGAAGGTTTCATTCATATAAACAGAATAACAATTATTCTCTGACTTAAATGAATAAACGTATTGCAATAAACATGATCCAATTATATTTATGCTCAACAAAAACACCAAATAACATTTATTTAGGTTCCACACTTATCCGGAAGGTAGAGGGAGTGTGCGATGGTGATCTTATCAACCTTAGAATCATTTCCAACAAACATCGTCACCTCGCCCTTAACTAGTCTCTGTTCATTCTGCAAGTCCTATTTTGAGTTACTAATCTTAGCAACTAAACCAGCATCAAATACCCAGGGTCTACTATGAACACCAGTAAGGTACACATCAATAAAATGTACATCAAATATACTTTTGTTCACATTGCCTTCCTTCTTATCCGCCAAGTATTTGGGGCAGTTCCGATTCTAGTGACCATTCCTTTGCAGTAGAAGCACTCAGTTTCAGGCTTGGGTCTAGCTTTGGGCTTCTTCATGGGAGTGGCAACTTGCTTGCCATTCTTATTGAAGTTCCCTTTCTTTCCCTTGCCCTTTTTCTTGAAACTAGTGGTCTTATTAACCATCAACATTTGATGCTCTTTCTTGATTTCTACCTTCGCCAATTTCAGCATTGCGAAGAGCTCGGGAATCGTTTTCGTCATCCCTTGCATATTATAGTTCATCACAAAGTTCTAATAGCTTGGTGATAGTGAGTAGAGAACTCTGTCGGCCACTATCTTATCTGGAAGGTTAACTCCCACTTGATTCAAGCGATTGTAGTACCCAGACATTCTGAGCACATGCTTGCTGGCTGAGCTATTCTCCTCCATCTTGTAGGCAAAGGACTTGTCAGAGGTCTCATACCTCTCGACACGGGCATTGGCTTGAAATACCAATTTCAGCTCTTGGAACATATCATATGCTCTGTGGCATTCAAAATGTTTTTGAAGTCCCGATTCTAAGCCGTAAAGCATGGCGCACAAAACTGTCAATTAGTCATCATATCGAGCTTGCCAAACGTTCATAACGTCTGCATCTGCTCCTGCAACAGGTCTATCACCTAGCGGTGCATCAAGGACATAATTCTTCTGTGCAGCAATGAGGATAATCCTCAGATCATGGACCCAATCCGCATCATTGCTACTATCATCTTTCAACTTAGTTTTCTCTAGGAACATATCAAAAATATAGGGGAGCTACATCACGAGCTATTGATCTACAACATAGGTTTGCAAATACTATCGGGACTAAGTTCATGATAAATTAAGTTCAATTAATCAAATTACTTAAGAACTCCCACTTAGATAGACTTCCTCAAGTCATCTAAGTGATACGTGATCCATACCAACTAACCCTTGTCCGATCATCACGTCAGATGGGGTAGTCATCAGTGGTGAACATCTCTATGTTGATCATATCTACTATATGATTCATGTTTGACCTTTTGGTCTCCAGTGTTCCAAGGCCATGTCTGTACATGCTAGGCTCATCAAGTTTAACCCAAGTATTCCGCATGTGCAAAACTCGTCTTGCACCCGTTTTATGTGAACGTAGAGTCTATCACACCCGATCATCATGTGGTATCTCAACACGACGAACTGTAGCAATGGTGCATACTCAGGGAGAACACTTTTACCTTGAAATTTAGTTAACGGGTCATCTTATAATGCTATCGCCGTACTAAGCAAAATAAGATGCACAAAAAGATAAACATCACATGCAATCAAAATATGTGACATGACATGGCCGTCATCATCTCGTGCTTTTGATCTCCATCTCCAAAGCGTCGTCATGATCTCCATCGTCACCGGCTCGACACCTTGATCTCCATCGTTTCGTCGTGGTCGTCTCGCCAACTATTGCTTCTACAACTATTGCTAACGCATAGTGATAAAGTAAAGCAATTACATGGCGTTTGCATTTCATACAATAAAGAGACAGCCATAAGGCTTCTGCCAGTTGCCGATAACTTCTACAAAACATGATCATCTCATACAATAACGTATATCACATCATGTCTTGACCATATCACATCACAACATACCCTGCAAAAACAAGTTAGACGTCCTCTACTTTGTTGTTGCAAGGTTTACGTGGCTGCTACGGGTTTCTAGCAAGAACCATTCTTACCTACGCATAAAACCACAACGGTGTTTCGTCAAGTTTGTTGTTTTAACCTTCTTCAAGGACCGGCCGCAGTCAAATTCGATTAAACTAAAGTAGGAGAAACAGACACCCGCCAGCCACCTTTATGCAAAACTAGTTGCATGTGTGTCGGTGGAACCGGTCTCAGATACGTCCATTTTGCATCATGCTTTTATATTGATATTTATTGCATTATGGGCTGTTATTACACATTATATCACAATACTTATGCCTTTTATCTCTTATTTTATAAGGTTTAGATGAAGAGGGAGAATGCCGGCAGCTGGAATTCTGGACTAGAAAAGGAGCAAATATTAGAGACCTATTCTGCACAATTCCAAAAGTCCTCAAACTTCACGGAGAATATTTTTGGAATATATAAAAAATATTGGGTGAAGAAAGCACCAGAGGGGCACCACCAGCCAGGACGCGCGCCCCCGTCCTTGTGGGCCCCCTGGCAGGCCTCCGATGTGTTGGGGAACGCAGTAATTTCAAAAAAATTCCTACGCACACGCAAGATCTATCATGGTGATGCATAGCAACGAGAGGGGAGAGTGTAGTCCACGTACCCTCGTAGACCGTAAGAGGAAGCGTTATGACAATGCGGTTGATGTAGTCATACGTCTTCACGATCTGACCGATCCTAGTACCGAAAGTACGGCACCTCTGCGATCTGCACACGTTCAGCTCGGTGACGTCCCACGAACTCTCGATCCAGCTGAGTGTCGAGGGAGAGCTTCGTCAGCACGACGGCGTGATGACGGTGATGATGAAGCTACCGGTGCAGGGCTTCGCCTAAGCACTACGACGATATGACTGAGGTGGATTGTGGTGGAGGGGGGCACCGCAGACGGCTAAAATTGTTGTCTATTGTATGTACTAGGGTGCCCCTGCCCCCGTATATAAACGAGCAAGGGGGGAGGCCCGTGATAATCCCCTAGTGCATGGAATCATCGTAGCAATTCCCAATGGTGGAAGTGATAAGTATGGAGTGTCGAACCCACAAGGAGCTAAAGGTAATATTATCTCAAGTCCTATCTGCCACTGATACGACTCTACATACACCAAACGTTTGCTTCCAACTAGAAACGAGAAATAAAACTACGTTGTGCGTATGAAGAGGATAACTTTGCATGATATCGGAGAGCTAAAACATAAAAGTAGGTGTTGTTATCATAAAGTTAGAATATATTACTAAATATTATAAATAGCGAGTGTGGAATAATGATGGGTCGGTGTGCGGAATTATCCTAGGCAATTGTTAACAAGACCGGTAGTCATCATTGCAATTTCATATGAGGGAGAGGCATAAGCTAACATACTTTCTCTTCTTGGATCATATGCACTTATGATTGGAACTCTAGCAAGCATCCGCAACTACTAAAGATCATTAAGGTAAAACCCAACCATAGCATTAAAGCATCAAGTCCTCTTTATTCCCATACGCAGCAACCCCCTTACTCGGGTTTGTGTTTCAGTCACTCACCACCCCACTATAAGCGAATCATGAACGTATTGCAACACCCTACAGCGGGAATCCCTCACGCTTGCGCGACACGGAGGGCATAGTAGGAGAGCACCAAAATAAAACATACCACTCGTACCAATCTAGATCATCAATCAACCCAAGGACAAAAGATATCTACTCAAAACATCATAAGATGGCAACACATCATTGTATCATAATATGTGGCATAAAGCACCATGTTCAAGTAGGGATTACAGCGGGGTGCGGGAGAGTGGACCACGTAAAATAGATGATGATGGTGATGTTGATGAAGACGATCACCGCGGTGATGATTCCCCTCCCGATGGCACTCCAGTGCCACCGAGAGAGAGGAGGAGAGGTTCTCCCCCTTGTGCTTCCTCCTCCATGGCCTCCCCCCTAGATGGGGAGAGGTTCTCCCTCTGGTCCTTGGCCTTCATGGCGGTGATGGCCCCTCCGGGATCCTCCTCCATGGCCTCTGGTGATGATGGACCCCTCCGGCAGGGTGCCAGAGAGGGCCTTGATTGATTTCTCGTGGCTACAGAGGCTTGCGGCGGCGGAACTTCCGATCTAGGTTATTTGCTGGGGATTTCTGTATTTATAGGAATTTTTGGCATTGGTTTCACGTCAGGGGGGTCTCCGAGTCGTCCACACGAGGCAGGGGCCCACGCCCAGGGGTGGGCACGCCCCCACCCTCGTGGACAGCCCGGGACTCTTCTGGCCCAACTCTTTTGCTCCAGGGGCTTCTTTTGGCCCATAAAAAATAAAAAAATGGAACGTCAATTGGACTCCGTTTGATATTCCTTTTCTGTAAAACTCAAAACAAGGAAAAACAGAAACTGGCACTGGGCTCTAGGTTAATAGGTTAGTCCCAAAAATCATATAAAATAGCATATAAATGCATATAAAACATCTAAGATGGATAATATAATAGCATGAATACTTCATAAATTATAGATGCGTTGGAGATGTATCAGCATCCCCAAGCTTAATTCCTGCTCGTCCTCGAGTAGGTAAATGATATATGAAATAATTTATGAAGTGTGAATGCTAGCAGGTGCACAAGTTTGATCAATGATAATTTCAATCACCCTTTTCTAGCATCATTATATGTCATAATAGTAGCTCATATCATAAAACTTTTCATGATCAAGTAACAAGCTATTCACATGTTAAAGTATAGATCATAAACTTTCTTGAAACTAACAAACTATATTCTTAGTCATCAAACAATTGCAATTCATCTTATTTTCCGGAAGGTTCTATGTCAGAGCTTTGATTCAGCAAACTCCACATACTCAACTATCATTTAATCTTTCACAATTCCTAACACTCACGTGATATTTATGGGTTCAAAGTTTTAATAGGACACAGAGAAAGATAGGGGCTTATAGTTTCGCCTCCCAACCTTTTACCTCAAGGGTAATGTCAACAATAATAGTTCATAATAACTTACATCCAATTGGATATATATATATATATCAGGATCTTTCCAACACAATGTGCTTGCCAAAGGATAAACTGTAAAAAGGAAAGGTGATGATCACCATGACTCTTGTATAAGGGTATAAGATAAAAGTAAAAGATAGGCCCTTCGCAAACGGAAGCAGAGGTTGTCATGCGCTTTTATGGTTGGATGCACAAAATATTAATGCAAAAGAACATCACTTTATATTGCCTATTGTGATAAAGACCTTTATTATGCAGTCTGTCGCTTTTATTTCTTCCCTATCACAAGTTCGTATAAAGCTTATTTTCTTCGCACTAATAGATCATACATATTTAGAGAGCAATTTTTATTGCATGCACCGATGACAACTTACTTGAAGGAACTTACTCAATCCATAGGTAGGTATGGTGGACTCATGGCAAAACTAGTTTAAGGGATGTTTGGAAGCACAAGTAGTATTTCTACTTGGTGCAAAGAATTTGGCTAGAATGAGAGGGAAAGGCAAGCTCAACATGTTGGATGATCCAAGACAATATAACGTTTCGGATATAGGCAAACATAACCCATTAAGTTGTCTTCCTTGTCCAACATCAACCTTTTAGCATGTCATATTTTAATGAGTGCTCACAATTACAAAAGATGTTCAAGATAGTATATTTGTATGTGAAATCTCTCTTCCTTTAATATTATTTCATGAATTGTTCAAGTGACCAATTCTGTGTTTGCTAACTTTCAATAAGTTTACTACCTATACTTATTATGTGTGAAGTCATTACTCCCCATGTTATAAGCATATGAAACGTATATAAATTCAGATTTATGATATTCAATTCATTCAACCATTTACTCATATGATATACTTGAAGCACGTGAGTAAATGACAAACTACCCCAAAAAGATATAAGTGAAGAACACTGAGTAGTCAAATAATTAACTAGACATGGGAGGATTCTTTTTCATTCAAGATTTCAGATCCAATGATTTTATTCAAACTTCAAGTAAAATTGAAAATGCGCTCCAAGAAAAACACATATCATGTGATGAATAAAAATATAGCTCCGAGTAAGGTATACCGATAGTTTTGAAGACGAAAGAGGGGATGCCTTCCTGGGCATCCCCAAGCTTAGGCGCTTGAGTCTTCCTTGAATATTAACTTGGGGTGCCTCGGGCATCCCCAAGCTTAGGGTCTTTCCACTCCTTGTTCTCTTCATATCGATATCTCACCCAAAGCTTGAAAACTTCAATCACAGAAAACTTAACGGAACTTTGTGAGATAGGTTAGTATGATAAAGAGTAAACCATTCACTTTGGTACTAACGAAGACAAGGTTCATAATTTTTCTCACACAATGCCTACTGTACCATATCATTTCTACAATTTATATTGAGAAATATAAGCCATAGAAACTAGAAAACAAGCAAACTATGCAATGAAAACAGAATCTGTCAGAAACAGAACAATCTGTAATGATCTGAAAGCAATCATACTTCTGCTACTCCAAAAATTATGAAATAAATTGGTGGACGTGAGTAACTTATCTATTAATCTTCCGCAAAAAGAATCAACTAAAAATCACTCTTCTGTAAAAAATGACAGCTAATCTCGTGAGCGCAAAGTTTCTGTTTTTTACAGCAAGATCACATTAACTTTCACCCGAGTCTTCCCAAAGGTCTTACTTGGCACTTTATTGAAACAAAAGATATAAAACATGATTACTACAGTAGCTTAATCATGTAAACACACAAAAACAGTAAGGGTAAATATTGGGTTGTCTCCCAACAAGCGCTTTTCTTTAATGCCTTTTAGCTAGGCATGATGATTTCAATGATGCTCACATAAAAGATAAGATTTGAAACATAAAGAGAGCATCATGAAGAATATGACTAGCACATTTGAATCTAACCAACTTCCTATGCCTAGGGATTTTGTGAACACATAATTTATAGGAACAAGAATCAACTAGCATAGGAAGGAAAAACAAGTATAACTTCAAAACTTTAAGCACATAGAGAGGAAACTTGATATTATTGCAACTCCTACAAGCATATATTCCTCCCTCATAATAATTTTCAGTAGCATCATGAATGAATTCAACAATATAACCATCACATAAAGCATTCTTTTCATGATCTACAAGCATAGAAATTTTTCTACTCTCCACATAAGCAAAATTCTTCTCATTCGGAATAGCGGGATCACTAGTTCCTAAAGTTGACACTCTTCCAAACCCGCTTTAGATGATAGTATTATTCATACTCGAAAAGATATAAGTGAAGTTCATGGAGCATTATACAATTAATATAGACTAACCAATATCCAAGCTCAAAATGCATAAGTGAAGCACACGAAGCATTCTATAAAACCATACTAAAAAGATTTAAATGAAGCACAGAGAGCAATTCTATAAGATCATACTTAAAAGATCACTAGTAGAAAAGAGGGCTTTGGTCCAGGCCGGGTTAGCCCATTAGTCCTGGTTCAGTCAAGAACCGGGACCCATGGGGGCATTGGTCCCGGTTCGTGAGCCCAGGGGGCCGGCCGGGCCACGTGGGCCATTTGTCCCGGTTCGTCTGGACCTTTTGGTCCCGGTTGGTGGGATGAACCGGGACCAATGGGCCTGGCTCCTGGCCCACCACCATTGGTCCCGGTTGGTGGCTTGAACCAGGACAACATGCTGCCCTTTAGTCCCGGTTCATGCCACGAACCGGGACCATTGAGGTGCCTATATATACCCCTCGTCCGCGAGCAGAGCACTCCTCTGCTCTATTTTTCTCTGGCCGGCGGGGGGGGGGGGAGGGGGGAGGGCTTTGTGGTGCTCTAGCTCACCTCCTATGCACATGAGATGTTTGATGAAATGCCCGAGCCACACTAGTTAAGCTTTCTCCTCTCGAAGCACGACCTCCGACCTCTATTTTTCCTGAGATTTGTCTAGGCTTATATTAGCGGCCCGTCACGCCTCGTCCCCGTCTTCACTATCGTTGATCGCCCGCGCCGATCTCGTCGCCGGCACCATCGTGGTGAGTCTCTTGTTCTTATCTTCTTTCTGAAAAAAAAAATTCTTGCTTTAGAGATATATACTTGTCTAATTTTCTTACTATTTTATTGCTTGTTATTATATAGTGCGATGGTTTTGGTATCCGCCTGCCGCCCTCGGGTCCTGTCTATGATTCGGATGTGGTATATATTATCGTTATAACTATTGCTTCATTTATTGTTTATGAAAATTATGCCGACCAACGTGACATAGATTTTATTTATGTAGGAGGTATGTGAACCGGAAATTCCAACCGACCCTATTGTCGAGAGGTTAAATTTAGTTGAAGAAGAAAACAATTTCTTGAAGGAAAAAATAAAAAAATTGAGGAGAAGAAGATGATATTGGAGTTGCTTGTTGCGGATGTCGTCGATGATCACAAGATCAAGATGGATGCAATGCGCTTGAAGATTAGAAAGATTAGAAAGTATGTCATTCATACCGAGGCTTGGTATCATTATGCCGTTGGATCAATTGTTACCTTGGTTGCGATTATGATCGCATTTGTTTTCGCATTGAAATGTTTTACATAGTTTCAATGTATGGTTTAATTAATTTAGATGCTCTCTGAGCTTTATGTTGTTAGATGAGAACTATGTATGTACTTTGGTTTTAATGTGATGATGAACTTCTATTAATTTGGTCACTTAGTTATCTATTCATGATGTTACGTAATGGTTTTTGACACACTTAATTATATATAATGCACGCAGATGAACCGGCAATGGATGTAATGGTGACGTACACACCTCCGAGTACATTAAGGGCGTGCATGATTTTCTCAAGTGGCTGAGGCAAACAAGCAGAATGGTTTTATGTGTTGTCCATGCCCTATATGTGGGAATACGAAGTCTTACGCTGACCAGAAAATCCTTCACACCCACCTTCTTTACAAGGGTTTCATGCCACACTATAATGTTTGGACGAGGAACGGAGAAATAGGGGTTATGATGGAAGACGGCGAAGAAGAAGAGTACGATGACAACTATGTGCCCCTGAATACGGTGATGCTACTGAACATCAAGAGGAACCAGACGATGTGCACGATGATGCTGCAACGGGCGAAGCTGCTGAAGATCAAGAGGAACCAGACGATGTGCCCGATGATGATGATCTCCGTCGGGTCATTGTCGATGCAAGGACGCAATGCGAAAGTCAAAAGGAGAAGCTAAAGTTCGATCGCATGTTAGAGGATCACAAAAAAAAGTTGTACCCCAATTGCAAAGATGGCAACACAAAGCTCGGTACCATACTGGAATTGCTGCAGTGGAAGGCAGAGAATCTTGTGCTCGACAAAGGATTTGAGGAGCTACCGAAATATTGAAGAAGAAGCTTCCAAAGGATAACGAATTGCCCGACAAAGACATACGCAGCAAAGAAGGTCGTATGCCCTCTAGGATTGAGGTGCAGAAGATACATGCATGCCCTAATGATCGCATCCTCTGTCATGCGGTGCATAAGGATCTGAACGCATGCCCGGTATGCGGTGCATTACGGTATAAGATCGCACGAGATGACCTCGGTGATGTTGACGGCGAGCCCCTGTGAAGAGGGTTCCTGCAAAGGTGATGTGGTATGCTGCTATAATACCACGGTTGAAACGTCCGTTCAGAAACGGAGAGCATGCCAAGTTGATGCGATGGCATAGTGAGGACCGTAAGAAAGACAGGAAGTTGAAAGCACCGCCTGACGGGTCGCAGTGGAGAAAAATCGAGAGAAAGTACTGGGATGAGTTTGCAAGTGACCCAAGGAACGTATGGTTTGCTTTAAGCGCGGATGGCATTAATCCTTTCGGGTAGCAGAGCAGTAATCACAACACCTGGCCCGTGACTCTATGTATGTATAACCTTCCTCCTTGGATGTGCATGAAGCGGAAGTTCATTATGATGCCAGTTCTCATCCAAGTCCCTAAGCAACCCGGCAACGACATTGATGTGTACCTAAGGCCATTAGTTGAAGAACTTTTGCAACTGTGGAATGGAAACGGTGTACGTACGTGGGATGAGCACAAACAGGAGGAATTTGACCTAAAGGCGTTGCTGTTCGTGACCATCAACGATTGGCCCGCTCTCAGTAACCTTTCAGGACAGACAAACAAGGGATAGCATGCATGCACGCACTATTTAGATGACACTGAAAGTATATACCTGGGAAGCTGCAAGAAGAAAGTGTACCTGGGCCATCGTCGATTTCTTCCGACCAACCATCAATGTCGAAAGAAAGGCAAGCATTTCAAAGGCGAGGCAGATCACCGGAAGAAGCCCTCCATGCGCATGCGGTGATCACGTACTTGCTATGGTCAATGATTTACACGTAATCTTTGGAAAGGGTCCCGACGGACTAGCTGTTCCAAATGACGCTGAGAAACACGCACCCATGTGGAAGAAGAAATCTATATTTTGGGACCTACCCTACTGGAAAGACCTAGAGGTTCGCTCTTCGATCGACGTGATGCACGTGACGAAGAACCTTTGCGTGAACCTGCTAGGCTTCTTGGGCGTGTATGGGAAGACAAAAGATACACCTGAGGCACGGGAGGACCTGCAACGCTTGCACGAAAAAGATGGCATGCCTCCGAAGCACTATGAAGGTCCTGCCAGCTACGCTCTTACGAAAGAAGAGAAAGAAATCTTCTTTGAATGCCTGCTCGATATGAAGGTCCCGACCGGCTTCTCGTCGAATATAAAGGGAATAATAAATATGCACGAGAAAAGTTCCGAACCTAAAGTCTCATGATTGCCACGTGATTATGACGCAATCGCTTCCGGTTGCATTGAGGGGCTTCTCCGGAAAACATCCGATTAGCCATTGTGAAGCTATGTGCATTCCTCAATGCAATATCTCGTAAGGTGATCGATCCAAATCGTACTCAACGCTTAAGGAGTGATGTGGTGCAATGTCTTGTCGGTTTTGAGCTGGTGTTCCCACCATCCTTCTTCAATATCATGACGCACGTCCTAGTTCATCTAGTCGATGAGATTGTCATTCTGGGGCCCGTATTTCTACACCATATGTTCCCCTTTGAGAGGTTCATGTGAGTCCTAAAGAAATATGTCCGTAACCGCGCTAGGCCAGAAGGAATCATCTCCATGGTCCATCAAACAGAGGATGTCATTGGGTTTTGTGTTGACTTCATTGATGGCCTTAAGAAGATAGGTCTCACTGGTTAGTTTAGTTAGACACTGACACGCGGGCCTCACTGGTCAGTTTGACCTGGGCCGCCCCGTTGACTCGCTTATGTCATGCTGATGCAGTGCTGGCGCAGTAATTCATTTTCTGGAATTAGTTTAATTCTAGATAATTAGGAAATCCAGAAAATTGCCTAAACTTCTAAAAATCATAGTAATTCAACCGTAACTCCAAATGAAATAAATTATATATGAAAAATTATCAAAAAAATGCAAACTATCCATCTGTATCATTTTCATGCATGTTTGAGAAAGTTAACCTCACTGTTTAGGATGAAACATGATTAGGACAAATGTGATAATAGATTTGAAGTTGGAATTTGATCTAGTTTTGAATTCCACTTCAATCAAAATGACTTTCTGTTGCATTAGCTCTAATAACAGCATATTGCCATCTCATGAGCATGCATCATATTGTGCATTGCATTGATTGTGTTTCCTTCTGTGTTGCCGGTATTTTGTCCCCTCTCGATAGACGTGATACCGACGATGAGATCGATAACACCGATGAAGAACTATACTATCTTCAGAAGTGCCAGGCAAGCAAAACCCCCTTGTTCATTCCGATACAATCCCACTCTCTCGCTCCTGCTCTCTTTTATTGCATTAGGATAACAACGATTCATCTGTTACTTGCTGCGGTAGCTGAACCCCTTTTCCTCTGCATGACCTGCCATTTCCACAGTAAATAGATGAAACCCACTAGCATGAGTAGGAGTTGTTTGGGCCCTGATGTGCCTACTCATTCATGCTTGTTTGTCATGCTTGCTACTGCTTAGAGTTGAGTCAGGTCTGATTCATCGGGGATGAATCGGAGGTGTGTAAACATGTCCTACTGTGTGTGAGCTAAGTGTGTGAACACGATTGGTAAAGGTAGCGGTGAGAGGCCATGTAGGAGTACATGGTGGGTTGTCTCATTGAAACAGTCCTTAGGAACTGAGGTCTGTGTTTGTGATCCATGAACAGTTACTACCACACA
This sequence comes from Aegilops bicornis, assembly GCA_021605145.1. NCBI lineage: Eukaryota > Viridiplantae > Streptophyta > Magnoliopsida > Poales > Poaceae > Aegilops > Aegilops bicornis. The sequence continues at coordinate 769,731,929 of CM038675.1, forward strand.
TTGGAATCCTTAATTGACTCTCTCGGCTTCTTAACCACCCTTGTTCTCTGTCCAGGAGTTGCAACTAGTTTCTGGTATTTGTAGGATATGTGTTTGAGGTCGTGCGTAGCGCTGACCCTAGGGGTGGGCTATGATGCGGTAGATACACCGTGGCACGGTGTACCGGGCGCCCGTTTGGTGTCTCGGGAACCCTGGTCACATCGTTCGGGGCCGTATGTGGAAACCTCGGTCGGACTCCCTGCGGATGGAACCTGAATAGGCGATAAACCTGGACTAGGGACTTGAGTGTTTAGGTAGGTCGTGGCCTACACCCTCGCCAGGCTTCCGCTTGAAGGTTGCCGAGATACATGACGTGTACATGGCGGTAAGTGGCAAGAGCGTGTGTGAAGAAGTACACCCCTGCAGGGTTATCATCATCTATTCGAATAGCGCGTCATGTAAAGGACTTCTGGGTTGCCTATAACAGTTCATAGACAAGTGAAAGTGGATACTCTAAAATACGCAAGATAAGCGTGAGTGCTATGGATGGCGTTCTCGTAGGGAGACGGGAGCGGATCCATAGTGGTATCCAGAGTCCTGCCTAGCCTGCTACAGCCCGGGTTCCCAGAGTCCTGTTAGCCCAGTGCTACAGCTCGGATTCACACGCTGCTGACCGACATACTCGATGTTGATTCATGTATGCATGTCCCCGTAAGTTAGTGTCACTTTGGGTTCACGACTGGTCATGTCGGCCCGGGTTCTCTGTCATATGGATGCTAGCGACACTATCATATACGTGAGCCAAAAGGCGCAAACGGTCCCGGGCCTTGGTAAGGCGACACCCGTGGGAATACCGTGCGTGAGGCCGCAAAGTGATATGAGGTGTTACCGGCTAGATCGATGTGACTTGGAATCGGGGTCCTTACAGCTTTGGTATCAGAGCCTGACTTCTTGTAGGATTACCAAGCCAAACTGGTCGAAGTTGAGTCTAGAAATGCTTTAGTTATATAAGGGAATTGATTGTGGAAGGGAACGTAAGGCTCTTTTTACTCCTTATACCTCATGGCCTTCTGATCTGAGTCATCCTGTTCTCTTCTACGGGGATAAGGAACTAGGCCTTCTCATCTATCTATCAGGATGACGTGTTACTAATCCATAGACTTATAGAATTGATAGTTTCAAATCCCAGTTCAATTTTTACTACTTCCGTATGTTCATAGCTAGTCTCAGAATCTTGATATTGTGATGATCGAGTGGTTATGCCACCATTTTTGCAGAATGTCCCAAATATTTTTGAGCATTTACAGCCGTTATGCTGTCCGAGTCATCCCAGGTTTCTAAACAATCTGATGCACTTGCAAATCCTTTTCCTCTGGTTTTGATGTTCCTTTGGGCCAAGTTAATCACACTAATTGCTAAGTTGAGGTATTCTACTACCTTGACATATATGTTGGAGTTATTATTATGACCGTAGGTGTCTTAGGGGATCATCTAGTAATCCAGCCATGATTGTGTCCCAGTGTGATGATTCTTGCCTTTATCCCCGAAAGCATCCCGTGATGCCACTTAGTTAGTAGGCATTCTACTCTTGGGTTTCTGAACCCGAGATTCACACTACTTACTTCATGTTGATAGTGTTTGCTAGTTACTTTAGGATATTAGTAACTTTGCGATAGTCCTCGAGGTTCGTGGTATTTCCTCCTTCCGAATACTATGAACCGCTTATGGCAGAAGTTCCTCGCTGAACCGAAGGATCACAATCAGAGTACTCTTGAGGAGTTCTCCATTCATAATTGTGAACCTGCCAATTCTACCCTTTCTGCATGGGTTATCGAGAAGAAATGTTGAGCTTCGCTCGACATACTAATCTATGCATCCACAGCTCAAAAAAAACATATGTTCCTTTGAGTTGTCCCTCTTTAGTTGTTTTCTGACCTCCATCTATCAATTGATAATCAAGAGTATGCGTGCATTCGTTTAACGATGCCTATTATTCTTGTGGCCTGTCAAGCCATTCTATTCTTGAATGACTAGGAGAAACAAACTCCAGTACCTCATCCGTATCCAGGATTGGGTCAAAGCAGTTGTAATCCGCAAATCAAATGCCAATCCATCTTTTGATTCTGTTCTACCTCAGAGTATTACCCCCTTTATGTCAGGATTGTCATGAGGATTGCACCATTTCTCATGAATTCTTGACGTAGTGATACTTCTCACTATCATTATTCATTCCTCGGTCCCGTGTTGTTGTAACCGGAATGCCGACAGGTGAACTGTGATGTGTGAAATCGATACTCCTAGCAACCTCGTTGCTTGGTAGTTAATGGACAATATTCTCATTCTTAGCGTGTTGGTTATTAAATCATCATCCTAAGATTGATCGTGCTACCTAGTCCTTATTTCTGGTGCACTCTTTGATCAATGAGTTAGGGTTGTGTCAATCCCTCACTCTTTTGATCATATCATCTTGCCCTGAAAAGAAAGATTGTTCTCGAGCTTAGTAACATACCGGTGGTTTGTGATTTTCCGAATATCTTCCCGGAAGTATTACCAGGTTGTCCCCTGACTGTTATGTTGAGCTCGTGATCAAGTTGGTTTCTTGTGAACCACCCTTTCTTCAAGAACCTGTGTTGGATACCCCTGAGCTAGTTGGTTGAGCTAAACAACAACTTGGAGATTGAAAAGATAAAAGCTTGTCCGACTTAGTTCATCACAAAGGGATATCCTTGAGTGCGCGTGTGTGCTGAAGAAAGATGATATCTTCATCGACTGATCCCCGTGATCAGTTGTTGAACCTATTGTCTTATCAAACTTTGACTTGAGTATGGGCTATTGTCAAGTCAAATCAGAACCAACGATGTTCATAATGTTGTCTTACTCGTGGTTGATCCTTCGAGCATACACCATTACATCTTTTGGTCTGACCAATGCTATCACCGTGTTCACATGATGGTTGAAGTCCAGTGATATGGAAAATTTCGATGAGTTGCTGTTGAGTCCATCAGTAGCATTCTGCCTCCCCCATGAGTCATGTTGAACATCAACCTAGTGCTGGAAACTTTGTAAGCAATGCCTTCGTGTTCCCTTCATGAAGCTTATGCTTGGATGGAAGAAGTGACTTCCTCGGATTCATGTGCATTTGGTGCAAGTTGCCGCCATGAATTTGAGAAAGGTTTGTTTTGCTTCCTTCAGAATCATCCCAAGTCAGTCATGCATTCGTGCGAGGTATTCTATGGTTTGGAAGATTAATTACCTCCACTCCATATGTATTCCCTAGCACCCCAAGCCACTGGTTGATTTGTTCAAGGAGAAGAAGTTTCTTCTTAAGAGCTAGACTTACGCAAGGACTTCGATATCCTCGATGATGGTTCCCCACCTGAACTCGGTAGTGTTTTATTATAAGACTACTACGTGGTCATGCTTGTTTTGGATAGTGTGTTCACGGGTTTGTAGCAGAACCAACTCATGTTTTGGAGCTTGCTATCGTAGTTCATTTCCCGAGAATATCGCAACGTCATCTCGTCGATTTGTGTTGCAAACTTTCATTTCTCTTTCTAGACTTGATGAGTCTGGAATGTCCTGACACCAACCAGATCTGAATCTCAGGCAGATATGATGGTTGGGTCATTCCCAGTATTTGCATTTTGTTCCCAGCTTGCACCCGTCATTGTGTTAGTCTGCCATGGGTCCCATTCATTTCCGATGATATGCAAAAATCATCCATTGCGTTGTCTTCAACAAGGTAGTCCACATCATCCATCCTAGTCCGAGTATGCCATTCCTCCGAGCTCTTTCAATCGATCAATTGTAAATTGCCTTAAGCTAGTATGAAGAGTTTCAATGATCTATGGATCAAAAGTAATTCTTTTTGCCACTTAAGGGAGCAGTTCAACGAGTCACCTTTTCCAAGGTGCCCGTTCTGGGATCATGGCATTTATTTCCTCGCCACCTTGACACCATCCACCATCTTTCTAAGCATGGAATTGTTGCCCACCAAATCAAACCCCGTCGTTTGTTCTTCCATCCCTCTCGATGTGTTTTGTGTCTCAACTCAAGATGTTTCAACTTCTCATTCCGCGAGTTGAGATTGTAGAGTTCGATCTTTGAGAAGATCAATCCTAGTAGAGTTCCTTTCCGCCGTCGTCGTCGCATGGAAGAAGATCTCAAAAGCGAGGATGTCAAGATCAACATATGCAACAAATCAACAACCCTATGAGGTGCAACCTGGGACGTGAAGATTGTGTTTGTCTTATGCCCCCTCTGTCTTCTTACCTCACGTCTTGAATCTCGGGACGAGATTCTAGTTTAGTGGGGGTGAGTTGTCACAGCCCTAGCTTAGCCTCTGCTTGTCCTTGCATGATCATCATGTCATCATGTTAAATTTTCTCGAAAGTTGAAATGGGGATGGCGTAAAACCCCCAAAGACCACTTAATCCAACCAGGGTTACTAAAATATTTTTCAATGATCCTGAAATGGCCTTCAAAAATGTTCATCATCTTTGTCTTGGTCTAAAACCTCTGACAAAAATGGTTTACATATTTCTAGGACAGGATTGGGTCACTGGATTAAATCTTATGCTATTTGCAATTGGGCATTTAATTGTTATATAATATTTTAAATGCTCAATTAATTCTGAACGTAAGTGAGGGCTGTTGGGAATATTCCAACCAGAGCCCACAATTATTTTCAGGGTTTTTGAAAACGTTCTAGTATTTTTAATAAAGCCCAGAAGTTACAGAGAAATAGAAAAACATTAACAAAAGAGAGAGAGAGGTTACCTGGCGCTTACCTGGCCGGCCTGGCACTGTAGCAGCCCACCGGGCCCATCTGTCAGTCGTCCTCCACCTCGCGCCAGAAGGACGCGAGGCGTGTGTTCGCCGCACGCCGGCACGCGCCCGTGCCACCTCCTGCTTCCTTCCGCTTCCCCCTCGTCGCCTGGGCCTCCCTCGCGACGCCACGCAGCCCCGACCGCCCTCTCTGCCACGCCCCGGTACTCTGCTCTCGCCCCCTCCTCTAACCCTCTCTCTCGCGCGCAACCGAGCGTTGCCATCGCCGCCGCTTGCTGCCACCGTGCCCACCGAGCTCGCCTAGCCTCGCCACCATGGCAGAATGATCCACCGTCGACCTCTACGCCATCTCCGACGATCCACGCGATCGGATGCGCCCCATAGCGGCTTCCTCGACCTCTTCTTCAACCTTCGGGCCCCGAGATCGCCGGCAACCCCGTGCTCGACTCGCTGCCTCCCCGAGCTCTCTGAGGCCACCGCTGCCCTTGCCGTGAGCTCATCTTTCTTCTCCCCCTAGCCACGTCGCTTGAGCTGCCCCCTAACCCCGTTGGCCATCATGGCCGAGACCTCGGCTCCGCCGGCCATGTCCCCGTCATGGACACAAAGGCCAGAAGCTTCGAAACCGAAGGCCATCAAGACTCTTTCGGCCCCGGAGCTCAGAGAACTGCTCCGCATCTCCTGCCATGCCTCCTAGCGACGACCCCAAGCTCGTCCGAGCTCTGGCAGCCGCCAACGTCGTCGCCGACGTCTTTTCCGACCACCCCGAGCCCAAACACCACCTCCACTAGACGCGGACGAGTCTCCTCGTCACGTAGAGCCTCTCCGCCGCGCAAATGGTCGCCTGTGGGTGATTCCCGATGCCTCCGCCGCGTTCGGCCTCGCCGACGGCTAAACGTCGGCGGGTTGACCGCCTTGACCGCCGGTGGTTTAGCCCCGGTTGACCTGGGGATTTGACCTCCCCTGGGTCTATGACATGCGGGCCCCGCCCGGCTAATTAATCTAGTTTAGGTGTATACTTAATTAGTTTGACCTAGGTTAGTGCTAATTAAACTAGGTTAGTTTAGTTAGACACTGACACGCGGGCCCCACTGGTCAGTTTGACCTGGGCCGCCCCGTTGACTCGCTTATGTCATCCTGATGCAAAGGTCTTTGGCGCAGTAATTCATTTTCTGGAATTAGTTTAATTCTAGATAATTAGGAAATCCAGAAAATTGCCTAAACTTCTAAAAATCATAGTAATTCAACCGTAACTCCAAATGAAATAAATTATATATGAAAAATTATCAGAAAAATGTAACCTATCCATCTGTATCATTTTCATGCATGTTTGAGAAATTTAACCTCACTGTTTAGGATGAAACATGATTAGGACAAATTTGATAATAGATTTGGAGTTGGAATTTGATCTAGTTTTGAATTCCACTTCAATCAAAATGACTTTCTGTTGCATTAGCTCTAATAACAGCATATTGCCATGTCATGAGCATGCATCATATTGTGCATTGCATTGATTGTGTTTCCTTCTGTGTTGCCGGTATTTGTCCCCTCTCGATAGACGTGATACCGACGATGAGATCGATGACACCGATGAAGAACTATACTATCTTCAAGTGCTGTGCAAGCAAAACCCCCTTGTTCATTCTGATACAATCCCACTCTCTCGCTCCTGCTCTCTTTTATTGCATTAGGACAACAACGATTCATCTGTTACTTGCTGCGGTAGTTGAACCCTTTTTCCTCTGCATGACCTGTCATTTCCACAGTAAATAGATGAAACCCACTAGCATGAGTAGGAGTTGTTTGAGCCCTAATGTGCCTACTCATTCATGCTTGTTTGTCATGCCTGCTAATGCTTAGAGTTGAGTCAGGTCTGATTCATCGGGGATGAATCGGAGGTGTGGAAACATGTCCTACTGTGTGTGAGCTAAGTGTGTGAACACGATTTGGTAAAGGTAGCGGTGAGAGGCCATTTAGGAGTACATGGTGGGTTGTCTCATTGAAACCGTCCTCAGGAACTGAGTTCTGTGTTTGTGATCCATGAACAGTTACTACCACACATTGGGATCCTTAATTGACTCTCTCGGCTTCTTAACCACCCTTGTTCTCTCATCTGTGAGTTGCAACTAGTTTCTGGTATTTGTAGGATATGTGTTGGAGGCCGTGCATAGCGCTGACCCTAGGGGTGGGCTATGATGCGGTAGATACACCGTGACACGGTGTACGGGGCGCCCGTTTGGTGTCTCGGGAACCCTGATCTCATCGTTTGTGGCCGTATGTGGAAACCTCGGCCGGACTCCCTGCGGATGGAACCTGAATAGGCGATAAACCTGGACTAGAGACTTGAGTGTTTAGGTAGGCCGTGGCCGACACCCTCGCCAGGCTTCCGCTTGAAGGTTGCCGAGATACATGAGGTGTACATGGCGGTAAGTGGCGAGAGCATGTGTGAAGAAGTACACCCCTGCAGGGTTATCATCATCTATTCGAATAGCCGCGTCCGCGGTAAAGGACTTCTGGGTTGCCTATAATAGTTCATAGACAAGTGAAAGTGGATACTCTAAAATACGCAAGATAAGTATGAGTGCTATGGATGATGCTCGTAGGGGAGACGGAGCGGATCCATAGTGGTGTATTGATATGGTGAATATGTGGACTCGTGTGCGCCACCTCAAAAGAGTTACTTGCAGTCGTAGTTTAGGATAGCCACCGAGTCAAAGCTGGCTTGCTGCAGTTAAACTCCACCACCCCTTTATTGATACCAATGCATATGTAGATAGTTCTGATTAAGTCTTGCTGGGTACATTTGTACTCACGTTTGCCTATTTTATGTTTTGCAGAGAGATGTCAGTCTTGCTAGTAGTTCCGTTTGGACTTCTACGTTTAGCTTGATACCTCAGCTACGATCTTGTGCCCTCGGCAGGATCTGGTAGATAGTCAGGCTTCTAAGCCTTTTTCATTTGTAGATGTTTGTACTCAGACATGTTAAGCTTCCGCATGTGCTTTGATTTGTATGTTTCAATGTTGGGTCATGAGACCCATGTTTGTAATATCTCACTCCTCAGAGCCTATTGAATAAATACTTGAGTCGTAGAGTTATGTTGTGATGCCATGTTGTATTTACACATATCGAGCATATTGTGTGTATGATTGAAATGCTTGGTATGTGTGGGATCCGACAACCTAGTTGTTTATCCTTGGTAGCCTCTCTTATGGGGAAATGTAGTCTTGTGCTTCCATGAGCCATAGTAGTCCTCTACAGCCCGGTTCACCGGAGTCCTCGCTAGCCCAAAGACTATCGCCTCGAACACTTGATCGGCCGGCATGTGATTCACTTGCCTCCTCTGTCCCTTCAGGGAAATGTCACGCGGTGACATCCTGAGTCCTGCCTAGCCTACTACAGCCCGGGTTCCCGGAGTCCTGTTAGCCCAGTGCTACAGCCCGGATTCACACGCTGCTGACCGACATGCTCGATGTTGATTCATGTATGCCTGTCCTCGTAAGTTAGTGTCACTTTGGGTTCACGACTAGTCATGTCGGCCCGGGTTCTCTGTCATATGGATGCTAGCGACACTATTGTCGGAGTAATAGGCCACGGGTAGGCAAACCCGAGCCCCTGGACCTTTCAAAACATCAGGGCAGACTGCGCCCCTCAAGACCCCAGACGAAGAGCCGCCTTCTGGGAGGCGGTGGCAGAGCCGCCTTCTAGGAGGCGGCGGCAGAGCCGCCGTCTGAGAGTCGGCGACAGCGCCGTCGACTGCCCCTCCCAGCCGAGTCCCAGAGACGGCCTCAAGATAAGCCGACTCCCAGCCGGCGACTTCCGATGAAGCCGGCTACGGGGAGTCGGCCCGCGACTCCAACCACCTCCTACTAATGCGACTACTGACGGGACGGGACGGGGCCGCCTCGCGACCCATCCCTGCCCCGTTCGAAAAGGACAGGCATGGCCCCAGAGCGCCGTACTGACGAAGATCTCCGTACGGCGCGACACTGTTGCCATGCCGGCCCTGACGTCAGCCCCGTGGGAAGATCCCTGTACCCACCCCACTATGGCCTCTCAGTACGACCCGAAGACGGCGGGACCCGCCTGTCGGCAGGAGTGCAGAAGACGGCGAGACCATCCCAAGCCGGACCCGCTGAGAGTCGGCCTCCGAGAGTCGGGCCGCCCTCCCACGGGCTCCAAGCGCCATTAACCGCACAAGACAGGAATGGCAACATGTGATCGCCGCCAGACGGTGGCACTGCTGCCATGACCCCACCACCAAGCTCGTCATTAGAAGCGCTGCTACAGAATCTGCAGCCGGGCAAGACTCAAGACGCGGACAAGGGCTGTCGGCCCCATGCTTGGACCGTCGGCGGGCCCAGTTGGCGAGGCCCACCGTCGGCGGAGAAGACGGCGACTAAAGAGATCGACGCCGGGACCCGCCTGCACGGATTACCATTGTACCCTGTGGGTAGGCCTATATAAGCCCCCCCGGGCACCCATGCAAAGGGTTGGACCCTAGTAGTTTGACACACACATAGAGGGAAGAGAAGAGCTAGCCGTGCCCTTCTCCTTCCTCACCCCGAACAGCTCAAGGAGCAACCTTGTACAAACTTTTGCCATAGTGATCATGCGGAGATCCCGCAGCGCATCAGTAGGGGTGTTATCTCCTCGGAGAGCCCTGAAGCTGGGTAAGATTCGCCGGCGTGCATGCCTTGGCCTCATCCCGTTTCCAGGCACCGGCGACGTTCTACTCGCCCCCTCCATGATAAGCCATCCCTTGGCATATGTCGCACCCAACCCCCGACATTTGGCGCCCACCGTGGGGCTAGGTGCACCGTCGTCCGGAGACCTGCTCTGGACGGGAACCCTCTTCCTCCCTGGCGAGCGCAGCCAGCCCGGCATGCCAGACGGAGTCTGCGCCGACGCGCTGCATGGCACTGAGGTCGCCTGCACGGCGAGATGCCTCGCCGAACTTGTCGGCGAGGTTCGCCTCTCCGACAAGCCTGCATCCGACGCAGGCACGGACGGCCCCGAGAGCCTCCTCGCGGGCCTCCTCGAGCAGCTCCACGTCGCCGGCGAGCCTGCCGCTGACCTGGAGTCTGTAGGCTCCACCGACCCGATGCTGGTTGACTCCGACACCGCGTCGCTCGACGCGTTCCCCACCAACGTGGTGGTCTACGATGAGTCGCTCCCTCGCGCGAAGAGTGGCGGAAGCACCGTCACGGAGGTGCTCGTGATCGGTCACAGTGAGCCTTCCGGTGAGGGAGCTCATGACCCTCTCGACGCGGTTCTGCAAGACCTAACCGCGCCCATTCCGGAAGACGCTGACGCCGGGACGCTGGAGGCGCGCCGCCTCCAGCTCCTCGTGGGCACAAAGGAGCTGGCAAGCATGAGACGCTAGTCAGAAGCCTACCAGCCAGCGAGATGGATCGCGCCAGGCGGCTCGCCCGGCCCGATCGGGCCTAGCCGCCTAGGCGCGGTCCAGCAGCGCGGCGTAGCCATCGCCAATCTGTTTGGGGCAAATCGCCCCGTATACGCCACGCTCGCGGAGAACATCCGCGCCGCCCAGGCAGCGGCAGACGAGCTGGATAACTTCAAGGGCGAGGAGCGCCGCCTGATAACGGAGCGAGTCCAGCAGCTCCTCGACACGGCTGCCGCGCAAGACGAAGCCGGCTGCCGCACGGAGGCGCCGCGACGACACCACGGCGACCTGCCTCCCCGCCGAGATCAAGGCGCGACGTCTCGGACGCCGACTGGCGGTGTCCGTGGAAGAAGAAACAAGGATCCGGCTGTCAGCCATAGTCGGACCCACATCTCCATCGAGCGCGACGAAGACGGCCGCCCGAGAGCGGTGGAGCGGCGGGACGACTATCTGCCCCCCCTCCCCGCAGAGAAAGGCGAGTCTCCCCACCACCCGTCGAGCATCCGACTCTCGGCGACCGCCTTGGCCGCCGAGAGGGAGTCGGAGAAAACGACGCCCACCACCGGATCGAGCGACTCCACCGATCCCTGGCGCTGGAAGAAGAAGACGAGTTGGGCCCGCCGTGTTTCGGACCTCGCATCCGAGACGAGCCCTTCCCCAGAGGGTTCACACTCCCCCGAGATACACCCAAGTACACCGGCTCTGTGAAGCCGGAGGACTGGCTAGTGGACTACTCCACGGCCGTTAGCATAGCGAACGGCAACAAGCGTGTCGCCGTAAAGTACGTTCCCCTCATGCTCCAGGGCACGGCCCGGACATGGTTGAACAACTTGAAGCCCCGCAGCATCAACAGCTGGGTCGACTTCACCGAGGCCTTCGTCTGCAACTTCACGAGCACGTACAAGCGACCTCCCAAGCCTCGCCAGCTTTCCTTGTGCGTGCAAGGCCCCAACGAGTCAACTCGCGACTACCTCACGCTACCGGGCGAGCTCCGGAACTCCTGCGAGGGAGTGCACGAGGTGCAGGCCATTGAGTACTTCACCGCCGGGTGCCGAGAAGGCACCCTCCTCAAGCACAAGCTCCTTTGCGACGAGCCGGAGACCCTCGACGAGCTGCTGGTCATAGCGCATAAGCACGCCATACCGACTCCTCCATGAAGACGGAGATCGAAGTCAGTGCGACTGGCAAGGTGGCTCCTATGGCTCCCAGAACTCCGGCTGGCGACACAAGTCGGCGACAGCAGCAGAATGACTACAAGCGCAAGGCCCCGCAGCCGGCTTCCAACAGCCGGCAGGTGGCAACAGTCGAAGACCAACAGCCAGAGGGGCAGCCTCCTACCAAGCGGCAGAAAGGCGGCAAGTCCAACTGGTTGCCAGCCTTCTCTTACGAGCAGACTCTAGATGGACCCTGCAAGTTCCATAGCGGCACGAAGCCGTCGAACCACACCACCCGGAAGTGCCACTGGCTCACCGGGATCGCCAAGGGAGACGGCATCATCCCTCCCCTGCCACCTCCACCGCCGCCCAGAAATGGCCGTCGAGCCACCGGCGCAAAGTACAAGACGAGTACCCAGAAGATCATGGAGCTTATGTAGTGTTCACCAGTGTGGCCGACGACCGCCACAGCAGGCGGCTGCAACAGCAAGAAGTGAATGCAGTAGCATCAGATACTCCAGAATTCATGCACTGGTCCAAGAAACCTATTAGTTGGAGCCGAGCTGATCACCCCGAGGTGATGCCGAATCCGGGCTCCTACGCCCTGGTCTTGGGAGCCACCCTTGCTGCGGATAGGCGGGCCGCTCGCTTCTCGCGAGTGCTGATAGACGGAGGCAGCAACATCAACATCCTGTACAAGGACACAATGGAGAAGTTAGGAATCAAGCAAAGACAGCTTTAGAACAGCCGGATTGTGTTCCACGGGATTGTACCTGGCCTTTCCTGCTCACCGATCGGCAAGATCCTGATAGACGTCCTCTTTGGGGACAAAGATCACTTACGCCGAGAGCCAGTCTGGTTCGTAGTGGTGGACCTCGAAAGCCCATACCATGCTCTGCTTGGCCGACCTGCTCTGGCCAAGTTCATGGCGGTCCCCACCACGCCTACCTCAAGATGAAGATGCCGAGTACCAAGGGATTCTGACCGTAGCGGCGACTACAGAAAGTCGTCCGCACTGCATTTGAAAGCGATCGGCTGGCCGAGTCCCTGGTGATCGCAGCAGAGAAGCGACTTCTTGATCGGGTTGTGGCAATGGCCGGCAAGCAGCCAGAGATGTCGCCCAACCCTAAGGAGTCTGAAGCTGAGGGCTCGTTCAAGCCGGCCAAAGAGACCAAGAAGATACCCTTGGACCCGGAGCACCCGGAGAGGTATGCCGTCAGAGGTGCAAACCTTGACAAGTAAATAGGAAGGTGAGCTCGTCGATTTGCTCCGTGAGAATCGGGACATTTTCAAGATGGTCCCCTAAAGACATGCCAGTGTACCAGCGGAATTCGCCGAGCACAAGTTACATGTCCGATCTGATGTGAAGCCCGTCAGGCAGCCCTTGCGCACTGTCAGAAGAGAAAAGAAGAGTTGTTGGAGAAGAGATAGCCCGGCTCCTCACAGCCGGTTTCATCATGGAAGTGTTCTTTCCAGAGTGGTTAGCGAACCCGGTCTTGGTGCTAAAGAAGAACAAGCCGTGGCGGATGTGTATTGACTACACAAGCCTCAACAAAGTTTGCCCCAAGGACCCGTTCGCTTTGCCGAGAATTGATCAGGTGATAGACTCCACAGCCGGATGCGAGCTGTTGAGCTTCTTAGATGCATACTCAGGATATCAACAGATCAAGCTGAACCCGGCCGACAGACTGAAGACCGCCTTCATCACGCCATTTGGAGCCTTACGCTGCGACCATGACGTTCGGCTTAAGGAAAGCCGGCACCACCTTTCAGCGTTGCATGCAGAAGTGCCTCCTCAAGCAGCTTGGCAGAAACGCCCACGTTTACGTGGACGACGTGGTGGTGAAGACGGAGAAGCGAGGAACGCTATTGGAATACCTCAAGGAGACCTTTGAAAATCTACGCCGATTCCAGATCAAGCTAAACCCAGAGAAGTGCGTCTTCGGAGTACCAGCAGGCCAGCTCCTCGGCTTCCTGGTCTCCGAGCGCGGCATAGAGTGCAACCCCATGAAGATCAAGGCAATCGAAAGGATGGAAGTACCCCGCCGACTGCTAGATGTGCAAAAGTTCACCGGCTGTTTGGCGTCCATCAGCCGATTCATCAGCCGGCTGGGTGAGAAAGCTCTTCCTCTGTACCAGCTCATGAAGAAGACCACCTTCTTCGAATGGAACCCCAAGGCGGACGAAGCTTTTCTCCAGTTGAAGAAAATGCTGACTACTCACCCGGTGCTGGCGGCCCCGACTCCCAAGGAGCCCATGCTCTCAGATATCGCCGCCACCAGCAGGTAGTCAACATACCATTGTAGTTGAGAGGAAGGCAAGGCGCTACCTGTCCGAGACCGGTATATTACTCCGAGCGAAGTTACACGACCTCCAAGCAAAACTACCCCCACTACCAGAAGATGTGTTACGGCGTGCACTTTGCCGCCAAGAAGTTGAAGCCTTACTTTCAAGAGCATCCAATCACCGTGGTTTGCACGGCCCCACTAGAAGAGATCATCGGAAGTCGAGATGCTTCCGGCCGAGTGGCCAAATGGGCCATAGAGTTGGCCCCCTACACAATCTATTACCAGCCCCGCACCGCCATCAAGTCGCAAGCACTGGCCGACTTCCTCGTCGACTGGGCCGAGACCCGATACCGCGCCGCCAAATACCGACTCCACCCATTGGCGGATGCACTTCGACAGCTCCAAGATGCGCACCGGCTTGGGAGCCGGCGTGGTCCTCACTTCCCCCAAAGGCGACAAGCTCAAGTACGCGCTGCAGATCCACTTCGCCACCTCCAACAACGTCGCTGAATACGAGGCACTCATTCACGGGCTCCGGCTTGCCAAAGAGCTTGGCATTCGCCGGATCCTGTGTTATGGCGACTCCGACTTGGTGGTCCAGCAGTCATCCGGCGACTGGGACGCCAAAGATGCAAACATGGCGAGCTACCGCTTCTCGGTACAAAGAGCTGAGTGGATATTTTGAGGGGTGCGAGTTCCTCCACGTGCCAAGAAACGATAACGACCAAGCAGATACCCTGGCAAGAATCGGCTCCACCCGCCAGGCAATACCATCCGGCGTCGCCCTTCAGCGCCTCCTCAAGCCAGCTGTCAAGCCGTCACCAGAGTCAGACTCCATTTTTGTGCCGACTCCCCCTGAAGAAGTCGGATCCGACTCCAAAGCTTCACCAGTCGGCCCCAAGAACGCTGCAGTCGAAGCCGGCCCGGGGACTTCAAAACCCGGCCCGGGAGCTGCGGCGACTATTGCGAAGACTCCAGTACTCGGCCCAGGGACTGCGCCAGTCGGCCCAGGGACCTTTTCAACCCAGCAAGCTGCTGCAGACTCCAACCCGCCGCCTCCCAGCCCAGCCGCCCTCGTCCAAGTAGGAGTACTGGCAGTCGAAGAAATAGCATCACCCTCATGGGCCCAGCCCATCCTGAAGTTCTTAGTAAGCGGAGAGCTACCAACCGATGAGACCTTGGCTCGGCAAGTGCAACGCCGAGCGGCAGCCTACACAATAGTCAACAGAGAGCTGGTCAGGCGTAGCGTCACTGGCGTCTACCAGCGCTGCGTCGAGCCAGAGCAAGGCCAAGCGATTCTCGAAGACATCCATCAGACGAAAAGCGGCCATCATGCAGCCCTCAAGAGCACTCATCGCCAAAGTTTTCCGACACGCCTTCTTCGGCTGACTGCCCTAGAAGAGGCCAAGGAATTAGTTCAAAATGCAAGGTGCCAGTGTTCCGCTCCAAGCCGGTTCAGCCGGCTTCAGACTCAAGACTATCCCCATCGCCGCCCTTTGCTGTTTGGGGCCTGGACATGGTGGGACCATTCAAAAATGCACGAGGCGGCCTAACTCACTTACTTGTCGCGGTGGACAAGTTCACCAAGTGGATAGAAGCAAAACCCATCAAGAAGTTGACTGGTCCTACT
This sequence comes from Aegilops bicornis, assembly GCA_021605145.1. Classification (NCBI taxonomy): domain Eukaryota; kingdom Viridiplantae; phylum Streptophyta; class Magnoliopsida; order Poales; family Poaceae; genus Aegilops; species Aegilops bicornis. The sequence continues at coordinate 769,747,170 of CM038675.1, forward strand.
GCAGTGACTTTCACCGTCGACATCATAACTCGGTACGGCGTACCACACAGCATCATCACCGACAATGGCACAAATTTTGCCAAAGGCGCCCTGGCCCGTTTTTGCGCGACGCAAGGCATCCGACTGGACTTAGCGTCCGTTGCCCATCCGCAGTCAAACGGCCAGGTGGAGCGAGCGAATGGCCTCATCCTGTCTGGCATCAAGCCTCGACTGGTCGAGCATCGGAGCGTTCGCCGCCGGCTTGGCTCGAGGAGTTGCTACCGGCCCTCCGAGTCTGCAAGACGACTCCAAACAAGTCAATCGGCTTCACACCCTTCTTCCTCGCTTCTACGGTGCGGAAGCTGTCATCCCAACGGATATAGAGTTCAACTCCCCGCGAGTCACCATGTACACCAAGAGGAAGCGGAAGAAGCACGCGTCAAGACGGGCGTCGACCCTCTTTGGAAGAGGGTCGGCTGTTGGCACTCAGCCGGTCTAGCATCTACCACCAGAGCCTGCGCCGCTACTACAACAAGAAGGTCAAGCCAAGATCATTCCTAGAGGGCGACCTTGTGCTCCGGCTGATCCAGTGAACAGCCGGCCAGCACAAGCTGTCGGCGCCTTGGGAAGGCCCATTCATCATCAGCAAAGTGCTGGGCAACGACTCCTACTACCTGATCGACGCTCAGAAGCCCCGAGCACGCAAGAGGGACGACTCCGGCAAAGAGACGGAACGGCCATGGAATGCAAATCTCCTCCGAAGATTTTACAGTTGATGCAGTATGTACCACGCTACCCTTTGTGTTTAAAGTACCGAGACTTCGGGCCCCCCGAGACGAGCTCGGGGACTGCCTTCTTTTTTTACCTGTATGATAAGAATTATGCCTTCGAGTATGTTACTCTTTGTTATGCTATTTTGGCACCGGGCTCGACTAGTCGGCCCGGGGACTCGCCGCCTTGGGCTATGAAATGCTTCCTGCAGTCAGACAAGTAACGTGCGGTGCCTAAGTTGTCTCCCGTAAGAAGCCGCAGCTCGTAGAGTGACTGTTTGGTGGGCAGGAGTAAGGAAGAACGGGCACCCACACGAAAAAATGGTTAAGGACCCAAAGCATAAACATAGTTTAAGTCGGCTTCCAGCCCCGTTTTGTAAAACCGACTCTTAAGTAGTCGGCTTGCCGCTTTCTACCCAACTTGCTTAAAGACTCTAAAAAAATGGCCAAGTACTTGCCTTCCCAAAGGTAGCCAAGCACTTGACCCAGATGGCAGTGCGCAGAGCGGTTGCCCGATGGGCAAGGCGACAACCAAGGGAAGGCGGCAAAGGAAAAAGCCAAAAGAGCAATAAGCAAGGAAAGATAAAATTAGAATAATATTTACATAGCTTAGGCCCTTGGCCGGATCTTCGGACAGAGGTTCAGAATACACCCTGCGGGTGGAATTGTGCGAATTAACAAGTTCTTTCAAAGACTAGCAAACAGATAAAATAAAGGTGAGACAGAGGCCTAGGAAGCGGCGGATGGGGTCGGAAGGCCGGAGGCGACGGCGGCGTCAGGCGCCGGGGCGGCCGGCTAGGCGGTCTCGGCTTGATCGTCTCTGGCGGCAGCCGGCCCAGACGGGCGCGACTCGTTGCTGGAGGCGCGGTCGAGCTAAGGCTGGTCGCCTGCTTGCCTTCCGGGCGCCCATGTCATCCCCTGCCCTCCGCCTCGTCTTCCTCCTCGGCGCTGGAGTCGATCACCTCCGCCGAGTCCTCGTTAGTCCGGATTCATCCCGAACCACTCGGCGGCGCCTCCCACCGTCTTTCAGCCCGCCAGGACGAAGACGCTGGTGTCCGTAGTCGGCAATCGCCGCCAGACGCGCCGACGAGGGCGTCCTCCGCAGCCAGCAACTCCGCTGGGCCTTCGACCGAACGCGGCCAGCCGGTCCAGATCCAGCCCTGGATACCACGCCTTGACGAATTCCAGGGCTCGGCGAGCTCCAGCCCGAGCCGCGGAACCCTTCCAGGCCTCAAGGCGACGAGCCGCGACCTCCAGCCAGTCGGCGGTCCGGCTGGGAGTGTGCAGAATCGGCATGTCCGGCCACAGAGCAGCGATCGCCTGGGCGCTGACTCGCTGAAGCCGGCACAGCATCCGATGGGTCGGCCGCAGATGAGCCTCAATGCTCAGGAGCTGCTCGTCAAGGGTCCGGGAGGCGTTGGCAGCAATCTCAGCACCACCCGCCCTTCGCACCTCGCGATCAGCCTCGATGGCTTGATTGGCCGCCTGCGTATGGCCGGGGAAGAAGTCTGCCAAGAAGAAGAAGAAGCAAGTCAGAAAAACAGGAGTCGGCCTGACCTATAGTCGGCAACCCAAAAGAAGAAGTAAAAGCAAACTCACCGTTGACGATGTCCTTCATTTCATGGAAGCCGGAGGTCAGCAGCGCTTCCTTGTCGGTCCAGGAGGAGCGCTCGCTCTCAAACTTGGCCAGGAGAGCAGCCTATTCTTCTCCGCCTCGTCCTGCGCCGCCTTGAGCAGCTCCCTCTGCTCCGCCAGCTGCGTAGCCAGCAGGTCGCGCTCTGCGGCGACCTTGCCGCACTCCTCCTCCTTGGCGCGCAAGGCGGTGTTGGCTGCACTCCAGCTGCCGCCAAGAGTGGCGCTGGCCTCAAGAATAAAAAGAAGAAGGACGTGAAGTCGCCACCTAAGAAGGTCGCCAGGAAGATCCGGCCCGATTGCGCAGCGATCGGCCCAAATCTTGGGACTACAGCCCGCTGGTGCGCCATCGCGCTTCGCCAAGAAGAAAACTCACCTCGGCTCCTCGCCAAGTCGGCAGTCCGCTTGCTCGCTCCTCAACGCTATGCGGTTGAAGGCAAGTGGCGGAGGTTGTCATACTCTGCGACAAGAATTTCAGACAAAGGTAAAAATTTGAAGTCAGCAAATAGAGTTCGAGCCGCCGCTCAAGAGCCGGCCCGAAACTCGGGACTACACTCAGAGAGAGGCCGCGCGCCTCACGAGAAGAGAAAGAAAAAATCCAAAGAAGAAACATACCAAGACGGGCGGCTCGCGACGCCAGTGCGCCTTTGAGAGGTTACGGATGGCGCCGCCCTCAGCTCGCAACTTCGCTGACGCCCGTAAGCGCCATATTCAGCGGGCCTGTGCCGCCTCCTCGCACCCACCCAATGGGCGCGGCGCTTGTCGCCTCGGCGTCTGGAATGGCCGAGCTGGCAGCACCGGTCTCCAAGGGGCGCGGCGCCGAAGTCGCCTTCTCAAGACGGCGTCGCGCCGGCAAGGCGACCTAAAGAAGCAGCTTCGCCACAGCCTCGTCGTCGGTCGGCGGCACAGGCGGGTCCGCCGGCTGTTTGCCTCGCGCGCTCTCGGACTGCGGTGGAGGCGGCGGGGGTGGCTCGGCCGTGCCCGATAGGGAGGCCTCGCCGCCTTCCTTCTCTGCGATGGGGACCTCACCGCCGACTCCCTCTGTCTGCCCCGTGAACTCCAGCGGCGGCGGCGCAGAGCTCAGCGGAGTGACGAGCAGCGCCGACTGGAGGAGCGCGGCCTCCTCGGCTCGCCTCTTGGCTGCAACGATGGCTTCGACCTCCTCCAGCTTCTTCTGAGCGGAAGCTGCCGCCTTCTCGGCCTCCGCCTTCTCCAGACGGGCGGCTTCCTCCTCGTCGCGCTTCTCCTGCGCGTTCCGTCCGTCGCTTCCCGAAGGTCGGCCGCAGGGTCAATCCACCGAGTATTGGCGGATGTCTCTGCCGACCCCATGACGGAGGCGGCGGCGACTCTCTCCAAGGTGAGAGGGGCCCTGATGAGAAAAAAGACATATAAAGACTTGGACAAGACGGACCAGGAGAAAACAAGACAAAACAAGAAGTACTTACGCGGAGACCAGCGGCGGCTTCTTCACTTCCTTGCGGAAGCGGTTGGCCTTCGTGACCGCCTCTTCGCGCTGAGTCGCGGCAGCCGTCCCTCTGAATTTGTTCGCCCGGCCGCCTGGCAAGCTCGGCCCGGCCCGGCGCTTCTTCGCGCCGCCTCGACTGCCCAAGACGGTGGAGGAGCTCGCGCCTGGATGGCCGGCTTTCGGTTGGCGGCGAGGGACGACTTCCCTCTCGCCGTCGTCATCAGGCCAGTCGGTGAAGGTTGCCGAAGGCCTGAAGTCGTCGGCCCCTCCTCCTCCCTCGGCGTCGGTCTCCATCGCTGCCACCCCCAAGTCGGGGTCGTCGACGTCGCTCTCCGCCCGGTCGGGGACGAACTCACGAGGCAGCCCCGCAGTGCCGGCCGCGGGCTGCATGAGGGGGTTCTGACGCGGGAAAGACCAAAGAGAATTAGAGTCGGATTCGGCTGAAGAAGGAAACAGAAAAGCAAGAAAGATGACTTACCACAGCGGGGTTGGCGCATGAGTACGGTTCCTTGCCGAACTGCCATTCCTCCGTGAGGCCACAGTTCGCCAGGAAATTCACCATGTCCACCACCTCCGCGTGGGGCATATCTTTGGAGCACAGCCGACTGGGGTCCCGGCGGCCGCTCATCTGATAGATCAGATGAGGTCGGCCTTGGAGAGGAAGGACTCGGCGCGCCACGAAGGCGGCCAGCAACTCGGCCCCAGTCAGGCCCTCCGACTGCGTCATCACGCGGAGCTGCGTGACGGCGGCGCCGCCTGCACGATGGCCTGTCAGTATGACCCGAAGACGGCGGGAGTGCAGAAGACGGCGAGAGCATCCCAAGCCGGACCCGCTAGGAGTCGGCCTCCGAGAGTCGACCGGCCCCTCCCACGGGCTCCAAGCGCCATTAACCAGACAAGACAGGGAATGGCAACAGTGATCGCCCGCCAGGCGGCGGCACTTTTGCCATGACCCCACGACCAAGCTCAAGGCCATTAGAAGCGCTGCTCTGTGAACTCCGCAGCCGGGCAAGACTCCGCCATGGCGGACAAGGGCTGTCGGCCCCATGCTGGACCGTCAGCGGGGCCCACTAGTCGGCGGGCCCCAGAAGTCGGCGGAGAAGACGGCGACTAAAGAGACTGACGCCTGGGACCCGCCCCCAGACGGATTACCATTGTACCCCCAGGGGGTAGGCCTATATAAGCCCCCCCGGGCACCCATGCAAAGGGTTGGACCCTAGTAGTTTGACACACACATAGAGGGAAGAGAAGAGCTAGCCGTGCCCTTCTCCTTCCTCACCCCGAACAGCTCAAGGAGCAACCTTGTACACACTTTTGCCAGAGTGATCATGCGGAGACCCCACAGAGCAGCAGTAGGGGTGTTATCTCCTCGGAGAGCCCTGAAGCTGGGTAAGATTCGCCGGCGTGTATGCCTTCGCCTCATCCCGTTTCCAGGCACCGGCGACCTTCTACTCGCCCCCTCCATGATAAGCCATCCTTTGGCATATGTTGCACCCAAGCCCCGACAACTATCATATACGTGAGCCAAAAGGCGCAAACGGTCCCGGGTCATGGTAAGGCGACACCCGTCGGAATACCGTGCATGAGGCCGCAAAGTGATATGAGGTGTTACCGGCTAGATCGATGTGACTTGGAATCGGGGTCCTGACAATATACCCCTCCCGATAACTTCAACACGAGGGGGATCGATATACCCCCTCCCCGATAATATTATTTTCCCATGTACGTATGTCGTCGTTGTCGATATAACCCCCTCCCGATAACTTCAATACATGGGGGGGGTCGATATACCCCCTACCCGATAACATTATTTTCCTGTGTATGTATGTCATCGTTGTCGATATTACCCCCTCTCGACTGTGATAACTTATACCAAAACTCTTGAGGACACCCAAACCCTAGAAAAAACAATGTCGGTCTCCTTCCCCCTCCCGCCGCACCCTTACCCGACAAACCCTCTCGAGGCCACCCTCTCTCGCTCGACCAAAACTCTCGAGGACACCCAAACCCTAGAAAAAACGATGTCGGTCTCCTACCCCTCCCGCTGCGCCCCTACCCTTGAAGCGTTGCCGAGGCCACCCCAAACCCGGAATAAGCTCGGTCTACGTTTGCCACTAATATATCCGCATGCTGTCATGTTTGTGTAATAATTGCCATGTTGTAATATTTGTAGAAACAATGGAGCACATACGAGACGAGGAAGCAGAAGAGGTGTTGGGGGACATAATCTTAGCCGGAGGTGATATCTTGTCGTATCTTAACGATAATGATGGTATGGAAGAACAGGGTGAAGAAGCAAGCTACGGTGATCGAAGAATGGAGGAGGAAAGACATGATTATGATGGCTCCGGTGACCCAATGACGGTGCAAGAAGGAGACCGTGATGACGGCTCCGGTGACCGAACCGAGTCCGCCAGGTATATATATTAGTTAAGCCTGTGCTGACTAGCTAATTGATGCATTCATTGTTTTGGTATATGTACACATATTAATTAACTCTCGTCTTTCTTCTTTTTTTAGCCATACGGATCGAGCACAACTTCGGTAAGGAGACAAGGCCCGAAGAAAAAGTTGAGCTCGGATGAAAGGTTTGAGATCATAGCAATCGCGCGCGACGGCGAACCGATTGAACCCATCCGGACAAAGAACACATTTGCTGCTCAGTGCGGGGTTCTTGTTTGGGACAAGATCCCAATCAGCATCCACCAATGGTATAAGCCTAAGAACAAAGACCCTGAGGTGTCTAATGTCAATGATATGCAGAAAGATGATCTTTGGACTGAGCTGAATGCAAATTTCACCCTACCGCCAGAGGAGGATCCGGAGAAGCCAGTTATAGAGCAATTAATCAAGTCTTTTGCTCTTAAGAAGATGGCAGGCCTATTCAGGAGGTGGAGGAAAGAGCTGAAAAAGTTTGTCGACAAAGAAGAGACACCAGAATTCATCGACAAATATGAGAAGATCAGAGATCACTGGCCTGCATTTGTGGCCCACAAGACATCGGAAAAGAGTAAGAAGATGTCACCGACAAACAAGCAAAATGCTGCGAAGAAGAAGTTTCACCATCGCACGGGGTCAGGTGGCTACCTCAAAGCCCGGCCTAAGTGGTCCAAGGCTGAGAATGATCTGCTTGATAAAGGGAACGAACCAGAGACAATGAACTAGCCAGACCGTTGTCGGACTTGGTTCTTCGGGGCTGGCGGAACCTTGGACCCTGTATCAGGGAAGTGTCGTTGGATGGACGAGCAACTGAAATACCAGTCAAGAGGCTTCGGCACTATATCAATGCGGTGCAGCAAGGGACGTTCGTTCCAGACAGAGAGAACGACGAGCTCACAATGGCCCTTGGGAATCCCGAGCACCCTGGACGGACACGAGGCACGCCAGGCTCCGTTCCGTGGAAGGTTGGTTTTCCGGACGCAGGCGGTTACAAATGCCAGGAGAGGAGGAAGAAAGTGCAGCAGCATCGAATCGCAGCGCTGCACGCAAGGGTGCAAGCGATAGAGGAACGAGAAGCAAATTGCAGCAAACGAACTGCCAAAGCTTCCCCCGAAGCTACCCCGCCATCTCAGCGGAGAAGCAGCGTGGCTTCCACCGAGCTGCTTCAGCCGGAGCATGTCTTGACGGCTCCTGCTAGCTACCCCGTGGACTTTATCCCGGAGTCTCAAAATTGCCACCTTATGACGCAATGGCATAACTTAAAAGTCAAGGCGGCTGTCGGCCATGTTCGACCTTCTGAACCCGGCGCAACTTTTCACTGTCGTCCGATTCCAGAAGGATATGCTAGGGTGACGGTGGACGAAATAACGGGGGGATTTGAGGACCTCCGGCTTGACCACCCTACCGGTGAAGGGGAGACTCGGCTGGGTTCTGCTCTGAAGACTCCATGCCTATGGTGGAAGGAGTTCATCAACCTTCCGAACTGGACGCCTCCTCCTCCTCCTCCGGTGAGTCAGAGCACTCCGCCTCCTCCTCCGGTGAGTGATGATCAGGGCACTCAGCCTCCTTCTCCAGCGTGTGGCGGCACTCCGCCTCCTTCTCTGCCTGCGCCAGCGCGCCCGAGCAGCCAGCAGCCTCCTCCTTCTCCGCCTCGCCAACAAGGGCGGAAGAGACCCGCCGCCGCCCCGGCTGCTCCGACGCGTCGTAGTCCTTCTCCTCCGCCTCGTAAGCTAGCACGAAAGAAGACAGCCGCAGCCGCTCCGTCTACTCCGGCGTCTAGCAGTACAGCCAGAGGCGGGAGGCAATACAGAGACGGTCGACCTCTCAAGCCTCTAGAGAAGTTACCGTACGAGATGACCGCGGAGGAAAACAAGAAGATCGTGCGGACCGAAGTGAAGGACTTCTTTGAAGGGTTGAAAGCGCAGAGACATCCACCTCCGGAGGAGAAGGTAGATCCAGTGAAAGCAAACCGCACTACCGATGCCCTGAGGAAACCACCAAAGTCTCCGCCAAAAACCAACTGTGAGCGCATTACTAAAAAGGCGTATCTCGAAGCGCAGCGGTCGGGAAGTACTGTCAGTGATCAAAGGTTAAAAGAACGAGCAGCTGGGAAAAAAATTGCCCAGCTCGGCGAACAAGCAAAGCAATCGTGCACCCCGCTCAATGTGTCTAGCGACATCGTCGCTAATGCTCCGGGGACGGTGCCCGGTTATAGCAATCTTGGATATTACCTGCCTGACGATGTAAATTTTGATTTCATGGAGGTGGTCGAACACAGATACGAGTACGGGAAGCCTCTCGTCAAAGATGAAAAATCTCTAACAATGATGATGCGAAGATTCCATAATTGGTACATGAAAACCTGCAGAGAGTCTGGGGAGGACGAATACTTTATATCTGAGAATTAAAGAGGAGCACGACCTCGTTGGAACTGATCTGTTGCATGTTCCATTTGAGGTGTTCTTCGAGTTCTTCAATCAAAAGGCCCTCGATAAATTAACGGTCTTTTGCTACTGTCTGTAAGTACTATTTCTGTCATTAAGTCTCTATATATAGCTCAGCTCTTTCATTGCATGTATTTATAATTAATTATCCTTACTATATTATGCAGATTGAAGATCGTCGAGTGCAGAAAACGAGAAATGTATGATATTGGGTTCATTAACACAAATATCATAGATGAAATTTAGGTTAAAAAGCACGCCGAAGAGGCCGAGGCCAACTTGCTACAATCGTTGAACAAAAATCAAAACAAAGATACCATACTCTTTCCTTACAACTTCAAGTGAGTGTTACTGTCGTGTGCATATTCGGTTTCCCTTATTACTCAAGCGAGGTTATAGTAATGTAATTGATGAGTTATGCATGCGTTCGCAGCTTCCACTATGTTCTTTTGGAGATTAAGCTTGAGCGGGGACTAGTAACCGTCTTAGACTCGAGACGAAAAGATCCTGAAACCTATGCGGACATGACTAAATTGCTCAACAAGTAAGTTCAATCGATCATTATCGCACCATATCGGCAACTTTTTGTTCATTTCCTGATATCTCAAGTAATAATAATTATTTTCTTTGTCTTGCAGGGTTTGGAAACAGTTCACCGCAGAAGCTCGGGACTGCCGAAGGAGCTATGATATACATACCGAAAGTAAGTACTACTAGCTAGCTAGTTGCAGCGCATCTCCCGTTGATTCTATAGCTATACTTTCATCAATGCCATTTATAATGCTTCATTATCAGTTTGATTGACCTCTATTTCTCGTAAAGTGCTTGTGGCAGGAACAAGGGAATAATTACTATGGATACTACGTGTGCGAGTTCATCTACAACGCGACTTTGAAAAATAAGCGGGGCTACTCTAAATGACAATATGAAGTGCATAAGTAATAATATTCACAATTTCATTTTATTACACCATCATTTCTGTTGAGTTTCATTCATATATATGTATTAACCCCCTTCTTCAAATTAGACATGGCAGATGCAGAATGAACTCCTACCACAAGATCGCATGAAAGCAATTCAAGAGGAATTGGCGGGATTCTTTCTTGACCACGTCATCAATAAAGCCGGAGAATACCATGTGGAAGTTGATTTCAAATGCTAGGGCATTGTAAGAGATCTTACATATTGTATATGTATGTAGCCAGTAGCGTCGGATAGATAATACGAAAACTTGTTGTTCGACCAATCTCTCGAAAAGGAGAGGTCGATCGATCACTTCTCTCGGTATGCATGATGAACTTCTGTACTTAATGGTTTCCTTCATTTTCTTACTAGCTAGCGTGTCGAGGGCCTCTCTATGTATAGTATGTAGCGTCGACCAAGCACGGACATAAGAGAGGACACTTCTCTATATTCATTAGCTAGCTAACACAATATATGAAACACCTAAATTAACCCCCCAAAACCCCCAACCCCCCCCTTCAAAAAAAAAACAAAAACCCCAGCCCCTGAAATGCTGACGCATGGATGCCTATTGGTCCCGGTTGGTGCCACCAACCGGGACTAAAGGTCTGCCCCGTCTACTGGGCTCGGCGCACCGCCACGTGGAGGCCCATCTGTCCCGGTTCGAACACGAACCGGGACTAAAGGTCTAGGGCATTAGTAACGACCCTTTAGTCCCGGTTCAAGAACCGGGACAAAAGGCCCTTACCAACCGGGACGATAGGGGTTTTTTCTAATAGTAAATATAAGTGAAGCACATAAAGTATTCTATAAATTTATGAAGGGACATCTCATACTAGCATGGTTCTTAAAGAAAAAGAAAAACACAAAAGACACAAATCATGTGAACAAAACAAAAACCGAGGTATACCAGTAATTGTTGAAGAAGAAAGATGGGATGCCAACCAGGGCATCCCCAAGCTTAGATGCTTGAGTATCCTTTGAATATTTACTTGGGGTGCCTTGGGCATCCCCAAGATTGAACTCTTGCCTCTCTTTATTCTCCTCACATCGGTAACTCCTCGTTCTTTGAACACTTCATCCACACAAAACTTTAACAAAAACTTTGTGAGATCCGTTAGTATACTAAAGCAAATCACTACCTTTAGGTACTGTAATGAACTAATTCTTTATTTATATTGGTGTTAAACCTATTGTATTTCAACTTCTCTATGGTTCATACCCCCCGATACTAGCCATAGATTCATCAAAATAAGCAAACAACACGCGAAAAACATAATCTGTCAAAAACAGGACGGTTTGTAGTAATCTGGAAGTTTCGTAAACTTTTGTAACTCCCAAAATTATGAAATAAATTTGAAAATTTGAAAATTTTGTACATAAGTAATGTGCAAAAAGTTTCAGACCCATTTGACCTCCCAGTAAAAAATGTAAAATCATGCACTACAGCCAAAGTTTCTGTTTTTGTTCTGCATATAGTAAACAAGCAATCTAATCATCCTAAAACCAAAGCTTGGCACATTATTTTTATAATACAATGGATATACACAAGGAGATAATTATTTACAGTGAAACTTCCATGAAAAATCTACATTGTTTCCGTGAGCATGAACACAAGTGCTCAAGGTCGACCCTCACTTCTTCAATGCATACCTTTCCAATCACTTCTCTTTTTGAAAAACATTTTAGGCAAGGAAGGCAAGTAATTTTTTTTGTATTTTCATTCTTAATTTTGTTTGTATGTTTCACCCACAACTAAACAGAAACAAAAAGTAAAAACAAAATCTACTTAGTGAAGAAAGCAAACAAGCACACACGAGAATATCAACCCCACGCTATTGCTCCCCGGCAACGGCGCCAGAAAAGAGCTTGATAATCCCCAAGTGCAGGGAATCATCGTAGCAATTCCCAATGGTGGAAGTGATAAGTATGGAGTGTCGAAGGAGCTAAAGGTAAGATCAATATTCTCTCAAGTCCTATCTGCCATTGATACGACTCTACGTACACTGAACGTTTGCTTCAACTAGAAACGAGAAATAAAACTACGTTGTGGGTTTGAAGAGGATAACTTTGTAGACCGGTGTTACTGAGAGCAGTGGCATCTGAACATGTTATCCGGGTCGTAGGTACATGTCTAGGGATCTGGTCCAGTGGGACCGCTCGACATAATACGGGAGTAAGAAAATCAATACGTCTGACGCTATACACAGGTGAACAGTAATGTACGGCAGCCCGCGGCTATGGTGACAAGCCGAGCCGTGGCTCGCATCCATCACGAAAAGCTGTGCGTGGGATCAGAATAATATGTTCGCCATCAACTGCATACACAACGCTGTCAAGTATTAGTAAATGTTGACCGGTGGACGAAGTGTGGGGAAGCCGTTCTCCCCTTCCCCCCAACCTCCCTCTCTCGACGGCGGAAGGCGAAACAATGGTGGCGGCGAATGGTATGGCACAGTTTGCAGGCCTACGCCACAACGGGCTCGAATTTCTGCTAGATCTGGTAGATAGGTAATGTCTGAACTGTATAAATTTCTTCAATTCGATCCGGACACGTCCAAGCACAAATATATGTTTGACTCGTATTCGATTTCTTTAATTCCCGCCGAGAGAGGTCATTGCCGGTGATGGGCAGTCAGATCCATTAGTTTTGATGGCTTTTGGTCCATCGGCACCGGCAAGAGCCGACTCGTCGTGCGCGGTTCTGGTGGGAGAACTCGGCGGCATTGCTGAGAAGAGCAATTCCGCCCGGAAAAGGAAGCAGTCTCCAAATCAATCCGTCTAGTCCACCGGGATGGTGAACCCAGATGCACCAGGCTAGGCCTGTTCGCATACATAACAATGAGTGTTTTTTTCTCTAGATCCATGGTTCTGATTTTTTTATTGCCAAAGTCTGTGTCTAGTGGGCATGACCGCATGAGTACTACTGTCAACAAGTTGATCCTATGATTCTGGTAATAAACCATGCCAGCAATTAGCATATATAATGCTCCCGATCAGACCATGCCAACCATCCGCGAAATTAGAATACTTACTGTTTTATGGGCAGAGCATGCCATCCATATGTAAATGAAACAAAAAAAAAACACGGTATCACTATCGTATGAAAAATAACTGCATCATCCCGGAAACTGTTATTTTGAATTTTTATAAAAGGTCAGTGACTGCCCTTTGATTTGTTGAATTTGCCGCAGATTCCAGTTCAAAGAGGTCAGTGTAGATGTTGAGCAGCCAGATCCATTCGCTTCGATGGTTGTTGGTCCATCCACACTGACACACGTCGAGTCATTGTGCGCGGATGTGTTTGGACAACTCAGCGGCAATGCTGAGTAGAGTAAATCTGCCGGCAAGAGGAAGGAGTCTCGAACTCAGTCCCCCGAGTCCACCGGGAATGTGAACCCAGACGCACCAGGGTGGACCAGAAAGTATACATATAATTGAGTGTTTCTTTACTCTGTATATATAGTTCTGATTTTTATTCTCTATGTTGATAGATGTCCAGTGTGCATTAGTACTACCGCCAAGTAGCAGATCCTCTGACTGTGGCAGTCATCCATGCATGTAATTTAGCTTCTCAAATGGTTTCTGCAGCAGATCATGTCATCCTCGCATGGAATTATATAGTTTTCTTGGTAGATCATGTGAATGATTGTAATTAAACTCGAAAGAACATGCCCTCCAGGTTGTTGAATGAAATACTATTGCATCATCTAAATGAATGTGAATTTAATTTCAGGTTAAGAGTTGGTCGCGCCCCTCCAGATAGGGCACCCTGTCCTAGCAGAGTGACTCCATTAGAAGAAACAATCAGGAGGTATGCTGATAAACCCTTGGAGAATGTGGTGAAGCCAGAGATTGGGATGATTTTTGACTCACTTGGGGAAGCATGCGATTTCTATAACCTGTATTCTTGTGAGCTTGGATTTGGTATACAATATGGAAAGAGCCGTCTGAATGTTGAGCGGACAAAGTGTATGCAGGAGATCATTTGCGGATGCTCGGTTAGCACTTAATACCATAAATAAAAAATTTGGCAGTTTTTTTACATATTGCTTGGACTGGTTTATTTTCATATACCTGACATAGAGGGAAAAATCATTTTGCAGGCGAAACCTGAACAGCAGAATAGCCGGTCTTGTTAGTGTGAGTGTCCTGCAATGGTCAGATTGCTTAGAGCTGTGGACAATGGATGGTACATTGATGAGTACCACTCTAGCCACAACTATTCATTGTCTCTGACCTCTGGTGAAAAAGTTCATTGGCTATCGCATAAGCACATAGATGCGTACACGAAGGATTTGGTGAACTGTTTTGGTGGGGCACCTTGGAGGCGCTGCTGACCAACGTGACACATGCAGCAAGAGGAAGGAGTCTCCGTCACAGTCCGCGGAATCCACCAGGAAAGTGAACCCAGAGGCCCTTGGGTGGATTAGGAGGTGAGATTGACTCTGCAATTTACATGCCTGTGTCATTTTAGGAGATGTCTGAATTTGTGCTCACTAGGGTCGATTGGTAGCCCTTTAGAACCCCATGTCTTGGTAAAAAATAATTTATGTCACTTTATAGTTAATTCATGGTGAGGTTTTAAATGCTAAACCATGTGACACAGGTAGATTGGTCTCTTTTGTAGGTAAAAAAATCATTAGACAAAATCAAGGAGTTGGGTGCCATGCTAGAATTGTGATGAAAATTATGATATGAAATTGAATGCCTTGGATGCCCTGCCATGTAATCCTTCTGTACCAAAATATAAGATGTTGAACTGCAAAAACATCTTATATTTTCGTATGGAGGTAGTAGTTGTAAAATGCAATGCTGATCCGTTTGTCACAGAAAGCATGGTCTGTTCTCTGGTGGGTTATGTCACTGATCAGTAAAATGGGGGTTTTCCATGATAAAAAAGGGTGTTGCTATAAATTGAGATGTCGTCTACAAAACTTGGGATATTTTTCCCTTGCAGGTTGAGAGTTGGCCGTGCACCTGCTGACAGATAACCATGCCCTGGGGGAGTTACTCCATTGGAAGAAACAATCTGGAGGTAATCTGATAAATCCTCAGACAGTGTGGTCATGCTAGAAATTGGAATGAGTTTTAACTCTCTCAGGGAAGTATACGATTTCTGCAACCTTTAATTATTTGTGGGAGCTCGAATTTGGTGTAAGATATGGCAAGAGCCATCTGAATGTCGAGCAGAGAAAGTGTATGTAGGAAATTGTGTGTGGATGCTTGGTCAGTACATATGACTCAACACTCCATGAACTTATATTTTATTTTAATCCGCTTGATCATTGGCTATGCGTCTGTCTTAACTGCAGCTGGTAAATTCCTGTTTTACAGGGAAGCCTGAGTAGCAAAACAGCCAGTACTGCCAGTGCGAATGCCCTGCGATGATTAGGCTTCTGAGAGCATCTGACAATGGATGGTTCATTGCTGAGCACCGGGCTAGCCATAACCATTCATTGTCACTGACTTGTGGTGAAAAGGTTCACTGTCCATTGCACAACCGCATAGATGTCTAGACAAAAGATCTAGTGAAGCAACTTAGGGGAAATAACGTGAATCTCAACAAGGTGTACAACATAGTATGAAGCTTCTTTGGTTCATCTCTAAATGTGCCTTTCACGAAGAGGTCACTCCAGAACCTTTCTGCACAACATAGTAGGAAGCTTCGTCGGTTCATCTCAGAATCTGCCTTTCACAAAGAGGTCACTACTGATGCATGTGTTTGTGCGACAGTACATGAGGCTACAATTCGACCGTGAGTCGGATGAGAGCTACCGGGAGAAGAGGATACGGATTGTAAGCAATTTCTTTCAGATATTTTTGTGCCTTCTTCCTAATTGTTGTGCCAGTGTACGTCGTCAAAAAATTCTAAGGTGTATTTTTTTGTGAGAAATACAGGGCGGAGCAATCATGAGAGGAAATATTGCCATTGAACAACATGCAAATAAGGTTTACACTAGGAAAATGTTTGAACAATTTGGTGAGAACCTTTTCAAGGGCCGGGCGTATCAGGTAGAGGAAATTGTGAAGTACATCGCAAGACACAACGGTGCTGAGAAACGCGAGAAGTGGAGCGTGGTTGATTACAAGGTGACCATGTTGGATGACGACGAGTGGTTCGAGTGTGAATGCGGGCAATTCACCCACATGGGGATGCTTTGTTTCCATGCTTTGAAGGTATTTTTGGATCTCAATATTGTTCATTCCTCATCTATCCGCGGAAAATCATATTTTGATTTCCAATGTTTCAGGTGATGGACTATGTTGGCATGAAGGAGATGCTGAAGCGGCACATCCTCAAGAGATGGACGAAAGATGCTAGGGACATCCTGTCCCGGCATCTTGCCCACTTCAAAAGAAACCAGGTCATGAACAAATCTTTCACCTGCCGCAGCTCGACTCTCTACCTACACGCCATGGAGCTGGTCACGACATATGAACTCGTGCTGGATCGCTTGAAGGATATGATTGCGGAGGTATCACCGCTAGCTGAAACAGGAGATGGGATAGGGTTTGAGGATAGACAAGCAGCAGAAGTGAATCACAACAACATTGCATTGGCGACCATGCATCAGTCGGAAGAAGGCACCGTATGAAGGACTAAGTAAAAGGATAAAGTTCTGCAGCATTTACAAATTGCCATGACATGAGAAGACTACCTGCCCTGACAGGGTTGACATGCCAAAACAGCCTTGCAAACCTGCAACCTGCAAGAATTGTGGCGTCGCCGGACAACCTGCAAGAATTGTCGCATCGCCGGACACTGTCGCACTTCATGCACCAGGCCGCTGGGCGCTGCTGCTTCTTAATAACTTAGAGAAACATGCATGATAACTCTGAATTTTACGTTTTGAGAATTTTCTAGTGTGTGATTTCTGTATGGACCCCCACGCTTGTTCCTCCCTGAGTGTAAACTTGCTGTATTTGTAACTATGCTGAAATGTGTGGATTTATAATATTTGTTTATTTGTTTTTTGTACCTTTTAAGTTGTTTGATACAAATGTGAATTTTCCAATTTGCACCTGCTGATGTCCGAATGACAAATAGTTTTTCAAATTGTCACTGAACTTGACTGTAAACTGGCCTGGGTGCCGTCCCTGTGCATCACTGAAATTGGCTTCGATGCTGCCCCCGAGCATGACTAAAACTCGTTTGTTGGTGCTAGTTTGTTGCTGGTGGTGTACATCTACAGTCAGCTACTCCATGACACGTGCCTGCGTTTTGTCGACCACTGTATCGCTCATATGCGTTAAATGTATTCAAATTCGTAAGCTGCTGGCAAGCAAGCCTGTGAGGCCGAGGCAGGGTGGACGTCAATCCGGGACGGCTCGGGTAGGCCCATAAAAATGGTTGATCCATCCGACCTCCTCTTGTACGGTGCGGCAGGGATGCTGGGTAGCATAATAAATGAGGCAGGCCAATCTTAGAAGTTAGAATACATCTAAAATACGCAACATTTTACTGTCCAGAATACGGGTAAACACTAGGATCCCGAGAACAGTGGGCGGATGAGATAACAGGCTCAGCTGTGCTCATGATCAGAAACGAATTTTCCATAACTTTGCATGATATCAGAGAGCTAGAACATAAAAGTAGGTGTTATTATCATAAAGTTAGAATATATTACTAAATATTATAAATAGCGAGTGTGGAATAATGATGGGTCGGTAAAAGTGGAATTATCCTAGGCAATTGTTAACAAGACCGGTAGTCGTCATTGCAATTTCATATGAGGGAGAGCCATAAGCTAACATACTTTCTCTTCTTGGATCATATGCACTTATGATTGGAACTCTAGCAAGCATACACAACTACTAAAGATCATTAAGGTAAAACCCAACCATAGTATTAAAGCATCAAGTCCTCTTTATTCCCATATGCAACAACCCCCTTACTCGGGTTTGTGTTTCAGTTACTCACCAACCCACTATAAGCGAATCATGAACGTATTGCAACACCCTACAGTGGGAATCCCTCACGCTTGCGCGACACGAAGAGCACAGTAGGAGAGCACCAAAATAAAACATACAACTCGTACCAATCTAGATCATCAATCAACCCAAGAACAAAAGATATCTACTCAAAACATCATAAGATGGCAACACATCATTGGATCATAATATGTGGCATAAAGCACCATGTTCAAGTAGGGACTACAGCGGGGTGCGGGAGAGTGGACCGCCTAAAATAGATGAGGATGGTGATGTTGATGAAGACGATCATCGCAGCGATGATTCCCCTCCCGATGGCACTCCGGCGCCACCGAGAGAGAGGAGGAGAGGTTCTCCCCCTTGTGCTTCCTCCTCCATGGCCTCCCCCGTAGATGGGGAGAGGTTCTCCCTCTGGTCCTTGGCCTTCATGGCGGTGATGGCCCCTCCGGGATCCTCCTCCATGGCCTCCGGTGATGATGGACCCCTTCGGCAGGGTGCCAGAGAGGGCCTAGATTGATTTCTCGTGGCTACAGAGGCTTAGGGCGGCGGAACTTCCGATCTAGGTTATTTTCTGGGTTTTTTTTTTGTATTTATAGGAATTTTGGCGTTGGTTTCACGTCAGGGGGGTCTCCGAGTCATCCACGAGGCAGGGGCCCATGCCTAGGGGGGTGGGCGCGCCCCCACCCTCGTGGACAGCCCGTGACTCTTCTGGCCCAACTCTTTTGCTGCAGGGGCTTCTTTTGGTCCATAACAAATTAACAAAAATTGGCACGTCAATTGGACTCCATTTGATATTCCTTTCTGTAGAACTCAAAAACAAGGAAATAACAGAAACTGGCACTGGGCTCTTGGTTAATAGGTTAGTTCCAAAAATCATATAAAATAGCATATAAATGCATATAAAACATCTAAGATGAATAATATAATAGCATGAATACTTCATAAATTATAGATACGTTGTTGACGTATCAGCCGACCGGCCCTAGGGCGCGCCAAGGAGGG
This sequence comes from Aegilops bicornis, assembly GCA_021605145.1. NCBI lineage: Eukaryota > Viridiplantae > Streptophyta > Magnoliopsida > Poales > Poaceae > Aegilops > Aegilops bicornis. Next base: position 769,765,799 of record CM038675.1, read on the forward strand.
GAGGAATCCTCCTCCTAGTGGGACTAGGATTCCTCCTTTCCTAGTCCAACTAGGAGGAGAAGGGGAAAGAGGGAAAGGAGAGGAAGAGGAGAAGGAAAGGGGGGGGGCGCCCCCCTCCCTAGTCCAATTTGGACTTCCTATAGGGAGGGGACCCGACTTCCCCTTGTGGGCTGCCTCCCCTCTTCCCTATGGCCCATGTAGGCCCAATCTTTCCCCGGGGGGGGGGGGGGGGGGTTCCGGTAACCCTCCAGCACACCGGTTTTCTCTGAAATCACCCGGAACACTTCCGGTGTCCGAATATAGCCGTCCAATATATTAATCTTTATGTCTCGACCATTTCGAGACTCCTCGTCATGTCTGTGATCATATCCGACACTCCGAACTACCTTCGGTACATCAAAACACATAAACTCATAATACGGATCGTCACCAAACTTTAAGCGTGCGGACCCTACGGGTTCGAGAACTATGTAGACATGACCGAGACACATCTCTGGTCAATAACCAATAGCGGAACCTGGATGTTCATATTGGCTCCCACATATTCTACGAAGATCTTTATCGGTCAAACCGCATAACACATACGTTGTTCCCTTTTTCATCGGTATGTTACTTGCCCGAGATTTGATCGTCGGTATCTCAATACCTAGTTCAATCTCGTTACCGGCAAGTCTCTTTACTCGTTCCGTAATCTATCATCCCGCAGCAAACACATTAGTCACATTGCTTGCAAGGCTTATAGTGATGTGCATTACCGAGACGGCCCAGAGATACCTCTCCGACAATCGGAGTGACAAATCCTAATCTCGATCTATGCCAACTCAACAAACACCATTGGAGACACCTGTAGAGCATCTTTACAATCACCCAGTTACGTTGTGACGTTTGGCAGCACACAAAGTGTTTCTACGTTACGACTGATGGTGGTTCACATTTTATTCAGGGTGCTTTCTGTAAAATGCTTGCTAAATATGATGTCAAACATATAATTGAATCTCCTTATCATCCTCAGTCTAGTGGTCAAGTAGAATTGAGGAATAGAGAGATTAAATTGGTTTTGCAAAAGACTGTTAATAGATCTTGAAAGAATTGGTCTAAGAAACTTGATGATGCATTATGGTCTAATAGAACTGCTTATAAGAACCCTATGGGTATGTCTCCATATAAAATGGTTTATGGAAAAGCATGTCACTTACCTCTCGAACTAGAAAATAAGGCATATTGGGCTATTAAAAAGCTCAACTATGATTTCAAACTTGCCGGTGAGAAGAGGTTATTTAACATTAGCTCACTTGATGAATGGAGAACCCAAGCCTATGAGAATGCCAAGTTGTTTAAAGAAAAGGTTAAAAGATGGCATGACAAGAGGATACAAAAGCGTGAGTTTAATGTAGGTGATCATGTTTTTCTATACAACTCTTGTTTAAGATTTTTTGCAGGAAAGCTTCTCTCTAAATGGGAAAAGGCCCTTACATTATCGAGGAGGTCTATCATTCTGGTGCCATAAAAATCAACAACGCCGAAGGCAGAAATCTGAAGGTGGTAAACGATCAAAGAATCAAACATTATATCTCAGGTATACTCCCATAAATGTTAAGACCAATATAATTAATAACGTAACACCGAAGGAGTACATAAGGGACACTTTCCAAAATGTTTTAGACTCCGAAAAGGAATAGGTATGTGGTACGGTAAGTAAACTGACTCCAAAATGTTTCTAATAGGAATTTTTCTCTGTTTTGGAATATTTAAAAAAAGGAAAATTAAAAGTAGTCCAAAAGAGACACGAGGCCACCACAAGGGTGGAGGGCGCGCCCCCGACCTTGTGGCCACCTCGTGTGCCCTCCGGACTCTGTTTTCTTGCACAATACTTCTTTTGGTGTGTAAAAATTCATTATATAATCTCCCGAAGGTTTTGACCACAGTACCATGAAAAAATTCCCTATTCTTGTTTTGAGTTGTTTCTGCAGCAGATTCGGAGCAAGATGTCTTTGAAAGAGTCAGTCGGGGAGAGTCGTGTATCTCACCCGACACCGGGCCCAAGAGTATACAACGAAGCTAACCACTTTGGGCAAGCAACGGAGGAAGAGATGGAGCCTGACTTGAAATGAGTGGATGCCATGGAGGAGGATCAAGAAGTTACCTCTCGTCTTCAAGCTGGATTCATGTTGGAGGAATTCAGAGCTCAGCAATACCAAACTCGGTCATCCCTCCTAATGCTAGATTTCTCTCTTATGAAAATATGAAAAAGAGTGTTAGTTTTTCTCCCGCAACTATGAAACATCCTTGGGTGATTGGTGCTCTAGCCGTCATGGGTAAACTTCGCAAGGAAATAATGGATCTTAAGCAGAAAAATAATAAGCTCAAGGAGGAGAATCACATCTTGAGGGGCATCATTGCCAAGAATATCACATCATCACCTCCGAAGAAAGAGATATACACACATGGGTATGGGCACTCCCCTTGGCAACTGCCAGGCTTGGGGGAGGTGCCCCGGTATCGTATCACCATCACATCTTTATCTTTATTGTTTTCTTAGTTCGATCCATTTGGTTATATCTTGATCTAGTAGAATAAAGTTTTTAGTATGATCTAGCTTTGAGTTTTGTTTCGATCTCTATCTATGTAATCGAGTCCGTGAGTTATATAATAAAGAGTAGTTTTGAGTTCAGGGCTTTGTTTTCTTGCTATGATCTTGTGGGAATTAAATAAAAGAAAGAACAAAAAGAAATAAAAAGATCATATATTGATCTTATGGGGAGTGATGATTTCACATATAAAGAGTATGATGAATAAAAGTCGTTGAGAGTTGACAAACATAGTTTTGGTCACTGTTGCAATTAATAGGGAGTAATAAAGAAAGAGAGGCTTCACATATAAATATACTATCTTGGACATCTTTTGTAATTGTGAGCACTCATAAAAATATGACATGCTAAAAGGTTGATGTTGGACAAGGAAGACAACATAATGGGTTATGTTTTCTTATATCCGAATAGAAGTTATATTGTCATGGATCATCCAACATGTTGAGCTTGCCTTTCTCCCTCATGCTAGCCGAATTCTTTGCACCGGGTAGAGATACTACTTGTGCTTCCAAACATCCCTTAAACCAGTTTTGCCATGAGAGTCCACCATAACTACCTATGGATTGAGTAAGATCCTTCAAGTAAGTTGTCATCAGTGGAAACCAATAAAAATTGCTCTCTAAATATGTATAATCTATTAATGTGAAGAGAATAAGCTTTATACGAACGTGTGAAATGGAAGAAATAAAAGCGACGGACTGCATAATAAAGATCTTTATCACAAGCGGCAATATAAAGTGACGTTCTTTTGCATTAAGATTTTATGCATCCAATCATAAAAGCCCATGACAACCTCTGCTTCCCTCCGCGAAGGGCCTATCTTTTACTTTTATCTTCTACCCTTATACAAGAGTCATGGTGATCTTCACCTTTCCTTTTTACACTTTTTCCTTTGGCAAGCACTATGTGTTGGAGAGATCCAGATATATATATCCACTCGGATGTAGGTTATCATAAAGTATTATTGTTGACATTACCCTTGAGGTAAAAGGTTGGGAGGCGAAACTATAAGCCCCTATCTTTCTCTGTGTCCGATTGAAACTTTGTACCCATAAGTATCGCGTTAGTGTTAGCAATTGTGAAAGACTAAATGATAGTTGAATATGTGGACTCTTGCTGAAAAGCTCTTATATTGACTCTTTCCGATGTTATGATAAATTGCAATTGCTTCAATGACTGAGATCATAGTTTGTTAATTTTCAATGAAGTTTCTGATTCATACTTTACCTTGTGAACGAATTGTTACTTTAGCATAAGAGATTCTATGACAATATATGTTACGGTTCTAAAGATGATCATGATGCCCTCATGTTCGTATTTTATTTTATCGACACCTCTATTTCTAAACATGCAGACATATTTTTTGATTTCGGCTTTCGCTTGAGGACAAGCGAGGTCTAAGCTTGGGGGAGTTGATACGTCCATTTTTCATCATGCTTTTGTATTGATATTTATTGAATTATGGGCTGTTATTACACATTATATCACAATACTTATGCATTTTCTCTCTTATTTTATAAGGTTTACATGAAGAGGGAGAATGCCGGCAGCTGGAATTCTGGACTAGAAAAGGAGCAAATATTAGAGACCTATTATGCACAACTCCAAAAGTCCTGAAACTTCACGGAAAATATTTTTGGAATATATAAAAATATTGGGCGAAGAAAGCACTAGAAGGGGGCCACCAGCCAGCCACAAGGGTGGAGGGCGCGTCCCCCGTCCTTGTGGGCCCCCTGGCAGGCCTCCGACGCCCATCTTCTGCTATATGGCGTGTTTTGACCTGGAAAAAACAGGATGGAAGCTTTCAGGATGAAGCGCCGCCGTCTCGAGGCGGAACTTGGGCAGAACCAATCTAGGGCTCCGGCGGAGCTGTTCTGCCGGGGAAACTTCCCTCTGAGAGGGGGAAATCGAAGACATCGTCATCACCAACGATCCTCTCATCGAGAGGGGATCAATCTCCATCAACATCTTCACTAGTACCATCTCCTCTCAAACCCTAGTTCATCTCTTGTATCCAATCTTTGTCTCAAAACCTTAGATTGGTACCTGTGGGTTGCTAGTAGTGTTGATTACTCCTTGTAGTTGATGCTAGTTGGTTTATTCGGTGGAAGTTCATATGTTCAGATCCTTAATGGTAACTAATACTCATATGATTATGAACATGAATGCGCTTTGTGAGTAGCTACGTTTGTTCCTGAGGACATGGGAGAAGTCTTGTTATAAGTAATCATGTGAATTTGGTATTCGTTTGATATTTTGATGAGATGTATGTTGTCTCTCCTCTAGTGGTGTTATGTGAACGTCAACTACATGACACTTCACCATTATTTGGGCCTAGGGAAGGCATTGGGAAGTAATAAGTAGATGATGGGTTGCTTGAGAGACAGAAGCTTAAACCCTAGTTTATGTGTTGCTTCGTAAGGGGCTGATTTGGATCCATAAGTTTCATGCTATGGTTAGGTTTACCTTAATTCTTCTTTCGTAGTTGCGGATGCTTGTGAGAGGGGTTAATCATAAGTGGGAGGCTTGTCCAAGGAAGGGCAGCACCCTAGCACCGGTCCACCCACATATCAAATTATCAAAGTAACGAACGCCAATCATATAAGCATGATGAAAACTAACTTGACAACAATTCCCATGTGTCCTCGGGAGCGCTTTGCTTTATATAAGAGTTCGTCCAGGCTTGTCCTTTGCTACAGAAAGGATTGGTCCACCTTGCTGCACCTTGTTTACTTTTGTTACTTGTTACCCATTAAAAATTATCTTATCACACAACTATTTGTTACCGATAATTTCAGTGCTTGCAGAGAATACCTTGCTGAAAACCGCTTGTCCTTTCCTTCTGCTCCTCGTTGGGTTCGACACTCTTACTTATCGAAAGGACTACGACAGATCCCCTATACTTGTGGGTCATCAGTCTCATGTGCGTGGACATGTAAGGTTGGTCCGGGCCGCTTCATCCCACAATACCGCTGAATCAAAATAAGACGTTGGTGGTAAGCAGTATGACTATCACCACCCACAACTCTTTGTGTTCTACTCGTGCATATCATCTACGCATAGACCTGGCTCATGATGCCATTGTTGGAAATCATTGCATGGAAAACAAAAAAAATTCTACGCACACGCAATGATCTATGCATGGAGATGCATAGCAACGAGGGGGAGTGTGTCTATGTACCCTCGTAGACCGTAAGCGGAAGCGTTTAACAACGCGATTGATGTAGTCGAACTTTTTCTAGCTCCGACCGATCAAGTACCGAACGTACGACACCTCCGAGTTCTGCACACGTTCAGCTCGATGACGTCCCTCGCCTTCTTGATCCAACAAGACGTCAAGGTAGTAGATGAGTTCCGTCAGCACGACGGCGTGGTGACGTTGATGGTGAAGTCATCCTCGCAGGGCTTCGCCTAAGCACTACGAAAATATGACCGGGGTGCAAACGGTGGAGGGGGCGCCGCACACGGCTAGGCAATTGCCTTGGGTGTGCTAGGGGCGCCCCCCCATATATATAGGTGGGAGGGAGAGGGGAGACAGACAGGCTGCACCCCAAGTAGGATCCGAATCCTACTTGGGGTTTCCCCAAGTGCCCCCCTTCCAAAAAAATACCGGAGAGAAAAAGGAAGGGGGGAGAGAGAAGGAGGGGGGCGACCCCCCTCTTTTCCTTCTCCCAATCGGCCTCCTTCCATAGGTAGGCGCGCCACCCCTTGTTGGCTGGTGTGATCCCCACTCATGGCCCGTATGGCCCATATATTCCCCCGGGGTGTCCGGTAACCCCTCCGATACTCCGATAAATACCTGATACCTTTCGGAACGCTTCCGGTGTCCGAATACCATCGTCCTATATATCAATCTTTACCTATCGACCATTTCGAGACTCCTCGTCATGTCCGTGATCTCATCCGGGACTCTGAACAACATTCGGTCGCCAAATCACATAACTCATATAATACTATATCGTCAACGAACGTTAAGCATGCGGACCCTACGAGTTCGAGAAGTATGTAGACATGACTAAGACACCTCTCAGGTTAATAACCAATAGCGGAACCTGGATGCTCATATTGGCTCCTACATATTCTACGAAGATCTTTATCGGTTGAACCGTTATGACAACATACGTAATTCTCTTTGTCCATCGGCATGTTACTTTCCCAAGATTCGATCGTCGGTATCTTCATACCTAGTTCAATCTCGTTACAGACGAGTCTCTTTACTCGTCCCGTAATACATCACCTCGTGACTAACTTCTTAGGAGTTTGCTTGCAAGCTTATGATGTGTATTACCGAGAGGGCCAAGACATACCTCTCTGATACTCGGGGTGACAAATCCTAATCTCGATCTATGCCAACTCAACAAACACCTTCGGAGATACCTGTAGAGCATCTTTATAATCACCCAGTTACGTTGTGACGTTTGATAGCACACAAGGCATTTCTCCGGTATCCGGGAGTTGCATAATCTCATAGTCGAAGGAATATGTATTTGAAATGAAGAAAGCAATAGCAATAAAACTGAACGATCATTATGCTAAGCTAATGGATGGGTCTTTTCCATCAGATCATTCTCCTAATGATGTGATCCTGATATCAAATGACAACTCATGTCCATGGTTAGGAAACCTTAACCATCTTTGATCAACGAGCTAGTCTAGTAGAGGCTCACTAGGGATACGGTGTTTGTTTATGTATTCACACATGTATTAAGGTCTCCGGTCAATACAATTCTAACATGAATAATAAACCTTTATCATGAATAAGGAAATATAAAATAACAACTTTATTATTGCCTCTAGGGCATATTTCCTTCAGTCGCCCCAAGAACGAAACTCCTGTGCCATCAATGCATCACGTCGGAGCGAGCAAATCTCGCACTGGAGCCAACGACATCCATCCCATCCACTGGACCGTCGTGCGACTACCAGGCCAATGGAGCCCGCAAGGCCGCCAGCTAGCAGATGCCTATCGCGCATCTCCTGTTCCACGCATGTTGTAAATCCGTGCCGGTGCGACACCCTAGCACCAGGCACACGCATGCCCCAGATCTACCGGCCTCCACAACGCCGCGCCCTCGCAAACGCCCAGTCATGCCTCGTCGCGATGCCCATCCACCTCTCCTCGGCCGAGCGCTCCGCAGCAGCCCAAGCCCCGTCAGAGGGTAAACAAAGCGCCCTATCGTCGCCAATGCCACGTGGGCTTTGCCTCTGGCGTCGGCTGGAGGGAAGGCTGGAGAGGGTAGGTTCCCGGGCAGCTAGGGTTTTGTCCAGCTCGCCCATGAGGAGGATGGCATGGATGTCTGTGTGCTTAACTATATATATGTTGACATGTTAAACTTTACCTAGCTTATACAAACTGACTACATATAGCCATAAAGATTGACAAAACTTGGTTAGTCAAATCTGACTATAACATCAAAAGCAACTTTGGGTGCATGACCTTTCTTATCCATGTCCTAGTGTGTACGCAAAACTTTTTACCTACCCCCTCCGTTCTAAAATAATTAAAGTTTTAACTTTGGGCTAAGTCAAACTTCTTTAGGTTTGACAAAACCTATAAAGATATACAAACATCAAATTAGTTTATTAAATTAATGATAAAGTATATTACCATATTATATATCTTTCATGTAGTGAATGTTAGTAATTATTTTGCTATAAACTTGTTCAAACACAAGGAAGTTTGGCTTAAAACAAACCTAGAACTTCGAATATTTTGGAATGAAGGGAGTAGCTGGTGAAAAGCCTTTGTCATGCATTTTTTCTTCGGAAATCATATAACACCGACGTTATCCACGATTGTTCTCCGTATGATTCTTTGTGGGCCATCAGATGAAGTGCACCAATCTTGGTATGAGGACAACATGGCGATGCGCTAGACGCAAAACTACGTCCACGCCGTCCATCATCATATTCTTTGACTTGGTAAGCTAGATGGTGTCCCCATTGAATATGTGTGCGAAATTAAAGGGCTTCGCATCCCCTTACCAGATTTTCCATGGTCTCTCATCAGTTGCGCTCATTCTCCCTCTAAGCTCAAGTCTGCACCTTCTCTGTCACTGGCACTGGCCACAACCTTTCATCCCTCCTCTACAGGAATGCGTTTGGGTTGCATCTCTCGGATGGAGGAGAGTGGTGGTGGCTAGTCTCGAGGAAATGGCAAGAGCCAGAGGTGCAAAGGGGGAGCTAGGTGATGAGCGGCGTGTCGAGGAGAAAGAGGACAACAGGCACCATCCAGAGCTATTCCCACCGCCACCATGCCCTCTTCCATAGCGCAGCAAATCCACCACCACGCTGACCTCGCCTCCATCGACGATCACCCTCCTCTGCCCATATACAGAGCATCCCATGTACTAGGTCGATTTTCCCGGTCAATGACCGCTGAAATCGGCTTGCTAGCCTGGGGCTTCATGCGGCATGATGTATGAATCACATCCCATGTGTTAGAATAAATTCGAGGTACGCGGTCGATCCTCCAAGGAACAAGCAATCACAGACAATGATGACATCGAGATTTGTTAACGAGGTTCGACGAACTCGCCTACTTCCCGGGGCAATGACTACGGGCGCTCCTTCCCGAGATACCGCAACACCGGCCACCCGGGCGCCGGCACAAGCCGCCAGCACCCCCTTGCGAGCCTGTCGCTATCTAGTCGTCATGGGTTACAACATGGGGTTCCTTCTCATATATAAGAGGCCAAGGGTACAACGTGTCCAACTCCGACACTACAAGTATCCTACCCACACTACAACACCAAGTCCAAGCATAACCCAACTAGTACAATATATTCGACACAAACACAACGAACTCCACCTTGGCGAATATTCTCCACCACCTTGAATTTGTCCATGCGTCAGACTTCCATGTACTCCGGATTTGTGTTGTCTTCTTCGTAGCTTACTGAGAGCTACTCGACAAGTCTGCGCCAGACCCGCCGCCGTCGTGAGACCCCGCCGCTACTCCTGTAACTCCAGTCTCCGTGACTCCACCTGCAATAGTGCTCCCTTGCAACTTGTAAAGATGCCAAGCCATCCTCCCTCCAATCATCACGGTCACCTCATCTTCCATTATTCTCATGGTCTTCTTATCCCGATCACAACGGAATACCATACCACCATCATGAAGAACACCAAGCGAAATTAGATTCCTCTTTAGCCCCGGCACATGCCTGACTCCTCGAAGCATCCGCTCAACTCTGTCAAACATCTTGATTTTGATGTCACCTACTCCAGCAACACGATAACCTGTGTCATCGCCCACATAGGCTAAACCAAACTCACCAGACTTGTACGAAGAGAACCACTCCCTGTTGGGTGTCGCATGAAAAGAGCAAGGTGAATCCAACATCCACGCTTCACCTTTGGTTGACCGCCTGTCTGATACTATAAGAACATCACTACTGCTGTCTGAGTCATCACCATGAGTTGCCTTATTAGCACTTGCCCCACCATTGAGTTCTGGACAGTCCTTTCTCATATGTCCCCATTGCTTACACTTGTGACACTGTATTTTCTTTTTCTTTTTCTTGTTATTCCCAGCCTCATATCCCTTCCGCCACTGCTCACCCTTGACTAGCAAACCTTCACCATGAGAGACTTCCACCGCGTTCTTCTTTCTCATATGATAAGATAGTAATGCCACAGTAATATCCTCATTCTTGACGGTCTCCTTGCCATGCATCAAAGTAGTAATCAAATGGTCATAGGATGATGGCAATGAACAAAGAAGCAGAATTGCCCTATCATCATCGTCAACCATCGCACCCAAGCGTGCTAGATCCGTCACAACTTGATTAAAGGCGTTCATATAGTCCACAAGATCTGACCCCTCCTACATCTTCATCCCATACAACTTTTGCTTCAGATACACCTTGGTCATCGCAGTCTTGGGACATAAACTGACTTTCCAGCTTCTCCCAGATCTTTTTCGGCGAATTCTCATCCATCACATGATAAATAACCTGGTCCGACAGACACAACCGTATAGTCCAGGCTGCTTTCAACTGTAACTCCTCCCAGTCATCCGCCTCCATCTTAGCTGGCTTAACTTCCTGCAACAACGCCTTCAAGCATCTCTGTTGTGCCAACAAATCTTTCACCCTTGTCTGCCATAACCCAAAGCTTCCAGTTCCATTGAACTTCTCCACCTCAAACCTGGTACCCGTTGGCGCCATGGTTCTTTGTACAGCTGACTCTGTGAAAAATAACCGAGCAGTCTTCCTGTGATCCCAAGTACACGAATAGAACGTCCGCGTACTGCTGCAATCAACTAACCCGTTGGTCTTCACGTGAAGTGCTCCCTGTCTCAACTCCAATACTAGCGCAACTTGCTTTGCCTCAGCCCTTGCTAATTCCGATGGTTGCCACAACCAAAGATGGCCTTTTCCTTCCTCCGATTGGATCTGTTTGCTTCTGTCTCGTACCAAGGACCTGCCCTGCCGCTGCTTTTAACTACGCGCAGGTATCCGGCTCGCAGACAATTTCCACCAGAACTCGGTCCTATTTTTGTCTCCAAATAGATCTATGTCCGCTTGCGGTTTTTAATTGCACTACTATCGCTAGAATCTGTATGCTCAGTGTCCGATCGAATCCTCAGCCTGCACGCCTTCCACCGCCTGGGCTGCTGTCCGTGTGCCTGCCGGACCGCACTTGCCCATCTGCGTTGCCACAAGCCGCGTCCAACCTTGCCGACTTCGAGTACGTCAGCTCGGCGCCCACGCGATCGAACAGCACGACGATTCTTCCGATCTCGCCGACAAATAATGCTTCCGCGATATTTTCACCTCTAGATCAACACGATTCACCTCAATCTCAAACCTTGCTCATGATACCATTTGTTAGAATAAATTCGAGGTACGCGGTCGATCCTCTTTGGAACAAGCAATCACAGACAATGATGACACCGAGATTTGTTAACGAGGTTCGGCGAACTCGCCTACTCCCCGGGGCAATGACTACGGGCGCTCCTTCCCGAGATACCGCAACACCGGCCACCCGGGAGCGGGCACAAGCCGCCAGCACCCCCTTGCGAGCCTGTCGCTATCTAGTCGTCATGGGTTACAACGTGGGGTGCCTCCTCATATATAAGAGGCCAAGGGTACAACGTGTCCGGCTCCGACACTACAAGTATCCTACCCACACTACAACACCAAGTCCAAGCGTAACCCAACTAGTACAAAATATTCGACACAAACACAACACCCTGTTCTATATATGACTTAAGGAAATCATGTGATGATGATATTTCTCTAATGTCATAAATTATTTGTATTGTCCTTGAACATCATCAAAGATATACGATACAATATATATATATATATATATATATATATATATATATATATATCAATAAGTATGTGACTTGTTATTGAGACTATATACTGTATGATGATTGTTCTAATGGTCCGTAGTTGATAAGGTTACGCGGGCACATATTCTTTGACTAGTATATGATTCGTTTGATGACTATGTTTCACCAGTCATGGGCATAGAGATGTTAACCCAATAGTATGGACTGGTGATGGTGACCATCGAGTTGGACAGACCCACTTTAAGACGCAGCGAGATATTGTCATCTATTAGTCTCAGGTATAACGTATATGCCATATCCTAGACTTGAGGTACTCGCATGTTCTCGTTATAAGGATCGACTCACTTAGGCTCTATCAAACGCGACTTTATAATTGGGTAGTTATAAATTTTGCTTTCGGGTGAGTCGTGAAACATGCGGCGAGGCATCGCTCACCAAGAAAGGATTTCGATATTCTTTGGGCCCTCTCAAATGATTAGATTCAAAAACCATGGCCATGCGACTTGGGTTAACTATTAATCCAGTTAGGGAATCTATATCACGATTTTGAGAAGAGAAGTCAAGCATCCACAAGGGTGACAAAGTACTTGCTTTGGGCTCAAAAACATGTTCCGTGAGGCAAAAACGAATACTTCAATATGACACATTGTCGATGCTCGTCAAATGAATTTACGCACACATGGGATTTGGCACGTTTTGTTAGGAGCCACTACCAGCTATCAATTCGAGTCGTGTCCATGTATATGTGAACCTACAGGCTCGCACTCTTAAGGGGCAGGAGCCCATTCGAATTGATCCGAGTGACCATGTGGACACTTGGTGTGGAGTTTGAGTGGGCCTCAAGTATTAAGCCCATCTCGGACGTCTATATAACTGGAGGGGCGAGACCCGGGAAAGGGTTCGACCGGTCTCGTGACCTAGCCACCTCCACGTCCACGTCCACGTCCACGTCCAAGTCATGCGACCGGGTTTAGCAGTCTGCTGCCCGATGTTCCTCCCCGCGCACACATGGATACCTTGGGGGCTCTGCATCTGCGGCGCTTTGATGAACCGTTCGAGGCAACCATGATGATCTGTTGTGACTACGTGTCTAGTGGTAAAACCTAATCCCATGATCTATCCCATCAGTATGATCTTGGTCCACGTGGTAGTTTGCTTGTTTTTGTACAGTACTAAACCACCATGAGAGCGTGAGTTATGGAGACGACGGTGGAATGCGGAGGAGAGCTTAAGGGTGACGATATTCTACCGATGGCCTGGCTGGCCATGGGAAATTTCTAATTAGCCATGTGATCAGTACACATATTTCTACATTTGTCATGATCCAGGTAATGGCATCTTCAACATGAACTCCTAAAACAGACGTAATATCCGTTAATGATACATGAGCCGGCCATTCAACCCTATCAACAAAATGTCCCAACATATTTCAAAAGGAATTTGAATAAAGCTATTGTAATTGGGCATGGCCGACGTGGACCTTGCGACATCCGCGATCGCCTATGCCTCCTCTTCATCCATCTTCGCGTCAATCTCCACGGCATCAGTCTCCACCCATGGGACATGCAACTGCCATCAATTGCGATGGATGTCACGGTGTTGCTCATAGACTGGTACAGCGCCCGCTGCTCATCTAGAAAATGGGGATTTTTCGCAACCATGCCTGCAACAACATCGTCGTTTGCCTGCTCGCCGATGGTTTGTCCCTCTTTAAGCCGATGCTCGTCAAGAAGCTGAAGGTTGTAGCGTTGGCCCTCCTACGCCTGCTAGGATGTCGAGAACGGTGGCGTCGGCTACTCTTCCATCATGACGGTGTTGGAGTGCGCCTGCGCCTCCTCCGTGGTGAAGCCGACATGGACCGTGGCGTGCAGGCGCGCAAGCTCGTTGTGGGACGCCTCCTCCATGGTCAAAGGACAAGTTAGATTCGCAAGTCTGTTGTGCCTCATAGGCTCTTCCCTCATGTCTCTTTGGTTATGTGAAGTCTGTCATGCCGTTTCTGAAACTACTATGCGCCATTTGTGAGAACATCTGTCGCTGCGTTCGAGCTGTTTGATCTAAGTCATGAATGAATAAGGGAACCTACATCTTGTTCCTTGATAACCTGAATCTTCTTGTCCTTTGACCATGGTTGCTTTGTGCTGGCCGCAGCGATCCTTTCTGCTCATCACAGATGCTCGGATCGTAATATGCTTGGCTGTCTGATTTTTTTCTAGCAACTGTTCAGTGAAATGTGCTCGCTCAGCACTTGTTGTTATGCCGAAATGTGTCCCAAGTGCTGAGCGACCCAAACTGAAATGACCTTTCGTGCCAAACTGCAACCACATGCCCAAGGTCAACAAACACTCAAACAGTACTGCATTCCGCAGCCCGCGGAACAACACTGCTGTATTTTTTCCCTCTCTTTTTTTTAGTCAACCACAACTATGCTTTTTTCCTGTGAAAATTAGCACAACAGTGCTATTTGGCGCCTTACGCGACCATTACGTTGCACAACTTGGCACACCCATCGCTCTGTGCCTGCCCGTTTACCATATCTTTTGTTTTAAACCGATAAATGGGTCATCAGACCTGATGAGCTACTTTCCTCGAAATCACAAATTAAGGAGTACTCGTTGCAAAGATCACTCCAATTCCCCTGGTTGTGACAAGTGGCGCACATGCAGCGCGCCACTTGTTGCAACCTGGGAGTTTTTCCTTTTTTGTAGATCTGTTTATTTAAAATGTTTTATCTCTCAACCGTGCTTCCAAATCTCGAACCGCTTTCACTGTTAGATTCCTCGCGTCGAGATCTTCAAAACTAGATACCATGTTGATAGGTTTTGACAAACTTTTTTTTCACGAAAAAAACCAGACAAAGAAAAACAGATGAAAACACCGAACCGGGAGCACGGGTTTTTTCCTTTTCGAAAGAGGCACGCCCATGTCTCTCACCAAATCACAACCGTGCCTCTCGTGGAAGCAAAACCATGACTCTCGCAGAAATAAAAAAAAAGAAAATGCGTGTTTTTTTCGTTTCAGAGGAGGCACGGACGTGACTCTCGTGAAAGCACAACCGTGCCTTTTTGCGGAAGCAAAACCGTGACTCTCGTGAAAGAAAAAAATTAGAAAATGTGTTTTTTTTCCTTTCCGAGAGGCACGGCCGTGACTCTCATGAAAGCACAACCGTGCCTCTCGCGGAAGCAAAACCGTGACTCTCGCGAAAGAAAAAAACCATAAAACTCGTTTTTCCTTTTTGAGAGGCACGGCCGTTACTCTCGCGAAAGCACAACTGTGCCTCTCGCGAAAACAAAACCGTGACTCGCAAAAAAAACAGAAAACGAGTTTTTTCCTTTCCGAGAGGCACGGCCGTCACTCTCACGAAAGCACAACCGTGCCTCTCGCGAAAACAAAACCGTGACTCTCGCGAAAGAAAAAAAACAGAAAATGCGTTTTTTTCCGTTTCCGAGAGGCATGGCCGTGACTCTCGCCAAAGCAAAACCGTGCCTCTCGCGGAAGCAAAACCGTGACTCTCGTGAAAGAAAAAAAAATGCATTTTTTCGTGCAGAATTTTTTTAAATTTTTTTTATTGAAAAGCTAAGGAATACCGTTGGAAAACCAAAACATCGAAAAAACCAAAAAAAAATCTGTTAAAAAGCCGAAAACCCGTACGGAAAAATAAAATCCGAAGGGAGTATCCAGAGCACGACACGTGGCGAATGGATAAGAATGCGCCAAGTGACGCTCATCATTGCGAGGCTCCTGAAGGAGCGCTCGTTAACTAGTTGCTCTCTACTTTCCTTTTTCGTTTCTTAAAATACAACGTAGAAAAACCACAGCTATTTTCTGTTTGGTTTTCTTTTCGAAATACTAACGTCCACACGTGTGGCACTTCTCCAACTCGCCCACACATCTGGATCGTCGTCCAGTGTAGTTTGCACGAATCTTGATATGAAAAGGTGGATTTGGTGTGCCATGTAGGACAGGGCTGGTGTTTGGGCGTTGCAGAGTTTGCCCACACGCCACGCACCATGCTGTTTGCCAGCTGCGTGTGTGGGCGTACTAGTTTCTGTCCACACAGCCACCACCTAGTCCATACGCGTGGCGACTCCTACGTTGTGGATGGCAACTGCAGTTACGCGAACGTGGCAATTAGGTAAACACACATAGCAACTATAATTCGTTGCTAGATGGCAACTGCAGTTGCGCATACGTGGCAACCAGATAAACACACATGGCAACTGTGATTAACCATACATGACAACTATGGTTGGACCACACGTGACAACTACGTAAACACACATGGCAACTACTGTTTAACCATATGCGGCAAGTAGTTAATCACATACGGCAACTACGGTTTGATTACACGTGGCAACTACCATAAATTAAACATGACAACTATAGATAACAAAAATAGATAGAGTTGCCATGCTTTTACAACTACACTTGCTATCCCAGATAACTACATCTGCCATCCCGGATGGCAACTAAATCGTTATTCGTGGGTACCTAACGTAGCTGCGCCAGGACGTGTGGGCATTCTTGCTTCGTGCCACACGCGTGAGGTGGAGATGCGTAGTACTTGTTGGGCGTGTGACACGAAGTAGCTGCTCCCACACGTGTGGACAATTCTAATGTGCGCCCACACACAGCCCGTGTGGGCTGCCTCGTGCTCACACCACAAATGGTGTGTGGACGGATGCCAAATATACCACACGTGTGGCAGTTATCGGCGTCCTTTCTTTTTCTCTTCTTATTTCTATTTTTTATTTTTCTTAAACATGAACTTTTAAGTACGTGAACTTTTTCTTTAGGAAATTTGTATTTTTCAAATGTTCGGATTTTGAGAATAAATCCGAACGACCCGTCCTCAACGTTCGGTTCTGTCTTTCCTGCAGCAATGAACAAAAAGAATAGCGCACGAACCAGGTTTCGAACTCATCGAACTCAGGTATCTTGAGTCGTGCTACAGCGCGCTGACCAACTAGGCTAAGGTGCTATTACTGGTAAGCTTAGAAAAAGGGTCTATTTGACCCTTTCCTTTTACTGTGTCAACAAAAATATCTTGTTTTTTATCTATTCCCTTGTACTGCACCATTTTTTGTTCCTTTTCACCTTAAAAAATCAAGATTTTTTAACCCTTTCGAAAATTGAACTTTTTTTTCACTACTTTCTCTTGAGCTTCTTTAAAGCATCCCCAACATTTAAACTACGGTAAAGACCAACGACCTTCTTGGGCCAGGTAATATATAGACATCACAGATGATAACTCACGAACAAAAATCACGGTAATTTTTTGACCAAGTAAAAAAAGTTAAAATATACCCATTAATATCTGTGTAAATAGCATGGTAATTTGCGCACCATGGTAACTTTTGACTCCGGGATAAATTTTCTTGAAAAATATACAGCAGTAACATATGGTTAAATAGCATGGTAATATACACACAACATAGATGATAAGTCACACACAAATAACAGAAATTTTTTGACCCAAGGAAAAGTGTTAAAAAATACCCCGATAACGTTTATGTAAATAACCTGGTAACAACCGTACAACAGAGATCACACACAAACTCATGATAACTTGTGAACCCGTGGATAGAAGTTTTTGAAAACATACTCCAGTAACTCTGTGTAAATAGTATGGTAATCTACGCACAACACAACTGATAACTCACATACAGACACCATGGTAACTTGTTTGATTCCGGGGATTTTTGTTTTTGAAAACATAACCCGGTAAAAAGAAGAAATTTATGCACCGGGACCCGATAACTTAGTATAAATGTCATAGTAACTTCGGCCGGGGGTGAAAAAATTATTGAAACATCTCCCCAATAATTTATGTGTAAACAACACAGTATTTTCTACATGGAAACCATGGTAACTTAGGCACAAACACCACGACAACTTTGACCTGAAGGAAAAATGTACTCCGGTAACTTTTTTTTATAAACATCATGGTAATAACGCATCATATACATAATAACTTAGGTAGAAACACCATGATAACTTGGACCCCGAGAAAAAAAATGTTGAAAAATATAACCTCGATAACGTTTGCGTGAATATCATGGCAATAGAAGCACTACATACCTGATACTTACGTGACCGTGGGGCAGGGGGGGGGGGGTTGTTGATAAACATATTTCCGGTACTTTGTGTGAAGATAACACAGTATTATACACACAATAAAGCTGATAACTCACTACAAACCCTATGGTAACTTTTGACACCGGGATAAAAGCTTGTAGGAAACATATGCTGATAACTTGTGTGTAAATAACATGGTAATATACATACAACAGAGCTGATAACTTACTTAATCCATACGTGGTAACTTTTTGACAAGGAAAAAATGTTGTTAAAAAATACCTTCCAACAACTCATGTGTAAACAACATGATAATGCACGCACATGAGAGCTGATAAATCATCTACAAATATCACAATAATTTTTTGACTGAAGGAATGAAAATTGTTGAAAAACATACCTGATAACTTTTGCGCAACATGATAATATACACAACAAAGCTGACAACTCACTATAAGCATCATAATCAATTTTTGACCATGGGATAAAAGCTTGTCGAAAACTACCCTGGAAACTTTTGTGTAAATGACACGGTAACTTATGTATGACAGATGTGATAATTTACGTAGTCCAGATGTTGTAACTTTTGGTCCAAAAAAAAGTCATTCAGAACATATCAACATGGGATCTAGTTTCGAAGATCTCATTGAGACGATTTTTTTTTGAGAAGACGGTTTTTCAATCGGGGCGACGGTTTGAGATACAAAACATTTTGAAGTTTGAAAAAAGAAAAAAAAATCTAAGATGACCTCAGTTTTTCGTCCTTTAGTACATATATGCATTTAATTAGAGGGATGAGTCCACGTGAAAGGAAAATTCAGTCATCCTAACGCATACATGGATATAATTACAGTGGAGTAAGGATTGTTCTTGCCTATCGCTAAAATCAGAACGTTCGGTAGTAATAAAAGTCCTTTTCTTTAACATCGATGAACTTTTTTCAAAATTGATGAAAACAATTTAAATTCTTTTGAACCTTTTTTCAAATTTGATGGAAATTTTTTATAATTTGTGAAAAGTAACTCAAAGTGGATGAACTTCTTTATGAAATTAATGATTTTTCTTCAAACCGATAAACTTTTTTCAAGTTTGTGAACTTCTTTTCAAAATCGTTGAACTTTCTCAATTCTGTGATTTTTTTTGCATTTTTATAAACTCTTTCAAATTAGCTGTATTTTTAAAAATTCATGAACTTTTCCTCAAATGGATGAACTTTGTTATAAAATCCGTAAACCTTTTTCAATTTCACCATTTTTTCGAAAGTATTTAAAAACCGTCTGGCTTTTTTTCTACCAACCTACAACACAACAAAAACAAAAACACCACGGGCGGCCGAGCGAGCAAAGACAGTGGCAGACTAGCTGGAGCGAGCAAAGCAAGCGACAGAGCAACTGGATAGAGCATGGGATAGGCGAGCGAATTCGCGTTGCTGGGCCGCGACTCGCTTGGGCACGCGTGAGCGTCAGCTATCCTTTCCGACACTGAAGACACGGAATATGAGCTCTCTATATCGGCTAACCGATTTGCAAGGTGGGTGTTCACCTCTTCGCTAGAGGCCTCCGGGTGCCCCTATGTCTCGCCTTCAGCGAGTCCACCTTCGGACTCGCTGAAGGGGCGACAAAGATGGGCCCAGCACAAGCGTGCGGCAGGCCTCGCCCCAGGTGGGAATTGAACCCGCGACCAGCAGCAAACACGACCGTGCAGCTAGCCAGTGCGGCCAGAAGACTCTAGTGCTAAAGAAGCGAACGCAACCATGAAATAGAAAGAACAGCTCGCAAAAAACTTCCCAAAAATGTATGTGTGTGGGATCGTGCACTCGACTTCAAGTGAGTGAACCAACATCACTATACACCGTGTTGAAAGACTTCTTTGTCTAAAATGCCGGCTCATTTTACATGAACTTTACGTGGCGAAAGAAAATAATTGTTTTCTGAAATTTAGAATGTGGTTACCTTTTTCACAAAAGTAAATATATTTACAAAAACATACATTTTCAGAATTTGCTCACAAACTTTTAAAGATTCGCACAATTTTTGGGAATCTAAAACATTTTTTGTTAAAAAAGGAACAAATAGAAAATGAGAACATTTTTCTAAAAACAGTAAGAAAAATAGAAAAACACTAACATTTTCCAAAATTATGAATATTCTTCAAAACGTGATTTTTTTGAAATTATCCCTAAAAGTTTTGCAATTTGCGGAAAAATTACGAAAACATGATTTTTTTAGCTTGTGAAGTAATTTGGAAAAAAGGAATTTTTTTGAAAAAGTACGAACATTTTTCTAAAAATGAACTGCAAGATGCAACTAATTTTCATATAATTTCCCAAACAACTTGTGAATCTGCAAACAAATTTTGGAAACATGAACATTTTTTTAATTTGTGAATAATTTTGAAAACAGGAACATTTTCTGAAATCCGCAAACATTTCTTGAAATTTTGATTTTTTTAAATGCAAATTTTTTCATAAATTGTAATCTTTTTTGAAAAGAAGTGAACAAATTTTTCAGTACTAATAGTTTTTGGAATTTCTGGAGAAAATTTGAAAACAGGAACGAAATCTGGTAACATGAACCAATTTTAAGTTAAAGCATTTTAAATTCCAGAAAATTTGATCTAATAAAGAAGTAAATATGAAGGGGAAACTGAAATGAAATTAGAAATAAAACAAAATAAAACAAAAGAAGAAACAACAAAAATGCAAAAGGACAGAAAAACAAAAAAATGGAAAAAGAAAAATGAGAAACAGAAAGGAAAAATAGAATCCGGTTCAGGAACTTCTAGAAGGTTTCCAAAACCAGAAAAACCAGCTGGGAATCCTCTGGCAGATTCCCAAAACTATAACCAGAAAGCTATAGGTAGGCTTCCAAATCGCTCGCTAGTCGCCCCGCCTGTGCGATCCGCGAGTGTTTGACACAAAATGCGTCAAATATGGTTTTTACAACAGACCGTACTCCTTCTTCAGGGATTTCTGTTCAGCGATTATGCGCCCGTTAGTATACACTTTGTAAACAGGCTCTCACACCAACTCCATACTAGGCCGTCCATCTCCACCTTTTCCCATTTATTCAAATGCAAAAAAATGGGCGCCTGCGGGGAATCAAATGAGCGACCTCAAAGCATCGAGCTAGACACTCCCCCCTCGCCTCCCGGGTCGCACGCGCGTGCGGCCCCAGAGGAACCCTAACCCTAGAGCCCAGAGGATCTCGATCTCCTCCCTCTGGCCGCGCCCGGCCGTCGAAGGCGGCGGGTGCTGGCGGCGCTCCCGGCGTGCCCTCTTCGCACGGAGACAGGTTGTCTAAGGGGTTGCGGTGGTGGTGGTGGCGGCCGGCGGCGCGAGATCTCGGGGTGCTGCCGGCGCACGGCTGAGAGCGTGGAGGAGCGGCGGTTCCTGGCGAGTTATAGCAGCAGGGAGGCAGAGCAGGGTGTTGTGCCGGTGTGAGCCGGTGGCAGAGGCGCGTGCTCGTGACCAGGGAGGCGGCGGCGCTATGGAGGCCCAGCCAGGAAGGAGATCCTGGCGGGCAGCGGGCGTCCGGCCACCTCCGCGTTCGTGGGCGGACGGCGGTGTCCCGGTGGAACCGGCGCTGGAGTTCGGGGAGTTGGGTGACTCAGATCTGGGCTCTCTGGTTCGATCTGGGCAGAGCGGCTGGATCCCTCGCGTGGAAGTCCCTTGGAGTGGGTAACGCGTCGCAGGGGTCTTGGTCCATGCCCGAGGTGGACGGAGGATGCTGCTGTACCTTGTCTTGATTGTTGGAGTTTGGGACGCGTTCTTTCCGCTGTGCGAGGTGTTGGCGGACCATGGCGATGCAACTGCTTCTCTGTCAAGGTGCTACGGCAACGGCGGTGTGAGGCTTCATGGACGGTGTTGCCCCAAATCTTGGAGTGGGGAGATGGGCGGCGATACGGATGAAAATCATGCCTGGTTTTTGCCGGGTCGGCGGCGATGGCACATGAAAACAGAATCTGTCAAAAACAGAACAGTCTGTAGTAATCTGTATCAAACGTATACTTCTGGAACTCCAAAAATTCTAAAATAAATTGGTGGACCTGAGTAATTTATCTATTAATCATCTGCAAAAAGAATCAACTAAATATCACTCTCCAGTAAAAAGTTGTAGCTAATCTCGTGAGCGCTAAAGTTTTTGTTTTTTACAGCAAGATCATAAAGACTTCACCCAAGTCTTCCCAAAGATTCTACTTGGCACAAACACTAACTAAAACATAAAACCACATCTAACCAGAGGCTAGATGAATTATTTATTACTAAACAGAACCGAAAAACAAGAAACAAAAATAAAATTGGTTTGCCTCCCAACAAGCGCTAACGTTTAACGCCCCTAGCTAGGCATGATGATTTTAATAATACTCACATAAAAGATAAGAACTGAAACATAAAGAGAGCATCATGAAGAATATGACTAGCACATTTAAGTCTAACCCACTTCCTATGCATAGGGATTTTGTGAGAAAACAACTTAAGGGAACAATAATCAACTAGCATAGGAAGGCAAAAAACAAACATAACTTTAAGACTTTAAGCACATAGAGAGGAAACTTGACATTATTTCAATTCCTACAAGCATATATTCCTCCCTCATAATAATTTTCAGTAGCGTCATGAATGAATTCAAAAATATAACCATCACATAAAGCATTCTTTTCATGATCCACAAGCATAGAAATTTTATTACTCTTCACATAAGCAAAATTCTTCTCATTCAGAATAGTGGGAGTATCATAAGAAACTCGAATACTATAAATTGTTTCCATATTAAAAGAGTAATGTTCAAAAAAATGGTAATCATAATCATGACAAGTTTTATAAATATAATCTTCACTACTTTTTATAGCATAGGTTTCATCACAATAATCGTGATAAGTAGCAACTTTGTTCTCATCATAATCAATTGAAACCTCTTCCGAAATAGTGGATTCATCACTAAATAAAGTCATGACCTCTCCAAATCCACTTACACAATTATTATAAGATTCAACACCCTCCAAAATACTGGGATCATTACTTCCTAAAGTTGACACTCTTCCAAACCCACTTTCATCAATATAACCATCATAAATAGGAGGCATGCTATCATCATAATAAATTTGTTCATCGAAACTTGGGAGGATAAAAATATCATCTTCATTAAACATAGCATCCCAAGCTTGGGACAAACATTAATTGCAGCAAATATATTCTCAAACATGTCATTCTCATCAAACATAGCATCCCCAAGCTTGGGCCTTTTCATATCATAAGCATAATCACTCTGATCATTAATAGTATGGATAGCACCAATAGTATAGAAATTATCATCATCACAATGAGTAATAGGAGCAACATCATTTGGGTGGGATACCTTTTTACCTTTGCCTCTCCGTCTTTTCTTTTTCTTCTCCACATTATGTGTGGGTTTAATCCTCTTTTTGGAGCTCCTTATTAATGATATTGGTTGAATAGAAGGCTCTTCCTCGTTACCTGATTCATCATAAGAAATAATAGGAGGATATTGGGAAACCTCTTCCCTTTCATTAGTATTCTCTTCATCTTCTATTTGTTTTCTTGTCTTTATGTAATTTGCAATACGAGGATTTTCAATGCAATTCACCGCACAATACATATAAATTTCCTCTAGATCAAAATCAAGAACTGTCTCAAGGGCAAATTCTGGAATATCCTTAGTTATACATTTCATTTCTTCATAACCCAGAAGCAAACTAATTTCATTATGATGTGCAAGGGAAATCAAGTCATCCCAATTTTTGGACATGATTCGATCATGAAACAATTTGCATTGGGGATTTAAATGATCACGTTCATTGCAAAGTTCACAAGGATGGCAAAGAAATTTTAAATTTTCAGCACAAGCATCCAGCCTCTCTTGCAACCATTTAGTTTCTAAATACTAATACCTCTTGCAAAATCTATCTTCCCTATTTGGTGTGTACTTGCAAACTCTGTGAACTCGAAAAAAATTGACATGCTTATAAAAGACATTTTCATCATGACTAGTGCAATCATCATTAGTACTATGGATATTCAAAGAGTTCATACTAATAACATTGCAATCATGCTCATCATTCAAAGATTTAGTGCGAAACATTCTAATGCATTCTTCTTATAACACTTTGGCACAGTTTTCCTTCCCATCATTTGTACGAAAGACATTAAAAAGATGAAGCATATGAGGTACCCTTAATTCCATTTTTTTGTAGTTTACTTTTATAGACTAAACTAGTGATAAACAAGAAACAAAAAGATTCGATTGGAAGATCTAAAGATATACCTTCAAGCACTAACCTCCTCGGCAACGACGCCAGAAACTGCTTGATGTCTACTACACAACCTTCTTCTTGTAGACGTTGTTGGGTCTCCAAGTGCAGAGGTTTGTAGGACAGTAGCAAATTTCCGTCAAGTGGATGACCTAAGGTTTATCAATCCGTGGGAGGCGTAGGCTGAAGATGGTCCCTCTCAAGCAACCCTACCACCAAATAACAAAGAGTCTCTTGTGTCCCCAACACACCCAATACAATGGTAAATTGTATAGGTGCACTAGTTCGGCGAAGAGATGGTGATACAAGTGCAATATGGATGATAGATATGAGTATTTGTAATCTGAAAATATAAAAACAGCAAGGTAACTAATGATAAAAGTGAGCGTAAACGGTATTGCAATGCTAGGAAACAAGGCCTAGGGTTCATACTTTCACTAGTGCAAGTTCTCTCAACAATAATAGCATAACAGGATCATATAACTATCCCTCAACATGCAACAAAGAGTCACAAAGTCACTAATAGCAGAGAACAAACAAAGAGATTATGGTAGGGTACGAAACCACCCTAAAGTTATCCTTTCTGATTGATCTATTCAAGAGTCCGTAGTAAAATAACATAAAGCTATTCTTTCCGTTCGATCTATCATAGGGTTCATACTAGAATAACACCTTAAGACACAAATCAACCAAAACCCTAATGTCACCTAGATACTCCAATGTCACCTCAAGTATCCATGGGTATGATTATACGATATGCATCACACAATCTCAGATTCATCTATTCAATCAACACAAAGAAATTCAAAGAGTGCCCCAAAGTTTCTACGGGAGAGTCAAGACGAAAACGTGTGCCAACCACTATGCATAAGTTTAACTGAACCCGCAAGTTGATCACCGAAACATACATCAAGTGAATCACGTGATATCCCATAGCCACCACAGATAAGCACATGCAAGACATACATCAAGTGTTCTCAAATCCTTAAAGACTCAATCCGATAAGATAACTTCAAAGGGAAAAATCAATCCATTACAAGAGAGTAGAGGGGGAGAAACATCATAAGATCCAACTATAATAGCAAAGCTCGCGATACATCAAGACCATACCACCTCAAGAACACGAGAGAGAGAGAGAGAGATCAAACACATAGCTACTGGTACATACCCTCAGCCCCGAGGGTGCACTACTCCCTCCTCATCATGGAGAGTGCCGGGATGATGAAGATGGCCACTGGTGAGGGACCCCCCCTCCGGCAGGGTGCCGGAACGGGTCTAGATTGGTTTTCGGTGGCTACAGAGGCTTGTGGCGGCGGAACTCCTGATCTATTGTGTTCCCTGATGTTTTTAGGGTATATGGATATATATAGGCGAACGAAGTCGGTCAGGGGAGCCACGAGGGGCCCACGAGGGTGGGGGGCGCGCCCAGGGGGATAGGGCGCGCCTCCCTGCATCGTGGTTTCCTTGAAGCTTCCCTGACGTCTACTCAAGTCTCCTGGATTGCTTCCGTTCCAAAAATAACTCTCCCGAAGGTTTCATCCCGTTTGGACTCCGTTTGGTTTTCCTTTTCTGCGATACTCAAAAACAAGGAGAAAACATAAACTGGCACTAGGCTCTAGGTTAATAGGTTAGTGCCAAAAATCATATAAAATAGCATGGAACAATAAACAAATTATAGATACGTTGGAGATGTATCACCCGCCGCCGTCGAGCCCCCGACCCCCACCGCGCCCCGCCGCCCGCCCGGCCGCCACCACGCCCCGCCGCCCGACCCGGCCTGCTCCTGAGCCCCACCGCACCGCACCGCCCCAAGCCCCACCGCCTCGCCGCCCGCCTGCCCCCACCGCACCTCGCTGCCCTGCCGCCTGCTCCCGACCCCACCGCCTCCCGCCAAGATCGGCGCCGCCTCGCCTGCCACGACGCGCCTCCTGGCGGCCGCCCGAGCCACGCCGTGAGGAATGCGGGCGCTGCGTCTGCCTCATTGGTGCTACCACTGCACGAACTCGTGCCAAACTCGAGATTTGTTTCTTTACTATACATGCACACAACGATTTAATGGACATTGTAATCTCAACATGTGATGGGGAGCTCTAAATTTGAATTTGAAACTTATAAAATGAAAAGATTCAAAAAAATAAAATGGGAGAGAGGGAGTATATTGTAGGATGTGTCTCATAGGAAACAAGACCCCTGGTTTGTCACCGCGAAGATGCGGTTAGAAAGGAGCACAGCGTCTTCGTACTCGTACGGCAACAAATCGGCTGCAGACAGCATGGTCCACCTTTGACCGCCATGTGCAAGGTTCGTGCTATCTTATTCAATCTCACCGTGGTTCCATCGTACCACTTCATGTGGTGGCTCGTTGCATGGCTAATCCCAATGTTGGACAAAGGTTCTACGGGAACGGTGTCACCGTTGTAAATGTTGTGCAAATTGATGTTGGTACCCTCCCATACATATGCAAGCCAATCTCCACTCGCACCGAGCCTAACCTGTGAAACAGTGGGCAGGGACAGAATTAGGAAATTGACACGGAAGTTGTCTTTAGAATGCATTTACTACGTGATCAAACTCATCTTACCTGCTCATTGGAAGAAATCCGAGTAGCCCTCAACGTCGACATCTCAAGGGGCGTCAACTTGCAACTACGACCACGCCGCGCTAGAGAGACCCCCAAGGAAACATCCTCGTGCGTTCCACGGAACATCAAGATGCATTTGTATGAGTAGTTTATCTTGTGAGAGAAAAGGATGAATGAGGGAAGGCCTCTAGAGATAGAGATAGACACTACTTCTACCAATGTGCTGGCCCGTGCGTTGCAATGGATCCAATTAGAATAATACTTGTTCATGTGC
Organism: Aegilops bicornis; assembly: GCA_021605145.1. Lineage (NCBI taxonomy): Eukaryota > Viridiplantae > Streptophyta > Magnoliopsida > Poales > Poaceae > Aegilops > Aegilops bicornis. Next base: position 769,792,894 of record CM038675.1, read on the forward strand.
TTGAAATATAAACACTCTAGTTTTGATATACATGTGTCAGCAGACATGACAGCTTGTCCATGGAAGTTGAACCACGACGACCATCACGTTTCTTTTTTCTACCACTACCACACCCACACGCGATTCCCACGACGCCGCTCCAACCCTACCTGTAAGCACGACGTCCCCCGACGTGGACATGGATCCTCTGACGTGGCTATCACTGCCTTACCCTGCCTTTCCTTCGCTGACTGGTGGGACCCACACTTAGGGGTCCCACATGTCAGTGATAGACTGGTAGGATTATTCACGTCAGGGGATCCTCATCCCCCCGACGTGCGCCTCATCCCTCTCGGCCCCATCGCTCCTCTGCCTTTGTGTGCATGACATGCGGGCCAGCTGAACTGCGGCGACCATCAACTTTATACCACAGCCACACCCGATTGGGCTGATGCACTGCTCATTGCTGTGCTCCGATCCGTACTCCCGCACCATCGAATTTTCATCCAGCGGCTGTGACACATTTCGTCCCGGGCATCAATCCTCAGCTGGAGTACTTCTATACTATAGGTAGTACCCGCTGGTGTGGCCATCTACGCCTCATAACGCCCCGACGCCCAGCTGTGGCACCCTCGCCACGGCCACACCACCACCGGCCGGTTCATCTCGAACGAGTGAGTCGCGAACCACACCACCACCATGAGAATGACATGTGGGCCAACCGCATTTAAGGTCCGCATGTCATTGACTCATAGGTCGGGAACTAAGCCATCAAGTTCGGGTCCCGTGGGCCCCGAGAGGAAATGTAACTCTGCGGCGGGCCTTGTGGTGCTCCCCGATCTGAGCTCGTGCCAAACCCGGAATTTGTTTCTTACTACTACCAACAGCTAGTAAGGTACACGTGCATTGCACGCATGAGATTCTGGTAGTTTGTGCATTATGCTTCTACATGTGGGGTCTTCTAGATTCTACATGTGGCAAAATCTGGTGGAATGTAGATGATATCCAACGGCCAGTAGTGCTCGGATTTGCCATCTTTGTACCGTCGGATTGGCTTCATCCGACGACTAACTTTCAAAGTTAGAGCATGATTGGTTTGATGCCAAAAGTTGGCATGTCAATATTTTAAAAATGCCAAATGTTGGCTAGTGATTGGTTGGCTACCAACTTTTCTTCTCAACCTCACAAAAAGTTGCCAACATTTGGCAAATTTTGATTTTTCCAAATGTTGGCTTGCCAAATATTGCCAATGCCAATTATTGGCATCAAACCAATTATGTTCGCACACTATATAGGGGTATAGATGTTTGGTTTGCAGCCTAAGGTTGCCACGCCTAAGCTTAGGCGTGCCACAAGTGTGTTTGGTTGCGTTATCATCTCAGCATAGTTGTTCCCTCTTCATGCATGCTCAACTCAACACCCCTCTTCATGTATGCTCTCTTCATGCATGCTTCTAGTGTATTTGTGCTAATCTAGTGTGGACTCATGAACCCTCCATACACTCTACTAAACACCCAAAAGAGGGTCGAGAAGGGAACTCTTGGGATCATGCACCCTTCATACAACCTACCAAACACACCAGGCATGTGTTTGGTTCATTGCTACACTTGTGGCTTGCCACACTTTTCTAGCTACATGGTCCACATGTCATAGACTCAACTTCTTGCCAAATCTTGCCACACTTGTGGTGGCCATTTTGTTAGCCACATCTTTTGTGGAAGACACACTTTGCCTAAGCTTAGTTGTGTCAAAGTTAGTCATGAATGAAGTTCAACCATGGAGTCTTCTAGATTCTACATGTGGCAGAATCTGGTGGAATGTAGATGATATCCAACGGCCAGTAGTGCTCGGATTTGCCATCTTTGTACCGTCGGATTGGCTTCATCCAACGACCAACTTTCAAAGTTATTCACACACTATATAGGGGGTATAGATATAGATGTGTCGGCCTGTTGCAATGGATCCGAAGTATATCTGTTTAGTGGAGTGCACTCTAAACACATTGTCTATTTATTTTTCTCTAACCTTTCGTAGCCATGCAACCAAGCCACATAAGCTTCATGGGTGCCCTCCACATCATATTATTCATACTACGTTGACTAAAAAAGATAAATCACCCAAAACAAGATCTTCACCTTTTTTGTTCCTACTATGTTGTGTCGTGCACGTACCTACTAGTTGTATAGTAGTAGTACTAGTTGTATAGTACAAACTTGGTACTAGTAGGAGTAGAGTAGTACTGAGTGCTCCTACTCTATCAACGAGCCCCATCCGACACCAAATTTCTTGGCTTCCGTGCTACAGCTAGATCTTCCCCTTGTTTCTGTTTTCCAACCCGTCGGCGGGCGGGGTGCGGTTTGCCAATAGTCGGTTTGCTCAACGGCGGTACCACATGAAAATGAAAATGCTAGGCAACACGCCTTCCCTAAGCTATGTGTCGTGCCAGACGGGCCGTGTAGTACTCCCGATTCCCGGGCGTGTGTGGGAGTGCGATTTAACGCCGATGTGCCTTTTCCTTTACTAGCAATGTGCACATGCTATGCACGGATCCAAAGTAGTAGAATAGTAGTACTTGTTCACAAACTTGAAAGAAATCACTCTTGTTTTGATATACTCCTAATATATTACTCCCTTCATTCCTAAATATTTGTCTTTTTAGAGATTTCAAATGGACTATCACATACGGATTATATAGACATATTTTGAAGTGTAGATTCACTCATTTTGCTCCGTATGTAGTCACTTATTGAAATCTCTAGAAAGAAAAATATTTAGGAACGGAGGGAGTACTTTTCACTCAAAATATATTTCTCAGGTTGTTTTGATGAGGTGAGGGAGGGATGTGGTTGCTTTCAAGATAATAAGGTTTTTTTTGCAAATTAGAGCAGAGAAGAGGGCTATTGTTGCAAAAATGCCACAACTTACCTCACAGCCGTTAGATGCATATCTAATGGTCAAAAATGATGGATGGCAGACACACCACCATCACCAACTGAGTATTTTATAGGAGTAGGAGTAGAGAAACATGTATAAATGTGACATTTTGGTTCTGCTCCTTGTCACGATCGATAGATAGAAATAATGATTGGAAACACTAGGGCGGGGCCATTTCCGCCAGATAAGCAGGGTACGTAGTAGCTAGGTTGGCGCATCGTCGGTTTGGTCACACGCGGTCCGACATGTTCTAGTGTTTCTAGCAAGATGCCCGCGCGTTGCACGAAGCTGATGGAAAATGTAAGCACAACTTATAAATTGATGGATGGAGTACTAGTTACGGTGATGCGTATAATTAAGCAAAGGGATCACACATGTCGGTATTGACTGGAACGAGAGTGCAACAACACAATAAGAATTAAGGCCACGATGATGATGCGATCGCAGTGGTGGTTACAGAAGGCAAGAACAAAGATGCATCCATCAACGTACGACCTCCTCCTGTCAACTTAGTGCGTCGGGCCACCGACCGGCGGCTAGGGAGCGGCGGCTTTTGTGGCGAGGTCGAGGTGCTTCTCAGCAAAGGCATCCAAGGCTTCCAGCCGACTGAGGAAGGCCAATGTCGTAGCGTCCTCACTGGCCTCGTAGATACCTATGTACACGATTTGCTCGTACACGTGGATGTGTAGGTCGACGAATTCTTGCAGGGCGATGCGCCTCGCGGCGAGCGCGACCTCCAGGTGGACATTCTTCGTGGCGTCGTGGCGATCCTGAGGCCACCTGCTTGAAAGAGGTTCTGGACATGGAGGCCGATTAGGGTGGTAGGCAATGTGGAGCCCGGGCGCGCGGGCTGGAGGAGTACGGCGATGTCGTCCGTGAGCTTCTTGAAGACGGTGAACTTGTTGGTGGTGGCAACGATCATCTGGTCCAACTGAGAGTCGTAGTTGGCATTGACGGCGGCCATCCACCAGCCGGTCTCCAACACCGTCTGGAGACGATCCTCGGTGCCATGCCGCAGGGCGACGTCGTGGACCATCTGGCGCAGCCGCTAGCCGCTCGCGCGCATCGCCGCCATGGGTCTAGGGTGAGATCTTTTGCGCTTAGTGTAGGTGCTTAGGCAAATGCTTAGGTGCGTACGATGTGGTAGATGCATTGGAATGGAGGGGCGCCTTTATATGAGGGCAAACTGTGTTGCATTCACATCGTGCAGCCTCTTTTCCCGGTCCTCCTCCCATTACTTCCGACATGCATTAATTGAAGGAGGATGCATTGGCCGTTCAACATTTCGGGAACCGCTACTCCCTCCCTCGTCTGCATTAAAGCCGTATCGGGAACTGCGCCGCCCGCTGTCAAATCGAATAGTACTGCGCCGCCCGCTGCACGCCCGGCTGAACACGCCTCCTCGCCTCCATCAAACCCCTCCGTTAAACCCGCATGCAAACCGAGAAACCTACTCCGGCCACACGTCCGTTCATGAGCGGGCCAGAATTAAACGCAACACCGGCCGAGCTCCTCCCGTCCGTCCTTAGTTTAAACGAGGCCAGAAGCCGGCCAAGCTCCTACCGTCCGCCCTCTATTTACATGAGGCCAGACAGACATCGGGCAAGAATTGCACCCCTCCGCCGCTCCCCCATCTCCTCCTTCACCATTTTCTCCACTCTTCCGATGGTTTCCGAGGAGCCGTTCTCCGGCATATTACCCGGCTGGGTGGACCACCGAGCCTTCAGGATACGGGCGAGGCCGCTCGATGCTTCACCAAATCGCTTGGCCCAAGGGAGCCAGTTGCCGCCCCAAGCAGGCGCGTGGTTCAGCAACGTGCTGCTCCAGTTCAGCTCGATGAGGAGTGGCGAGTTGCTCCATGCTGGCACGGCGGAGAGCACACCGGTACGGGCATCGTCATTGCCGCGTCGTACCGCGCCACCAGTGTCTGCGGTGCCACACTTCCCATGTATGTGGGTGCGCCTCCCGTGCCTGCGGCAGCGCCATGCAGGCAGAGACAGAAGCTAGGTGCGTGGAGAGCGACGAGTCGGTGGCCAGCTTCTCTGTGTCTGCCGCCATCATCGAGGAGAAGTAGAACACGGGAGGCCGCCGCCACTTGGGTCCCATGAAGGCCACCACCGAGGCGACGACTGCGCATTCAGGTGGTTTCTTTGCTTCTTCGTCTCTTCTGAGGACCTTCGTCGACCCCGCAAGTGTCTGCCGGACATGAGGAAGACAAAGGGATCCGCGGGCGGCCATTTAGATTATGTACTCCCTCTCCAGCTGGTGGGAAATATTTGTTCTAAGAATGGATAAATTGTATGTATCTATAACTAAAATAAGTCTAGATACATCCATTTCTAGGACAAGTATTTACGGACGGAGGGAGTATTAATTATACCAAGAGAGCCGGATTGGCACCGCTTAGTTCATATAAATGTAATGAAATCCATCATGTTTATATGAAGATCTGGCTTTTTTATACGAAATCCTTCATGCTTATATGAAATCAGTCCGTGTTTGCACGAATTTCATCTGGTTGGTTAGAGTTGTGAAAATGTATGCCGCTGACGTTTGATGTCATCCTCCGCAGAAGGAAGCGGGAGGAAATTTGCCGGCCGTCGTTGGAGATACTCTTATGCTGGAAATAATAGAGTGACATCTAATCCATTTGAGTTAATTGCATGTATGATTGTCCCTCTATAAAATGTTAATTGCATGTACAGTGTACACGTGACTTGCAGGGTGGCTACAGCTTCGTACAGAAACTTAAAAAGAAACAAGTCCATCCTTAATCTTGTATTCTAAGTACTCTGTGGGTTCCATTGTCAGTAAAGTAGCAAAAGAAGTATATATTAAATAAGTAATATATAATATAAAAATCTAAAGTTAAAGACAGAATTCGAACTCATGTCATCGCGTTGCGAGCATCCGGCGCTAACCAGTCCAGCACATTTTTGTTGTAGACCATGCTGGAGATATATCTCCATGTCTACTCTTATACTTCATCCGTTCCTAAATATTTGTCTTTTTCAGATTTCAAATGGACTACCACATATGGATGTGTATGTAGACATATTCTAGAGTGTAGATTCACTCATTTTTCTCCATATGTAGTCACTTGTTGAAATCTCTAAAAAGACAAATATTTAGGAACGGAGGGAGTAGAAAACAGAGTTGGTGACGATGGTGTGCGTGCCATCCTGCAATATAGGCCGTCAGATTTATATCTAACGGATAGGAAGGAAACTATGGCAATTTTGCAAAAATATACCCACACCCCTCTCCACGTTCGCAAATACGGCCTTCCCTCGTTCATCCTTTTCTCTCACAAGATAAACTACTCATACAAATGCATATTGATGTTCCGTGCAACGCACGGGCATCTAGCTAGTTTCTTTTAAAATAGTTATTGCGATAATTGGGTTGAAGTGATATATTTTATGTCTGCCCCGAATGATTTCAGATTCACTAGTAGTAACAAAGAAAATGTTGCCTTGTTAATTAACGGAAAACAGGGTGAAAACTATCACATGAGGTTGGTAAAAACGAGGCACACTGGGTTCAGCGTCATCATCGTCACTACAGTTGTGCGCGCGCGAGAAGTCTACATATCGAGGGGGCTACTGAGCGAGGCACAGAGACACAATGTTCGAGAGAGAAACCAATTGACAGATTAAGATTAGATTGAGCTGTCACCCTTCTGCTGTCATTGTTGGGGTGGGGGGAGGGGGAGGGAGAGAAAGAGTATCAAGAGCATGCGGGGTAGGCACAGAGGCACAACTAGAGAGAGAGAGAGAGAGAGATTGTGTGTGTGTTTGAAAGAGGAGTAGATAGATTACTATCAAGATCGAGGTGCCGCCCTACTCCTTCAGTGTCGGGTAGTGTGTGTGGGTGTGTGTGTGTGTTTGAGAGAGAAGCCAGTCGATAGATTAGTATCAAGATCGAGGTGTCACCCTACTCCTTCGGTGTTGGGAAGTGTGTGTGTGTGGGTGTGTGGGTGTGTGGGTGTGTGTGGGGCAGTGACACTTACATATCCCTACTCTTATAAAAACAGAGTTGGTGATGATGGTGTTCCTGCCATCCTGCAATATAGGCCATCGGATTTATATCCGACGGATAGGAAGGAAACTGTGGCAATTTTGCAAAAAAGATACCCACACCCCTCTCCGCATTTGCAAATAAGGCATTCCCTCGTTCATCCTTTTCTCCCACAAGATAAACTACTCATACAAATGCATCTTGATGTTCTATGCAATGCATGGGCATCTTGATAGTAAGGAGAAGGAGTTTGTGTGACACATATCTAGCTATATTAAGGGATAGGTAGATAGCATTTGTGCGAGGCATACTTAAAGCATCACGAAGATAAAAAAAATTGTATGCATGCAAGTGCCCTGAAAAAATGAAGCAAGAAAATATGTGTGTGTGCGTGTGTGCGCGCATGTGTGTGTGTGTGTGTGTGTGTGAGGGAGGGAGGGAGAGAGAGAGAGAGAGAGCGAAATCTCAAAACAAAAGGTGCTCTGCTGGAATCCCATTGTATGTATTCATATGGTTCCGGAACTCGAGTTAACCTTAGGCATATGTGTGAGAGACATTATTATACTTTGAGACATTAGTGGCTGTGGGTGGGCGGAATTAAAGGGGTGGGTGTGTTCGATAGAGAGAGCGTGTGTGTTTCTGTGTGAGAGACTTGTAGGATGGGGTAGACAGATGAATTCTAACCTTGACGGAGGGAGAGAAATACACGAAGTGCACGTGTGTGATTCCGATGCCCACAGGGAAATGAGATATGTATGCATGTGAGAGAGATTGCACAATTCATTCATGTATCACTATCTAGCGATCGTGGACATGCATCGCTTGAACATAAATCAATATCTACTTCTTATCGTGGCCAAAGGTACAATATCGATTCAACACTATAAAGATTGGACACTCACATATCACATTTTTTCTATTTAAATAAACCTTTTCAGTTGTGTGTGCGATTCTGATGATGTTTCTTCAAACTACCAATGTAGCTATCATGTACATGCACCATTGTTACTCTTGCATTCAAAATCATTAGTCTTGGATGATTTAAGGTTCTATTATGAAGTAATATATGTAATATTCATATATGAATTAAATGGGTACACAATTTATGAAATGGAGGCTATGTAATCATATGAGGTAACACTTTTAAGTAGCGGACTACAATATCCATTTCTTTTTGTGCGCCTCTACACTAACACGTCAATGCATTATGTTTAAAGTAAATAACCAATTGCACTAAATTATCTATTTACACGAGAAATACATAGGCTGAGCGTTTGATCCCTTTTTTGTGAACGCGCCACTACACCGGTACGATTGGCCGCGCCCGTGTGAACGTCCAAGTTATCGGCGCATCATCCCGAGTTATTGTCTTTTTTCCTGGGGTGGACTTCACACCATTTATTAATCACGACGCGTGCCCCATGTACACAGTCTCAAGCATGACCTTCCCGCTAGCACGGTCCAAAATTAGTTGAAACTGGATACGAAACGATCCTGGGCGGCAAAATCTCCCGCCTCCTTCTAAAATTTCCGCCACCTTAGTCTTTAGCATGCGAAATTCCCCTTTTGTCCTTGGTGCACGGAGACCAACAGTTACAATACTGCCCTCATCTACATAATAGGCCGGGGCTGCTTTGGTAACTTCCGGTTCCCCCACTACACGGCACCCCCATTTCCTCTCACCTCCCGCAAAAACGACTAACTCCACAGTAACAGAGCATCTCACATCACGCCGTCCGTACTTCATCGGGCTTTCTCCCCTCCCCTCTCGAAACCCTAGACTGCTCATCCACCGGCGTACCAGATCCCATTCACTACTAGCGGCGTCCACCTCGCCGGATCTGCTTCTGCGGCCGCATCTACCCCTCCCACCTCCCCTAGAAACAAGTAGACTGCACATCCACCACTGTACCACAGCCCATTCAGTGCCGGCCTTGTCCACAGCGCCGGATCTGCTTCGCCGGTACTCTCGTCAACCGCAGCGCATCTGAAGTGGCTCTTTCATACTCCCCATTGGAGATTCTTCGTCCACACCCCCTCCGCGGAGCCGCCCCACCGACGCCCCCGTCGACAGCCTTTGATCCTTTTCGCCGACACCTTCCTCAACCCTACCGGAGCCGCTTCACCGACACCATCGTCAACCCCACCGGATTAGCTTCGCCTATACCATTTTCAACCCTGCTGGGGGCGCTTTGCCAACTCACAAGTCAAAGGCTTCAGATCCGCTTCCTTGCACCCTCATCCAACCTATCGAAGCAGCTTCTGACGCCCCGTCCACGGCCGCAGATCCGCATCATCGGCACCATCCTTAACCCAACCACCGGAGCAGCTTCACCTACGCCCTCATCCACGGCCACAGATCCGCTTCGCCCACACCATAGTCCACCCTACCGAAGCCGCTCCATAAACACCCTACTCGACGGTTCTAGATCTCCTTACCGGACCCCGACAGCCAGCGCAGCGTCATCACCCTTGACGTTTCTAATCTGATTCCCACCGTCTGGCAAGATGCCAAGCACCCGCCACGACCTATGTACTTGTCACCTTTAAACCCGTCCAACATCACCTGCCCGATGTACTTCAAATATACTAACAGGTCGCTGTTAGCTGCTATGCAGCTGGTAAAAACTACAAGGACGATGTTTCTTCTGGATCTAATAGCTTGGCCAACCAAGATCCTGGACGGAGGCATTGCTATGATCTTGTAAGCATGTCTCTCTCTCTTGTATTATTCTGTGCCTGCCAGCGTGCTTTGCTAGGATTTTCGACCAGTAATCCCTTTGTGTAGATAATGATTTCTACTACTGGCTACTAAATTAGATATGTAGATGTCATACATGATACTACCTCGTACCTCCGTTCCTAAATATAAGTCTTTTTAGAGATTCCACTATAGGCTACATACGGAGCAAAATGAGTGAATCTACACTCGAAAATGCATCTATATACATATGTATGTGGTCCATACTAGAATCTCTACATAGACATATATTTAGGAACAGAGGCAGTACATTACACAAAATCGTAGGTGGCATGTAGGAATTCAAGTGCACTACATTAGGCTCCCTTAGAGTGCATGCTAGTCTAGCACACAGAGTCATGGCTAGTTTGTGCTACGCACACAATCATTAATTGGTGGTCTAAATATGCGCAAGGGATATGCAATGTATTATCATGTAGAGATGTCTGAAATTAGCCGTATCAACTTGCAGATAGGGTTACACAATGAAAAAGTACAAGATGTATGTGGCAATTTCATGGAACATCGCAAAAAAGGAGAGCCAGCGGTGAGCCTATACAAGGTGTTATGGTACGTCACTCCTCCATTGCAATCATCGTGACATGTTATTTGTATGTCAGTTCTATTGGCCAAGTTTCTTAGGGACAGTTATTACGAGTTATCCTAAGAAAATAAGCATCTGTGAATATAAGCTCCATGTAATAAGCCAATCAGTTCTTTTCATTGCGTTTTCAGCTTATCTTTGGTATGATCAGTGAAAAGTCTAGATTGCATTATATTTTTTTCATTTTGCTGCCCATATGAAAATTATTTTGACTTGCAAACATCACAAATTGAACCCAGTGCAGTAATTAATATTATAGGAAAACAGACCATCACTATTTGCCCAAAATGCAAATACAAAGATACCATCTACTTGGCACAATCTACTTTGGTCAATGTTTTCCATAGAGATCCCATTGCCTAATTTAAACGAAGAACGCATGACCCACATTTAAATGAAGAACAATTATTTATTGAAATTCGATGGTCCAAGTGGCTGGTTATTATCATATAGCAGCACCACTTGAAAGCATCATATAGCAGCAGCAGCTCATAGCAACTCATCATACAAAGAAAGAAAGAAAGGTGCAATTCATCATATACCAGCAGCAGCTCATAGCAATTCATCATATAGCAGTAGCAAGAGCAGCTCATAGCAATTCATCATATAGCAGGAGCAGGAGCAGCTCATAGCAATTCATCATATAGCAACAGCAGGAGCAGCTCATAGTAATTCATCATATAGCAGCAGCAGGAGCAGCTCATAGCAATTCATCATACATTAGCAGGAGCAGCTCATAGCAATTCATCAATACATCAGCAGCAGGAGTAGCTTATAGCAACTCATCATATAGCAGCCGCAGCTCATAGCAATTCATCATATAGCAGCAGCAGCAGCTCATAGCAATTCATCATATAGCAGCAACAACTCATAGCAATTCATCATATAGCAGTAGCAGGAGCAGCTCATAGCAATGCATCATATAGCAGCTCATAGTAATTCATCGTATAGTGTATCAGAATGAAAATTTGGCAAAAAATCAGAGGAGATCCTCACCTTGTTGGATGAGATCATCCTTCAACAGCACCTCAAGGCCACGTCTGGGAGGTGGGGAGGGGCAATAAGGTGCCTTCTGCCGCAGTGTGGCATTAGCCGTAGTTGTGCAGCGCCTGCCGGAGTAGTGCGTTGGTTGAACCACAATGGAGCTGCTGCTGGAGACCATGAGAATGAGGGGCGGCGCCAGAGGGAGGAGCAGCCAGGGAGATTTGCCCCTACCCGCCGGCCATGTAGCCTAGCTGGACAGAGCATCGTCGAGGACCAGACCATATGGGACCAGTGGCGACGGCTCGCTGGAGGAACCCTAGTGCTGCCTGCAGGGGATCGAGGTAGAGGGAAAGGGGAGAGGAGATGCAAGCGGGCAGGGCAATGAACGCTTGCGTGTTTGTTTTTACTTGAGGGTGAGGTGTGACGTGGGCGTCGTGATTGCATTTTGAGTGTAATATAGGCAGACAACAGAGTCATTTCACTATTCTCCTTCCCTTCAATTTTTAGTGAGGTTCTACCCGAAACACCCCCCTCCAAAGAGAAATTAGTTAAGCCCAAGCCCATAACTCAAAAATGACTTCTTTACATCTTTTATGGCTTATTTTGACAATAAGCCCTGAAAATGCGGAATAGAACTGGCCCTTAACCTGCAATTCAATTGTGCGTGCAAAGATGAATCACTCCTCACTGCTATAGTGTACATTTAGGCATCATCATACATGGCATAACCTAATACATGTGCATTCCATTGTAGAATCTGGAATATGCAATGTTTATGTTAGTTCATACGTTGCACATGATGTTTCAATGCCCCTTAAATCTGGTCAGTCAAGTGATGGTCCTTAAGCCTCCTTCTTTGCTTCTTTTCTTGATATGTAAGATTTTCTCACACATTTGTCCAATTGCTTGTTTGCATCAGCCAGCCATACTAGGACTGCTTGCTTTTATTACTTGATGTTCTTGACCAAACACTCTAACAGAGCTTGTCAATGATTTAAACACTAAGGGCTGCTGTAGTGGGGCCTTTTCTAACTCATATGTGACATAAAGGTTTGGCTGTACACTAAAGTAGGCTCTCCAAGAGTACCTGGAGATCTAGTTCGAAGGTATGCCTAGTTTTTACATAGTGTAAACATAGTAAATGCTCATTTCATTGTTTGCAAGTGCAAGAGATGTGGCATGTTTCATTATGTGGTGTTGTTTTGTTATAATCTCATCCTTTTGTGTTCACTGCAGTGAAAAGTATGCATATTTATCTTCCAAGGAGACGAGTAACTAGTTTGTGTCACCTTGCAGAGGGGGTGCAATGAAGATAAGATTGATGTTCCAAGTACAAGATGTTAGGAAGGAGCCTTGCAAGAGAAGTAGGAGCTGCGCTGAGCCTCTTCAACCTATTAAGGTAAGTCACTGTATCCAACTCATAGTTCAATTCCTTGTTTGTTTCAGGCATAGTTAATTTGCTCTTTTCAATTGCTTTATGTGTCCTCAGTTAATGAGATGCCCAAAGAATGATGCCTGATGTTGGGTACTTGTATAACTATTAGTTGACATAATTAAAGGCCTTACCATTTAATTACTCTGCCGAAGTGCGCCTGAAGCTTTGAAGTCTATTAACCAACTATTATTGCATGAGGCTCACAATCTAGTTTATACTAGGCCAACGATTGCATAGCTTTGCTTCATGTAGTATGTTTGTATGAAACCCTCTGCTATTCATTATGCTCCCTAAGACTTTAACTGAGCTACAGAATGGCCAACTGCTTGCTTACTTCTATGCAACGTGCTGTCTAAATTTGTAAATTGACTGTGTTTTGGATTGGGCCCCAACATCATGCTCCTCTGGTGAGCTAAGAGAGATTTCTGTATGTAGGCTGCACAGACTACCTTTTTTATAATTTTTAAAATATCACCTGCTTATGCTTCATGACGTGTAATATTATTGTTAGTCCTGTTTTGCCATGTACAAAATAGTTTGTCTTGCTCGCTTCACTAATGTAACTATATTTTTGCCCAAGTCATGTGTACTTACAGAAACATTTCAGGATGAAGTGACATCAACACAATGATCTACGGGCAGTGCGGCATGGCCGTTACCGAATGATTATGGATTGGAATTGGAATGTGCTGATGTTCTCGAGCATCAACTAGAGGTGGCAAGACAACGTGTACATGATTCTCAACGTACAATCAACAAGTTGAGACTGGACATGCAGGTATTAGATGTAGGAGTCAAAAAAAATGAAACAAGACACTGAGGTAACAACGAAGGAATTGGAGATTTTGCAGACTGAGTTTTGTGCTATCTAAATCCGGCCAATCCTATTTTATGAAGACATTATAGTTCAAATGGTAAGTTATGTTGATGCGCGTCAATGATGTATGAGCTGTATTTTCCCAGTGTATGTAATTTGCTGTTTGTGTATGCTTTATTATCACTGGTGCCGAACCATAACTCCGAGTGGGTATAATCGGCTGTAATTTCTTTATTGTATAGTGTAGGATTGTTCTACGTTTCTATGCCTTAGTCTCTTTATTGTATAGCGTATGTTTTTTAGAGGTGATAGTATCGAGTAGGATAATTCTTTGAATATGCTATATCGTTCAAACAGGGGTCAACTCGCCCAAACGTTGTAGTGACCATGGCCCTTCACAGGCCGTACAATCCATGGTCCATCTACGAGATGGACGGTCCATGGCCTTCTATGGTTGTCAGATCCGTGGGCCTTCTATGGGCTGTCGGACCCACGGGCCTTCTACCGGCTGTCGGATCCATGGGCCTTCTATGGGCCATCGGATCCATGGGCCTTTTATGGGCCGTCAGATCCATGGGCCTTCTATGGGCCGTCAGATAAATGGGCCTTCTATGGGTCGTCGGTTCAATGGGCCTTCTACGTCCCGTAGGATCCATGGGCTTTCTACGGGCCGTCTCATCTATGGGCCTTGTACGGGCCGTATAAGGAGCCGTAAACGGGCTAGAGTGGAAATCGTACGTTTTATGGGCTGACCATAACGGGCCGTTAATAGGCCGTATTTGATGATGCTATGAAAATGGCCCAACAGATTAGCAGGCCACAAACGAGCCGACTGTATCCAGGGGCTGAATTTGGCCCACAAGCAGAAAAGCCAGTAACAGGCCGTAAGTAACCGAATGCTGGAAATGAGCCCAAGAATAAATGGGCCCTGAGAAGGCCGAAAGGTAACACGGGCTGGAAACGACCCAATGGAATAATGGGCCGCTAATGGGTATAAAAGCGATACACTGTTCATTACGAGCCGGTTTCACCATGGAGCATCAATGGGCCAAGAGTTACAAAGGGGCTCATATGGGCCGAAATACATCATGCGCCATACATGGGCCGGAAGTTACAATGGGCTGGAATCATATTGGATGGCCCGGATGACGCTATTGGGCCTAATTCCGTTAGGCCGTAACGGGCCGTGAGTTAGTGGGCTATAAATGGGCTATATGCGAACATGCCGTTAACAGGCTTTCCATGGGTCGGCCCGCCACCTTTTGACCAAGTCAAACTGGGCGGCCTTTTCATAAGAATGGGCCTCTGTTGGGCCGTGCCACGTGTCGATGTATCATAGGCGCCTTGTGTCCAATGAGTGGATGACATATGTCCCAACGGTGAGCTTACACGTGTTTCCTCCAGCCAATGATGATTTTACACGTGGAAAATTCCCACTGGTCGAGGCTGTTAACGGGTTATCGGATCCAAAACCGGACCCGATAGCTTAACGGCATTCCGTTATGGTGGATGCCATGTGTCGGCCACCCTTGACGAAAGCACTTCTGTGACGCGTGATTTATTGTCATGGAAGTGGACACTTCCGTGATGATAATTTTGGTAATGTCATGGAACACTTCTACGAAAGCACATGTATGACTATCTTGATTCTGTCATAAAATCTTCATGGATATACATGCATGACAAAAAACGTGACCTACTGTGACAAACACGTATCATCACGGAAGTGTATTTTTTTTGTAGTGTCCCGAATTGTGCATCGGAGGATCAATGTTAACAAGGGAGCACTGCGGACACAATGTTTACCCAGGTTCGGGCCCTCTTAAGGGAGGTAAAACCCTACTTCCTGCTTGATTATATTCGACGAGTGTAGGGGTTATAAGAGTTGATCTACCTCGAGATCGTAATGGCTAAACCCTAGCTGTCTAGCCTATGAGAATTCTGATAGCCTCTACAGACTAAACCCTCTAGTTTATATACACACCGGAGGGATCTAGGATTATACAGAGTCGGTTTGCAGAGGAGGGAATAGTACATCCAGACACCAAACTTGCAGTCCACGATAAAGGTGTCCTACCCGGACACGGGATAGTCTTCGCTATTATCTTCACAGCCCATCGGTCCGCCCGCATAGAGTAGGCTGGTCACCCGAGGACCCCTAATCCAGGACTCCTCGGTAGCCCCGAACTTGCCTTCAATGACAACGTAGTATCCGCTTACGATTCGGCTTTGCAAGGTGGGTTCTTCTCCATACTTTGACCGATGATACCGCCTCGACCTTCACGTTCTGCCTTTAGTCGTCGCCTCGATTCCCCCGCGACGGGCGAATGCGAACGGTCCATAATAATAATTTTTTTACAGATATGCCCCTGACCACACAAGGACGACACTTATATAAAGAGGCTAGATCCCCAAATGGCATCTACATCGAGCGGAGAACATCAAGTCCAGCCATGAAAAAACCTCAAAATATGGTCAGCGCTCCTAGCTCTTCTTCGCGCCCTCAAGAGGGTGATCGGCAGAGCTTCTCAGTTCCTCATCTTCAGTTGAATCGACTCCAGAAGCAGGGGTATCCTCAATCGGCAATGACGTGCTAGCAGAAAATTTCCCCAATCACAACAAAGATGAAAGGGTGTGCTTCGTTTCGTTTCTTCTGCGAGGCTTAAGATTCCTGATCCACCCCTTCTCCAGGGGCCTGTTAGAATTCTACGGGATCCAGCTGCACAAGCTCACTCCAGGTTCTATTCTGCACATCTCGGGTTTTGTTGCTCTTTGTGAACTGTTTATGGGCTGCAAGGCACACTTTGAACTATGGAGAAAGTTCTTTTGCCTCGTTCCCCGTCATCAAGGGGGTTCCATATTTGAAGTGGGCGGCACCGAAGTATGGCGCATAGCCGGATCAGACTACCCTATTGGAACTCCCAAGGAGGTATCCCCAGAATAGTCTTCGGAATGGTTTTATATTGAGGACGTTCCCGTTCCAGACCCAGTTCGGTGCGGCCTCCCCGAATTCTCTAGTGCCCCTTTGAAGAAATGCCTCGATTGGCGTTCCCGGAGCCCCAAGAAAGAAGACAGTGCAGAAGTGAAGAGGTTGGCCAGCAAGGTCAGATTACTTGCTCATTCCGAGCTATCAATAGTTGAAGTCATGGCCATCGCAATAAAGCGATGTATTCAGCCTCTCCGGTCCAGAGTAACCCCTTTATGGTGCTACGACAGAGAGGACGACACATCCCATTACAGACGCAAGGGCCCAGATACTCCGGCCGAACTGGCTATAATCCTGGTCAATCTGTATAAGGGGGAGAAAGAAGACTTCCTCCGCTTAAACTGCCGAGAAGGCTATTCCATGTACAACCCCATTGAATGGGTAAGTTTTTGATTATCAGCATTGTTTTCCCTGTTTATCAAGGCATGCTAATCAAATACTTCTTGTTGTCTGAAAGCAGTCATGGAGGAAGATGATTGAGGACATTCATTGTCCCTCCCACAGCCAGAGGATCACGCCATGACAGAGACCTTGGATTCTGCGAGGATCCGGATATATACATAGAGTTTGATGATGGTGTATTTTATCAGGAGATCCTTAACGGTTTGGAAGTGGCTATTACGGCCGACTACCCCCGCCTTTAGCCCTTCTCCATTGTAAGTATTCAAAAGGCTTACTAAAAAGAGGTCCCTACTTGCACCTTATCCCTTATACTTAAAATGTACTTCATAGGATCGGCGCTCGGCAAGCTGCACTCCATCGAGAGCAGCCTCTTCACAGGGAAATCGTTCGAAACGAAAGGAAACCAGGAGCGCTGTAGAGCCCCCTCTATATTCAAACAGGTATGTTCATTGATATGTGCCTAAGCATGAGTTTGGATTGTTAATTTTTCCCTTCTACCTTTATTTCAGGAGGAGCACGCGGCAAATAGTGGGAAAACGCCCTGCTAGCCGAATGTCAGCTAATCCGGCACCGGACTCGTCAACCAGGACGAGGGTTGATGTAGTGCCAGATCCCCCCTCTCCTCATGAGGATTCGGATGACGTATCTATCATGAATTCCGAGGTGGAGAGCATGATGAATCATCGTTGATTGAAAGAGGCCATGCGCGCTCCAACTTTCTCTGAACAGGAATTTTCCGCACTCAGTTCCATGGATTCATATATCCAAGCCATCCGAGATGGACTTGCTGGAGTTACTCAACTGTTCTCAAAGGATATGCAGATAAATTCTATGCAAATAGATATATGCCAGTTCCCCCTGAGACTTGAAGCAGTGAGGCCAGCCAATTTAAGGATCGTATGACCAGCAGGTTCTCAAGGAGAAGAACAACGCGCTGTCCCAGGAGCTGAAAACAAACCACACAGAGATGAATGTCGTCACCATAGAACTTGCGGAGATGAAAAAGGCTGCAGTGACCACTGGTCAGAATAGCAAACTTGAGGAGGAAAAATACAAACAATCCAAAGAGATAAAGAGCTTAAAGGCTCTGTTATCTGCCGTGCAAAAAGAGAATATGAAGTTGAAAGGCGGCATATTCGGTATGACCTTTGGATCCATCAGAAAGACTCATATTATCCCATAATTCGGATTGTCACAACTCTGTTGCTACAGGTCTATTAACTGGTCGGCCTGAAGAGGAAGTATCTGGATTTCGAGGCAAAGTGCTTAAGGAACTGTCCATTGTGCATGAGCGGTCCTGGAAAGCCATGAGAAGTATGGCCAACACTTTATGGCCATCTGATACCCCTACGTAAAAGTATGGAGGGGTTGGCAAACCTATTCAAAGGTGCCCGGCACCGCTTTGAGCTATGGAAGGCGTCTGCATGTCGTGAAGGTGCACGAGAACTATGGGCGATGGTGAAAACATGCTACACCAAGCTTGATCCAAATCATATGGTCCGAGTGGGACCTCAGGGACCCAGTGGGAAAGAGATCCCGGTGAACTTGGTATATGACCAAGTAATGATAGCTGCGAAGTATTCGCAAGAAGACTGTAGTTTAGACAGTCTTATAGATGGTATAGATAAGGAGTAGTCATTTGATTCAATGTATCAATGTACTTCATTATCAACCTTATCTTCAAATTAACATGTAAAAATTTGTCATCGCAGGCCTTCGGCTTCAACCTCCGAAGCAAGAAGGTGGAGTGTTTCCGGATACCGTGTTGGAATGTAAGAACCATTCATTATGTCCAGAAACCAGGCAATCCGGCCATTTTGCTCAAAGAGATAAAAGTTTGTTCGGGGACTTATGCTATTTTACCTATCTCGTATATATATAGACACACACACACACAGATATATATATATATATATATATATATATATATATATATATATATATAAACACTATTCTGATCACGGGATCAGAATAGTATTCGATCACAACCTGAATCGCCTAAGTAACGCTACCGAACTTCCCTCAGACGTACCCGACCTTCGGGCTATCTTACATAACCGTGGCTTCTACCGCGAAGTTTTTCCGATCATTCCTGTTGTTTGTGATGTAAGTGTAATGTGGACACATTTTTAGAATCTAAATTCTTGTTTTGATTCGGAATCTAGCACGATGGCGGATTTGCTCTCGGTCGTGATGAACTTGTGTATGTTACAAGTTTAATGCATGTTGTGGATGTTGTCGAAGCTCTGGCACGATGGGGATTAGGTTTTGGTACAAGTTTGGAGCACAAATTATTGTTATTTCAAACAAATTTGAAATCGCATGTGTTCTTCATCCGCCTCGAGATGCGACTCGAGCTTCATTGATTTCTCGTTTTTCCTTAAAGTTTGCTCGCTGCTTTGCATACTTTACTGAAATTCAAGGCTTACTGATACGTCTCCAACGTATCTATAATTTTTGATTGCTTCATGTTATATTATATTTTGTTTTTAATGGGCTTTGTTATACACTTTTATATTATTTTTGGGACTAACCTATTAACCGGAGGCCCAGCCCAAATTGCTGTTTTTTTGCCTATTTCGGAGTTTCGCAGAAAAAGAATATCATACAGAGTCCAAATGGAATGAAACCTTCGGGAACGTGATTTTCGGAACAAACGTGATCCAGAGGACTTCGAGTCTACGTCAAGAAATCAACTAGGAGAGCACGAGGCAGCGGGGCGTGCCTACCCCCCTGGGCGCTTCCTCCACCCTTGTGGGGCCTATGTTGCTCCACTGACGTACTTCTTCCTCCTATATATACACCTACGTAACCCCAAACCAACAGAAGCATCCACGAAAACCTAATTCCACCGCCGCAACCTTACATGCCGTGAGAACACATCTTGGGGCCTTTTCCGGTGTCCTGCTGGAGGGGCATTGATCACGGAGGGCTTCTACATCAACACCATAGCCTCTCCGATGATGTGTGACTAGTTTACTCAGACCTTCGGGTCCATAGTTATTAGCTAGATGGCTTCTTCTCTCTCTTTGGATCTCAATACAAAGTTCTCCATGATTCTCGTGGAGATCTATTCGATGTAATCTTCTTTTGCGGTGTGTTTGTTGAGATCGATGAATTGTGAGTTTATGATCAAGTTTATCTATGAACAATATTTGAATCTTCTCTGGATTCTTTTATGTATGATTGGTTATCTTTGCAAGTCTCTTCGAATTATCAGTTTGGTTTGGCCTACTAGATTGATCTTTCTTGCAATGGGAGAAGTGCTTAGCTTTGGGTTCAATCTTGCGGTGTCATTTCCCAGTGATAGCAGGGGCAGCAAAGCACCTATTGTATTGTTGCCATCGAGGATAACAAGATGGGGTTAATATCATATTGCATGAGTTTATCCCTCTACATCATGTCATCTTACTTAAAGCATTACTCTCTTCTTTTGAACTTTATACTCTAGATGCATGCTGGATAGCGGTCGACGTGTGGACTAATAGTAGTAGATGCAGTGTAACGCCCTCGATGCGGCTATATCTCCCACTTGTCGAAGCACGACTTAGAGGCATAACCGCATTGAAAGCAATGTTGCAAATGAGGTAATCTTCACACAACTCATGTAATACATAAGGGAAAGAGATACATAGTTGGCTTACAATCGCCACTTCACACAATACATGAGTAAAGCATTACATCATACAGATACAATCAAGGTCCGACTACGGAACCAAAATAAAAGAAGACTACCCCAAATGCTACTGATCCCCGATCGTCCCAAGCTGGCTCCACTCTTGATCAACTGAAACGGAACAACACAATGAACATGATCTTCATCGAGCTCCTCCTTGAGCTCGGATGCGCCACCTGCAGTTTCATCGGCACTGCAAACTGGTTTTGGAAGTATCTGTGAGTCACGGGGACTCAAAGCAATCTCACACCGCGAGATCAAGACTATTTAAGCTTATGGGTAGGAGAAGGTAGTGAGGTGGAGCTGCAGCAAGCGACTAGCATATCTGGTGTCTAACATACGCAAATGAGAGCGAGAAGAGAAGGCAAAAGCACGGTCGAACAATTATGATCAAGAAATGATCCTAGAACAACCTACGCCAAACATAACTCCAACACCGTGTTCACTTCCCGGA
Source organism: Aegilops bicornis (assembly GCA_021605145.1). Taxonomy (NCBI): domain Eukaryota; kingdom Viridiplantae; phylum Streptophyta; class Magnoliopsida; order Poales; family Poaceae; genus Aegilops; species Aegilops bicornis. The sequence goes on from CM038675.1 coordinate 769,813,925, forward strand.
CTCCGCCGAGAAGAGACCATCACGGTTACACACGCGGTTGGTGTATTTTAATTAAGATCAACTTTGGGTTTTCTACAACCGGACATTAACAAATTCCCATCTACCTCATAACCGCGGGCACGGCTTTCGAAAGATAATACCCTGCAGGGGTGTCCCAACTTAGCCCATGATAAGCTCTCGCGATCAACGAAGGATATTCCTTCTCCCCGGGAAGACCCGATCAGTCTCGGAATCCCGGCTACAAGACATTTCAGCAATAAAACAAGACCAAAAAGCCGCCCGATGTGCCGACAAATCCCGATAGGAGTCGACGTACCTCGTTCTCGTGGCACACCAGATAAGTCAAGCTACGAGTAAAACCAAGCCTCGAAGTTTCCCGTGGTGGCCTGCAGTCTGCTCGGTTCGGACCAACACTGAGGAGCACCGCCCGGGGGCTAAAATAAAGATGACCCTTGAGTCTGCAGAACCCAAGGGAAGGGGTATATGTGGTAGGTAGTCAAATGGTAAAACCAAAGTTGGGCCTTGGTGGAGGAGTCTTATTCAAAGCGAACTGTCAAGGGGGTCCCATAAATCACCCAACCGCGTTAGGGACGCAAAATCCGGGAACATAATACCGATATGACGGAAACTAGGGCGGCAAGAGTGGAACAAAACACCAGGCATAAGGCCGAGCCTTCCACCCTTTACCAAGTATATAGATGCATTAACTAAATAAGATATATTGTGATATCCCAACAAGTAAACATGTCCCAACAAGGAACAACATCTCCATGTTCCAACAAGGAACAAACTTCATCTTCACCTGCGACTAACAACGCTATAAGAGGGGCTGAGCAAAGCGGTAACATAGCCAAACAACGGTTTGCTAGGAAAGGATGGTTAGAGGTTTGACATGGCAATATGGGTGGCATGATATAGCAAGTGGTAGGCATCGTAGCATAGGCATACCAAAAGAGCGAGCATCTAGCAAGCAAAGATAGAAGTGATTTCGAGGGTATGGTCATCTTGCCTGAGATCCCGCAAGGAAGAAGAATGAGTCCATGAAGAACATAAAAGGATGTAGACGAACGAATCCTCACAACTCCGGAACGGAACCGAAGCTAGCGAGAGAAGAAAACCGGAAAGAAGCTAACAACATGGTAAACACACAAGCATAAACATGTCATGATGCACAAACAAGTATGATGCATGTCCGGTTTAATGAGGCATGGCATGGCAATATGCACAAACAACACTACAAGTTAAGTGGAGCTCAATATGCAACAAGTTGCATATTGACGAAACACCACATCAACTATTTAGTTCAATCTTGTTTAGGTACTCAACAATATTAAATGTTATTAAACATGGCAAGAGATGAAGCATAATTAAACTAACTATTTAGGCAAGTTTAAGTGAGGCCGGAAATAACAAACAACAATTCCGGAAAAATCCCCATATGTCATTTAGCAATTTTAATGCAAACAACAATTTTAAACATTGAAATGTTGTTAACATGATGCGGATGACATAAACAAGTTTTATGCAATTTTTATGCAAATGTTGACATGAGCATGTTATGAAGCATTTGGTCACCATGACGGAACGAAAGGGGTGCCACGGCAACGACAACGGAAATGGTGCCACGGCAACATTTCGATGATCCAACAACTCATTGAGATGCCGGTGCAAAAGAGCAAGTGTGCGGATGTGCAGAACATGCAAAAGATGGTGGGGTGATCCCAGATACCGGGTGTCCCACATGAAGGTGGCATGGCAAACGAGGAATGTGCATAGACAATTCGATCACGGTGCAAAACTCGAGCATCTCATACAACACACAAGCATTCGTTCACGGGCGGTCGTCTCGGGGTTATACGTTCGAAGCAGGCATTTTTGGGGCGGATCGAAATCGGTGCAATAAAGAGGAAGTAGGCGTTCTCGCAATGGTCGTGGTGGAAGTAGTTGTACACGTTCGTTTCGAAGAGGCACTTGACGAATCCAACATCTTCAGGGCGATCGTAGTGGAAGTAGTGGTACACGTCTCGAAGAGGGACTTGACGCGTCCGATGTCTCCGGGGTCGACGGTTGTGGTACACGGTCATCGTGGTACTTGGCGAGTCCGCTGTAGTCGTAGATGTTCCAAGGTACTTGACGCATCGGCAGTGTAGTCGTACATGCACGTAGATTAACTTGACGGGTCCCATGAGTAGTCGTACTCGGCGAATCCGCGTAGTTGCACATATCTTTGTCTTGTAGCGAACTTGATGAAAACCCACGGTGACGGTAGACGTACACGGTCGGCTTGATGGAACTTGGCGGTGGTCTCCTCGGGTCAACAGTGATGTGCAAGGGCTAGAACGCCCGAGCCTTGGGCTGCTCAAGGAAATGGAGATGACAGGCAGCAGGAGGCTGCTAGTGGAGGCAGAGCCACGACGAGGAGGTCCTCCTCCGGCAGCTGCAAGAGGTGGACGGACGCAGGCAGCGGCAAGGCTCGGGCGTGAGGGAGAAGGAGCCGACGCGAGGTGGGTGATGGAGGAGAGCATCTCACGCGCAGGGAAGGAGGTTGAGGCTGGTGCGCTGGAGAGGAAGCAGGAGCAGAGGGGCGGCGGAGCTTGACGGATCCAGCGAGGTGTCTATCCATGGCAGCGTCGGGCAGGGCTCGAGCTCGGACTCGAGGCGAGGGCAACCGTGGAACCACAGAGGTGCGACAACAGAGGCCGGGGGAGGTCGATGCCGCGAGAACGGCAACAGAAGCGGAACGACGGCTCAGCCAAGGGCGGACGGGAGCAGCTCTGCGGTGTGGCGGGGTACAAGGCGAGGACGGAGAAGCAGAGGGAGGCGTCGCATGGAGGAGAGTCGGCAATGGCGCTTCACGGAGTCGGGGCCAAGGGAACGGGTCGAGGCTCCTCCCTGGCGACGGAGCCGACGAGGCGATGGCACCGGGTAGACGAGGAGGCAGGCGAGGAGGTCCTGCCCGGTGGCGAGCTTGAGGGGATCGAGCGGGCGCTCCTCTCGTGTGCTGATGCGTGTGTGGCGGCGGTGGTGGGAGGACGAGATGGAGCGAGTGAGAGGAGGGATCGGTCTCTGGTGGCTAGGGTTAGAGGGGTCGGTGGGCCTTGGGCCGCAGCTTCTGAGAGACCCAAATGGTCGGCTGGGCTGGGCTGGAATCTCTCATCCCTCACACACATGACAAGAGAGAAAAAAAATAAAGAAAGAAAAGGAAAGAAAGAAAAAGGTTAGAGAAGGGACTTGGACATGGGGATTATTTTCCCGGACTCACAAAAATATGCTTGTTCCGAGAAAATAGAAAAAAACCATGATTGAAAGATGTAAATTCAAACTCATTTGAATGGGTTTGAACTAGGACTTCATAAAAGGAAGGTCAAAAAATGTTGAGGATTTCTGTGGGGCTCCGGAAAATGATGAAAGAATAAATGGCAAAGTTGGAGATCAAGAATTAAGACAACAAAGGCATTAGGATATTTTGTAAGTGTGTTTGCGGTAAATCCAAATAATTGGAATATTTACTATAGCTCTCTAAATATCAAGAGGATATGTTTTAAAGAGAATCACCAGGTGAATTCCCTCGAATTAAATGGATCAAAGATCCATGCCATTTATTTAGTTGAGTTGCAAAAGATTTATGAGTTGATGGCATGATGACATGATGCAATGCAAAAATAAAAGGGCAGGCACAAATGAAACATACGGCGAAACCCGGAATATATGGAAGTCTTCTCGAGCATCAGTCTCGGGGTGTTACAACACTCCACCACTACGAGAGGATCTCATCCCGAGATCTAGGATGGCACTGGAGAAAAGCGGAAGAGGAAGAGGTAAAACAAAGTTGCTTCTTCGACAAACGAGTGAAACCAAAGAACATTGAGAGGTTGAGCAAAATGAAAGAAAGAAAACAACGAAGATGAGCAAAGTTGAAAACACTCCGTTAGAAAAGAGGAACAAGGGATACGACGAGAACCAAGAGTTTTAGTGATAAGATAGATATTGAAACCACACCGGTTAAAACTAGATAGAGAAGTAATAAGATTGATATAATTTGGGCAGCACTCCGACTGAAAGAAGAAGGAAAACTTGATAAGATGAAAAGAACTTGAAGAGATGACACAACACTCCGGTTAAATGGATAAGCAAGAAAAAAAACATGATCTTGACAAAACGAGGTGATGGGTGAAGAGAGCAACATCACAAAGCCTCCGGGAGAAAGAATAGAAGATCGGTCATTGGAATAAGAATGGAGAAGAAAATGCCAATTCTGCCACAAAAGAGCTTGGAAAGCACCCTTGCAAGAATTGAACGGAGTTGTTGCAAAATCAAGAACGAAAAGCACAAGCTTGTAGTGGGCTTATGGAAACATCTCAACACTATGAGGTGACAACCGGCCATTAATGGAAAAACATTGATTTGATTGAGGGCACCGAAGAGATGAAAAACTTCTTCACCGAGATGAGAAGGAGAAAATTGGATCATTGATAAGCACCACAAATAGCTACATTCCTTAGGGAAGGCTGTAGGTTAAATATAACCCAAGATAACTCCAATGAAGAGATTGATGGATTTAAATACCTCATTCTTGAAAACATGTGAATCATGAAGCACGAGGAGAAATTTCCAAGGATGACATAACACCATCTCAAAAGATAAGGTAGAAAGAATTGCACTTCAAATGCAAAAGAAGAATACTTGAACTCCTCAAAACAAAACATGTGTTGAGCACCATGTTAATTTTGAGTATAGCTTGGCGGATCTTAACTTCGAGAAAAATCTTGAAGAACAATTGAAGAATGAAAAGAATCCTTGACGAACCACCATGTATAGAGCCTTCATGAAGAACTCCGGTAAATAAAAGGATGATAGAAAGAAAGAGAAGTTGACAACACAAGGTGAAGCCTTGCAGTGACAAGATGAAGCTTTGAAATGATATAACCGAGAAAACTTGAAACTCCGGAAAGAAAGATGAACAAATGAAACCAAGAATTTTGATGATCCTCCAGAATAGGAATTGAATTTACTCGATGAAACAAGAATAAGAATTACATTATGCTGATCCTTCACCAATTAAATTGATGGCAAGCAATGGATTTGGCATACTACTTATTCTCGTGGAGAGGATTAAGATAGATATGGCGCAAACTTGGGAAGGTCTTCAACGAACCACCGGTAGGATTGGAAAGAACAAATGAATCTATATGATAACGAAGGAAGAGAACTCTTGAACGAACCACCGTAAGAATTGAAAATGAATGAAGAAAAAGAACGAATCGCCGTAAGGAATTAGAAATGAACGAAGATACTTGAGAGAATTTAGATACATGAGAACGGAGAGATCATGAACTGATTAGTGAATACTTGAATGATGCACCGGTAAGATTTGGGGAACAAGAGCTGAAAGCTGGAATGAATAATTATGACATGATGGCCTTCGGAGGAAAGAAATGGAAACAACTCATGAAATGCTCCGGATGGTAAGAAAAGAATTCTCACAATCAAAAACAATTATGAGAGGATGGCATCAAGCTAGAACCGTGAATCTTGAAGAGAATGCAGCAAGATTAAAGAGAAACTCTTCTTCGGTCTTCAAACTTCGAGAATGACGACGAGAAACACCACCATGAATTGTTGAGATACTCCGGGATGAAAATTAGGAAGGTTGAACCAACGACGAAAAGAATTTGAAAGCGATCTTGGAGAAGGAATATGACTGATGATAATTTATTCTTACGTCAAACTTTGAAAAGAATTTTAGAAGCTCCGGAAAATTTAGAAGAGTCAGGTAAGATACTGGAAAAAGACCTGTGGGTTAGGGCCCACTCAAAAGAACCACCGTTGAACAATTGTTTGAAAAGAGAGATTGCACCGGTTGAATTAAATGGCTCAAAAGGGATAACAACTTCGAGAAATCTTGCACGAATTAAGAATGAAAACACGAATCTTCTGAGATAATCTTTAGTACTCCGGAAACAAATGAATAACAAGAAGTGAAAAATTAAGAGGTGCACCAGCATGAGAAAACATTTGAAACGAGGAAGGGAATATGATCAACACCGAAAACTTGACTTAATTCCACCGGAGAAGAAAAGAACGAAGAATAATAAACTCGAAGCTTCCTTTAGCATCTTCATGAGAATCACCGGATAAGAGCATTGAGGAAAAGAATGAAGAGACTTCACAGCAATAAAATGGGTACTTGGTTAGGGATATATGAGTCCTTGGCGAAAAGGGTGGGAGGCGGGAAAACAAAGACAACTTGGGACGGATGAAGCAAGCACCGTTGCAAAGAACTGAGAATTGATCTCGCGAATGGGGAGAATGATGGGATCATCTTGAAGAGAAGCGCACCGGTGAGAAGAAATTGAGATGACAAACTCGATGATCAAGAAGGATTAGTATTCACATAGAAATATGAGAACACCATTTAGGAAAGGTATGGAATCAACACTTGAGATTGAAGCAACTCGAATACCACAACTTAAAACAAAACAAAGGAGTGGCTTGCAGAATAAGCCGGAACAAATACATATGATAGAGATTTACCCAATCCCATATCATGCATCTGTCGGAAAGATATCCTAGGAGCTACTTGAATTCCCACCTATAAACTCCCGAAACTTTCCGGTTATGCAATCTGGTGTTGGGGATACAGGGGACACAAAATATATCACCCAAACTAACAATACCTAGATCCAGCTGTATCCATCCTTCAACACATAACCAAGAAAACTTCGGAAATCGTGTACCTCAACCTTCAAAAAGCATCCGTTATAGGAGTTATGGAAATACTCTCGAGCTCACCCCAGTACTGGGTTATCGAGGTTATCTCACCAACAACTGCATAAAAGAGATTTTCGATGTCGGCAAAACTCAGGTATTCCAGAACTGCAACGATAAAATTGTGACGACAACAACTCGGAGCTCAACTCCCCGGGACACTGCCACAACCCCTAAATGTCAGGAGGCACCAAGAACAATGTTCACGTCACAAAACCATCGGAACAATTCCAAGATACCCGCGTGATCCTAAATTTTTTAGTGAAATTTGAGGAGAGAAGAGTCAAAACTCCTACGTCGGGAGACCTCACCAGGCGGACGAAGGGACTGAGGAGTAAAAGAATCCTACTCTCCGATATATATAATCCTAAGACTCAAAACATTTTTTCTAGACTCAACAACGCCAAAGAAACAATCGCGAGGGGGCTCCTAAGTCGGGATGGCTCGATTACCAACTTGTAACACCCTCGATGCGGCTATATCTCCCACGTGTCGAAGCACGACTTAGAGGCATAACCGCATTGAAAGCAATGTCGCAAATGAGGTAATCTTCACACAACCCATGTAATACATAAGGGAAAGAGATACATAGTTGGCTTACAATCGCCACTTCACACAATACATGAGTAAAGCATACATCATACAGATACAATCAAGGTCTGACTACGGAACCAAAATAAAAGAAGACTACCCCAAATGCTACACAGATCCCCGATCGTCCCAACTGGGCTCCACTACTGATCAACTGAAACGAAACAACACAATGAACAGGATCTTCATCGAGCTCCTCCTTGAGCTCGGATGCGTCAACCGCACGGTTTCATCGGCACCTGCAAACTGGTTTTGGAAGTATCTGTGAGTCACGGGGACTCAGCAATCTCACACCCGCGAGATCAAGACTATTTAAGCTTATGGGTAGGAGAAGGTAGTGAGGTGGAGCTGCAGCAAGCGACTAGCATATCTAGTGTCTAACATACGCAAATGAGAGCGAGAAGAGAAGGCAAAAGCACGGTCGAACAACTATGATCAAGAAGTGATCCTAGAACAACCTACGTCAAACATAACTCCAACACCGTGTTCACTTCCCGGACTCCGACGAGAAGAGACCATCACGGTTACACACGCGGTTGGTGTATTTTAATTAAGATCAACTTCGGGTTTTCTACAACCGGACATTAACAAATTCCCATCTGCCTCATAACCGCGGCCACGACTTTCGAAAGATAATACCCTGCAGGGGTGTCCCAACTTAGCCCATGATAAGCTCTCGCGATCAACGAAGGATATTCCTTCTCCCCGGGAAGGCCCGATCAGTCCCGGAATCCCGGCTACAAGATATTTCGACAGCAATAAAACAAGACCAGCAAAGCCGCCCGATGTGCCGACAAATCCCGATAGGAGTCGCACGTACCTCGTTCTCAGGGCACACCGGATAAGTCAAGCTACGAGTAAAATCAAGCCTCGAGTTTCCCCGTGGTGGCCTGCAGTTGCTCGGTTCGGACCAACACTGAGGAGCACCGCCCGGGGGGCTAAAATAAAGATGACCCTTGAGTCTGCAGTAACCCAAGGGAAGGGGTATATGTGGTAGGTAGTCAAATGTTAAAACAAAGGTTGGGCCTTGCTGGATGATTCTTATTCAAAGAGAACTGTCAAGGGGTCCCATAAATCACCCAACCGCGTTAGGGACGCAAAAATCCGGGAACATAATACCGATATGACGGAAACTAGGGCGGCAAGAGTGGAACAAAACACCAGGCATAAGGCCGAGCCTTCCACCCTTTACCAAGTATATAGATGCATTAATTAAATAAGATATATTGTGATATCCCAACAAGTAAACATGTCCCAGCAAGGAACAACATCTCCATGTTCCAACAAGGAACAAACTTCATCTTCACCTGCGACTAACAACGCTATAAGAGGGGTTGAGCAAAGCGGTAACATAGCCAAACAACGGTTTGCTAGGAAAGGATGGTTAGAGGTTTGACATGGCAATATGGGTGGCATGATATAGCAAGTGGTAGGCATCGTAGCATAGGCATAGCAAAAGAGCGAGCATCTAGCAAGCAAAGATATAAGTGATTTCGAGGGTATGGTCATCTTGCCTGAGATCCCGCAAGGAAGAAGAACGAGTCCATGAAGAAGATAAAAGGATGTAGACGAACGAATCCTCACAACTCCAGAACGGAACCGAAGCTAGCGAGAGAAGCAAACCGGAAAGAAGAAAACAACATGGTAAACACACAAGCATAAACATGTCATGATGCACAAACAAATATGATGCATGTCCGGTTTAATGAGGCATGGCATGGCAATATGCACAAACAACACTACAAGTTAAGTGGTGCTCAATATGCAACAAGTTGCATATTGACGAAACACCACATCAACTATTTAGTTTAATCTCGTTTAGGTACTCCACAATATTAAATGTTATTAAACATGGCAAGAGATGAAGCATAATTAAATTAACTATTTAGGCAAGTTTAAGTGAGGCCGGAAATAACAAACAACAATTCCGGAAAAATCCCCATATGTCATTTAGCAATTTTAATGCAAACAACAATTTTAAACATTGAAATGTTGTTAACATGATGTGGATGACATAAACAAGTTTTATGCAATTTTTATGCAAATGTTGACATGAGCATGTTATGAAGCATTTGGTCACCATGACAGAACGAAAGGGGTGCCACGGCAACGATTAACGGAAATGGTGCCACGGCAACATTTCGATGATCCAACAACTCATTGAGATGCCGGTGCAAAAGAGCAAGTGTGCGGATGTGCGAGAACATGCAAAAGATGGTGGGGTGATCCCGGATACGGTGTCCCACATGACGGTGGCATGGCAAGCGAGGAACGTGCAAAGACAATTCGATCACGGTGCAAAACTCGAGCATCTCATACAACACACAAGCATTCGTTCACGGGCGGTCGTCTCGGGGTTATACCTTCGAAGCGTGCATTTTCGGGGCGGATCGAAATCGGTGCAATGAAGAGGAAGTAGACGTTCTCGCAACGGTCGTAGTGGAAGTAGTTGTACACGTTCGTTTCGAAGAGGCACTTGACGAATCCAACATCTTCAGGGCGACCGTAGTGGAAGTAGTGGTACACGTATCGAAGAGGGACTTGACGCGTCCGATGTCTCCGGGGTCGACGGTTGTGGTACACGGTCATCGTGGTACTTGGCGAGTCCGCGTAGTCGTAGATGTTCCAAGGTACTTGACGCATCAGCAGGTGTAGTCGTACATGCACGTAGATAAACTTGACGGGTCCCATGAGTAGTCGTACTCGGCGAATCCGCGTAGTTGCACATATCTTTGTGCTGTAGCCGAACTTGATGAAAACCCACGGTGACGGTAGACGTACACGGTCGGCTTGGTGGAACTTGGCGGTGGTATCCTCGGGTCAACAGTGATGTGCAAGGGCTAGAACGCCCGGGCCTTGGGCTGCTCAAGGCCATGGAGATGACAGGCAGCAGGAGGCTTCTAGTGGAGGCAGAGCCACAACGAGGAGGTCCTGCTCCGGCAGCTGCAAGAGGTGGACGGATGCAGGCAACGGCAAGGCTCGGGCGTGAGGGAGAAGGAGCCGGCGCGAGGTGGGTGATGGAGGAGAGCATCTCACGCTACAGGAAGGAGGTTGAGGCTGGTGTCTGGAGAGGAAGCAGGAGGCGGAGGGCGGCGGAGCTTGACGGATCCAGGCGAGGTGTCTATCCATGGCAGCGCCGGGCAGGGCTCGAGCTCGGACTCGAGGCAGAGGGCAACCGTGAACCGCAGAGGTGCGACAATAGAGGCCGAAGGGGAGGTCGATGCCGCTAGAATGGTGGACGGCTCCAGCGCGGGGCGGACGGAGCAGCTCCTACGGTGGCGGAGTACAAGGCGAGGACGAAGAAGCAGAGGGGAGGCGTCGCATGGAGGAGAGTCGGCAGGCGGCGCCGAGTCGGGGCCGAAGGAGCAGGTCGAGGGGCTCCTCCTGGCGGCCAGAGCTGACGAGGCGATGTCACCGGGTAGACGAGGAGGCAGGCGAGGAGGTCTGGCCCGGTGGCGAGCTTGAGGGGATCGGCGGGCGCTCCTCTCGTGTGCGATGCGTGTGTGTGTGGCGGTGGTGGGAGGACGAGAGGGAGCGAGTGAGAGGAGGATCGGTCTCCTGGCGGCTAGGGTTAGAGGGGTCGGCTGGGCCATGGGCAGCCTGAGGAGACCCAAATGGTCGGCTGGGCTGGGCTGGAATCTCTCTCTCCCTCACACACATGACAGAAGAGAACAAAAAAATAAAGAAAGAAAAGGAAAGAAAGAAAAAGGTTAGAGAAGGGACTTGGGCATGGGGATTATTTTCCCGGACTCACAAAAATATGCTTGTTCCGAGAAAATAGAAAAAAACCATGATTGAAAGATGTAAATTCAAACTCATTTGAATGGGTTTGAACTAGGACTTGATAAAAGGAAGGTCCAAAAATGTTGAGGATTTCGGTGGGGATCCGGAAAATGATGAAAGAATAAATGGAAAAGTTGGAGATCAAGAATTAAGACAACAAAGGCATTAGGATATTTTGTAAGTGTGTTTGCGGTAAATCCAAATAATTGGAATATTTACTATAGCTCTCTAAATATCGAGAGGATATGTTTTAAAGAGAATCACCAGGTGAATTCCCTCGATTTAAATGGATCAAAGATCCATGCCATTTATTTAGTTGAGTTGCAAAAGATTTATGAGATGATGGCAGGATGACATGATGCAATGCAAAAATAAAAGGGCAGGCACAAATGAAACATACGGCGAAACCCGGAATATATGGAAGTCTTCTCGAGCATCGGTCTCGGGGCGTTACATGCAGGCAGGAGTCCGTATACTTGCCACGGACGTGATGCCTATATACATGATTATACCTAGATATTCTCATAACTATGCTCAATTCTATCAATTTCTCAACAGTAATTTCTTCACCCACCGTAATACTTATACTCTTGAGAGAAGCCACTAGTGAAACCTATGGCCCCCAGGTCTATTTTCCATCATATTAATCTTCCAACACTTAGCTATTTTTATTGCCATTTATTTTACTTTGCATCCTTATTATAAAAATACCAACAATATTATCTTATCATATCTATCAGATCTCAATTTTCATAAGTGACCGTGAAGGGATTGACAACCCCTTTATTGCGTTGGTTGGGAGGTTTTTATTTGTCTGTGTAAGTGCGAGGGACTTGAGCGTGGCCTCCTACTAGATTGATACCTTGGTTCCCGAAAACTAAGTGAAATACTTACGCTACTTTGCTTCATCACCCTTTCCTCTTCAAGGGAAAATCAACGCAGTGCTCAAGAGGTAGCAAGAAGGATTTCTGGCGCCGTTGCCGGGGAGGCCTACACCAAGTCAAGTCAAGATTTGACTCCCTACAACGAGCCATTTCTGGCGCGGTTCCTGGGGAGTCTACGCAAAAGTCAACATACCAAGTACCCATCACAAACTCTTTTCTCCCGCATTACATTATTTGCCATTTGCCTCTCGTTTTCCTCTCCCCCACTTCCCCCTTCCCGTTTTATTCGCCTTCTTCCAATATGCCTTTCTGTTTGTGTTTCGACGTGCCTTCTATTTGCTTGCTAAAAATCTATTGATATGGATCCACTTAAAGTGTTCTACTTGGATCATCTTCGATCCTTATCTTTCGTCTTTGAAACCCCAACTAGCCTAGTTGATGGGAAATCTTTAGATGAGCATGCTCATTTTGTGTGTCACCGTTTGTTTGGAAAAGGGAGAATCTTATGGAATCAAATAAACAAATTGTTGCGGTATGCTTGGAATCTTTGTGAAATTTGTGATATTACTTGTTGCTCTAAGAACCCTAAAAAACACCTCCCCTACCTATGTGAGTTTAATGAAAATGAAATCTTATCTTCTTATGCAAAGGGTGTTTATAGCTACTATGATATCGAACAAATAGAAGAATTTGTTGCTTTTAAGGGTTCTTATGAAGTTGCTTCTTTGATTGAAAAGTAGGATATTACTCATTACGAATCTGAAAATTTTGACATACTTGAATATTGCTATGAAAACTATGCTCATAATGTCTATGTCAAAGAATTTATTGAAAGAATAACCGTTGCTTCTAATGAAAATAATGATATGCATGAATCTATAGATAATTATGATTATGATGATTTGACTGAAATATCCCTTGATGAACATGATGCTTGCTATCCTTGTGGCCATGATGCCAATATTTATGAAGATGAATTTGCTATAGTTCCTTCCGTTAAACATGAGATCGTTGCTATTGCACCCATACTTGGTAGTTCCTTCGATAAAAAGCATGATTGCAATGATTTTACTATAATTCTATTGATGTAAATTATGCTAATAATATGCAAAACCTCAAGCTTGGGGATGCTAGTTTTGCTACGTCCTCTATTTGTTGCAATGATCATGATTGGGGTGATCCTTCTTATGATCTTGAAAATTTATTTAAGCCCCATGATGAATATGAGATTTATAATGTTTGCAATAATATTGATAGTGGGTTTGGAAGAATTTCAAATTTATATCCCACATATTTGGAGAATGTTCAATCTAACGAAGTTTTTGATAAAAGTGGGTTTGGAGAGGTCATGACTTTAGTTAATGTTAATCCCACTATTTTGGAAGAGTGTCAACTTTGCATATATGTGGATCGTGTTAAGCATATGTTTTGTGATAGATATATTGTTGAATTTGCTTATTATGCTACATATAATTATTATGAGAGAGGAAAATATGGTTTTAGAAATTTTCATGTTACTAAATTACCTCTCGTTATGTTGAGATTGCTATTGTTTCTTTCCGCTTCCTTGCATATGCTAGTTTTGCTTCCCTTGATAATTTGTTTGCCTATAAGATGCCTATGCATAGGAAGTATGTTAGACTTAGATGTGTTTTTCACGTGTTTTATGATGCTCTCTTTGTGCCTCAATTCTTCTTTTTCTTGTGAGCATCATTGAAATCTCAATGCCTAGCTAGGGGCGTTAAACGATAGCGCTTGTTGGGAGGCAACCCAATTTTATTTTAAGTTCCTTGATTTTTGCTTCTGTTTAGGAATAAATCTTTGATCTAGCCTCTAGTTATATTTGTTTTTATGTTTTAATTAGTGTTTGTGCAAAGTTAAACCTGTAGGATCTTCTTGGATGATAGTTATTTGATCTTGCTGAAAATTCCAGAAACTTTATGTTCACAAAAACAATTATTAAAAATCACCATAACGTGATAAAATATTGATTCCAATTGCAGCAGATCAATAAACAAATTTTCAAGGTCTTCCTATTTTGGTAGATTTGTTGGAGTTCCAGAAGTTTGCGTTAGTTACAGATTACTACAGACTGTTCTATTTTTGACAGATTCTGTTTTTTATGTGTTGTTTGCTTATTTTGATGAATCTATGGTTAGTAAAATAGTTTATAACCCATAGAGAAGTTGGAATACAGTAGTTTTAACACCAATATAAATAAATAGTGAGTTCATTACAGTACCTTGAAGTGGTGTTTTGTTTTCTTTCGCTAACGGAGCTCATGAGATTTTCTGTTAAGTTTTGTGTTGTGAAGTTTTCAAGTTTTGGGTAAAAGATTTGATGGATTATGGAACAAGGAGTGGCAAGAGCCTAAGATTGGGGATGCCCATGGCACCCCAAGATAATCTAAGGACACCAAAAAGTCAAAGCTTGGGGATGCCCCGGAAGGAATCCCCTCTTTCGTCTACTTCCATCGCTAACTTTACTTGGAGCTATATTTTTATTCACCACATGATAAGTGTTTTGCTTGGAGCGTCTTGTATGATTTGAGTCTTTGCTTTTTAGTTTACTACAATCATCTTTGCTGTACAAACCTTTTGAGAGAGACACACATGATTCGGAATTTATTAGAATACTCTATGCGCTTCGCTTATATCTTTTGAGCTATATAGTTTTTGCTCTAGTGCTTCACTTATATCTTTTAGAGCACGGCACTGGTTTTGTTTTATAGGAACTATTATTCTCCCATGCTTCACATATATTATTTGGAGAGTCTTAAACAGCATGGTAATTTGCTTAAATTGGGAAATTAATCCTAATATGCTAAGTATTCAAGACTAGTAAAAACTTTCTTATGAGTGTGCTGAATACGAAGAGAAGTTTGATGCTTGATGATTGTTTTGAGATATGGAGGTAGTGATATTAAAGTTGTGCTAGTTGAGTAGTTGTGAAATTGAGAAATACTTATGTTGAAGTTTGCAAGTCCCGTAGCATGCACGTATGGTAAATGTTATGTAACAAATTTGAAACATGAGGTGCTCTTTGATTGTCTTCCTTATGAGTGGCGGTCAGGGACGAGCGATGGTCTTTTCCTACCAATCTATCCCCCTAGGAGCATGCGCGTATTGCTAGGTTTTTGATGACTTGTAGATTTTTGCAATAAGTATGTGATTTCTTTATGACTAATGTTGAGTCCATGGATAATATGCACTCTTACCCTTCCGTCATTGCTAGCCTCTTCGGTACCGTGCATTGCCCTTTCTCACATTGAGAGTTGGTGCAAACTTCACCGGTGCATCCAAACCCCGTGATATGATACGCTCTGTCACACATAAACCTCCTTATATCTTCCTCAAAACAGCCACCATACCTACCTATTATGGCATTTCCATAGCCATTCCGAGATATATTGCCATGCAACTTTCCACCATTCCGTTTATCATGACACGTTCATCATTGTCATATTTCTTTGCATGATCATGTAGTTGACATCGTATTTGTGGCAAAGCCACCGTTCATAATTTTTCATACATGTCACTCTTGATTCATTGCCTATCACGTATATCACGGAGGCATTCATATAGAGTCATACTTTGTTCTAGTATCGAGTTGTAATCATTGAGTTGTAAATAAATAGAAGTGTGATGATCATCATTCATAGAGCATTGTCCCAATAAAAAAGAGAGAAAGGCCAAATAAAAAGGAGGCCCAAAAAAGAGATAGAAAATAAAAAGGGACAATGCTACTATCCTTTTTTTCCACACTTGTGCTTCAATGTAGCACCATGATTTTCATGATAGAGAGTCTCTTGTTTTTGTCACTTTCATATACTAGTGGGAATTTTTCATTATAGAACTTGGCTTGTATATTCCAACAATGGGCTTCCTCAAATGCCCTAGGTCTTCGTGAGCAAGCAAGTTGGATGCACACCCACTTAGTTTCTTTTGTTGAGCTTTCATGCATTTATAGCTCTAGTGCATCTGTTGCATGGCAATCCCTACTCCTTGCATTAACATCAATCAATGGGCATCTCCATAGCCCGTTGATTAGCCGCGTTGATGTGAGACTTTCTCCTTTTTTGTCTTCTTCACATAAACCCCATCATTATATTTTGTTCCACCCATAGTGCCATATCCATGGCTCACACTCATGTATTGCGTGAAGGTTGAAAAGGTTTGAGATTACTAAAGTATGAAACAATTGCTTGGCTTGTCATCGGGGTTGTGCATGATGAGAGCATTCTTGTGTGACGAAAATGGAGCATGACTAAACTACATGATTTTGTAGGGACGAACTTTCTTTGGCCATATTATTTTGAGAAGACATAATTGCTTAGTTAGTATGCTTGAAGTATTATTGTTTTTATGTCGATATTAAACTTTTATCTTGAATCTTTCGGATCTGAATATTCATACCACAATTAAGAGGGTTACATTAAAAATTATGCCAAGTAGCATTCTGCACCAAAAATTATGTTTTATCATTTACCTACTCGAGGACGAGCAGGAATTAAGCTTGGTCTCCAACGTATCTATAATTTTCGATTGCTTCATGCTATATTATATTCTGTTTTGGATGATTAATGGGCTTTGTTATACACTTTTATATTATTTTTGGGACTAACCTATTAACCGGAGGCCCAGCCAAATTGTTGTTTTTTTGCCTATTTCAGAGTTTCGCAGAAAAAGAATATTAAACGGAGTCCAAACGGAATGAAACCTTCGGGGACGTGATTTTCGGAACAAACGTGATCCAGAGGACTTGGAGTCTACGTCCAGAAATCAACCAGGAGAGCATGAGGCAGGGGCGCGCCTACCCCCCTGGTGCGCCCTCCACCCTCGTGGGGCCCATGTTGCTCCATCGACGTACTTCTTCCTCCTGTATATACCTACGTACCCCCAAACCAACAGAAGCATCCGCGAAAACCTAATTCCACCACCGCAACCTTCTATACCTGTGAGATTCCATCTTAGGGGCCTTTTCCGGCGTCCTGCCGCAGGGGGCATTGATCATGGAGGGCTTCTACATCAACACCGTAGCCTCTCCGATGATGTGTGGGTAGTTTACCTCAGACCTTCGGGTCCATAGTTATTAGCTAGATGGCTTCTTCTCTCTCTTTGGATCTCAATACAAAGTTCTCCACGATTCTCGTGGAGATCTATTTGATGTAATCTTCTTTTGCGGTGTGTTTGTTGAGACCGATGAATTGTGGGTTTATGATCAAGTTTAGATGTGAACAATATTTGAATCTTCTCTGAATTCTTTTATGTATGATTGGTTATCTTTGCAAGTCTCTTCGAATTATCAGTTTGGTTTGGCCTACTAGATTGATCTTTCTTGCAATGGGAGAAGTGCTTAGCTTTGGGTTCAATCTTGCGGTGTCCTTTTCCAGTGACAGCAGGGGCAGCAAGGCACGTATTGTATTGTTGCCATCGAGGATAACAAGATGGGGTTTATATCATATTGCATGAGTTTATCCCTCTACGTCATGTCATCTTACTTAAAGCATTACTCTATTCTTTTGAACTTAGTACTCTAGATGCATGCTGGATAGCGGTCGCCGTGTGGGGTAATAATAGTAGATGCAGGCAGGAGTCGGTCTACTTGTCACGGACGTGATGGCTATATACATGATCATACCTAGATATTCTCATAACTATGCTCAATTTTATCAATTGCTCAACAGTAATTTGTTCACCCACCATAATACTTATGCTCTTGAGAGAAGCCACTAGTGAAACCTATGGCCCCCGGGTCTATTTTCCATCATATTAATCTTCCAACACTTAGCTATTTTTATTGCCTTTTATTTTACTTTGCATCTTTATTATAAAAATACCAAAAATATTATCTTATCATATCTATCTGATCTCACTTTCGTAAGTGACCATGAAGGGATTGACAACCCCTTTATTGCGTTGGTTGGGAGGTTTTTATTTGTTTGTGTAGGTGCGAGGGACTTGAGCGTGGCCTCCTACTGGATTGATACCTTGGTTCTCAAAAACTGAGGGAAATACTTACTGCATCACCCTTTCCTCTTCAAGGGAAAACCAACGCAGTGCTCAAGAGGTAGCACTTACTAAGCCGTCAATTTTAATCGGGAGGGTCCTTACGGTTTGTTTTCTAGCGACTTGATGTTGGCACTCCCGCGGGTTTTTGCACAGGTTATTTTTGCGGTTTTGAAATTTGCCCTCTGGTCATTTTAGTTGTTCAAAGGGAGTTGCCAGATCATTTCCAAGGGGGTGCGGACGTGTTGTAATCTTGTCCAGATGATTTTATGCTTCGGACGAATTCGTTTGTTCATTATTTCTGGATCATCTAATGGTCGTTGTACAAACTGGACTTCTGCTTTGTCATACCTGAACTTCTGGTTTTCCTTCGTTGGATCCTGTTGGGGCTGGGGCGGCTCGGGATCGGGATCGGGGGAGGATCAGGTGGATCCTGTGGGTCTGGCCGGGTTTCTGTGCTGGACTTTTGTGTTGTCATACCTGAACTTGTTCTTTTCTTTTGTTGCAAGGTAATGCAGCAAGTCCTTTGTATTTCTTTCCTTTTTCATCATTTTCATTCTTGCATTGTTTTGATTTTTTGACTAAGCCCAATGATTGACCATGGAATTAATTGGCCGATGGATATGCATTTATTTTTCTGTTTTTCCTAGCTTGTTTTCGTACTTCTAATAGTTTGTTGGACTTCACTTATGCCTCGCGGAGTCACAATAGAAGCACACATTTTTATAAATTTACCGATTTACGAAGCTAATTATTGAACTTACCTTATTTAGAACATTTGGTTAGTTAAGTTATGCCTCGTGCATTTTGTTTCTTCGACACTAAACATTATTTTTCCTAAGGTGTTTCTTTCTTGGTTCTTTATGTCACAACAATGAAATTTTTCATGAATGCAGGTCAATCTTTTTGACATTGATATTCCAGGACAGATTACATTCCAGGAATCAAAAACCCTTACTAGATTTCTTCTGCAATTTGTTGTAGTTAATGTTAAGTGTGGAGATGGACCACATGAACATGCATCCTCTTTTCCCTTAGTCTATGTTTTGGTATAGTTTTTTGATCATCCATGATAACCCACAAGTATAGGGGATCGCATAGCAGGTTTAGGGTAGAGTATTCAACCCAAATTTATTGATTCGACACAAGGGGAGCCAAAGAATATTCTCAAGTATTAGCAGTTGAGTTGTCAATTCAACCACACCTGGATAACTTAATATCTGCAGCAAAGTATTTAGTAGCAAATTAGTATGGAAGAAACCGTAATGGTAACAAAAGTAATATTTTTGGGTTTTGTAGTGATTGTAACAGTAGCAACGAAAAAGTAAATAAGCGGAGAACAATATGTGAAAAGCTCGTAGGCATTGGATCGGTGATGGAGAATAATGCCAGATGCGATTATTCATGCAACAGTTATAACATAGGTGACACAGAACTAGCTCCAATACATCAATGTAATGTAGGCATGTATTCCGAATATAGTCATACGTGCTTATGGAAAAGAACTTGCATGACATCTTTTGTCCTACCCTCCCATGGCAGCGGGGTCCTAACGGAAACTAAGGGATATTAAGGCCTCATTTTAATAGAGTACCGGACCAAAGCATTAACACATAGTGAATACATGAACTCCTCAAACTACGGTCATCACCGGGAGTGGTCCCGATTATTGTCACATCGGGGTTGCCGGATCATAACACATAGTAGGTGACTATAGACTTGCAAGATAGGATCAAGAACTCACACATATTCATGAAAACATAATAGGTTCAGATCTGAAATCATGGCACTCGGGCCCTAGTGACAAGCATTAAGCATAGCAAAGTCATAGCAACATCAATCTCAGAACATAGTGGATACTAGGGATCAAACCCTAACAAATCTAACTCGATTACATGATAAATCTCATCCAACCCATCACCGTCCAGGAAGCCTACGATGGAATTACTCACGCATGGCGATGAGCATCATGAAATTGGTGATGGAGGATGGTTGATGATCATGATGGCGATGGATTCCCCTCTCCGGAGCCGAGCGGACTCCAGATCAGCCCTCCTGAGAGAGTTTAGGGCTTGGCGGTGGCTCCGTATCGTAAAACGCGATGAATCTTTCTCTTTGATATTCTTCTCCCCAAACACGAATATATGGAGTTGGAGCTCCAGGGGGCCCACGAGGCAGGGGGCGGGCCCCACCATCCTCGTGGAAAGGGTGTGGGCCCCCTGACCTTGAGTCTTTCGCCAGTATTTTTTATTATTTCCAAAAATAATCTCCGTGGAGTTTTAGGTCATTCCGAGAACTTTGGTTTCTACACATAAATTACACCATGGCAATTCTGCTGAAAACAGCATCAGTCCGGGTTAGTTCCATTCAAATCATGCAAGTTAGAGTCCAAAACAAGGGCAAAAGTGTTTGGAAAAGTAGATACGACGAAGACGTATCAACTCCCCCAAGCTTAAACCTTTGCTTGTCCTCAAGCAATTCAGTTGATAAACTAAAAGTAATAAAGAAAAACTTTTACAAACTCTATTTGCTCTTGTTTGTTATAAATATGTAAAGCCAGCATTCAAGTTTTCAGAAAAGATTATGAACTAACCATATTCACAATACTCTTAGGTCTCATCTTTACTCATGTCAATTGCATAATCAACTAGCGAGCAATAATAATAAATCTCGGATGACAATACTTTCTCAAAACAATCATGATATGATATAACAAGATGGTATCTCGCTAGCCCTTTCTGAGACCGCAAAACATAAATGCAATCATAGTCATACCCAATATAAATTAATAGTAATGGATGAAAATGACAGCGGTGCTCTCCAGCTGGTTCTTTCTAATAAGAGGGTGATGACTCAACATAAAAGTAAATCGATAGGCGCTTCGCAGAGGGAAGAAGGGATTTGTAGGGGTGCCAGAGCTTGATTTTAAAGCAGAGATAAATAATATTTTGAGTGGCATACTTTCATTGTCAACATAACAACCAAGAGATGGCGATATCTTCCATGCTACAAACATTATAGGCGGTTCCCAGAAAAATGGTAAAGTTTATACTCCCCCTCCACCAACAAGCATCAATCCATGGCTTGCTCGAAACAATGAGTGCCTCCAACAAACAACAGTCCCGCGGGAGTTTTGTTTGCAATTATTTTGATTTGATTTGCATAAAGCATGGGACTGGGCATCCCGGTGACCAGCCATTTTCTCGTGAGTGAGGATAGGAGTCCACTCCTCTTGAGAATAACCCGCCTAACATGGAAGATACGGACAACCCTAGTTGATACATGAGCTATTCGAGCATACAAAACAGAATTTCATTTGAAGGTTTAGAGTTTGGCACAAACAAATTTACTTGGAGCAGCAGGTAGATACCGCATATAGGAAGGTATGGTGGACTCATATGGAATAACTTTGGGGTTTAAGGGATTGGATGCACAAGCAGTATTCCGCTTAGTACAAGTGAAGGCTAGCAAAGACTGGAAGCGACCAACTAGAGATCGACAACAGTCATGGACATGCATTAAAATTAATAAACATTGTGTGCAAGCATGAGTAGGATATAATCCACCATGAACATAAATATCATGAAGGCTATGTTGATTTGTTTCAACTACATGTGTGAACATGTGCCAAGTCAAGTCATTCGAATCATTCAAAGGAGGATACCACCCCATCATACCACATCACAACCATTTTAATAGCATGTTGGCACGCAAGGTAAACCATTATAAGCTCCTAGCTAATTAAGCATGGCATAGGTAACTATAATCTCTTATTGTCATTGCAAACATGTTTATTCATAATAGGCTGAATCAGGAACGATGAACTAATCATATTTACAAAAACAAGAGAGGTCGAGTTCATACCAGCTTCTCTCATCTCAATCAATCCATCATATATCGTCATAATTGCCTTTCACTTGCACGACCGGACGATGTGAATAATAATAATAGTGCACGTGCATTGGACTAAGTTGGAATCTGCGAGCATTCAATAAACAGGAGAAGACAATGTAATATGGGCTCTTGGTTAAATCAACAATAATGCATATAAGAGCCACTTCAACAGTTTCATCATGGTCTTCTCCTATCGACCCCCAAAGAAAAGAAAAGAAATAAAACTATGTACAGGGAAAGCTCCCAACAAGCAAAAGAAGAACAGGAAATATTTTGGGGTTTTCTTTTAATTATTACTACTACAGCATGAAAAGTAAACTAGCTAAACGCTACAACTAAATTTTTTGGTTTCCTTAAGGTTTTTTAAACACGCAAGAAGAAAGCATAAAAAGGAAAATAAACTAGCATGGATATTACAATGAAAAAGTATGAGCACCGACAACTAGCATGAGTGTTTGAACATAAATGTAATGTCGGTGAGAAATACGTACTCCCCCAAGCTTAGGCTTTTGGCCTAAGTTGGTCTATTGCCATGGCTGGCCTGGCGGATATCCAAAGCTATAACTGGGGTCGTACTGAGATGCAACAGTCATTGCATTGTGGGCTGCAGCTTGGAGGCGATCTATCTTAGCCCTCCTCTCGTACTCGGTCGCCTCCTCTCTAGTTATGAAATATCTCCCTTTGCCTGAAAGTCAAAGAAAGTAGAAGCAGGGAGAGCGATGTGATAGGTGCGTCGTCTGTCAAAGATTAGTCGGTACTAGAGGAACTAATTGTTCCTCTCAACAAAACGATGACGAACCATAGCCTCATAATCTAAGTAAGCAGAAGGCAACTCAATATCATCCTCACGTATGGTTACACCAAGAAAATTAGCTAAACGGGTTGCATAAATTCCAGCAAAGAAATCTCCATTAAATCTATTATTATGCAACCTACGTGCAACAATGGCTCCCAAATTATAATGTTTATCCCCTAACACAGCACTCCTGAGAACACTGAGGTCAGGGACACACATGTGACATGCTTCATCCTTACAATTTATGCGCCTACCTATGAAGAGAGCAAAATAATGTATAGCAGGGAAATGAATGCTCCCTATGGTAGCTCGTGCTATGTCTCTAGATCCCCCCACAGTTATACTAGCAACAAAATCTCTAAATTCAGATTTGCGAGGTTCATTAGTACTACCCCATTGTGGAAGTTTGCAAGCAGTGGTAAAATCCTCTAAGTCCATAGTATAAGAATTTTCATATAGATCAAACAGGACAGTTTGAGAATTGCGGGAAGATGAAAATTCAAACCTCCTCACAAAGGAACTACTGACATAGTGGTATTGACGTCACTTGTCTACCTCGAAGCTCACAAGATCAGCGTTACGCATATATGCGTTAAATTCTTCCTTGATTCCTGCTTGATCCATGAAGTCCTCTGAAGACCATTCACAAGCCCGCACTGGAGCGTCCCTTGGTGGTTCATCATCAGCATCATGCATTGCAAGCCTGGGTCCTTGCTTCCTTGAAGGGCCACCTTGGTACATTTTCCTAAACATATTTCTTCCTCTGAAAAATTTCTGAAATTTTTAGTAACTTCAAATAAAAGTGAACCAAGCTCAACAAAATTGATAGCAACTACTCCCACAAGTGTCTAGAGACTATATCATGCATTAGAACTACTTTGAACCATATAAATTTGAAATGCAAGCTCAAGAACATGGTAGGCAGCATAATTTTGCAATGAATAAAGCACTAGAACAAAAACTAATTGGACCAATGGAGGAGTCACATACCAAGGAACAATCCCCCAAAGCAGTTTTGTGGGAGGTGCTTTGAGCAAGGAGATCGAAAATCGCAGCAAAATGAGCTAGAACTCGTGCATGAGCTGGTTGGTGATCTTTTTGGGAGGAAGGAGTGTGTGGGTGCAGGAATAAGTGGAGGGGAGCCACCATGGGCCCACGAGGAACGGGCGCGCCCAGGGGGTGGGCGCGCCCTGGACCCTCGTGGCCAGGTGCTTGCTCCCCCTGATGTGTTCTCAGTGCCAGATATTCTCAAATATTCCAGAAAAAATCATATCTAAATTTCAGGGCATTTGGAGAACTTTTATTTTCAGGGTATTTTTATATTGCATGGATAATTCAGAAAACAGACAGAAAATACTAATTTTATTTTATTTCAACTAAATAACAGAAAATAAAAGGAGGGTACAGAAGGTTGTGCTTTCTAACTTCATCCATCTCATGCTCATTAAAAGGAATCCACTAACAAGGTTGATGAGGTCTTGTTAACAAACTCATTTCGAGGAACATGAAACCGGAAAAATTTCGAATAACACTATGTTACCTCAACGGGGATATGCACATCCCCAATAATAAGAATATCATATTTCTTCTTGGCAGTAAGAATAGGAAATTCAAAACCTCCAAAAATAATCGATGGAATTTTTCCAATATAATTGATGCTCTGGACTTGAGGTTGTTTCCTCGGAAAGTGTACCGTATGCTCATTACCATTAACATGAAAAGTGACATTGCCTTTGTTGCAATCAATACCAGCCCCTGTAGTATTCAAAAAGGGTCTTCCAAGAATAATAGACATACTATTGTCCTTGGGAATATCAAGAATAACAAAGTCCGTTAAAATAGTAACATTTGCAACCACAACAGGCACATCCTCACAAATACCGGCGTGTATATCAGTTGATTTATCAGCCATTTGGAAAGATATTTCAGTAGGTGTCAACTTATTCAAATCAAGCCTACCATATAAAAGAGAGAGGCATAACACTAACACCGGCTCCAAGATCACATAAAGCAGTTCTAACATAATTTCTTTTAATGGAGCATGGTATAGTGGGTACTCCTGGATCTCCTAGTTTCTTAGGTATTACACCCTTAAAAGTATAATTAGCAAGCATGGTGGAAATTTCAGCTTCCGATATCTTTCTTTTATTTGTAACAATTTCTTTCATGTACTTAGCATAAGGATTCATTTTGAGCATATCAGTCAAACGCATACGCAAGAAGATAGGTCTAATCATTTCAGCAAAGCGCTCAAAATCCTCATCATCCTTTTTCTTGGATGGTTTAGGAGGAAAGGGCATGGGTTTCTGAACCCATGGTTCCCTTTCTTTACCGTGCTTCCTAGCAACAAAGTCTCTCTTATCATAACGTTGATTCTTTGATTGTGGGTTATCAAGATCAACAGCAGGTTCAATTTCTACATCATTATCATTGCTAGGTTGAGCATCAATATGAACATCATTATTAATATTATCACTAGGTTCATGTTCATTACCAGATTGTGTTTCAGCATCAGAAATAGAAATATCATTTGGATTCTCAGCTTTTTCTACAACGGGTTCACTAGAAGCATGCAAAGTCCTATCATTTTTCGTTTTCTTCTTTTTAGAAGGACTAGGTGCATCAATATTATTTCTCTGAGAATCCTGCTCAATTCTCTTAGGATGGCCTTCAGGATACAAAGGTTCCTGGCTCATTTTACCTGTTCTAGTAGCCACTCTAACAGCAAAATCATTATTCTTACTATTCAATTCATTGAGCAAATCATTCTGAGCTTTAAGTACTTGTCTACTTGAGTGGTAACCATAGAAGCATGTTTGCTAATGAGTTTAAGTTCACCTTTAACTCTAGACATATAATCACCCAAGTGTTCAATCATATAAGCATTTTGTTTTAATTGTCTACCAAAATAAGCGTTAAAATCTTCTTGCTTAACCATAAAGTTATCAAACTCATCCAAACATTAGCTAGCAATTTTAGTAGGAGGGATCCAGCGAACAGCCGGCCAGCACAAGCTCTCGACCCCTTGGGAAGGCCCCTTCATCATCAGCAAAGCCTTGGGCAACGACTCCTACTACCTGATCGATGCACAGAAGCCCAGGGCATGCAAGAGGGACGACTCCGGCAAGGAATCAAAACGCCCATGGAATGCAAATCTCCTTCGAAGATTTTACAGTTGATGCAGTATGTACCACACTACCTTTTGTATTAAGCGCAAAGACATCAGGTCCCTCGAGGAGCACTCGAGGGCTACCTTTTTTATCTATATGATAAGTTTTATGCCTATGAATGTGTTATTTCATTCTTCTGCCTGGCACCGGATTTGACCAGTCGGCCCGGGGCTTGCCGCCTATACTATGTCGGTGCTTCCTGCAGTCGTACAAGTAGTGTGCCGGCACCTAATCCCTCTCTCGCCACAAGCCGCAGCTCGTAGAGCGACTGTCCGGCCGGCAAGAGCTAAAGGCAGGAAATGGTGCCCACATGAAAAATGGCTAAGAACCAAAGCATTTCACATAGGCCAAGTTGGCTCCTCGCCTCACCGACCGACTGCTGAGCAGCCGGCCGACTGGCTTCTTACTTTACTTGCTAAGTTCTAAAAACGGACAAAGTACTTGTCCTTCCAAACGGCTAAGTACTTGACCCAACCACAGTCCGTAGAGCGGCTGACTGGTTGGCAAGGCGGCAGCCAAGGGAGGGTGGCAAAGGAAAAAGCCAAGAGAGCAGAAAGCAAGGCAAGTCGGAATTCGACCACAACTCGATGCGAGAATTTAATTTGCATAGCAAAAGGCCCTTGGCCAGCATTCAACAAAGTTTGAATACACCCCGGTGGTGGAACTGCATAAAACTAACAAGTTCGCTCGAGAGACTACAAGCAGGAAAAGTTAAGATAAAGCGGCCGCCTAGGCCGGAGGAATGTGAGCAGGTCCGGTAGGTCAGTGGAGTCACCAGCGCCGGCTGGCGGAGTGGTCGTCTGGCGAGTCTCGGCTTGGTCGCCGTCAGCAGTAGTCGGCGCGCTCGCGCGCGGCTCGTTGCTTGAGGCCCGATCGAGTTGAGGCTGGTCGTCCGCTCCGTCCTCCAGTGCATCATCTTCACCCTCCTCGCCTTCCTCGTCCTCGCCCTCATCGCTGGAGGCGATTTCTTCCGCCAAGTCCTCGTCGTCGTCCGGGTTCAGCCCGAACCAATTCAGCGGCACCTTAGCACCCTCCTTGTCCAGCTCGGGGAGGAAGACGTCGGTCACGGTGTACTCGGCGATCGCCGCCGCACATCGAGTGAGGTCAGGCCCCACCGCCACCAACTCCTCGCGGGCCTCCTACCGGAACGTGGCCAACTGGGCTAGATTGATACCAAGGCCCGTCGTGCGCCTGCCCGGGCCGAGGAGCCTTTCCGCACCTCGAAGCGGCTGATAGCCACCTCCATCCAGTCGGCTGTCTGACTGGGGGTGCGCGGAGCTTGGACGTCTGGCCAGAGGGCGGAGATCACCTAGGCCCCGACATGCTGCAGGTGGCGGAGCATCCGATGAGCCGGCAGGAGACGAACTTGAATGGCGAGAAGCTCCTCGCCAAGAGTCTGAGGGGCGTTGGGCGCGATCTTTGCACCAGCCTGTCTCCGCTCATCGCGGCGAGCTTCGATGGCCTGGCTGGCGGCAACGGCATGACCAGGGGCTGCTTTGGGGCCCTTTGGAACTGGGCCGCCTTCACAGCGGCCTCCTGCCGCCTGGTCGCGGCAGCCGTGTTCTTGGGCTTCTTTGGTCGGCTGCCGAACAGCAACGAGCCGGCTCGGCACTTCGGTGTGCCGCCTGGTGCAGTCGGCGCGGCTGAAGAGCTCGCGCCCGCCTTGTCGGAGCTCGCACCCGCCTTGTCGGCGACCTTCGTGTGGTGCGGCTCGTTCTCCTCCTCCTCGTCCGGCCAGTCCTCGAGGCCGCCTCCTCCTCCGGAGCCTCCTGCTCCACCACCGCCACCCGTGGCATCGTCCTCCTCCATGACGGCCGCCCCCAAGTCGGGGTCGTCCACATCGCTTCTCGTCCGGTCCAGCTGTTGGGGAACGTAGTAATTTCAAAAAATTTCCTACGATCACGCAAGACCATGGTGATGGCATAGCAACGAGAGGGAAGAGTGTCCGTCCACGTACCCTCGTAGACCGTAAGCGGAAGCGTTATAACAACGCGGTTGATGTAGTAAATGCGTCTTCACGATCCGACCGATCCCGATGCGAACGTCACGGCACCTCCGAGTTACGCACACGTTCAGCTCGATGGCGATCCCGGACTCCGATCCAGCAAAGTGTCGGGATGAGTTCCGTCAACCTGACGGCGTGGTGGCGATGTTGATGCTCTACCGACGCAGGGCTTCGCCTAAGCTCATGACGATATGACTTCTCCGGCAGGGCTTCGCCTAAGCTCCGCAACGATATGACCGAGGTGGAATATGGTGGAAGGGGCACCGCACACGGCTAAGGAAAGATCCGTAGATCAACTTGTGTGTTATGGGGTGCCCCCTGCCCCGTATATAAAGGAGCAAGGAGGAGGTGGCGGCCAAGGGAGAGGCGCGCAAGGGGGAGTCCTACTCCCACCGGGAGTAGGACTCCTCCTTTCCTAGTAGGAGTAGGAGAGAAGGAAGGGAAGGGAAGAAGGTGCGTCCCTCCCCTAGTCCAATTCGGACTAGGCCTTGGGGCGCGCAGCCTGCCCTAGGCAGCCCTCTCTCTTTCCCGCAGGGCCCAATAAGGCCCAATACTTCTCCCGGCGAATTCCCGTAACTCTCCGGTACTCGAAAAATACCCGAATCATTGGAACCTTTCCGAACTCGAATATAGTCGTCCAATATATCGATCTTTACGTCTCGACCATTTCGAGACTCCTCGTCATGTCCCCGATCTCATCCGGGACTCCGAACTCCTTCGGTACATCAAAACTCATAAACTCATAATATAAGCATCGCCATCGAAACCTTAAGCGCGCGCGGACCCTACGGGTTCGAGAACTATGTAGACATGACCTAGAACTATTCTTGGTCAATAACCAATAGCGGAACCTGGATGCCCATATTGGCTCCTACATATTCTCACGAAGATCTTTATCGGTCAAACCGCATAACAACATACTTTGTTCCCTTTGTCATCGGTATGTTACTTGCGAGATTCGATCGTCGGTATCCAATACCTAGTTCAATCTCGTTACCGGCAAGTCTCTTTACTCGTTACGTAATGCATCATTCCGTAACTAACTCATTAGCTACATTGCTTGCAAGGCTTATAGTGATGTGCATTACCGAGAGGGCCCAGAGATACCTCTCCCACAATCGGAGTGACAAAATCTAATCTCGAAATCGCCAACCCAACATGTACCTTTGGAGACACCTGTAGTACTCCTTTATAATCACCCAGTTACGTTGTGACGTTTGGTAGCACCAAAGTGTTCCTCCGGTAAACGGAGTTGCATAATCTCATAGTTACGTGAACATGTATAAGTCATGAAGAAAGCAATAGCAGCATACTAAGCGATCAAGTGCTAGGCTAACGGAATGGGTCATGTCAATCAGATCATTCTCCTAATGATGTGATCCCGTTAATCAAATGACAACTCATGTCTATGGTTAGGAAACATAACCATCTTTGATTAACGAGCTAGTCAAGTAGAGGCATACTAGTGACACTCTGTTTGTCTATATGTTCACACATGTATTATGTTTCCGGTTAATACAATTCTAGCATGAATAATAAACATTTATCATGAAATAAGGAAATAAATAATAACTTTATTATTGCCTCTAGGGCATATTTCCTTGATCTCCCACTTGCACTAGAGTCAATAATCTAGTTCACATCATCATGTGATTCAACACTAATATTCACATCGTATGTGATTAACACCCATAGTTCACATCGTCATGTGAACAACATCCAAAGGGTTTACTAGAGTCAATAATCTAGTTCACATCGTTATGTGATTAACACCCAAAGAGTACTAAGGTATGATCATGTTTTGCTCGTGAGAGAAGCTTAGTCAACGGGTCTCATTACATCTGTGAGTCGTATGTATTTTGCAAATATTCTATGTCTACAATGCTCTTGCGGAGCTACTCTAGCTAATTGCTCCCACTTTCAATATGTATCTAGATCGTGACTTAGAGTCATCCAGATCGGTGTCAAAACTTGCATCGACGTAACCCTTTACGACGAACCTTTTGTCACTTCCATAATCGAGAAACATATCCTTATTCTACTAAGGATAATTTTGACCGCTATCCATTGATCTACTCCTAGATCACTATTTCACTCCCTTGCCAAGCATAGTGGTAGGGTATGCAATAGGTCTGGTACACAGCATGACATACTTTATAGAACCTATGGCTGATGCATAGGGAATGACTTTCATTCTCTTTTCTATTTTCTGCTGTGGTCGGGTTTTGAGTCTTACTCAATCTCACACCTTGTAACACAGGCAAGAACTCTTTCTTTGACTGTTCCATTTTGAACTACTTCAAAATCTTGTCAAGGTATGTATTCATTGAAAAACATATCAAGCGTCTTGATCTATCTCTATAGATCTTGATGCTCAATATGTAAGCAGCTTCACCGAGGTCTTTCTTTGAAAAACTCCTTTCAAACACTCCTTTATGCTTTGCGAGAATAATTCTACATCATTTCCGATCAACAATATGTCATTCACATATACTTATCAGAAAGGCTGTAGTGCTCCCACCCACTTTCTTGTAAATACAGGCTTCTCCAAAGTCTGTATAAAACCATATGCTTTGATCACACTATCAAAGCGTTTATTCCAACTCGAGATGCTTGCACCAGTCCATAGATGGATCATTGGAGCTTGCACATTTTGTTAGCTCCTTTAGGATTGACAAAACCTTCTGGTTGCATCATATACAACTCTTCTTTAATAAATCCATTAAAGAATGTAGTTTTGACATCCATTTGCCAGATTTCATAAAATGTGGCAATTGCTAACATGATTCGGACAGACTTTTAAGCATCGATACAAGTGAGAAAATCTCATTGTATTCAACATCTTGAACTTGTCGAAAACCTTTTTGTGACAAGTCGAGCTTTGTAGATAGTAACACTACTATCACTTTGTCCGTCTTCCTCTTGAAGATCCATTTATTTAACATGGCTTGCTGATCATCGAGCAAGTCAATCAAAGTCCATACTTTTGTTCTCATACATGGATCATATCTCAGATTTTATGGCCTCAAGCCATTTCGGAATCTGGGCTCATCATCGCTTCCTCATAGTTCGTAGGTTCATCATGGTCTAGTAACATGACTTCCGAACATGATTACCGTACTACTGCAGTGCGGATCTTACTCTGGAAGACCTACGAGGTTTGGTAGCAACTTGATCTGAAGTTTCATGATCATCATCATTAACTTCTTCACTAATTGGTGTAGGAATCACTAGAACTGATTTACGTGATGAACTACTTTCCAATAAGGGAGAAGGTACAATTACCTCATCAAGTTTCTACTTTCCTCCCACTCACTTCTTTCGAGAGAAACTTCTTCTCTAGAAAGGATCCATCTTAGCAACGAAAAACTTGCCTTCGGATCTGTGATAGAAGGTGTACCCAATAGTTACCTTTGGTATTCTATGAAGACGCACTTCTCCGATTTGGGTTCGAGCTTATCGGTGAAAACTTTTTCACATAAGCATCACAACTCCAAACTTTAAGAAACGACAGCTTAGGTTTCTTGCTAAACCATAGTTCATACGGTGTCATCTCAACGGATTTAGATGGTGCCCTATTAAGCGTGAATGCAAATTTGTCTCTAATGCATAACCCCAAAGCGATATTGGTAAATCGGTAAGAGACATCATTGATCGCACCATATCAAAATAAAGTACGGTTATGACGTTCGGACACACCATAATGTTGTGGTGTTCGGTGGCGTGAGCTGTGAAACTATTCCACTTTGTTTTAATTGAAGACCAAACTTCGTAACTCAAATATTCATCTCCACGATCAGATCGCAGAAACTTTATTTTCTTGTTACGATGATTTTCCACTTCACTCTGAAATTCTTTGAACCTTTCAACTATTTCAGATTTATGTTTCATCAAGTAGATATACCCATATCTGCTCAAATCATCTTGTGAAGGTCAGAAAATAACGATACTTGCCACGAGCATCAACACTCATTGGATCGCATACATCGGTATGTATTATTTCCAACAAGTTCGTTGCTCGTTCCATTGTTCGAACAACGGAGTTTCAGTCATCAAACGGCGTGCCACAAATAAGTTGCACTATCATTATTAACTTTGCATCTTTTGGTTTCAATATTATGAATATGTGTATCACTATGATCGAGATCCAATGAACCATTTTCATTGGGTGTGTAACCATATAAGGTTTTATTCATGTAAATGTAACAACAATTTATTCTCTTACTTAAATGAATAACCGTATTGCAATAAACATGATCAAATCATATTTATGCTCAACACCAAATAACACTTATTTAGGTTCCACACTAATCCCGAAAGTATAGGGAGTGTGCGATGATGATCATATCAAACTTGGACCTACTTCCAACACTCATCGTCACTTCCCTTCAACTAGTTTCGCAACTACCGCTTTCAAGTTACTACTCTTAGCAACTGAACCAGTATCAAAAATACCGAGGGTTTGCTACGAACACTAGTAAAATACACATCAATAATCTGCATATCAAATATACCTTTGTTCACTTTGCCATCCTTCTTATCCGCCAAATACTTGGGGTAGTTCCGCTTCTAGTGACCAGTTCCATTGCAGCAAAGCACTTAGTCTCGGGCTTAGGTCCAGACTTGGGCTTCTTCACTCGAGCAACAACTTGCTTGCCGTTCTTCTTGAAGTTCCCCTTCTTCCCTTTGCCCTTTTCCTTGAGACTAGTGGTCTTGTCAATCATCAACACTTGATGCTCTTTCTTGATTTCTACCTTCGTCGATTTCAACATCACGAAGAGCTCGGGAATCGTTTTCGTCATCCCTTGCATACTATAGTTCATCACGAAGTTCTAGTAACTTAGTGTTGGTGACTAGAGAATTCTGTCAATCACTATCTTATCCGGAAGATTAACTCCCACTTGATTCAAGCGATTGAAGTACCGGACAATCTGAGAACATGCTCACTAGTTGAGCGATTCTCTTCCATCTTTTAGCTATAGAACTTGTTGGAGATTTCATATCTCTCAACTCGGTATTTGCTTGAAATATTAACTTCAATTCCTGGAACATCTCATATGGTCCATGACGTTCAAAACGTCTTTGAAGTCCCGATTCTAAGCCGTTTAAGCATGGTGCACTAAACTATCAAGTAGTCATCATATTGAGCTAGCCAAACGCGTTCATAACGTCTGCATCTGCTCCTGCAATAGGTCTGTCACCTAGCGGTGTATTAAGGACATAATTCTTCTGTGCAGTAATGAGGATAAACCTCAGATCACGGATCCAATCCGCATCATTGCTACTAACATTTTTCAATACAATTTTCTCTAGGAACACATATAAAAACATAGGGAAGCAACAACGCGAGCTATTGATCTACAACATAATTTGCAAAATACTACCAGGACTAAGTTCATGATAAATTAAAGTTCAATTAATCATATTACTTAAGAACTCCCACTTAGAAAAATATCCTCCAATTCTCTAAGTGATTGCGTGATCCATATCAATTACACCATGACCGATCATCACGTGTGATGGAGTAGTTTCAATGGTGAACATCAATATGTTGATCATATCTACTATATGATTCACGCCGACCTTTCGGTCTCCGTGTTCCGAGGTCATATCTTATATGCATAGCTCGTCAAGTATAACCTGAGTATTCCGCGTGTGCAACTGTTTTGCACCCGTTGTATTTGAACGTAGAGCCTATCACACCCGATCATCACGTGGTGTCTCGGACGAAGAACTTTCGCAACGGTGCATACTCGGGAGAACACTTCTTGATAATTTAGTAAGGGATCATCTTATAATGCTACCGTCAATCAAAGCAAGATAAGATGCATAAAGGATTAACATCACATGCAATCAATATAAGTGATATGATATGGCCATCATCATCTTGTGCTTGTGATCTCCATCTCCGAAGCACCATCATGATCACCATCGTCACCGCGCCGACACCTTGATCTCCATCGTAGCATCGTTGTCGCCTCGCCAATCTTATGCTTCCATGACTATCACTACCGCTTAGTAATAAAGTAAAGCATTACATCGCGATTGCATTGCATACAATAAAGCGACAACCATATGGCTCCTGCCGATTGCCGATAATTCGGTTACAAAACATGATCATCTCATACAATATAGCATCACGTCTTGACCATATCACATCACAACATGCCCTGCAAAAACAAGTTAGTCGTCCTCTACTTTGTTGTTGCAAGTTTTACGTGGCTGCTACGGGCTGAGCAAGAACCGTTCTTACCTACGCATCAAAACCACAGCGATAGTTTGTCAAATAGACTCCGTTTTAACCTTCTCAAGGACCGGGCGTATGCCACACTCAGTTCAACTAAAGTTGGAGAGACAGTCTTCCACAAGCCATCTATGTGCAAAGCACGTCGAGGAACCGGTCTCGCGAAGAGCACGCGTAAGGTTGGTCTGGATCGTCTGTACAACAATACCGCTTAAACAAAGTATGAAATTCTGGTAGGCAGTATGACTTGTATCGTCCACAACTAACTTGTGTTATAATCGTGCATATGACATCTACGCATAAAACCAGGCTCGATGCCACTGTTGGGGAACGTAGTAATTTCAAAAATTTTCCTACGATCACGCAAGACCATGGTGATGGCATAGCAACGAGAGGAAGAGTGTCCGTCCACGCACCTCGTGAGATCAGAAGCGGAAGCGTTATAACAACGCGGTTGATGTAGTCGACGTCTTCACGATCCGACCGATCCGATGCGAACGCACGGCACCTCCGAGTTCTGCACACGTTCAGCTCGATGGCGATCCCGGACTCCGATCCAGCAAAGTGTCGGGATGAGTTCCACAAGACGACGGCGTGGTGACGATGTTGATGCTCTACTGACGCAGGGCTTCGCCTAAGCTCATGACGATATGACTTCTCCGGCGAGGCTTCGCCTAAGCTCCGCAACGATATGACCGAGGTGGAATATGGTGGAAGGGGCACCGCACGGCTAAGGAAAGATCCGTAGATCAACTTGTGTGTTATGGGGTGCCCCTGCCCCGTGATATATAAAGGAGCAAGGAGGAGGTGGCGGCCAAGGGAGAGGGCGCACCAAGGGGGGAGTCCTACTCCCACCGGGAGTAGGACTCCTCCTTTCCTAGTAGGAGTAGGAGAGAAGGAAGGGAAGGGAAGAAGGTGCGGCCCCTCCCCTAGTCCAATTCGGACTAGGCCTTGGGGGCGCAGCCTGCCCTAGGCAGCCCCTCTCTCTTTCCCGTATGGCCCAGTAAGGCACAATACTTCTCCCCGGCGAATTCCCGTAACTCTCCGGTACTCGAAAAATACCCGAATCATTCGGAACCTTTCCGAACTCCGAATATAGTCGTCCAATATATCGATCTTTACGTCTCGACCATTTCGAGACTCCTCGTCATGTCCCCGATCTCATCCGGGACTCCGAACTCCTTCGGTACATCAAAACTCATAAACTCATAATATAAGCATCGCCTTCGAAACCTTAAGCGTGCGGACCCTACGGGTTCGAGAACTATGTAGACATGACCTAGAACTATTCTTGGTCAATAACCAATAAGCGGAACCTGGATGCCCATATTGGCTCCTACATATTCTACGAAGATCTTTATCGGTCAAACCGCATAACAACATACTTTGTTCCCTTTGTCATCGGTATGTTACTTGCCCGAGATTCGATCGTCGGTATCCAATACCTAGTTCAATCTCGTTACGGCAAGTCTCTTTACTCGTTACGTAATGCATCATTCCGTAACTAACTCATTAGCTACATTGCTTGCAAGGCTTATAGTGATGTGCATTACCGAGAGGGCCCAGAGATACCTCTCCGACAATCGGAGTGACAAAACCTAATCTCGAAATACGCCAACCCAACATGTACCTTTGGAGACACCTGTAGTACTCCTTTATAATCACCCAGTTATGTTGTGACGTTTGGTAGCACCCAAAGTGTTCCTCCGTAAACGGGAGTTGCATAATCTCATAGTTACGAGGAACATGTATAAGTCATGAAGAAAGCAATAGCAGCATACTAAGCGATCAAGTGCTAGGCTAACGGAATGGGTCATGTCAATCAGATCATTCTCCTAATGATGTGATCCCGTTAATCAAATGACAACTCATGTCTATGGTTAGGAAACATAACCATCTTTGATTAACGAGCTAGTCAAGTAGAGGCATACTAGTGACACTCTGTTTGTCTATATGTTCACACATGTATTATGTTTCCGGTTAATACAATTCTAGCATGAATAATAAACATTTATCATGAAATAAGGAAATAAATAATAACTTTATTATTGCCTCTAGGGCATATTTCCTTCACCAGCATGAACACATAACCCGGCTCCAGAGCGTCGGTGGCCGACTGGGTCGAGAAGACCTGTTCGATTGCCGACTGATGTGACGGCAAAGCGAGAACTTGAACAAGCAAAGAAGAAAGGGATGCCAAGACTCACCGCATGCGGCGGTGTGTGCGGTCGTACAGCCGCTTGCCGAACCGCCAGTCCTTCTCCGACATCTTGAAATTGGAGAAGTAATTGACCAGTCGGACCACCTCCATGTCCAGCAGGTCTCGCATGCACATCTGGCACGGGTCCTGGTGCCTGCTCATGCTGCTGATGATGTGCGGCCAGGCTTGAAGGGGAAGCATTCAGCGCTCCACATAGGCGGCAAGCAAGTCTGAGCCCTTGAGGTGAAGGAAATATGCCCTGGAGGCAATAATAAAGTTATTATTTATTTACTCATATCATGATAAATTTTTATTATTCATGCAAAAATTGTATTAACCGGAAACATAATACATGTGTGAATACATAGACAAACATAGTGTCAGTAGTATGCCTCTACTTGACTAGCTCGTTAATCAAAGATGGTTGAGTTTCCTAGCCATAGACATGAGTTGTCATTTGATTAATGGGATCACATCATTAGGAGAATGATGTGATTGACTTGACCCATTCCGTTAGCTTAGCACTTGATCGCTTAGTTTATCGCTATTGCTTTCTTCATGACTTATATACATCACTACAAAAAAATACACTTCCGTGAAGATACGTGTCTGTCACAGTAGGTCGCGTTTTTTGTCATACATGTACATCCATGACAAATTTATGACAGAATCAAGATAGTCATACCTGTGCTGTCGTAGAAGTGTTCCTTGACATTACCAAAGTTATCATCACGGAAGTGTCCATTTCCATGACGATAAATCGCGTGTCACAGAAGTGCTTTCGTCAAGGGTGACCGACACGTGGCATCCATCGTAATGGAACGCCGTTAAGCTATCGGGTCGGGTTTTGAACCCGATAACCCGTTAACAGCCCCGACCAATGGGGATTTTCCATGTGTAAAATCATCATTGGCTGGAGGAAACACATGTCGGCTCATCGTTGGGACAGATGTCATCCACTCATTGGACGGAAGGCGCCTATGATACATCGACACGTGGCACGGCCCAACAGAGGCCCATTCGTGTGAAAAGGCCGGCCCAGTAAAAATTAGCAGGCGAGCCCATATAAGGCCTACTTGTGTCAGGTCCATTTAAGCCCACGGCCCATACGAGATGTGCCAATTCGGCCCGTCAACGGCCCGTTAAAGATTTGACACCATTGCAGCCCATCGTCAGTTTGAGCCCGTTAACAGCCCGCTATATATTTGGGCTCAATATTGGCCCGATGAGATTTCGGCCTGGTAACGACCCATTTAGTGGATGGGCCAATTTTCAGGATGTACATTTTTTGGCCTTTAAGTGACCCATTTAAATGTTGGGCTAATTTCCGGCCCGGTGTGTCTTTCTGTTGTTGACGGCCCATAAATCTGATGGGCCATTTGTTGTCGGACCTGAGTTTCGGCCATTTAGCGGCCCATTTAAGTGTTGGGCCAATTTCTGGCCCGGTGTCACTTTCAGCCTGTTGACAACCCGTAAATCAGTTGGGCCATTTGTAGTCGGACCTGAGTTTTGGCCTTTTAGCGACCCATTTAAGTGTTGGGCCAATTCCGGCCTGTGTGCCTTCGGCCTGTTGACGGACCATAAATGAGTTGGGCCATTTGCGATCGGACCTTAGTTTTGGCCTTTTAACGGCCCATCCCTTCATGGTCCAATACCAGCCCGCTTTCTCTTCGGCTGCTAAAGGCCCACAACCTGATTGGGCCATTTACAATATGACCTGACTTTTCGGCCTCTTAGCGGCCCATGGTCTTCATGGTCGATACAAGCCCATTTGTCTCTTCGGCTGCTAAAGGCCTACAGTATAGTTGGGCCATATGTAGCCCAAACTTAGTAACGGCCTGTTAACGGCCCGTGAAATAAATTGGGGCCACCTGTTGCCCGCTTCGATGTCGGCCTGTTAACGACCCAGGAGGTAAGAGGGCCGACCATTAACTTTCGGCCTAGTAACGGCCCATTAACTTAATGGGCCCACTAAAGTTCGTACATGTCTTTAGGCCAAATTAGATAATCTGAGCCCATTACGACGAGCAATTATGCACAGGACCAAAACCGATCAAGCAAAGGTACAACATACAGGGAATAACGTTGCACATCTAGCATATATTACAGGAAATTACATCCACTGGGCAATCAAAGATTGATGCGGTGCAAATAAATGAGCAGAACCTAACCATCTACAACGTCACAATATGCAACCTCAGCACAGATGACGCCCATAAGCATGTGGGCAAGTTCTTTCTGCTTTGCTACACTATCTCTGAAAACATTGATCAGTTGTTGTGTCGCACGACTCTGCACCTCTGATTCATCCACCATTTCCATCATTGCTTCAGCCATTAATTGGTTCACAAACATACATTTATTCCGTTGCATTCGAGATAGAGGATACTGAACAGATTCAGATGGCGATTTTGGCAGGCTCGTATTATTGATAGTGGAGAGTGTCTCGACCACTACATCATAACATAAATTAGGACGGGAACCAAACAGATTAATCATGAGTTATTGCCATATTACCTAGCCTAGATTTACTAGAAATAAACAATGGGGTTGCCTTGCTGTTTTTAGAGTTTGTCTACTTATCTTCAGCAGCCTGCACAAAATTAACACACTAGCATTGCTATCATTGGCCAAGTCAGATAATAGGAAAGCAACATTGACACAACGAACGTTTGGGCAACTAGCCTACACCAAATTAACACAATATGGCACATCTATCATCAGCCAGGTAAGGTAGTACGAAAGCAACATTGACACAATGAATGAATGGGCAACCAGAGAAGCACTACAATTCAGTAATGTGCGTGATATGAGATAAATACGTTCATGCAGCTCGATGCAAAACTACCAGGCAGTTTTCCTTACAAAAATCAACATTGGCGCCTTTAACATTTTGCTACAACTAATTTTAGATCAGATAAAGGTTAGATTCACGCCGATTAACAAATACATGTTGATGTAAAAATATAGTGATATACAACAGGTACTTACATCAACATTGGAGCACAGAGAATTCCCGCAAGATATTTTCCTCGAATACGATCCCAATGGAGGAAGTCTTCTATCATTTAACCTTATTTTCTAAAAGAGAGATGGGTAAGAAACATGTAGAAAATATGATCAGAATGCTATAAAATTTCATGATGCGAGGATAAGCACACGCTTCTTAGAATGGAGTTGACATTCTTTTGCTGGACTGGAGCGGAGTAGTTCTTTGGCCACTGGAATCTGCTTATTATCAGTGGAAGTTGGGTTTCTCTCTGTCTTTGGGCAGTATCTATGAAAAATGGAGTTGGTTTATTATCTCCTGGCGTTTGGATCTTTTGCAAAGACCTAGTTTGTAACCCTTCAGATTCTAACATAGTCGTCTTCCCCTTGCATGCCTTATATAGAAGACTGGTGATTCAGTTATAAAACATGCTACAACAGAGAAGGAATAGGTACTGAAGAATAGAAAGGCATGACATATTGACATGTATTCCCTCCATCCGGAAATAAATGGACGGGTCTAGGCATATTTCAGTTCTACATCTAGTTTTATCCATTTATGCGGCATTTAATCCGGACGGAGGGAGTATGATGTAAGAGCTAGGGATCTGACGAGGACAACACGATAAAAAACACCTTTGAAAAACCCATTGCAGAACCAAAGTATTCAAACCCACCGATATGAGATAGTACACTCATGCATTTCGGGATGCAATACTACCAGGCCGTTTTCCTTACAAAAATCAACATTGTGGCCTTTAATCATACATTTTGCTACAACTAAATTTAGATCAGATAAAGGTTGGATTCACGCTGATTAACAAAATACAAGCTGATGTAAAAATATAGTGATATACAACAGGTACTTACATCTACATTGGAGCACAGAGAATTCCTGCAAGAATCTTTCCTCATAAACGATACCATTGCAGAAATTCTTCTATCTGTTAAGCTTATTTTCTAAAAGAGAGATGGGTAAGAAACATGTAGAAAATTTCATGATGCAAGAATACGCACACGCTTCTTAGAATTGAGTTGACATATTTTTGCTGGACTGGAGCGGACTAGTTCTTTGGCCACTGGAATCTGCTTATTATCAGTAGAGTTGGGTTTCTCTGTGCTGGAGCAGTATCTATAAAAACTGGAGTTGGTTTATTATCTCCTGGCATTTGGATGTTTTGCAAAGGCCTTCTTTGTAACCCTTCAGATTCTAACATAGTCGTCTTCCCCTTGCATGCCTTGTATAGAAGAATGGTGCTTTAATTGTAAAACATGTGACAGCAGAGAGATGGAATAGAGTCTTGAAGAATAGAAAGGCATGACATATTGACATGTATTCCCTCCATCCGGAAAAAATGGATGGGTCTAGGCGTATTTCAGTTCTAGATACATCCTTTTTTA
Organism: Aegilops bicornis; assembly: GCA_021605145.1. Taxonomy (NCBI): domain Eukaryota; kingdom Viridiplantae; phylum Streptophyta; class Magnoliopsida; order Poales; family Poaceae; genus Aegilops; species Aegilops bicornis. Next base: position 769,854,657 of record CM038675.1, read on the forward strand.
TCCATTTCGGCAACATGTAATTCGGATGGAGGGAGTATGGTGTAAGAGCTAGGGATACGACAGGACAACACAACAAAAAAAAAACACTAGTTGAATGTAAAACTATATGGTAGCGGAATACGTACAGAAATAACTAAGGCAACATACACGTGTATGATTAGGAAAATAAGATGGCATTGCAACAGAGCACTAGAACATCACTTCAATGTGAAAAAACATGGTATGGCAGACAGATGAAGTACATACTGATGAATAACAATGCGTAAGATATTCAGAAGCATGATGTCCAAATTAAGCAGATGGCATTGCGATAGAGTAGAATGACAAGATTTGAATTTGAAAACATGTTATCATGAATGGAATAGGTCTTGAAAAACAGGAAGGCATGACATATTTACATGCATGATCAGCATGCTAAGCACATGGCATTGCAACAGAGAAGATACACTCCAGGACATTATATGCATGTTGTACCCATATCACAGGCCAAGTTAGAGCAAGGACCTTGTGGGGTGAAGATGATTCATCATCTTTCTGCAAGTCTTCTAAAGAACTGCCTTTACATGTTCCATCACATTGGGTATCATTGACATCAAGTTTATTGGCCTTTACATTGCTCCGTGAGGTTCTTGTGGATATATCAGTGTGTGCAATTATATCTGACATGCATGGAAGACAACTAGTAGTTAGATTTATGTAAATGAGTGCTTGTAGGAGACGACATAAATAGTAGGATTGGGGTTAACTAGCAGCAACAGGTCTCAAAAACTAAAGGGCAGATGAAAGCTACAAAATATGTATCGTTTGTACTCGAGATTAACTAGATGGCACACAAAAGTATTAAAGAACAACATAGGTAATACTAGAAGTGGTATAATACTATAATCACCAGCCTATGGGATATCATTGGTTGATGGATGATAACTATGGAACAACGTTACCTAAAGAACAAGTATCTTAGCTGAACTATGGAACAGCGTGAACTCCTGAACAAGACCCATAAGAGATCAGCATGAATATACAGTGAAATGTGATGATCTATTTTCCGTGCTTAGATGAATAACAAAGCCATAAATGTTGCACACAAGTAAGATAAGGGTACAATCTATCTGGCTGCCATCCATAGGAGTGAGCATCATGTGCTGACTTGTCGATGGCCCCGATTGTTGTGGCTGTCCATGTCGGGCACGCGCATTTGATGCAGGGAACTGTTGAGTGGGGACTGTAGTTCCCTTCTAGTGTATGCTTCCCTTGTTGGAGCAGCTGCGGTGAGTCGGAAGACGGTGTGTCTGAAGATGTAGATAACGCATAATGTTAAGAACGACATATCTCTTTGATCTGAAGAAATGCACTAAGAGATCAACAGCAAGGTACAAGAGTGGTCACACGTCTGTGGACTGAAGACTAAATTGGGGTCACATGATTTTATTTTATTTTGGTACTGTCCGATCTACGTCGGATGGCTTGATGGCCGTCTTGTGCCTCCTGGCTGACACTGTTCGGAATCTTCCCCGAAGAGCCAGCGACCAACGGCAGAGCAGCCTGCCTCCGCCGTCTGTGGCCCCGGCCAAAACCCTGCTCCCCGCCCCACCGCATTGCCGTGGTTGCGCCGGGCCAATCCACAAAGACTCCCCGTCATCCAGATCCGGCGGCGGCAGTACCTTTAACCCACGCAACTCTAAAAGATAGCCATCTAAGCGCTGCTTCCGTGGAGAACTTGCAGCCCCGCACCCTTACGTTAGACACCAGCCAACTGGCAGCCTAGGAGCTCCGCCGCCTCGAGGGGTGCTGCTTCCCATTGGGAATCGATTGGCCCAGAATAAAAATTCAGACAACTAACGCCTAAATAAAGTGATTTGGGATGAGGGTGCGACCTATCTGGCGGCATGGTGAAGTAGGAAGGTCCAGCTGCCGAGTCGGTGAAGCCGGCGCGGTTGCGGTGGCGACCGGAAACAGGGAAAGAGCGATGTCGCGACGGTCGACGACTACGCGGAAGCAGCGCCAGGACTCTGGACAGATGTGAAGTTGGAGCCGCTCCGGCGCCGTGAACAACGGCGGGGGTGCGTCGGCTCCGGTACGGTTCACACGACCGTCGTCGAGGCAGCACTAGCAGCATGGAGTAAGAGCCACACGGCCCAGTGCACGACGGCAATTGGACAGCGTCTCCGGCATTAGGGAGGAGGGCGGCTTTGAAATTGGTGCGGTGCGGGCGCCATGGAGGTGGGGCTGAGGCTTCGCGGCTCGGGAGAAGGGAGCTTCCCGGGGAGAAGGTTATTTGGCGCCCACGAGGTATGAATGTGGGCGTGGGGGGGATTGGGAGGAGTGGAACCATGTCTTACTGGACGCATTTATGCGAAATGTGAGGGGAGTTACGGTTCTACCCTTGCCTATAGGCTTCTCGGCTTGGGTCTGTCTTGAGGGTCGGGATAGTAGAGTAACTTTGCTTCTCCCCAAATAGTGGCCGGGAGCGATTTGAGGCGGTGGGCGTGTTTGGAACTATAGTGGTAGCGAGCAATTTGGCGAGGAGAGCGTGTTTTGCCGACCATGGTTTATGAATTATTCGGCACATGTCATTTCGGCCGAGGAGAAGGCGCACTTGGATGAAGTTACGAACCTACCCTCGATGTACAACGGGCCAATTGATGCGTGTCCCACATAGGACAGTAATTTCACGTCTCCCATTTATTTGCTCGGGCGAATTCCACCGAAAGCAGAGAGGATGTTTAACGGTTCGTTCAAATTTTGGGAGAACGAGCATCCACGTCTACCTTACCAAGTCGATTCGAATCAAATTTTCAAATATTAGCTTGCCACTTCTTTTTTAGATGGAGAGAAGATGCTCGAGAGTAATGTGTTTTTACATGCTCGTTGCTAGCGATTTACTATATGACAAATAGTTGACCCACTCAAAAACGGGAATCAGACCCAAAATGAAATATCTCGATTCAATGAACTAGCTCGTTCAAGAGGGTCAAAATAGTGAACTAAATCCAAAATTGAACACCTCAATCGAGTAGCATGTTGTATAGTATTATAGTACTCCATGAACATGTTGAAAGTCAAATTAATGAACTTGTTTGATATACACATATATCCGCTCATGTGTGGATTGCAGACAACATGTTCTCCAATTTAAATATTTGAATGCAAGTTTATATCGAAACATGGTTTATATCAGTCTTTGATGTATAAAACGCGACCTCCCCCTCTCCCGGACTCCTGTTCTCTCTCTTTGTCTCTCTCTCACTCGTTCTCTCTCTCTCTCTCTCTCTCTCTCTCTCTCTCTCGTTCTCCTCACTCGTCCTCTCTCCATCGCACACTATGTATGATACTCTAGCTAGTCCAAGCTAGATATCTTGGGTGCACTCATCGTACGCACACAAATTCCTTGGCTCTTTGCCCGTAACTCTCTCACGCACCACTATGTCGCCCCTGAGCTCTCCCCCTCTCTCAAACTCTCCATCCACAGGTCACACATACACATGCATATCTCACTGCACTCGATAGGCCCATCTAAAACTCTATCTCTCTCCCTCGTTCTCTCTCCATCTCACACACACACACACACAATCTCATGCCTAGCTAGCCAAGTATGATGGTCTCTCACTCAATTGTAGGCACACGTAGTCCCCCTATATGTATATGACTAGCTAATCTTAGTCTCCATCACAAACATGTGCATGGTCTATCTCGATTTCTATCAGGGCATCTTTCTATCGCGCACGCACCTCCTCGATCTCCCACCCATATAGTCCCCTCACGATCTCGAGGGGATCTCTATATAACAAACACACCCTCTCTACCAACCCATGCGTCCAAGCCATCCAAGTGTCCCTCTCGACCTTTTTTCCTTGTTGGCCCGACCTGTATTGGACATGTGCTACAGGGTGTCTCTCTCCGTTGCAAACAATCACACACTAGCTATCTTCGTGTATCTCCTCGCCTCACTTTTCCATCTCGGAGATGCATGCGTGATATGTTCGCATAAGAAACGAAAAAACACACACTCTCTCTAATTTATCGTTTGTTGTCACTTTCTATTTCATACAGATACTCTTTTTGCACACTTACTCATTCTCCTTCGCACTCACTTGATCTGTCTCGACTAAGGCACTCTCCTCCGTCCATAGCATATAGATTTATTGAAATGTCAAACATCACAAAGTTTGACCATGTACGTGGAGAAAAACAATTACATCTAGTACTGCAAACATATACTATTAGATTCACCATGAGATGTAGTTTTGTATGATGTATGCTTGGTATTGTAGATATAAATAACATTTGCATAAACCTGATCAAAGTTTCCAAAGTTTGACTTCTCAAATATTTACATGCACTGCATTATCGAGCGGATGGAATATCTCTTTCCCCCTCTCAGCTATCTGACGCACCACTCAGCCTTATTGGGCTCCTCAATCTCTCTCGCCGACAATCTTCAATTCTATCGCACGCATCCGACACAAAAACCTTGTTGGTCCCTCTCCCTTTCTCTCCATCTCTCTCTCTCCCTCCCTCTCTCTCTCTCTCTCTCTCTCTCTCTCTTTGTGTGTGTGTGTGTGTGGGGCTCTTTCAAGTTCGCATTCATATATACACCACCATCTATAGGTCTCTCTCGCACACTATGTATGATACTCTACCTAGTCCAAGCTAGATATCTTGGGTGCACTCATCGTACGCACACAAATTCCTTGGCTCTTTGCCCGTAACTCTCTCACGCACCACTATGTCGTCCCTGAGCTCTTCCCCCCTCTCTCAAACTCTCCATCCACAGGTCACACATACACATGCATATCTCACTGCACTTTTCGATAGGCCCATCTAAAACTCTATCTCTCTCCCCCGTTCTCTCTCCATCTTACACGCACACACACACACACACACAATCTCATGCCTAGCTAGCCAAGTATGATGGTCTCTCACTCAATTGTAGGCACACGCAGTCCCCTCTATATGTATATGACTAGCTAATCTTAGTCTCCATCACAAACATGTGCATGGTCTATCTCGATTTCTCTCTGGGCATCTTTCTATCGCGCACGCACTCCCTCGATCTCCCACCCATATAGTCCCCTCACGATCTCGAGGGGATCTCTCTATCACAAACACACCCTCTCCCTACCCATGCGTCCATGCCATCCATGTGTCCCTCTCGACCTTTTTTCCTTGTTGGCTAGACCTCTATTGGACATGTGCTACAGGGGTGTCTCTCTCCGTTGCAAACAATCACACACTAGCTATCTTCGTGTATCTCCTCGCCTCGCTTTTCAGTCTCGGAGATGCATGCGTGATATGTTCGCATAAGAAACAAAAAAAACACACTCTCTCTCTAATTTATCGTTTGTTGTCACTTTCTCTTTCACACACATACTCTTTTTGCACACTTACTCATTCTCCTTTGCACGCACTTGATCTGTCTCGAGCGGGAACTGCCATTCTAACTCTTCTTGGGGGATTCCATCCACAAACCTGAGGCACTCTCCTCCGTCCATAGCATATAGATTTATTGAAAAGTCAAACATCACAAAGTTTGACCATGTACGTGGAGAAAAACAATTACATCTAGTACGACAAACATATACCATTAGATTCACCATGAGATGTAGTTTTGTATGATGTATGTTTGGTATTTTAGATATAAATAACATTTGCGTAAACCTGATCAAAGTTTCCAAAGTTTGACTTCTAAAAAATTTACATGCACTGCACTATCGAGCGGATGGAATATCTCTTTTACCCTCTCAGCTATCTGACGCACCACTCAGCCTTATCGGGGCTCCTCAATCTCTCGCAAACTTTATTGGTCAGTTTGGTTCGTGACCTGACCCTCATGCCTTGATGGTCGGTACTGCCTGGTGTTCACGTGAGAAGTAAAATATTTCTGCCTGGCCAGGCTTGTGTGGTGCTGAAGCGTTTGGTTCATGCCTGGGCCAGGCAAAGCATCAACGTCCCATCAATCAATCCATGCATCAATTATTTAATGCTAATATCCATCCATGTTGCTGTTAGCCTCATGGCCGCACGACCAGGCGTTCGAAATTGGTCGCTTGGGCCAGGCTACTTGCAGTGTCTGGAGTCCAGCCAGGCTAATTAAAGTGCAAGGGAACCCAGCCCAGGCGGGCTTTCTTTTTCACAGGGTAGCAACCAAACAAGCGTGCATGAAATCCAGCCACAACCCCAGGCCACGCAAAGGATGCTCACGACGCAAGCCAAATTGTCCTTATATCTCCCTGGTTCACACATACACATGTCTCACTCGTGCTATACATATAGACCCATCCAATACTCTCCGCCCTTGTTCTCTCTCCATGTGACACGCACCCCCCTAAGTACCATAATCCCTCACTCCATCATAGGCTCTGTTTGGATCCATGGGTTAGAGTTAGTTTGGGTTAGTTTGGAGTCAACTAACCCAAAAAGATCCAAACAGGAGGGTTTGTTTAGGTTAGATGCATCTAACCCATCCAAAAAAACTAACCCATCCAAGAGGTGCTTATTTGGGTTAGTTCTTCTCGGGACCACTAATAAACACTTTTTTCTCTCGCTCTCCCCACAGCAGATCCCTCCCCACTTCCTTGAAGCTTCTCTTCCTCTCCCTCCCTCCCTCCCTCTCGCACCGCCCGTGAAGGTGCCTCGCCGTATCCGCGCTCCATCTAACCCTGCCATCCAAACACCTCTTTACTTAGAGTTAGTTCAGGGTTAGTTCAGGGTATGAATCTAACTCTAACCTCTAACTGAGTTAGAGTATCCAAACAGGGCCATAGGCGCAAGCACTCCCCCCTCCTAAGTATGATTATCTCTTACTAGCCAACAGGAACACATGTATTGTCTCCTTCCGTCCATACGTCTATCTCTCGATATCTCTCGGGTCATCTTCTATCGCGCACACACCTTGTCACTCGATCTCCCACCCATGTAGTCCCATCACGATCTCCAGGGGATCTCTCTATGACAAACATACACTCTCTCCTATCCATGTCTGCATTTTCTCCGTACGTCTCTCTCGACCTCTCTCCCTTTTTTGTCAGACCCCTCTTGGCCACGTGCTAGGGGTCTTCCTCTCTTAGTTCCAAACAACCGCACACTATCTCCTCACCTTTCCTCCATTGTCGAAGATGCATGCGTGATATGTTTGCATAAGACACGCACGCTTTTTCTCTAATTTTATCGTGTGTTGTCCATGTCTCTTTCACACATGCAGACACACTTTTTTCACTCTCTCTCTCTCTCTCTCTCTCTCTCTCTCTCTCTCTCTCTCGTTAGGGACACTGTCACGTCCATAAGCATATGGATGTTTTGAAAAGTCAAATCTCAGAAAAGTTTGACCAGGTATATGTGGAGAAAAACATTTACATCTGGAACGATCATTAGATTCATCACAACATGTACTTACTTCATACTATCATTTATCTTTGGTATTGTAGATATAAGTAATTTCTTTATAAACTTGGTCAAAGTTTCGAAAGTTTGACTTAAAAAAATGTTGTAACTACATTATCGAATGGAGGGAGTAGCTCTTTCTCTCTCTCACTGCTATCTCTCATGGGCCTCCCCTCTCACTCGAACTCTCTATACCGACGGATTATACGCTCACTGTGTCAGCGTATAGCTCTGTATATTGTTTAGCTGACCGGTCAACCAATCCTCATGCTGCGTTGTCAGCCCGTGTTCTGTATCTTGGTGTGCTGGCCCATGTGGCAGTGGGTGAAAATAAGTAAACTAGAGGCCCATCTGACACGCGGTGAAGTAAACAAAGTTGAAATCACTCGGGGTAGCCACCCCGCATGCTAGTAAATTGAGGGCGCATTGAGAACAAACTTCTTGCGCGCTAATGACGCACTCGCGCACAATTCACCACTGCGCGGCGGCATGCACAGAAGGACGCACTCGCGCACACCCAGCACACAACACACACCAGCACACGTGTACACCAGTGTCGCCGCCGGTTGAGATGGACGTAGAGGCAGCCAACAAGACACATAAATCCAACAATGCCCCTTAAATCTGGTCAGTCAAGTGATGGTCCTTAAGCCTCCTTCTTTGCTTCTTTTCTTGATATGTAAGATTTTGTCCAATTGCTTGTTGGCATCAGCCAGCCATACTAGGACTGCTTGCTTTGATTACTTGATGTTCTTGACCAAACACTCTAACAGAGCTTGTCAACGATTTAAACACTAAGGGCTGCTGTAGTGGGGCCTTTTCTAACTCATATGTGACATAAAGGTTTGGCTGTACACTAAAGTAGGCTCTCCAAGAGTACCTGGAGATCTAGTTCGAAAGTATGTCTAGTTTTTACATAGTGTAAACATAGTAAATGCTCATTTCATTGTTTGCAAGTGCAAGAGATGTGCCATGTTTCATTATGTGGTGTTGTTTTGTTATAATCTCATCCTTTTGTGTTCACAGACTGAAAAGTATGCATATTTATCTTCCAAGGAGACGAGTAACTAGTTTGTGTCACCTTGCAGAGGGGGTGCAATGAAGATAAGATTGATGTTCCAAGTACAAGATGTTAGGAAGGAGCCTTGCAAGACAAGTAGGAGCTGTTGAGCCTCTTCAACCTATTAAGGTAAGTCACTGTATCCAACTCATAGTTCAATTCCTTGTTTGTTTCAGGCATAGTTAATTTTCTCTTTTCAATTGCTTTATGTGTCCTCAGTTAATGAGATGCCCAAAGAATGATGCCTGATGTTGGGTACTTGTATAACTATTAGTTGACATAATTAAAGGCCTTACCATTTAATTACTCTGGAAGTGCTTTGAAGCTTTGAAGTCTATTAACCAACTATTATTGCATGAGGCTCACAATCTAGTTTATACTAGGCTAACGATTGCATAGCTTTGCTTCCTGTAGTATGTTTGTATGAAACCCTCTGCTGTTCATTATGCTCCCTAAGAATTTAAATGAGCTACAGAATGGCCAACTGCTTGCTTACTTCTATGCAACGTGCTGTCTAAATTTGTAACTTGACTGTGTTTTGGATTGGGCCCCAACATCATGCTCCTCTGGTGAGCTAAGAGAGATTTCTGTATTTAGGCTGCACAGACTACCTTTTTTATAAATTTTAAAATATCACCTGCTTATGCTTCATGACGTGTAATATTATTGTTAGTCCTGTTTTGCCATGTACAAAATAGTTTGTCTTGCTCGCTTCACTATTGTAACTATATTTTTGCCCTAGTCATGTGTACTTACAGAAACATTTCAGGATGAAGTGACATCAACACAATGATCTGCGAGCAGTGCGGCATGGCCGTTACCGAATGATTATGGATTGGAATTGGAATGTGCTGATGTTCTCGAGCATCAACTAGAGGTGCCAAGACAACGTGTACATGATTCTCAACGTACAATCAACAAGTTGAGACTGGACATGCAGGTATTAGATGTAGGAGTCAAAAAAATGAAACAAGACACTGAGGTAACAACGAAGGAATTGGAGATTTTGCAGACTGAATTTTGTGCTATCTAAATCCGGCCAATCCTATTTTCTGAAGAGATTATAGTTCAAATGGTAAGTTATGTTGATGCGCGTCCATGATGTATGAGCTGTATTTTCCCAGTGTATGTAATTTGCTGTTTGTGTATGCTTTATTATCACTGGTGCCGAACCATAACTCCCAGTGGGTATAATCGGCTGTAATTTCTTTATTGTATAGTGTAGGATTGTTCTACGTTTCTATGCCTTAGTCTCTTTATTGTATAGTGTATGTTTTTTAGAGGTGATAGTATAGAGTAGGATAATTCTTTGAATATGCTATATCGTTCAAACAGGGGCCAACTCGCCCAAACGTTGTAGTGACCATGGCCCTTCATAGGCCGTATGATCCATGGTCCATCTACAAGATGGACGATCCATGGCCTTCTATGGTTGTCAGATCCGTGGGCCTTCTATGGGCTGTCGGACCCACGGGCCTTCTATCGGCTGCCGGATCCATGGGACTTCTATGGGCCATCGGATCCATGGGCCTTTTATGGGCCGTCAGATCCATGTGCCTTCTATGGGCCGTTGGATAAATGGGCCTTCTATGGGTCGTCGGTTCAATGGGCCTTGTACGTCCCGTAGGATCCATGGGCTTTCTACGGCCCGTCTCATCTATGGGCCTTGTACGGGCGGTATAAGGAGCCGTAAACGGGCTAGAGTGGAAATCATACGTTTTATTGGCTGACCATAACGGGCCGTTAATAGGCCGTATTTGATGATGCTATGAAAATGGCCCAACAGATTAGCAGGCCACAAACGAGCCGACTGTATCCAGGGGCTGAATTTGGCCCACAAGCAGAAAAGGCCAGTAACAGGCCGTAAGTAACCGAATGCTGGAAATGAGCCCAAGAATAAATGGGCCCTGAGAAGGCCGAAAGGTAACACGGGCTGGAAACGACCCAATGGAATAATGGGCTGCTAATGGGTATAAAAGCGATACCTCGTTCATTACGGGCCGGTTTCACCATGGAGCATTAATGGGCCAAGAGTTACAAAGGGGCTCATATGGGCCGAAATACATCATGCGCCATACATGGGCCGGAAGTTACAATGGGCTGGAATCATATTGGATGGCCCAGATGACGCTACTGGGCCTAATTCCGTTAGGACGTAACGGGCCGTGAGTTAGTGGGCTATAAATGTGCTATATGCGAACATGCCGTTAACAAGCTTTCCATGGGTCGGCCCGCCACCTTTTGACCAAGTCAAACTGGGCGGCCTTTTCATAGGAATGGGCCTCTGTTGGGCCGTGCCACGTGTCGATGTATCATAGGCGCCTTGCGTCCAATGAGTGGATGACATATGTCCCAACGGTGAGGTGACACGTGTTTCCTCCAGCCAATGATGATTTTACACGTGGAAAATTCCCACTGGTCGAGGCTGTTAACGGGTTATCGGATCCAAAACCGGACCCGATAGCTTAACGACATTCTGTTACGGTGGATGCCACGTGTCGGCCACCCTTGACGAAAGCACTTCTGTGATGCGTGATTTATTGTCATGGAAGTGGACACTTCCGTGATGATAATTTTGGTAATGTCATGGAACACTTCTACGACAGCACATGTATGACTATCTTGATTCTGTCATAAAATCTTCATGGATGTACATGCATGACAAAAAACACGACCTACTGTGACAAACACGTATCATCACGGAAGTGTATTTTTTTTTGTAGTGTCCCGAACTGTGCATCGGAGGATCAATGTTAACAAGGGAGCACTGCGGACACAATGTTTACCCAGGTTCGGGCCCTCTTAAGGGAGGTAAAACCCTACTTCCTGCTTGATTATATTCGACGAGTGTAGGGGTTATAAGAGTTGATCTACCTCAAGATCGTAATGGCTAAACCCTAGCTGTCTAGCCTATGAGAATTCTGATAGCCTCTACAGACTAAACCCTCTAGTTTATATACACAGGAGGGATCTAGGATTATCTGAGTCGGTTTGCGAGAGGAGGAATAGTACATCCAGACACCAAACTTGCAGTCCACGCATAGAGGTGTCCTACCCGGACACGGGGGATAGTCTTCTGCTATTATCTTCACAGCCCATCAGTCCGGCCCGCATAGAGTAGGCTGGTCACCCGAGGACCCCCTAATCCAGGACTCCCTCAGTAGCCCCCGAACTTGCCTTCAATGACAACGTAGTATCCAACTACGTATTCGGCTTTGCAAGGTGGGTTCTTCTCCATACTTTGGACTGATGACAGTCTGGCCCTGACCTTCACGTTCTGCCTTTATGACTCCTTCCTGTCGTCGCCTCGATTCCCCCGCGACGGGCGAATGCGAACGGTCCATAATAATTATTATTTTACAGATATGCCCCTGACGACACAAGGACGACACTTATATAAAGAGGCTAGATCCCCAAATGGCATCTACATCGAGCGGAGAACATCAAGTCCAGCCATGAAAAAACCTCAAAATATGGTCAGCGCTCCTAGCTCTTCTTCGCGCCCTCAAGAGGGTGATCGGCAGAGCTTCTCAGTTCCTCATCTTCAGTTGAATCGACTCCAGAAGCAGGGGTATCCCCATCTCGCAGATCTAGTCTCTGTGCGAGCGGGGTTAGCCTCAATCGGCAATGACGTGCTAGCAGAAAATTTCCCCAATCCCAACAAAGAGGAAAGGGTGTGCTTCATTTCATTTCTTCTGCGAGGCTTAAGATTCCCGATCCACCCCTTCTCCAGGGGCCTGTTAGAATTCTACGGGATCCAGCTGCACAAGCTCACTCTAGGTTCTATTCTGCACATCTCGGGTTTTGTTGCTCTTTGTGAACTGTTTATGGGCTGCAAGGCACACTTTGAACTATGGAGAAAGTTCTTTTGCCTCGTTCCCCGTCATCAAGGGGGTTCCATATTTGAAGTGGGCGGCGCCGAAGTATGGCGCATAGCCGGATCAGGCTACCCTATTGGAACTCCGAAGGAGTTATCCCCAGAATAGTCTTCAAAATGGTTTTATATTGAGGACGTTCCCCTTCCAGACCCAGTTCGGTGCGGCCTCCCCGAATTCTCTAGTGCCCCTTTGAAGAAACGCCTCAATTGGCGTTCCCGGAGCCCCAAGAAAGAAGACAGTGCAGAAGTGAAGAGGTTGGCCAGCAAGGTCAAATTACTTGCTCATTCCGAGCTATCAATAGTTGAAGTCATGGCCATCGCAATAAAGCGATGTATTCAGCCTCTCCGGTCCAGAGTAACCCCTTTATGGTGGTACAACGGAGAGGACGACGCATCCCATTACAGACGCAAGGGCCCAGATACTCCGGCCGAACTGGCTATAATCCTGGTCGATCTGTATAAGGGGAGAAAGAAGACTTCCTCCGCTTAAACCGAGAAGGCTATTTCATGTACAACCCCATTGAATGGGTAAGTTTTTGATTATCGGCATTGTTTTCCCTGTTTATCAAGGCATGCTAATCAAATACTTCTTGTTGTCTGAAAGCAGTCATGGAGGAAGATGATTGAGGACATTCATTGTCCCTCCCCACAGCCAGGAGGATCACGCTTCATGACAGAGACCTTGGATTCTGCGAGGATCCGGATATATACATAGAGTTTGATGATGGAGTATTTTATCGAGCGAGCCTTGACGGTTTGGAAGTGGCTATTACGGCCGACTACCCCCGCCTTTACCCCTTCACCATTGTAAGTATTCAAAAGGCTTACTAAAAAGAGGTCCCTACTTGCACCTTATCCCTTATACTTAAAATGTACTTCATAGGATCGGCGCTCGGCAAGCTGCACTCCATTGAGAGCAGCCTCTTCACAGGGCAATCGTTCGAAACGAAAGGAAACCAGGAGTGCTGTAGAGCCCCCTCTATATTCAAACAGGTATGTTCGTTGATATGTGCCTAAGCATGAGTTTGGATTGTTAATTTTCCCTTCTACCTTTATTTCAGGAGGAGCACGCGGCAAATAGTGGGAAAACGCCCTGCTAGCCGAATGTCAGCTAATCCGGCGCCGGACTCGTCAACCAGGACGAGGGTTGATGCAGTGCCAGATCCCCCCTCTCCTCATGATGATTCGGATGACGTATCTGTCATGAATTCCGAGGTGGAGAGCATGATGAATCATCGTCGATTGAAAGAGGCCATGCACGCTCCAACTTTCTCTGAACAGGAATTTTCCGCACTCAGCTCCATGGATTCATATATCCAAGCCATCCGAGATGGACTTGCTGGAGTTACTCAACTGTTCTCAAAGGATATGCATATAAATTCTGTGCAAATTTAATAGATATATGCCAGTACCCCCTAAGACTTGAAGCAGTGAGGCCAACCAATTTAAGGATCGTATGACCAACAGGTTCTCAAGGAGAAGAACAACGCTGTCTGTCGGAGCTGAAAACAAACCACACAGAGATGAATGTCGTCACCATAGAACTTGTGGAGATGAAAAAGGCTGCAGTGACCACTGGTCAGAATAGCAAACTTGAGGAGGAAAAATACAAACAATCCGAAGAGATAAAGAGCTTAAAGGCTCCGTTATCGGCCGTGCAAAAAGAGAATATGAAGTTGAAAGGCGGCATATTCGGTATGACCTTTGGATCCATCAGAAAGACTCATATTATCCCATAATTCGGATTGTCACAACTCTGTTGCTACAGTTCTATTAACTGGTCGGCCTGAAGAGGAAGTATCTGGATTTCGAGGCGAAGTGCTTAAGGAACTGTCCATTGTGCATGAGCGGGCCTGGAAAGCCATGAGAAGTATGGCCAACACTTTATGGCAATCTGATACCCCTACAGAAAGTATGGAGGGTTGGCAAACCTATTCAAAGGTGCGGCAGCGCTTTGAGCTATGGAAGGCATCTGCATGTCGTGAAGGTGCACGAGAAGTATGGGCGATGGTGAAAACATGCTACACCAAGCTTGATCCAAATCATATGGTCCGAGTTGGACCTCAGGGACCCGGTGGGAAAGAGATCCCGGTGAACTTGGTATATGACCAAGTAATGATAACTGCGACGTATTCGCAAGAAGACTGTACTTTAGACAGTCTTATAGATGGTATAGATAAGGAGTAGTCATTTGATTCAATGTATCAATGTACTTCATTATCAACCTTATCTTCAGCCGAACATGTAAAAAATTGTCATCGCAGGCCTTCGGCTTCAACCTCTGAAGCAAGAAGGTGGAGTGTTTCCGGATACCGTGTTGGAATGTAAGAACCATTCATTATGTCCAGAAACCAGGCAATCCGGCCATATTGCTCAAAGAGATAAAAATTTGTTCGGGGACTTATGCTATTTTACCTATCCCGTACACACACACACACACACACACGATATATATATATATATATAGATATATATATATATACATATATATATATATATATATATATATATACATAAACACTATTCTGATCACGGGATCAGAATAATATTCTGATCACAACCTGAACTGCCTAAGTAACGCGCCTGAACTTCCCTCTGTACGTACCCGACCTTCGGGCTATCTTCGCAACCGTGGCTTCTACCGCGAGTTTTTCTGATCATTCGTGTTGTTTGTGATGTAAGTGTAATGTGGACACATTTTTTAGAATCTAAATGCTTGTTTTGATTCGGAATCTAGCACGTTGGCAGATTTGCTCTCGGGGTCGTGATGAACTTGTGTATGTTACAAGTTTAATGCATGTTGTGGATGTTGTCGAAGCTCTGGCACGATGGGGATTAGGTTTTGGTACAAGATTGGAGCACAAATTATTGTTATTTCAAACAAATTTGAAATCGCACGTGTTCTTCATCCGCCCGAGATGCAGCCCGAGCTTCTATTGATTTCTCGTTTTTCCTTAAAGTTTGCTCGCTGCTTTGCATACTTTACTGAAATTCAAGGCTTCTTGTCGTCTCCAACGTATCTATAATTTTTGATTGCTTCATGTTATATTATATTTTGTTTTGGATGATTAATGGGCTTTGTTATACACTTTTATATTATTTTTGGGACTAACCTATTAACCGGAGGCCCGGCCCAAATTGCTGTTTTTTTTGCCTATTGAGTTTTGCAGAAAAAGAATATCATCTGAGTCCAAATGGAATGAAACCTTGAAACGTGATTTTGGAACAAACGTGATCCAGAGGACTTGGAGTCTACGTCAAGAAATCAACTAGGAGAGCACGAGGCAGCGGGGCGTGCCTACCCCCCTGGGCGCGCCCTCCACCCTTGTGGGGCCTATGTTGCTCCACTGACGTACTTGTTCCTCCTATATATACACCTACGTAACCCCAAACCAACAGAAGCATCCACGAAAACCTAATTCCACCGCCGCAACCTTCTGTACCCGTGAGAACACATCTTGGGGCCTTTTCCGGTGTCCTGCTGGAGGGGCATTGATCACGGAGGGCTTCTACATCAACACCATAGCCTCTCCGATGATGTGTGACTAGTTTACTCAGACCTTCGGGTCCATAGTTATTAGCTAGATGGCTTCTTCTCTCTCTTTGGATCTCAATACAAAGTTCTCCACGATTCTCGTGGAGATCTATTCGATGTAATCTTCTTTTGCGATGTGTTTGTTGAGATCGATGAATTGTGAGTTTATGATCAAGTTTATCTATGAACAATATTTGAATCTTCTCTGAATTCTTTTATGTATGAGTGGTTATCTTTGCAAGTCTCTTCAAATTATCAGTTTGGTTTGGCCTACTAGATTGATCTTTCTTGCAATGGGAGAAGTGCTTAGCTTTGGGTTCAATCTTGCGGTGTCCATTCCCAGTGACAGCAGGGGCAGCAAAGCACGTATTGTATTGTTGCCATCGAGGATAACAAGATGGGGTTAATATCATATTGCATGAGTTTATCCCTCTACATCATGTCATCTTACTTAAAGCATTACTCTCTTCTTTTGAACTTAATACTCTAGATGCATGCTGGATAGCGGTCGACGTGTGGACTAATAGTAGTAGATGCAGGCAGAACTCCGTCTACTTGCCACGGACGTGATGCCTATATACATGATTATACCTAGATATTCTCATAACTATGCTCAATTCTATCAATTTCTCAACAGTAATTTCTTCACCCACCGTAATACTTATACTCTTGAGAGAAGCCACTAGTGAACCTATGGCCCCCAGATCTATTTTCCATCATATTAATCTTCCAACACTTAGCTATTTTTATTGCCTTTTATTTTACTTTGCATCCTTATTATAAAAATACCAAAAATATTATCTTATCATATCTATCAGATCTCAATTTTCATAAGTGACCGTGAAGGGATTGACAACCCCTTTATTGCGTTGGTTTGGAGGTTTTATTTGTGCGTGTAAGTGCGAGGGACTTGAGCGTGGCCTCCTCTTTGGATTGATACCTTGGTTCCCGAAAACTAAGTGAAATACTTACGCTACTTTGCTGCATCACCCTTTCCTCTTCAAGGGAAAATCAACGCAGATGCTCAAGAGGTAGCAAGAAGGATTTACGGCGCCGTTGCGGGGAGGCCTACACCAAGTCAAGTCAAGATTTGACTCCTACAACGAGCCATTTCTGGCGCGGTTCCCGGGAGTCTCATAAAAGTCAACATACCAAGTACCCATCACAAACTCTTTTCTCCCGCATTACATTATTTGCCATTTGCCTCTCGTTTTCCTCTCCCCCACTTCCCCCCTTCCCGTTTTATTCGCCTTCTTCCCGTATGCCTTTCTGTTTGTGTTTCCACGTGCCTTCTATTTTCTTGCATCTTTGCTTGCTAAAAATCTATTGATATGGATCCACTTAAAGTGTTCTACTTGGATCATCTTCGATCCTTATGCGCTCGTGCTGAAACCCCAACTAGCCTAGTTGATGGGAAATCTTTAGATGAGCATGCTCATTTTGTGTATCACCGTTTGTTTGGAAAAGGGAGACTCTTATGGAATCAAATAAACAAATTGTTGCGGTATGCTTGGAATCTTTGTGAAATTTGTGATATTACTTGTTGCTCTAAGAACCCTAAAAAACACCTCCCCTACCTATGTGAGTTTAATGAAAATGAAATCTTATCTTCTTATGCAAAGGGTGTTTATAGCTACTATGATATCGAACAAATTGAAGAATTTGTTGCTTTTAAGGGTTCTTATGAAGTTGCTTCTTTGATTGAAAAGTAGGATATTACTCATTACGAATCTGAAAATTTTGACATACTTGAATATTGCTATGAAAACTATGCTCATAATGTCTATGTCAAAGAATTTATTGAAAGAATAACCGTTGCTTCTAATGAAAATAATGATATGCACGAATCTATAGATAATTATGATTATGATGATTTGACTGAAATATCCCTTGATGAACGTGATGCTTGCTATCCTTGTGGCCATGATGCCAATATTTATGAAGATGAATTTGCTATAGTTCCTTGCGTTAAACATGAGATCGTTGCTATTGCACCCATACTTGGTAGTTCCTTTGATAAAAAGCATGATTGCAATGATTTTACTATAATTCTATTGATGTAAATTATGCTAATAATATGCAAAACCTCAAGCTTGGGGATGCTAGTTTTGCTACGTCCTCTATTTGTTGCAATGATCATGATTGGGGTGATCCTTCTTATGATCTTGAAAATTTATTTAAGCCCCATGATGAATATGAGATTTATAATTTTTGCAATAATATTGATAGTGGGTTTGGAAGAATTTAAGCTTTAGATCCCACATATTTGGAGAATGTTCAATCTAACGAAGTTTTTAATAAAAGTGGGTTTGGAGAGGTCATGACTTTAGTTAATGTTAATCCCACTATTTTGGAAGAGTGTCAACTTTGCATACATGTGGATCGTGTTAAGCATATGTTTTGTGATAGCTATATTGTTGAATTTTCTTATTATGCTACATATAATTATTATGAGAGAGGAAAATATGGTTTTAGAAATTTTCATGTTACTAAATTACCTCTCGTTATGTTGAGATTGCTATCATATGCTAGTTTTTGCTTCCCTTGATAATTTGTTTGCCTATAAGATGCCTATGCATAGGAAGTATGTTAGACTTAGATGTGTTTTTCACGTGTTTTATGATGCTCTCTTTGTGCCTCAATTCTTCTTTTTCTTGTGAGCATCATTGAAATCTCAATGCCTAGCTAGGGGCGTTAAACGATAGCGCTTGTTGGGAGGCAACCCAATTTTATTTTAAGTTCCTTGCTTTTTGCTTCTGTTTAGGAATAAATCTTTGATCTAGCCTCTAGTTAGATTTGTTTTTATGTTTTAATTAGTGTTTGTGCCAAGTTAAACATGTAGGATCTTCTTGGATGATAGTTATTTGATCTTGCTGAAAATTCCAGAAACTTTATGTTCACAAAAACAATTATTAAAAATCACCATAACGTGATAAAATATTGATTCCAATTGCAGCAGATCAATAAACAATTTTTCAAGGTCGTCCTATTTTGGTAGATTTGTTGGAGTTCCAGAAGTTTGCGTTAGTTACAGATTACTACAGACTGTTCTGTTTTTGACAGATTCTGTTTTTTGTGTGTTGTTTGCTTATTTTGATGAATCTATGGTTAGTAAAATAGTTTATAACCCATAGATAAGTTGGAATACAGTAGTTTTAACACCAATATAAATAAATAGTGAGTTCATTACAGTACCTTGAAGTGGTGTTTTGTTTTCTTTCACTAACGGAGCTCATGAGATTTTCTGTCAAGTTTTGTGTTGTGAAGTTTTCAAGTTTTGGGTAAAAGATTTGATGGATTATGGAACAAGGAGTGGCAAGAGCCTAAGATTGGGGATGCCCATGGCACCCCAAGATAATCTAAGGACACCAAAAAGCCAAAGCTTGGGGATGCCCCGGAAGGCATCCCCTCTTTCGTCTACTTCCATCGCTAACTTTACTTGGAGCTATATTTTTATTCACCACATGATAAGTGTTTTGCTTGGAGTGTCTTGTATGATTTGAGTCTTTGCTTTTTAGTTTACTACAATCATCTTTTCTGTACACACCTTTTGATAGAGACACACATGATTCGGAATTTATTAGAATACTCTATGCGCTTCGCTTATATCTTTTGAGCTATATAGTTTTTGCTCTAGTGCTTCACTTATATATTTTAGAGCACGGCGCTGGTTTTGTTTTATAGAAACTATTATTCTCCCATGCTGCAGATATATTATTTGGAGAGTCTTAAACAGTATGGTAATTTGCTTAAATTGGGAAATTAATCCTAATATGTTAAGTATTCAAGACTAGTAAAAACTTTCTTATGAGTGTGCTGAATACGAAGAGAAGTTTGATGCTTGATGATTGTTTTGAGATGTGGAGGTAGTGATATTAAAGTTGTGCTAGTTGAGTAGTTGTGAAATTGAGAAATACTTGTGTTGAAGTTTGCAAGTCCTGTAGCATGCACGTATGGTAAATGTTATGTAACAAATTTGAAACATGAGGTGCTCTTTGATTGTCTTCCTTATGAGTGGCGGTCGGGGACGAGCGATGGTCTTTTCCTACCAATCTATCCCCCTAGGAGCATGCGCGTATTGCTAGGTTTTTGATGACTTGTAGATTTTTGCAATAAGTATGTGAATTCTTTATGACTAATGTTGAGTCCATGGATAATACGCACTCTTACCCTTTCGTCATTGCTAGCCTCTTGGCACCGTGCATTGCCCTTTCTCACATTGAGAGTTGGTGCAAACTTCACCGGTGCATCCAAACCCCGTGATATGATACGCTCTGTCACACATAAACCTCCTTATATCTTCCTCAAAACAGCCACCATACCTACCTATTATGGCATTTCCATAGCCATTCCGAGATATATTGCCATGCAACTTTCCACCATTCCGTTTATCATGACACGTTCATCATTGTCATATTGCTTTGCATGATCATGTAGTTGACATCGTATTTGTGGCAAAGCCACCGTTCATAATTTTTCATACATGTCACTCTTGATTCATTGCCTATCACGGTATACCGCCGGAGGCATTCATATAGAGTCATACTTTGTTCTAGTATCGAGTTGTAATCATTGAGTTGTAAATAAATAGAAGTGTGATGATCATCATTCATAGAGCATTGTCCCAATAAAAAAAGAGAGAAAGGCCAAATAAAAAAGGGAGGCCCAAAAAAGAGAGATAGAAAATAAAAAGGGACAATGCTACTATCCTTTTTTTCCACACTTGTGCTTCAATGTAGCACCATGATTTTCATGATAGAGAGTCTCTTGTTTTTGTCACTTTCATATACTAGTGGGAATTTTTCATTATAGAACTTGGCTTGTATATTCCAACAATGGGCTTCCTCAAATGCCCTAGGTCTTCGTGAGCAAGCAAGTTGGATGCACACCCACTTAGTTTCTTTTGTTGAGCTTTAATGCATTTATAGCTCTAGTGCATCTGTTGCATGGCAATCCCTACTCCTTGCATTAACATCAATCAATGGGCATCTCCATAGCCCGTTGATTAGCCGCGTTGATGTGAGACTTTCTCCTTTTTTGTCTTATTCACATAAACCCCATCATTATATTTTGTTCCACCCATAGTGCCATATCCATGGCTCACGCTCATGTATTGCGTGAAGGTTGAAAAAGTTTGACATTACTAAAGTATGAAACAATTGCTTGGCTTGTCATCGGGGTTGTGCATGATGAGAGCATTCTTGTGTGACAAAAATGGAGCATGACTAAACTACATGATTTTGTAGGGACGAACTTTCTTTGGCCATATTATTTTGAGAAGACATAATTGCTTAGTTAGTATGCTTGAAGTATTATTGCTTTTATGTCGATATTAAACTTTTATCTTGAATCTTTCGGATCTGAATATTCATACCACAATTAAGAGGGTTACATTAAAAATTATGCCAAGTAGCATTCCGCACCAAAAATTATGTTTTATCATTTACCTACTCGAGGACGAGCAGGAATTAAGCTTGGTCTCCAACGTATCTATAATTTTTGATTGCTTCATGCTATATTATATTCTGTTTTGGATGATTAATGGGCTTTGTTATACACTTTTATATTATTTTTGGGACTAACCTATTAACCGGAGGCCAGCCCAAATTGTTGTTTTTTGCCTATTTCAGAGTTTCGCAGAAAAAGAATATCAAACGGAGTCCAAACGGAATGAAACCTACGGGAACGTGATTTTCGGAACAAACGTGATCCAGAGGACTTGGAGTCTACATCAAGAAATCAACCAGGAGAGCATGAGGCAGGGGCACGCCTACCCCACTGGCGCGCCCTCCACCCTCGTGGGGCCCATGTTGCTCCATCGACGTACTTCTTCCTCCTGTATATACCTCACGCACTTCAAACCAATGAAGCATCCGCGAAAACCTAATTCCACCACCGCAACCTTCATGCACTGTGAGATTCCATCTTAGGGGCCTTTTTCCAAGGCCCCGCCGTTAGGGGGGCATTGATCACGGAGGGCTTCTACATCAACACCATAGCCTCTCCGATGATGTGTGGGTAGTTTACCTCAGACCTTCGGGTCCATAGTTATTAGCTAGATGGCTTCTTCTCTCTCTTTGGATCTCAATACAAAGTTCTCCACGATTCTCGTGGAGATCTATTTGATGTAATCTTCTTTTGTTGTGTGTTTGTTGAGACCGATGAATTGTGGGTTTATGATCAAGTTTAGCTGTGAACAATATTTGAATCTTCTCTGAATTCTTTTATGTATGATTGGTTATCTTTGCAAGTCTCTTGGAATTATTAGTTTGGTTTGGTCTACTAGATTGATCTTTCTTGCAATGGGAGAAGTGCTTAGCTTTGGGTTCAATCTTGCGGTGTCCTTTCCCAAAGGATGTTAGGGCCGCAAGGCACGTATTGTATTGTTGCCATCGAGGATAACAAGATGGGGTTTATATCATATTGCATGAGTTTATCCTCTACATCATGTCATCTTACTTAAAGCATTACTCTGTTCTTTTGAACTTAATACTCTAGATGCATCTTTGGATAGCGATCGCCGTGTGGAGTAATAATAGTAGATGCGAGGCGGAGTCGGTCTACTTGTCACGGACGTGATGCCTATATACATGATCATACCTAGATATTCTCATAACTATGCTCAATTCTATCAATTGCTCAACAGTAATTTGTTCACCCACCGTAATACTTATGCTCTTGAGAAGCCACTAGTGAAACCTATGGCCCCCGGGTCTATTTTCCATCATATTAATCTTCCAACACTTAGCTATTTTTATTGCCTTTTATTTTACTTTGCATCTTTATTATAAAAATACCAAAAATATTATCTTATCATATCTATCAGATCTCACTTTCGTAAGTGACCATGAAGGGATTGACAACCCCTTTATTGCGTTGGTTGCGAGGTTTTTATTTGTTTGTGTAGGTGCGAGGGACTTGAGCGTGGCCTCCTACTGGATTGATACCTTGGTTCTCAAAAACTGAGGGAAATACTTAGGCTACTTTGCTGCATCACCCTTTCCTCTTCAAGGGAAAAACAACGCAGTGCTCAAGAGGTAGCACTTACTAAGCCGTCAATTTTAATCGGGAGGGTCCTTACGGTTTGTTTTCTTGCGACTTGATGTTGGCACTCCCGCGGGTTTTTGCACAGGTTATTTTTGCGGTTTTGAAATTTTCCCTCTGGTCATTTTAGTTGTCCAAAGGGAGTTGCCAGATCATTTCCAAGGGGGGGCGGACGTGTTGTAATCTTGTCCAGATGATTTTATGCTTCGGACGAATTCGTTTGTTCATTATTTCTAGATCATCTAATGGTCGTTGTACAAACTGGACTTCTGCTTTGTCATACCTGAACTTCTGGTTTTCCTTCGTTGGATCACAGCCGAGTGGGGCGGCTCGGGATCGGGATCGGGGGAGGATCAGGTGGATCCTGTGGGTCTGGCCGGGTTTCTGTGCTGGACTTTTGTGTTGTCATACCTGAACTTGTTCTTTTCTTTTGTTGCAAGGTAATGCAGCAAGTCCTTTGTATTTCTTTCCTTTTTCTGTCATTTTTCATTCTTGCATTGTTTTGATTTTTTTCACTAAGCCCAATGATTGACCATCGAATTAATTGGCTGATGGATATGCATTTATTTTTCTGTTTTTCCTAGTTTGTTTTCGTACTTCTAATAGTTTGTTGGACTTCACTTATGCCTCGCAGAGTCACAAGAGAAGCACATATTTTTATAAATTTACCGATTTACGAAGCTAATTATTGAACTTACCTTATTTAGAACATTTGGTTAGTTAAGTTACGCCTCGTGCATTTTGTTTCTTCGACACTAAACATTATTTTTCCTAAGGTGTTTCTTTCTTGGTTTTTATGTCACAACAATGAAATTTTTCATGAATGCAGGTCAATCTTTTTGACATTGATATTCCAGGACAGATTACATTCCAGGAATCAAAAACCCTTACTAGATTTCTTCTGCAATTTGTTGTAGCTAATGTGTAAGTGTGGAGCTGGACCACACGAACATGCATCCTCTTTTCCCTTAGTGTATGTTTTGGTATAGTTTTTTGATCATCCATGATAACCCACAAGTATAGGGGATCGCAACAGTTTCGAGGGTAGAGTATTCAACCCAAATTTATTGATTCGACACAAGGGGAGCCAAAGAATATTCTCAAGTATTAGCAGTTGAGTTGTCAATTCAACCACACCTGGATAACTTAATATCTGCAGCAAAGTATTTAGTGGCAAATTAGTATGGAAGCAACGGTAATGGTAGCAAAAGTAATATTTTTGGGTTTTGTAGTGATTGTAACAGTAGCAACGAAAAAGTAAATAAGCGGAGAACAATATGTGAAAAGCTTGTAGGCATTGGATCGGTGATGGAGAATTATTCCAGATGCGATTATTCATGCAACAGTTATAACATAGGGTGACAAAGAACTAGCTCCAATACATCAATGTAATGTAGGCATGTATTCCGAATATAGTCATACGTGCTTATGGAAAAGAACTTGCATGACATCTTTTGTCCTACCCTCCCGTGGCAGCGGGGTCCTAACGAAACTAAGGGATATTAAGGCCTCCTTTTAATAGAGTACCGGACCAAAGCATTAACGCATACTGAATACATGAACTCCTCAAACTACGGTCATCACTGGAGTGGTCCCGATTATTGTCACATCGGGGTTGCGGATCATAACACATAGTAGGTGACTATAGACTTGCAAGATAGGATCAAGAACTCACATATATTCATGAAAACATAATAGGTTCAGATCTGAAATCATGGCACTCGGGCCCTAGTGACAAGCATTAAGCATAGCAAAGTCATAGCAACATCAATCTCAGAACATAGTGGATACTAGGGATCAAACCCTAACAAATCTAACTCGATTACATGATAAATCTCATCCAACCCATCACCGTCCAGGAAGCCTACGATGGAATTACTCACGCATGGCGGTGAGCATCATGAAATTGGTGATGGAGGATGGTTGATGATCATGATGGTGATGGATTCCCCTCTCCGGAGCCCCGAACGGACTCCAGATCAGCCCTCCTGAGAGAGTTTAGGGCTTGGCGGTGGCTCCATATCGTAAAACGCGATGAATCTTTCTCTCTGATTTTCTTCTCCCTGAACACGAATATATGGAGTTGGAGCTCCAAGGGGCCCACGAGGCAGGGGGCGGGCCCCCCATCCTTGTGGAAAGGGTGTGGGCCCCCTGGCCTTGAGTCTTTCGCCAGTATTTTTTATTATTTCCAAAAATAATCTTCGTGGAGTTTCAGGTCATTCCGAGAACTTTGGTTTATGCACATAAATAACACCATGGCAATTCTGCTGAAAACAACATCAGTCCGGGTTAGTTCCATTCAAATCATGCAAGTTAGAGTCCAAAACAAGGGCAAAAGTGTTTGGAAAAGTAGATACGACGAAGACGTATCAACTCCCCCAAGCTTAAACCTTTGCTTGTCCTCAAGCAATTCAGTTGATAAACTGAAAGTAATAAAGAAAAAATTTTACAAACTCTGTTTGCTCTTGTTTGTTGTAAATATGTAAAGCCAGCATTCAAGTTTTCAGAAAAGATTATGAACTAACCATATTCACAATACTCTTAGGTCTCATGTTTACTCATGTAAATTGCATAATCAACTAGCGAGCAATAATAATAAATCTCGGATGACAATACTTTCTCAAAACAATCATGATATGATATAACAAGATGGTATCTCGCTAGCCCTTTCTGAGACCGCAAAACATAAATGCAATCATAGTCAAACCCAATATAAATTAATAGTAATGGATGCAAATGACAGCGGTGCTCTCCAGCTGGTTCTTTCTAATAAGAGGGTGATGACTCAACATAAAAGTAAATCGATAGGCCCTTCGCAGAGGGAAGCAGGGATTTGTAGGGGTGCCAGAGCTCGATTTTAAAGCAGAGATAAATAATATTTTGAGTGGCATACTTTCATTGTCAACATATGGTGGACTCATATGGAATAACTTTGGGGTTTAAGGGATTGGATGCACAAGCAGTATTCCCGCTTAGTACAAGTGAAGGCTAGCAAAAGACTGGGAAGCGACCAACTAGAGAGCGACAACAGTCATGGACATGCATTAAAATTAATAAACATTGTGTGCAAGCATGAGTAGGATATAATCCACCATGAACATAAATATCATGAAGGCTATGTTGATTTGTTTCAACTACATGTGTGAACATGTGCCAAGTCAAGTCATTGAATCATTCAAAGGAGGATACCACCCCATCATACCACATCACAACCATTTTAATAGCATGTTGGCACGCAAGGTAAACCATTATAAGCTCCTAGCTAATTAAGCATGGCATAGGTAACTATAATCTCTTATTGTCATTGCAAACATGTTTGTTCATAATAGGCTGAATCAGGAACGATGAACTAATCATATTTACAAAAACAAGAGAGGTCGAGTTCATACCAGCTTCTCTCATCTCAATCAATCCATCATATATCGTCATAATTGCCTTTCACTTGCATGACCGGACGATGTGAATAATAATAATAGTGCACGTGCATTGGACTAAGTTGGAATCTGCGAGCATTCACTAAACAGGAGAAGACAAGGTAATATGGGCTCTTGGTTAAATCAACAATAATACATATAAGAGCCACTTCAACATTTTCATCATGGTCTTCTTCTATCGACCCCCAAAGAAAAGAAAAGAAATAAAACTATGTACAGGGAAAGCTCCCAACAAGCAAAAGAAGAACATGAAATATTTTGGGGTTTTCTTTTATTTATTACTACTACAGCAGGAAAAGTAAACTAGCTAAACGCTACAACTAATTTTTTTTGGTTTACTTAAGGTTTTTTAAACACGCAAGAAGAAAGCATAAAAAGGAAAATAAACTAGCATGGATATTACAATAAAAAAGTATGAGCACCGACAACTAGCATGAGTGTTTGAACATAAATGTAATGTCGGTGAGAAATACGTACTCCCCCAAGCTTAGGCTTTTGGCCTAAGTTGGTCTATTGCCATGGCTGGCCTGGCGGATATCCAAAGTTGTAACTGGGGTCATACTAAGATGCAACAGTCATTGCATTGTGGGCTGCAGCTTGGAGGCGATCTATCTTAGCCCTCCTCTCGTACTCGGTCGCCTCCTCTCTAGTTATGAAATATCTCCCTTTGCCTAAAAGTCAAAGAAAGTAGAAGCAGGGAGAGCGACGTGATAGGTGCGTCGTCTGTCAAAGATTAGTCGGTACTAGAGGAACTAATTGTTCCTCTCAACCAAACGTATTTACCTAACCATAGCCTCATAATCTAAGTAAGCGAAGGCACCTCAATATCATCCTCACGTATGGTTACACCAAGAAAATTAGCTAAACGGGTTGCATAAATTCCAGCAAAGAAATCTCCATTAAATCTATTATTATGCAACCTACGTGCAACAATGGCTCCCAAAATAATGTTTATCCCCTAACACAGCACTCCTGAGAACACTGAGGTCAGGGACACACTTGTGACATGCTTCATCCTTACTATTTATGCACCTACCTATGAAGAGAGCAAAATAATGTATAGCAGGGAAATGAATGCTCCCTATGGTAGCTCGTGCTATGTCTCTAGATCCCCCCACGGTTATACTAGCAAGAAAATATCTAAATTCAGATTTGCGAGGTTCATTAGTACTACCCCATTGTGGAAGTTTGCAAGCAGTGGTAAAATCCTCTAAGTCCATAGTATAAGAATTTTCATATAGATCAAACAGGACAGTTTGAGAATTGCAGGAAGATGAAAATTCAAACCTCCTCACAAAGGAACTACTGAGATAGTGGTATTGACGTCACTTGTCTACCTCGAAGCTCACAAGATCAGCGTTACGCATATAGGCGTTAAATTCTTCCTTGATTCCTGCTTGATCCATGAAGTCCTCTGAAGACCATTCACAAGCCCGCACTGGAGCGTCCCTTGGTGGTTCGTCATCAGCATCATGCATTGCAAGCCTGGGTCCTTGCTTCCTTGAAGGGCCACCTTGGTACATTTTCCTAAACATATTTCTTCCTCTGAAAAATTTCTGAAATTTTTAGTAACTTCAAATAAAGGTGAACCAAGCTCAACAAAATTGATAGCAACTACTCCCACAAGTGCCTAGAGACTATATCATGCATTAGAACTACTTTGAACCATATAAATTTGAAATGCAAGCTCAAGAACATGGTAGGCAGCATAATTTTGCAATGAATAAAGCACTAGAACAAAACCTAATTGGACCAATGGAGGAGTCACATACCAAGGAACAATCCCCCAAAGCAGTTTTGTGGGAGGTGCTTTGAGCAAGGAGATCGAAAATCGCAGCAAAATGAGCTAGAACTCGTGCATGAGCTGGTTGGTGATTTTTTGGGAGGAAGGAGTGCGTGGGTGCAGGAATAAGTGGAGGGGAGCCACCATGGGCCCATGAGGTGGGCGCGCCAGGTGGGCGCGCCTGGACCCTAGTGGCTGTGTGCTTGCTACCCCGATGTGTTCTCGGTGCGATGATATTCTCAAATATTCCAGAAAAAATCATATCTAAATTTCAGGGCATTTGGAGAACTTTTATTTTCGTGGTATTTTTATATTGCATGGATAATTCAGAAAATGCATGTAAAATACTAATTTTATTTTATTTCAACTAAATAACAGAAAATAAAAGGAGGGTACAGAAGGTTATGCTTTCTAACTTCATCCATCTCATGCTCATTAAAAGGAATCCACTAACAAGGTTGATGAGGTCTTGTTAACAAACTCATTTCGAGTAACATGAAACCGGAAAAATTTCGAATAACACTATGTTACCTCAACGGGGATATGCACATCCCCAATAATAAGAATATCATATTTCTTCTTGGCAGTAAGAATAGGAAATTCAAAACCTCCAAAAATAATCGATGGAATTTTTCCAATATAATTGATGCTCTGGACTTGAGGTTGTTTCCTCGGAAAGTGTACCGTATGCTCATTACCATTAACATGAAAAGTGACATTTCCTTTGTTGCAATCAATAACAGCCCCTGTAGTATTCAAAAAGGGTCTTCCAAGAATAATAGACATACTATTGTCCTTGGGAATATCAAGAATAACAAAGTCCGTTAAAATAGTAACATTTGCAACCACAACAGGCACATCCTCACAAATACCGACAGGTATATCAGTTGATTTATCAGCCATTTGGAAAGATATTTCAGTAGGTGTCAACTTATTCAAATCAAGCCTACCATATAAAAGAGAGAGGCATAACACTAACACCAGCTCCAAGATCACATAAAGCAGTTCTAACATAATTTCTTTTAATGGAGCATGGTATAGTGGGTACTCTTGGATCTCCTAGTTTCTTAGGTATTACACCCTTAAATGTATAATTAGCAAGCATGGTGGAAATTTCAGCTTCCAATATCTTTCTTTTATTTGTAACAATTTCTTTCATGTACTTAGCATAAGGATTCATTTTGAGCATATCAGTCAAACACATACGCAAGAAGATAGGTCTAATCATTTCAGCAAAGCGCTCAAAATCCTCATCATCCTTTTTCTTGGATGGTTTAGGAGGAAAGGGCATGGGTTTCTGAACCCATGGTTCCCTTTCTTTACCGTGCTTCCTAGCAACAAAGTCTCTCTTATCATAACGTTGATTCTTTGATTGTGGGTTATCAAGATCAACAAAGAAGTTCAATTTCTACATCATTATCATTGCTAGGTTGAGCATCAATATGAACATCATTATTAATATTATCACTAGGTTCATGTTCATTACCAGATTGTGTTTTAGCATCAGAAATAGAAATATCATTTGGATTCTCAGCTTTTTCTACAACGGGTTCACTAGAAGCATCCAAAGTCCTATCATTTTTTGTTTTCTTCTTTTTAGAAGGACTAGGTGCATCAATATTATTTCTCTGAGAATCCTGTTCAATTCTCTTAGGATGGCATTCAGGATACAAAGGTTCCTGGGTCATTTTACCTGTTCTAGTAGCCACTCTAACAGCAAAATCATTATTCTTACTATTCAATTCATTGAGCAAATCATTCTGAGCTTTAAGTACTTGTTCTACTTGAGTGGTAACCATAAAAGCATGTTTGCTAATGAGTTTAAGTTCACCTTTAACTCTAGACATATAATCACCCAAGTGTTCAATCATATAAGCATTTTGTTTTAATTGTCTACCAAAATAAGCGTTAAAATATTCTTGCTTAACCATAAAGTTATCAAACTCATCCAAACATTGTCTAGCAATTTGAGTAGGAGTGATCCAGCGAACAGCCGGCCAGCACAAGATCACGACCCCTTGGGAAGGCCCCATCATCATCAGCAAAGCCTTGGGCAACGACTCCTACTACCTGATCGATGCACAGAAGCCCAGGGCATGCAAGAGGGACGACTCCGGCAAGGAATCAAAATGCCCATGGAATGCAAATCTCCTTCGAAGATTTTACAGTTGATGCAATATGTACCACACTACCTTTTGTATTAAGCGCAAAGACATCAGGTCCCTCGAGGAGCACTCGAGGGCTACCTTTTTTATCTATATGATAAGTTTTATGCCTATGAATGTGTTATTTCATTCTTCTGCCTGGCACCGGGTTTGACTAGTCGGCCCGGGGCTTGCCGCCTATACTATGTCGGTGCTTCCTGCAGTCATACAAGTAGTGTGCCGGCACCTAATCCCTCTCTCGCCACAAGCCGCAGCTCAGAGCTTAATCGTCCGCCGGCAAGAGCTAAAGGCAGGAAATGATGCCCACATGAAAAATGGCTAAGAACCAAAGCATTTCACATAGGCCAAGTTGGCTCCTCGCCTCACCGACCGACTGCTGAGCAGCCGGCCGGCCGGCTTCTTACTTTACTTGCTAAGTTCTAAAAACGGACAAAGTACTTGTCCTCCCAAACGGCTAAGTACTTGACCCAACCACAGTCCGTAGAGCGGCTGACTGGTTGGCAAGGCGGCAGCCAAGGGAGGGTGGCAAAGGAAAAAGCCAAGAGAGCAGAAAGCAAGGCAAGTCGGAATTCGACACAAAGACAACTCGTCTGGAATTTAATTTGCATAGCAAAAGGCCCTTGGCCAGCATTCAACAAAGTTTGAATACACCCCCAGCGGGTGGAACTGCACAAAACTAACAAGTTCGTTTGAGAGACTACAAGCAGGAAAAGTTAAGATAAAAACTGGCCGCCTAGGCCAGAGGAGTAGCAGACGGGTCCGGTAGGTCAGTGGAGTCACCAGCGCCGGCTGGCATAGTGGTCGTCTGGCGAGTTTCGGCTTGGTCGCCGTCGGCGATGGTCGGCGGCCTTTCGCGCCGCGGCTTTCGTTGAGGCCCGATCGAGTTGAGGCTGGTTGTCCGCTCCGTCCTCCAGTGCATCATCTTGACCCTCCTCGCCTTCCTCGTCCTCGCCCTCATTGCTGGAGGCGATTTCTTCCGCCGAGTCCTCGCCGTCGTCCGGGTTCAGCCCGAACCAATTCAGCGGCACCTCAGCACCCTCCTTGTCCAGCTCGGGGAGGAAGACGTCGGTCACGGTGTACTCGGCGATTGCCGCCGCACATCAAGTGAGGTCAGGCCCCACCGCCACCAACTCCTCGCGGGCCTCCTACCGGAACGTGGCCAACTGGGCTAGATTGATACCAAGGCCCGTCGTGCGCCTGCCCAGGCCGAGGAGCCTTTCCGCACCTCGAAGTAGCCGACAGCCACCTCCATCCAGTCGGCTGTCTGACTGGGGTGCGTGGAGCTTGGACGTCTGGCCAGAGGGCGGAGATCACCTAGGCCCCAACATGCTGTAGGTGGCGGAGCATCCGATGAGCCGGCCGGAGACGAACCTGAATGGCGAGAAGCTCCTCGCCAAGAGTCCGAGGGGCGTTGGGCGCGATCTTTGCACCAGCCTGTCTCCGCTCATCGCGGCGAGCTTCGATGGCCTGGCTGGCGGCAACGGCATGACCAGGGGCTGCTTTGGGGCCCTCTGGAACTGGGCCGCCTTCATAGCGTCCTCCTGCCGCTACCGTCGCGGCCGTGTTCTTGGGCTTCTTTGGTCGGTGCCGAATAGCAACGAGCAGCTCGGCGCCCGGTGTGCCACCGTGCGATCGGCGCGGCTGAAGAGCTCGCGCCCGCCTTGTTGGAGCTCGCACCCGCCTTGTCGGCGACCTTCGTGTGGTGCGGCTCGTTCTCCACCTCCTCGTCCGGCCAGTCCTCGAGGCCGCCTCCTCCTCCGAAGCCTCGTGCTCCACCACCGCCACCCGTGGCATCGTCCTCCTCCATGACGGCCGACCCCAAGTCGGGGTCGTCCACATCGCTTCTCGTTCGGTCCGGCATGAACACATAACCCGGCTCCAGAGCGTCGGCGGCCGACTGGGTCGAGAAGAACTGTTCGATTGCCGACTGATCTGACGGCAAAGCGAGAACTTGAACAAGCAAAGAAGAAAGGGATGACAAGACTCACCGCAGGCGGCGGTGTGTGCGGTCGTACGGCCGCTTGCCGAACCGCCTGTCCTTCTCCGACATCTTGAAGTTGGAGAAGTAATTGACCAGTCGGACCACCTCCATGTCCAGCAGGTCTCGCATGCACATCCGGCACGGGTCCTGGTGCCTGCTCATGCTGCTGATGATGTGCGGCCAGGCTTGAAGGGGAAGCATTCAGCGCTCCACATAGGCGGCAAGCAAGTCCGAGCCCTTGAGGTGAAGGAAATATGCCCTGGAGGCAATAATAAAGTTATTATTTATTTACTCATATCATGATAAATTTTTATTATTCATGCAAGAATTGTATTAACCGGAAACATAATACATGTGTGAATACATAGACAAACATAGTGTCAGTAGTATGCCTCTACTTGGCTAGCTCGTTAATCAAAGATGGTTGAGTTTCCTAGCCATAGACATGAGTTGTCATTTGATTAATGGGATCACATCATTAGGAGAATGATGTGATTGACTTGACCCATTCCGTTAGCTTAGCACTTGATCGTTTAGTTTACTGCTATTGCTTTCTTCATGACTTATATACATCACTACAAAAAAATACACTTCCGTGAAGATACGTATGCATCACGATGAGGTCGCGTTTTTTGTCATACATGTACATCCATGACAAATTTATGACAGAATCAAAATAGTCATACATGTGCTGTCGCAGAAGTGTTCCTTGACATTACCAAAGTTATCATCACGGAAGTGTCCATTTCCATGACGATAAATCGCTTGTCATAGAAGTGCTTTCGTCAAGGGTGACCGACACGTGGCATCCATCGTAACGGAACGTCGTTAAGCTATCGGGTCGGGTTTTGAATCCGATAACCCGTTAACAGCCCCGACCAATGGGGATTTTCCATGTGTAAAATCATCATTGGCTGGAGGAAACACATGTCGGCTCATCGTTGGGACAGATGTCATCCACTCATTGGACAGAAGGCGCCTATGATACGTCGACACGTGGCACGGCCCAACAGAGGCCCATTCGTGTGAAAAGGCCGGCCCAGTAAAAATTAGCAGGCTAGCCCATATAAGGCCTACTTGTGTCAGGTCCATTTAAGCCCATGGCCCATACGAGATGTGCCAATTTGGCCCATCAACGGCCCGTTAAAGATTTGACACCATTGCAGCCCATCGTCAGTTTGAGCCCGTTAACAGCCCGCTATATATTTGGGCTCAATATTGGCCCGATGAGATTTCGGCCTGGTAACGACCCATTTAGTGGATGGGCCAATTTTCAGGATGTACATTTTTTGGCCTTTAAGCGACCCATTTAAATGTTGGGCTAATTTCCGGCCCGGTGTGTCTTTCAGCCTGTTGACGGCCCATAAATCTGATGGGCCATTTGTTGTCGGACCTGAGTTTCGGCCATTTAGCGGCCCATTTAAGTGTTGGGCCAATTTCTGGCCCGGTGTCACTTTCAGCCTGTTGACAACCCGTAAATCAGTTGGGCCATTTGTAGTCGGACCTGAGTTTTGGCCTTTTAGCGACCCATTTAAGTGTTGGGCCAATTCCCGGCCCTGTGTGCCTTTCGGCCTGTTGACGGACCATAAATGAGTTGGGCCATTTGCAGTCGGACCTTAGTTTTGGCCTTTTAACGGCCCATCCCTTCATGGTCCAATACCAGCCCGGTTTCTCTTTCGGCCTGCTAAAGGCCCACAACACAGTTGGGCCATTTACAATATGACCTGACTTTCGGCCTCTTAGCGGCCCATGGTCTTCATGGTCCAGTACAAGCCCGCTGTCTCTTTCGGCCTGCTAAAGGCCTAAAGTATAGTTGGGCCATATGTAGCCCAAACTTAGTAACGTCCTGTTAACGGCCCGTGAAATAAATTGGGGCCACCTGTTGCCCGCTTCGATGTCGGCTTGTTAACGACCCAGGAGGTAAGAGGGCCAACCATTAACTTTCGGCCTAGTAGCGGCCCATTAACTTAATGGGCCCACTAAAGTTCGTACATGTCTTTAGGCCAAATTAGATAACTTGAGCCCATTACGACGAGCAATTATGCACAGGACCAAAACCGATCAAGCAAAGGTACGGCATACAGGGAATAACGTTGCACATCTAGCATATATTACAGGAAATTACATCCACTAGGCAATCAAAGATTGATGCCAGTGCAAATAAATGAGCAGAACCTAACCATCTACAACGTCACAATATGCAACCTCAGCACAAATGACGCCCATAAGCATGTGGGCAAGTTCTTTCTGCTTTGCTACACTATCTCTGAAAACATTGATCAGTTGTTGTGTCGCACGACTCTGCACCTCTGATTCATCCACCATTTCCATCATTGCTTCAGCCATTAATTGGTTCACAAACATACATTTATTCCGTTGCATTCGAGATAGAGGATACTGAACAGATTCAGATGGCGATTTTGGCAGGCTCGTATTATTGATAGTGGAGAGTGTCTCGACCACTACATCATAACATAAATTAGGACAAGAACCAAACAGATTAATCATGAGTTATTGCCATATTACCTAGCCTAGATTTTCTAGAAAGAAACAATGGGGTTGCCTTGCTGTTTTCAGAGTTTGTCTTCTTATCTTCAGCAGCCTGCACAAAATTAACACACTAGCATTGCTATCACTGGCCAAGTCAGATAATAGGAAAGCAACATTGACACAACAAACGTTTGGGCAACTAGCCTACACCAAATTAACACAATATGGCACATCTATCATCAGCCAGGTAAGGTAGTACGAAAGCAACATTGACACAATGAATGAATGGGCAACCAGAGAAGCACTACAATTCAGTAATGTGCTTGATATGAGATAGTACGTTCATGCAGCTCAGTATGCAAAACTACCAGGCAGTTTTCCTTACAAAAATCAACATTGGCGCCTTTAACATTTTGCTATAACTAATTTTAGATCAGATAAAGGTTAGATTCACGCCGATTAACAAAATACATGTTGATGTAAAAATATAGTGATATACAACAGGTACTTACATCAAGCATTGGAGCACGTAGAATTCCGCAACATATTTTCCTCGAATCTGATCCCAATGGAGGAAGTCTTCTATCGTTTAACCTTATTTTCTAAAAGAGAGATGGGTAAGAAACATGTAGAAAATATGATCAGAATGCTATAAAATTTCATGATGCGAGGATAAGCACACGCTTCTTAGAATGGAGTTGACATTCTTTTGCTGGACTGGAGCGGAGTAGTTCTTTGGCCACTGGAATCTGCTTATTATCAGTGGGAGTTGGGTTTCTCTGTGCTGGAGCAGTATCTATGAAAAATGGAGTTGGTTTATTATCTCCTGGCGTTTGGATCTTTTGCAAAGACCTGGTTTGTAACCCTTCAGATTCTAACATAGTCGTCTTCCCCTTGCATGCCTTATATAGAAGAATGGTGATTCAGTTATAAAACATGCTACAACAGAGAAGGAATAGGTACTAACGAATAGAAAGGCATGACATATTGACATGTATTCCCTCCATCCGGAAATAAAGGACGGGTCTAGGCGTATTTCAGTTCTAGATACATCCTTTTTTATCCATTTCGGCAACATGTAATTTGGACGGAGGGAGTATGGTGTAAGAGCTAGGGATACGACAGGACAACACAACAACAAAAAACACTAGTTGAATGTAAAACTATATGCTAGCGGAATACGTACAGAAATAACTAAGGCAACATACACGTGTATGATTGGGAAAATAAGATGGCATTGCAACAGAGCACTAGAACAGCACTTCAATGTAAAAAACATGGTATGGCAGACAGATGAAGTACATACTGATGAATAAGAATGCATAAGATATTCAGAAGCATGATGTCCAAATTAAGCAGATGGCATTGCGATAGAGTCGAATGACGATTTGAATTTGAAAACATGTTATCATGAATGGAATAGGTACTGAAAAACAGGAAGGCATGACATATTTACATGCATGATCAGCATGCTAAGCACATGGCATTGCAACAGAGAAGATACACTCCAGGACATTATATGCATGTTGTACCCATATCACAGGCCAAGTTAGAGCAAGGACCTTGCGGGGTGAAGAGGATTCATCATCTTTCTGCAAGTCTTCTGAAGAACTGCCTTTACATGTTCCATCACATTGGGTATCATTGACATCAAGTTTATTGGCCTTTACATTTGCTCCGTGAGGTTCTTGTGGATATATCAGTGTGTGCAATTATATCCAACATGCATGGAAGACAACTAGTAGTTAGATTTATGTAAATGAGTGCATGTAGGAGACGACATAAATAGTAGGATTGGGGTTAACTAGCAGCAACAGGTCTCATAAACTAAAGGGAGAACACAGATGAAAGCTACATAATATGTATCGTTTGTACTCGAGATTAACTAGATGGCACACAAAAGTATTAAAGAACAACATATGTAATACTAGAAGTGGTATAATACTATAATCACCAGCCTATGGGATAGCATTGGTTGATGGATGATAACTATGGAACAACGTTACCTAAAGAACAAGTATCTTAGCTGAACTATGGAACAACATGAACTCCTGAACAAGACCCATAAGAGATCAGCATGAATTACAGTGAAATGTGATGATCTATTTTCCGTGCTTAGATGAATAACAAAGCCATAAATGTTGCACACAAGTAAGATAAGGGTACAACCTATCTGGCTGCCATCCATAGGAGTGAGCATCATGTGCTGACTTGTCGATGGCCCTGCAGTTGTTGTGGCTGTCCATGTCGGGCACGCGCATTCGATGCAGGGAACTGTTGAGTGGGGACTGTAGCTCCCTTCTAGTGTATGCTTCCCTTGTTGGAGCAGCTGCGGTGAGTCGGAAGTCGGTGTGTCTGAAGATGTAGATAACGCATAATGTTAAGAACGACATATATCTTTGATCTGAAGAAATACACTAAGAGATCAACAACAAGGTACGAGAGTGGTCACACGTATGTGGACTGAAGACTAAATTGGGGTCACACGATTTTATTTTATTTTGGTACTGTCCGATCTACGTCGGATGGCTTGATGGCCGTCTTGTGCCTCCCGGCTGACACTCGCTCGAATCTTCCCCGAAGAGCCAGCGACCAACGGCAGAGCAGCCTGCCTCCACCGTCTGTGGCCCCGGCCAAAACCCCGCTCCCCGCCCCACCGCACTGCCGTGGTTGCGCCGCCCCC
Organism: Aegilops bicornis; assembly: GCA_021605145.1. Taxonomy (NCBI): domain Eukaryota; kingdom Viridiplantae; phylum Streptophyta; class Magnoliopsida; order Poales; family Poaceae; genus Aegilops; species Aegilops bicornis. The sequence continues at coordinate 769,892,089 of CM038675.1, forward strand.
AGGCCAGTCCACAAAGACTCCCCGTCATCCAGATCTGGCGGCGGCAGTACCTTCAACCCACGCAACTCTAAAAGATAGCCATCTAAGCGCTGCTTCTGCGGCAAACTTGCAGCCCCGCACCCTTACGTTAGACACCAGCCAACCGGCAGCCTAGGAGCTCCGCCGCCTCGAGGGGTGCTGCTTCCCATTGGGAATCGATTGGCCCAGAATAAAAATTCAGACAACTGACGCCTAACTAAAGTGATTTGAGATGAGGGTGCGACCTATCTGGCGGCATGGTGAAGTAGGAAGGTCCAGCTGTCGAGTCGGTGAGGCCGGCGCGGTTGCGGTGGCGACCGGAAACAGGGAAAGAGCGATGTCGCGATGATCGACGACTACGCGGAAGCAGCGCCAGGACTCTGGACAGATCTGAAGTTGGAGCCGCTCCAGCGCCGTGAACAACGGCGGGGGTGCGTCGGCTCCGGTACGGTTCACACGAACGTCGTCAAGGCAGCACTAGCAGCATGGATTAAGAACCACACGGCCTAGTGCACGACGGCAATTGGACAGCGTCTCCGGCATTAGGGAGGAGGGCGGCTTTGAAATTGGTGCGGTGCGGGCGCCATGGAGGTGGGGCTGAGGCTTCGCGGCTCGGGAGAAGGGAGCTTCCCGGGGAGAAGGTTATTTGATGCCCACGAGGTATGAATGTGGGCGGGCGGGGGATTGGGAGGAGTGGAACCATGTCTTACGGACGCATTTATGCGAAATGTGAGGGGAGTTACAGTTCTACCCTTGCCTATAGGCTTCTCGGCTTGGGTCTGTGTACTGAGGGTCGGGGATAGTAGAGTAACTTTGCTTCTCCCCAAATAGTGGGCAGGAGCAATTTCGGGCGAGGAGAGCGTGTTTTGCCGACCATGGTTTATGAATTATTCGGCACATGTCATTTCGGCCGAGGAGAAGGCGCGCTTGGATGAAGTTACGAACCTACCCTCGATGTACAACGGGCCAATTGATGCGTGTCCCACATAGGACAGTAATTTCACGTCTCCCATTTATTTGCTCGGGCGAATTCCACCGAGCAGAGAGGATGTTTAACGGTTCGTTCAAATTTTGGGAGAACGAGCATCCACGTCTACCTTACCAAGTCGATTCGAATCAAATTTTCAAATATTAGCTTGCCACTTCTTTTTTAGATGGAGAGATGATGCTCGAGAGTAATGTGTTTTTACATGCTCGTTGCTAGCGATTTACTATATGACAAATAGTTGACCCACTCAAAAACGGGAATCAAACCCAAAATGAAATATCTCGATTCAATGAACTAGCTTGTTCAGTAGGTCAAAATAGTGAACTAAATCCAAAATTGAACACCTCAATCGAGTAGCATGTTGTATAGTATTATAGTACTCCATGAACATGTTGAAAGTCAAATTAATGAACTTGTTTGATATACACATATATCCGCTCATGTGTGGATTGCGAGACAACATGTTCTCCAATTTAAATATTTGAATGCAAGTTTATATCGAAACATGGTTTATATCAGTCTTTGATGTATAAAACGCGACCTCCCCCTCTCCCGGACTCCTGTTCTCTCTCTTTGTCTCTCTCTCACTCGTTCTCTCTCTCTCTCTCTATCTCGTTCTCTCTCACTCGTTCTCTCTCCATCGCACACTGTGTATGATACTCTAGCTAGTCCAAGCTAGATATCTTGGGTGCACTCATCGTACGCACACAAATTCCTTGGCTCTTTGCCCGTAACTCTCTCACGCACCACTATGTCGCCCCTGAGCTCTTCCCCCCCTCTCTCAAACTCTCCATCCACCTGGTCACACATACACATGCATATCTCACTGCACTTTTCGATAGGGCCCATCTAAAACTCTATCTCTCTCTCCCTCGTTCTCTCTCCATCTCACACGCACACACACACACACACAATCTCATGCCTAGCTAGCCAAGTATGATGGTCTCTCACTCAATTGTAGGCACACGCAGTCCCCTATATGTATATGACTAGCTAATCTTAGTCTCCATCACAAACATGTGCATGGTCTATCTCGATTTCTCTCGGGCATCTTTCTATCGCAAGACGCACTCCCTCGATCTCCCACCCATATAGTCCCCTCACGATCTCGAGGGGATCTCTCTATCACAGACACACCCTCTCTCCCTCCCCATGCGTCCATGCCATCCATGTGTCCCTCTCGACCTTTTTTCCTTGTTGGCTAGACCTCTATTGGACATGTGCTACATGGTGTCTCTCTCCGTTGCAAACAATCACACACTAGCTATCTTCGTGTATCTCCTCGCCTCGCTTTTCCATCTCGGAGATGCATGCGTGATATGTTCGCATAAGAAACGAAAAAACACACACTCTCTCTAATTTATCGTTTGTTGTCACTTTCTCTTTCACACACATACTCTTTTTGCACACTTACTCATTCTCCTTCGCACTCACTTGATCTGTCTCGACTAAGGCACTCTCCTCCGTCCATAGCATATAGATTTATTGAAAAGTCAAACTTCACAAAGTTTGACCATGTACGTGGAGAAAAACAATTACATCTAGTACGGCAAACATATACCATTAGATTCACCATGAGATGTAGTTTTGTATGATGTATGTTTGGTATTGTAGATATAAATAACATCTGCATAAACCTGATCAAAGTTTCCAAAGTTTGACTTCTAAAAATTTACATACCTTTGCATTATCGAGCGGATGGAATATCTCTTTCCCCCTCTCAGCTATCTGACGCACCACTCAGCCTTATCGGGGCTCCTCAATCTCTCTCGCCGACAATCTTCAATTCTATCGCACGCATCTGACACAAAAACCTTGTTGGTCCCTCTCCCTTTCTCTCCATCTCTCTCTCTCTCCCTCCCTCCCTCTCTCTCTCTCTCTCTCTCTCTCTCTTTGTGTGTGTGTGTGGGGCTCTTTCAAGTTCGCATTCATATATACACCACCATCTATAGGTCTCTCTCGCACACTATGTATGATACTCTACCTAGTCCAAGCTAGATATCTTGGGTGCACTCATCGTACGCACACAAATTCCTTAGCTCTTTGCCCGTAACTCTCTCACGCACCACTATGTCGTCTCGGAGCTCTTCCCCCCCCTCTCTCGAACTCTCCATCCACCTGGGTCACACATACACATGCATATCTCACTCGCACTTGATAGGCCCATCTAAAACTCTATCTCTCTCCCTCGTTCTCTCTCCATCACACACACACACACACACACACAATCTCATGCCTAGCTAGCCAAGTATGATGGTCTCTCACTCAATTGTAGGCACATGCAGTCCCCCCTATATGTATATGACTAGCTAATCTTAGTCTCCATCATAAACATGTTCATGGTCTATCTCGATTTCTCTCGAGGCATCTTTCTATCGCGCACGCACTCCCTCGATCTCCCACCCATATAGTCCCCTCACGATCTCGAGGGGATATCTCTATCACAAACTCACCCTCTCTCCCTCCCCATGCGTCCATGCCATCCATGTGTCCCTCTCGACCTTTTTTCCTTGTTGGCTAGACCCCTATTGGACATGAGCTACAGGGGTGTCTCTCTCCGTTGCAAACAATCACACACTAGCTATCTTCGTGTATCTCCTCGCCTCCCTTTTCCATCTCGGAGATGCATGCGTGATATGTTCGCATAAGAAACAAAAAAACACTCTCTCTCTCTAATTTATCGTTTGTTGTCACTTTCTCTTTCACACACATACTCTTTTTGCACACTTACTCATTCTCCTTTGCACGCACTTGATCTGTCTCGACTGAGGCACTCTCCTCCGTCCATAGCATATAGATTTATTGAAAAGTCAAACATCAAAAAGTTTGACCATGTACGTGGAGAAAAACAATTACATCTAGTACGGCCAACATATACCATTAGATTCACCATGAGATGTAGTTTTGTATGATGTATGTTTGGTATTTTAGATATAAATAACATTTGCGTAAACCTGATCAAAGTTTCCAAAGTTTGACTTCTAAAAAATTTACATGCACTGCATTATCGAGCGGATGGAATATCTCTTTCCCCCTCTCAGCTATCTGACGCACCACTCAGCCTTATCGGGCTCCTCAATCTCTCTCAAACTTTATTGGTCAGTTTGGTTCGTGACCTGACCCTCATGCCTTGATGGCCGGTACTGCCTGGTGTGGACGTGAGATGTAAAATATTTCTGCTGGCCAGGCTTGTGTAGTCTCAAGCGTTTGGTTCATGCCCGCCAGGCAAAGCATCAACGTCCCATCAATCAATCCATGCATCAATTATTTAATGCTAATATCCATCCATGTTGCTGTTAGCCTCATGGCCGCATACGACCGAGCGCTCAAATCGGTCGCTGGGGCAGGGCTACTTGCGATGTCTGGATTTCAGCCAGGCTAATTAAAGTGCAAGGAACCCAGCCCAGCGGGCTTTCTTTTTCACAGGGTAGCAACCAAACAAGCGTGCATGAAATCCAGCCACAACCCTCGGCCAGGCAAAAGATGCTCAGGACGCAAGCCAAACTGGCCTTATATGTCCCTGGTTCACACATACACATGTCTCGCTCGCGCTATACATATAGACCCATCCAACACTCTCCGCCTTGTTCTCTCTCCATGTGACACGCACCCCCTAAGTACCATAATCCCTCACTCCATCATAGGCTCTGTTTGGATCCATGGGTTAGAGTTAGTTTGGGTTAGTTTGGAGTCAACTAACCCAAAAAGATCCAAACAGGAGGGTTTGTTTAGGTTAGATGCATCTAACCCATCCAAAAAAACTAACCCATCCAAGAGGTGCTTATTTGGGTTAGTTCTTCTCGGACCACTAATAAACACTTTTTTCTCTCGCTCTCCCCACAGCAGATCCCTCCCCACTTCCTTGAAGCTTCTCGTCCTCTCCCTCCCTCCCTCTCGCACCGCCCGTGAAGGTGCCTCTCCGTATCCGCGCTCCATCTAACCCTGCCATGCAAACACCTCTTTACTTAGAGTTAGTTCAGGGTATGAATCTAACTCTAACCTCTAACTGAGTTAGAGTATCCAAACAGGGCCATAGGCGCAAGCACTCCCCCCCTCCTAAGTATGATTATCTCTTACTAGCCAACAGGAACACACGTATTGTCTCCTTCCATCCATACGTCTATCTCTCGATATCTCTCGGGGCATCTTCTATCGCGCACACACCTTGTCACTCGATCTCCCACCCATGTAGTCCCATCACGATCTCCAGGGGATCTCTCTATGACAAACATACACTCTCTCCTCCCCATGTCTGCATTTTCTCCGTACATCTCTCTCGACCTCTCTCCCTTTTTTGTCAGACCCCTCTTGGCCACGTGCTAGGGGTCTTCCTCTCTCAGTTCTAAACAACCGCACACTATCTCCTCACCTTTCCTCCATTGTCAAAGATGCATGTGTGATATGTTTGTCCATGTCTCTTTCACACACGCAGATACACTTTTTTCACTCTCTCTCTCTCTCTCTCGTTAGGGACACTGTCACGTCCATAAGCATATGGATGTTTTGAAAAGTCAAACCTCAGAAAAGTTTGACCAGGTATATGTGGAGAAAAACATTTACATCTGAAGCGATCATTAGATTCATCACAACATGTACTTACTTCATACTATCATTTATCTTTGGTATTGTAGATATAAGTAATTTCTTTATAAACTTGGTCAAAGTTTCGAAAGTTTGACTTAAAAAAATGTTGTAACTACATTATCGAATGGAGGGAGTAGCTCTTTCTCTCTCTCACTGCTATCTCTCATGGGCCTCCCCTCTCACTCGAACTCTCTATACCAACGGATTATACGCTCATTGTGTCAGCGTATAGCTCTGTATATTGTTTAGTTGACCGGTCAACCAATCCTCATGCTGTGTTGTCAGCCCGTGTTCTGTATATTGGTGTGCTGGCCCATGTGGCAGTGGGTGAAAATAAGTAAACTAGAGGCCCATCTGACACGCGGTGAAGTAAACAAAGTTGAAACCACTCGGGGTAGGCACCCCGCATGCTAGTAAATTGAGGGCGCATTGAGGACAAACTTCTTGCGCGCTAATGACGCACTCACAAGACAATTCACCACTCACAAGGGCGGCATGCATGTAAGGACGACTCACAAGACACCCAAAGACACAACACACACCAGCACACGTGTACACCAGCGTCGCCGCCGGTTGAGATGGACGGAGAGGCAGCCAACAAGACACATAAATCCAACAATGCCCCTTAAATCTGGTCAGTCAAGTGATGGTCCTTGAGCCTCCTACTTTTCTTATTTTCTTGATATGTAAGATTTTCTCACACATTTGTCCAATTGCTTGTTTGCATCAGCCAGCCATACCAGGACTGCTTGCTTTGATTACTTGATGTTCTTGACCAAACACTCTAACAGAGCTTGTCAACGATTTAAACACTAAGGGCTGCTGTAGTGGGGCCTTTTCTAACTCATATGTGACATAAAGGTTTGGCTGTACACTAAAGTAGGCTCTCCAAGAGTACCTGGAGATCTAGTTCGAAGGTATGCCTAGTTTTTACATAGTGTAAACATAGTAAATGCTCATTTCATTGTTTGCAAGTGCAAGAGATGTGCCATGTTTCATTATGTGGTGTTGTTTTGTTATAATCTCATCCTTTTGTGTTCACAGACTGAAAATTATGCATATTTATCTTCCAAGGAGACGAGTAACTAGTTTGTGTCACCTTGCAGAGGGGGTGCAATGAAGATAAGATTGATGTTCCAAGTACAAGATGTTAGGAAGGAGCCTTGCAAGAGAAGTAGGAGCTGCATTTGAGCCTCTTCAACCTATTAAGGTAAGTCACTGTATCCAACTCATAGTTCAATTCCTTGTTTGTTTCGGGCATAGTTAATTTGCTCTTTTCAATTGCTTTATGTGTCCTCAGTTAATGAGATTCCCAAAGAATGATGCCTGATGTTGGGTACTTGTATAACTATTAGTTGACATAATTAAAGGCCTTACCATTTAATTACTTCCGTCAAGTGCTACCAAGCTTTGAAGTCTATTAACCAACTATTATTGCATGAGGCTCACAATCTAGTTTATACTAGGCTAACGATTGCATAGCTTTGCTTCCTGTAGTATGTTTGTATGAAACCCTCTGCTGTTCATTATGCTCCCTAAGACTTTAACTGAGCTACAGAATGGCCAACTGCTTGCTTACTTCTATGCAACGTGTTGTCTAAATTTGTAACTTGACTGTATTTTGGATTGGGCCCCAACATCATGCTCCTCTGGTGAGCTAAGAGAGATTTCTGTATGTAGGCTGCACAGACTACCTTGTTTATAATTTTTAAAATATCACCTGCTTATGCTTCATGACGTGTAATATTATTGTTAGTCCTGTTTTGCCATGTACAAAATAGTTTGTCTTGCTCGCTTCACTATTGTAACTATATTTTTGCCCTAGTCATGTGTACTTACGTAAACATTTCAGGATAAAGTGACATCAACACAATGATCTCAAGCAAGGCGGCATGGCCACATCCGAATGATTATGGATTGAATTGGAATGTGCTTGATGTTCTCGAGCATCAACTAGAGGTGGCAAGACAACGTGTACATGATTCTCAACGTACAATCAACAAGTTAAGACTGGACATGCAGGTATTAGATGTAGGAGTCAAAAAAATGAAACAAGACACTGAGGTAACAACGAAGGAATTGGAGATTTTGCAGACTGAATTTTGTGCTATCTAAATCCGGCCAATCCTATTTTCTGAAGAGATTATAGTTCAAATGGTAAGTTATGTTGATGCGCGTCCATGATGTATGAGCTGTATTTTCCCGGTGTATGTAATTTGCTGTTTGTGTATGCTTTATTATCACCGGTGCCGAACCATAACTCCCAAAGGTATAATCGGCTGTAATTTCTTTATTGTATAGTGTAGGATTGTTCTACGTTTCTATGCCTTAGTCTCTTTATTGTATAGTGTATGTTTTTTAGAGGTGATAGTATAGAGTAGGATAATTCTTTGAATATGCTATATCGTTCAAACAGGGGCCAACTCGCCCAAACGTTGTAGTGACCATGGCCCTTCACAGGCCGTATGATCCATGGTCCATCGACGAGATGGACGATCCATGGCCTTCTATGGTTGTCAGATCCGTGGGCCTTCTATGGGCTGTCGGACCCACGGGCCTTCTATCGGCTGTCGGATCCATGGGCCTTCTATGGGCCATCGGATCCATGGGCCTTTTATGGGCCGTCAGATCCATGGGCCTTCTATGGGCCGTTTAGATCCATGGGCCTTCTATGGGCCGTCGGATAAATGGGCCTTCTATGGGTCGTCGGTTCAATGGGCCTTCTACGTCCCGTAGGATCCATGGGCTTTCTACGGGCCGTCTCATCTATGGGCCTTGTACGGGCCGTATAAGGAGCCGTAAACGGGCTAGAGTGGAAATCGTACGTTTTATGGGCTGACCATAACGGGCCGTTAATAGGCCGTATTTGATGATGCTATGAAAATGGCCCAACAGATTAGCAGGCCACAAACGAGCCGACTGTATCCAGGGCTGAATTTGGCCCACAAGCGTAAAAAGCGATGAACAGGCCGTAAGTAACCGAATGCTGGAAATGAGCCCAAGAATAAATGGGCCCTGAGAAGGCCGAAAGGTAACACGGGCTGGAAACGACCCAATGGAATAATGGGCCGCTAATGGGTATAAAAGCGATACACTGTTCATTACGGGCCGGTTTCACCATGGAGCATTAATGTGCCAAGAGTTACAAAGGGGCTCATATGGGCCGAAATTCATCATGCGCCATACATGGGCCGGAAGTTACAATGGGCTGGAATCATATTGGACGGCCCAGATGACGCTACTGGGCCTAATTCCGTTAGGCCGTAACGGGCCGTGAGTTAGTGGGCTATAAATGGGCTATATGCTAACATGCCGTTAATGCTTTCCATGGGTCGCCCGCCACCTTTTGACCAAGTCAACCGGGTGGCCTTTCCGGAAGGAATGGGCCTCTGTTGGGCCGTGCCACGTGTCGATGTATCATAGGCGCTTGCGTCCAATGAGTGGATGACATATGTCCCAACGGTGAGCTGACACGTGTTTCCTCCAGCCAATGATGATTTTACACGTGGAAAATTCCCACTGGTCGAGGCTGTTAACGGGTTATCGGATCCAAAACCGGACCCGATAGCTTAACGGCATTCCGTTACGGTGGATGCCACGTGTCGGCCACCCTTGACGAAAGCACTTCTGTGACGCGTGATTTATTGTCATGGAAGTGGACACTTCCGTGATGATAAATTTGGTAATGTCATGGAACACTTCTACGACAGCACATGTATGACTATCTTGATTCTGTCATAAAATCTTCATGGATGTACATGCATGACAAAAAACGCGACCTACTGTGACAAACACGTATCATCACGGAAGTGTATTTTTTTTTGTAGTGTCCCGAACTGTGCATTGGAGGATCAACATTAACAAGGGAGCACTACGGACACAATGTTTACCCAGGTTCGGGCCCTCTTAAGGGAGGTAAAACCCTACTTACTGCTTGATTATATTCGACGAGTGTAGGGGTTATAAGAGTTGATCTACCTCGAGATCATAATGGCTAAACCCTAGCTGTCTAGCCTATGAGAATTCTGATAGCCTCTACAGACTAAACCCTCTAGTTTATATACACACCGGAGGGATCTAGGATTATACAGAGTCGGTTTGCAGAGGAGGGAATAGTACATCCAGACACCAAACTTGCAGTCCACGCATAGAGGTGTCCTACCCGGACACGGGGGATAGTCTTCTGCTATTATCTTCACAGCCCATCAGTCCGGCCCGCATAGAGTAGGCTGGTCACCCGAGGACCCCCTAATCCAGGACTCCCTCAGTAGCCCCCGAACTTGCCTTCAATGACAACGTAGTATCCGGCTTACGTATTCGGCTTTGCAAGGTGGGTTCTTCTCCATACTTTGGACTGATGACAGTCTGGCCCTGACCTTCACGTTCTGCCTTTATGACTCCTTCCTGTCGTCGCCTCGATTCCCCCGCGACGGGCGAATGCGAACGGTCCATAATAATATTTTTTTTACAGATATGCCCCTGACCACACAAGGACGACACTTATATAAAGAGGCTAGATCCCCAAATGGCATCTACATCGAGCGGAGAACATCAAGTCCAGCCATGAAAAAACCTCAAAATATGGTCAGCGCTCCTAGCTCTTCTTCGCGCCCTCAAGAGGGTGATCGGCCGAGCTTCTCAGTTCCTCATCTTCAGTTGAATCGACTCCAGAAGCAGGGGTATCCCCATCTCGCAGATCTAGTCTCTGTGCGAGCGGGATTAGCCTCAATCGACAATGACGTGCTAGCAGAAAATTTCCCCAATCCCAACAAAGAGGAAAGGGTGTGCTTCGTTTCATTCCTTCTGCGAGGCTTAAGATTCCCGATCCACCGCTTCTCCAGGGGCCTATTAGAATTCTACGGGATCCAGCTGCGCAAGCTCACTCCAGGTTCTATTCTGCACATCTCGGGTTTTGTTGCTCTTTGTGAACTGTTTATGGGCTGCAAGGCACACTTTGAACTATGGAGAAAGTTATTTTGCCTCGTTCCCCATCATCAAGGGGGTTCCATATTTGAAGTGGGCGGCGCCGAAGTATGGCGCATAGCCGGATCAGGCTACCCTATTGGAACTCCCAAGGAGGTATCCCCAGAATAGTCTTCGGAATGGTTTTATATTGAGGACGTTCCCCTTCCAGACCCAGTTTGGTGCGGCCTCCCCGAATTCTCTAGTGCCCCTTTGAAGAAACGCCTCAATTGGCGTTCCCGGAGCCCCAAGAAAGAAGGCGGTGCGAAGTGAAGAGGTTGGCCAGCAAGGTCAAATTACTTGCTCATTCCGAGCTATTAATAGTTGAAGTCATAGCCATCGCAATAAAGCGATGTATTCAGCCTCTCCGGTCCAGAGTAACCCCTTTATGGTGCTACAACGGAGAGGACGACGCATCCCATTACAGACGCAAGGGCCCAGATACTCCGGCCGAACTGGCTATAATCCTGGTCGATCTGTATACGGGGGAGAAAGAAGACTTCCTCCGCTTAAACTGCCGAGAAGGCTATTCCATGTACAACCCCATTGAATGGGTAAGTTTTTGATTATCAAGGCATGCTAATAAAATAATTCTTGTTGTCCTGAAACAGTCATGGAGGAAGATGATTGAGGACATTCATTGTCCCTCCCCACAGCTAGAGGATCACGCTCGCGACAGAGACCTTGGATTCTGCGAGGATCCGGATATATACATAGAGTTTGATGATGGAGTATTTTATCAGGCGAGCCTTGACGGTTTGGAAGTGGCTATTACGGCCGACTACCCCCGCCTTTACCCCTTCTCCATTGTAAGTATTCAAAAGGCTTACTAAAAAGAGGTCCCTACTTGCACCTTATCCCTTATACTTAAAATGTACTTCATAGGATCGGCGCTCGGCAAGCTGCACTCCATCGAGAGCAGCCTCTTCACAGGGCAATCGTTCGAAACGAAAGGAAACCAGGAGTGTTGTAGAGCCCCCTCTATATTCAAACAGGTATGTTTGTTGATATGTGCCTAAGCATGAGTTTGGATTGTTAATTTTTCCCTTCTACCTTTATTCCAGGAGGAGCACGCGGCAAATAGTGGGAAAACGCCCTGCTAGCCGGATGTCAGCTAATCCGGCGCCGGACTCGTCAACCAGGACGAGGGTTGATGCAGTGCCAGATCCCCCCTCTCCTCATGAGGATTCGGATGACGTATCTGTCATGAATTCCAAGGTGGAGAGCATGATGAATCATCGTCGATTGAAAGAGGCCATGCGCGCTCCAACTTTCTCTGAACAGGAATTTTCTGCACTCAGCTCCATGGATTCATATATCCAAGCCATCCGAGATGGACTTGCTGGAGTTAGTCAACTGTTCTCAAAGGATATGCAGATAAATTCTGTGCAAATTTAATAGATATATGGCAGTACCCCCTGAGACTTGAAGCAGTGAGGCCAGCCAATTTAAGGATCGTATGACCAGCAGGTTCTCAAGGAGAAGAACAACGCGCTGTCCCAGGAGCTGAAAACGAACCACACAGAGATGAATGTCATCACCATAGAACTTGCGGAGATGAAAAAGGCTGCAGTGGCCATTGGTCAGAATAGCAAACTTGAGGAGGAAAAATACAAACAATCCGAAGAGATAAAGAGCTTAAAGGCTCTCTTATCGGCCGTGCAAAAAGAGAATATGAAGTTGAAAGGCGGCATATTCGGTATGACCTTTGGATCCATCAGAAAGACTCATATTATCCCATAAGTCGGATTGTCACAACTCTGTTGCTACAGGTCTATTAACTGGTCGGCCTGAAGAGGAAGTATCTGGATTTCGAGGCGAAGTGCTTAAGGAACTGTCCATTGTGCATGAGCGGGCCTGGAAAGCCATGAGAAGTATGGCCAACACTTTATGGCCATCTGATACCCCTACAGAAAGTATGGAGGGGTTGGCAAACCTATTCAAAGGTGCCCGGCACCGCTTTGAGCTATGGAAGGCATCTGCATGTCGTGAAGGTGCACGAGAAGTATGGGCGATGGTGAAAACATGCTACAACAAGCTTGATCCAAATCATATGGTCCGAGTTGGACCTCAGGGACCCGGTGGGAAAGAGATCCCGGTGAACTTGGTATATGACCAAGTAATGATAACTGCGACGTATTCGCAAGAAGACTGTAGTTTAGACAATCTTATAGATGGTATAGATAAGGAGTAGTCATTTGACTCAATGTATCAATGTACTTCATTATCAACCTTATCTTCAGCCGAACATGTAAAAATTTATCATCGCAGGCCTTCGGCTTCAACCTCCGAAGCAAGAAGGTGGAGTGTTTCCGGATACCGTGTTGGAATGTAAGAACCATTCATTATGTCCAGAAACGTGGCAATCCGGCCATATTGCTCAAAGAGATAAATTTTTTTTCGGGGACTTATGCTATTTTACCTATCCCGTATATATATAGACACACACACACACACACACACACACACACACACACACACATATATATATATATATATATATATATACATAAACACTATTCTGATCACGGGATCAGAATAATATTCTGATCACAACCTGAACTGCCTAAGTAACGCGCTTGAACTTCCCTCTCAGACGCATTCGACCTTCGGGCTATCTTCGAATCGTGGCTTCTACCGCGAGTTTTTCCGATCATTCGTGTTGTTTGTGATGTAAGTGTAATGTGGACACATTTTTTAGAATCTAAATGCTTGTTTTGATTCGGAATCTAGCACGTTGGCAGATTTGCTCTCGGGTCGTGATGAACTTGTGTATGTTACAAGTTTAATGCATGTTGTGGATGTTGTCGAAGCTCTGGCACGATGGGGATTAGGTTTTGGTACAAGTTTGGAGCACAAATTATTGTTATTTCAAACAAATTTGAAATCGCACGTGTTCTTCATCCGCCCGAGATGCAGCCTGAGCTTCTGTTGATTTCTCGTTTTTCCTTAAAGTTTGCTCGCTGCTTTGCATACTTTACTGAAATTCAAGGCTTACTGATACGTCTCCAACGTATCTATAATTTTTGATTGCTTCATGTTATATTATATTTTGTTTTGGATGATTAATGGGCTTTGTTATACACTTTTATATTATTTTTGGGACTAACCTATTAACCGGAGGCCCGGCCCAAATTGCTGTTTTTTTGCCTATTTCAGAGTTTTGCAGAAAAAGAATATCATACAGAGTCCAAATGGAATGAAACCTTCGGAAACGTGATTTTCGGAACAAACGTGATCCAGAGGACTTGGAGTCTACGTCAAGAAATCAACTAGGAGAGCACGAGGCAGCGGGGCGTGCCTACCCCCTGGGCGCGCCCTCCACCCTTGTGGGGCCTATGTTGCTCCACTGACGTACTTCTTCCTCCTATATATACACCTATGTAACCCCAAACCAACAGAAGCATCCACGAAAACCTAATTCCACCGCCGCAACCTTCTGTACCCATGAGAACACATCTTGGGGCCTTTTCCGGTGTCCTGCTGGAGGGGCATTGATCACGGAGGGCTTCTACATCAACACCATAGCCTCTCCGATGATGTGTGACTACTTTACTCAGACCTTCGGGTCCATAGTTATTAGCTAGATGGCTTCTTCTCTCTCTTTGGATCTCAATACAAAGTTCTCCACGATTCTCTTGGAGATCTATTCGATGTAATCTTCTTTTGCGGTGTGTTTGTTGAGATCGATGAATTGTGAGTTTACGATCAAGTTTATCTATGAACAATATTTGGATCTTCTCTGAATTCTTTTATGTATGATTGGTTATCTTTGCAAGTCTCTTCAAATTATCAGTTTGGTTTGGCCTACTAGATTGATCTTTCTTGCAATGGGAGAAGTGCTTAGCTTTGGGTTCAATCTTGCGGTGTCCATTCCCAGTGACAGCAGGGGCAGCAAAGCATGTATTGTATTGTTGCCATCGAGGATAACAAGATGGGGTTAATATCATATTGCATGAGTTTATCCCTCTACATCATGTCATCTTACTTAAAGCATTACTCTCTTCTTTTGAACTTAATACTCTAGATGCATGCTGGATAGCGGTCGACGTGTGGACTAATAGTAGTAGATGCAGGTGAGTCCATCTACTTGCCATGCACGTGATGCCTATATACATGATTATACCTAGATATTCTCATAACTATGCTCAATTCTATCAATTTCTCAACAGTAATTTCTTCACCCACCGTAATACTTATACTCTTGAGAGAAGCCACTAGTGAAACCTATGGCCCTGTGTCTATTTTCCATCATATTAATCTTCCAACACTTAGCTATTTTTATTGCCTTTTATTTTACTTTGCATCCTTATTATAAAAATACCAAAAATATTATCTTATCAAAACTATCAGAACTCAATTTTCGTAAGTGACAGAGAAGGTATTGACAACCACAAAATTGCGTTGTTTGGGAGGTTTTTATTTGTCTGTGTAAGTGCGAGGGACTTGAGCGTGGCCTCCTACTGGATTGATACCTTGGTTCCCGAAAACTAAGTGAAATACTTACGCTACTTTGCTGCATCACCCTTTCCTCTTCAAGGGAAAATCAACGCAGTGCTCAAGAGGTAGCAAGAAGGATTTCTGGCGCCGTTGCCGGGGAGGCCTACACCAAGTCAAGTCAATATTTGACTCCCTACAACGAGCCATTTCTGGCGCCGTTCCCGGGGAGTCTACGCAAAAGTCAACATACCAAGTACCCATCACAAACTCTTTTCTCCCGCATTACATTATTTGCCATTTGCCTCTCGTTTTCCTCTCCCCCACTTCCCCCCTTACCGTTTTATTCGCCTTCTTCCCGTATGCCTTCGCTTGTGTTTCCACGTGCCTTCTATTTTCTTGCATCTTTGCTTGCTAAAAATCTATTGATATGGATCCACTTAAAGTGTTCTACTTGGATCATCTTCGATCCTTATGCGCTCGTGCTGAAACCCCAACTAGCCTAGTTGATGGGAAATCTTTAGATGAGCATGCTCATTTTGTATGTCACCGTTTGTTTGGAAAAGGGAGACTCTTATGAAATCAAATAAACAAATTGTTGCGGTATGCTTGGAATCTTTGTGAAATTTGTGATATTACTTGTTGCTCTAAGAACCCTAAAAAACACCTCCCCTACCTATGTGAGTTTAATGAAAATGAAATCTTATCTTCTTATGCAAAGGGTGTTTATAGCTACTATGATATCGAATAAATTGAAGAATTTGTTGCTTTTAAGGGTTCTTATGAAGTTGCTTCTTTGATTGAAAAGTATGATATTACTCATTACGAATCTGAAAATTTTGACATACTTGAATATTGCTATGGAAACTATGCTCATAATGTCTATGTCAAAGAATTTATTGAAAGAATAACCGTTGCTTCTAATGAAAATAATGATATGCACGAATCTAGAGATAATTATGATTACGATGATTTGATTGAAATATCCCTTGATGAACATGATGCTTGCTATCCTTGTGGCCATGATGCCAATATTTATGAAGATGAATTTGCTATAGTTCCTTGCGTTAAACATGAGATCGTTGCTATTGCACCCATACTTGGTAGTTCCTTCGATAAAAAGCATGATTGCAATGATTTTACTATAATTCTATTGATGTAAATTATGCTAATAATATGCAAAACCTCAAGCTTGGGGATGCTAGTTTTGCTACGTCCTCTATTTGTTGCAATGATCATGATTGGGGTGATCCTTCTTATGATCTTGAAAATTTATTTAAGCCCCATGATGAATATGAGATTTATAATGTTTGCAATAATATTGATAGTGGGTTTGGAAGAATTTCAACTTTAGATCCCACATATTTGGAGAATGTTCAATCTAACGAAGTTTTTGATAAAAGTGGGTTTGGAGAGGTCATGACTTTAGTTAATGTTAATCCCACTATTTTGGAAGAGTGTCAACTTTGCATACATGTGGATCGTGTTAAGCATATGTTTTGTGATAGCTATATTGTTGAATTTGCTTATTATGCTACATATAATTATTATGAGAGAGGAAAATATGGTTTTAGAAATTTTCATGTTACTAAATTACCTCTCGTTATGTTGAGATTGCTATTGTTTCTTTCCGCTTCCTTGCATATGCTAGTTTTTGCTTCCCTTGATAATTTGTTTGCCTATAAGATGCCTATGCATAGGAAGTATGTTAGACTTAGATGTGTTTTTCACATGTTTTATGATGATCTCTTTGTGCCTCAATTCTTCTTTTTCTTGTGACCATCATTGAAATCTCAATGCCTAGCTAGGGGCGTTAAACGATAGCGCTTGTTGGGAGGCAACCCAATTTTATTTTAAGTTCCTTGCTTTTTGCTTCTGTTTAGGAATAAATATTTGATCTAGCCTCTAGTTAGATTTGTTTTTATGTGTTAATTAGTGTTTGTGCCAAGTTAAACCTGTAGGATCTTCTTGGATGATAGTTATTTGATCTTGCTGAAAATTCCAGAAACTTTATGTTCACAAAAACAATTATTAAAAGTCACCATGACGTGATAAAATATTGATTCCAATTGCAGAAGATCAATAAACAAATTTTCAAGGTCTTCCTATTTTGGTAGATTTGTCGGAGTTCCAGAAGTTTGCGTTAGTTACAGATTACTACAGACTGTCCTATTTTTGACAGATTCTGTTTTTTGTGTGTTGTTTGCTTATTTTGATGAATCTATGGTTAGTAAAATAGTTTATAACCCATAGAGAAGTTGGAATACAGTAGTTTTAACACCAATATAAATAAATAGTGAGTTCATTACAGTACCTTGAAGTGGTGTTTTGTTTTCTTTCGCTAACGGAGCTCATGAGATTTTCTGTTAAGTTTTGTGTTGTGAAGTTTTCAAGTTTTGGGTAAAAGATTTGATGGATTATGGAACAAGGAGTGGCAAGAGCCTAAGCTTGGGGATGCCCATGGCACCCCAAGATAATCTAAGGACACCAAAAAGCCAAAGCTTGGGGATGCCCCGGAAGGCATCCCCTCTTTCGTCTACTTCCATCGCTAACTTTACTTGGAGCTATATTTTTATTCACCACATGACAAGTGTTTTGCTTGGAGCGTCTTGTATGATTTGAGTCTTTGCTTTTTAGTTTACTACA
Organism: Aegilops bicornis; assembly: GCA_021605145.1. Classification (NCBI taxonomy): domain Eukaryota; kingdom Viridiplantae; phylum Streptophyta; class Magnoliopsida; order Poales; family Poaceae; genus Aegilops; species Aegilops bicornis. The sequence goes on from CM038675.1 coordinate 769,909,724, forward strand.
ATCATCTTTGCTGTACACACCTTTTGAGAGAGACACACATGATTCGGAATTTATTAGAATACTCTATGCGCTTCGCTTATATCTTTTGAGCTATATAGTTTTTGCTCTAGTGCTTCACTTATATCTTTTAGAGCACGGCGCTGGTTTTGTTTTATAGAAACTATTATTCTCCCATGCTTCACATATATTATTTTGAGAGTCTTAAACAGCATGGTAATTTGCTTAAATTGGGAAATTAATCCTAATATGCTAAGTATTCAAGACTAGTAAAAACTTTCTTATGAGTGTGCTGAATACGAAGAGAAGTTTGATGCTTGATGATTGTTTTGAGATATGGAGGTAGTGATATTAAAGTTGTGCTAGTTGAGTAGTTGTGAAATTGAGAAATACTTGTGTTGAAGTTTGCAAGTCCCGTAGCATGCACGTATGGTAAATGTTATGTAACAAATTTGAAACATGAGGTGCTCTTTGATTGTCTTCCTTATGAGTGGCGGTCGGGGACGAGCGATGGTCTTTTCCTACCAATCTATCCCCCTAGGAGCATGCGCGTTTTGCTAGGTTTTTGATGACTTGTAGATTTTTGCAATAAGTATGTGAATTCTTTATGACTAATGTTGAGTCCATGGATAATACGCACTCTTACCCTTCCGTCATTGCTAGCCTCTTCGGTACCGTGCATTGCCCTTTCTCACATTGAGAGTTGGTGCAAACTTCACCGGTGCATCCAAACCCCGTGATATGATACGCTCTGTCACACATAAACCTCCCTATATCTTCCTCAAAACAGCCACCATACCTACCTATTATGGCATTTCCATAGCCATTCCGAGATATATTGCCATGCAACTTTCCACCATTCCGTTTATCATGACACGTTCATCATTGTCATATTGCTTTGCATGATCATGTAGTTGACATCGTATTTGTGGCTGTAACATCCCAAAATTCTAAATTTTGGAATGTTATATTAGATAATTAACTATGCTTGTTGTCTGATTGATGGTTTGATTGATTGAGTGAAACTGAGTGGAATTTGAAAACTTTTGAAAGTTGAATGAGAGGGAATGAAATGACTTTCCCAAACTTTCCCCTTTGCCTTTTGGATCCCAATGAATTCAAGTTCATTCCAACACCAAACCCTAGAGTGAAGATGGCATGACTTCTTCCATTTTGAAATGAAAAGGGTTTTGGAGAAGATTTAAATTTCATTTGGGAATATTTCAAATTCAAAGCTTTATGCAACTCAATGATTTTCATGGGGGAAGATAAAATGACTTCTTCAATTATATGAAATATGAGTTGGAAGTTAAAAAGTATCAAATTGAAAGTCCTTTGAAAGTGCCTTGAAACCCTCTTTCAAATTGAGTTTTGGAATTTGAATTCAAACATTGGCAAGTGGGAATCATTTCAAAATCTATGCCTGATAAATACTTGAGCAAAAGTATGAGAGGAGTAAATATGACACTCCAAAAATATCAGAGGAAAACAATGCCAAAAGTTTTGAATTCAAATCTGAGTTTTAATTGAATTTGAAAAAATGAATTTTTATAAAGTTTGGATTTTGCCTTTGGAAAAATGTTCAAATGATAGGGAATATTCCCGTGATCCTTTTGGTATATATATGTCCTATATAAAATATTTATATTTTAAAAGATATCTCTGTTTTTGTTTTATTTAAAAATAAAAAAATTAAAAGGAAACCCCTCAGCGCCAGCCAGCCCTGCCCAGCGCCGACCACTGACCAGCGCAGGCGCCAAAGGCCACCGAGCTGGCCAAGACTGCCAAAGCACTTCAAGGCCAAACCCTCTGCCTCGGTCGCCTGACCGCACCACCCTCTCTCTCTCTGCAGGTGGACCCGCCCCGTCTTCAACCCCGCCCCACGCCACGCCACGCCGATCGCCGGATCTCATGAGATCCGGATGCCGATCTCCCGATCGCCCCTTGCCAAGGCCGAGCCCCCTATATAAGCCCCTCACGCACCCCATTTCCCCTTACCTCGCCGAGCCTCTCCTCTCTCTCACGCGCATGAGCCGAGCCGACCGCCGCCGCCATTTCCGTCGCCGTCGCCGCCCTAGCCCTCCCGACCTCCACCGACTCCACCAAGACCCTCCCGAGCTCGTCTCAAGACTGCCGGGCCACTCCACCGACCTCCAGACCGAAGAGGCCAGCGCACTCGCCGCCGCCGCCGCCGAGCTCCGGTAAGTCACCGGAACTCCACCCCGCCATCCGATCTCCCATCCACGGTGTAGATTAGAACACCCCCGAAGGGGTATTTCTTTTAAATAAAACCGGTCTGGCCCGGTTAGTTTACGGTTTATTTTAGTTAGGGTTTTATTTTTTTTAGCCCCGGCCGATTCAGTTTAACCCTAGGCCCGTTTAGTTTATATTACGCTCAGTGCATAGTTTAGGCCCATTAGGCCCTTTTTCATTTATTTTTGTTTTCTGTTTTAACAGAATAGTTCCTGTTTTGAAAAATTCATATCTTTTATTCTGTTTAATATTTTTAGGTGATTCTTTTTTTGTTAGTTTGCAAATTTTCTATAGTTTCTGCAGAATATATATCTAGCTATGTTAAAATTAATTAAAATTGCTTTATTTTAGTTTAGTCAGAATAGTAAATCTGTTATAACATGAGCTAGGAAAATTATTTTTATATGATTCTTTTTGTCCCAACTTTGTTTTGTCATTGCCAAACCATAGAAATAAATTTGGGTATTTTAGGATTAATAAAAAAATAGTTTTAAGCAGGATCTTGTTAATCCTAGTTAATTAACTAGCTACTGTTTTCCTATTATTTTAATTAGTAAATAAATTTATTTTTAACATGTGATTGATTATTCTAGGTTAGTTTCTGTCACTTTACAGGATGAACTTTTATTTATAATAAATAAAAGTTTTATTTTATTTTCTTAATAGAAATTGAATTAGTCCTAATAGGAGTTTCATAATAGATTTTAAATTAATTCTTTTTGCTCCTAGTTGCTTAATGAAATCTTTTCTGTTAAGTTAACATAAAACCATGATTAGGTTATGTTAAGAAATTTTTTGTTATATAAAACTATTTTTAGTTGTTGCTTGAAGTAGGAAAAACTTTGAATTGATTTTCTTTGAGTTTTTCCCTTGAGTTTTGATTTCGTTTGTTTTGGTGTGTTATGTTACTATGCTATTGTTTTAAGTGATCATATGCTATGTGCTTATTATGGTTATTGTTTGCCTCGGTAGAATTTCCGGAGTGCGAAGCTTGCTACTACTTAATCCCTAGTTTTCAAGATCGTCAACAAGGCAAGTTCACTTTGACCATGCTTTCATACCTATGTTTTATTGCATTTAGTGACATCTTTGCAACCACCCCTCAAAGAGTGTTATTGAATCCTTGTAGTTGAGTAGTATGCATGAGGTAGGAACCCATTACCCTGTTACCAAGCCCGGGACGTTATTTATTTTAATGCTACGCTATAGTAGACGGGGTTTGGTATGAGTGCTCAGGAGTGGTGTGAGAATGAAGGATTTCGTCAATGACAACAACTCCATGATGGCACCTGCAAGGACTGCATCTTCAAGGCCTCAAGACTTCAAGACTCGAGACAAGAATTCAATACACACTACTGGGTGAAGGACGGTTGACGGGCACCCTGGAGGAACCAGTGGTTGGCCAGGATGCATGGAGAAGTGCCATGACATCTTGCGGAAAGCTTCACCCAGACTCAAAGAGACGGAAGAATACTTCATGGCCGGAAGCTTACCTGTGCAACCGCAAGTCATTATGGGCTCTGGCTTGGTTGACCTTAGTGGTGACACTGGCTGGGACGGTACTAGCAGATGTAGAACTCCGGTAGGATGGTATGAGTACCGGACTGTGGTCAGAGGACCTCTTCGGTAGACCATGTTTCGGTCGTCTTGTTCTCAAACACCTCAAGTGCGAGAACGCAAAGAGAGGGATCGAATCTTGCGGGTAAAGTGTACAAACCTCTGCAGAGGGTTAAAACCTAATCGATTAGCCGTGTCCCGATTCACGGACAATTTGAGCATCTGGACTTGGATCTATCTCGGAACTCTCAACACCGGACTGATAACTTAATTGTGGGCAACTTATGATGATTTGGGCTATGAGACATCGGTTGGCGGAACCATGTGATGATAGAAAACTCCATAGTACAGATTTCATTTATTCCTTTGATGTAGGGAAAATAAATCAGCTTTTACGCAAAGAAAACTCGCATACGTGAGCCACAAAGCCATATTGCATATAGTATAGTTTTATCATCTGTTTTCTCATGTTGTGATCTTGCCGGTACATTCAATGTCTTGACCTACACGGCTGCAACGTATCATGTTGCGTATACTTTCCTCGACGAGTAAGAGTTACGATACAGTGGTTACGGTCTACACTCAACCTGCCGATGGCGTTGATGGGACTCCACACCCGACTATTTGTTTCATTGTGACTTATGAGGTATATATCAGTTTTACGTTAATTATACATGTGATTGCACTTTGATATATACATTGATGTACTGTGTGTGCCAAAGATACTGATCTGTGGATGGCACAAAGCAACACGGAGGCTTGACCGTGCGAGGTCGGGTCGCTTCTGAAATGGTATCGAGCACATGTTGACTGTAGAGAACGTGACCTTAGAAATCGGAAAGCCCCTTGGACAGGATATCTCAAAACTTTATTTTCAAAAAGACTCTTACTCCTCATCTTTTCTTATTTTATCAAATAGACACTCTCACCTCAAATAGTTAGAATATACACCTTTCCTTTTGACCACACGGAAGATCAACTCAAGTCGCTCCAAGAATTAAAGATATCGGACAACCGATGGCCATTTCAGAGTAAAGAGGATTTCACCATGCGTTGGAAGAATTGCAGCTGCAACAATTGAAGACTCAAGACTTGAAGAATTTGAAGTTCTGAAGAATTATTTGACCTTTAGAGACCAAACCTGTTATACACCCACGTTAGATGCGACGATTTGTGAGCTGTCATTTGTTTGATGTTTTCCGACAGCCACAAAGTAAAACTTGTTTCTTCAAAAACTATCGTTTGTATTGTGTGTATCCTCCCCACCTCTCTCATATCTCATCCCAAAACTTTTGGACCCCATAGATGATGAATGAAGTTGGACTGATATTCTTCGATCAAGACTTCAGCCGGAGGCAGAGCTATGGATTGAACATGGAGAATCACTTCGAGCAATTTGGTTTCAAGGAAGAATGAAGTATCGTGACGCTCTTCAAGATTTTGAAGGAAGTGCTGCAACATGGTGGCAGATGCATCAAGCTATACAGGGATGGAATGGAGCAAAGACTTGGGAGGAATTCAAGAAGACCTGTTGAGATCACGTCTCATCCGGAGGCACCATGATAACCTCAAGAAGAAACCTTATGCCTGCAAGATTTGCAGAGGAATAGGACACACCTGGAGGAACACAAGGATGGATGCCCTCATTGTGAGGAGAAACACCGGTGAGGAATGCCCAACTAGTCAGTTGACTTGTTTCTTGTGTGAAGGAACCACCCACTACCCGACTCAAGGTCACATTTACCCCATGGTGCAACAAACTATTCAGGAGCAGGAAGAAGGAATGAAAGAAGCGCCCGAGAAGTTATGAAAGAACTTGTGATGAAGGAATGTGTTGAAGACCACGATGGAGAAGGCCTCAACAGATTTTACTCCAATGCCTGCCATTCATGTGGAGAAGAAGGACATTTTTCACAAGATTGCACCAAGGAAAGGAAAGAGTATTTGGGATACTTCCCGACGGAAGCAATAGAGTTTGATCCAAAGGGAATAGAAGGTTTGATCAGAACGAAGAAACCCAAGAATAGAAAACAAAGACACCCTCAGAACAACCCAATTCCTGCAAAGAGGGACAAGAGTCATATTACCTGTTTTGAATGTAAGGACGTCGGGCATTATGCCAATCATTGGCTCGAAAGGAAGCAAGGAACTCAAGGAGCAGGCACCATCTCCAAGAAGCCCAAAGACTTATCGAAAGTTATGTGTTTTCATTGCAAGGAAGCAGGACATTATGCTACTAAATGTCCCGACAAGATGAAAGCAGGAGTGGAGTAGTTGGAATTTTGATATTGGAAACAAGAGTAATAGAAAGCAATTCCATTTTCATGAGTTCAATGAGTTGAGTTATGTAATGGGTGCTCAGAGATTGTAATGAATGCATGAATCAATAAAGTTAAGGTGTGATGATTTCATATGTTGAATTTTATGGGTTGTTACTCCATGAACAAAGAGTTTTGACCATTTTCGAGGATATGAGAAAAATATGGTCTATGGAAGAATTTGTGCATTTTAAGGGTGGTAGTACCCTGTGAAGAAGACTAGACTAATGGATAAGAAAATATATATTCCACGGACTGTAGTTTGAAAAAAATTTTGGAGTTTTGCTTTTGATATGATGGTATGAAGAAACAGAGTACTACTGGTTTTAAAGGAGGTGTAATATGGAACAAGAGAGTTACTCCAAGGATGAGTTAAAGCTGCAGTAGTGTTGAAGTGGGCCATAACCCACAGGCCTGTGGATTTGAAAATGGAACGGATGTAACCTTGATAAAGGAATAAATTTGGAAGAATCAGTGATCCAATCGGCATACGCTTACGTAGGAGGTTACGCAAAACCCGAGAGTGGTGAAGTAACGATAGATGTTTTGTTTGGCTTGCGTAAACCATGGATTTATCTGAACTCAGTTCGTCAACAAGAGAAATTCTGCAATGCTTGTGAGTATGCCCAAGTGTTAGAATACGTGATTCGATATTTACGTATGTGGTAATGATTCAAGTACGGGATGGATTGGCCCCCATACCGGAGACTTCTATCATGAACTATCATATGTTGATGGAAAATCAGAGAGCTTCGAAAACCTTAGAAGAGTGTCGACGCGATAAGCCATAAAACCATAGAATGGTAGTACGATGGAACCCTTTACAGGCAACCGTTGCCAATCGTAGGTTATACGGTGAAGTTCAACCCAGACCCGTTTTCTGCAGGAGAAACCATTAATGGTAGACCACCATGAGTGTTTCGATAGTTGTCTAGAATGGAGACAGAACCATCAGCTAAGAAGATCCAGTCTCGGACGAACTTCAAGTTTGACGAACCGACCCAAGATTCTGAGGAAAGCTCTATGCTTCTGACAGAAGAGCTTTAATGAAGGAGCTATTGTAAGATATGTGAAGAGACATACAATGTCGGCACTCCAGAGGAAGTATCTGAGTTTATTGGAACCCTAACCTTGTTTTTAAGTGTGGTAGCACCCCTGACCTTTCTGACCAAAACTTTTGCTACAAGACCCCAACCCCTAACCTTTTCTTGCTAGCCTCTTCGAATCTCGAGGACGAGATTCAGTTTAAGTGGTAGGTTTGTAACATCCCAAAATTCTAAATTTTGGAATGTTATATTAGATAATTAACTATGCTTGTTGTCTGATTGATGGTTTGATTGATTGAGTGAAACTGAGTGGAATTTGAAAACTTTTGAAAGTTGAATGAGAGGGAATGAAATGACTTTCCCAAACTTTCCCCTTTGCCTTTTGGATCCGAATGAATTCAAGTTCATTCCAACACCAAACCCTAGAGTGAAGATGACATGACTTCTTACATTTTGAAATGAAAAGGGTTTTGGAAAAGATTTAAATTTCATTTGGGAATATTTCAAATTCAAAGCTTTATGCAACTCAATGATTTTCATGAGGGAAGATAAAATGACTTCTTCAATTATATGAAATATGAGTTGGAAGTTAAAAAGTATCAAATTGAAAGTCATTTGAAAGTGCCTTGAAACCCTCTTTCAAATTGAGTTTTGGAATTTGAATTCAAACATTGGCAAGTGGGAATCATTTCAAAATCTATGCCTGATAAATACTTGAGCAAAAGTATGAGAGGAGTAAATATGACACTCCAAAAATATCAGAGGAAAACAATGCCAAAAGTTTTGAATTCAAATCTGAGTTTTAATTGAATTTGAAAAATGAATTTTTATAAAGTTTGTATTTTGCCTTTGGAAAAATGTTCAAATGATAGGAATATTCCCTGATCATTTTGGTATATATATGTCCTATATAAAATATTTATATTTTAAAAGATATCTCTGTTTTGTTTTATTTAAAATAAAAAAATTAAAAAGGAAACCCCCTCAAAGCGCCAGCCAGGCCTCGCCCAGCTGACGACCATCAGCCAGTGCAGCCCAACGGCCCATCAGGCGCCAAATGAGCTGCCCAAAGACTGCCAAAGCACTTCGGCCAAACCCTCTCGCTTTGGCCGACCGCACCCACCCTCTCTCTCTCTCGCGTGGACCTCACCGCCTTTCAACCCCGCCCCACGCCACGCCACGATCGCTGATCTCATGAGATCCGGGATGCCGATCTCCCGATCGCCCCTTGCCAAGGCCGAGCCCCCCTACATAAGCCCTCCCCGCACCCCATTTCCCCCTTACCTCGCCGAGCCTCTCCTCTCTCTCTCTCACGCTCGCCGAGCCGAGCCGACCACCGCCGCCATTTCTGCCGCCGCCCCTAGCCCTCCCGACCTCCACCGACTCCACCAAGACCCTCCCGAGCTCGTCTGCACCTGGGCCGGGCCACTCCACCGACGTCCCCGACGACCGGAGAGGCCAGCGCACTCGCCGCCGCCGCCGCCGAGCTCCGGTAAGTCACCGGAACTCCACCCCGCCGTCCGATCTCCCATCCACGGCGTAGATTAGAACACCCCCGAAGGGGTATTTCTTTTAAATAAAACCGGTCCGGCCCGGTTAGTTTACGGTTTATTTTAGTTAGGGTTTTATTTTTTTAGCCCGGCCCGATTCAGTTTAACCCTAGGCCCGTTTAGTTTATATTACGCTCTATGTAGTTTAGGCCCATTAGGCCCTTTTTCATTTATTTTTGTTTTCTGTTTTAACAGAATAGTTCCTGTTTTGAAAAATTCATATCTTTTATTCTGTTTAATATTTTTAGGTGATTCTTTTTTGTTAGTTTGCAAATTTTCTATAGTTTCTGTAGAATATATATTTAGCTATGTTAGAATTAATTAAAATTGCTTTATTTTAGTGTTAGTCAGAATAGTAAATCTGTTATAACATGAGCTAGGAAAATTATTTTTATATGATTCTTTTTGTCCCAACTTTGTTTTGTCATTGCCAAACCATAGAAATTAATTTGGGTATTTTAGGATTAATAAAAAAATAGTTTTAAGCAGAATCTTGTTAATCCTAGTTAATTAACTAGCTACTGTTTTCCTATTATTTTAATTAGTAAATAAATTTATTTTTAACATGTGATTGATTATTCTAGGTTAGTTTCTGTCACTTTACAGGATGAACTTTTATTTATAATAAATAAAAGTTTTATTTTATTTTTCTTAATAGAAATTGAATTAGTCCTAATAGGAGTTTCATAATAGATTTTAAATTAATTCTTTTTGCTCCTAGTTGCTTAATGAAATCTTTTCTGTTAAGTTAACATAAAACCATGATTAGGTTATGTTGAGAAATTTTTTGTTATATAAAACTATTTCTAGTTGTTGTTTGAAGTAGGAAAACTTTGAATTGGTTTTTCTTTGAGTTTTTCCCTTGAGTTTTGATTTCGTTTGTTTTGGTGTGTTATATTACTATGCTATTGTTTTATGTGATCATATGCTATGTGCTTATTATAGTTATTGTTTGCCTCGGTAGAATTTCCGGAGTGCGGAGCTTGCTACTACGAATCCCTAGTTTTCGAAGATCGTCAACAAGGCAAGTTCACTTTGACCATGCTTTCATACCTATGTTTTATTGCATTTAGTGACATCTTTGCAACCACCCCTCAGTAGTGTTATTGAATCCTTGTAGTTGAGTAGTATGCATGAGGTAGGAACCCATTACCCTGTTACCAAGCCCGGGACGTTATTTATTTTAATGCTACGCTATAGTAGACGGGGTTTGGTATGAGTGCTCAGGAGTGGTGTGAGAATGAAGGATTTAGTCAATGAAAACAACTCCATGATGGCACCTGCAAGGACTGCATCATCAATGCCTCAAGACTTCAAGACTCGAGACAAGAATTCAATACACACTCTTTGGGTGAAGGACGGTTGACGGGCACCTGGAGGAACCAAAGTGGTTGGCCAGGATGCATGGAGAAGTGCCATGACATCTTGCGGAAAGCTTCACCCAGACTCAAAGAGACGGAAGAATACTTCATGGCCGGAAGCTTACCTGTGCAACCGCAAGTCATTATGGGCTCGGGCTTGGTTGACCTTAGTGGTGACTCTGGCTGGGACGGTACTAGCAGATGTAGAACTACGGTAGGATGGGATGAGTACGGACGGTGGTCAGAGGAACTCTTCGGAAGACCATGTTTCGGTCATCTTGTTCTCAAACACCCTGAAGTGCGAGAACGCAAAGAGAGGGATCGAATCTTGCGGGTAAAGTGTACAAACCTCTGCAGAGGGTTAAAACCTAATCGATTAGCCGTGTCCCCGGTTACGGACAATTTGAGCATCTGGACTTGGATCTATCTCGGAACTCTCAACACCGGACTGATAACTTAATTGTGGGCAACTTATGATGATTTGGGCTATGAGACATCGGTTGGCGGAACCATGTGATGATAGAAAACTCCATAGTACAGACTTCATTTATTCCATTGATGTAGGGAAAATAAATCAGCTTTTACGCAAAGAAAACTCAGACACAGAGCCACAAAGCCATATTGCATATAGTATAGTTTTATCATCTGTTTTCTCATGTTGTGATCTTGCCGGTACATTCAATGTACTGACCTACACGGCTGCAACGTATCATGTTGCAGATACTTTCCTCGACGAGTAAGAGTTACGATACAGGGTTACGGTCTACACTCAACCTGCCGATGGCGTTGATGGGACTCCACACCCGACTATTTGTTTCATTGTGACTTATGAGGTATATATCAGTTTTACGTTAATTATACATGTGATTGCACTTTGATATATACATTGATGTACTGTGTGTGCCAAAGCATACTGATCCGTGGATGGCACAAAGAACACGTAGGCTTGACCGTCTGAGGTCGGTCGCTACAAAGGGCAAAGCCACCGTTCATAATTTTTCATACATGTCACTCTTGATTCATTGCCTATCCCGGTATATCACCGGAGGCATTCATATAGAGTCATACTTTGTTCTAGTATCGAGTTGTAATCATTGAGTTGTAAATAAATAGAAGTGTGATGATCATCATTCATAGAGCATTGTCCCAATAAAAAAGAGAGAAAGGCCAAATAAAAAAGGGAGGCCCAAAAAAAGAGAGATAGAAAATAAAAAGGGACAATGCTACTATCCTTTTTTTCCACACTTGTGCTTCAATGTAGCACCATGATTTTCATGATAGAGAGTCTCTTGTTTTTGTCACTTTCATATACTAGTGGGAATTTTTCATTATAGAACTTGGCTTGTATATTCCAACAATGGGCTTCCTCAAATGCCCTAGGTCTTCGTGAGCAAGCAAGTTGGATGCACACCCACTTAGTTTCTTTTGTTGAGCTTTCAATGCATTTATAGCTCTAGTGCATACATTGCATGGCAATCCCTACTCCTTGCATTAACATCAATCAATGGGCATCTCCATAGCCCGTTGATTAGCCGCGTTGATGTGAGACTTTCTCCTTTTTTGTCTTATTCACATAAACCCCATCATTATATTTTGTTCCACCCATAGTGCCATATCCATGGCTCACGCTCATGTATTGCGTGAAGGTTGAAAAAGTTTGAGATTACTAAAGTATGAAACAATTGCTTGGCTTGTCATCGGGTTGTGCATGATGAGAGCATTCTTGTGTGACGAAAATGGAGCATGACTAAACTACATGATTTTGTAGGGACGAACTTTCTTTGGCCATATTATTTTGAGAAGACATAATTGCTTAGTTAGTATGCTTGAAGTATTATTGCTTTTATGTCGATATTAAACTTTTATCTTGAATCTTTCGGATCTGAATATTCATACCACAATTAAGAGGGTTACATTAAAAATTATGCCAAGTTGCATTCCGCACCAAAAATTATGTTTTATCATTTACCTACTCGAGGACGAGCAGGAATTAAGCTTGGTCTCCAACGTATCTATAATTTTTGATTGCTTCATGCTATATTATATTCTGTTTTGGATGATTAATGGTCTTTGTTATATACTTTTATATTATTTTTGGGACTAACCTATTAACCGGAGGCCCAGCCCAAATTGTTGTTTTTTTGCCTATTTCAGAGTTTCACAGAAAAAGAATATCAAACGGAGTCCAAACGGAATGAAACCTTCGGGAACGTGATTTTCGGAACAAACGTGATCCAGAGGACTTGGAGTCTACGTCAAGAAATTAACCAGGAGAGCATGAGGCAGGGGCGCGCCTAGCCCACTGGCGCGCCCTCCACCCTCGTGGGGCCCACGTTGCTCCATCGACGTACTTCTTCCTCCTGTATATACCTACGTACCCCCAAACCAACAGAAGCATCCGCGAAAACCTAATTCCACCACCGCAACCTCCTGTACCTGTGAGATTCCATCTTAGGGGCCTTTTCCAGCGTCCTGCCGCAGGGGGCATTGATCACGGAGGGCTTCTACATCAACACCATAGCCTCTCCGATGATGTGTGGGTAGTTTACCTCAGACCTTCGGGTCCATAATTATTAGCTAGATGGCTTCTTCTCTCTCTTTGGATCTCAATACAAAGTTCTCCACGATTCTCGTGGAGATCTATTTGATGTAATCTTCTTTTGCGGTGTGTTTGTTGAGACCGATGAATTGTGGGTTTATGATCAAGTTTAGCTGTGAACAATATTTGAATCTTCTCTGAATTCTTTTATGTATGATTGCTTATCTTTGCAAGTCTCTTCGAATTATCAGTTTGGTTTGGCCTACTAGATTGATCTTTCTTGCAATGGGAGAAGTGCTTAGCTTTGGGTTCAATCTTGCGGTGTCCTTTCCCAGTGATAGCAGGGGCAGCAAGGCACGTATTGTATTGTTGACATCGAGGATAACAAGATGGGGTTTATATCATATTGCATGAGTTTATCCCTCTACGTCATGTCATCTTACTTAAAGCATTACTCTGTTCTTTTGAACTTAATACTCTAGATGCATGCTGGATAGCGATCGCCGTGTGGAGTAAGAATAGTAGATGCAGGCAGGAGTCGGTCTACTTGTCACGGACGTGATGGCTATATACATGATCATACCTAGATATTCTCATAACTATGCTCAATTCTATCAATTTCTCAACAGTAATTTGTTCACCCACCGTAATACTTATGCTCTTGAGAGAAGCCACTAGTGAAACCTATGGCCCCGGTCTATTTTCCATCATATTAATCTTCCAACACTTAGCTATTTTTATTGCCTTTTATTTTACTTTGCATCTTTATTATAAAAATACCAAAAATATTATCTTATCATATCTATCTGATCTCACTTTCGTAAGTGACCATGAAGGCATTGACAACCCCTTTATTGCGTTGGTTGCGAGGTTTTTATTTGTTTGTGTAGGTGCGTGGGACTTGAGCGTGGCCTCCTACTGGATTGATACCTTGGTTCTAAAAAACTGAGGGAAATACTTAGGCTACTTTGCTGCATCACCCTTTCCTCTTCAAGGGAAAAACAACGCAGTGCTCAAGAGCTAGCACTTACTATGCCGTCAATTTTAATCGGGAGGGACCTTACGGCTTGTTTTCTAGCGACTTGATGTTGGCACTCCCGCGGGTTTTTGCACAGGTTATTTTTGCGGTTTTGAAATTTGCCCTTTGGTCATTTTAGTTGTCCAAAGGGAGTTGCCAGATCATTTCCAAGGGGGTGCAGACGTGTTGTAATCTTGTCCAGATTCGTTTGTTCATTATTTCTAGGTCATCTAATGGTCGTTGTACAAACTGGACTTCTGCTTTGTCATACCTGAACTTCGGGTTTTCCTTCGTTGGATCCTGTCCGGGCTGGGGCGGCTCGGGATCGGGATCGGGGGAGGATCAGGTGGATCCTGTGGGTCTGGCCGGGTTTCTGTGCTGGACTTTTGTGTTGTCATACCTGAACTTGTTCTTTTCTTTTGTTGCAAGGTAATGCAGCAAGTCCTTTGTATTTCTTTCCTTTTTCTGTCATTTTTCATTCTTGCATTGTTTTGATTTTTTTGACTAAGCCCAATGATTGACCATGGAATTAATTGGCCGATGGATATGCATTTATTTTTCTGTTTTTCCTAGTTTGTTTTCGTACTTCTAATAGTTTGTTGGACTTCACTTATGCCTCGCGGAGTCACAAGAGAAGCACATATTTTTATAAATTTACCGATTTACGAAGCTAATTATTGAACTTACCTTATTTAGAACATTTGGTTAGTTAAGTTACGCCTCGTGCATTTTGTTTCTTCGACACTAAAAATTATTTTTCCTAAGGTGTTTCTTTCTTGGTTTTTTATGTCACAGCAATGAAATTTTTCATGAATGCAGGTCAATCTTTTTGACATTGATATTCCAGGACAGATTACATTCCAGGAATCGAAAACCCTTACTAGATTTCTTCTGCAATTTGTTGTAGCTAATGTGTAAGTGTGGAGCTGGACCACATGAACATGCATCCTCTTTTCCCTTAGTCTATGTTTTGGTATAGTATTTTGATCATCCATGATAACCCACAAGTATAGGGGATCGCAACAGTTTCGAGGGTAGAGTATTCAACCCAAATTTATTGATTCGACACAAGGGGAGCCAAAGAATATTCTCAAGTATTAGCAGTTGAGTTGCCAATTCAACCACACCTGGATAACTTAATATCTGCAGCAAAGTATTTAGTGGCAAATTAGTATGGAAGCAACGGTAATGGTAGCAAAAGTCATATTTTTGGGTTTTGTAGTGATTGTAACAGTAGCAATGAAAAAGTAAATAAGCGGAGAACAATATGTGAAAAGCTCATAGGCATTGGATCGGTGATGGAGAATTATGCCAGATGCGATTATTCATGCAACAGTTATAACATAGGGTGACACAGAACTAGCTCCAATACATCAATGTAATGTAGGCATGTATTCCGAATATAGTCATACGTGCTTATGGAAAAGAACTTGCATGACATATTTTGTCCTACCCTCCCGTGGCAGTGGGGTCCTAACGGAAACTAAGGGATATTAAGGCCTCATTTTAATAGAGTACCGGACCAAAGAATTAACACATAGTGAATAGATGAACTCCTCAAACTACGGTCATCACCGGGAGTGGTCCCGATTATTATCACATCAGGGTTGCCGGATCATAACACATAGTAGGTGACTATAGACTTGCAAGATAGGATCAAGAACTCACATATATTCATGAAAACATAATAGGTTCAGATCTGAAATCATGGCACTCGGGCCCTAGTGACAAGCATTAAGCATAGCAAAGTCATAGCAACATCAATCTCAGAACATAGTGGATACTAGGGATCAAACCCTAACAAATCTAACTCGATTACATGATAAATCTCATCCAACCCATCACCGTCCAGGAAGCCAACGATGGAATTACTCACGCATGGCGGTGAGCATCATGAAATTGGTGATGGAGGATGGTTGATGATCATGATGGCGATGGATTCCCCTCTCCGGAGCCCCGAACGGACTCCAGATCAGCCCTCCTGAGAGAGTTTAGGGCTTGGCGGTGGCTCCGTATCGTTAAACGCGATGAATCTTTCTCTCTGATTTTCTTCTCCCCGAACATGAATATATGGAGTTGGAGCTCCAGGGGGCCCATGAGGCAGGGGCGGGCCCCCCCCATCCTTGTGGAAAGGGTGTGGGCCCCCTGGCCTTGAGTCTTTCGCCAGTATTTTTTATTATTTCCAAAAATAATCTCCGTGGAGTTTCAGGTCATTCCGAGAACTTTGGTTTCTGCACATAAATAACACCATGGCAATTCTGCTGAAAACAATATCAGTCCGGGTTAGTTCCATTCAAATCATGCAAGTTAGAGTCCAAAACAAGGGCAAAAGTGTTTGGAAAAGTAGATACGACGAAGACGTATCAACTCCCCCAAGCTTAAACCTTTGCTTGTCCTCAAGCAATTCAGTTGATATACTGAAAGTAATAAAGAAAAACTTTTACAAACTCTGTTTGCTCTTATTTGTTGTAAATATGTAAAGCCAAAGATTCAAGTTTTCGTAAAAGATTATGAACTAACCATATTCACAATACTCTTAGGTCTCATGTTTACTCATGTCAATTGCATAATCAACTAGCGAGCAATAATAATAAATCTCGGATGACAATACTTTCTCAAAACAATCATGATATGATATAACAAGATGGTATCTCGCTAGCCCTTTCTAAGACCGCAAAACATAAATGCAGAGCACCTTTAAAGACCAAGGACTGACTAAACATTGTAATTCATGGTAAAAGAGATCCAATCATAGTCATACCCAATATAAATTAATACTAATGGATGCAAGTGACAGCGGTGCTCTCCAGCTGGTGCTTTTTAATAAGAGGGTGATGACTCAACATAAAAGTAAATCGATAGGCCCTTCGCAGAGGGAAGCAGGGATTTGTAGGGGTGCTAGAGCTCGATTTTAAAGTAGAGATAAATAATATTTTGAGTGGCATACTTTCATTGTCAACATAACAACCAAGAGATGGCGATATATTCCATGCTACACACATTATAGGCGGTTCCCAAAAAATGGTAAAGTTTATACTCCCCCTCCACCAACAAGCATCAATCCATGGCTTGCTCGAAACAATGAGTGCCTCCAACTAACAACAGTCCCGCGGGAGTTTTGTTTGCAATTATTTTGATTTGATTTGCATAAAGCATGGGAGTGGGCATCCCGGTGACCAGCCATTTTCTCGTGAGTGAGGATAGGAGTCCACTCTTCTTGAGAATAACCCGCCTAACATGGAAGATACGGACAACCCTAGTTGATACATGAGCTATTCGAGCATACAAAACAGAATTTCATTTGGAGGTTTAGAGTTTGGCACAAACAAATTTACTTGGAACGGCAGGTAGATACCGCATATAGGAAGGTATGGTGGACTCATATGGAATAACTTTGGGGTTTAAGGGATTGGATGCACAAGCAGTATTCCCGCTTAGTACAAGTGAAGGCTAGCAAAAGACTGGAAGCGACCAACTAGAGAGCTTAACAGTCATGGACATGCATTAAAAATTAATAAACATTGTGTGCAAGCATGAGTTGGATATAATCGACCATGAACATAAATATCATGAAGGCTATGTTGATTTGTTTCAACTACATGTGTGAACATGTGCCAAGTCAAGTCATTCGAATCATTCAAAGGAGGATACCACCCCATCATACCACATCACAACCATTTTAATAGCATGTTGGCACGCAAGGTAAACCATTATAAGCTCCTAGCTAATTAAGCATGGCATAGGTAACTATAATCTCTTATTGTCATTGCAAACATGTTTATTCATAATAGGCTGAATCAGAACGATGAACTAATCATATTTACAAAAACAAGAGAGGTCGAGTTCATACCAGCTTCTCTCATCTCAATCAATCCATCATATATCGTCATAATTGCCTTTCACTTGCACGACCGGACGATGTGAATAATAATAATAGTGCACGTGCATTGGACTAAGTTGGAATCTGCGAGCATTAAATAAACAGGAGAAGACAAGGTAATATGGGCTCTTGGTTAAATCAACAATAATGCATATAAGAGCCACTTCAACATTTTCATCATGGTCTTCTCCTATCGAATTTCAAAGAAAATAAAAGAAATAAAACTATGTACAGGGAAAGCTCCCAACAAGCAAAAGAAGAACAGGAAATATTTTGGGGTTTTCTTTTAATTATTACTACAACAACAGGAAAAGTAAACTAGCTAAACGCTACAACTAAATTTTTTTTGGTTTCCTTAAGGTTTTTTAAACACGCAAGAAGAAAGCATAAAAAGGAAAATAAACTAGCATGGATATTACAATGAAAAAGTATGAGCACCGACAACTAGCATGAGTGTTTGAACATAAATGTAATGTCGGTGAGAAATACGTACTCCCCCAAGCTTAGGCTTTTGGCCTAAGTTGGTCTATTGCCATGGCTGGCCTGGCGGATATCCAAAGCTGCAACTGGGGTCGTATTGAGATGCAACAGTCATTGCATTGTGAGCTGCAGCTTGGAGGCGATCTATCTTAGCCCTCCTCTCGTACTCGGTCGCCTCCTCTCTAGTTATGAAATATCTCCCTTTGCCTGAAAGTCAAAGAAAGTAGAAGTAGGGAGAGCGACGTGATAGGTGCGTCGTCTGTCAAAGATTAGTCGGTACTAGAGGAACTAATTGTTCCTCTCAACAAAACGATGACGAACCATAGCCTCATAATCTAAGTAAGCAGAAGGTAACTCAATATCATCCTCACGTATGGTTACACCAAGAAAATTAGCTAAACGGGTTGCATAAATTCCAGCAAAGAAATCTCCATTAAATCTATTATTATGCAACCTACGTGCAACAATGGCTCCCAACTTATAATGCTTATCCCTAACACAGCACTCCTGAGAACACTGAGGTCAGGGACACACATGTGACATGCTTCATCCTTACAATTTATGCACCTACCTATGAAGAGAGCAAAATAATGTATAGCAGGGAAATGAATGCTCCCTATGGTAGCTCGAGCTATGTCTCTAGATCCCCCCATAGTTATACTAGCAAGAAAATCTCTAAATTCAGATTTGCGAGGTTCATTAGTACTACCCCATTGTGGAAGTTTGCAAGCAGTGGTAAAATCCTCTAAGTCCATAGTATAAGAATTTTCATATAGATCAAACAGGACAGTTTGAGAATTGCGGGAAGATGAAAATTCAAACCTCCTCACAAAGGAACTACTGAGATAGTGGTATTGACGTTACTTGTGTACCTCGAAGCTCACAAGATCAGCGTTACGCATATAGGCGTTAAATTCTTCCTTGATTCCTGCTTGATCCATGAAGTCCTCTGAAGACCATTCACAAGCCCGCACTGGAGCGTCCCTTGGTGGTTCATCGTCAGCATCATGCATTGCAAGCCTGGGTCCTTGCTTCCTTGAAGGGCCACCTTGCTACATTTTCCTAAACATATTTCTTCCTCTGAAAAATTTCTGAAATTTTTAGTAACTTCAAATAAAAGTGAACCAAGCTCAACAAAATTGATAGCAACTACTCCCACAAGTGCCTAGAGACTATATCATGCATTAGAACTACTTTGAACCATATAAATTTGAAATGCAAGCTCAAGAACATGGTAGGCAGCATAATTTTGCAATGAATAAAGCACTAGAACAAAAACTAATTGGACCAATGGAGGAGTCACATACCAAGGAACAATCCCCCAAAGCAGTTTTGTGGGAGGTGCTTTGAGCAAGGAGATCGAAAATCGCAGCAAAATGAGCTAGAACTTGTGCATGAGCTGGTTGGTGATTTTTTTTGGGAGGAAGGAGTGTGTGGGTGCAGGAATAAGTGGAGGGGAGCCACCATGGGCCCACGAGGCAGGGGGCGCGCCAGGGGGTGGGCGCGCCCTGGACCCTCGTGGCCAGGTGCTAGCTCCCCCTGATGTGTTCTCAGTGCCAGATATTCTCAAATATTCCAGAAAAAATCATATCTAAATTTCAGGGCATTTGGAGAACATTTATTTTCAGGGTATTGTTATATTGCATGGATAATTCGTAAAATGGGAAAATACTAATTTTATTTTATTTCAACTAAATAACAGAAAATAAAAGAAGGGCATGAAGGTTGTGCTTTCTAACTTCATCCATCTCATGCTCATTAAAAGGAATCCACTAACAAGGTTGATGAGGTCTTGTTAACAAACTCATTTCGAGTAACATGAAACCGGAAAAATTTCGAATAACACTATGTTACCTCAATGGGGATATGCACATACCCAATAATAAGAATATCATATTTCTTCTTGGAAGTAAGAATAGGAAATTCAAAACCTCCAAAAATAATCGATGGAATTTTTCCAATATAATTGATGATCTGGACTTGAGGTTGTTTCCTCGGAAAGTGTACTGTATGCTCATTACCATTAACATGAAAAGTGACATTGCCTTTGTTGCAATCAATAACAGCCCCTGTAGTATTCAAAAAGGGTCTTCCAAGAATAATAGACATACTACTGTCCTTGGGAATATCAAGAATAACAAAGTCCATTAAAATAGTAACATTTGCAACCACAACAGGCACATCCTCACAAATACCGACAGGTATATCAGTTGATTTATCAGCCATTTGGAAAGATATTTCAGTAGGTGTCAACTTATTCAAATCAAGCCTACCATATAAAGAGAGAGGCATAACACTAACACTGGCTCGAAGATCACATAAAGCAGTTCTAACATAATTTCTTTTAATGGAGCATGGTATAGTGGGTACTCCTGGATCTCCTAGTTTCTTAGGTATTACACCCTTAAAAGTATAATTAGCAAGCATGGTGGAAATTTCAGCTTCCTATATCTTTCTTTTATTTGTAACAATTTCTTTCATGTACTTAGCATAAGGATTCATTTTGAGCATATCACCAAACGACACGCAAGAAGATAGGTCTAATCATTTCAGCAAAGCGCTCAAAATCCTCATCATCCTTTTTCTTGGATGGTTTAGGAGGAAAGGGCATGGGTTTCTGAACCCATGGTTCCCTTTCTTTACCGTCCTTCCTAGCAACAAAATCTCTCTTATCATAACGTTGATTCTTTGATTGTGGGTTATCAAGATCAACAGCAGGTTCAATTTCTACATCATTATCATTGCTAGGTTGAGCATCAATATGAACATCATTATTAATATTATCACTAGGTTCATGTTCATTACAGATTGTGTTTCAAAGATCGTAAATAGAAATATCATTTGGATTCTCAGCTTTTTCTACAACGGGTTCACTAGAAGCATGCAAAGTCCTATCATTTTTCGCTTTCTTCTTTTTAGAAGGACTAGGTGCATCAATATTATTTCTCCGAGAATCCTCGCTCAATTCTCTTAGGATGGCCTTCAGGATACAAAGGTTCTGGCTCATTTTACCTGTTCTAGTAGCCACTCTAACAAAGAAAAATCATTATTCTTACTATTCAATTCATTGAGCAAATCATTCTGAGCTTTAAGTACTTGTTCTACTTGAGTGGTAACCATAGAAGCATGTTTGCTAATGAGTTTATGTTCACCTTTAACTCTAGACATATAATCACCCAAGTGTTCAATCATATAAGCATTTTGTTTTAGTTGTCTACCAAAATAAGCGTTAAAATCTTCTTGCTTAACCATAAAGTTATCAAACTCATCCAAACATTGGCTAGCAATTTTAGTAGGAGGGATCCAAATAACAGCCGCCAGCACAAGCTCTCGACCCCTTGGGAAGGCTCCTTCATCAGCAAAGCCTTGGGCAACGACTCCTACTACCTGATCGATGCACAGAAGCCCAGGGCATGCAAGAGGGACGACTCCGGCAAGGAATCAAAACGCCCATGGAATGCAAATCTCCTTCGAAGATTTTACAGTTGATGCAGTATGTACCACACTACCTTTTGTATTAAGCGCAAAGACATCAGGTCCCTCGAGGAGCACTCGAGGGCCACCTTTTTTTATCTATATGATAAGTTTTATGCCTATGAATGTGTTATTTCATTCTTCTGCCTGGCACCAGGTTTGACCAGTCGGCCTGGGGCTTGCCGCCTATACTATGTCGGTGCTTCCTGCAGTCGTACAAGTAGTGTGCCGGCACCTAATCCCTCTCTCGCCACAAGCCGCAGCTCGTAGAGCGACTGTCCGGCCGGCAAGAGCTAAAGGAAGGAAATGGTGCCCACATGAAAAATGGCTAAGAACCAAAGCATTTCACATAGGCCAAGTTGGCTCCTCGCCTCACCGACCGACTGCTGAGCAGCCGGCCGGCCGGCTTCTTACTTTACTTGCTAAGTTCTAAAAACGGACAAAGTAGTTGTCCTCCCAAACGGCTAAGTACTTGACCCAACCACACACCACAGAGCGGCTGACTGGTTGGCAAGGCGGCAGCCAAGGGAGGGTGGCAAAGGAAAAAGCCAAGAGAGCAGAAAGCAAGGCAAGTCGGAATTCGACACAACACAACTCGTGCGAGAATTTAATTTGCATAGCAAAAGGCCCTTGGCCAGCATTCAACAAAGTTTGAATACACCCCCAGCGGGTGGAACTCTGCAAAACTAACAAGTTCGTTCGAGAGACTAAAAGCAGGAAAAGTTAAGATTAAAACTGGCCGCCTAGGCCAGAGGAGTAGCAGACGGGTCCGGCAGGTCAGTGGAGTCACCAGCGCCGGCTGGCGGAGTGGTCGTCTGGCGAGTCTCGGCTTGCTCGCCGTCCCGATGGTCGAAAGGCTGCTGCTGCTCGTTGCTTGAGGCCCGATCGAGTTGAGGCTGGTCGTCCGCTCCGTCCTCCAGTGCATCATCTTCACCCTCCTCGCCTTCCTCGTCCTCGCCCTCATCGCTGGAGGTGATTTCTTCCGCCGAGTCCTTGCTGTCGTCCGGGTTCAGCCCGAACCAATTCAGCGGCACCTCAGCACCCTCCTTGTCCAGCTCGGGGAGGAAGACGTCGGTCATGGTGTACTCGGCGATCGCCGCCGCACATCGAGTGAAGTCAGGCCCCACCGCCACCTACTCCTCGCGGGCCTCCTACCGAACGCGGGCTAACTGGGCTAGATTGATACCAAGGCCCGTCGTGCGCCTGCCCGGGCCGAGGAGCCTTTCCGCACCTCGAAGCGGCCGATAGCCACCTCCATCCAGTCGGCTGTCTGACTGGGGGTGCGTGGAGCTTGGACATCTGGCCAGAGGGCGGAGATCACCTAGGCCCCGACATGCTGCAGGTGGCAGAGCATCCGATGAGCCGGCAGGAGACGAACCTGAATGGCGAGAAGCTCCTCGCCAAGAGTCCAAGGGGCGTTGGGCGCGATCTTTGCACCAGCCTGTCTCCGCTCATCGCGGCGAGCTTCGATGGCCTGGCTGGCGGCAACGGCATGACCAGGGGCTGCTTTGGGGCCCTCTAGAACTGGGCCGCCTTCACAGCGGCCTCCTGCCGCCTGGTCGCGGCAGCCGTGTTCTTGGGCTTCTTTGGTTGGCTGCCGAACAGCAACGAGCCGGCTCGGCACTTCGTTGTGCCGCCTGGTGCGATGGCTGAAAAGAGCTTCGCGCCCGCTTTGTCGGAGCTCGCACCCGCCTTGTCGGCGACCTTCGTGTGGTGCGGCTCGTTCTCCTCCTCCTCGTCCGGCCAGTCCTCGAGGCCGCCTCCTCCTCCGGAGCCTCCTGCACCACCACCGCCACTCGTGGCATCGTCCTCCTCCATGACGGCCGCCCCCAAGTCGGGGTCGTCCACATCGCTTCTCGTCCGGTCCGGCATGAACACATAACCCGGCTCCAGAGCGTCGGCGGCCGACTGGGTCGAGAAGACCTGTTCGATTGCCGACTAATCTGACGGCAAAGCGAGAACTTGAACAAGCAAAGAAGAAAGGGATGACAAGACTCACCGCAGGCGGCGGTATGTGCGGTCGTACGGCCGCTTGCCGAACCGCCAGTCCTTCTCCGACATCTTGAAGTTGGAGAAGTAATTGAACAGTCGGACCACCTCCATGTCCAGCAGGTCTCGCATGCACATCCCAAGACGGGTCCCGATGCCTGCTCATGCTGCTGATGATGTGCGGCCAGGCTTGAAGGGGAAGCATTCAGCGCTCCACATAGGCGGCAAGCAAGTCTGAGCCCTTGAGGAAATAATTAAGTTATTATTTATTTACTCATATCATGATAAATTTTTATTATTCATGCAAGAATTGTATTAACCGGAAACATAATACATGTGTGAATACATAGACAAACATAGTGTCAGTAGTATGCCTCTACTTGACTAGCTCGTTAATCAAAGATGGTTGAGTTTCCTAGCCATAGACATGAGTTGTCATTTGATTAATGGGGTCACATCATTAGGAGAATGATGTGATTGACTTGACCCATTCCGTTAGCTTAGCACTTGATCATTTAGTTTACTGCTATTGCTTTCTTCATGACTTATATACATCACTACAAAAAAATACACTTCCGTGAAGATACGGTATGCATACAAGAGGGTCGCGTTTTTTGTCATACATGTACATCCATGACAAATTTATGACAGAATCAAGATAGTCATACATGTGCTGTCGCAGAAGTGTTCCTTAACATTACCAAAGTTATCATCACGGATGTGTCCATTTCCATGACGATAAATCGCGTGTCACAGAAGTGCTTTCGTCAAGGGTGACCGACACGTGGCATCCATCGTAACGGAACGCCGTTAAGCTATCGGGTCGGGTTTTGAATCCGATAACCCGTTAACAGCCCCGACCAATGGGGATTTTCCATGTGTAAAATCATCATTGGCTGGAGGAAACACATGTCGGCTCATCGTTGGGACAGATGTCATCCACTCATTGGACGGAAGGCGCCTATGATACGTCGACACGTTGCACGGCCAAACAGAGGCCCATTCCTGTGAAAAGGCCGCCCAAAGAAAATTAGCGAGCTAGCCCATATAAGGCCTACTTGTGTCAGTCCATTTAAGCCCACGACCCATACGATATAAAGCTAATTCGCCCGTCAACGGCCCGTTAAATATTTGACACCATTGCAGCCCATCGTCAGTTTGAGCCCGTTAACAGCCCGCTATATATTTGGGCTCAATATTGGCCCGATGAGATTTCGGCCTGGTAACGACCCATTTAGTGGATGGGCCAATTTTCAGGATGTACATTTTTTGGCCTTTAAGCGACCCATTTAAATGTTGGGCTAATTTCCGGCCCGGTGTGTCTTTCAGCCTGTTGACGACCCATAAATCTGATGGGCCATTTGTTGTCGAACCTGAGTTTCGGCCATTTAGCGGCCCATTTAAGTGTTGGGCCAATTTCTGGCCCGGTGTCACTTCCAGCCTGTTGACAACCCGTAAATCAGTTGGGCCATTTGTAGTCGGACCTGAGTTTTAGCCTTTTAGCGACCCATTTAACTGTTGGGCCAATTCCCGGCCCTGTGTGCCTTTCGGCCTGTTGACGGACCATAAATGAGTTGGGCCATTTGCAGTCGGACCTTAGTTTTGGCCTTTTAACGGCCCATCCCTTCATGGTCCAATACCAGCCCGGTTTCACTTTCGGCTCGCTAAAGGCCCACAACCTGATTGGGCCATTTACAATATGACCTGACTTTCGGCCTCTTAGCGGCCCATGGTCTTCATGGTCCAGTACAAGCCCGCTGTCTCTTTCGGCCTGCTAAAGGCCTAAAGTATAGTTGGGCCATATGTAGCCCAAACTTAGTAACGGCCTGTTAACGGCCCGTGAAATAAATTGGGGCCACCTGTTGCCCGCTTCGATGTCGCCTTGTTAACGACTCAGAGGTAAGAGGGCCGACCATTAACTTCGGCCTAGTAACGGTCCATTAACTTAATGGGCCCACTAAAGTTCAGACATGTCTTTAGGCCAAATTAGATAATTTGAGCCCATTACGACGAGCAATTATGCACAGGACCAAAACCGATCAAGCAAAGGTACGACATACAGGGAATAACGTTGCACATCCAGCATATATTACAGGAAATTACATCCACTGGGCAATCAAAGATTGATGCCAGTGCAAATAAATGAGCAGAACCTAACCATCTACAACGTCACAATCTGCAACCTCAGCACAGATGACGCCCATAAGCATGTGGGCAAGTTCTTTCTGCTTTGCTACACTATCTCTGAAAACATTGATCAGTTGTTGTGTCGCACGACTCTGCACCTCTGATTCCTCCACCATTTCCATCATTGCTTCAGCCATTAATTGGTTCACAAACATACATTTATTCCGTTGCATTCGAGATAGAGGATACTGAACAGATTCAGATGGCGATTTTGGCAGGCTCGTATTATTGATAGTGGAGAGTGTCTCGACCACTACATCATAACATAAATTAGGATGGGAACCAAACAGATTAATCATGAGTTATTGCCATATTACCTAGCCTAGATTTACTAGAAAGAAACAATGGGGTTGCCTTGCTGTTTTCGAGTTTGTCTTCTTATCTTCAGACTGCACAAAATTAACACACTAGCATTGCTATCATTGGCCAAGTCAGATAATAGGAAAGCAACATTGACACAACGAACGTTTGGGCAACTAGTCTACACCAAATTAACACAATATGGCACATCTATCATCAGCCAGGTAAGGTAGTACGAAAGCAACATTGACACAATGAATGAATGGGCAACCAGAGAAGCACTACAAATCAGTAATGTGCGTCATATGGGATAGTACGTTCATGCAGCTCAGTATGCAAAACTACCAGGCAGTTTTCCTTACAAAAATCAACATTGGCGCCTTTAACATTTTGCTACAACTAATTTTAGATCAGATAAAGGTTAGATTCATGCCGATTAACAAAATACATGTTGATGTAAAAATATAGTGATATACAACAGTACTTACATCGGCATTGGAGCACAGAGAATTCCCGCAAGATATTTTCCTCGAATACGATCCCAATGGAGGAAGTCTTCTATCATTTAACCTTATTTTCTAAAAGAGAGATGGGTAAGAAACATCTAGAAAATATGATCAGAATGCTATAAAATTTCATGATGCGAGGATAAGCACACGCTTCTTAGAATGGAGTTGACATTCTTTTGCTGGACAGGAGCGGAGTAGTTCTTTGGCCACTGGAATCTGCTTATTATCGCTGGGAGTTGGGTTTCTCTGCGGCCGAGCAGTATCTATGAAAAATGGAGTTGGTTTATTATCTCCTCGGCGCTTGGATCTTTTGCAAAGACCTGGTTTGTGACCCTTCAGATTCTAACATAGTCGTCTTCCCCTTGCATGCCTTATATAGAAGAATGGTGATTCAGTTATAAAACATGCTACAACAGAGAAGGAATAGGTACTGAAGAATAGAAAGGCATGACATATTGACATGTATTCCCTCCATCCGGAAATAAATGGACGGGTCTAGGCGTATTTCAGTTCTAGATACATCTAGTTTTATCCATTTATGCGGCATTTAATCCGGACGGAGGGAGTATGATGTAAGAGCTAGGGATACGACAGGACAACACAGTAAAAAACACACTGAAAAACCCACTGCAGAACCAAAGTATTCAAACCCACTGATATGAGATAGTACACTCATGCAGCTCAGGATGCAAAACTACCAGGCCATTTTCCTTACAAAAATCAACATTGTGGCCTTTAATCATACATTTTGCTACAACTAAATTTAGATCAGATAAAGGTTGGATTCACGCTGATTAACAAAATACATGCTGATGAAAAATATAGTGATATACAACAGGTACTTACATCTACATTGGAGCACAGAGAATTCCTGCAAGAATCTTTCCTCATAAACGATACCATTGCAGAAATTCTTCTATCTGTTAAGCTTATTTTCTAAAAGAGAGATGGGCAAGAAACATGTAGAAAATTTCATGATGCCAGAATACGCACATGCTTCTTAGAATTGAGTTGACATATTTTTGCTGGACTGGAGCGGACTAGTTCTTTGGCCACTGGAATCTGCTTATTATCAGTAGGAGTTGGGTTTCTCTGTCTTTGGAGCAGTATCTATAAAAACCGGAGTTGGTTTATTATCTCCTCATGCTTGGATGTTTTGCAAAGGCCTTCTTTGTAAC
Organism: Aegilops bicornis; assembly: GCA_021605145.1. Lineage (NCBI taxonomy): Eukaryota > Viridiplantae > Streptophyta > Magnoliopsida > Poales > Poaceae > Aegilops > Aegilops bicornis. Next base: position 769,937,360 of record CM038675.1, read on the forward strand.
CCTTCAGATTCTAACATAATCGTCTTCCCCTTGCATGCCTTGTATAGAAGAATGGTGCTTTAATTATAAAACATGTGACAACAGAGAGATGGAATAGGTACTGAAGAATAGAAAGGCATGACATATTGACATGTATTCCCTCCATCCGGAAAAAATGGATGGGTCTAGGCGTATTTCAGTTCTAGATACATCCTTTTTTATCCATTTCGGCAACACGTAATTCGGACGGAGGGAGTATGGTGTAAGAGCTAGGGATACGACAGGACAACACAACAAAAAAACACTAGTTGAATGTAAAACTATATGCTAGCGGAATACGTACAGATAACAATGCATAAGATATTCAGAAGCATGATGTCCAAATTAAGCAGATGGCATTGCGATAGAGTAGAATGACAGTACTTGAATTTGAAAACATGTTATCATGAATGGAATAGGTACTGAAAAACAGGAAGGCATGACATATTTACATGCATGATCAGCATGCTAAGCACATGGCATTACACTCCAGGACATTATATGCATGTTGTACCCATATCACAGGCCAAGTTAGAGCAAGGACCTTGCGGGGTGAAGAGGATTCATCATCTTTCTGCAAGTCTTCTGAAGAACTGCCTTTACATGTTCCATCACATTGGGTATCATTGACATCAAGTTTATTGGCCTTTACATTGCTCCGTGAGGTTCTTGTGGATATATCAAGGTGTGCAATTATATCTCGACATGCATGGAAGACAACTAGTAGTTAGATTTATGTAAATGAGTGCACTGAGGGAGACGACATAAATAGTAGGATTGGGGTTAACTAGCAGCAACAGGTCTCATAGAATAAAGGGAAAACATGGATGAAAGCTACGTAATATGTATAGTTTGTACTTAGATTAACTAGATGGCACACAAAAGTATTAAAGAACAACATAGGTAATACTAGAAGTGGTATAATACTATAATCACCAGCCTGTGGGATAGCAATGGTTGATGGATGATAACTATGGAACAGCGTTACCTAAAGAACAAGTATCTTAGCTGAACTGTGGAACAGCGTGAACTCCTGAACAAGACCCATAAGAGATCCGCATGAATATACAGTGAAATGTGATGATCTATTTTCCGTGCTTAGATGAATAACAAAGCCATAAATGTTGCACACAAGTAAGATAAGGGTACAACCTATCTGGCTGCCATCCATAGGAGTGAGCATCATGTGCTGACTTGTCGATGGCCCTACAGTTGTTGTGGCTGTCCATGTCGGGCACGCACATTCGATGCAGGGAACTGTTGAGTGGGGACTGTAGCTCCCTTCTGGTGTATGCTTCCCTTGTTGGAGCAGCTGCAGTGAGTCGGAAGACGGTGTGTCTGAAGATGCAGATAACGCATAATGTTAAGAACGACATATCTCTTTGATCTGAAGAAATACACTAAGAGATCAACAGCAAGGTACGAGAGTGGTCACACGTCTGTGGACTGAAGACTAAATTGGGGTCACACGATTTTATTTTATTTTGGTACTGTCCGATCTACGCCGGATGGCTTGATGGCCGTCTTGTGCCTCCCGGCTAACACTGTTCGGAATCTTCCCCGAAGAGCCAGCGACCAACGCCAGAGAAGCCTGCCTCCGCCGTCTATGGCCCCGGCCAAAACCCCGCTCCCTGCCCCACCGCACTGCCGTGGTTGCGCCGCCCCCGGGCCAATCCACAAAGACTCCCCGTCATCCAGATCCGGCGGCGGCAGTACCTTCAACCCACGCAACTCTAAAAGATAGCCATCTAAGCGCTGCTTCCGGAGGTGAACTTGCAGCCCCGCACTTCACGTTAGACACCAGCCAACCGGCAGCCTAGGAGCTCCGCCTACCGAGGGGTGCTGCTTCCCATTGGGAATCGATTGGCCCAGAATAAAAATTCACACAACTGACGCCTAAATAAAGTGATTTGAGATGAGGGTGCGACCTATCTGGCGGCATGGTGAAGTAGGCAGGTCCAGCTGCCGAGTCGGTGAGGCCGGCGCGGTTGCGGTGGCGACCGGAAACAGGGAAAGAGCGATGTCGCGACGGTCGACGACTACGCGGAAGAAGCGCCAGGACTCTGGACAGATCAGAAGTTGGAGTTGGCCTCCGCGCCGTGTGAACAACGGCGGGGTGCGCCGGCTCGCACGGTTCACACGACCGTCGCCGAGGCAGCACTAGCGGCATGGAGTAAGAGCCACATGGCCCAAAGGCACGACAAAGAATTGGACAACGCCTCCGGCATTAGGGAGGAGGGCGGCTTTGAAATTGGTGCGGTGCGGGCGCCATGGAGGTGGGGCTGAGGCTCGGGCTCGGGAGAAGGGAGCTTCCCGGGGAGTCGGGAGAAGGGAGCTTCCCGGGGAGAAGGTTATTTGGCGCCCACGAGGTATGAATGTGGGCGGGCGGGGGGGGGGGGGATTGGGAGGGGAGTGGAACCATGTCTTACGGACGCATTTGTCTGAAATGTGAGGGGGAGTTACAGTTCTACCCTTGCCTATAGGCTTCTCGGCTTGGGTCTGTGTGAGGGTCAGGGATAGTAGAGTAACTTTGCTTCTCCCCAAATAGTGGGCGGGAGCGATTTCGGGTGAGGTGGGCGTGTTTGGAACTATAGTGGGCGCGAGCAATTTCGGGCGAGGAGAGTGTGTTTTGCCGACCATGGTTTATGAATTATTCGGCACATGTCATTTCGGCCGAGGAGAAGGCGCGCTTGGATGAAGTTACGAACCTACCCTCGATGTACAACGGGCCAATTGATGCGTGTCCCACATAGGACAGTAATTTCACGTCTCCCATTTATTTGCTCGGGCAAGTTCCACCGAGCAGAGAGGATGTTTAACGGTTTGTTCAAATTTTGGGAGAACGAGCATCCACGTCTACCTTACCAAGTCGATTCGAATCAAATTTTCAAATATTAGCTTGCGACTTCTTTTTTAGATGGAGAGATGATGCTCGAGAGTAATGTGTTTTTACATGCTCGTTGCTAGCGATTTACTATATGACAAATAGTTGACCCACTCAAAAACGCGAATCAAACCCAAAATGAAATATCTCGAATCAATGAACTAGCTCTGCTCAAGAGGGTCAAAATAGTGAACTAAATCCAAAATTGAACACCTCAATCGAGTAGCATGTTGTATAGTATTATAGTACTCCATGAACATGTTGAAAGTCAAATTAATGAACTTGTTTCATTTACACATATATCCGCTCATGTGTGGATTGCAGACAACATGTTCTCCAATTTAAATATTTGAATGCAAGTTTATATCGAAACATGGTTTATATCAGTCTTTGATGTATAAAACGCGACCTCCCCCTCTCCCGGACTCCTGTTCTCTCTCTCTGTCTCTCTCTCTCTCACTTGTTCTCTCTCTCTCTCTCTCTCTCTCTCTCTCTCTCTCGTTCTCTCTCACTCGTTCTCTCTCCATCGCACACTAGGTATGATACTCTAGCTAGTACAAGCTAGATATCTTGGGTGCACTCATCGTACGCACACAAATTCCTTGGCTCTTTGCCCGTAACTCTCTCACGCACCACTATGTCGTCTCGGAGCTCTTCCCCCCCCCCTCTCTCAAACTCTACATCCACCTGGATCACACATACACATGCATATCTCACTCGCACTCGATAGGCCCATCTAATACTCTATCTCTCTCCCTCGTTCTCTCTCCATCTCACACGCACACACACACACACAATCTCATGCCTAGTTAGCCAAGTATGATAGTCTCTCACTCAATTGTAGGCACACGCAGTCCCCCCTATATGTATATGACTAGCTAATCTTAGTCTCCATCACAAACATGTGCATGGTCTATCTCGTTTCTCTCAGGGCATCTTTCTATCGCGCACGCACTCCCTCGATCTCCCACCCATATAGTCCCCTCACGATCTCGAGGGGATCTCTCTATCACAAACACACCCTCTCTCCCTCCCCATGCGTCCATGCCATCCATGTGTCCCTCTCGACCTTTTTTTCCTTGTTGGCTAGACCTCTATTGGACATGTGCTATAGGGGTGTCTCTCTCCGCTGCAAACAATCACACACTAGCTATCTTCGTGTATCTCCTCGCCGCTTTTCCATATCGGAGATGCATGCGTGATATGTTCGCATAAGAAACGAAAAACACACACTCTCTCTAATTTATCGCTTTGTTGTCACTTTCTCTTTCACACACATACTTTTTTGCACACTTACTCATTCTCCTTCGCACTCACTTGATCTGTCTCGACTAAGGCACTCTCCTCCGTCCATAGCATATAGATTTATTGAAAAGTCAAACATCACAAAGTTTGACCATGTACGTGGAGAAAAACAATTACATCTAGTACGGCAAACATATACCATTAGATTCACCATGAGATGTAGTTTTGTATGATGTATGATTGGTATTGTAGATATAAATAACATCTGCATAAACCTGATCGAAGTTTCCAAAGTTTGACTTCTAAAAATTTACATGCACTTTGCATTATCGAGCGGATGGAATATCTCTTTCCCCTCTCAGCTATCTCGACGCACCACTCAGCCTTATCGGGCTCCTCAATCTCTCTCACGACAATCTTCAATTCTATCGCCCGCATCCGACACAAAAACCGTGCTGGTCCCTCTCCCTTTCTCTCCATCTCTCTCTCTCTCCCTCCCTCCCTCTCTCTCTCTCTCTCTCTCTCTCTCTCTCTCTCTCTTTGTGTTGTGTGTGTGGGGCTCTTTCAAGTTCGCATTCATATATACACCACCATCTATAGGTCTCTCTCGCACACTATGTATGATACTCTACCTAGTCCAAGCTAGATATCTTGGGTGCACTCATCGTACGCACACAAATTCCTTGGCTCTTTGCCCGTAACTCTCTCACGCACCACTATGTCGTCTCAGAGCTCTCCCCCCCCTCTCTCAAACTCTCCATCCACCTGGATCACACATACACATGCATATCTCACTCGCACTCGATAGGCCCATCTAAAACTCTATCTCTCTCCCTCGTTCTCTCTCCATCACACACACACACACACACACAATCTCATGCCTAGCTAGCCAAGTATGATGGTCTCTCACTCAATTGTAGGCACATGCAGTCCCCCCTATATGTATATTACTAGCTAATCTTAGTCTCCATCATAAATATGTTCATGGTCTACCTCGATTTCTCTCGGGGCATCTTTCTATCGCGCACGCACTCCCTCGATCTACCACCCATATAGTCCCCTCACGATCTCGAGGGGATCTCTCTATCAGAAACACACCCTCTCTCCCTCCCCATGCGTCCATGCCATCCATGTGTCCCTCTCGACCTTTTTTCCTTGTTGGCTAGACCTCTATTGGACATGTGCTATAGGGGTGTCTCTCTCCGTTGCAAACAATCACACACTAGCTATCTTCGTGTATCTCCTCGCCTCGCTTTTCCATATCGGAGATGCATGCGTGATATGTTCGCATAAGAAACGAAAAAACACACACTCTCTAATTTATCGCTTTGTTGTCACTTTCTTTCACACACATACTCTTTTTGCACACTTACTCATTCTCCTTCGCACTCACTTGATCTGTCTCGACTAAGGCACTCTCCTCCGTCCATAGCATATAGATTTATTGAAAAGTCAAACATCACAAAGTTTGACCATGTACGTGGAGAAAAACAATTACATCTAGTACGGCAAACATATACCATTAGATTCACCATGAGATGTAGTTTTGTATGATGTATGATTGGTATTGTAGATATAAATAACATCTGCATAAACCTGATCGAAGTTTCCAAAGTTTGACTTCTAAAAAATTTACATGCACTGCATTATCGAGCGGATGGAATATCTCTTTCCCCCTCTCAGCTATCTGACGCACCACTCAGCCTTATCGGGGCTCCTCAATCTCTCTCGCCGACAATCTTCAATTCTATCGCACGCATCCGACACAAAAACCGTGCTGGTCCCTCTCCCTTTCTCTCCATCTCTCTCTCTCTCCCTCCCTCCCTCCCTCTCTCTCTCTCTCTCTCTCTTTGTGTTGTGTGTGTGGGGCTCTTTCAAGTTCGCATTCATATATACACCACCATCTATAGGTCTCTCTCGCACACTATGTATGATACTCTACCTAGTCCAAGCTAGATATCTTGGGTGCACTCATCGTACGCACACAAATTCCTTGGCTCTTTGCCCGTAACTCTCTCACGCACCACTATGTCGTCTCAGAGCTCTCCCCCCCCTCTCTCAAACTCTCCATCCACCGGGATCACACATACACATGCATATCTCGCTCGCCCTCGAGCAGGGCCCATCTAAAACTCTATCTCTCTCCCTCGCTCTCTCTCTCCATCACACACACACACACACACAATCTCATGCCTAGCTAGCCAAGTATGATGGTCTCTCACTCAATTGTAGGCACATGCAGTCCCCCCTATATGTATATTACTAGCTAATCTTAGTCTCCATCATAAATATGTTCATGGTCTACCTCGATTTCTCTCGGGCATCTTTCTATCACAAGACGCACTCCCTCGATCTACCACCCATATAGTCCCCTCACGATCTCGAGGGATCTCTATCACAAACACACCCTCTCTCCCTCCCCATGCGTCCATGCCATCCATGTGTCCCTCTCGACCTTTTTTCCTTGTTGGCTAGACCTTTATTGGACATGTGCTACAGGGGTGTCTCTCTCCGTTGCAAACAATCACACACTAGCTATCTTCGTGTATCTCCTCGCCTCGCTTTTCCATCTCGGAGATGCATGCGTGATATGTTCGCATAAGAAACAAAAAAAACACACTCTCTCTGTAATTTATCGTTTGTTGTCACTTTCTCTTTCACACACATACTCTTTTTGCACACTTACTCATTCTCCTTTGCACGCACTTGATCTGTCTCGACTGAGGCACTCTCCTCCGTCCATAGCATATAGATTTATTGAAAAATCAAACATCACAAAGTTTGACCATGTACGTGGAGAAAAACAATTACATCTAGTACGGCAAACATATACGATTAGATTCACCATGAGATGTAGTTTTGTATGATGTATGTTTGGTATTTTAGATATAAATAACATTTGCGTAAACCTGATCAAAGTTTCCAAAGTTTGACTTCTAAAAAATTTACATGCAATCGCACTATCGAGCGGATGGAATATCTCTTTTACCCTCTCAGCTATCTGACGCACCACTCAGCCTTATCGGGGCTCCTCAATCTCTCTCAAACTTTATTGGTTAGTTTGGTTCGTGACCTGACCCTCATGCCTTGATGGCCGGTACTGCCTGGTGTTCACGTGAGATGTAAAATATTTCTGCCCGCCAGGCTTGTGTGGTGTCAAGCGTTTGGTTCATGCCTGGGCCAGGCAAAGCATCAACGTCCCATCAATCAATCCATGCATCAATTATTTAATGCTAATATCCATCCATGTTGCTGTTAGCCTCATGGCCGCACGACCAGGCGTTCGAAATCGGTCGCTTGGGCCAGGCTACTTGCGATGTCCGGAGTTCAGCCGTGCTAATTAAAGTGCAAGGAACCCAGCCCAAAGGGCTTCTTTTCACAGTGGTAGCAACCAAACAAGCGTGCATGAAATCCAGCCACAACCCCAGGCCACGCAAAGGATGCTCACGACGCAAGCCAAATTGTCCTTATATCTCCCTGGTTCACACATACACATGTTCTGCTCAAGGCTATACATATAGACCCATCCAACACTCTCCGCCTCTTGTTCTCTCTCCATGTGACACGCACCCCCTAAGTACCATAATCCCTCACTCCATCATAGGCTCTATTTGGATCCATGGGTTAGAGTTAGTTTGGGTTAGTTTGGAGTCAACTAACCCAAAAAGGTCCAAACAGGAGGGTTTGTTTAGGTTAGATGCATCTAACCCATCCAAAAAAACTAACCCATCCAAGAGGTGCTTATTTGGGTTAGTTCTTCTCGGGACCACTAATAAACACTTTTTTCTCTCGCTCTCCCCACAGCAGATCCCTCCCCACTTCCTTGAAGCTTCTCGTCCTCTCCCTCCCTCCCTCTCGCACCGCCCATGAAGGTGCCTCGCCGTATCCGCGCTCCATCTAACCCTGCCATGCAAACACCTCTTTACTTAGAGTTAGTTCAGGGTATGAATCTAACTCTAACCTCTAACTGAGTTAGAGTATCCAAACAGGGCCATAGGCGCAAGCACTCCCCCCCCCTCCTAACTATGATTATCTCTTACTAGCCAACAGGAACACACGTATTGTCTCCTTCCATCCATACGTCTATCTCTCGATATCTCTCGGGGCATATTCTATCGCGCACACACCTTGTCACTCGATCTCCCACCCATGTAGTCCCATCACGATCTCCAGGGGATCTCTCTATGACAAACATACACTCTCTCCTCCCCATGTCTGCATTTTCTCCGTACGTCTCTCTTGACCTCTCTCCCTTTTTTGTCAGACCCCTCTTGGCCACGTGCTAGGGGTCTTCCTCTCTCAGTTCCAAACAACCGCACACTATCTCCTCACCTTTCCTCCATTGTCGAAGATGCATGTGTGATATGTTTGCATAAGACACGCACGCTTTTTCTCTACTTTTATCGTGTGTTGTCCATGTCTCTTTCACACACGCAGACACACTTTTTTCACTCTCTCTCTCTCTCTCTCGTTAGGGACACTGTCACGTCCATAAGCATATGGATGTTTTGAAAGTCAAACCTCAGAAAAGTTTGACCAGGTATATGTGGAGAAAAACATTTACATCTAGAACGATCATTAGATTCATCACAACATGTACTTACTTCGTACTATCATTTATCTTTGGTATTGTAGATATAAGTAATTTCTTTATAAACTTGGTCAAAGTTTCGAAAGTTTGACTTAAAAAAATGTTGTAACTACATTATCGAATGGAGGGAGTAGCTCTTTCTCTCTCTCATCGCTATCTCTCATGGGCCTCCCTCTCACTCGAACTCTCTATACTGACGGATTATACGCTCACAAAGTGTCAGATAGCTCAGTATATTGTTTAGTTGACCGGTCAACCAATCCTCATGCTGCGTTGTCAGCCCGTGTTCTCAGATATTGGTGTCGGCCCATGTGGCGGTGGGTGAAAATAAGTAAACTAGAGGCCCATCTCGACACGCGGTGAAGTAAACAAAGTTGAAACCACTGGGGTAGGCACCCGCATGCTAGTAAATTGAGGGCGATTGAGGACAAACTTATGCGCTTAATGACGACTCACAAGACAATTCACCATCACATGACGGCATGCATAGAAGGACGACTTCGCGCACACCCAGCACACAACACACACCAAAGACATCGTGTACACCAAATACGCCGCCGGTTGAGATGGACGGAGAGGCAGCCAACAAGACACATAAATCCAACAATGCCCCTTAAATCTGGTCAGTCAAGTGATGGTCCTTAAGCCTCCTTCTTTGCTTATTTTCTTGATATGTAAGATTTTCTCACACATTTGTCCAATTGCTTGTTTGCATCAGCCAGCCATACTAGGACTGCTTGCTTTGATTACTTGATGTTCTTGACCAAACACTCTAACAGAGCTTGTCAACGATTTAAACACTAAGGGCTGCTGTAGTGGGGCCTTTTCTAACTCATATGTGACATAAAGGTTTGGTTGTACACTAAAGTAGGCTCTCCAAGAGTACCTGGAGATCTAGTTCGAAGGTATGCCTAGTTTTTACATAGTGTAAACATAGTAAATGCTCATTTCATTGTTTGCAAGTGCAAGAGATGTGGCATGTTTCATTATGTGGTGTTATTTTGTTATAATCTCATCCTTCTGTGTTCACAGACTGAAAAGTATGCATATTTATCTTCCAAGGAGACGAGTAACTAGTTTGTGTCACCTTGCAGAGGGGGTGCAATGAAGATAAGATTGATGTTCCAAGTACAAGATGTTAGGAAGGAGCCTTGCAAGAGAAGTAGGAGCTGCGCTGAGCCTCTTCAACCTATTAAGGTAAGTCACTGTATCCAACTCATAGTTTAATTCCTTGTTTGTTTCAGGCATAGTTAATTTGCTCTTTTCAATTGCTTTATGTGTCCTCAGTTAATGAGATGCCCAAAGAATGATGCCTGATGTTGGGTACTTGTATAACTATTAGTTGACATAATTAAAGGCCTTACCATTTAATTACTCTGTCGAAGTGCGCCTGAATCTTTGAAGTCTATTAACCAACTATCATTGCATGAGGCTCACAATCTAGTTTATACTAGGCTAACGATTGCATAGCTTTGCTTCCTGTAGTATGTTTGTATGAAACCCTCTGTTGTTCATTATGCTCCCTAAGACTTTAACTGAGCTACAGAATGGCCAACCGCTTGCTTACTTCTATGCAACGTCTTGTCTAAATTTGTAACTTGACTGTGTTTTGGATTGGGCCCCAACATCATGCTCCTCTGGTGAGCTAAGAGAGATTTCTGTATGTAGGCTGCACAGACTACCTTTTTTGTAATTTTTAAAATATCACCTTCTTATGCTTCATGACGTGTAATATTATTGTTAGTCCTGTTTTGCCATGTACAAAATAGTTTGTCTTGCTCGCTTCACTATTGTAACTATATTTTTGCCCTAGTCATGTGTACTTACAGAAACATTTCAGTATGAAGTGACATCAACATAATGATTCATGAAAGCAAAGGCGGCATGGCTGCTACTAAATGATTATGGATTGGAATTGGAATGTGCTGATGTTCTCGAGCATCAACTAGAGGTGGCAAGACAACGTGTACATGATTCTCAACGTACAATCAACAAGTTGAGACTGGACATGCAGGTATTAGATGTAGGAGTCAAAAAAATGAAACAGGACACTGAGGTAACAACGAAGGAATTGGAGATTTTGCAGACTGAATTTTGTGCTATCTAAATCCGGCCAATCCTATTTTCTGAAGAGATTATAGTTCAAATGGTAAGTTATGTTGATGCGCGTCCATGATGTATGAGCTGTATTTTCCCAGTGTATGTAATTTGCTGTTTGTGTATGCTTTATTATCACTGGTGCCGAACCATAACTCCCAGTGGGTATAATCGGCTGTAATTTCTTTATTGTATAGTGTAGGATTGTTCTACGTTTCTATGCCTTAGTCTCTTTATTGTGTAGTGTATGTTTTTTAGAGGTGATAGTATAGAGTAGGACAATTCTTTGAATATGCTATATCGTTCAAACAGGGGCCAACTCGCCCAAAAGTTGTAGTGACCATGGCCCTTCACAGACCATATGATCCATGGTCCATCTACGAGATGGACGATCCATGGCCTTCTATGGTTGTCAGATCCGTGGGCCTTCTATGGGCTGTCGGACCCACGGGCCTTCTATCGGCTGTCGGATCCATGGGCCTTCTATGGGCCATCGGATCCATGGGCCTTTTATGGGCCGTCAGATCCATGGGCCTTCTATGGGCCGTCGGATAAATGGGCCTTTTATGGGCCGTCAGATCCATGGGCCTTCTATGGGTCGTCGGTTCAATGGGCCTTCTACGTCCCGTAGGATCCATGGGCTTTCTACGGGCCGTCTCATCTATGGGCCTTGTACGGGCCGTATAAGGAGCCGTAAACGGGCTAGAGTGGAAATCGTACGTTTTATGGGCTGACCATAACGGGTCGTTAATAGGCCGTATTTGATGATGCTATGAAAATGGCCCAATAGATTAGCAGGCCACAAACGAGCCGACTGTATCCAGGGGCTGAATTTGGCCCACAAGCAGAAAAGCCAGTAACAGGCCGTAAGTAACCGAATGCTGGAAATGAGCCCAAGAATAAATGGGCCCTGAGAAGGCCGAAGGTAACACGGCTGGAAACGACCCAATGGAATAATGGGCCGCTAATGGGTATAAAAGCGATACACTGTTCATTACGGGCCGGTTTCACCATGGAGCATTAATGGGCCAAGAGTTACAAAGGGGCTCATATGGGCCGAAATACATCATGCGCCATACTTGGGCCGGAAGTTACAATGGGCTGGAATCATATTGGACGGCCCAGATGACGCTACTGGGCCTAATTCCGTTAGGCCATAACGGGCCGTGAGTTAGTGGGCTATAAATGGGCTATATGCGAACATGCCGTTAACAGGCTTTCCATGGGTCGGCCTGCCACCTTTCGACCAAGTCAAACTGCACAGCCTTTTCATAGGAATGGGCCTCTGTTGGGCCGTGCCACGTGTCGATGTATCATAGGCGCCTTGCGTCCAATGAGTGTATGACATATGTCCCAACGGTGAGCTGACACGTGTTTCCTCCAGCCAATGATGATTTTACACGTGGAAAATTCCCACTGGTCAAGGCTGTTAACGGGTTATCGGATCTAAAACCGGACCCGATAGCTTAACGGCATTCCGTTACGGTGGATGCCACATGTCGGCCACCCTTGACGAAAGCACTTCTGTGACGCGTGATTTATTGTCATGGAAGTGGACACTTCCATGATGATAATTTTGGTAATGTCATGGAACACTTCTACGACAAAGACATGTATGACTATCTTGATTCTCGTCATAAAATCTTCATGGATGTACATGCATGACAAAACGCGACCCATCGTGACAAACACGTATCATCACGGAAGTGTATTTTTTGTAGTGTCCCGAATTGTGCATCGGAGGATCAATGTTAACAAGGGAGCATCATGGACACAATGTTTACCTGTGTTCGGGCCCTCTTAAGGGAGGTAAAACCCTACTTCCTGCTTGATTATATTCGACGAGTGTAGGGGTTATAAGAGTTGATCTACCTCGAGATCGTAATGGCTAAACCCTAGCTGTCTAGCCTATGAGAATTCTGATAGCCTCTACAGACTAAACCCTCTAGTTTATATACACACCGGAGGGATCTAGGATTATACAGAGTCGGTTTGCAGAGGAGGGAATAGTACATCCAGACACCAAACTTGCAGTCCACGCATAGAGGTGTCCTACCCGGACACGGGGGATAGTCTTCTGCTATTATCTTCACAGCCCATCAGTCCGCCCGCATAGAGTAGGCTGGTCACCCGAGGACCCCTAATCCAGACTCCTCAAGAGTCTCCGAACTTGCCTTCAATGACAACGTAGTATCCGCTTACGATTCGGCTTTGCAAGGTGGGTTCTTCTCCATACTTTGACCGATGACACCGCCCCGACCTTCACGTTCTGCCTTTATGACTCCTTCCTGTCGTCGCCTCGATTCCCCCGCGACGGGCGAATGCGAACGGTCCATAATAATATATTTTTTACGGATATGCCCCTGACCACAAAAGGACGACACCTATATAAAGAGGCTAGATCACCAAATGCCATCTACATCGAGCGGAGAACATCAAGTCCAGCCATGAAAAAACCTCAAAATATGGTCAGCACTCCTAGCTCTTCTTCGCGCCCTCAAGAGGGTGATCGGCAGAGCTTATCAGTTCCTCATCTTCAGTTGAATCGACTCCAGAAGCAGGGGTATCCCCATCTCGCAGATCTAGTCTTTGTGCGAGCGGGATTAGCCTCAACCGGCAATGACGTGCTAGCAGAAAATTTCCCCAATCCCAACAAAGAGAAAAGGGTGTGCTTCGTTTTGTTTCTTCTGCGAGGCTTAAGATTCCCGATCCACCCCTTCTCCAGGGGCCTGTTAGAATTCTACGGGATCCAGCTGAATAAGCTCACCTGTGTTCTATTCTCGCACATCTCGGGTTTTGTTGCTCTTTGTGAACTGTTTATGGGCTGCAAGGCACACTTTGAACTATGGAGAAAGTTCTTTTGCCTCGTTCCCCGTCATCAAGGGGGTTCCATATTTGAAGTGGGCGGCGCCGATGTATGGCGCATAGCCGGATCAGGCTACCCTATTGGAACTCCCAAGGAGGTATCCCCAGAATAGTCTTCGGAATGGTTTTATATTGAGGACGTTCCCCTTGCAGACCCAGTTCGGTGCGGCCTCCCCGAATTCTCTAGTGCCCCTTTGAAGAAACGCCTCAATTGGCGTTCCCGGAGCCCCAAGAAAGAAGACAGTGCAGAAGTGAAGAGGTTGGCCAGCAAGGTCAGATTACTTGCTCATTCTAAGCTATCAATAGTTGAGGTCATGGCCATCGCAATAAAGCGATGTATTCAGCCTCTCCGGTCCAGAGTAACCCCTTTATGGTGCTACAACGGAGAGGACGACGCATCCCATTACAGACGCAAGGGCCCAGATACTCCGGCCGAACTGGCTATAATCCTGGTCGATCTGTATAAGGGGGAGAAAGAAGACTTCCTCCGCTTAAACTGCCGAGAAGGCTATTCCATGTACAACCCCATTGAATGGGTAAGTTTTTGATTATCAGCATTGTTTTCCCTGTTTATCAAGGCATGCTAATCAAATACTTCTTGTTGTCCTGAAACAGTCATGGAGGAAGATGATTGAGGACATTCATTGTCCCTCCCCACAGCCAGAGGATCACGCTCGCGACAGAGACCTTGGATTCTGCGAGGATCCGGATATATACATAGAGTTTGATGATGGAGTATTTTATCAGGCGAGCCTTGATGGTTTGGAAGTGGCTATTACGGCCGACTACCCCCGCCTTTACCCCTTCTCCATTGTAAGTATTCAAAAGGCTTACTAAAAAGAGGTCCCTACATGCACCTTATCCCTTATACTTAAAATGTACTTCATAGGATCGGCGCTCGGCAAGCTGCACTCCATCGAGAGCAGCCTCTTCACAGGGCAATCGTGCGAAACGAAAGGAAACCAGGAGTGCTGTAGAGCCCCCTCTATATTCAAACAGGTATGTTCGTTGATATGTGCCTAAGCATGAGTTAGGATTGTTAATTTTTCCCTTCTACCTTTATTTCAGGAGGAGCACGCGGCAAATAGTGGGAAAACGCCTCGCTAGCCAATGTCGCCTAATCCGGCCACGACTCATCAACCAGACGAGGGTTGATGCAAAGGTTGCATCCCCCTCTCCTCATGAGGATTCGGATGACGTATCTGTCATGAATTCCGAGGTGGAGAGCATGATGAATCATCGTCGATTGAAAGAGGCCATGCGCGCTCCAACTTTCTCTGAACAGGAATTTTCCGCACTCAGCTCCATGGATTCATATATCCAAGCCATCCGAGATGGACTTGCTGGAGTTACTCAACTGTTCTCAAAGGATATGCGGATAAATTCTGTGCAAATTTAATAGATATATGCCAGTACCCCCTGAGACTTGAAGCAGTGAGGCCAGCCAATTTAAGTATCGTATGACCAGCAGGTTCTCAAGGAGAAGAACAACGCGCTGTCCCAGGAGCTGAAAACAAACCACACAGAGATGAATGTCGTCACCATAGAACTTGCGGACATGAAAAAGGCTGCAGTGACCACTGGTAAGAATAGCAAACTCGAGGAGGAAAAATACAAACAATCCAAAGAGATAAAGAGCTTAAAGGCTCCGTTATCGGCCGTGCAAAAAGAGAATATGAAGTTGAAAGGCGGCATATTCGGTATGACCTTTGGATCCATCAGAAAGACTCATATTATCCCATAATTCAGATTGTCACAACTCTGCTGTTACAGGTGTCTATTAACCGGTCGGCTCAAGAGGAAGTATCTGGATTTCGAGGCGAAGTGCTTAAGGAACTGTCCATTGTGCATGAGCGGCCTCGAAAGCCATGAGAAGTATGGCCAACACTTTATGGCCATCTCGATACCCCTATGTAAAGTATGGAGGGGTTGGCAAACCTATTCAAAGGTGCCCGCCGCTTTGAGCTATGGAAGGCGTCTGCAT
Source organism: Aegilops bicornis (assembly GCA_021605145.1). Classification (NCBI taxonomy): domain Eukaryota; kingdom Viridiplantae; phylum Streptophyta; class Magnoliopsida; order Poales; family Poaceae; genus Aegilops; species Aegilops bicornis. The sequence continues at coordinate 769,953,044 of CM038675.1, forward strand.
GTCGTGAAGGTGCACGAGAAGTATGGGCGATGGTGAAAACATGCTACACCAAGCTTGATCCAAATCATATGGTCCGAGTTGGACCTCAGGGACCCGGTGGGAAAGAGATCCCGTGAACTTGGTATATGACCAAGTAATGATAACTGCGACGTATTCGCAAGAAGACTGTAGTTTAGACAGTCTTATAGATGGTATAGATAAGGAGTAGTCATTTGATTCAATGTATCAATGTACTTCATTATCAACCTTATCTTCAGCCGAACATGTAAAAATTTGTCATCGCAGGCCTTCGGCTTCAACCTCTGAAGCAAGAAGGTGGAGCGTTTCCGGATACCGTGTTGGAATCTAAGAACCATTCATTATGTACAGAAACCAAGCAATCCGGCCATATTGCTCAAAGAGATAAAATTTTGTTCGGGGACTTATGCTATTTTACCTATCCCGTATATATATAGACACACACACACACACACACACACACACACACACACACACACACATATATATATATATATACATAAACACTATTCTGATCACGGGATCAGAATAATATTCTGATCACAACCTGAACTGCCTAAGTAACGCGCCTGAACTTCCCTCTCAGACGCATTCGACCTTCGGGCTATCTTCGCAACCGTGGCTTCTACCGCGAGTTTTTCTGATCATTCGTGTTGTTTGTGATGTAAGTGTAATGTGGACACATTTTTTAGAATCTAAATGCTTGTTTTGATTCGAATCTAGCACGTTGGCAGATTTGCTCTCGGGGTCGTGATGAACTTGTGTATGTTACAAGTTTAATGCATGTTGTGGATGTTGTCAAGCTCGCACGATGGGGATTAGGATTTGGTACGAATTTGGAGAACAAATTCATTGTTATTTCAAACAAATTTGAAATCGCGACGTGTTCTTCATCCGCCTCGAGATGCAGCTCGAGCTTCGTTGATTTCTCGCTTTTCCTTAAAGTTTGCTCACGCTTCGCATACTTTCATCGAAATTATAGTTTACCGATACGTCTCCAACGTATCTATAATTTTTGGTTGCTTCATGTTATATTATATTTTGTTTTGGATGATTAATGGGCTTTGTTATACACTTTTATATTATTTTTGGGACTAACCTATTAACCGGAGGCCCAGCCCAAATTGCTGTTTTTTTGCCTATTTCAGAGTTTCGCAGAAAAAGAATATCAAACAGAGTCCAAATGGAATGAAACCTTCGGGAACGTGATTTTCGGAACAAACGTGATCCAGAGGACTTGGAGTCTACGTCAAGAAATCAACTAGGAGAGCACGAGGCAGCGGGGCGTGCCTACCCCCCTGGGCGCGCCCTCCACCCTTGTGGGGCCTATGTTGCTCCACTGACGTACTTCTTCCTCCTATATATACACCTACGTAACCCCAAACCAACAGAAGCATCCACGAAAACCTATTTCCACCACCGCAACCTTCTTTACCCGTGAGAACACATCTTGGGGCCTTTTCCGGTGTCCTGCTGGAGGGGCATTGATCACGGAGGGCTTCTACATCAACACCATAGCCTCTCCGATGATGTGTGACTAGTTTACTCAGACCTTCGGGTCCATAGTTATTAGCTAGATGGCTTCTTCTCTCTCTTTGGATCTCAATACAAAGTTCTCCACGATTCTCGTGGAGATCTATTCAATGTAATCTTCTTTTGCGGTGTGTTTGTTGAGATCGATGAATTGTGAGTTTATGATCAAGTTTATCTATGAACAATATTTGAATCTTCTCTGAATTCTTTTATGTATGATTGGTTATCTTTGCAAGTCTCTTCAAATTATCAGTTTGGTTTGGCCTACTAGATTGATCTTTCTTGCAATGGGAGAAGTGCTTAGCTTTGGGTTCAATCTTGCTTGTCCATTCCTAATGTTAGGGCAGCAAAGCACGTATTGTATTGTTGCCATCGAGGATAACAAGATGGGGTTAATATCATATTGCATGAGTTTATCCCTCTTCATCATGTCATCTTACTTAAAGCATTACTCTCTTCTTTTGAACTTAATACTCTAGATGCATGCTGGATAGCGGTCGACGTGTGGACTAATAGTAGTAGATGCAGGCAGGAGTCCATCTACTTGCCACAGACGTGATGCCTATATACATGATTATACCTAGATATTCTCATAACTATGCTCAATTCTATCAATTTCTCAACAGTAATTTCTTCACCCACGGTAATACTTATACTCTTGAGAGAAGCCACTAGTGAAACCTATGTCCCCCAAGTCTATTTTCCATCATATTAATCTTCCAACACTTAGCTATTTTTATTGCCTTTTATTTTACTTTGCATCCTTATTATAAAAATACCAAAAATATTATCTTATCATATCTATCAGATCTCAATTTTCATAAGTGACCGTGAAGGGATTGACAACCCCTTTATTGCGTTGGTTGGGAGGTTTTTATTTGTCTGTGTAAGTGCGAGGGACTTGAGCGTGGCCTCCTACTGGATTGATACCTTTGTTCCCGAAAACTAAGTGAAATACTTACGCTACTTTGCTGCATCACCCTTTCCTCTTCAAGGGAAAATCAAGCAGTGCTCAAGAGGTAGCAAGAAGGATTTCCGCGCCGCTGTCGGGGAGGCCTACACCAAGTCAAGTTAAGATTTGACTCCTACAACGAGCCATTTCGGCGCTGTCGGGAGTCTACTTAAAAGTCAACATACCAAGTACCCATCACAAACTCTTTTCTCCCGCATTACATTATTTGCCATTTGCCTCTCGCTTTCCTCTCCCCCACTTCCCCTTACCGCTTTTATTCGCTTTCTTCCCGTATGCCTTTCTGTTTGTGTTTCCAATGCCTTCTATTTGCTTGCATCTTTGCTTGCTAAAAATCTATTGATATGGATCCACTTAAAGTGTTCTACTTGGATCATCTTCGATCCTTATGCGCTCGTGCTGAAACCCCAACTAGCCTAGTTGATGGGAAATCTTTAGATGAGCATGCTCATTTTGTGTGTCACCGTTTGTTTGGAAAAGGGAGACTTTTATGGAATCAAATAAAAAAATTGTTGCGGTATGCTCGGAATCTTTGTGAAATTTGTAATATTACTTGTTGCTCTAAGAACCCTAAAAAACACCTCCCCTACCTATGTGAGTTTAATGAAAATGAAATCTTATCTTCTTATGCAAAGGGTGTTTATAGCTACTATGATATCGAACAAATTGAAGAATTTGTTGCTTTTAAGGGTTCTTATGAAGTTGCTTCTTTGATTGAAAAGTATGATATTACTCATTACTTAATCTGAAAATTTTGACATACTTGAATATTGCTATGAAAACTATGCTCATAATGTCTATGTCAAAGAATTTATTGAAATAATAACCGTTGCTTCTAATGAAAATAATGATATGCACGAATCTATAGATAATTATGTACGATGATTTGATTGAAATATCCCTTGATGAACATGATGCTTGCTATCCTTGTGGCCATGATGCCAATATTTATGAAGATGAATTTGCTATAGTTCCTTGCGCTAAACATGAGATCGTTGCTATTGCACCCATACTTGGTAGTTCCTTCGATAAAAAGCATGATTGCAATGATTTTACTATAATTCTATTGATGTAAATTATGCTAATAATATGCAAAACCTCAAGCTTGGGGATGCTAGTTTTGCTACGTCCTCTATTTGTTGCAATGATCATGATTGGGGTGATCCTTCTTATGATCTTGAAAATTTATTTAAGCCCCATGATGAATATGAGATTTATAATGTTTGCAATAATATTGATAGTGGGTTTGGAAGAATTTCAACTTTATATCCAACATATTTGGAGAATATTCAATCTAACGAAGTTTTTGATAAAAGTGGGTTTGGAGAGGTCATGACTTTAGTTAATGTTAATCCCACTATTTTGGAAGAGTGTCAACTTTGCATACATGTGGATCGTGTTAAGCATATGTTTTGTGGTAGCTATATTGTTGAATTTGCTTATTATGCTACATATAATTATTATGAGAGAGGAAAATATGGTTTTAGAAATTTTCATGTTACTAAATTACCTCTCGTTATGTTGAGATTGCTATTGTTTCTTTCCGCTTCTTTGCATATGCTAGTTTTTGCTTCCCTTGATAATTTGTTTGCCTATAAGATGCCTATGCATAGGAAGTATGTTAGACATAGATGTGTTTTTCACGTGTTTTATGATGCTCTCTTTGTGCCTCAATTCTTCTTTTTCTTGTGAGCATCATTGAAATCTCAATGCCTAGCTAGGGGCGTTAAACGATAGCGCTTGTTGGGAGGAAACCCAATTTTATTTTAAGTTCCTTGCTTTTTGCTTCTGTTTAGGAATAAATCTTTGATCTAGCCTCTATTTAGATTTGTTTTTATGTTTTAATTAGTGTTTGTGCCAAGTTAAACCTGTAGGATCTTCTTGGATGATAGTTATTTGATCTTGCTGAAAATTCCAGAAACTTTATGTTCACAAAAACAATTATTAAAAATCACCATAACGTGATAAAATATTGATTGCAATTGCAGCAGATCAATAAAAAAAATTTCAAGGTCGTCCTATTTTGGTAGATTTGTTGGAGTTCCAGAAGTTTGCGTTAGTTATAGATTACTACAGACTGTTCTGTTTTTGACAGATTCTGTTTTTTGTGTGTTGTTTGCTTATTTTGATGAATCTATGGTTAGTAAAATAGTTTATAACCCATAGAGAAGTTGGAATACAGTAGTTTTAACACCAATATAAATAAATAGTGAGTTCATTACAGTACGTTGAAGTGGTGTTTTGTTTTCTTTCACTAACGGAGCTCATGAGATTTTCTGTTAAGTTTTGTGTTGTGAAGTTTTCAAGTTTTGGGTAAAAGATTTGATGGATTATGGAACAAGGAGTGGCAAGAGCTTAAGCTTGGGGATGCCCATGGCACCCCAAGATAATCTAAGGACACCAAAAAGCCAAAGCTTGGGGATGCCCCGGAAGGCATCCCCTCTTTCGTCTACTTCCATCGCTAACTTTAGTTGGAGCTATATTTTTATTCACCACATGATAAGTGTTTTGCTTGGTGCGTCTTGTATGATTTGAGTCTTTGCTTTTTAGTTTACTACAATCATCTTTGCTGTACACACCTTTTGAGAGAGACACACATGATTCGGAATTTATTAGAATACTCTATGCGCTTCGCTTATATCTTTTGAGCTATATAGTTTTTGCTCTAGTGCTTCACTTATATCTTTTAGAGCACGGCGCTGGTTTTGTTTTATAGAAACTATTATTCTCCCATGCTTCACATATATTATTTTGAGAGTCTTAAACAGCATGGTAATTTGCTTAAATTGGGAAATTAATCCTAATATGCTAAGTATTCAAGACTAGTAAAACTTTCTTATGAGTGTGCTGAATACTTAAGAGAAGTTTGATGCTTGATGATTGTTTTGAGATATGGAGGTAGTGATATTAAAGTTGTGCTAGTTGAATAGTTGTGAAATTGAGAAATACTTGTGTTGAAGTTTGCAAGTCCCGTAGCATGCACGTATGGTAAATGTTATGTAAAAAATTTGAAACATGAGGTGCTCTTTGATTGTCTTCCTTATGAGTGGCGGTCGGGGACGAGCGATGGTCTTTTCCTCCAATCTATCCCCCTAGGAGCAAGCGCGTATTGCTAGGTTTTTGATGACTTGTAGATTTTTGCAATAAGTATGTGAATTCTTTATGACTAATGTTGAGTCCATGGATAATACGCACTCTTACCCTTTCGTCATTGCTAGCCTCTTCGGTACCGTGCATTGCCCTTTCTCACATTGAGAGTTGGTGCAAACTTCACCGGTGCATCCAAACCCCGTGATATGATACGCTCTCTCACACATAAACCTCCTTATATCTTCCTCAAAACAGCCACCATACCTACCTATTATGGCATTTCCATAGCCATTCCGAGATATATTGCCATGCAACTTTCCACCGTTTCGTATCATGACACGCTCATCATTGTCATATTGCTTTGCATGATCATGTAGTTGACATCGTATTTGTGGCAAAGCCACCGCTCATAATTTTTCATACATGTCACTCTTGATTCATTGCCTATCACGGTATACCGCCGGAGGCATTCATATAGAGTCATACTTTGTTCTAGTATCGAGTTGTAATCATTGAGTTGTAAATAAATAGAAGTGTGATGATCATCATTCATAGAGCATTGTCCCAATAAAAAAGAGAGAAAGGCCAAATAAAAAAGGGAGGCCCAAAAAAAGAGAGATAGAAAATAAAAAGGGACAATGCTACTATCCTTTTTTCCACACTTGTGCTTCAATGTAGCACCATGATTTTCATGATAGAGAGTCTCTTGTTTTGTCACTTTCATATACTAGTGGGAATTTTTCATTATAGAACTTGGCTTGTATATTCCAACAATGGGCTTCCTCAAATGCCCTAGGTCTTCGTGAGCAAGCAAGTTGGATGCACACCCACTTAGTTTCTTTTGTTGAGCTTTCATGCATTTATAGCTCTAGTGCATCTGTTGCATGGCAATCCCTACTCCTTGCATTAACATCAATCAATGGGCATCTCCATAGCCAGTTGATTATCCGCGTTGATGTGAGACTTTCTCCTTTTTGTCTTCTTCACATAAACCCCATCATTATATTTTGTTCCACCCATAGTGCCATATCCATGGCTCACGCTCATGTATTGCGTGAAGGTTGAAAAAGTTTGAGATTACTAAAGTATGAAACAATTGCTTGGCTTGTCATCAGGGTTGTGCATGATGAGAGCATTCTTGTGTGATGAAAATGGAGCATGACTAAACTACATGATTTTGTAGGGACGAACTTTCTTTGGCCATATTATTTTGAGAAGACATAACTGCTTAGTTAGTATGCTTGAAGTATTATTGCTTTTATGTCGATATTGAACTTTTATCTTGAATCTTTCGGATCTGAATATTCATACCACAATTAAGAGGGTTACATTAAAAATTATGCCAAGTAGCATTCCGCACCAAAAATTATGTTTTATCATTTACCTACTCGAGGATGAGCAGGAATTAAGCTTGGTCTCCAACGTATCTATAATTTTTGATTGCTTCATGCTATATTATATTCTGTTTTGGATGATTAATGGGCTTTGTTATACACTTTTATATTATTTTTGGGACTAACCTATTAACCGGAGGCCCAGCCCAAATTGTTGTTTTTTTTCCTATTTCAGAGTTTCGCAGAAAAAGAATATCAAACGGAGTCCAAACGGAATGAAATCTTCGGGAACGTGATTTTCGGAACAAACGTGATCCAGAGGACTTGGAGTCTACGTCAAGAAATCAACCAGGAGAGCATGAGGCAGGGGCGCGCCTACCCCACTGGCGCGCCCTCCACCCTCGTGGGGCCCATGTTGCTCCATCGACGCATTTCTTCCTCCTCAGATATACCTCACGCACTTCAAACCAATGAAGCATCCGCGAAAACCTAATTCGACCACCGCAACCTTCTGTACCTGTGAGATTCCATCTTAGGGGCCTTTTCCACCGTCCTGCCGCAGGGGGCATTGATCATGGAGGGCTTCTACATCAACACCATAGCCTCTCCGATGATGTGTGGGTAGTTTACCTCAGACCTTCGGGTCCATAGTTATTAGCTAGATGGCTTCTTCTCTCTTTGGATCTCAATACAAAGTTCTCCACGATTCTCGTGGAGATCTATTTGATGTAATTTTCTTTTGCGGTGTGTTTGTTGAGACCGATGAATTGTGGGTTTATGATCAAGTTTAGCTGTGAACAATATTTGAATCTTCTCTGAATTCTTTTATGTATGATTGGTTATCTTTGCAAGTCTCTTCGAATTATCAGTTTGGTTTGGCCTACTAGATTGATCTTTCTTGCAATGGGAGAAGTGCTTAGCTTTGGGTTCAATCTTGCGGTGTCCTTTCCCAAAGGATGTAGGGCAGCAAGGCACGTATTGTATTGTTGCCATCGAGGATAACAAGATGGGGTTTATATCATATTGCATGAGTTTATCCCTCTACGTCTTGTCATCTTACGTAAAGCATTACTCTGTTCTTTTGAACTTAATACTCTAGATGCATGCTGGATAGCGATCGCCGTGTGGAGTAATAATAGTAGATGCAGGCAGGAGTCGGTCTACTTGTCACGGACGTGATGCCTATATACATGATCATACCTAGATATTCTCATAACTATGCTCAATTCTATCAATTGCTCAACAGTAATTTGTTCACCCACCGTAATACTTATGCTCTTGAGAGAAGCCACTAGTGAAACCTATGTCCCCCGGGTCTATTTTCCATCATATTAATCTTCCAACACTTAGCTATTTTTATTGCCTTTTATTTTACTTTGCATATTTATTATAAAAATACCAAAAATATTATCTTATCATATCTATCTGATCTCACTTTCGTAAGTGACCATGAAGGGATTGACAACCCTTTTATTGCGTTGGTTGCGAGGTTTTTATTTGTTTGTGTAGGTGCGAGGGACTTGAGCGTGGCCTCCTACTGGATTGATACCTTGGTTCTCAAAAACTGAGGGAAATACTTAGGCTACTTTGCTGCATCACCCTTTCCTCTTCAAGGGAAAAACAACGCAGTGCTCAAGAGGTAGCACTTACTAAGCCGTCAATTTTAATCGGGAGGGTCCTTACGGTTTGTTTTCTAGCGACTTAATGTTGGCACTCCCGCGGGTTTTTGCACTGGTTATTTTTGCGGTTTTGAAATTTGCCCTCTGGTCATTTTAGTTGTCCAAAGGGAGTTGCCAGATCATTTCCAAGGGGGTGTGGACGTGTTGTAATCTTGTCCAGATGATTTTATGCTTCGGACGGATTCGTTTGTTTATTATTTCTAGATCATCTAATGGTCGTTGTACAAACTGGACTTCTGCTTTGTCATACCTGAACTTCTGGTTTTCCTTCGTTGGATCCTGTCGGGGCTGGGGCGGCTCGGGATCGGGATCGGGGAGGATGGTGGATCCTGTGGGTCCGCCGGGTTTCGTCTTGGACTTTTGTGTTGTCATACCTGAACTTGTTCTTTTCTTTTGTTGCAAGGTAATGCAGCAAGTCCTTTGTATTTCTTTCCTTTTTCTGTCATTTTTCATTCTTGCATTGTTTTGATTTTTTTGACTAAGCCCAATGATTGACCATGTAATTAATTGGCCGATGGATATGCATTTATTTTTCTGTTTTTTCTAGTTTGTTTTCGTACTTCTAATAGTTTGTTGGACTTCACTTATGCCTCGTGGAGTCACAAGAGAAGCACATATTTTTATAAATTTACTGATTTACGAAGCTAATTATTGAACTTACCTTATTTAGAACATTTGGTTAGTTAAGTTACGCCTCGTGCATTTTGTTTCTTCGACACTAAACATTATTTTTCCTAAGGTGTTTCTTTCTTGGTTTTTATGTCACAGCAATGAAATTTTTCATGAATGCGGGTCAATCTTTTTGACATTAATATTCCAGGACAGATTACATTCCAGGAATCAAAAACCCTTACTAGATTTCTTCTGCAATTTGTTGTAGCTAATGTGTAAGTGTGGAGCTGGACCACATGAACATGCATCCTCTTTTCCCTTAGTCTATGTTTTGGTATAGTTTTTTGATCATCCATGATAACCCACAAGTATAGGGGATCGCAACAGTTTCGAGGGTAGAGTATTCAACCCAAATTTATTGATTCGACACAAGGGGAGCCAAAGAATATTCTCAAGTATTAGCAGTTGAGTTGTCAATTCAACCACACCTGGATAACTTAATATCTGCAGCAAAGTATTTAGTGGCAAATTAGTATGGAAGCAACGGTAATGGTAGCAAAAGTAATATTTTTGGGTTTTGTAGTGATTGTAACAGTAGCAACGAAAAAGTAAATAAGCGGAGAACAATATGTGAAAATCTCGTAGGCATTGGATCGGTGATGGAGAATTATGCCAGATGCGATTATTCATGCAACAGTTATAACATAGGGTGACACAGAACTAGCTCCAATACATCAATGTAATGTAGGCATGTATTCCGAATATAGTCATACGTGCTTATGGAAAAGAACTTGCATGACATATTTTGTCCTACCCTCCCGTGGCAGCGGGATCCTAACGGAAACTAAGGGATATTAAGGCCTCATTTTAATAGAGTACCGGACCAAAGCATTAACACATAGTGAATACATGAACTCCTCAAACTGCGGTCATCACCGGGAGTGGTCTCGATTATTGTCACTTCGGGTTGCCGGATCATAACACATAGTAGGTGACTATAGACTTGCAAGATAGGATCAAGAACTCACATATATTCATGAAAACATAATAGGTTCAGATCTGAAATCATGGCACTCGGGCCCTAGTGACAAGCATTAAGCATAGCAAAGTCATAGCAACATCAATCTCGTAACATAGTGCATACTAGGGATCAAACCCTAACAAATCTAACTCGATTACATGATAAATCTCATCCAACCCATCACCGTCCAGGAAGCCTACGATGGAATTACTCACGCATGGCGATGAGCATCATGAAATTGGTGATGGAGGATGGTTGATGATCATGATGGCGATGGATTCCCCTCTCCGGAGCCCCGAACGGACTCCAGATCAGCCCTCCTGAGAGAGTTTAGGGCTTGGCGGTGGCTCCGTATTGGAAAACGCGATGAATCTTTCTCTCTGATTTTCTTCTCCCCGAACACGAATATATGGAGTTGGAGCTCCAGGGGGCCCACGAGGCAGGGGGCGGGCCCCCCCATCCTCGTGGAAAGGGTGTGGGCCCCCTGGCCTTGAGTCTTTCGCCAGTATTTTTTTATTATTTCCAAAAATAATCTCCGTGGAGTTTCAGGTCATTCCGAGAACTTTGGTTTCTGCACATAAATAACACCACGGCAATTCTGCTGAAAACAACATCAGTCCGGGTTAGTTCCATTCAAATCATGCAAGTTAGAGTCCAAAACAAGGGCAAAAGTGTTTGGAAAAGTAGATACGACGAAGACGTATCAACTCCCCCAAGCTTAAACCTTTGCTTGTCCTCAAGCAATTCAGTTGATAAACTAAAGTAATAAAGAAAAACTTTTACAAACTTTGTTTGCTCTTGTTTGTTGTAAATATGTAAAGCCAGCATTCAAGTTTTCAGAAAAGATTATGAACTAACCATATTCACAATAATCTTAGGTCTCATGTTTACTCATGTCAATTGCATAATCAACTAGCGAGCAATAATAATAAATCTCGGATGACAATACTTTCTCAAAACAATCATGATATGATATAACAAGATGGTATCTCGCTAGCCCTTTCTCGAGACCAAGAAACATAAATGCATAGCACCTTTAAAGATCAAGGACTGACTAAACATTGTAATTCATGGTAAAAGAGATCCAATCATAGTCATACCCAATATAAATTAATAGTAATGGATGCAAATGACAGCGGTGCTCTCCAGCTGGTGCTTTTTAATAAGAGGGTGATGACTCAACATAAAAGTAAATCGACAGGCCCTTCGCAGAGGGAAGCAGGGATTTCTAGGGGTGCCAGAGCTCGATTTTAAAGTAGAGATAAATAATATTTTGAGTGGCATACTTTCATTGTCAACATAACAACCAAGAGATGGCGATATCTTCCATGCTACACACATTATAGGCGGTTCCCAAAAAATGGTAAAGTTTATACTCCCCCTCCACCAACAAGCATCAATCCATGGCTTGCTCGAAACAATGAGTGCCTCCAACTAACAACAGTCCCGCGGGAGTTTTGTTTGCAATTATTTTGATTTGATTTGCATAAAGCATGGGACAGGGCATCCCGGTGACCAGCCATTTTCTCGTGAGTGAGGATAGGAGTCCACTCTTCTTGAGAATAACCCGCCTAACATGGAAGATACGGACAACCCTAGTTGATACATGAGCTATTCGAGCATACAAAACAGAATTTCATTTGAAGGTTTAGAGTTTGGCACAAACAAATTTACTTGGAACGGCAGGTAGATACCGCATATAGGAAGGTATGGTGGACTCATACGGAATAACTTTGGGGATTAAGGGATTGGATGCACAAGCAGTATTCCCGCTTAGTACAAGTGAAGGCTAGCAAAAGACTGGGAAGCGACCAACTAGAGAGCGACAACAGTCATGGACATGCATTAAAATTAATAAACATTGTGTGCAAGCATGAGTAGGATATAATCGACCATGAACATAAATATCATGAAGGCTATGTTGATTTGTTTCAACTACATGTGTGAACATGTGCCAAGTCAAGTCATTCGAATCATTCAAAGGAGGATACCACCCCATCATACCACATCACAACCATTTTAATAGCATGTTGGCACGCAAGGTAAACCATTATAAGCTCCTAGCTAATTAAGCATGTCATAGGTAACTATAATCTCTTATTGTCATTGCAAACATGTTTATTCATAATAGGCTAAATCAGGAACGATGAACTAATCATATTTACAAAAACAAGAGAGGTCAAGTTCATACCAGCTTCTCTCATCTCAATCAATCCATCATATATCATCATAATTGCCTTTCACTTGCACGACCGGACGATGTGAATAATAATAATAGTGCACGTGCATTGGACTAAGTTGGAATCTGCGAGCATTCAATAAACAGGAGAAGACAAGGTAATATGGGCTCTTGGTTAAATCAGCAATAATGCATATAAGAGCCACTTCAACATTTTCATCATGGTCTTCTCCTATCGACCCCCAAAGAAAAGAAAAGAAATAAAACTATGTACAGGGAAAGCTCCCAACAAGCAAAAGAAGAACATGAAATATTTTGGGGTTTTCTTTTAATTATTACTACTACAGCAGGAAAAGTAAACTAGCTAAACGCTACAACTAATTTTTTTGGTTTCCTTAAGGTTTTTTAAGCACGCAAGAAGAAAGCATAAAAAGGAAAATAAACTAGCATGGATATTACAATGAAAAAGTATGAGCACCGACAACTAGCATGAGTGTTTGAACATAAATGTAATGTCGGTGAGAAATACGTACTCCCCCAAGCTTAGGCTTTTGGCCTAAGTTGGTCTATTGCCATGGCTGGCTGGCGGATATCCAAAGCTATAAGCGGGTCGTACTGAGATGCAACAGTCATTGCATTGTGGGCTGCAGCTTGGAGGCGATCTATCTTAGCCCTCCTCTCGTACTCGGTCGCCTCCTTTCTAGTTATGAAATATCTCCCTTTGCCTGAAAGTCAAAGAAAGTAGAAGCAGGGAGAGCGACGTGATAGGTGCGTCGTCTGTCAAAGATTAGTCGGTACTAGAGGAACTAATTGTTCCTCTCAACAAAACGATGACGAACCATAGCCTCATAATCTAAGTAAGCAGAAGGCAACTCAATATCATCCTCACGTATGGTTACACCAAGAAAATTAGCTAAACGGGTTGCATAAATTCCAGCAAAGAAATCTCCATTAAATCTATTATTATGCAACCTACGTGCAACAATGGCTCCCAAATTATAATGTTTATCCCCTAACACAGCACTCCTGAGAACACTGAGGTCAGGGACACACATGCGACATGCTTCATCCTTACAATTTATGCACCTACCTCTGAAGAGAGCAAAATAATGTATAGCAGGGAAATGAATGCTCCCTATGGTAGCTCATGCTATGTCTCTAGATCCCCCCACAGTTATACTAGCAAGAAAATCTATAAATTCAGATTTGCGAGGTTCATTAGTACTACCCCATTGTGGAAGTTTGCAAGCAGTGGTAAAATCCTCTAAGTCCATAGTATAAGAAATTTCATATAGATCAAACAGGACAGTATGAGAATTGCGGGAAGATGAAAATTTAAACCTCCTCACAAAGGAACTACTGAGATAGTGGTATTGACGTCACTTGTCTACCTCGAAGCTCACAAGATCAGCGTTACGCATATAGGCGTTAAATTCTTCCTTGATTCCTGCTTGATCCATGAAGTCCTCTCAAGACCATTCACAAGCCCGACTGGAGCGCCCCTTGGTGGTTCATCATCAAGATCATGCATTGCAAGCCCGGGTCCTTGCTTCCTTGAAGGGCCACCTTGGTACATTTTCCTAAACATATTTCTTCCTCTGAAAAATTTCTGAAATTTTTAGTAACTTCAAATAAAAGTGAACCAAGCTCAACAAAATTGATAGCAACTACTCCCACAAGTGCCTAGAGACTATATCATGCATTAGAACTACTTTGAACCATATAAATTTGAAATGCAAGCTCAAGAACATGGTCACCTAGGCAGCATAATTTTGCAATGAATAAAGCACTAGAATAAAAACTAATTGGACCAATGGAGGAGTCACATACCAAGGAACAATCCCCCAAAGCAGTTTTGTGGGAGGTGCTTTGAGCAAGGAGATCGAAAATCGCAGCAAAATGATCTAGAACTCGTGCATGAGATGGTTGGTGGTTTTTTTGGGAGGAAGGAGTGTGTGGGTGCAGGAATAAGTGGAGGGGAGTCACCATGGGCCCACGAGGCAGGGGGCGCGCCCAGGGGTGGGCGCGCCCTGGACCCTCGTGGCCAGGTGCTTGCTCCCCCTGATGTGTTCTCAGTGCCAGATATTCTCAAATATTCCAGAAAAAATCATATCTAAATTTCAGGGCATTTGGAGAACTTTTATTTTCGTGGTATTTTTATATTGCATGGATAATTCAGAAAATGTATTTGAAAATACTAATTTTATTTTATTTCAACTAAATAACAGAAAATAAAAGAAGGGTACAGAAGGTTGTGCTTTCTAACTTCATCCATCTCATGCTCATTAAAAGGAATCCACTAACAAGGTTGATGAGGTCTTGTTAACAAACTCATTTCGAGTAACATGAAACCGGAAAAATTTCGAATAACACTATGTTACCTCAACGGGGATATGCACATCCCCAATAATAAGAATATCATATTTCTTCTTGGCAGTAAGAAGAGGAAATTCAAAACCTCCAAAAATAATCGATGGAATTTTTCCAATATAATTGATGCTCTGGACTTGAGGTTGTTTCCTCGGAAAGTGTACCGTATGCTCATTACCATTAACATGAAAAGTGACATTGCCTTTGTTGCAATCAATAACAGCCCCTGTAGTATTCAAAAAGGGTCTTCCAAGAATAATAGACATACTATTGTCCTTGGGAATATCAAGAATAACAAAGTCCGTTAAAATAGTAACATTTGCAACCACAACAGGCACATCCTCACAAATACCGACAGGTATATCAGTTGATTTATCAGCCATTTGGAAAGATATTTCAGTAGGTGTCAACTTATTCAAATCAAGCCTACCATATAAAGAGAGAGGCATAACACTAACACCGACTCCAAGATCACATAAAGCAGTTCTAACATAATTTCTTTTAATGGAGCATGGTATAGTGGGTACTCCTGGATCTCCTAGTTTCTTAGGTATTACACCCTTAAAAGTATAATTAGCAAGCATGGTCGAAATTTCAGCTTCCGATATCTTTCTTTTATTTGTAACAATTTCTTTCATGTACTTAGCATAAGGATTCATTTTGAGCATATCACCAAACGACACGCAAGAAGATAGGTCTAATCATTTCACCAAAGCGCTCAAAATCGCCATCATCCTTTTCTTGGATGGTTTAGGAGGAAAGGGCATGGGTTTCGAACCCATGGTTCCCTTTCTTTACCGTGCTTCCTAGCAACAAAGTCTCTCTTATCATAACGTTGATTCTTTGATTGTGGGTTATCAAGATCAACAAAGCAGTTCAATTTCTACATCATTATCATTGCTAGGTTGAGCATCAATATGAACATCATTATTAATATTATCACTAGGTTCATTTTCATTACCAGATTGTGTTTCAAAGATCGTAAATAGAAATATCATTTGGATTCTCAGCTTTTTCTACAACGGGTTCACTAGAAGCATGCAAAGTCCTATCATTTTTCGTTTTCTTCTTTTTAGAAGGACTAGGTGCATCAATATTATTTCTCTGAGAATCCTTCTCAATTCTCTTAGGATGGCCTTCAGGATACAAAGGTTCCTGGGTCATTTTACCTGTTCTAGTAGCCACTCTAACAGCAAAATCATTATTCTTACTATTCAATTCATTGAGCAAATCATTCTGAGCTTTAAGTACTTGTTCTACTTGAGTGGTAACCTTAGAAGCATGTTTGCTAATGAGTTTAAGTTGACCTTTAACTCTAGACATATAATCACCCAAGTGTTCAATCATATAAGCATTTTGTTTTAATTGTCTACCAAAATAAGCGTTAAAATCTTCTTGCTTAACCATAAAGTTATCAAACTCATCCAAACATTGGCTAGCAATTTTAGTAGGAGGGATCCAGCGAACAGCCGGCCAGCACAAGCTCTCGACCCCTTGGGAAGGCTCCTTCATCAGCAAAGCCTTGGGCAACGACTCCTACTACCTGATCGATGCACAGAAGCCCAGGGCATGCAAGAGGGACGACTCCGGCAAGGAATCAGAACGCCCATGGAATGCAAATCTCCTTCGAAGATTTTACAGTTGATGCAGTATGTACCACACTACCTTTTGTATTAAGCGCAAAGACATCGGGTCCCTCGAGGAGCACTCGAGGGCTACCTGTTTTATCTATATGATAAGTTTTATGCCTATGAATGTGTTATTTCATTCTTCTGCCTGGCACCGGGTTCAACCAGTCGGCCCGGGGCTTGCCGCCTATACTATGTCGGTGCTTCCTGCAGTCGTACAAGTAGTGTGCTGGCACCTAATCCCTCTCTCGCCACAAGCCGCAGCTCGTAGAGCGATCGTCCGCCGGCAAGAGCTAAAGGCAGGAAATGGTGCCCACATGAAAAATGGCTAAGAACCAAAGCATTTCACATAGGCTGTTATTCCTCGCCTCACCGACCGACTGCTGAGCAGCCGGCCGGCCGGCTTCTTACTTTACTTGCTAAGTTCTAAAAACGGACAAAGTACTTGTCCTCCCAAATGGCTAAGTACTTGACCCAGCCACAGTCCGTAGAGCGGCTGACTGGTTGGCAAGGCGGCAGCCAAGGGAGGGTGGCAAAGGAAAAAGCCAAGAGAGCAGAAAGCAAGGCAAGTCGGAATTCGACACAGCACAACTCGTGCGAGAATTTAATTTGCATAGCAAAAGGCCCTTGGCCAGCATTCAACAAAGTTTGAATACACCCCCAGCGGGTGGAACTGCGCAAAACTAACAAGTTCGTTCGAGAGACTACAAGCAGGAAAAGTTAAGATAAAAACTGGCCGCCTAGGCCAGAGGAGTAGCAGACGGGTCCGGTAGGTCAGTGGAGTCACCAGCACCGGCTGGCGGAGTGGTCGTCTGGCGAGTCTCGGCTTGGTCGCCGTCAGCAGTAGTCGGCACGCGCTGCTGCCTGCTGCTTGAGGCCCGATCGAGTTGAGGCTGGTTGTCCGCCTCCGTCCCTCCAAAGGTGCATCATCTTGACCCTCCTCGCCTTCCTCGCCCTCGCCTCATTGCTGGAGGCGATTTCTTCCGCCGAGTCTCGCTGCCGTCCGGTTCAGCCCGAACCAATTCAGCGGCACCTCAGCACCCTCCTTGTCCAGCTCGGGGAGGAAGACGTCGGTCACGGTGTACTCGGCGATCGCCGCCGCACATCGAGTGAGGTCAGGCCCCACCACCACCAACTCCTCGCAGGCCTCCTACCGGAACGTGGCCAACTGGGCTAGATTGATACCAAGGCCCGTCGTGCGCCTGCCCGGGCCGAGGAGCCTTTACGCACCTCGAAGCGGCCGATAGCCACCTCCATCCAGTCGGCTGTCTGACTAGGGGTGCGCGGAGCTTGGACGTCTGGCCAGAGGGCGGAGATCACCTAGGCCCCGACATGCTGCAGGTGGCGGAGCATCCGATGAGCCGGCAGGAGACGAACCTGAATGGCGAGAAGCTCCTCGCGAAGAGTCCGAGGGGGGTTGGGCGCGATCTTTGCACCAGCCTGTCTCCGCTCATCGCGGCGAGCTTCGATGGCCTGGCTGGCGGCAACGGCATGACCAGGGGCTGCTTTGGGGCCCTCTGGAACTGGGCCACCTTCACAGCGGCCTCCTGCCGCCTGGACGCGGCAGCCGTGTTCTTGGGCTTCTTTGGTCGGCTGCCGAACAGCAACGAGTCGGCTCGGCACTTCGGTGTGCCGCCTGGTGCAGTCGGCGCGGCTGAAGAGCTCGCGCCGCCTTTGTCGGAGTTTCGCACTCCGCCTTTGTCGGCGACCTTCGTTTGGTGCGGCTCGTTCTCCTCCTCCTCGTCCGACCAGTCCTCGAGGCCGCCTCCTCCTCCGGAGCCTCCTGCTCCACCATCGCCACCCGTGGCATCGTCCTCCTCCATGACGGCCGCCCCCAAGTCGGGGTCGTCCACATCGCTTCTCGTCCGGTCTGGCATGAACACATAACCCGGCTCCAGAGCATCGGCGGCCGACTGGGTCGAGAAGACCTGTTCGATTGCCGACTGATCTGACGGCAAAGCGAGAACTTGAACAAGCAAAGAAGAAAGGGATGACAAGGCTCACCGCAGGCGGCGGTGTGTGCGGTCGTACGGCCGCTTGCCGAACCGCCAGTCCTTCTCCGACATCTTGAAGTTGGAGAAGTAATTGACCAGTCGGACCACCTCCATGTCCAGCAGGTCTCGCATGCACATCCGGCACGGGTCCCGGTGCCTGCTCATGCTACTGATGATGTGCGGCCAGGCTTGTAGGGGAAGCATTCAGCGCTCCACATAGGCGGCAAGCAAGTCTGAGCCCTTGAGGTGAAGGAAATATGCACTGGAGGAAATAATAAAGTTATTATTTATTTACTCATATCATGATAAATGTTTATTATTCATGCAAGAATTGTATTAACCGGAAACATAATACATGTGTGAATACATAGACAAACATAGTGTCAGTAGTATGCCTCTACTTGACTAGCTCGTTAATCAAAGATGGTTGAGTTTCCTAGCCATAGATATGAGTTGTCATTTGATTAATGGGATCACATCATTAGGAGAATGATGTGATTGACTTGACCCATTCCGTTAGCTTAGCACTTGATCGTTTAGTTTACTGCTATTGCTTTCTTCATGACTTATATACATCACTACAAAAAAATACACTTCCGTGAAGATACGTGTCTGTCACAGTAGGTCGCGTTTTTTGTCATACATGTACATCCATGACAAATTTATGACAGAATCAAAATAGACATACATGTCGTCAGAGAAGTGTTCCTTGACATTACCAAAGTTATCATCACGGAAGTGTCCATTTCCATGACGATAAATCGCGTGTCACAGAAGTGCTTTCGTCAAGGGTGACCGACACGTGGCATCCATCGTAACGGAATGCCGTTAAGCTATCGGGTTGGGTTTTGAATCCGATAACCCGTTAACAGCCCCGACCAATGGGGATTTTCCATGTGTAAAATCATCATTGGCTGGAGGAAACACGTGTCGACTCATTGTTGGGACAGATGTCATCCACTCATTGGACGGAAGGCGCCTATGATACGTCGACACGTGGCACGGCCCAACAGAGGCCCATTCGTGTGAAAAGGCCGGCCCAGTAAAAATTAGCAGGCTAGCCCATATAAGGCCTACTTGTGTCAGGTCCATTTAAGCCCACGACCCATACGAGATGTGCCAATTCGGCCCGTCAACGGCCCGTTAAAGATTTGACACCATTGCAGCCCATCGTCAGTTCGAGCCCGTTAACAACCCGCTATATATTTGGGCTCAATATTGGCCCGATAAGATTTCGGCCTGGTAACGACCCATTTAGTGGATGGGGCAATTTTCAGGATGTACATTTTTTGGCCTTTAAGCGACCCATTTAAATGTTGGGCTAATTTCCGGCCCGGTGTGTCTTTCAGCCTGTTGACGACCCATAAATCTGATGGGCCATTTGTTGTCGGACCTGAGTTTCGCCATTTAGCGGCCCATTTAAGTGTTAATAATTTCTGCCCGGTGTCACTTTCACTGTTGACAACCCAGAAATCAGTTGGGCCATTTGTAGTCGGACCTGAGTTTTGGCCTTTTAGCGACCCATTTAAGTGTTGGGCCAATTCCGGCCCTGTGCCTTTCGCCTGTTGACGGACCATAAATGAGTTGGGCCATTTGTAGTCGGACCTTAGTTTTGGCCTTTTAACGGCCCATCCTTCATGGTCCAATACCAGCCCGCTTTCTTTCGCTCGCTAAAGGCCCACAACACTGCTTGGGCCATTTACAATATGACCTGACTTTCGCCTCTTAGCGGCCCATGGTCTTCATGGTCCAAAGATAAGCTCATTGTCTCTTTCGGCCTACTAAAGGCCTAAAGTATAGTTGGGCCATATGTAGCCCAAACTTAGTAACGGCCTGTTAACGGCCCGTGAAATAAATTGGGGCCACCTGTTTCCCGCTTCGATGTCGGCTTGTTAACGACCCAGGAGGTAAGAGGGCCGACCATTAACTTTCGGCCTAGTAACGGCCCATTAACTTAATGGGCCCACTAAAGTTCGTACATGTCTTTAGGCCAAATTAGATAATTTGAGCCCATTACGCATTTGCGCAATTATGCACAGGACCAAAACCGATCAAGCAAAGGTACGACATACAGGGAATAACGTTGCACATCTAGCATATATTACAGGAAATTACATCCACTGGGCAATCAAAGATTGATGCCAGTGCAAATAAATGAGCAGAACCTAACCATCTACAACGTCACAATATGCAACCTCAAAGACAGATGACGCCCATAAGCATGTGGGCAAGTTCTTTCGCTTTGCTACACTATCTCCGAAAACATTGATCGGTTGTTGTGTCATGCGACTCGCACCTCTGATTCATCCACCATTTCCATCATTGCTTCAGCCATTAACTGGTTCACAAACATACATTTATTCCGTTGCATTCGAGATAGAGGATACTGAACAGATTCAGATGGCGATTTTGGCAGGCTCGTATTATTGATAGCGGAGAGTGTCTCGACCACTACATCATAACATAAATTAGGACGGGAACCAAACAGATTAATCATGAGTTATTGCCATATTACCTAGCCTAGATTTACTAGAAAGAAACAATGGGGTTGCCTTGCTGTTTTCAGAGTTTGTCTTCTTATCTTCAGCAGCCTGCACAAAATTAACACACTAGCATTGCTATCATTGGCCAAGTCAGATAATAGGAAAGCAACATTGACACAACGAACGTTTGGGCAACTAGCCTACACCAAATTAACACAATATGGCACATCTATCATTAAGGTAGTACGAAAGCAACATTGACACAATGAATGAATGGGCAACCAGAGAAGCACTACAATTCAGTAATGTGCGTGATATGAGATAGTACGTTCATGCAGCTCAAGATGCAAAACTACTGTGCAGTTTTCCTTACAAAAATCAACATTGGCGCCTTTAACATTTTGCTACAACTAATTTTAGATCAGATAAAGGTTAGATTCACGCTGATTAACAAAATACATGTTGATGTAAAAATATAGTGATATACAACAGTACTTACATCAGCATTGGAGCACAGAGAATTCCATAAGATATTTTCCTCGAATACGATCCCAATGGAGGAAGTCTTCTATCGTTTAACCTTATTTTCTAAAAGAGAGATGGGTAAGAAACATCTAGAAAATATGATCAGAATGCTATAAAATTTCATGATGCGAGGATAAGCACGCTTCTTAGAATGGAGTTGACATTCTTTTGCTGGATCGGAGCGGAGTAGTTCTTTGGCCACCGGAATCTGCTTATTATCGCTGGGAGTTGGGTTTCTCTGTCTTTGGAGCGGTATCTATGAAAAATGGAGTTGGTTTATTATCTCCGGCGTTTGGATCTTTTGCAAAGACCTGGTTTGTAACCCTTCAGATTCTAACATAGTCGTCTTCCCCTTGCATGCCTTATATAGAAGAATGGTGATTCAGTTATAAAACATGCTACAACAGAGAAGGAATAGGTACTGAAGAATAGAAAGACATGACATATTGACATGTATTCCCTCCATCCGGAAATAAATGGACGGGTCTAGGCGTATTTCAGTTCTAGATACATCTAGTTTTATCCATTTATGCGACATTTAATCCGGACGGAGGGAGTATGATGTAAGAGCTAGGGATACGACAGGACAACACAGTAAAAAACACACTGAAAAACCCATTGCAGAACCAAAGTATTCAAACCCACTGATATGAGATAGTACACTCATGCAGCTCAGGATGCAAAACTACCAGGCCGTTTTCCTTACAAAAATCAACATTGTGGCCTTTAATCATACATTTTGCTACAACTAAATTTAGATTAGATAAAGGTTGGATTCACGCTGATTAACAAAATACATGCTGATGTAAAAATATAGTGATATACAACAGGTACTTACATCTACATTGGAGCACAGAGAATTCCTGCAAGATTCTTTCCTCATAAACGATACCATTGCAGAAATTCTTCTATCTGTTAAGCTTATTTTCTAAAAGAGAGATGGGTAAGAAACATGTAGAAAATTTCATGATGCAAGGATACGCACAAGCTTCTTAGAATTGAGTTGACATATTTTTGCTGGACTGGAGCGGACTAGTTCTTTGGCCACTGGAATCTTCTTATTATCAGTAGGAGTTGGGTTTCTCTGTGCTAGAGCAGTATCTATAAAAACTGGAGTTGGTTTATTATCTCCTGGCGTTTGGATGTTTTGCAAAGGCCTTCTTTGTAACCCTTCAGATTCTAACATAGTCGTCTTCCCCTTGCATGCCTTGTATAGAAGAATGGTGCTTTAATTATAAAAAATGTGACAGCAGAGAGATGGAATAGGTATTGAAGAATAGAAAGGCATGACATATTGACATGTATTCCCTCCATCCGGAAAAAAATGGATGGGTCTAGGCATATTTCAGTTCTAGATACATCCTTCTTTATCCATTTCGGCAACATGTAATTCAGACGGAGGGAGTATGGTGTAAGAGCTAGGGATACGACATGACAACACAGCAAAAAGAACACTAGTTGAATGTAAAACTATATGCTAGCGGAATACGTACATAAATAACTAAGGCAACATACACGTGTATGATTGGGAAAATAAGATGGCATTGCAACAGAGCACTAGAACAACACTTCAATGTAAAAAACATGGTATGGCTGATGATGAAGTACATCTTGATGAATAACAATGCATAAGATGTTCGTAAGCATGATGTCCAAATTAAGCAGATGGCATTGTGATAGAGTAGAATGACAGTACTTGAATTTGAAAACATGTTATCATGAATGGAAGAGGTATTGAAAAACAGGAAGGCATGACATATTTACATGCATGATCAACATGCTAAGCACATGGCATTGCAACAGAGTAGATACACTCCAGGACATTATATGCATGTTGTACCCATATCACAGGCCAAGTTAGAGCAAGGACCTTGTGGGGTGAAGAGGATTCATCATCTTTCTGCAAGTATTCTGAAGAACTGCCTTTACATGTTCCATCACATTGGGTATCATTGACATCAAGTTTATTGGCCTTTACATTGCTCCGTGAGGTTCTTGTGGATATATCAGTGTGTGCAATTATATCTGACATGCATGGAAGACAACTAGTAGTTAGATTTATGTAAATGAGTGCCTGTAGGAGACGACATAAATAGTAGGATTGGGGTTAACTAGCAGCAACAGGTCTCATAAACTAAAGGGAGAACACAGATGAAAGCTACAGAATATGTATCGTTTGTACTCGAGATTAACTAGATGGCACACAAATAATCACCAGCCTGTGGGATAGCATTGGCTGATGGATGATAACTATGGAACAGCGTTACCTAAAGAACAAGTATCTTAGCTGAACTATGTAACAACGTGAACTCCTGAACAAGACCCATAAGAGATCAGCATGAATATACAGTGAAATGTGATGATCTATTTTCCGTGCTTAGATGAATAACAAAGCCATAAATGTTGCACACAAGTAAGATGAGGGTACAACCTATCTCGCTGCCATCCATAGGAGTGAGCATCATGTGCTGACTTGTCGATGGCCCTGCAGTTGTTGTGGCTGTCCTTGTCGCACGCAGCGCATTCGATGCAGGGAACTGTTGAGTGGGGACTCTAGCTCCCTTCTAGTGTATGCTTCCCTTGTTGGAGCAGCTGCGGTGAGTCGGAAGACGGTGTGTCTGAAGATGTAGATAACGCATAATGTTAAGAACGACATATCTCTTTGATCTGAAGAAATACACTAAGAGATCAACAACAAGGTATGAGAGTGGTCACATGTCTGTGGACTGAAGACTAAATTGGGGTCACACGATTTTATTTTATTTCATTTTGGTACTGTCCGATCTACACCGGATGGCTTGATGGCCGTCTTGTGCCTCCCGGCTGACACTATTCGGAATCTTCCCTGAAGAGCCAGCGACCAACAACAGAGCAGCCTGCCTCCGACGTCTGTGGCCTCGGCCAAAACCCCGCTCCCCGCCCCACCGCACTGCCGTGGTTGCGCCGCCCCCGGGCCAATCCACAAAGACTCCCCGTCATCCAGATCCGGCGGCGGCAGTACCTTCAACCCACGCAACACTAAAAGATAGCCATCTGCGGCCAAGCTTCATGGCGAACTTGCAGCCCCGCACCCTTACGTTAGACACCAGCCAACCGGCAGCCTAGGAGCTCCGCCGCCTCGAGGGGTGCTGCTTCCCATTGGGAATCGATTGGCCCAGAATAAAATGTCAGACAACTGACGCCTAAATAAAGTGATTTGAGATGAGGGTGTGACCTATCTGGCGGCATGGTGAAGTAGGCAGGTCCAGCTGCCGAGTCGGTGAGGCCGGCGCGGTTGCGGTGGCGACCAGAAACAGGGAAAGAGCGATGTCGCGACGGTCGACGGCTACGCGGAAGCAGCGCCAGGACTCTGGACAGATCCGAAGTTGGAGCCGCTCCGGCGCCGTGAACAACGGCGGGGGTGCGTCGGCTCCAGTACGGTTCACACGACCGTCGTCGAGGCAGCACTAGCAGCATGGAGTAAGAGCCACGCGGCCCAGTGCACGACGGCAATTGGACAGCGTCTCCGGCATTAGGGAGGAGGGCGGCTTTGAAATTGGTGCGGTGCGGGCGCCATGGAGGTGGGGCTAAGGCTTCGCGGCTCGGGAGAAGGGAGCTTCTCGGGGAGAAGGTTATTTGGCGCCCACGAGGTATGAATGTGGGCGGGCGGGGGGGGGGGGGATTGGGAGGGGAGTGGAACCATGTCTTACGGACGCATTTGTCTGAAATGTGAGGGGGAGTTACAATTCTACCCTTGCCTATAGGCTTCTCGGCTTGGGTCTATGTACTGAGGGTCGGGGATAGTAGAGTAACTTTGCTTCTCCCCAAATAGTGGGCGGGAGCGATTTCGGGCGAGGTGGGCGTGTTTGGAACTATAGTGGGCGCGAGCAATTTCGGGCGAGGAGAGCGTGTTTTGCCGACCATGGTTTATGAATTATTCGGCACATGTCATTTCGGCCGAGGAGAAGGCGCGCTTGGATGAAGTTACGAACCTACCCTCGATGTACAACGGGCAAATTGATGCGTGTCCCACATAGGACAGTAATTTCGCGTCTCCCATTTATTTGCTCGGGCGAATTCCACCGAGCAGAGAGGATGTTTAACGGTTCGTTCAAATTTTGGGAGAACGAGCATCCACGTCTACCTTACCAAGTCGATTCGAATCAAAATTTCAAATATTAGCTTGCCACTTCTTTTTTAGATGGAGAGATGTGCTCGAGAGTAATGTGTTTTTACATGCCCGTTGCTAGCGATTTACTATATGACAAATAGTTGACCCACTCAAAAACGCGAATCAAACCCAAAATGAAATATCTCGATTCAATGAACTAGCTCGTTCAGTAGGTCAAAATAGTGAACTAAATCCAAAATTGAACACCTCAATCGAGTAGCATGTTGTATAGTATTATAGTATGCCGTGAACATGTTGAAAGTCAAATTAATGAACTTGTTTGATATGCACATATATCCGCTCATGTGTGGATTGCAGACAACATGTTCTCCAATTTAAATATTTGAATGCAAGTTTATATCGAAACAAGGTTTATATCAGTCTTTGATGTATAAAACGCGACCTCCCCCTCTCCCGGACTCCTGTTCTCTCTCTCTGTCTCTCTCTCTCATTCGTTCTCTCTCTCTCTCTCTCTCTCTCTCTCTCTCGTTCTCTCTCACCCGTTCTCTCTCCATCGCACACTATGTATGATACTCTAGCTAGTCCAAGCTAGATATCTTGGGTGCACTCATCGTACGCACACAAATTCCTTGGCTCTTTGCCCGTAACTCTCTCACGCACCACTATGTCGTCTCGGAGCTCTTCCCCCCCTCTCTCAAACTCTCCATCCACTTAGGTCACACATACACATGCATATCTCACTCGCACTCGATAGGCCCATATAAAACTCTATCTCTCTCCCTTGTTCTCTCTCCATCTCACACGCACACACACGCACACACAATCTCATGCCTAGCTAGCCAAGTATGACGGTCTCTCACTCAATTGTAGGCACACGCAGTCCCCCCTATATGTATATGACTAGCTAATCTTAGTCTCCATCACAAACATGTGCATGGTCTATCTCGATTTCTCTCGAGGCATCTTTCTATCGCAAGACGCACTCCCTCGATCTCCCACCCATATAGTCCCCTCATGATCTCGAGGGGATCTCTCTATCACAAACACACCCTCTCTTCCTCCCCATGCGTCCATGCCATCCATGTGTCCCTCTCGACCTTTTTTCCTTGTTGGCTAGACCTCTATTGGACATGTGCTACAGGGGTGTCTCTCTCCGTTGCAAACAATCACACACTAGCTATCTTCGCGTATCTCCTCGCCTCGCTTTTCCATCTCGGAGATGCATGCGTGATATGTTCGCATAAGAAACGAAAAAACACACACTCTCTCTAATTTATCGTTTGTTGTCACTTTCTCTTTCACACACATACTCTTTTTGCACACTTACTCATTCTCCTTCGCACTCACTTGATCTGTCTCGACTAAGGCACTCTCCTCCGTCCATAGCATATAGATTTATTGAAAAGTCAAACATCACAAAGTTTGACCATGTACGTGGAGAAAAACAATTACATCTAGTACGGCAAACATATACCATTAGATTCACCATGAGATGTAGTTTTGTATGATGTATGTTTGGTATTGTAGATATAAATAACATTTGCATAAACCTGAACAAAGTTTCCAAAGTTTGACTTCTAAAAAATTTACATGCACTGCATTATCGAGCGGATGGAATATCTCTTTCCCCCTCTCAGCTATCCGACGCACCACTCAGCCTTATCGGGGCTCCTCAATCTCTCTCGCCGACAATCTTCAATTATATCGCACGCATCCGACACAAAAACCTTGTTGGTCCCTCTCCCTTTCTCTCCATCTCTCTCTCTCCCTCCCTCCCTCTCTCTCTCTCTCTCTCTCTCTCTCTCTCTCTCTTTGTGTGTGTGTGTGGGGGGGGGGTCTTTCTAGTTCGCATTCATATATACACCACCATCTATAGGTCTCTCTCGCACACTATGTATGATACTCTAGCTAGTCCAAGCTAGATATCTTGGGTGCACTCATCGTACGCACACAAATTCCTTGGCTCTTTGCCCGTAACTCTCTCACGCACCACTATGTCGTCTCGGAGCTCTTCCCCCCCTCTCTCAAACTCTCCATCCACCTGGGTCACACATACACATGCATATCTCACTCGCACTCGATAGGCCCATCTAAAACTCTATCTCTCTCCCTCGTTCTCTCTCCATCTCTCACACACACAATCTCATGCCTAGCTAGCCAAGTATGATGGTCTCTCACTCAATTGTAGGCACATGCAGTCCCCCCTATATGTATATGACTAGCTAATCTTAGTCTCCATCATAAACATGTTCATGGTCTATCTTGATTTCTCTCGGGGCATCTTTCTATCGCGCACGCACTCCCTCGATCTCCCACCCCTATAGTCCCCTCACGATCTCGAGGGGATCTCTCTATCACAAACACACCCTCTCTCCCTCCCCATGCGTCCATGCCATCCATGTGTCCCTCTCGACCTTTTTTCCTTGTTGGCTAGACCTCTATTGGACATGTGCTACATGGTGTCTCTCTCCGTTGCAAACAATCACACACTAGCTATCTTCGTGTATCTCCTCGCCTCGCTTTTCCATCTCGGAGATGCATGCGTGATATGTTCGCATAAGAAACGAAAAAATACACTCTCTCTCTAATTTATCGTTTTTTGTCACTTTCTCTTTCACACACATACTCTTTTTGCACACTTACTCATTCTCCTTCGCACGCACTTGATCTGTCTCGACTGAGGCACTCTCCTCCGTCCATAGCATATAGATTTATTGAAAAGTCAAACATCACAAAGTTTGACCATGTACGTGGAGAAAAACAATTACATCTAGTACGGCAAACATATACCATTAGATTCACCATGAGATGTAGTTTTGTATGATGTATGTTTGGTATTGTAGATATAAATAACATTTGCATAAACCTGATCAAAGTTTCCAAAGTTTGACTTCTAAAAAATTTACATGCACTGCACTATCGAGCGGATGGAATATCTCTTTCCCCCTCTCAGCTATCTGACACACCACTCAGCCTTATCGGGGCTCCTCAATCTCTCTCAAACTTTATTGGTCAGTATGGTTCGTGACCTGACCCTCATGCCTTGATGGCCAGTACTGCCTGGTGTTCACGTGAGATGCAAAATATTTCTGCCTGGCCAGGCTTGTGTGGTGCTGAAGCGTTTGGTTCATGCCTGGGCCAGGCAAAGCATCAACGTCCCATCAATGAATCCATGCATCAATTATTTAATGCTAATATCCATCCATGTTGCTGTTAGCCTCATGGACGCATGACCAGGCGTTCGAAATCGGTCGCTTGGGCCAGGCTACTTGCAGTGTCTGGAGTTCAGCCAGGCTAATTAAAGTGCAAGGGAACCTAGCCCAGGTGGGCTTTCTTTTTCACAGGGTAGCAACCAAACAAGCGTGCATGAAATCCAGCCACAACCCCAGGCCACGCAAAGGATGCTCACGACGCAAGCCAAATTGTCCTTATATCTCCCTGGTTCACACATACACATGTCTCGCTCGCGCTATACATATAGACCCATCCAACACTCTCCGCCCTTGTTCTCTCTCCATGTGACACGCACCCCCTAAGTACCATAATCCCTCACTCCATCATAGGCTCTGTTTGGATCCATGGGTTAGAGTTAGTTTGGGTTAGTTTGGAGTCAACTAACCCAAAAAGATCCAAACAGGAGGGTTTGTTTAGGTTAGATGCATCTAACCCATCCAAAAAAACTAACCCATCCAAGAGGTGCTTATTTGGGTTAGTTCTTCTCGGGACCACTAATAAACACTTTTTTCTCTCGCTCTCCCCACAGCAGATCCCTTCCCACTTCCTTGAAGCTTCTCGTCCTCTCCCTCCCTCCCTCTCGCACCGCCCGTGAAGGTGCCTCGCCGTATCCGCGCTCCATCTAACCCTGCCATGCAAACACCTCTTTACTTAGAGTTAGTTCAGGGTTAGTTCAGTGTATGAATCTAACTCTAACCTCTAACTGAGTTAGAGTATCCAAACAGGGCCATAGGCGCAAGCACTCGCCCCCCCCCCTCCTAAGTATGATTATCTCTTACTAGCCATCAGGAACACACTCCTTCCATCCATATGTCTATCTCGATATCTCTCGGGGCATCTTCTATCACGCACACACATTGTCACTCGATCTCCCACCCATAAAATCCCATCACGATCTCCAGGGGATCTCTCTATGACAAACATACACTCTCTCCTCCCCATGTCTGCATTTTCTCCGTACGTCTCTCTCGACCTCTCTCCCTTTTTGTCGGACCCCTCTTGGCCACGTGCTAGGGGTCTTCCTCTCTCGATTCAAACAACCACACACTATCTCCTCACCTTTCCTCCATTGTTGAAGATGCATGTGTGATATGTTTGCATAAGACACGCACGCTTTTTCTCTACTTTTATCGTGTGTTGTCCATGTCTCTTTCACACACGGAGACACACTTTTTTCACTCTCTCTCTCTCTCTCTCTCTCTCTC
Organism: Aegilops bicornis; assembly: GCA_021605145.1. NCBI lineage: Eukaryota > Viridiplantae > Streptophyta > Magnoliopsida > Poales > Poaceae > Aegilops > Aegilops bicornis. The sequence continues at coordinate 769,983,030 of CM038675.1, forward strand.
TCTCTCGTTAGGGACACTGTCACGTCCATAAGCATATGGATGTTTTGAAAAGTCAAATCTCAGAAAAGTTTGACCAGGTATATGTGGAGAAAAACATTTACATCTGGAACGATCATTAGATTCATCACAACATGTACTTACTTCATACTATCATTTATCTTTGGTATTGTAGATATAAGTAATTTCTTTATAAACTTGGTCAAAGTTTCGAAAGTTTGACTTACAAAAATGTTGTAACTACATTATCGAATGGAGGGAGTAGCTCTTTCTCATCTCTCACTGCTATCTCTCATGGGCCTCCCCTCTCACTCGAACTCTCTATACCGACGGATTATACGCTCACTGTGTCAGCGTATAGCTCCGTATATTGTTTAATTGACCGGTCAACCAATCCTCATGCTGCGTTGTCAGCCCGTGTTCTGTATCTTGGTGTGCTGGCCCATGTGGTAGTGGGTGAAAATAAGTAAACTAGAGGCCCATCTGACACGCGGTGAAGTAAACAAAGTTGAAACCACTCGGGGTAGCCACCCCGCATGCTAGTAAATTGAGGGCGCATTGAGGACAAACTTCTTGCGCGCTAATGACGCACTCGCGCACAATTCACCACTGCGCGACGGCATGCACAGAAGGACGCACTCGCGCACACCCAGCACACAACACACACCAGCACACGTGTACACCGGCGTCGCCGCCGGTTGAGATGGACGGAGAGGCAGCCAACAAGACACATAAATCCAACAATGGTCATTGAGAATGCGCCTTTCCTTGAGAGATTGCTTGTATCGGATCAAGAAGGTCCAACAAAAATCAGGGTCATTGACGCGCCGAAATTGACAGCGTTGGTGTACTCGTCTGCCAAATTCTCCGAACTCTTTATTGGATCCGTAATCGTTCAGGTATAACACTCATTTTCTTCTCCGTCTTCTTGAAATTCACATTTTTAAATTTCTTCTTGATGTATTTACGACCGTATTCCAGAAAATGATTCCCACAAGCTTGACCCAGTCCATGCGCACAGTGAAGATCTTAGCACTAAAATCTATCTGCCCCAATCTGGATCAAGTTGTTGGATTCCTTACATGCTTTTCGTGCACGGAGAAGCTACTCATCGAGGTGAAACTTCTTTCCTATAAGTAAATAGTAATCACAATGTAGCTCATTTTTTTCGTAATTTTCCCAAATTACGATGACAAGTGTAGTGTTCAAAACTGCATCTACGCACTGCACCGAAAGAAATGTTTTTAGTATTTTTTTCTCACGTGATCACCTGCATCGTTTTTATGATGTACTACTATAGTAGCCTAGGCTAGTCATAGTGGAAAGTAACTTAGACTACTCTTGGTTACCCTAAGAGCAAGTACTACCTCCGTCTGGTTTACTCTTCCAATTTTGTAGTATCAAAATTTGACCATAGATTTAATCGACAAAATGTTAATGCATGTCACTAAGAACTATATCGTTGGATTCGTATTTGAACATAATTTCAAATGGTGTAATTTTTAGTGACATGCATTGGCATTTTTTTAGGTAAATCTATGGTCAAAATTTTATACTAAATACGAGGTAGTATTACAAAAGTGGGATATGTAGGCCAAAACATGTGCCAAATTCACTTGTGATGCATTTGGCATCGATGCCCCTCCATTGCTCACCTGGTGCCCCAATCTAGATCACCTACTTTGCTCCGGTGCCAAATTAACTCACGCAATGAAAAAACCTTTGCGTGGGAGAGAGAGAGGACTGAGGCAATAAAAAACACTTGTTTGGGAGAGTGAGAGGCTGGTGTAGTTGGTTTGATTGATTTGTTTATACATGTGGGTCTGTGTGCACAGCGGTGCCAAACTCTCTCACATCGCGAGAGCGGTGCCAAAATCTTTTGATTTGACATCGATGCGTATTATGTGGCATACTTTTGCGAAATATGGCATCAGCCACATAGTGGAAGGCAACAAATGCCCAAGCTCTTCACGTGCTCCTAGTTAAATGAGAGGAAACAGAAAGAGAGAGAGAGAGAGAGAGAGAGAGAGAGAGAGTGAAAAAATATCACTAGCCAGCCAAGCCAACCCTATCGAGCGAATGATATTGGTACCTCTTGATGACACAGCAATCTTATGCAGCCAGCTGCTCTAATATGTTCTCTTCTTTTGCAGATAAAAAAAGACCCGAAAGTGAAAAATGTGTTGCACTATAACAATCTCGTCGAATGCCTTGATCTCCATCTTACGTAAATTGATTTGATCGACTCTGAGGCAGCACATCTGAGATTAAATTGGCAGGTTCTTTGTTCGGAGGCAAGTGTGCTCAAGGTAATGAGGTTTGGCGTTCTCTGGCGCAACAATGAATGGCGTCGATCACATAAGCGACTAAGCCTAAATGACAAAGTCTCTGCAGAAGCTGGATTTGTTTTTTAAACATCAAGTGGCCAGAGAATCGAAAACTTATTTGCCCATTAGTAACTTGTCAGGGCAGTGGATTTTAGTTTGTATGATAATGCTGCATCCACCTAAAGTAGCGAAAGTTCTTACATAAACTTCCTAGTAATTCCCGCTTCCTATGTGCAGCATTACTCCTAACATTTGTAATATCAGTTTGAAACTTGTAATATTGCCGTGTCCTATTCCTGCGAATCAAACAGGTCTTGAGTTGGTGATGATGTTGTGCCTCCCATCTTTCACCAATAGCCGTCGGATCTAGATCTGACGCATACAAACCAAGCTTCTCCATTTTTGCAAAAAGATGCTCGTACTTGTTCCCTATTTACAAACAACTCCTTGTCTCTCACAATCAGCCTTTTCTCCTCCCCACCACATCTAGAAGGTCGTGGAAAAATCTGGTGCGATGGCCGCTGCCGGAGCTGTCCACCCCCAATCTTGGTGTTCCGTGCAATGCACGGGCATCTACGCACGGGAAATTATGTCGAACAGGGCTAGTTGTAAGCAGGCTAGCTCTACAGCCATGATGATAGTGATTGCAGACGGTGAGGCTGACTATGGTATGCCGAACACTGCGCCTATACTCAGGTGTCATCTCCGGCGCAGGGTCTTGTCACTTCACTGTGAGGAGCAGCACGTAATAATTTGACCAACGGGTAGTACAGTGCTAGTACTCCTACTACTACATTGGTAGTACTACCTCCGTCCTGGTTTACAGGTCCCCTTTGTAGTTTGTGTCAAATTTTGACTAAGGATTTAACTAATAAAATGTTAATGCATGTCAAAAAAATTATCTCATTGGATTCGTATTTGAACATAGTTTTCAAAAATATAATTTTTGGTAACATGCGTAAACATTTTGTTAGTTTAATCTATGGTCAAAATTTGACACGAAATACAATGAGGACCAATAAACCCGGATGGAGGTAGTACTACTACTAGTACTAGTAGCACCACCGTATGGATTTAGGAGTACTACCACGTCCATCTGGATTTTAGTATTTGACTAGCAATATCTAGTAATGCATGTCACAAAAAATGTACTACTCCCTCTGTAAATAAATACATGGTGTTTTATTCCTATCAGCGAGAGAACTTAATGTTTTTTTTCTAACTACTAATAGGATTACATGCAATGAACTAAACATTGCATGTCATGTTTGGTAGTCTCAAGTCATTGAAAGCATGCACGGCCCACATCTCTCAATGGTTGATATGTCACGAACTAAGAAACAAGGAGGGAGTTAATGCACCGTGCCTAAGTGTTTTGGGATTATTTGGTTTTCGTAATGTGACTTACACAACATTTTTGTTTACATGCATTTACATTTTATTAGTTAAATCAAAGGTCAAAACTTGGCGCAAAATGCAAAGGGGACCAATAAACCAGTAAACATCAAACTTCTCTCGTTTGGCCCCAACTAGAGATCCGATGAGATGACTATACTGCACCGGCACGGAGGGGGATGCAGCTTCATTGACTTACGACAACTGCCTTTGGGTGAATGACACGTGGGCCCAGGGGGTGGCTGGCCCACCTATCATATAGCCAAAGGCAGGTGCAATAGAGGGCCAAGGAGTAGTACGAAATCCTATGCACCTACGCACGCTAACCAAGGGCAAGAGTGATCACTCGAATCGCAAGATCAGTTGACCCATGGAGGCGATGAGCGCGAGCATCAGCCGGCTGTGCCAGATGGTCCACGACGCCGGCCTGCGCGCCAGCAACGAGGAACGTCTCCAGGTAGTATTGCTTGAGGCCGCCAGGCGAGGGCGCAGACGACAACTTCATCTCCTTATTCGACGAGGTCCTCATCGGTTTCCTCGACAAGTTCACCGTCGTCAAGAAGCTCGCGGACGACTTTGACGTAAGCCTCTAGCCGACGCGCCCAGGCTGTGCGATGCCCGCCACCCTCAACGGCCAATATGGTGACAACCTCTTCGACGACCTTTGGTGGCCCCACGACTGCCGCCGTCGCCGGAGAATGTCCACCTCGAGGTCGCGCTCGCCGCGCAGCGCCTGGCGCAACAAGACACCGTCGACATAGTCACCCACGTCTACGCGCAAATCATCCACAAGGACTACTACATGCAAGAGGAGGACGATAGGACGCTGGCCTTCTTGGACCGCATGGCAACCTTGGACGGCACTGTTCAGAAGCACGTCGAGCTCGCCGCCAACACCGCTGTTCCTCACACGTCGGTTGGTGACCCGGCGCACTAGGGCGTGAGTATGTCATTGATGGATCCGTATGTATTTTTATCTTTCCGTCAAATTCATGTAGTAGTATATGATACTACAGTAATTATCTTACCTTTCGCATCAACTTCATAATTTTCGTACGTACTCCATGCATGAACGGCGCCAGAACCAAACTTCTCATTACTCTAGGAAAAATCGTTATTTTCTATCTATCGATCGCGCCATGGAGCAGAACCAAATTTTACAAGTTACGAGTTCAAAAGGAAAATCCTGCCGTGTTCGCGTCGCACCCCCACACGGTTGGTTCGGCACGCCGCTCAAGCGGGAATGCGTGCGGTGTTGCATTTTCACTAACAAGTGGGACCACAGTTGAGCAAACCGACTATCGGCAAAACCCCACCCCGCCCACCGCGCGATGGCTAAGAAAACAGGAGGGAGAAGAGATGGTTGTAGCACAGACTCCAAGAAAATTGGTGTCGGATGGGACTCGTGTTGGTGGCGTGTGCCGTACTGCTAGACGTGAATGCTAGTTATGGCCCATGCCACCCCACTATATCGAGCCTATATCGAGGTACGTAGAACAAAATTCCTGCAGTCCGTGCTCAGCCCTCCTCTATCTCTCTTCTCAGCCAGCCAGCGGACGCGCGGAGCCCATCGTCTGTTTGCTCACATGTGGTCCCACATGTTAGTGAAAACGCAAGCGGACCCACTGAACCTGCACATCTTTCACCTCGACATGCTGGTGATGAAAAACAAATCCAAGAAAGATCTTCGGTGGCCGCTTTTGGAGTTACTCAAGAGTAGTAAGATTCTATTTACAGTTTAACCCAAGATGCACATCTCGTGGCTTCAACTACCACTCTATTTTCTTTCATGAAATGACTTGGATGCTGGATGTCCCACGTGTCGGCAAAAGGAGGAAGAACCCGACCAAATCTTCGGTTTGCTCTCGGATTATACTAGTTGTGCTAACTTAAAATTTTTGTTGTGTACTCCCTCCGTTCCAAAATACTTGACTTCCATTTGTCCAAAAATGGATGTACCTATATACTAAAACATGTCTAGATACATATATATTTTGACAAATAGAAGGCATGTATTGTGCAACGGAGGGAGTAGAATGGATGCAAGTTTTTGTATTGAGAAGAAGAGTACATCCATATATTGATAGAGCGCAGTTTAGTAGATGTTCTATCACTTTTAGCTAGCACAGAGGCTATAGATGAGATTAGTGCACTTGTTGATACTCCTACTTGGTATGCGTGTTGCTGCTTAGACGCAGAGAAAAAAGGACCGGAAGGAGTACTAGAATAGAGGCTAGACATGAGACTAGATGCGAGGAAGCAACGTCTACTTCTTTACACTCGAAGAAGAAAGAAGCACGCAAGATCGAGCGTTCGCAGATCAACAATGAATGCATCGAGAAAGCACTAATCCAACTTACAGGAGTAGTAAAATGTATTCCTGTGGTTCTTGTTTTCTTTGGTCTTGATTTTCTAGTCAAAATTATCGTTGGAGTTCGTGCAAAACGGAGGTCAGTTTGGGGTCGTGCGTTGCAGTTGGCCTTACAAGTGGGACCGTAGTTAAGGAAACCGACTATCGGCAAACCCCCACCTCGCCCGCCGCACGATGGCTGAGTTATAGAAACGATGAGGTTGAAGAGATTGCTCTAGCACGGACTCCAAAAAATATGGTGTCAGATGGAAGTCGTGCTGGTGGCGTGTGCCGTACGCCTGGACGTGAATGCTTGTTCTGGCCCATGCCACCCTACTACTCCTACTATCTTCTTATATTTATTAATTGGAGGCACCATACGAGGCTCCACGTTAATTTCGACGGTTAGCAAATTTCATCCATTAGATTAACAAATGATTAATTTGCAGCCGCGAGATGATAACCACCGATCCATCTATTCCACTTGGGTGACCTGCATGGACTCCTCCCTTTTTCGTCTCCTTCCTAATAAAATATTAAAACAGAGGTAAAAACACATCTAATCTCTTCCCAACTCTTGCCGTAATACTTCACATCACGTTTTGCCTCCAGTCAACATGCATGTCTTGCCTCCAATTGATTGGGCATGTTGCAAGTTGGAGGAGAAATTGCCTCCTACGTTCATGCACGTCCCTTAGATGCTTCAGAAGCCAATCTTCCGTTGGCCCCATGTACTCATACCTCATCTATAGAAATAACCTCCAAAATATGTGACGCAGGCGTTGGTTCCACTAGACTCCCTAGCAACCGCGTAATTTTTAAGACCAACACAATATTGGACGGATGGTAAGTAAGCAGTATTTTCTGCTGGCAATATGCATGACAGGCTCTAGCTAATTTCTTTAAGCATGCACTAGACGTATGCCTCAAGATTTGAGGCTTGACATAAATAGTATCCCACAAGATTTAAGGTTTTACAAAAAAAAAATACGCTGTGACCAATTGGTATGGTAATTTTAACCTTTCTCATGTAAATTTGTTGACTAACTTCGAATTTCTTATTTAATACTTTCTTTGTTTCAAAATAAGTGTCATGGTTTTAGTTCAAATTTTGATTAAAACCACAACATTTATTTTGGAACGAAGGGAATAGATCTTAATTTTTTTATTCTTGAAACGGACATGTGGATATTTTTCGGATTCTCAGAGGGAAAAACAAGTGTGAATGTTTACATCTGCAAACAAGTGATCTGCACGAAGAAAAAAAATACTAACTATACATCTACTTCAAGGACAAGGAAACATGCAGATCGGTTGCCAAAGACGACCGGATGGCACGTCCACGATCTCAGGCGTTCGTGAGCATATTGTTCTCGACCAGGTGAAGTACCTACGGAGGCTCATGCCGCTGCCAGGAGATGCTTTCGAGTACTGGCCGGCAGCAGGCTTGCAGCTCCAATGCCGGATGCATATTGGTTTACCTGTGCATGGCGGCTGCATCAATGCCATCGGACACAGACAAAGGTAGATATCACTCCGCCTGTACTTTATGTTTGGGTACTTCATATAATTGGATGGGGGAGTGAAATTCACTTTTACTTTGGTGCACGATGTGATAACTATTCATATGTACAAAGTTTTTTATAACAATTAGGAGAAATAAATATTGAATATGTTTTCGGATGCTGAAATTTCCATACCAATATGTTCACGCAGGCTAATAAAAGTAGACTTATTGCTATCTGCAGTAGAAAAATGATAGACACACACACATACACTATTATCAATTGATATACCAATATGCATACATGTTTTGGTAAACTAAAGTAGCTATAACCCCTACTTTACATGAAACAGAAATTTCTAGAAATATGATCATTAGTTAAAATAAATGAAAATTCATTTTGTTAATAAATAAATTTAAGAAAGAAGTACATAAATCTATTTTGACGTAACATATATGGCTTCAATATCACATATTTCTTGACAGAGCATGGGCATGGATCGGATCATTCTCACCAACCAGAATCAAATGTCCGCATGTACTCCTGGTAAAACAACTTTTGCATTAATGTTTCTGTAAATAGTAGTGGATAATTCAATAATGAAAAATGAAATGATCCGAAAATATTTTCAAATGTTGTGGGTGACATATCTTCAATGACAAAAGCAAGACGAAACTCTTCGGTATTTCTGTGAAAATTAATTGCATCATACATTCATAGAACTTTGTATTTCCAACAGTATATCCCACAAATACACACATAGTCTTCTGAAATTCTCACGTTAATTAGTAATTAGAGACTGTTGATTTGGTGGGACCAATATATTATGGTTTAGATTAGCCCCACCTACGATTATTTGTGCTATTCCCTAGCAAAAAAAAAAGAGTCCCAATAGGACTCAAACTGCACGTAAACCTCTTCTTTTCTTAAACTGACCCAGCCTTCACGTCCAAGGATTCTAATGGTGGACCTTTCCCTCCCTCACGTGTAAATAAAACTAACAAGAAAACCTACCGCTCCTAAAATTCTGGACCATGCAACTAACAATGTACGCATGAGATCACATCTCACCCAACCCGCTTGATTTTGTTTCTCTCATGACATCTCCTTTATCTCAGCCGCCGCCACAACCTCGGTGTCGCCCTCGCGCTTCCTCCATCACATGTGTGGCGACGCTCATGAGCCTCCATCTCTACCCTCCTTTTCTCCCAATCCTCCACAGGACCATAACAGGGTGGACACGACCTGGTACACAGCTGTCGACGAGGCGGAGGTGGCGTCACGTCGATCGAGCGGTGCACCTGCTCATTACTGTTGTCGCCGCTAAGTGAGAATCTCCATCCTTTGCTTTGAACTACCATCGTGTACTATCCAGTCAACTACTCCCTCCGTTCCCAAATATAAGTCTTTTTAGAGATTTCAACAAGTAACTACATACGGAGCAAAATAAGTGAATCTACACTCTAAAATATGTCTATATACATACTATATTGTAGTCCATTTGAAACCTCTAAAATGACTTATATTTAGGAACGGAGGGAGTACTAATTACCCCAAGGCACCATGATCCTGATTGCTTTCATGGCAAATTCAAAGCCTGTAATGTCTGCCACTTACAAGAATTCCTCTCATTGGCAAGCACGCGAGAAGATTTTATCAGATGCTCTCTCAGTTTGAGGTAAATACTCCTTCATCCAGGCTGTCAAATAATTGTGTTTTACCTTGAATATTGTTAATACGTTTAAGTTATGTGGTAGAGATATACACACTACTTTCCCCGGGATGTCGCAAACTAGCAATATGTTATTCTTTCTCTTGACCAAATTCAGAGTACTGTTATTGGGAAGACAGCATGTTAATAGTTTTGTCATTTAATTACTATTTCTGTTTGCCATGCACCTCCTTGCGCTATTTGTCTGCAGGTACGTTCAGCAAAGGAAGATAATTAGTTCATTAACTAATTAACTAGGCAGGTACCTTCAGCAGGTACATTCGGAAGTTCTATCTTATATGCGCATTTTTTGTCAAGTTCTATGCTACGCCTGATTTGATGAGTTCTGTAAGAATTCCAGCTGATTCTTTGTTTCTTTTCAGCTTCCAAGCATCAATATGCAGTTGATTTTGTTTTCTCCAGGGATTATAATGGACGGAGGATAGATGGTCTATATGGGAGTACAATCACAACTTCCCTTCTAATTCTAATTAGGCATGTTTTGTATGTTTTGTGTAATTTCTTTCTAGGACGACCAGTGAATTGTTTCCCAGGATAGCATCGTTGTTGGGTACAGGTTATTGTCTGCAAGACAACAAATGCTAATGTTCCACAGAATCGACTTTGGTACACAGACATTTTCATCTTATCCAGGCAAGCCACCCGATCAATAAATTGGAAAGATTCTTATAGACATTTTCTGAATGTCTGACGCTAAATTGGAGCAGAACTATGGCAATCCCGCCATGCAAAAATAGCCCCATGAATCATATATCATCAAGTCACTATCTTGCCAACCTTTACAATGCATAATGCATCGGAGGTTCAGGTTAGAGTTGCTTATCTTCACTCAAATTGTTTTTCTGATTGTTAGGGTACTGAATTTGCATTACTAAAGATGCAATGTAAATTTTGTAAGCAACGACTGGACTTCACATCAGTTGATGCAATGTAACATTTGCAAGTTAAACTAGGTTAATAATATGATGAAAGCATGGTCTGTTTGGAGAGGAGATGGATATGTTAAACATGTTTTGGTCGATATTTTGCAGCATAATCACATTACGTGCCCAATAACCTAAACCTATGTGAACGTATGAAAAAAACTCAATGGTAGTCAGACCAATGCACCTCGGGTACCCAACTGGATGCAACCAGATTCCAGTGTAGCAAGTTATAAAGGTCAATCTTACATACAAACAATAGCATTGAACATGTACGAGATAACAATAATCTACATCAGGACACATATTTACTTCTTTTTCACTGTTCTCGATCAATTAATTTTTGGGACGTGAACATGATTATGTTTTGTTTCCGCTAATGCCATCTTGAGCTGGAGTCGCTTAGAAAAAGTTTGAAAGTTTTTCGTAATAATATGCATGCTAATTTGTAGGAACCACATATACAGGGTGACAGACATTGGAGATGAGGCATCTGCATTCAGTTTTGTTTGGTTCAACTAATACTATTTTAGGTAAATAATGTTTCAGTATTTTCGGTTCATTCAATTTGGGTTCCAATTTCGTTTCGGATTCATTATATACAAAATTATTGCAATAAGCATTTGGTATACTTTTGTCTACACGTTAATATATTAGCATTTTGCTTTTAGGAAATGACTAATATAATCAAACTGGACATGTTTAGATCAACACATTATGATATGATGGAAGAAAATGAGATGCACAAAAATGCAACCATTGAAACATGTACAGAATCTCAACCACGTGACTATTTTCTTTATGCATGATTTGATTTTTTGGAATATATCAATTGCAGACTAGGCTTTTCCCTTTTCGTGAGAAAATTATGTAACAAGAAAAGAAGTAATAAAATGATCTCTGATGTCTGCATCTATTCCTCTTCTCATTTAAAAATACAAATTGTTTTTTTTGTTGATTTTGCGAGGATCTTTCATCTTATATAGAAACTGTACTTCCTATTTAGTCCACGAACGTGTAGGTGAACTAACAATGACAATTTTTATATGTTATGTGTTGAAGTCATTAAATACCAAGTTTCGAAGTGATTAAATAATTAATTTTTTTGTTTATCTCCATAGAGAATATTTGAGTATATGCTATATTTCTTATTCTATTATTTGAAGTACATTGAAGTATTACATAATAACTATGATAAGACTTGAATGTTAAACCTATATGGTCAGAGGAAAAGATGGAACAATTCCAATAGAAATTTGGAACTTCTCGATTTCCTTACTCCCAATAAATAAAATATAGTCTCAAAACTTTAACCCATATTTTGTTTTGTAGGTCAAGTCATAATAGTAGGTCATTACTAAACTAGCCCGTGCGGATGCACGGGTTGACAACTAGTACTTACTAGTACTACTAGTATCGAGGATTCGAGGTGCTGGTTACGTAGTACAATATGGCTACAGTAAAAACACCCGCATGACGCGCGAAGCATGTGAAGGTAGTAAAAATAGTGTACTACTATTGTTGATTGGCCTCATCCGATAACTTGTTGCAATGCATGTACAATTATGTATTCGGAAAATATTTTTTTGCCTCGTCGCACCATTCACTCACAGAAGCAACTCGAAAGGCATTCATAAATTTAGTAAGTTTATCACAGGCATATAATTTTATTACATACAACAGGTCCTCAACCCACATCGACAACGAGGATACATTATAAATACTAAATTTTTCATCACACAACAAATAACAAGCAATGAAATGAACTTCAACTCAACCATTCCTCGGCGTTGGAAACGCTTGCTTTGAACCACAAGTGATTCTCTGGGAGTGGCCATCCATTATCGATCTGGAGACCAACGCAGGACTGATCATCCAGGCTGAAGCGGCCTACTATATCAGTACCAGGGTAGGGAACCACCCAAATGTCCGAGGTATAGACACAGTTGCTTCTCATAAATGGTAGTAACGTTGTGTCAACAACAGTTGGATCGCCTTTCACCATCATTGGATAGTTTTGTCCAAGGAAGAGCGAGTTTTCTCCAAGACTATCAATTCTGTACCAGGGAGAAGGAGTTGGCGCTAGCACACTAGTATCTATCCCGAATACCATGCAACGGGTGTTGGAATAGGTCCGGAGAGTGCGACCATGGGAGACTACACCTGCTTCCTTAGCAGTAACATCATCAGTGGGCTGTATACACACGAGAAGAGGTGATCCATCGGAATTAGTTGCCAGCGCCAAATAGTATATGGGCTGCTCGTCCTCATGCTCGTGATCATCACCATCATAATCTCCCCCTTGGTTATAAAAATCTTCAAGTATAGGTGGTGGAATGTTCGCAGGACGTTGGAAACACAAGAAGAAGGTTAATTAGTAAAGGGAAACTTGCTAACCCGCGTGCATGTGGATGAACCAATTATAATTATGGTGGAAGACAAACGTACCGAAATAACGATTCCATGCAAAAACAGGCCACGAGTGGTTGTAGCAAACACAAGGCCCTCGTATTCAATTGCATCACAGTACTCATCCGTGTACGTAAACTGATTTTTGAGCAATATCCATCGAGTCAAACCAGCAAGGACGGCAACAAGCTTGTCGAAGATAGCAACAACTTCATAGTTGTTGTAATTCCAAGAGCGGTTGGGAACTCGAGAAATTGCTATCTTCCATAGAAGACAGTCACCATGATTGTATTTGAACGTGCGTACAATACCGGTGTGCTCAACCTCTGGGCAGTCTGATGAGATTTTTGAAAGTGGAACCCGGTCACAAGTGTACACATTCACAAGTTCCCACTCGCAGTTGGACCCAATGTAAACAACCCAATCTCCATTTGCGCCTGCCCAAGCCTTGCCCTCAAGCGATGGCATCTTAACATCATACGTATCATTATCAAGCGTCATCAACTTGCAGGGCAAGGCCTCCGTCGTGTGGCGCCGATCATCGTGGTCACGGCGAAGAAGATAGGGGAGATCAAACCGTTCCTTGACTCTTGGGTTCCTTGTAATGATGTTATTAGTTGAGTCAAGAATGGGCTTGAAACGAACCTGCCATGCTAGCCGAGGTGATGACGTCGCACCGATCAATGAATTCCTCCACCACGTCATCTTTCAGATCGGGGCAAGAATAACGGGGTCGTTTCCGTCCTGTTCCCTCCATGGAGAAGACGATCGAACAATGGCAGAAGAAAGGTGAACGGCTGAAGGAAAATGGAGGAGGGAGAGGAAGAGCGTGCGACAGCAGTTCCAAATCGAGAGGGAAAGGCGAAGAGTCGGTGGACGGTTGCCAGTTTGCGACGGTTCACGAAGGGGCGCCCCGGCCTACACGTCGGTTCGGAAATAATCCTACTACTCGCCGTCTTCTCACTGATATGTTGGAACGGGACCACATGTCAACGAAACATGGTGTATAATTTCTCGTGCAAAATGCGATATGTCCGCGTTGGCCCGAGGTGCCGCATTAGTTATAGACATTTATTTTTTTAATGGTGTGCCATTCAGTTTTGAAGCACGACAAACTGGTACTGTATGCAGAGAAAATATAAACTACTCTACCACTACTCCACCTCCAGTACTATTAGTATAAAAAAGATATATAGGCTGGAGCTTCAGCGCTTTCTTGCCAAGGGCTGCCCACTTGCTTCTCACACTACCACCCTCTCTCCAGATCTAAAAAGACGGCCCCTCTCTCCCTCCTCACTGGTGGTCACAGATCCGCCGGGAAGAAAAAGGGCGATGCAGCGTTGGCCTTTTCGTCATCGGCGGCGAGGTCACGCATAGCAGCGACAAGGCCGTCCTCTCGGACCTAAGCGCCAAGGCTGGATGGCCTCCGTCCCCAAGCTCGCTGCCGTAGTGTGTGCGGAGGATGACGACCACGAGCGAAGCCACTTCCCGCCGAGCATCGGGTATGCTACCTCTTTTCGAACCATACCCTTGTTCTATTGCCTCATCTGGCACGTCGTTGCATGTGGATCTTTTTCCACTCCACCATCTTCCCAATTTGCTATCCTCTGCTCTGCTCGCCACGCAGAAGAAAACCATAATTTGCACTATTAAAGGAAACCCTACTTCATGCAGACTAATCCATATGCAGGTTGAATAAGGAAGGAAGGGATCTTGTCTTGTCCAAGAGAGTAGGCATCGAACCCGCATCTAGGTTGAAAAGGGGAAAATCAGTAGCTAAGGAACGAGTCTCGTGTCTCTTCGTTGAAGAAGTGTAGAAAGGCATGACAACGCAATAGAGAATGACCAGGTCGATCGGTTTGTTGTCCTCACATAGGAAAAAGGTGGCTAAAGAGAACAAAAATGGGACGTAATCCACATATGCTGCCTGGATATTTATTGCTCTGGGCAACCATACCTCCCTCACCACTCTGCGTCCGTGGAGGTACATGGTACTGGTGCGCCCACTGCCCGAATGGGCCTCCCATGCTCTTATTGCCACTTTTTTTGCTGTTAGTATAACGCCGATGAGTCAAGTCAAGCAATGCTACTGCTAAAGTCATGCCACATTTAGCTAATGCCGCTCTCAGTCTAATGCCACCGATAAATTTAAGCAATACCATTTAATGTCACTGGATTATTTCAGGGTTAGCTGTTGATTGTGGATGTATTGAAGATTTTTTAGCTAAGGCATTCTAATGCTGTTGCACAACCTGTAATAAACTAACTACTGTACTGTTGCACTAGCCACTGGATTAGTGTATATTTGTAGTATTCGAATGGTGATGCATTAGCGTATGGACATAAATAAAGTGTGGCAAGCTTTCCCAGATATGTGCTCAAGAAAACTACTACCTGTTTTTCCAAAAACTAGATGTTTGGGTACTTTAAATTGAACCGCGAAAACGCGTTATATTAAGGAACAGATGGTGTAGAGTTCACTCAAATTATCCCGGTAAATCTAGTCACACCTTTGTTAAAATTAATGTTCATTATGTTATCGGAGGAGGTCTGTATGTTTGTCTCTAATGCCTGTCGACTACATACCCGACATCATGATGTAATGTTAAGTCATTTCCTTTTGTACAGTGTCACTGAATTGTCAAGGCGGTGATGGAATTTTATTTTAGTAGAACTGCACAAAATTTGCTTAAAAGAGGAGGAAAGGTTAGGAATGGCTCAGTTTTCAGAAAAAAACTATGTATGCCTTGCTGACATCAGCCGTGGTTGCTTTATTTATTCTCTCAACCAGGTGGTTAGAAACAGTCTTGCTACCTTTTCCCATTAAGAAATTGGGATGCTTATATTTGTGAGTCTATGCTTCAACTAGTGCCACTTTTATAGTAATCACACTTTCAATATCTATGCAAACAGGGAAGCTCGATTTTAGTGGAACTGCACAAAAAGTCCAACTGGTTCAACATTAGGAGCATGTTTTTTTTTCCAAACCTTTATATCCAATTGGTGGCACTATGAGCTATTCATTAGGAAGGTACATGGTTTGCCACTATCTTGCTATTCTTTTTGTACTGTCATTAGATAGTAATACTAGTGGTTTGCATGTGAATTTATTGGCAGGGTGGACCTACATTGGAGGTGCAGGACATGATTCAATGATTGGATGCTCAATTTCGGTTGTATCGATTTCACCTCTTCCATCACTGCGAACATGGTGTGGTATATGTTTACTAGCTGCTTGATATTTGTGCAGAGAGAGATGTCTGCCCGTCGCTATTTGGCAAACAAACAAAGTGTCCGAAATTTTGGTTCAACTGCACAAAAGAATAGTATAGTCACTGCATGCAGTGCCATTTGAAAATAGACAAAAAGATTGGATAGTCACTTCATGGACTGCAGAAAAGTAGTACTGTACTATTTACTGGCCAGCACTAGGTGCTTCATTGCTTTGGTCTGATTATACAATGGGCATCATTTTCCCTAAGTTAAAGTTTGTATTCCGAAAATAGTCTCGCGGTGTGATCGAGAGAAGACCAAATCATATTGTAGTGGATGTTCCTCCATCATGTGTGGTTCATTCTCATGGTTCCAAATTTGTTGTGAAACCACTTACGTTTGCAAGAGGAATTGTAGACTTCACAAACAAATTTGTCTTTCAGTCTATCTTGAATGTTGGCCAAGAGAAGCATCCATGTTAGTAGGAAGAACAGATGTTTTTCTAGATCTTTGCTTTTGGAGCTACATATTTGTATATGATCCGTGAATCATTGAGATGCATTAACATGTTGATCTTATGTATGGGAATCGTACTAGTTAGTTTTAGTTGCGAGTCTTATGACGCAAGATCCGAAAGTGGCTGATCTTTGCTTTTGGAGCTACATATTTGTATATGATCATGAATCATTGAGATGCATTAACAGTTACTTATTTCTGTTCGCTCAATGTTTACAAGTTCTTGATCGATCACTAGCTAGCCTACAAATGCGCTCTGGCAGTTTTATTTATGACATAAGATGTGAAGTGGCAGTTTTTGAATAAAAATGCGTACCTCAAGAAAGCGACAAGCTACACTATCGAGCCTACGGATAAAAATACCTACCTCTGAAGAAACTGACAAGCTACACTATCGATCCTACACGGATAAATAGCGGATCACGCACGTACTACCTCCTTTCCGGTTTGCAGGGCTCAATTCAAGAAACGACCTACTCGATCCTACACGAATAAATAGCGGATCACGCACGTACTAGTACCTTCTTTCCGGTTTGCAGGGCTTAATTCAAACCTCTCACCAACCAAGGTGCTCCCTCCGTCCGGGTTTATTAGTCCCGTGAGCAAAGCAGCAAGACCAAGGCATGGCAATAATTAACGACATGCAGATGTTTAAGCCTAATTAATTCCAGCGATTTAAGTGGTTGCATGCGTGCCCTCGGCTGTGACTCATTGCATGCTGCTTCGCGTCTACTGCGGCGATTACGAGTGCTGCATGCAGCCGGCCGTAATTAAGGCAGCTAACTGATGCAAAAAAAGATACACTTTAATTGTTGCGAGCTTTTTAAATCCGTGAAATCATTATTGACAAGGAGGGAGATGATTCGAGTGCACTCGTTTGACCGCCATGCCAGCGTGCGACCCAGATGGGACGGGACGGCACAGTCATAATTTCAGTTTCCCTAGTTTTCCACGGCAAGCTGGCGCGCTAAGCCATTATTCATTGAATTCCGATGACCGTCGCGCTACCTTCCCCATATAAGTACTATTTCCCGGCCTTCTCTGGTGCCACCGTGACCCAACTCGCCATATCATCATAAGCCCCCACCGGCCCGACGTCGCTCGCCACGTCCGCCATGCCCCCGCCCGTCCGCGCTAGGCGATGCCGGAGGCGGTCACCACCGGAACTAGTGTTCGGTTTTTCACCGGAAGGCAGACGGAGGGAGGAGGCATTCTATCTGTATTTAGATGGCAATGCACAGATCGAGGAGTTGTTGGAGCACGACCGCATGGCGGAGGAGCAGGAGTTGTTGGAGCACGACCGCCTGGCGGAGGAGCAGCGTATCGCCGATTTGCGCCGCTAGCGGGACATGGAGCAGCAGCACACCGGCGCTCTGAGTCGAGAGCAGAGCGCCCCCAACTGGGCCGACTACATGGAGGCCGGCGCCCGACAAATAGCCCTGGATGCTGTCGGGCACGCACGCATTCGTGACGCCGATTTTTACTACCAGCTCGTCAAGTGGGTTTCCCGCTTGGAAGCCGAACCTTCGGTGGACCATGCCGGAATGGAAAGGGCCAATGCGCGCAAGCAACGCGCCCTATCGCACCTCTGGCAAGTCCGATGCGAGGCGCAGGACGCCGGTGCCGGCGTTTAGCGTGTACCAGGCGGCCGGCATCGTCTAGTTAGCTAAGAGTAAGTTAGTACTTGTCTAGTGGGAGTAGATAGTTAACTTGGCTATGATGGTTGTCAACATGGAAGTTCAGTACTCTATATGTGGATCAGACCTGTTACTTTGCTCTGAATGTTGAACTTTCACTACAAAAAAAAGACACATCCGTGACATTTTTGGGCCGAACGAATTTTTTTCTGTCATACATATGACACTTCTATGACGATAATTGTGACAGAACCCTGTATCATCATAGATGTGGTGGGCTCCTACTTCTATGAAAAAAAATCATGACAGAAAATGGGCTTTTTCGTCTGGCGGGCGGAGACGCAGCTGCATGACATTCTTTGGGCCGTCCATGACGGAAAAACCGTGGTAGAAGCGAGGGTAGGAAAATTTCAGGAGTTGCGGTTCACGGTGGGAGGTCGGGGGCAGGCGATGCGTGTTTCTCTCATACACGTGCAGCGTGTGTCTGGCGTTGGATCTAACTAAACCCGAAGCGAGGCGTTGGGCTCTAATCGAACTGGCGATTACTGCAGGCTACGCTAAGCATCGAACCCGAGCGATCGATCGATGGCTGTTGGCGAACCCGATGGGCGATTCGCCGCTCTGCGCTGCTAACTGAAGCCGATCGATTGGATGAGCGATGGCGTTGCGGGGAGGGAGGTGGATGAATAGTGAGCGGTGGCGTTGCCTCTGGATGAACAGGACCCGTGGTGTGGAGGGCTGGATGAGCAGTGAGCGGTGGAGGGTGGCCGTGGAGGGTGGTTGAACAGGACCCGTGGTGTGGAGGGCTGGATGAGCGATGAAGCGATGGAGGGTGCCCGTGGAGGGTGGTTGAGCGATGGCGGTGCGATGGCAGCGCGGTGGAGGCTGGATGAGCGATGGCCCGTGGAGGCTGGAGGAGGTCGACGGTGGAGATGAGCGGTATCCCGTGGAGTCCCGTTTGCTTGTCGCCACACCCCTCCCAATCAACAGGACCCATGTTTCGACCGTAGGAGGTCTGTTTCCTCCGTTTTGCGGTACGCCACACCCCTCCCGATCAACAGGACCCCCGTTTCGACCGTAGGAGGTCCGTTTCCTCCGTTTTGCGGTATGCCACACCCCTCCCGATCAACAGGACCCCGTTCCGAACGTAGGAGGTCTGTTTCCTCCGTTCTGCGGTACGCCAGGCCTCGTTTCCATCGCCTGTTCCGTCCAAGCCCTCCCGATGAACACGACCTCGCATTCCGTCCCGATCCAGCCGGTTGGCTCCCACGCGTTTCGTTGCCTCCCGATGAACACGACGCATTTCGTTGCCTCCCCATGAACACGACGCATTCCGTTTCCTCCCCATGAACACGATGACGACGTTGTTTCTCCGTTCCGACCCAGCCATGTACACGAGCCCTCGCCGTACGTATGCGCGAGTAGGCGTTCGAGACCCCGCCCGTGTGTACACATACGTGGCCATATTTTCTTTCTTGCACCCTGGCCGCTGTACGTACGTGTACATGCTACGTGTGCGCCTCTACTACGACACGTGCGCGCCTCTACATCCACCAGTATATATGTACGTACATGTTTGCGACAAGAATGACAATGCTACGTACGCTTCGACATGGTGGGTCCCGACTGTCAGGCACTTCCTTGCGTGCGAAGATGTAGCTGGTGGGTCCCAGCAGTTAGGGGGGCGAATCATTTTTTTTGCCCAGACGCACTTCCTTGCGTGCGAAGGTGTAGCTGGTGGGTCCCAGGAGTCAGGGGGAAACGTTTTTTTCGTGAAATACGGTGGCCCATCCGGTGGGTCCCCGCTGTCAGGTTGAGGAATAATTATTTTGCGCGTAATAAGGAGGCACTTCCTTGTTGCGGCCGTGGACCCAGCTGTCAGCCTCTCCACGCACAGTACTCTTCCATTGGAAGTCGGTCGTTGACCACATTGACCACGCCACGTCGAGAGCACCATGGCGGTGGACGACGGCGAGGCCTAGGAAGGGGACGACACGGAGGCAGGGAAGACTCAGCAGTTGTTTCCCAAAGCGGAGAATCTGTTGTCTGAGGGTTTCTTGGTTCGTCTGCCGTCGCCGGAGAATAACGAGAAGGTGTGGGTGAGTAGAGGGATGGCTAGGCCAGCGATGGGAATCTGATGGGGCGGTGAGGCTGCTTGTGGCAACCTGACGGCCATGAGGAGGAGGAGCAGGCAGTCCCGCTGGCGCTTGTTTGAGCGGTTGGAGCAGGAAGAGCAGAGATTGAAGAAGCACGACGGTCATTTGATGGACATCCAACCGTCACTGCTTCTGCGTCAACCTTTTTTTAGGAAAGCCTCAAATCTGTGGAAAACAGCATACAGCCCATCTGCCATTATTTCTAATAATTTACTGCCCATTTGCTAATTCTTAAGGTTTTTTTGGAGCCCATATTCTTTTTGTTAGCATTACAGCCCATATTGTGGCCACGATTAAAAAATTATACGAAATTTTGCATATTGCGGTCCGAACTGTTTTTAATCCCGAAATTTCGACTCACATTCAAACTGATTTTAAAAATAAATGTATATCAATATAAAATCCAACAAATTCTCCACGCATAAAAAGTAATGTAATTTAAAATCTTGAAATGAAAAAAATATTTGAAACTAATTGCGGTTTGATGTGTTTTAAAAATGTACATCTCATTTCTCATTCTTGATGGGCCATTTTCTCGGCCACCGAATGAAAGCTCTCCTCGTCTTGAAAGATTTGCAGCCCAACAGGCATGTCAAAGCGACTTACTTGGCAAATCACAAAAAAACTGGGCTGTGGCCGTGGACCCAGCTGTCAGCCTCTCCACGTACAGTACTCTTCCGATGGAAGTCGTTCCTTGACCATGTTGACCACGCCGCGCGGAGAGCACCACGACGGTGGACGACGACGAGGCCTAGGAAGGGGATGACGCGGAGCCGGGGAAGACGCGGCAGTGGAAGCCCGCGCGGAGAGGAGTACGAGGGTTCACTGGTTCGGCTGCGGTGTGAGGCTGCCGTCGCCGCAGGGCCTGGCCAGCAGTGGGAATAGTAGGGGGCGGTGAGGCCTCCGCGGCAGCACAGCCGACCACGAGAGGCAGGAGCATGCGGCACGACCGGCGCTGCTTTGGGCGGCTGGAGCAAGAAGACCAGAGGTTGAAGAAGCACTACGGTCGTTGGATGGACATCGTACGGTCACTGGAGCTAGAATCGTTCATATTGACTAAGTTGAGAAAGCCCTTCGTCCCCGTCAACTTAGTAGGCCCACAAGACAGCCTCCCACCAAGGTGGGTCCCAGCTAGCCGCAGGAGTATTCATTTTTTTGTGTGTAATAAGGAGGCACTTCCGGCGGGTCCGAGCTGACAGCGGGGGGGGGGGAGATTTTTTTTTGCGAAATACGGTGGCCCGTCCGATGGGTCTCAGCAGTCAGGGGAAAATGATTTTTTTGTAAAATACTGTTGGCCCGTCCGGTGGGTCCCTGCTGTCAGGTGGAGGAATAATTATTTTCCGCGTAATAAGGAGGCACTTCCTCGCGGCTGCCGTGGACTCAGCTGTCAGCCTCTCCACGTACAGTACTCTTCCGATGGAAGTCGGTCATTGACCACATTGACCACGCCGCGCCGAGAGCACCACGGCGGTGGACGACGGCGAGGCTTAGGAAGGGGATGACGCGGAGCCGGGCCACGGGAGGTAGGAGCAGGCGGTAGCACAGCCGGCCACGGAGGCGAGGAGTAAGGCACGACCGGGCGCGCTGCTTTGGGCGGCTGGAGCAAGAAGACCAGAGGTTGAAGAAGCACTATGGCCGTTGGATGGACATCATACGGTCACTAGAGTATTGACTAAGTTGACAAAGCCCTCCGTCCCCGTCAACTTAGTAGGCCCACAAGTCAGCCCAACAATATGGTGGGTCCCAGCTAGTAGGGGGGTATTCATTTTTTTGGGCGTAATAAGGAGGCACTTCCTTGCGTGCGAAGATATAGCTGGTGGGTCCGACACGTGAGCGGGGGGACGTTTTTTAGCGAAATCTGAGGCCCTTCCTATGGGTCCTAGCTGTCGGTGGAGGAATCATTATTTTGCAGCGTAATAAGGAGGCATTTCATGCGTGCGGCTGTGGACCCAGCTGTCAGCCTCTCCACGTACAGTCCACTTCCGATGGATGTCGTTCATTGACCACATTGACCAGGCCGCACCGAGAGCACCAGGGCGGTGGACGACGGCGAGGCCTAGGAAGGGAACGACACGGAGCCAGGGAATACTCGGCAGTTGTTTCCCACGCGGAGGAGTACGAGGGTTTACTGGTTCGTCTGCCGTCGCCGGAGAATAACAGCATGTGTGGGTGAGTAGAGGGATGGCTAGGCCAGCGATGGGTGTATGGTGGGGCCGTGAGGCCTGCGCGATAGCATAGCCGGCCGCGGGAGGAGGGAGCAGGCAGTCCCATCGGCGCTTGTTTGAGCGGCTGGAGCATGAAGAGCAGAGATTGAAGAAGCACGACAGCCGTTGGATGGACATCCAATAGTCACTGCTCTCGTGTGTTGACTAAGTTGACAGGGCGTTGCGTGTGCGTCAACCTTTTTTTTATGAAAGCATACACGTCAACCTGTAGTAGGCGCACAAGTCAGCCACAAATCTGTGGAAAACAACATACAGCCCATCTGCCATTATTTCTAATAATGTACAGCCCATTTTCTAATTCTTAAGGTTTTTTTGGAGCCCATCTTCTTTTTGTTAGCATTACACCCATATTGTGGCCACGGTTAAAAAGTATACGAAATTTTGCATATTTCAAAAGCGGTCAACTGTTTTTAATCCAGAAATATCGATTCACATTCAAACTATTTTGAAAAATAATTTATATAAATATAAAATCCAAATAATTGTCCATGCATAAAAATCAATGGAATTTAAGATCTTGTAATGAAAAAAAATTGAAACTAATTCCTGGTTTGATGTGTTTTAAAAAGTACAGGCCATTTACGGGCAAACCGAATGAAACTCTCATCGTCTTGAAAGATTTGCAGCCAAATAGGCCGATAAAGCAAGTAGGCCTTGTTTGGGTATTTCTTTAAAAAAATAGAACTGGGCTAGCCATTTTCAGCAAGAAAAAACACAACTGGGCTCATGATGTGGTAAACATAAATAAAACCCTGGCTAGACGGGCCACAGCCCCCGCACAGCCCCGTTGTTACCCTGATCCATCGCTAAAACTAGTATAAATAACAACTGCTTGTTCCTAAAAAAACTGCGCGACTTGCTGGGTCCCTGGTGTCAGCCGCTCGTAGTGTAATTCTCTCGTTTATTGACTACGTTGACAATGGCGTGAGCCCCAGATGTCCAACCATTAGGAGGAACCATATTTTTGGGCTTGTACTATAGAGGCACTTGCTTGCGTACTGCCATGACGCTGGTGGGTCCCTACTGTCATCCTCTCCACGTACAGTCATCTCCTTGTTCCTCTCGGTTGTTGACGACGTTGACAATGCAAGAGGGCGGCGCACCGCGCACGGCGAGCGAACCAAGGCCGCAAGGCGGAGGATGACGGCGAAGCCTCGGACAGAAAGAACAGGAGCCGTTGAAGATGTGCCGGTCCAGTCGCAGGCGGAGGGGAGTACGAGGGTTGACTGGTTCGGGCACGGGTGCGTGTTGGGGCTGACTTCGCCGGAGAATAATAGGACGTGTGGGGGAATAGAGGGAGGGACCGGCCAGCGTTGGAGGGTACGTATGGTAGGGCGGCGGAGGCGCAGCCAGCCATGGGAGGCGGGAGCAGGCGGAGCCGACATGGTGGTTTGGTTTGGGCGGCTGGAGGAAGAAGAAGACAAGAGATTGAAGATACACGACAAATGTTGGATGTCAATCCAACGGCTGGTAGGCAGAATCGTTTGTTGACTGGCTAGTAAGTCGACACCACCTTGGATAGGCTATTTCCTCGCGGGTCCCAAATGTGGTCACGATCATGCAGCCTTTCCTATGAAAATTTACAGCCCATTTGATGTGCTAGTTCGAAATAAGTTTGTGGGTGCTGGTGGGGGCTAATCACTTGGCTTCTGTAATGCACAGTGAGCTCAAGCAGCCGGCGAGAGTGATGTTATTTCCCTTGGTTGGGATTTGTTACAATACTTCACTCTAAATTAAACGAATGGCAAGCCATTTGCCTTGTTTCAAAGAAAATATGACAGTCACAGTCGAGTTGAAAAGGGCAGGAACATCTAACTCCAGCTTACAAACTGTACAAAAGCACAAGGGTTGATTGTTCATCAGGTTTACCAAAAACCCAGATTGAAAAGGGCAACAACATCTAACTCCAGCACTGTTTTTGGCAGTCACAGTCAAATGGATCGGTCAGGTCCATAGAATGAACATCTGGGTCGTAAAATTTCTTGGATTATGACCACAATATGTTGTAAATAGAAGCCCGCACGCTCGTAAGCTCTTTTGCCCACCTGAAACTCCTTTTTTCTCTTGACATACCCATCCGTCAAAACCATGCTGCTGATAAACTTAAGCCTGATGGACAATAGTAACCTCGCATTCAGCAGGAAGAATGTGACAAATCTTGTGTTTGCACGGTTTGCTACATATTGTTCTAGCGTTATTGTCTTCAATCGAATCTCATGAGAAGTGAGAAAATCCCGATGCTTACGAATCCACCGATTGGTTATCACTTTCTTACCCCGTCATGTTTCCTAAATAGACAATAAGATTGAAAACAGTTAAGGTCTAAAAGAAGAGTGTCGAAAGAGCAACAGCTGAACGGTTAATTCTAGTACACTATATGCGGGCTTCCAATGTGTGTGAAATTATCACCTTTATATACAACTTCTCCAGACATGGAAATCATTGCAGCAAGCCAATAATCTTGTTCAGATCAAAACTATTCATTTGGATATATAAGATCTTGACAGAATCCAGCACCATTGATAGGCCATCCATGGAGAAACTCTTCATTGAGCATAGAACATAATATTAGTACAAAATGCGTACTCCAAGATGATATATAAATTATGCTCAAAAATGTAAAATGCAGCTTATGGTTACAAGTGTAGATGATAATATAAAGTACACAAGAACTGTGGAGCCAAACACCAAATTGAAATGAGCACAGAGATCATGTATTACACCCAAGGTCTCCGGTTTAGGCGAGAGAGGACGGTTATTTGCAACGGTGAATAACTAGAATCAAGGATCAACCTTTGAAGTGAAGGGGCATCTTGGATAATGAGCTGCCATCCGTAAAAAGAAATTCCAATTCTTACAAGGTTAGGCGACTTTATTTGGAGATAACCGATTCTAACTGTGAAAACAAGCACCAAGCACTCCAGCGCAGGGCAACTGGAGTGGATGATGTTGTGCAATGAGGCCTCCGATATACGAACCCACACAAGTGAAAGATTCTTGAGAAATGGGAGTCAAAGGTTTAGTACCAGATTGTCTGGTAGGTATCACAGCGCAAAGGTGGCGGTGTGGAGAGAGGAGGAAAACCGCGAGATGGACATCGATGCTGAGGGCACAAGTTCATGGCGTTCGGTATGTGGTATATGATTTCCAGGGGAATAGTAGAACTCAAGCAGCTATAATTTTATGAATTTAGGGGATTTCAGCCAGGCGTCCACCGTGCAGGGCATGGTATGCTTGCTTAGGTAGCATGACGGGATGCAGAGGATTCGAACGGAGCCCTGGTGGGAGGAGATGATGGCTGTGGGGATTTCAAAATCATTGAAGAGAGATAGCTGACGACAGTCGAGATTAAGGGGCACGACGCGCCATAGAGGGCGCCACCAAATTGAGAGGACTTGGGTGCGGCAGCAATCCTTGGTGGGGAGAAGCGAGATGATCTCCCCAAGATGCCGTCCAGGAGATCGCTGATGCGGTCCACCCGAGATTCTACAGGTTCCTGGGATCCGGTGGGGGAGGGGTCACCGCTTCTCCCCGCGCTGCCGGGTGCGGGATCTACAATAGGCATCGCCGCTGGCGGGAGCCTCATCTTCTTGGTGCCGGGGTCAGCCGACTCCATTTTCCTCGAGGGCGTCGCGCCGCGCTCAAGGATTTGAGCAGAGTAACCAATGACGAGCCTAGTTGTAGTGCGAGCAAAGAAGAAGGGGAGCTCGGGGTTTTCTATAGGAGTGAGAAAGAAGGGGAGCTGGGGTTTTCTATAGGAGTGAGGTGAGGAATTCGGGGGTACGAGTGGAGCGAGCTGACGTGAGGTGGGTGGGAGTGAGGAGGAAGAAGAGCACCCAGGTTTTGGGGGGGCGGTGTTCTGGGTGTTGGTAGCGCCTTTTGTATTGATTTTACTATTTACTAGTGTTGATTGGCTGTTTTGTCTTGGGCCCAGAGAAACAATTACTACTAGTACAAGGAGTCACTCTACAGACTACCCAAAAAACAATTACTACTAGTACAGTGGAGACACTCTACCGCTTCGGCTCCTCCTAGGTCATTGAAACGTCTCCCTCTCTTGAATGCCGTTATACTTTTGTTCACCGACATGCGGGCCATGCGGTCTTGGCGGGCCCAAATGCCATCCACCAAATTAGAAGGCAGTATGCAGACGGAGAGTCACCCGGTCGTGGCGCCGCAAAGAACGATGAGCCGTCATATCACAAAACCCCACCTCCCCGCAGTCTAAGTTTGACGGACGAAGCAACCATCATTTCACTCTTTGCTGAATCCCCTTCTCCCTCACCGTCTTCAAGAAAGGCAACACTCGCATCTGCCACTGTTCTTCTCTCCCAACGAAGGGAAGGTAAGCGGATCCATGATGTTGGTATGTTTTTGTTCAGAGAAAAAAAAGAACTTTTGCAAAGCAGTAACCGATCCTCACTCTCTTTTTTGTTTCATTGTCATTGCGATTGTGTTTTCCTTTCAGTGGTCTCCTAGTATTCGTCAGTTTCATGATGGACCAAGGAGAACCAAGCAAAGATCTGCCGATATTGGAGCAGATGCGGGAAGCTGATCCCCACGAGACAGAGAGCTCCAAGAAGATGGAGGCAGCCACCGAGCCGACCCCAGATACGCTCACGGCCACTACTGAGATGGTCCCCGTGGCACTTCAGGAGCAGTTTTCCCCTTCGAGGTTGTGTCCCCCGCCGAGCTGCCCAAGGTGATTTCCTTCTTTGCCGATCTCGATTGTGGTTTTTCATCTAAGCATGTGGTGATTTTTTAGAAAAGGAAGTATGTGGTGATTAATAATGCAAAATTTTATTAGCTTCGATGCCATGCTATACATAGTGGTTTAAATAACTTGTGTTTCTTATCTTGAAAAGTAATTCAGAATTTGTTTACATTTCAATTAGAGCCACGATGCAGACAAGGATTGTGTGGTTGTGCATGTCACTTCGCTATGAGGCGGACGACCTGAATATACGACCTTTGGGAAAACAGAGTTCTTAGGCTGTTGGATCACGGAAGCCATTTGCGGTTATACCAATGAAGAGGTGTATTCCAGCCTCACCGTTGTCGCGTGTTGTCCGTGGTGTCTTTGAAGCACAAGAAGTTCAAAGCTACTCCTTCGTTTGTGAGGCATACTGTTCTTGTCAAGCTTACGCAGGGAGATGACGTGGCAAGGCCACAAGGTTGTCTTCATGAAGGTTCACAGGATTGAGCTGCTGCGGGACATCCTCGATGATGTTCATGGCAAGGTCCGCCTTGTGTCCAGCCCAAATTAGATCGAGGCATGAAATAGTTGCCCCAGCTAGTGTTTAATAGTAGTTTGGATTGTGTCTAATTATCCGAACCATGCCTGTTATCGACCCCTCTGGGGCTAGTACTCTGTTTGAATCCGTCTATGGGAACTGCTGCTACTTCTGTGTGCCCCTGAATCATATAAGCAACTATGTATCTTTTTACAGTGGTCCGTGCAGTTAATTGAGGCCACAATGTAATAAATTCCAAACGTTCAATGCTAGTCCAGCGCTCATGTGGAACACTCACATTAAACTCGTCTTCATAAAAATCTTGAAAAGCATAAGTTAAGTAGTTTTATACATCTCAATGATTCATAGAACATAACAAACATATACTAGTTCACAGCAAAAGACAAAGTTGTGAGAAGGTTTACAAATCAGGAAAAACAAGCAAGGCTTCTTCCGAGCAAAGGGCCTCGGCAGGCTTAAATTTCCTGGAGTTCACTCTGGTTTTTTTCTTGTTGCCACCATCCAGGGTTAGGTTCTCTCATTCCAGAATAACCAATTATAATTGTGGTCTCAGCTGGAATGCTGAACTAAACCATGCAGTGTACTGACCAGGTGAAATTCTTGTGCATTCCACTAAATTTAAGCACCGCTATTTGCAGAAATAAGCAGACCACAATGCCTCTTGTCCGCGCACCTGTCCAAAAAACCGCCGTGCAGCCATGCCAGCTAGTCCTCGGTCCATGGATGAACTGGTAGAAAGTGCATTCCAGACTAGGATGCAGTTGTGTTCGTCGTCTCCTGCACCGCAATCAGGAAGTAAAACGCATCTGAATCAGCTTTGTTTAGATTGCGTTGGTCATTCTACCTTAGTTACTACCAATGTAGGCATACCTTGAAGACGGGAGGTTAGACGACAGCAACGAGGGATAGCCATCTCATTTTGCGCAGTTGTATTAAAACTGAGGTGTGTGCTTTTGATCGCTCGGATAGAAACGATACGGAGACAGCCATCCTGAAATGATATGGAGAGAGACATCCCTGTTTGCGCAAATACGAAATACGGTTATTTAAAGAGTGACAGATATTACTACTTTCCCCCGTTTCCTCTTAGAACCAAGTCTTAGATTCATGCTACAACTTTCCCACTTTCTTCCTTGTTTGAACCAATGCTTTGAGTTGACTGTATGAACTAGCTTTACTTCTAATAATTGTAGAAGTCTAGGTGGCTTTGGAACAGCGGACGGAAGTAGAAAAGGATCCACACGAAGGGGGAAGAGCTGGGGCAGTAGAGCAAGGCAGGTTTCGAAGGAATATATACCTGAGGGTCGTCGGCATGTGGCAAAGACGGCGTCGGGAGGCCGCATCTTGGCCACAATACCACAGGGAGGAAGAAGGGGTCGGAGGCCCTCCCGAGCCAGCCTCTCTCGGAGAGAACGTCACGGCCGCCGATCGGGATGCGCGGGCAGCCGTTGGTCTCCTCCCTCGCCGCCGACGACAGCGTGAACGATGCACCTACACCCCCTGCCCCGGTCGAGGTTGTCCGTCCGGATTTGTGACCAGCCGTGAGCTGAGAGAGAGAGTGTGGCCACCTATGTCTTGCTTAGATCTGGAGAGCATGAGAGAGTGAACGAGAGGAACCCTAGTAAAGCAAGCGCTAAGGCGCCTGCTTTAATATAGAGCGGAGTTATTTTGTTGTACCGGCTTCAAAAAAATGCGCTCCTACGTGTACCCGCGAGTGGGTGTGAGAGAACTAGTGCGTGCACGCACCGCTTCTCTTCGTGAGAGTACAATATATACTATGCTCAAAGAACGTTCGCCGCAAGAGTAATAATATAAGTGTGTGACGTGTGAGCTAAAATAAAACGTGCGCGCCTTCTTTTATTTTTTAGAAGTTCTAAGGGTAGGGTGTGAAGAGCACATATGTGCGTGACGTCTACCTGCAGATAGACGATGGGTGCCACGTGCGAGTCTGCGAGAGGACTCGGGAGAGTTGTGACTCATGAGGGTGCGTGTGCGTGAGAGAGAGGGGGCACGTATCAATGCAATGCATGTGTCCATAAATCATTATCCGACAAACGTTCGCCACAAGCCTTTTCCCCGATTTAACGCCAGAAGAACCGTTATATCGGCATCTGACAGTGTCAGTTTTGCCATGTCATTTAACAGAACAACCACTCCTCCTACACACAAATCTTCCACGTGAGTGTTAGCAACTGCCGTATGATCCCTCCGTTCCGAAATGTAGTGCATATAACTTTATTGAAAATTAGAACCTCGCAAACTTTTACCGAGTTTTCGTGTACCAAATTGCACATGTAGAATACCCTGTATATATCATATCATTCATCTTCGAGAGGTAACTATAAAGATGGGTGAGGAGTCTACAAAGAAAGACCATCGTATCACCCGCAGCAATTTCAACCAACCTTTAGTGTCGAGGAATATCATAGGAACTCTATATGATATGATTTTTATAGGATTTTTTTCCTTTAGAGCCAATTGGTTCATAGGAATAGATTCATATACTCTACATTGAAAGGAAATAAACATGATATCATTTCTATAGCTTTAGAGACACTTGGTTCATATGAATGGATTCCTATACTCCCTTAATTTCAAAGGAAAATAAACATTAGTGTATATTCAATAGAAAAGTTCATATGATATGAACCAAATTACATCTCTTTACTAATCCCTCCTCATAGGACTTGAGATACATGTCATCTCTAGATTCAATAGAAATGTTCCTATGATGTGAACCAAATGACATCTCTTTTCCAATCCCTACTCATAGGAATTGAGATCCTCCATGTCGTCGCTTTCCCTACAACTTCCATGTATACATCTTCTATTCCTAAATAGATAGTACAACCCACTAGTAGCTTTTTTCCAAAACATGCAACTATAGCACAAGAACTATATAGTGTGCCAATAACTTTGAAAGATGGTCGTTGGATGAAACTAACCCGACAGTGCAGAGATGGGCAAATCCGAGCACTACTGGTCGTTGGATATCATCAACATTCCACCAGATCTGCCACATGTACAATTTAGAAGACTCCATGGTTGAACTTAAGCATAATGCACAAACCTCAAAACACAAGCACTTCTCCTTTGTTCTAGAATCTTCCGTATCATAATTGATTATTTTTTTCTAAATGAATTGCCATTATTTGTTTTTTACTTTATGATTTACAATGCACAACCCCATGAATCTTAACATTTTTATAAAACTAATTGATTTTGAATGAGATGAAGTATAAGAACGAAATGAACATCTACATCATGCATATATGACTCAAAGCTTTACATGCTATAGTGTGTATTTATTCATAATTTGGTTTCTAAATCTCATGTGTTCAATACATGTGTACCTTACTAGTTTTGAGTAGAGTAGAAAATTTGACGCGGCCCCGGGTATATCAAAATGCAGGGCCCATGCATCATTGCCTTTCGGTCGAACCTACATCCACAATTTTTTGTACGTGCTATATCTCCACTAGTCCCCGAACCCAAAATGCTGCCTCGTTCCCGTAAAACCAAGCGGCCCACACATATTTAAGCGCATCGACTCGAACCCGTTTACTACGACGTGGCCCCGCACACCGTAGTACTCCTACAAACCCTACCGCCGCACTCATCATCGGTTTTCTTCAAGAGGACGAGGGAGAAGCCGATTTGTAGTGGAGGCGCTTTAAAAAAAAGGATTTGTAGTGGAGACCCCTGCCCTAGGGTGCCCTAGGTAGCTGCCGCACGCATCATTGTTTTCTCTTTTCTTTATGCTCTTGTGCGCTAGAGTGAAATGATGGTTGCTTCGTCCGTCCAGCTTAATGCGGGAAAGGTGGGGCTTTGTGATTTGACCCCTCATCGCTCATTTTCTACTATCTTGGCGCTTCTGACCGGGTGCCTCCAATTGCAACCGCTGCTCCGAACTGTGATTTGGTGCATCGCACATGGAACAAGACGGTGGATGAGCCACATGTCTACCAAAGGGGTCCTGTTAAGTGTGTCGCCATTTCGTGTGCGGACTGGCCCTGCTTGAGTTGCTACGCCAACACGATAGGAGCAGCCTACCACTTGGTTTTGCTCCTTGGTGAATCCCGACTATATTGATCTAAAAAGATACGTGCTGAACTACCCTCTCCGTCTCGGTTTTTTATTTGTAGGTGTCTCGGTTTATAGGGCCTGCATGTAGTTCTAGGTCATCCATTTGACTAACTAAATATGAGTTACTATGTCACAAAAAGTATATCATTGGATTCTTATTGGTTGATATGTGAACAAACAAGAAACGAGGTAGAAGTTAATGCACCGCGCCTTAGTATTTTGGGATTATTTGGTTTTCAGAAGATGACTTACTCACCTAGACGGAGGGAGTAGTTGTATTTAAAAGTCGAGGACGGGGCTTTTCCTGCGCGGTAGGCGGGGCAGTTCCGCCTAGTCGGTTCGACAGAGACGCGAGAAGACGAGGGAGTAGGCTGCTGCAAACATAGGGTTGTGTGATTTGACAAATGAAGTTCTTGCTGGACAGGTGGGCCCCGTGATTTGACTTGCCATTATCATTTTAAGCTGGCGCCACGACCGCGTGAGTCTCCGATTCCTGACCACCTCCATACCGGTGCCTCTCCCAATGCTTCACCATGTAGTAGTAGAGGTTGGCTCTTGCATGAGAGCCCACTTCTCCACTTTTTCCTTGCCTCTCTTTCCTCCACATATGCAAAAATGCCATGTAAAGCGCACTATTATACTTACTTGCTCCTACAGGTGCTTAAGCTTGCCACATAGGCATAAAGTCTGATGGGGCAAGTTAATCAAGAAGAGAAAGACTAGTTTGGTGACCCAAGGAAGAAACGGTGCTAAGCGTGTGTACCTAGGTGAAAAGACAATGATAGGTCTAGAATCACGCCATGCAACCGTTCAATCTCAGATCCAAGGGCTCTGGGAAGCCCGTATCATGGGTGAATGGAAAGCCACTACCCTGCCGTTCGCACGCCAGCAGTTCGCTCCTACTCGTCCCCGCACTTCCTTTAATACTACGGCGGTTTGCTCCTAGTCGTCTTGTCCATTCACATTACGGCAGTTCCACTAATCCTAACCCTCCTCCCAAATCCATGGCGTCCCAAATCTCCCCGATCGGCGATGAGTACAAGGTTAGAACCATCACCGGCGATGAGTTCGACATCATCTACACCCGTACTTCCACGATGGTGAAAGGATGCCTTTCTCGCTTCAGACGCATGTTCGAAAACTCACATGATGAGTGGGTCGCTGGGCTAGATGTTGAGTACACCACAGTCGTGGGACGAGAGAAGGATCTAAAGGACGAAGAGAGGAAGAAACCCGCTGTGATCCAGGTTTGCATACATAACGTTTGCTTGGTCTACCACATATGCCATGCCGAGTTGAGTGCCAGGATTTTAGGAACTTCCTCGAGGACAAAACAGTCAAATTCATTACTGTAGACTTTAAAACGACAAAGAAGTCCTGCGTCGGATAGGCCTCGTTGTAGGCAACCCCTTGACCTCCGAAGAATCATTTGGTGCCCTCTCGTCAGCCTTGGTTGCTGACCTGGCGAAACCATGGTTCATCCTTCGTACGGTAAACTGGAGAAACCTCCGTACACGTTTCATCGTCATGCATGGCAGCGGAATGTACTAGATATAGACCACATCCACTATGCTACAATGGATGGCTACCTTTGTTTCAATATCTCCAAGGGCTGGATGAAGAGCAACAACCAAGTTGGCAGTTCAAGCAAAGAAGTATCGGCCAAGAGGAAGAGGGACAAGGATGAAGTCGAGGACGTGGACGAGGACTCCGAGTAAGGTGGCAGTGTCGTTGCTCATGGTGGTTCTAAGGCTGGTCATAGTGGGGAGTAACTTAGACTAGTGTCATATGCACATGACACTAGTCTAAGTTACTCCCTTCATAATGCAAAGTAACATGATAGTGGTCTCATAGATGGCTTCATTTATTAGCTTGTAGACTCATCTTGTCTTGGGAACCGCTATGTTACAGTAACATATTATGTTACCACCTCACATTAAATACTTTCCACATAAGCAAAAATTTCTTGGAGTGCGCTATGTTACTAGCTAAGTTACTCCCACTATGACTAGCCTAATGCAGTGTCTACCGGATTAGTTGCATAGTTTAATTTCAGGTGTGCTTAGTTTAATTTGAGGGGTGTGTTGTCTGAGCCCCAGCAGAACTATGTTATGTTTCTTCTCGTTACTTTAACTCTTCAGTATGTACATACTAGTACTAGTATTTCTTTAATAGAATTTAGCACCCCAATTAAGCACGTACTAGCTTTTCTAATAGTACTATATGCATAATTTGGCGACGAGCGCTCTCTATATGTACCACCTTTTTTTAAAATTTTAATTTTTTGCTCCATGGCGCAATCCATCGATAGTGGAGTACTACTGTACAAAAGTATACATTTTTTAAAAGGCTAGCGTACTGTTCATCACATATATATAGCAGTTAAACCTCAACCTAGAGCAGCGTGCATGCCATGTAGTAAACCGATACGGAGGAAGTATAGTAAAATGAGGTGATTTTACCGAAGCGATCGTGAGGAGCATGTCCTGTCATGCGGTCCCACGTGTCATGATGTACCAAAGGCGTCGCGTGTCCCTCTTGAGGCAGAAGCAATACTAGTACGTGGTTTGAGATGATGTCGAACGAAGTGTGAAATAATGGTTGCTTCGTCCGTGCTGGAAGGTGCGGCATTGTGATTTGATGTCTCATTGCTCATTACTACTCTTGGGCGGTACGAGTGGGGTGCGTCCCCCTGTTGTTCTGCCTTTGTTATTTGGTGCTTGACACATCGACCGGTTGCTATATGTCCCACATGTCGTGACGGTGAAGTACAAAATTCATGAAAGGTACCCACAACGGAGAAGTATACTACAGAATTCATGAAAGGGAGCGACTTAGTTTTGGAAAAATCTGTTTTTACGGAGTACGTACCCACTAGGGTTTATAGGGCTCATCTAACAAACATTCATTTTTCCGTTTGATAAGTCTCAATTCTACTATACTAGTAGTAGTACCATTACATGTTGGATTTCGAGGTGCGTTAGATCACCCGACGCAAGCAGTGTCAAGAGGAAACTAACCAATGCATGTACAAGTTCATGGAAATTTAGTGGTCATTCATGCATTCATTCTAATTAATGCCTCGATAAACATAACTTCTTGAGAAAAGCAGCGTCTTTGCGCAAACTATGAAATTAATTCGACCACTCACCGTCTACCTTGGTTGGAGAGATTTTGAAATTGAGCCATAAACTGGAAAGGAGGGAGTAGTAACTTTTGTCTCGATTACTATTTGTGGCCTTGTATAGATGCAAAATGTATTTTTTTATAGTGGCCTTGTATAAGTAAATAGAGGGAGTAGTAAAATTTTCTCCTCGTGCTACGAGCCACCGCGCGCGTGGGCGAGGGAGCGGGCGTAAAGGCGTACAGTAGTAGTAAGCTTCACCTCATCCTGTGAGCCACCGCGCCCGTGGGCGGGGGAGACGGCGTACTAAGCAAGTTTCTCCTTGTTCTGCGAGTTGACGGGACACATCAAAAGTACTGCAGTATATAGAGCCTTGCCTCTAATGTAGGCCCCACATGGTTTGCCTCTTTTTTTAGTTTAACATAACGCGTCAAGTGGCAATTTGTTTGTTCACACGTGGTAGACGATCCTCCCTCCACCAAGTGGACAACCAGTACACGTGCCAAATTACCACGTGGGCTGCCTTTTTCGTCTGAAATGAGCTCCACCGTGTACCAGCGGGTGTGGTTGGGAAAAGAGGCAGAATGCGATGCGTCGTGCGTGCACCTCTTCTCTTCGTGCATGTCCCCCACCCACGTGGGTGTGTGAGAGAGATACAAACCTAGACATAATGCGCCGTCCATCCCCATGCCTCCGCTTGATCCGACCACCGGTCACCACCACGACACCACGCCCCACTCCTCCTCACCTTATCTCTCATATTTATCCCTCCATTTTTATATACAAGGGGCCACTATCAAAATTACAATTTGTAGATATACAAGGCCACTAACACTAATCGATGCCATATTAATGGTGTTTGCCTCGTGGTACTAGCAAAGGAGGACATTAATTATCCCTTGCATGCATGCGGGAGTTTGTAAAAAAATGCATCTTGATGTTCCGTGCAATGCACGGGCATCTTGCTAGTCCATGAAACAACACATGGCAAAATTCCACTTGACGAGGGATTTGAATCTGTTGGGAGGGGCTGTTTGGGTCTTGCCCGGGGTAGCCAAAATATTGGCGACCCTTATGTCCACCGGTGCCTTTGCCACCGATGAACGAGGAATGGCTCGGGTGCTCATGCTGTCATGCATCCTCCAGCGCGCACGTTGGAGACGAGCTCGCACGAGCTGTGTTTTTTTGTCCCACAACGCCGCCCGCAGACTGACCGGCGACCCGCAAATTACGCCATCCAACCGTAGCCGCACACATTATGACAGCAACTCAACCAACCGGACGAAATTCACGCAAACACGTAGACAAACTAATATTTCATATAAACAACGACGGAAATCATATAAAATACCGGATTTTCACACAAACATGACGGATTTCATTACATTCAAATGAACTACGCGGTGCTAGTTCTGGACAGCACAAGTATATAATACCTGGCCTAAATGGTCGCCCGCCGATCAATTTGTGTTCCTCATGTCCGGCAAAGACGATCACCGGACTGCTGGGAGCCAGGTATATGCTTGATTGCAAAGGGACGGCTCGCTTCCCCACTGCCCAACTGATATCATTGGCTAGTGCCGAAGATGATGGTGGCCGTCACGGTTCGAGTTCATCACCGGCCACTACTTCGCCATGGCCGGCACCGGCACGAGTTCATCCTAACATTGACCTCTTCCGTGGAGCTCGTGCGGGGTCGACGAAGGTCCTCGCAACAAAAGGATACGGCAAGACACCTGCTGTGTATGCCGGCGTCGCCTCCGCGGTGGCCTTCATGGGACCCAAGCGGCGGCGGCCTCCCGTGTTCTACTTCTCCTCGATGATGCGGCGGACGCGGAGGCGCTGGCCACCGACTCGTCGCTCTCTGCGCACCCGGCTTCTATTGCTGCTTGCATGGCGCGGCCGCCGGCATGGGAGTCTCGGCCACAGAAACGGGAGACGGGTACGAGGCGGTGGTGTGGACGGAAGCAACGACGCCCGTGCACCGCTCCTTGTCGAGCTGGCCTGGAGCGGCGAAGTTCTTGAACCGCAGCCCGGCTAGGGGCGACAAGCAGCTCCGTCGGCGAGGGAGGGAGGTGGATCAGCGAGCTGCATAGCTCGTATCCGGCGGGCTACCCAGCCGGCTTGGATGCGGAATAACTACTCTTCGTAAGCTATTGTAAGAGTGGACAAAATGGTGGAGGAGATAGGGGAACGGAGGAGGTGTGCGATTCTTGTCCGGCGATTGGCGGGTTTCATGGAGGCGTTTGAATGCGGCACGGAGGCATGTTCAGCTGGGCGTGCCGCGAGTGGCGCCCTCGACTCTGACCTAGGACACCGCACCGTTCTTCCACTGACGTGTGGGCTCTTTGGGTGCATGGCATGCATGTCAGTGACCCAACGCAGGCAGCGCATGATGAGAGGAACCTTTGGTGGGCCAGGCGGTCGAGGCGGGCATTTCATAAACCGATGATTGTTCATTGAGTGTGACATCATCTTTTCATGTAGTTAAGCCTACTATGTTGATAGCCCGTTCGATACGTTGTGATTCATAAAGACCGATGCAAACATCAATGTTCTGCTTATCACAGATAAGATTGATTAATACCCGTAACAATCCATGTCCTTAACAAAGGGTGAATGCACATATAGGTTGAGCGTGTGTCTTGCGTCGTGTGCTGTGTGCATGCAGGCGTGTGAGTGTTGCATGCGTGCAAGGGTGTGTTTCAGTGTTGCATGCATGGGTGCGTACGTGCGTGTGTTCGTGAGTGCATGTGTACGTGTCAGTGTTGCACGCCAGCATGTGTGTGTGTGTACGTTATGTGTACGTGTCAGTGTTGCACGCCTACATGCGTGCGTGTCTTGCGTCGTGCGTGCGTAATATGCGTGCGGGTGAGGCTACACGTCAGTCGACTGACTTTTTCATCTACATGATCTTGAGATTTTACGAAGTCACCATAGGTGCCTCGTAGTCGAGTGGAACGTCTCCTCCCACTGAACGTACATCGCCGGAAAATAATGAAATTAACAAAAGATAAATGTGAGCACCGGGACTTTAACCTTGGTGGGCTCGAGAAACCACTGTCCTCTAACTATCTAATACGTCTCCAACGTATCTATAATTTTTGATTGCTCCATGCTATATTATCTATTGTTTTGGGCAATATTGGGCTTTATTTTCCACTTGTATATTATTTTTGGGACTAACCTATTAACCGGAGGCCCAGCCCAGAATTGTTGTTTTTAGCCTATTTCAGTGTTTCGAAGAAAAGGAATATCAAACGGAGGCCAAAAGACCTGAAACTCCACAGAACCTATTTTTGGACTAGAAGAAGCCCATGGATTACCGGAAGATCACCAGGGGAGTCCCGGGCTGCCCACGAGGTTGGGGGCGTGCCCACCCCCCTGGGGCACACCCCCTACCTCGTGGCCAGCCCGGAAGTCCACCGACGTACCTCCTGCACCCATATATACTCTCGTACCCTAAAACTTCCAGAACGGAGATTAGATCAGAAGTTCCGCCGCCGCAAGCCTCTGTAGCCATGAGAAATCAATCTAGGCCCTCTCCAGCGCCCTGCCGGAGGGGGCCATCATCACCGGTGGCCATGGAGGAGTATCCCGGAGGGGCCATCATCATCATGAAGGCCAAGAACCAGAGGGTGGAGGCCATGGAGGAGGAAGCACAAGGGGGAGAACCTCTCCTCCTCTCTTCCAGTGGCGCCGGAGTGCCATCGGGAGGGGAATCATCGCCATGGTGATCGTCTTCATCAACATCACCATCCTCATCTCTTTTACGCGGTCCACTCTCTTGCACCCCGTTGTAATCCCTACTTGAACATGGTGCTTTATGCCACATATTATGATCCAATGATGTGTTGCCATCCTATGATGTTTTGAGTAGATATCTTTTGTCTTTGGGTTGATTGATGATCTAGATTGGTATGAGTTGTATGTTTCACTTTGGTGCTGTCCTATGGTGCCCTCCATGTCACGCATAGCGTGAGGATTCCGCTGTAGGGTGTTGCAATACGTTCATGATTCTCTTATAGTGGGTTGGTGAGTGACTGAAACACAAACCCGAGTAAGAGGGATTGTTGCGTATGGGAATAAAGAGGACTTGATATGTTAATGCTATGGTTGGGTTTTACATTAATGATCTTTAGTAGTTGCGAATGCTTGCTAGAGTTACAATCATAAGTGCATATGATCCAAATAGAGAAAGTATGTTAGCTTATGCCTCTCCCTCATATGAAACTGCAATAGTGATTACCGGTCTTGTTAATAATTGCCTAGGACAATTCCGCACACCGATCCACCATTATTCCACACTCGCTATTTATAATATTTAGTATTATATTTTAACTTTATGATCACAGCACCTACTTTTATGTTCTAGCTCTCCGATACCATGCAAAGTTATCCTCTTCATACCCACAACGTAGTTTTATTTCTCGTTTCTAGTTGGAAGTAAACGTTTGGTGCACGTGAGTCGTGTCGATGGCGAGATAGGGCTTGAGAGAATATTGATCTTACCTTTAGCTCCTTGTGGGTTCGACACTCCATACTTATCACTTCCACCTTTGGAAAGTGCTACGATGATTCCTTGCACCTGGGGATTATCACCATCCAACCACATGTTGGTTAGCATGACAAAATGTATGTTGTGACTGTGATGAGCTTATTCTGAAGTCCAGTGACCATATCGTGCTTTCGCTTCAAATACAATGACCATAAGTGTCGTCAACAAAATACGGAGCACGCATCAAATGCAAAGTCCG
The DNA here is from genome assembly GCA_021605145.1 of Aegilops bicornis. Lineage (NCBI taxonomy): Eukaryota > Viridiplantae > Streptophyta > Magnoliopsida > Poales > Poaceae > Aegilops > Aegilops bicornis. The sequence continues at coordinate 770,022,637 of CM038675.1, forward strand.
TCAGTGTCATCAACAAAATATGGAGACGTATCGTGAGCTAGAATCTTGTTGTACTATTGTATATGCTTATTTTCTTAGTGGCCGATTGCACTGTGTGGTGTGGTGGGCACATCATTTCTAGTTGTGGTGGGTCAACATGAAGACTCATGGGTCGGTTCCATCCTGCGCCACATATAGGTTGGACCGAGGCGTGTTATACGGAGACCCATGTGGAGGACTCGGCGTACAACACGAAGCTACCAGAGTCGCGGAGGACTCTATCCCCACTGGTGATAAGCCGACTATATATGATTTGTAACCCTAGGCCCTTAGTATGTTATACAAGCTTGGGGGCTAGTTCGTCGATAGTATACACACGCACAATGCATGGTATTCACGTGTACTTTGTACACACCCCTATCACTAATATACAGTACCAGGAGTAGGCTCTTTCTTCAACTGCAAGGGTCCAGTCCGAAGTAGGGTAAAACTTTGCCTCGTATTACCATCCAGCCTAACAACCAGGGATATCCTACCGAATGATATGGTGAAATCATATCTGCCAACTACTATTAGAGAGGTGTGTCGGGGGGGCAATGTGTGCGAGAGGCCCAAAGATAATGTGCGTGCGGGAGACACGTAGGCACATATATGTGCGTATAGAGGCCTAGTAGAGATCGTGCATGTGTATATATGCATGTGAGAGAAATAGTGTTTTCCAACTGAGATTAGTGAAAAGAGTGGTACATAGTAATCAGAAAGAGAGAGAGAAATAGAGAGAGCATGTGCGTGAGACACCCCGACACCCTGAGAGAGATTATGGGCATGTGTGAAAGAGAAATGCCGAGGCATATAAAGTGTGTGCACTTATGCGTTAGATAGAGAGATATATAACGCGTTTGTGAGAACGGGGCGAGGCATAGTGCATCTACGTGTAAAAGGCGGTTCTACGCATTAAATTAAAATATAAATGGCATTATTATTTTTGGATGAGATCATGAATTTTGAAAAATTGCGTATGGACGAAAATCGGTCTATCAGACACCCATACTCTATTGAATTCTAGCATGTGCATGTGTTTATTTCATATTATCGATCCGTAGAGTGAGACCGGTTTGAAATACAGGCAATGAATGGTTTTGCAATTCATATATAAACATTAATTAGTGCACTCCATGTTGTTAGTGTGAAGCACTTTATACATTTGTCACTTGCATGGATACATTCCAAATTGCTAGCTACGAAATAAAATACATGTAATTCAACATAAAGAGGGTTTTGAAGATTTGAATTCATAGGAAGTGCATTCATCTATTTGAACCGAGATAATGGCATTTGTAAATCAGATGTAAAAGGGGCATCAATCTTTGTTGTGAGTTTGAACATGCTATATATATTCATACGCATATCTAACTTTTTTTTGCAACCAAGGAGATTATACCTGGAACCATGTATGAACTGAGGTAAGTTGCATATTTTTTAATATATGCTCGTGTACAATGTATATTAAAATGTACCCCCTCCATTCCAAAATAATCGTAGATTTAGGATTTTCAAGAGTAAAGATTTGTGAAGTTTGACAAATCCTGAAAGTTCAATTCGAGAGAACCGAAAACGTTAATGCTTCTGCTCCCAAATATTGAACGAAACGCCAAATAGGCCTCTGGTCACCCAAAACCACGCGAGACTAATGTTTTGGTGGTAGGAAATTACTGTCCTGACTCTGGCCCGTGTAGCCTATCGGCCCGATGACCAAAGGTTTAAACCGGGGTAGGTTTGTAACTTCACCAAGACGCCAGTCTCAACCGCCTCCGAGAAGCATTCATACGCCATGGGCGCCTAAACACCCATGCGCTCGGCCGAAATCTATCCCGCCCACATTTGGGACACCTGACATGACTGTCCTACCCCCAACCCGCAGTATGTCCAAAACTTTAGAAGGGGGCAAAGTTTGTAACTTTCCCCAAATTTCAAACAAGCGCGTCTCAAACCGAAATATTGTTCCACCTTAGTTCCCCGCCTCTGTAGCGACCCGACCTCAGATGGTCAAGTCTCTGTGCTTCTGTGTCATCTTTGGATCGGTAATGCTGACACACACAGTACTCGAAGGATTTATAAGTAGAGTAGCAATCACACACTTATTACATCGAATGTCTCAAAAGAGAACTTATTTTAAGTAATATGGCTGAAGGCCATCTAATGCGATAACAGCGGAAGGCTTGGAAGATAAAGTGAGTCCATCAACTCCAATGGCATAACTGAGCTGCACGGCAACGACCTACAATCCTTACTCCTCGTATGAAAAGTCTGCAACATAATACGTTGCTGCCCGGGAACGGGTCAGCACATGGAATATGCTGGCAATGTAACACATAGAGAGTACTGAAGAATAACCTATAGTACATGCATATATGGCTGGTGGAAAGCTCTATGGTTACAGTTTTGCGAAAAGCCAATTTTTTCCTACATCAAAGGAATAAATTTTATTTTAACTATCATGGTGGTTGAAACATCAGTGAGAAGGTACCCCCCAACTCAATGATCCCAATTAAGGTAATTAACATCCCAGCAATATTGATTTAGAGTGATGAGATACATGTGAATACTCAAGTACTAGATACTCAGAATCGTCCATAACCGGGGACACGGCTAACCATGATTAGTTTGTACACTCTGCAGAGGTTTGCGCACTTTTCCCCACAAGACTCGATCGCCTCCGTTGGTTTCTTGCACGGCATGGTGTTTGAGAGACGGATGACCGAGACACAGTCTTTCAGAAACATTAACTCTCTACTCCAGATAGATCATACCAAACCTATAAAACCCACTACCTGCTGATCTACCTCTTCGAGAGCTTCACGTAACTTACTCAACTATGCTAGAGCCCATAATAGCTTGTGGGTGCACACGGAAGTTTCTAGCATGAATAATCTCAGTTCCCTTTGAGCACAGGTGGCGGTCCATAGGAAGATCACACGGGTACCCGGGATTTCCAAAATAAAACAGACAACACTGGGTTCCCCAGGTGCCTCAATCCACCCAGATGTGTATTTAAGTTGCCACCTTAAAGTAAACCATTATTTAACTCACATCTGTCGTGAATATCTCTCAAACCCACCCAGATGTCTACGAGCATAGCATGGCAATATAAGCATAACGTAGAAGTAACTCCCAAGGGTTTGAAAGTAACAGGGCAATAGGTTCCTACCTCATCATCTACTTCCCAACCCACAATTTAATGACATCCTAATCATGCAATGTTTGAGGGTTGAAACTAATGCATAAAAACTAGGTATGAAAAGATATGATCAAGTGTTACTTGCCTTGCTGACGATCCGTGAATCCTAGAGACTCGTAGTAACACGCTTTGCACTCCGGGAATTCTATCGCAAGCAAACAACGCATACATAAGCATACAACAAAGATGCATAAACGAAACTTCAACTGAAAAGGTTGACCGGAGAGTTCAACTTAAGAACTCCGGTTTGCAAAAAGAATCAAACCAAACGGAACAACGAAACTCAAAACGGCAAGAGAAACAAGGTCCGTTTACTAATCTGAACTAGAGTCAAATTTTACAAAGTCAAAATCTGGTTTAAGTTGGCTATTCGGAAAGAGGGTTTCGATACGAAACTCCAGGTGCTTGAATCGCCTGATTCCGATAAACGAGCGAAATGATAAACAGGTTTGAAAATTGGATCTAAAATCGCGATCAGAATAACCGCGGAATAATTGAATAAAAGAAAAACGACGAACTGCTAAACGAACGAACGTCCGTTAACAGAACTCAAACAGTGAACGCGTTCGTTTAAAACGAACGGGTGAACGGACGTTCGTTAAATAAATAAACCGACGAAAAAATAAACCGATCTCTAAAAAAACGATCTAGGGTTTTATATAAAAAAACCGAAGGGTTTTCTAAAAAAAAGTAATAAACCGGCGGCGGCGGGGTCGGGTACCTCAGGGCGCGTCTGAAGCGGGCGGCTAGGGTCCGGTGAGGGGCGGGTCGGCGAGGGGCGGCGGCGACGGCGAAAAGGCGGCGGCGACGGGCGCTGGGAGAGGCGGCGAGCTGGGCTCTGGGCGGCAGCTCCGGCACAAGGGGTGGTGGTGGCGGTGGTGGTGGCGGCGGGCGGCGGCATATATAGGCGGGCGGGCGGTGGCTTGGGAAGGCGCCCGGGTGGAGTCCGGCTCGGACTTCGTCCTCGGCGTCCGCGCCACGCACGGCGGCGCGCGGGGAGGGAGGCAGCGGTGCTCGTGGGCCGGCCTGGCTCGGCTGGGCCTTTGGCCCAGTCGGGCGCGGGTCCGTTTCATTTTTAAAAAAAAATCATTTCGCCGAAAGGAAAAAAATTCCTAGAAAAAAAGATAAAAATCTAAAAATTCCAAAACAAGTTTTCTCCGTCTAAATAAAATATTTAGAACTAGATGAACTTTTCTTGGCCCCTAAAATGCAACTTTTTAAAGCGTGCAAATTTTTCTAGGGCAATTAAAATTCCAAATAAAATCAAATAAAAACCAAATAATGATTTTAACATTTTTCCTCCGTTATTTCAATTATTTTGGAGAAGTCATATTATCTCCCCTCATTTATTTATTTTGAATTGAAATAATTTTCCGGAGAGAAAATAATTAAAATCCAATATCCTCGTCTTTCATTATTTGAAAAAAATTCAAATATGAAAATTGAAAAATCCCCAACTCTCTCCGAGGGTCCTTGAGTTGCTTAGGATTTTCGAGGATGGTAAACGAGAATGCAAATGAAATATGATATGCAAGAATGACTTATGTATAACATGCCAAATTGAAAATTTGGGATGTTACAAACCTACCCCTTAAGATGAATCTAGCCCTCGAGATTCGGGTTGGCTAGAAAATAGGTGCGGATGGTCCTTGCGAATATCCTCTTCTCGCTCCCGGTGGCTTCTTCCTCGGTGTGATGGCTCCACTGAACTTTGCAAAACTTGATCACCTTGCTGCGAGTGACTCGGCTATCGAAATCCAAAATCTTTACTGGCTTCTCCTCATAAGTCAGGTTGTTATCCAATTGTATCGCTTCCAGGGGCACTGTATCCTTCAATGGTATGTCGGCCATCTCAGCGTGGCACTTCTTCAGTTGTGACACGTGAAACACATCATGAACTCCTGACAGTCCTTCAGGTAACTCCAGCTTGTAGGCAACTTCTCCCATTCGTTCCAAAACACGATACGGTCCCACAAATCTTGGGGCTAACTTTCCTTTTACTCCAAAACGTTTCACTCCCCTCAGGGGTGATACTCGCAGATATACTCTGTCTCCAATTTCATAGGTTACTTCCTTGCGTTTTGAATCTGCGTAACTCTTCTGTCTAGACTGAGCAATTTTTAGTCTGTCTCTGATCAGTTTAACCTTCTCCTCAGAGTCTTTGATCAAATCTGGTCCAAACAACTGACGGTCTCCAACCTCATCCCACATCAATGGTGTTCTGCCTGCATCCATCTGAGCTTGAATGGTGCCATCTTCAAACTGGCTTGGTAGTTGTTCCTGTATGAAAATTCTGCGTACGGCAAATTGTCATCCCAACTAGATCCATAATCTAGCGCACAGGCTCTCAACATGTCCTCCAAAATCTGATTGACTCTTTCTGTCTGTCCATCCGTCTGTGGGTGGAATGTTGTACTGAATTCCAATCGGGTACCCAAAGTCTGGTGTAGTTGATGCCAAAACTTTGAAGTAAACTGTGTTCCTCTATCTGATACGATACTTCTCGGAACTCCATGCAAACATACGATCCTGGTCATATATATCTTGGCCAACTTTGCACTTGTATAAGTTGTTTTCACTGGGATGAAGTGAGCTACTTTGGTCAAACGATCCACTACTACCCATATCGAATCATATCCTGCTTTGGTTCTGGGTAATCCGGTGATAAAATCCATGCCAAGCTTGTCCCACTTCCATTCGGGTATTGGCATGGGCTGCAACAGTCTGCGGGCTTTTGATGCTCTGCCTTCACTCTCGACATACGCCATAGCGGCTACATACTCGGCAATATCCTTCTTCATACCAGTCCACGAAACGTTCCTTCAAGTCCAAATACATCTTGGTGTTTCCGGGTGAATCGAGTATGGTGAGTCATGAGCCTCTTCAAGTATTAACTTTGATCTCCGAATTGTTGGGCACATAAATCCGATCCTCAAACCACAAGGTATCGTGCTCATCCTCGCAAAAACCTTTGGCTTTTCCTTTGCCCATCTTTTCCTTTATCTCGGCAATCTCTTTATCCTCCTTTTGAGCGTCTCGAATCTTGTCAATCAATGTCGACTGAACCTCCATTGTTGCAAGAAAACCTCTTGGAACAATCTCCAAATTAAGTTCCATAACATCCTCTGCTAACTCCTTTGGCAGTCCTCTACCTTCAAGGATATTGGCATAACTCTTCCGACTCAAAGCGTCTGCTACGACATTGGCTTTTCCTAGATGATAGTGTAGCTTCATGTCGTAATCTTTTATAAGTTCCAGCCATCTCCTCTGTCTGAGGTTTAACTCCTTCTGTGTGAAAATGTATTTTAAACTCTTATGATCCGTGTACACATCACAACGGTTTCCCATGAGATAATGTCTCCAGGTCTTCAACGCATGTACTACAGCTGCTAGCTCCAAATCATGCGTGGCATAGTTCAACTCATGAGGCTTCAGTTGTCGTGAGGCATACGAAACAACTTTTCCGTCCTGCATAAGAACACATCCAATTCCCAAGCGAGAGGCATCACAATACACTTGAAACTCCTTATGTATATCTGGCAATGTCAGCACTGGGGCTGTAGTCAACCGTTTCTTCAACTCTTGGAAACTTATCTCACAATCCTCTGTCCATTTGAACTTGGTATCCTTCTTTAGCAATTCTGTCATTGGTTTAGCAATCTTGGAAAAATTCTCAATGAATCTCCGATAATATCCTGCCAGTCCAAGGAAACTGCGAATCTCGCTGACTGAAGTGGGTGCCAACCATTCAGTGACTGACTGAATTTTACTGGGATCTACTGCTATACCCTCTCCTGATATAACATGCCCAAGAAATCCAACTTCCTTCAACCAAAACTCACACTTGCTGAATTTGGCATATAACTGGTGTTCCACAGGTTTCTCAAGAACCAAACGTAGGTGTTCTGCGTGCTCCTCTTTGTTCTTCGAGTAAACCATAATATCATCGATAAACACCACAATAAACTTGTCCAAATATTCCATGAACACTTTGTTCATCATACTCATAAAATAGGCAGGGGCGTTAGTCAGTCCAAACGACATGACCGTATACTCATATAATCCATATCGAGTGGTGAACGCTGTCTTTGGTATATCCTTCTCTCGGATCTTCAATCGATGGTATCCTCGATCGTAGATCAATCTTAGAAAACACCTTAGCTCCTTGCAACTGATCATACAGATCATTAATCATCGGTAAGGGATACTTGTTCTTTATCGTTACTTCATTCAATGCTCGGTAATCAACAACCATCCTTAGGGATTTATCCTTCTTCTCCACCAAAAGTACTGGAGCTCCCCATGGTGATGAACTTCTTCGAATGTAACCTTTCTCCAATAGCTCCTTGATCTGCTTTTTAATTTCATCCAGATCATTTGCGGGCATATGATAGGGTCTCTTTGATATTGGCCCTGTACCTGGTATTTGTTCTATCAGAAACTCGATGTCTCGATCCGGTGGCATGCCTGGTAACTCTTCCGGAAAAACATCTGGGTAATCCTTCACTACTGGTGTACTTCTTCTTGTACAACTCCGTGAGGGTATTCACTTGGCTCCTCCTAGGCACATGCCTAGATACATACTTAATCCTTTTTCCCTCCAGGGGGTGGTAAGATAGATTTACTTGCTAGCACAGTCGATACTTCCTCCAAACTTCGACATCCAATCCATACCTAATATCACATCCAATCCTTGCGACTCCAAGATAATTAGGTCAGACGGAAAAACATGTGTGCCAATGATTATGGGTAACTGGGTGCACCATCTGCTAGCCATATACTCTGCTCCAAAGTAGCTCACTAAAAGAGGGGTCCTAAAGTGCTGGGTTGGTAACTTAAACTTATCCACAAATCCCTTGATATGAATGAATGCGATGCACCAATGTCGAAAAGAACAATAGCGGTAAATGATAGAACCAAAACTTACCTATTACCGCATCCGGCTGCTCTTCATCCTCCTCGACGTTAATGTGGTTCACTTGTCCTTTGTTGAATGGTTTGGGCTTCTTCCCAGTGCTCCCTTTTCCGTTTCCATTCTTTCCTTCAGGGCAGTCATTGGCATAGTGCCATGTCTTCCCGCACTTAAAGCAAATAACTTGGCTTAAGTCCCTCTTAGCGGGTGTAGCTGGGTTAGAGCGATTCTGATTATTGTTGGCTGCATTTCCATTCCCATTTTTCGCACCCTTATGCGTTCCTCCTCCAGTATGGTTATGTCCTCCATGGTTATGAACTAGTCCTCCCGAGTTCGGGGTTAAGCGAGGTTTCTGGTGAGCTCCTGAGTTATACTTCCCTTGTCCATACTTCCTCTTACGATTCTCAATTTGCTGCTGCTTTCCTTCAATCATTAGGGCCTTATCTACCAACTGCTGGTAGTTGTTGAAAGTTGCCACCATCATTTGCATACTCATCTCATCATTCAGTCCTTCCATAAACTTCTCTTGCTTCGCGGCATCCGTGGCCACATCATCAGGGGCATAGCGTGATAACTTGCTAAACTCATCCACATACTGGGCCACAGTACGGTTCCCCTGGCGTAAGTTGTGGAACTCACGCTTCTTTATCTGCATGGCTCCAGTTGAAACATGGGCCGTGCGGAAAGCTTGTTGGAACTGGTCCCATGTGACATTGGCTATAGGAAAAGTAGCCGTGTAATTCTCCCAGCATGCGGTTGCTGGTCCATCCAATTGATGTGCGGCAAAGCGCACTCTCTCAGCATCCGTGCATCCTGCGGTGGTTAACTCCCTTCCAATACGGCGTAACCAGTCATTTGCAACTATTGGCTCGGTGCTACTGGAAAACATCGGCGGTTGTAACCTTATAAAACGGGCTAAATTGTCCACTGGCGGCGGGTTCTTGTTGTCGTTGCTGTTGTTGGCATTGCCCTGGTTCTGAACTAGCAATTGCATCAAGGCATTCTGCTGTTGGATCAACTGAGTGAGCTCCGGTGGGAAAACAAAACCGGGGTCACGTCTCGGAGGCATCTGAGGGTTTAGAGGGGAGAGATTAGAAATAGAAAGAGGTCAAGTGAGAAAACACTACCCATATGCACATGAGGCAAACACACATTCATACAATCAAGCAAGCAAGGGCATACAAAACGATCTAGGACTATCGCATACGTGCTCAACTACTACTAGTTACATGGGGGAAAATACTACTAATATTTGGTGGTCATCTAGAAATTTTGATCGGTGGAAGACTCCATGATGTCTGCTCCAGCTTCTTCTTCATAGTCATCATCACTTGGATCTGAGTCGGTGTCGTCGATGATGATGTAGTTGTCTGGACAAGCGGGGTCTTCTTCCTCTTCTTGCTCCTCTTCCTTGGGTGCTGGTCCTCCCATGAAAACTCCAATCTTCTTGACTAGGTCTTCATTCTTCTCCAGTAGTATCTTGATTTCTTCCTCATATCCATCGCGGGTAGACTTGAGTTCTTCCTCCAATTCGATGATTTTAGTTTTCGCCTTCTTCAAATCCAGCATGTCTGCGCACATCTGGTTCTCTTGACGTCGAATGTGCTGGTTGAGCTCCTGGATGTAAGCTGCAATGGATATGTCCTTCTTGGTGCTAATTGCTTCCCATTGCTCGTCTCGGCGCCCACATATTTGGTATATGGTGTCTTTAAGTTCCTTGTTGTAGACTTCTCCGATGCGTCCCATGGTAATGTGAGCTGCCATACTCTTTCCTAAGCTCCATGTTGGTGCATTGAAAACGCATACTATGGGCTCTGTGCTTGGTGCAAACGTCCTTCCGGGAATTAGGGCTTGAATCTTCCAAAGATTCTTCTTCCAAAGAAGGTGGCGTTATGCGTCCGGTGAAGCTTGGTATTCCAATATTCAGGTACCTAGTGGCTTCCTTCAAGTCGCGTCCGAAAGGTGTGTCTTCATCCGGTTGGGCAAACTTGTACTTCATCTCCGTCATCCTAAAGAGTGGAAAAATGGAGAGGAGTCAGAAATGAGTAGAGAGGAGTGACCTATGGTTTTATCCTAGTGGTCGTGTCCTACACTCGGCGTGTGCTCGATACCATCTTGTAGCGACCCGACCTCAGATGGTCAAGTCTACGTATTCGTGTCATCCTGGATCGGTAATGCTTGACACACACGATTACTCGAAGGATTTATAAGCGAGTAGCAATCACACACTTATTACATCGAATGTCTCAAAAGAGAACTTACTACATGTAATATGGCTGAAGGCCATCTAATGCGATAACAACGGAAGGCTTGGAAGATAAAGTGAGTCCATCAACTCCAACGGCATAACTGAGCTGCACGGCAACGACCTACAATCCTTACTCCTCGTCTGAAAAGTCTGCAACATAATACGTTGCAGCCCGGGAACGGGTCAGCACATGGAATATGCTGGCAATGTAACACATAGAGAGTACTGAAGAATAACCTATAGTACATGCATATATGGTTGGTGGAAAGCTCTATGGTTATAGTTTTGCGAAAAGCCAATTTTTCCCTACATCAAAGGAATAAATTTTATTTTAACTATCATGGTGGTTGAAACATCAGTGAGAAGGTACCCCCCAACTCAATGATCCCAATTAAGGTAATTAACATCCCAGCAATATTGATTTAGAGTGATGAGATACATGTGAATACTCAAGTACTAGATACTCAGAATCGTCCATAACCGGGACACGGCTAACCATGATTAGTTTGTACACTCTGCAGAGGTTTGCACTTTTCCCCACAAGACTCGATCGCCTCCATTGGTTTCTCGCGACGGCATGGTGTTTGAGAGGCGGATGACCGAGACACAGTCTTTCGAAACATTAACTCTCTACTCGGATAGATCATACCAAACCTATAAAACCCACTACCTGCTGATCTACCTCTTGAGAGCTTCACGTAACTTACTCAACTATGCTAGAGCCCATATTAGCTTGTGGCTGCACACGTATTTTTATAGTATTATTTATCTCAGTTCCCTTTGAGCCTGGGTGGCGGTCCATAGGAAGATCACACGGGTACCCGGGATTTCCAAAAAAAAACATACAACACTGGGTTCCCCAGGTGCCTCAATCCACCCAGATGTGTATTTAAGTTGCCACCTTAAAGTAAACCATTATTTAACAATCTCACATCTGTCGTGAATATCTCTCAAACCCAATCCACGTCTACGAGCATAGCATGGCAATATAAGCATAACGTAGAAGTAACTCCCAAGGGTTTGAAAGTAACAGGCAATAGGTTTCTTCCTCTTCATCTACTTCCCAACCCTCTATTTAATGACTTCATATTCTTGGAATGTTTGAGGGTTGTTACTAATGCATAAAAACTGGGTATGAAAAGATATGATCAAGTGTTACTTGCCTTGCTGACGATCCGTGAATCCTAGAGACTCGTAGTAACACGCTTCGCACTCCGGGAATTCTATCGCCAGCAAACAACGCATACATAAGCATACAACAAAGATGCACAAACGAAACTTCAACTAAAAAGGTTGACCGGAGAGTTCAACTTAAGAACTCCGGTTTGCAAAAAGAATCAAACCAAACGGAACAACGAAACTCAAAACGGCGAGAGAAACAAGGTCTGTTTACTAATATGAACTACAGTCAAATTTTACAAAGTCAAAAACTGGTTTAAGTTGGCTATTCGGAAAAGGGGTTTCGATACGAAACTCCAGGCGCTTGAATCGCCTGATTCCGATAAACGAGCGAAATGATAAACTGGTTTGAAAATTGGATCTGAAATCGCGATCAGAATAACCACGGAATAATTGAATAAAAGAAAAACGACGAACTGCGAAACGAACGAACGTTCGTTAACAGAACTCAAACAGTGAACGCGTTCGTTTTAAATGAACGGGTGAACGGACGTTCGTTAAATAAATAAACCGACGAAAAAATAAACTGATCTCTAAAAAAATGATCTAGGGTTTTATATAAAAAACCGAAGGGTTTTCTAAAAAAACGTAATAAACCGGCGGTGGCGGGGTCGGGTACCTCCGAGGGCGCTGGTCGCGAGCGGGCTCCCTGGTCCCGTGGAGGGGCGGGTCGGCGAGGGGCGGCGGTAACGGCGAAGGCGGCGGCGACGACGCTGGGAGAGGCGGCGACGGCGCTGGGCTCGGGCCTGGCCCGGGCGGCTCGTAAGCCGGGGCGGGTGGTGGTGGCGGTGGTGGTGGCGGCGGGCGGCATATATAGGGGCGGGCGGGCGGTGGCTTGGGAAGGCGCCGGGGTGGAGTCCAGCTCGGACTGCGCCCTCGGCGTCCGCATCAACGGCCTTGTGAGGAGGGAGGCGGCGGCGCTCGTGGGCCGGCCTGGCTCGGCTGGGTGTTTGGCCCAGTTGGGCGCGGGTTCGTTTCATTTTTTTAATCATTTCACCGAAAGAAAAAAAATACTAGAAAAATAAATAAAAATCTAAAATTTCCAAAACAAGTTTTCTCCGTCTAAATAAAATATTTAGAACTAGATGAACTTTTCTTGGCCCCTAAAATGCAACTTTTTAAAGCGTGCAAATTTTTCTAGGGCAATTAAAATTCCAAATAAAATCAAATAAAAACCAAATAATGATTTTAACATTTTTCCTCCGTTATTTCAATTATTTTGGAGAAGTCATATTATCTCCCCTCATTTATTTATTTTGAATTGAAATAATTTTCCGGAGAGAAACATAATTAAAATCCAATATCCTCGTCTTTCATTATTTGAAAAAAATTCAAATATGAAAATTGAAAAATCCCCAACTCTCTCCGAGGGTCCTTGAGTTGCTTAGGATTTTTGAGGATGGTAAACGAGAATGCAAATGAAATATGATATGCAAGAATGACCTATGTATAACATGCCAAATTGAAAATTTGGGATGTTACAGCCTCCCTCCGTTTCCCCATTCATACTCCGTGGGCGCGAAAACGCCCTCTCCACCAGCCGCGAAACCCCAGCCTCCTCCGTCCTCCACCCCATACCGGCCAATCCACCGCCGCCCTCCTCCATCACGCCGGAGCCGGTACCCCGACGTCTTAGTCCAACACAACCGCAACCGCAACACCCTCAAGGACTTAGCATCTGAAGCCGAGGCAGAGCTGCCTCCACGACGCCGACGCCGACGTGCGCCGTACCAGAACCACTCCGACCACGCCGTCCTGCGCCTCACTGTTGCGGCTCCACTGTCGCAACTGTCCACCGCACCGGAGCTGTTCCCGCTACGCTGTCGTTCGCCGCCTCGGATCTGCTTCCCCGCCGCCGACAGACGGCCACCGCACCACACTCAACAACTTGGCCATGGGTTCGTCCAAGGCTGCACCGTCCTCCGCAACTTCTGGTTTCCGGCGAACAACAAGATCGTCGGAAAAACAGAAGGAGGACACAAAGATCGCCGGCATAAAGAGGTACTCCTCTTCCCTTATTCGTGCAAATCTTACGTCTCCGCTCACACCGTATTCATCCCATGAAAGAAACTAGTTGAGCGCTTCTTACTGCATCCTCTTCGTGATACTAAATGCACAAGGTTTCCTCCCTTTTACTATTTCACCTTTGCTAGTGGTCAGTAGCCCGCCTGGATTTCAATTCAGGGTCAGTCGAACCGCAACTAAAAGAAGCAGCACCCGCTTAGGCACGCGGAGCACCTAGTCCGCCTGTTCCCCGGGGAAGTGGCGCATCGGTGTCTATGATAGGGGTGTGGGGCACAGGAGCTGCTTGCGCCCGATCTGGAGGTCGGCGGGGCTTGAATGGATGGCCGGGGGGTGGTGCCAAGCATGGTGGTGCGGTGAGGTCGAGGGGAGGGTGCAGGCAGGGGAGGAATACTGGGCCGGTGGTCGCTGGCGTTTCGAGGAAGATCGTCAACACTGACTGGCTGGAGGTAGATGAAGGCGATTTGCCCGTTCTTTGTACATCGGACGATGCAGAAAAAATGGACTGGCCTATTTGCTTTTAGTCGACTGTTATTTTCATAGAATCCTGTAGTAATTGAGTGTGACATGCATGTTGTAGAGCTATCATATGTCTCCCGTCATTTATTTCTCACCGACCTGCTATCTGCTACCTTTACACTGTATTAATTGTGCACACACTTCACCCGTACTCACACTATTGTTTTTTTATGCATGGGTATTTCAGATTTTGACGCAGTGTTGATGAATGCAGAAAAGAAAAGATGTAAGTCGCTCCAAAGGTAATTGAAGATAAGCACTAAGCGTTTCAGCTCTAATGGGTACAGTGTCGTGATTGGAGGCGATGGCGTAGCTCTGCAGTTGATGATCTCAATTGCCACACACAACCATCCCAGGTGCTTGCTTTAACTTCGTGCTGTCAAATGTGGTTGCATGTTGCATATGGTGTCTAGCTTGTATTGCTTCCAATTTAGTTAAATTGTGTCTGCTTACTTTACACATTATACCTTTGATAATGACATGCCTTCCTATTTTTGATACATACTACATATGTCTATTAACCATGTTCGTACATCAAACTAATGCTCTTTTGTATCCCTCGTCAATCGCTTATGATGAGACAGTCACCCGGGTGGGTTACTGTGAGACGCCCTACTCGTTTAAAGAGTGCAGTGTCATCCTCCCCACATGATCCTCAACAAACAGCATGAAGATAGTCAATGTAGCTCTCTAGTTGATCACCGCAATTCCCCCACACCACCATCGCAGGTGCTTGCTCTTACTTGGTAGTGTGATATGTGGTTGCATATTGCATATGGTGTCTACCTTGTAATGCTTCTAATTAGGGTAAATTGCATCTGCTTAGTTAACACATTATACCTGTGAATATGACATGCCTTCCTGTTTTTGGTACATACTACATCTTTCTATTAACCATGTTCTTAAATCAAACTACTTTTCTTGTGTATCCCTCATCAATGCTCCTAATTTGTTAAATTGCATCTCCTTAGCTTACACATTATACATGTGAATATGACATGCCTTCCTGTTTTTGGTACATACTACATCTGCCTATCACACCATGTTCTTACATCAAACTACTGTTCTTGTGTATCCTGCGTCTATCGCTTATGATGAGACAGTCACGCGCGTGGGTTAATATGAGACACAATACTCTTATAAAGAATGCAATTTCATCCTCTCCGCATGATTCTCAAGAAACAGCAAGCCAAAATGAAGATATTGAACGTTGCTCTGTACTTGAAGACAGCACTTCCCCTACACCACCATCACAGGTGCTTGCTCCAACTTCGCAGTGTGATATGTGGTTGCGTGTTGCATACGGTGTCTAGCTTGTAATGCTTCTAATTAGGGTAAATTGCATCTGCTTAGTTTACACACTATACCTGTGAATATGGCATGCCTTCCTATTTTTGGTACACACTACATCTATGTGTTAACCTTGTTCTTACATGAAACTACCTCTCTTCTGTATCCTGCATCAATCACTTACAATGAGTCACCTTTATTCGTTGCATATTGCATATTATTTCTAGCCTTTGTTGCCATGTATTGCTTCTAATTTGGTCAAATACATTTGTTAGGGCACCCTTTTAATTTGGCGAGAGTGATATTGGTTTCATCTTTCATATGGTTTCTAGCTTGCATCGATTCTAACAAGTTCAAGCACCTTGTGCTTAGTTTACACTTTATACATCATACATGTCAATATGTCACGCCGTCCTGTTTTTCATATATATTCCATCCTCCTACCATGCGGCTGCCTTACATGAAAATAGTGTTCACCAGTATCATGCATCAATAAGTTCTGAAGCGCAAATTGTATTCCTTTTTCTTGTGGGTTTGACTTGACAAGGCAAAATCAAGAAAGAGGAAGGAAAAGAGTAAGGAAAGGCGATGATGGTGGTCCTCTGCTGACAACGTAAGCAGAGCATCTATACCGATTCTCCTTGTACTGATAGTCCATTACAAGGTCCAAGTCTCCGCTCCCCTACTCCACCA
Organism: Aegilops bicornis; assembly: GCA_021605145.1. Classification (NCBI taxonomy): domain Eukaryota; kingdom Viridiplantae; phylum Streptophyta; class Magnoliopsida; order Poales; family Poaceae; genus Aegilops; species Aegilops bicornis. Next base: position 770,038,717 of record CM038675.1, read on the forward strand.
TCCAAGGTGCTTGCTCTAACTTAGCAGTGTGATATCTGGTTGCATGTTGCATATGGTGTCTAGCTCGAATTGCTCCTAATTAGTGTAAACTGCATCTGCTTAGCTTACACATGATACATGCGAATATGACACGCTTTCCTATTTTTGGTACATTCTATATCTGTCTAACACACCATGTTCTTACATGAAACTACTCTTCTTGTGTATACTGCATCAGTCACTTATGATTGGAAACCTTTAAGTTGGCAGTGTGATATTGGTTTGCGTCTTGAATATGATTTCTAGCATGTATTGCTTCTAGTTTGATGAATGCCACCTATGACCAGACAGTTTTAACTTGGCAGAGTGACATTGATTGCACCTTCCATATGGTGTCTTGCAGTGTTTCTAATTTGTTGAAGTGCCTTCTGCTTAGTTACCACATCATAGGTGTGAATATGTCAAGCCGTCCATTTTTTCGTACATATTCCATCCTCGTATCATGACTTTGCCTTTCATCAGAGTAGTGTTCGTCAGTATCATGCATGAATGAGTTCTGAAGAGCAAATGATATTCCTTTTTCTTGTCGGTATGACCACTCTCGTATCATGACTTTGCCTTTCATCAGAGTAGTGTTCGTCAGTATCATGCATGAATGAGTTCTGAAGAGCAAATGATATTCCTTTTTCTTGTCGGTATGACCACACAATGCAAAATCAATAAAGCTGAAGGAAATTGGCAAGGCATTGGATGATGGTGGTCCTTCCGAGCAACTGAAACGGAGGTTCTCTACAGATTCTACTCCGCCATCCTCCCAAAAAGATTCGCAAGACAACGCAAGGCTAGGCAGTCCAACGTGGCTGTGTAGATGATGAGCACATCTCCCTACTCCACCATCACAGTGCTTGCTCTAACTTGGCACTATTATATGTGGTTGCATGTTGCGTATGATGTCTAGCTTGTATTGCTTCTAACTTTGTTGAATTGTATCTTCTTACTTTACACATAATGCCTGTGAATATGACATGTGTTCCTGTTTCTACATCAGACTACTATTCTTGCATATCCCGCATCAGTCACTTATGATAAGGCACCTTTAAGTCGCCACTGTGATATTGGTTGTGTCTTGCATATGATTTCTAGCATATGCTGCTTCTAATTTGTTGAAACGCCATACAGTTTGAACTTGGCAGTGATATTGGTTGCATCTTTCATATGGTGTCTAGCTTGCGGTGCTTCTAATTTGTTGAAATGCCTTACAGCTTAGTTACCACATCATAGGTGTGAATATGTCACACCATCCTGTTTTTAATACATATTCCATCCTCGCATCATGTGTTTGCCTTTCATCCGAGTAGTGTTCGTCAGTATCATGCATGAATGAGTTCTGAAGAGCGAATTTTATTCCTTTTTCTTATCGGTTTGACTTCACAATGCAAAATCATTACAGCTGAAGGAAATTAGTCCAGCAGTGGATGATGGTGGTCCTGAACAACTCAAACAGGGGTCTCTCTGATTCTACTCTGCCATCCTCCCAACAAGATTTGCAAGACAACACAAGGCTGGACAGTCAACGTAGTTGTGTAGATGATGAGCACATCTCCCTACTCCACCATCACGGTGCTTGCTCTAACTTGACACTATTATATGTGGTTGCATGTTGCGTATGATGTCTAGCTTGTATTGCTTCTAACTTGAATTGCATCTGCTTACTTTACACATAATGCCTATGAATATGACACGTGTTCCTGTTTCTAGAACATACGTGTACATGATGAGCACATCTCCCCTACTCCACCATCACAGGTGCTTGCTCTTACTTGGAACTGTTATACGTGGTTGCGTTTTTCGTATGATGTCTACATTGTATTGCTTCTGATTATGTAGAATTGCATCTGCGTAGCTTACAACTTATACCTACAACGATCACTTACCCATAAGACACATTTAACTTGGGACTGTGATGTAGGTTGCATCTTGCATTGTCTTCTAGCTTGTACTGCTTCTAATTTCTTGAAATGGCACTTACGACGAGACGCTTTTTACACGATAGAGTGATATTGGTTGCATGTTCATATGGTGCCTAGCTTTCATTTCTTCTAATTTTGTTGAAATGCCTTCCGCTTACTGTTTTTTCATACATATTCCATCCTCCTATCGTACGTGTGAATATGAAACGCTGTCTTTTTTTGTATATATTCCATCCTTCTATGTTGTGCTTGCCTTACATCAAAGTAGTGTTCGTCTGTCTCATGCATCAACCAGTTATGCAGAGCTAATTTTATTCATCTTCTTGTGGTTTTGACTTCATAAGGCAATATCAGAAAATAGGAAGGAAAAGAGTAAGTTAGGGGATGTTGGTGGTACTCCTTTTGACGCATAAACATAGACTCAATAGATTTGCCACTGCTACTGCTAATGAAGTTGAAGTCCCAAGTCTACATGATGAGTTTATCTCCCGCACTCCACCATCGCAGGTGCTTGCTCTAAGTTGACAGTGTGATCATTGGTTTCATGTTGCATATGTTGTCTAGCCTGTATTTCTTCTATTTTGATTAAATTGCACCTGCTGAGTTTATACGGTATACATGTGCATATGACATGGCTTTCTATGTCTAGAATACACTGCATCTATCTATCATACCATGTTCTTACATCAAAGTACTGCTGTTGTGTATCCCGCATTAGTAACTCATGATTGGACGCTTTTAACATGGCAGCTTGATAGTGGTTGCATCTTGCATTGATTTCTACGTTGTACTGCTTCTAATTTTTCGAATTGCCACTTATGACAAGACATTTTTAACTTGGCAGAGTAATATTGGTTGCATCTTTCATATGGTATCTAGCTTGCATTACTTCTATTTTCTTGAAAATCCTTCGCTTAGTTTGCACATCATAGCTGTGAATATGTCATGTAAATCTGTTTTTCTTACTTATTCCATCCTCATACGGTTGTCTTACATCAAAGTATTGCTTGTCTGTATCATGCATCAATGACTTCTGAAGAGTGATTTTATTCTTTTGTGTTGTGGGTACAGCTTGACATGGCAAAGTCAAAAAAGAGCAAGGAAAATAATATATAGGGAGTGTTGTTACTCGTCGGGTGAAACGGAAAAGGTTCTGCCATGGAGATTCTGCTGGTACTTATAGTGCAATAGAAGGTCCAAGTCCACCGGCTAAATCTACAAACACAGTATCACCTGCTCCACCAGCTGCAGCATCCGCTTCAACTGTACCAAAGATCTCAACGATTACTCATTCGTTTGCTCGAACTGGCGGTTCCCAAGCTGCCTTCACACCTAACACTACTTCCAAAGCACTGTTGACACAACAGGACTTGGTAAGATCAGATGAACCTCATGAGCATCAACACCAAGACGGTACCTGACCGAGTCAAGTTGCAGTTGCATGCTCCTTTATATGTACTCTCACGGTTTGATGTACACTAACACTTTCCATATTCGTTGTTGAACTAGCACCACGGCGCAAGCGGAAACAGACATCAGGGATAATGCTTGATAGATTAACAAAATCTAAAGGAGGAAGAATGGAGATCCATTTTGAGGCAGGATTAAAAAGGCCACGTGATGCTACAGAGTCAGCCAAATTAGTATCAGAGGCAGCCGTTGCCGTTAGGTGTCATGCGCGTATCCTCCCAATGTGGATCCAGTACAGGAATGAGAAAGACAATACACAGTTTAACACCTTCCTTGACCATTTATCCGTAAGTAATGTTATTCATCGCAATTAATAATATTGTCTTGCTCTGTCCCATACTTTCTAGCTTCCTCCTAATAAGACTCACATTCTTTTTTCAACAGATGAGGTTCAAGTTGGATCCGAAAGATGATGCAACTAAACAAGCATGCAGTCATGTTTTCCAGTCTGCTCTGCGACAGTATCGGTACCACCTTAGAAAATCTCACCTTGAAGGCAAGGCTAACAATGAAATCGCCCAAACATCTCAAGTGGAATATATTACAGATGAAGACTAGATAGCCCTCGTTAAACACTGGTCTGATCCAAAGTATCAGGTAGGCTATATGTATTTGATCAGACCACATATTGAACTTGTATTTATGTATGTGCCTTACAAGTGTATCTTCTTCTAGGCTAACTGTTTGAAGAACAAAACCAACCGTTCTAAAGTGAAATTCCAACAGACAACATGATCTCGTAGCTATATTGCACACTGCAAGGCTTATGTAAATTGCTGCTACTTCCTTCTTTTGTTTGTGCCATATTATCGTATCTATATTGACTTGTTCCAAATACAGAGGAAAGCCCGTGCGGACCAAAAAGAACCTGAACCGAATGCTGTGCAATCTTCAAGGATTGCCACACCAGCAAGATGAAGGGCATGAGCACACCAGTTCAAGCCGTTGTTGTAAGTCCTTACTCCTCCTGCCTTGAACTGATTGGTACTGTGATGTGTTCATTTAACTACTTGGTTTGCAGCCAATGTCAGTTACTTTGTTCACTTTTATACACAATTGTCTTAACGTATCATTTCACCTTACATGGTTTAAAAGAGATGAAGGATATTTTTTTGGTCTTGATCTGTAATCTAGTTGTTATGTTCACGTGCACACAATGATAAAATAGCATGTTTGTTTTATATCTGTTTGCCCATGATATGAATGATGTCATACTATGTTCATCCTACTTTAAACCATGTCTCTTTATCCTTAGATGTTAATGAATGTGAGGAAATAGACAATACAGTAGGCATGCTACATGGACAGATGTTCCGGAAGTGATATTATTATGTAGTTGGCACTACAATACATGCTAATGTATTACAGTAGTTCACCAAAAGAAGTTATGTATAAACGTTTAACCTACTTTGTTTGTTTTTTTCTCATTAGTAACTTATCCGGTACACTAATCTACAAGTTCAAACTTTCAGGAAGCTATGGAACAAATGATTGAACAGCCACAACCACGTGAAGGTGACGAGGCTACTACAGGAACAATGTCACCTCTTGCTGTAGTGCGTCAGTATCTCTCCACTAACAGTGCAAAAAGCACCTTCCTACGTAATTCTGGGTTGGTTGTCAAGGTAACCTCGTCCAAATCGCCCTCTTGAATGAAATCTTCCTGCTAGATGAGTGATATATCTGTGCTCCAGACACAAGTCCAATCCCTAATGGACGTTGTTTCGGAAACAAGAATAGTGGTTGAGAAATGTCGTCAAGATATGAATGGTTTTGAAACCAGACTATCAGACATTTGCTTCATTGTTGAAGAGAAATGGCGGAAAAGTTGGAGATCGTGCTGCTCCATCAGATTCTACAGCCTGAAACATCAGCACTCAGGTCAAATGATCTATGCTTCTATACATCTGATGGTGCTTTTATCTGGAAGGACTGTAAACTTTATACCAACATGCCTTTTGTTGTATGATTGGAATTTATTTTGTTGTGATACAACATTTATGATGCTACCACAGGCTGCAGTAATTACGACGCTATTTTTGCATAGTGTAGGTTTATCTTAGTATAATGTATTCGGTCGAAAGCTTCGTAGGAGCCCAACATGCCAACATTCGTCGGGCCCATTCCAATTGGGCTAAAAATGATTACGGGCCAAAATTGGCATGTAGCCCACTAAAAATATTTGGGCTTAAATTAGCATAAGCTTTCAAAAAAAATTGGTAGGCCTGTGCCCATAGTGGGCCTTTAACAGGCCTAAACATAATTTGGGCCCTCAGTAAAAATAGGTCATTTACAGGTGTAAATATCTCGAGCCCATAAAAAACATGGGCCTTTAATAGACCGAAAGTGAGATTGGGCCCTCATTGTGCCAAATAAACCACTGGACTTAGCAGGCCGAAATGGTGGCCCATTTACGATGCGGATATTTGACAGGCCGAAATTCGGACGGGTCAGAATGCGCCGACCTAATACACGGGCCTTTAACAGGCCGGAACTTCGGTCGGGCTAGATTATCGTCATTTTATATGGGCCGTTAATGGGCCCGATATGACGTTGGGCCACATATGGCCCATGGTTTACGTCCGGCGTTAACAGGCCAAAAGTGGCTCAAATCTTTAGTGGGCCTCTAACAGGCCGAATGACAGACATGGCCGAATATGACCCAGATCCTTCACGGTCGTTTATGGGTCGAAAGTTTTGATGGCCTGTAAATGGGCCCAAATGAAGTCGGACCTTTAACAGGACGGAAATACACCGGGCCGTAATTCGGCCCAATTACTTAGCGGACTGTTAACGGGCCAGAAGTGACCATGGGCCGCATTGATGACAAGTTTAGACCAGGTCGTTGATGGGCCGATTTGACAGAGAATGTTGGGCCTTTAGCTGGGCCGGCCCATTATGGTCTGCAGAATCTTGTGGGCCTTTAGCTGGGCCGGCCCATTGTGGTCCGCAAAATCTTGTGGGCCTTTAGTCGGGTGACCCATTTTGGTCCGCTAAATTTTGTGGGCCTTTAGCTGGGCCGGCCCGTTATGGTCCGCTAAATCTTATGGGCCTTCGGTTGGGCCAGCCCATTTAAACTTTGTGGGCCACTTTTGGCCCGGTCCAGCTAAAGGCCCACAAGATTCTGCAGACCATAATGGGCCGGCCCAGCTAAAGGCCAATGAGAATTTTACACGTAGAAAATCGGTATTGGTCGTGGTACATTAACGGGTTATCGGATCCAAAATCCGACACGATAGCTTAACGGCGTTCCGTTACGGTGGATGCCACGTGTCGGTCACCCTTGACGAAAGCACTTACGTGACGCGATTTATCGTCATGGAAGTGGACACTTTCGTGATGATAATTTTGGTAATGTCATGGAACACTTCTACGACACCACAGGTATGACTATCTTGATTCTGTCATAAATTTGTCATGGATGTACATGCATGACAAAAAAAACGCGACCTACTGTGACAAACATGTATCATCACGGAAGTGTATTTTTTTGTAGTGTTTCCGTTTGAACGTATGGAATGGGCTGTTATTTTTTTAAATGGGTTGTATTTGTCCTCCATGGGTTTAGAGGCTGACTTGTGGGCCTAGCAAGTTGACGCGTACACAATCAAGAGATGGTTGTACGTGGAGAGGATGACAGCAGTGACCCGCCAAGGTCATGGCAGTACGCAAGCAAGTGCCTACTTATTTCAAGCCAATAAAAAATGGCTCCTCCTAGTGGATTTCTGACATCTGCGTCCCATGCCATTGTCAACGTAGTCAATAAACAAGAGAATTACTGTGGCGGTGACACGAGGGACCCAGCAGCTCGCCCATTTATTTTTGTTTTGGGTTAATTTGATAAATGCCTCCGAGAAATGTCACTGCAATTTCCAAACTTTGAAAATGCCATTTCTAGTGGCATTTTTCGAAGTCTGGAGTGGCGTTTTTCAAAGTTTGCAAACTGCAGTGGCATTTTTCAAAGTTTGCAAAATTGCGATGGCATTTTCAAAGTTTGGAAATTGCAGTGGCATTTTTATGAATCGCCATAATTGGAGTGGCATTTATCTAATTTGTTTTTGAGACGGAAGCAGGTTGTCAACTGGGTTGTGCGGGACACTCTGGCCTGTCTAGACAGCCTTTCCTTTTGTGTTTACCACAGACCAGCCCAGTAGTTTTTTTTTCTTTCTGAAAATGGCTAGCCCAGTGTTTTTGTGATTTGTCAAGTAAGTTGCTTTACCCGGCCTGTTGGGCTGCAAATCTTTCAAGACGAGGAGAGCTTCATTCGGCTGGCCGAGAAAATGATCTATCAGTAATGAGAAATGGGATGTACATTTTTAAAACACATCAAACCGGCAATTAGTTTCAAATATCTTTTTGTCATTTCGAGATTTTAAATTGCATTGATTTTTATGCATGGAAAATTTATTGGATTTTATATTGATATACATTTATTTTTAAAATCAGTCTAAATGTGACTCGAAATTTCGGGATTAAAAACAGTTCAGACCGCACCGACATATGCAAAATTTCGTATAATTATTTAACCGTGGCCACAATATGGGCTGTAATGCTAACAAAAAGAATATGGGCTCCAAAAAAACCCGTAAGATTAGCAAATGGGCTGTAAACTATTTAAAATAATGGCAGATGGGTTGTATCCTATTTTCCACAGATTTGAGGCTTTTCACAGATGGCCTGTATACTGTTGGATATCCAATCAACCGCCGTCGTGCTTCTTCAATCTCTGCTCTTCCTGCTGCAGCCGCTCAAACAAGCGCCGGCGGGACTGCCTGCTCCCTCCTCCCATGACGGGCTGTCTGCCTTGAGCCTCACTTGCCCCACCGTACTCCCATCGCGGGCCTAGCCATCCCTCTACTCACCCACAGTCCCACACCTGCTGTTATTCTCCGGCTGACGGCAGACCCGATAAACCCTCGTACAGTCGTACTCCCCTCCGCATGGGAAACAACTGCCGAGTCTTCCCTGCCTCTGTGTCGTTCCCTTCCTAGGCCTCGCTGTCTTCCACCGCCCTGGTGCTCTCGGCGTGGCGTGGTCAATGTGGTCAAAGACCGCCATGCATTTGAAGTGGACTGTATGTGGAGAGGTGACAATTTGGGTCCTGACCGCACGCAAGGAAATGCCTCCTTATTACGCGCAAAATAATGATTCCTCCACCTGACATCTGGGACCCACCGAAAGGGCCTCTGTATTTTGTGAAAAAAACGTTACCGCCGCTGACAGCTCGGAACCACCAGCTATATCTTCTTAGGAAGTGAAGAAGAATACGCCTGCTTGAGGCACGCAAGGAAGTGCCTCCTTATTATGCCCAAAAAAAGAATACTCCCCATACGATGTCCACTAAGTTGACGGGGCCTACTAAGTTGACGGGGACGAAGGGCTTTGTCAACTTAGTCAATATGCATGATTCTAGCTCGACTGACCGTACGATGTCCATCCAACGGCCGTAGTGCTTCTTCAACCTCTGGTCTTCTTGCTCCAGCCGCCCAAAGCAGCGCCGGTCGTGTCGCTTTGCACACTGCCTCCGTGGCCGGCTGTCTTTGCCCATGAGGAGGCCTCACCGCCTCCATACTACTCCCACCGCTGGCCAGGCCATCCCTCCACTCCACTCACCCACACCATTGTTATTCTGCGGCGGCAGTATGTGACCGAACAGTGAACCCTTGTACTCCTCTCCACGTGGGCATCCTTTGCCGCGTCTTCCCGGCTCGCGTCGTCCCCTTCCTAGGCCTCGCCGTCGTCCACCGCCGTGGTGCTCTCGGCGCGGCGTGGTCAATGTGGTCAACGACCGAATTCCATCAGAAGAATACTATACGTGAAGAGGCTGACAGCTGGGTCCACGGCAGTCGCAAGGAAGTGCCTCCTTGTTACACGGAAAATAATTATTCCTCCACCTGACAGCAGGGACCCACCAGACGGGCCACCGGTATTTCGTGAAAAAAATGTTTGCCCCTGACTGCTGGGACCCACCCGGCGGGGCACCGTATTTCATGAAAAAAAATGTTCCCCCTGATGTCAGCTCGGACCCACTGGAAGTGCATCCTTATTACGCACAAAAAAATGAATACCCCCCTGCTAGCTGGGACCCACCTTTGTGGGAGGCTAACTTGTGGGCCTACTAAGTTGACGGGGACGGAGGGCTTTGTTAACTTAGTCAATATAAACGATTCTAGCTCCAGTGACCGTACGATGTCCATCCAACGGCCGTAGTGCTTCTTCAACCTCTGGTATTCTTGCTCCAACCGCCCAAAGCAGCGCCGGTCGTGCCGCATGCTCCTGCTTCCCGTGGCGGATGTCTTTGCCGCGGAGGCCTCACCGCCCCTACTATTCCCACCGCTGGCCAGGCCCTGCGGCGACGGCAGCCTCACACCGCAGCCGAACCAGTGAACCCTCGTACTCCTCTCCGCGCGGGCTTCCACTGCCACGTCTTCCCTGGCTCCCCGTTGTCCCCTTCCTAGGCCTCGCCGTCGTCCACCGCCCTGGTGCTCTTGGAGCGGCGTGGTCAATGTGGTCAAGGAACGACTTCCATCGGACGTGGACTGTATGTGGAGAGGCTGACAGCTGGGTCCATGGCCGCAGCAAGGAAGTGCCTCCTTATTACGCTGAAAATAATTATTCATCCACCTGACAGCGGGGACCCACTGGACGGGCCACTGTATTTCGCAAAAAAAACATTTCCCCCCGACTGCTGGGACCCACTAGTTGCACCTTCGCACACAAGGAAGTGCGTCCGGGCAAAAAAATGATTCGCCCCCCTGACTGCTGGGACCCACCAGCTACATCTTCGCAGGCAAGGAAGTGCGTCCGGGCAAAAAAACGATTCGCCCCCCTGACTACTGGGACCCACCAGCTACATCTTCGCATGCAAGGAAGTGCGTCTCGGCAAAAAAACATAACGATTCGCCCCCCTGACTGCTGGGACCCACCAGCTACATCTTCGCAGGCAAGGAAGTGCCTGACAGTCGGGACCCACCTGGTCGAAGCGTACGTAGCGGTGTCGTGCAGTCGTGACGATATGCGTACATCTTGGTCGATGTAGAGGCGTGCATGTGTCGTAGTAGAGGCGTGCGTGTCGATGTAGAGGCACGCACGTAGCATGTACACGCACGCATACGTGGCGAGGGTGCAAGAAAGAAAATCTGACCCGCGTCACGCATCTGAGCAGGGTTTCGAACGCCTACTCGCGCATACGTACATGGCTGGGTCGGAACGGAGAAACAGCGTCATCGTCGTGTTCATGGGGAGCCAACTGGCTGGGTCAGAACGGAATGTGTGGTCGTGTTCATCGGGAGGGCTTGGACGGAACAGGCGATGGAAAACGAGGCCTGGCGTACCGCACAACGGATGAAACGGACCTCCTATGTTCGGAAAAGGGTCATGTTGATCGGGAGGGGTGTGGCATACCGCAAAACGGAGGAAACGACCTCCTACGGTCGAAACGGGGGTCCTGTTGATCGGGAGGGGTGTGGCGTACCGCAAAACGGAGGAAACGGACCTCCTACGATCGAAGCAGGGGTCCTGTTGAACGGGAGGGGTGTGGCGTACCGCAAAACGGACGGAACGGACTTGTGTTGGAGCGCTACGGTCGAAACGGGGGTCCTGTTCATCGGGAGGGGTGTGGCGTACCGCAAAACGGTACTCCATGGGATACTGTTCATCTCCACCGTCGACCTCCTCCAGCCTCCACGGGCTGCCGTCGACCTCCTCCAGCCTCCACGGGCTCCTGGTCTTCCAGCCTCCTCCACGCGCTACTCCACCGGCTACTGTTCAACCACCCCTCCACGGGCAGCCCTCCACCGTCTACTGTTCTTCCAGACCTCCACACCACGGGTCTGTTCAACCACCCTCCACAGCCACCCCTCCACCGTCTCTGTTCATCCAGCCCTCCACGCCACGGGGTCTGTTCATCTAGAGGCAACGCCACCGCTCACTATTCATCCAACCCCCGCAACACTCACTTTGTTCATCCAATTGATCGACTTGATTAGCAGCAGTAGCAAAGGAATCGCTCCATCGGGTTCGATTAATAGCCATCAATCGATCGCTCGGGTTTAATGCTTAGCGTAACTGCGGTCTGTCGCTTCGGGTTCAGGCTAGAGCCCAACGCCTCGCTTCGGGTTCGATTAGAGCCAACACCTATGCGTGTCGACGAGAAAGCAGCGCATCGCTTTCGACCCCGACCTCCCACCGTAAACGGGAACTCCCCGAAATTTTCCTCCCCCTTGCTTCTACCACGGTTTTTTCCGTCATGGACGACCCAAAGAATGTCATGCAGCTGCGTCTCCGACCCGCCTAGGACGAAAAGCCCATTTTCTGTCATGATTTTTTGTCATAGAAGTAGGAGCCCACCACATCTATGATGATACCGGGTTTTGTCACAATTATCGTCATAGAAGTGTCATATGCATGACAGAAAAAAAAATTGTTCGGCCCAAAATGTCACGGATGTGTCTTTTTTTTGTAGTGCATGTTCCTATAACTATGAGATTATGCAACTCCTGATTACCGGAGGAACACTTTGTGTGCTACCAAACGTCACAATGTAACTGGGTGATTATAAAAGTGCTCTACAGGTGTCTCCGATGGTACTTGTTGACTTGCCATAGATCGAGATTAGAATTTGTCACTCCGATTATCGCAGAGGTATCTCTGGGCCCTCTCGGTAATGCGCATCACTATAAGCCTTCCAAGCAATGTGACTAATGAGCTAGTTGCAGGATGATGTATTAAGGAACGAGTAAAGAGACTTGCCGGTAATGAGATTCAGCTAGGTATTGAGATACCGACGATCGAATCTCGGGCAAGTAACATATCAATGACAAAGGGAACAACGTATGTTGTTATGCGGTTTGACTGATAAAGATCAAACTCATAATACCGATCGTCATAGAACTTTAAGCGTGCGGACCCTACGGGTTCGAGAACTATGTAGACATGATCGAGACACGTCTCCGGTCAATAACCAATAGCGGAACCTGGATGCTCATATTGGTTCCTACATATTCTACTATGTTTTGATGTACCGAAGATAGTTTGGAGTCCCGGATATGATCACGGACATGACGAGGAGTCTCGAAATGGTCGAGACATAAAGATTGATATATTGGAAGCCTATATTTGGACGTCGGAAGAGTTCCGGGTGAAATCGGGATTTTACTGGAGTGCCGGAGGGGTTACCGGAACCCCCCGGGGGTTAATGGTCCTAGTAGGGCCCTAGTGGAGAGAGAAAGGGGCCAGCCAGGGCAGTCTGCACGCCCCCTCCCCCTCTGGTCCGAATTGTACTAGGAAGGGGGGCGGCACCCCCCTTTCCTTTTCCTTCTCCCCCTTCCTTTCCCCCTCCTAGTAGGAGTAGGAAAGAGGGGAGTCCTACTACTAGTAGGAGTAGGAAAGAGGGGAGTCCTACTCCTACTAGGAGGAGGACTCCTCCTCCTGGCGCGCCCTACAGAGGCCGGCCGGCCTCCCCCTTGCTCCTTTATATACGGGGGCAGGGGGCACCCTAGGACACACAAGTTGATCATTCATCTCTCCCAGCCGTGTGCGGTGCCCCCCTCCACCATAATCCACCTCGGTCATATCGTAGCGGTGCTTAGGCGAAGCCCTGCGAGGGAAGCTTCATCAACATCGTCACCACGCCGTCATGCTGACGAAACTCTCCCTCGATCTCTACTGGTGAGTTTGTGGGACGTCACCGAGCTGAATGTGTGCTGAACGCGGAGGTGCCGTACGTTCGGTACTGAGGATCGGTCAATCGTGAAGACGTGCGACTACATCAACCGCGTTGTCATAATGCTTCCGCTTAACGGTCTACGCGGGTACGTGGATGACACTCTCCCCTCTCGTTGCTATGCATCACCGTGATCTTGCGTGTGCGTAGGAAATTTTTTGAAATTACGTTCCCCAACAGTGGCATCCGAGCCAGGTTTGTGCGTAGATGTTATATGCACGAGTAGAACACAAGTGAGTTGTGGGCGACACAAATCATACTTCTTACCAGCATGTCATACTTTTGTTCGGCGGTATTGTTGGATGAAGTGGCCCGGACCGAAATTACGCGTACGCTTACGCGAGACTGATTCTACCGACGTGCTTTTGCACACACGTGGCTGGTGGGTGTCAGTTTCTCCAACTTTAGTTGAACCGAGTGTGGCTACGCCTGGTCCTTCAGAAGGTTAAACAACACTAACTTGACGAACTATCGTTGTGGTTTTGATGCGTAGGTAAGAACGGTTCTTGCTCAGCCCGTAGCAGCCACGTAAAACTTGCAACAACAAAGTAGAGGACGTCTAACTTGTTTTTGCAGGGCATGTTTTAATGTGATATGGTCAAGACATGATGCTATATTTTATTGTATGATATGATCATGTTTTGTAACGGAGTTATCGGCAACTGGCAGGAGCCATATGGTTGTCGCTTTATTGTATGCAATGCAATGCATACATAATTGCTTTACTTTATCACTAAGCGGTAGCGATAGTCGTAGAAAGCAATAGTTGGCGAGGCGACAATGATGCTACGATGGAGATCAAGGTGTCGCGCGGTGACAATGGTGATCATGATGATGCCTTGGAGATGGAGATCAAAGGCACAAGATGATGATGGCCATATCATATCACTTATATTGATTGCATGTGATGTTTATCCTTTATGCATCTTATTCTGCTTTGGTTGACGGTAGCATTATAAGATGATCTCTCACTAAATTTCAAGGTATAAGTGTTCTCCCTAAGTATGCACAATTGCGAAAGTTCGTCATGCCGAGACACCACGTGATGATCGGGTGTGATAAGCTCTACATTCAAATACAAAGGGTGTAAGCCAGTTTTGCACGCGCAGAATAATTGGGTTAAACTTGACGAGCCTAGCATATGCAGATATGGCCCCAGAACACTAGAGACCGAAAGGTCGAACGTGAATCATATAGTAGATATGATCAACATAGTGATGTTCACCATTGAAAACTACTCCATCTCACGTGATGATCGGACATGGTTTAGTTGATTTGGATCACGTGATCATTTAGATGACGCAAGGGATGTCTATCTAAGTGGGAGTTCTTAAGTAATATGATTAATTGAACTTTAATTTATCATGAACTTAGTACCTGATAGTATTTTGCTTGTCTATGTTGTTGTAGATAGATAGCCCGTGCTGTTGTTCCATTGAATTTTAATGTGTTCCTTGAGAAAGACAAGTTGAAAGATGATGGTAGCAATTACACGGACTGGGTCTGTAACTTGAGGATTATCCTCGTTGCTGCAAAGAAGAATTACATCCTGGAAGCACCGCTAGGTGTACCACCTGTGTCGGCAATTGCAGACATTGTGAATGCCTGGCAGTCGCATGTTGATGACTACTCGATAGTTCAGTGTGCCAGGCTTTACGGCTTAGAACCGGGACTTCAACGACGTTTTGAACGTCATGGAGCATATGAGATGTTCCAGGAGTTGAAGTTAATATTTCAAGAAAATGCCCGGGTTGAGAGATATGAAGTCTCCAATAAGTTCTACAGCTGAAAAATGTAGGAGAATAGTTCTGTCAGTGAACATATACTCAGAATGTCTGGGTACTGCAATCACTTGATTCAACTGGGAGTTAATCTTCCGGATGATAGTTTCATTGACAGAATTCTTCAATCACTGCTACCAAGCTACAAGAGCTTTGTGATGAACTATAGTATGCAAGGGATGGATAAGACAATTCCCGAGCTCTTCGCAATGCTAAAAGCTGCGGAGGTAGAAATCAAGAAGGAGCATCAGGTGTTGATGGTCAACAAGACCACCAGTATCAAGAAAAGGGGTAAAGGGAAGAAGAAGGGGAACTTCAAGAAGAACAGCAAACAAGTTGCTGCTCAGAGAAGAAACCTAAGTCTGGACCTAAGCCTGAGACTGAGTGCTTCTACTGCAAACAGACTAGTCACTGGAAGCGGAACTGCCCCAAGTATTTGGCGGATAAGAAGGATGGCAAGGTAAACAAAGGTATATGTGATATACATGTTATTGATGTGTACCTTACTAATGCTTGCAGTAGCACCTGCGTATTTGATACTGGTTCGGTTGCTAATATTTGCAACTCGAAACAGGGACTAGGGATTAAGCAAAGGATAAAGACGAGGTGACGATGCGTGTGGGAAATGGTTCCAAAGTTGATGTGATCGCGGTTGGCATGTTACCTCTACATCTACCTTCGGGATTAGTTTTAGACCTGAATAATTGTTATTTGGTGCCAGCATTAAGCATGAACATTATATCTGGATCTTGTTTGATGTGAAACGGTTATTCATTTAAATCAGAGAATAATGGTTGTTCTATTTATATGAGTAATATCTGTTATGGTCATGCACCCTTGAAGAGTGGTCTATTTTTATTAAATCTCGATAGTAGTGATACACATATTCATAATATTGAAGCCAAAAGATGCAGAGTTGATAATGATAGTGCAACTTATTTGTGGCACTGCCGTTTAGGTCATATTGGTGTAAAGCGCATGAAGAAGCTCCATACTATTGGACTTTTGGAATCACTTGATTATGAATCACTTGGTACTTGCGGACCATGCCTCATGGGCAAGATGACTAAAACGCCGTTCTCCAGAACAATGGAGCGAGCAACAGATTTGTTAGAGATCATGCATACTGATGTATGTGGTCCGATGAATATTAAGGCTCGCGGCGGGTATCATTATTTTCTCACCTTCACAGATGATTTGAGCAGATATGGGTATATCTACTTAATGAAACATAAGTCTAAAACATTTAAAAAGTTCAAAGAATTTCAGAGTGAAGTGGAAAATCATCGTAACAAGAAAATAAAGTTTCTACGATCCGATCGTGGAGGAGAATATTTGAGTTACGAGTTTGGTCTACATTTGAAACAATGCGGAATAGTTTAGCATAACTCACGCCACCGGAACACCACAAATGAAATGGTGTGTCCGAACGCCGTAATCGTACTTTACTAGATATGGTGCGATCTATGATGTCTCTTACTAATTTACCGCTATCATTTTTGGGTTATGCTTTAAAGACGGCTGCATTTACGTTAAATAGGGCACCATCGAAATCTGTTGAGACGACGCCTTATGAAGTATGGTTTGGCAAGAAACCAAAGTTGTCATTTCTTAAAGTTTGGGGTTGTGATGCTTATGTGAAAAAGCTTCAACCTGATAAGCTCGAACCCAAATCAGAAAATGTGTCTTCATAGGATACCCAAAGGAAACTGTTGGATACACCTTCTATCACAGATCTGAGGGCAAGACATTTGTTGCTAAGAATGGATCCTTTCTAGAGAAGGAGTTTCTCTCAAAAGAAGTGAGTGGGAGGAAAGTAGAACTTGATGAGGTAATTGTACCTACTCCCTTATTGGAAAGTAGTTCATCACAGAAACCGATTTCTATGACACCTGCACCAATCAGTGAAGAAGCTAATAATATTGATCATGAAACTTCAGATCAAGTTACTAGCAAACCTCGTAGGTCAACCAGAGTAAGATCCACACCAGAGTGGTATGGTAATCCTATTCTGGAGGTCATGTTACTTGACCAAGGCGAACCTACAAACTATGAATAAGTGATGGTGAGCCCAGATTCCGCAAATGGCTTGAGGCCATGAAATCTAAGATGGGATCCATGTATGAGAACAAAGTGTGGACTTTGGTTGACTTGCCCAATGATCGGCAAGCCATAGAGAATAAATGGATCTTCAAGAAGAAGACCGACGCCGAGCATCAAGTATCGTCTACAAAGCTCGACTTGTTGCAAAAGGTTTTCGACAAGTTCAAGGAGTTGACTACGATGAGACTTTCTCACCCGTAGCGATGCTTAAGTCTGTCTGAATCATGTTAGCTATTGCCGCATTTTATGATTACGAAATTTGGCAAATGGATGTCAAAACTGCATTCCTGAATGGATTTTTGGAAGAAGAGTTGTATATGATGCAACCGGAAGGTTTTGTCGATCCAAAGGGAGCTAACAAAGTGTGCAAGCTCCATGATCTATTCATGGACTGGTGCAAGCCTCTCGGAGTTGGAATAAATGTTTTGATAGTGTGATCAAAGCATATGGTTTTATACAGACTTTTGGAGAAGCCTGTATTTACAAGAAAGTATTTGGGAGCTCTGTAGCATTTCTAATATTATATGTGGATGACATGTTGCTAATTGGAAATGATATAGAATTTCTGGATAGCATAAAAGGATACTTGAATAAGAGTTTTTCAATGAAAGACCTCGGTGAAGCTGCTTACATATTGGGCATCAAGATCTATAGAGATAGATCAAGACGCTTAATTGGACTTTCACTAATCACATACCTTGACAAAGTTTTGAAAAAGTTCAAAATGGATCAAGCAAAGAAAGGATTCTTGCCTATGTTACAAGGTGTGAAGTTGAGTCAGACTCAATGCCCGACCACTTCAGAAGATAGAGAGAAAATGAAAAGTGTTCCCTATGCTTTAGCCATAGGCTCAATCATGTATGCAATGTTGTGTACCAACCCTAATGTGTGCCTTGCTATTAGCTAAGCAGGGAGGTACCAAAGTAATCCAGGTATGGATCACAGGACATCGGTCAAGAACATCCTGAAATACCTGAAAAGGACTAAGGATATGTTTCTCGTTTATGGAGGTGACAAAGAGCTCGTCGTAAATGGTTACGTCGACGCAAGTTTTTACACTGATCCGGATGATTCTAAATTGCAAACCGGATACGTGTTTACATTGAACGATGGAGCTGTCAGTTGATGCAGTTCTAAACAAAGTGTCATGGCAGGATCTACGTGTGAAGCAGAGTACATAGCTGCTTCGGAAGCAGCAAATGAATGAGTCTGCATGAAGGAGTTCATATCCGATCTAGGTGTCATACCTAGTGCATCGGGTCCAATGAAAATCTTTCGTGATGATACTGGTGTAATTGCTTTGGCAAAGGAATCCAGATTTCACAAGAGAACCAAGCACATCAAGAGACGCTTCAATTCCATCTATGATCAAGTCCAGGTGGGAGACATAGAGATTTGCAAAATACATACGAATCTGAATGTTGCAGACCCATTGACTAAGCCTCTTCCACGAGCAAAACATGATCAGCACCAAGACTCCATGGGTGTTAGAATCATTACTGTATAATCTAGATTATTGACTCTAGTGCAAGTGGGAGACTGAAGGAAATATGCCCTAGAGGTAATAATAAAGTTATTATTTATTTCCTCATATCATGATAAATATTTATTGTTCATGCTAGAATTGTATTAACCGGAAACATAATACATGTGTGAATACATACACAAACATGGTGTCACTAGTATGCCTCTACTTGACTAGCTCATTAATCAAAGATGGTTGAGTTTCCTAGCCATAGACATGAGTTGGCATTTGATTAATGGGATCACATCATTAGGAGAATGATGTGATTGACTTTACCCATTCCGTTAGCTTACACTTGATCGTTTAGTTTACTGCTATTGCTTTCTTCATGACTTATACATGTTCCTATGACTATGAGATTATGGAACTCCCGATTACCGGAGGAACACTTTGTGTGCTACCAAATGTCACAACGTGAATCGGGTGATTATAAAGGTGCTCTACAGGTGTCTCCGATGGTACTTGTTGAGTTGGCATAGATCGAGACTAGAATTTGTCACTCCGATTGTCGGAGAGGTATCTCTGGGCCCTCTCGGTAATGCACATCACTATAAGCCTTGCAAGCAATGTGACTAATGAGCTAGTTGCAGGATGATGTATTACGGAATGAGTAAAGAGACTTGCCGGTAACGAGATTGAGCTAGGTATTGAGATACTGACGATCGAATCTCGGGCAAGTAACATATCGATGACAAAGGGAATAACGTATGTTGTTATGCGGTTTGACCGATAAAGATCTTCATAGAATATGTAGGAACCAATATGAGCATCGAGGTTCCGCTATTGGTTATTTACTGGAGATGTGTCTCGGTCATGTCTACATAGTTCTCGAACCCGTAGGGTTCGCATGCTTAAAGTTCTATGACGATCGGTATTATGAGTTTATATGTTTTGATATACTGAAGATAGTTCAGAGTTCCGGATATGATCACAGACATGACGAGGAGTCTCGAAATGGTCGAGACATAAAGATTGATATATTGGAAGCCTATATTTGGACGTGGAAGACGTCCGGGTGAAATCGGGATTTTACCGGAGTGCCGGAGGGGTTACCGGAACCCCCCGGGGGTTAATGGGCCTAGTTGGGCCCTAGTGGAGAGAGAGAGGGGCCGCCAGGGTAGGCCGCGCGCCACCTCTCCCTCTGGTCCGAATTGGACTAGGAGGGGGGGCGGTGCCCCCCTTTCCTTCTCCTTTTCCCCCTTCCTTTCCCCCTCCTAGTAGGAGTAGGAAAGAGGGGAGTCCTACTCCTACTAGGAGGACGACTCCTCCTCCTGGCGCGCCCTACAGAGGATGGCCGGCCTCCCCCTTGCTCCTTTATATACAGGGGTAGGGGGCACTGTCGGTGTCAAAACCGGCGGATCTCGGGTAGGGGGTCCCGAACTGTGCGTCTAGGATCGATGGTAACGGGAGACAGGGGACACGATGTTTACCCAGGTTCGGGCCCTCTCTATGGAGGTAATACCCTACTTCCTGCTTGATTGATCTTGATGAATATGAACGCAAGAGTTGATCTACCATGAGATCGTAAAGGCTAAACCCTAGAAGTCTAGCCTATGTGTATATGGTAATGAATGTGTCCTATCCGGACTACGCTCTCCGTTTTATATAGACACCGGAGAGATCTAGGTTTACATGGAGTCGGTTACATAAGAAGGAATCCTCACAGCTGGTCGCCTAGCTTGCCTTCCATGCCAAGGAAAGTCCAATCCGGACACGGATATAGTCTTCGGCCTTCGTATCACAGCCCGTCAGTCCGGCCCAATGAATAGCAGGTTGGACGCCCAAGGACCGCTTAGTCCAGGACTCCCTCAATAGCCCCTGAACCTGGCTTCAATGACGAGGAGTCCGACGTGCAGATTGTCTTCGGCATTGCAAGGCGGGTTTCCCTTTCTCCGAACTCCAGGATAGTCTTCAGATGCGATGATTGTATCCGGACCTGTTACACACACCATACACAACCGCAGAGAGAATATAATATTTGAACAAACCTGATCTGTTGACAGCTTCTTCACAACGCGACATTGTGCATGTCCGGTCATAATTTCGAACCATTTTTCTTCTGCCATCACATGTTTCGCGACGCGGTTGCTATTGGCATGTCCTGTCAAAGCAGAGATCGTGTCCCTTTATTGCGGGATTCTCATCAATGCAGGCATGGGTAACTCAACCGTGTCATTTATACAGCCCTTGGGAATAGGCGAGTTTTAGGACAAGTGGAGAGGCGCTTGACATTCGCAGCCTTTATAAGGGGATGAGGACACTCTCCATTTTCCCACACCCTTCTTCCTCTCTAGTCCTTCCGTCCTCGAGCTCCAGCACCCAAGTTTTAGTTTTTCGTTGTTCGAGGAGGCACTCCAATCATGTCCGGATCCATAGCTGGAGGCAAGTGGATGGCCTCTTCCGTCAAGAAGAAGGACATCACGGGGCTCCGGGAGGCCGGCTATTTAGCCAAAGAGATTGCTCACCGACTCCCTGCGAAAGGGCAGATCGTCCCTACCCCCGAGCCCCATGAGAGGGTTGTGTTTCTCACACATTTCGTCCGCGGGCTGGGATTCCCCCTTCATCCATTTATCAATGGATTGATGTTTTACTATGGATTGGACTTCCACGATCTGGCCCCCAACTTTATACTCAATATCTCAGCATTTATCATTGTGTGCGAGGCCTTTCTCAAGATCTCGCCTCACTTCAAATTTATGGTGAAGACCTTCAATGTGAAACCGAAGGTGGTGAGCGGTCAACAAGCAGAGTGCGGAGGCGCCATGCTAGGCAAAATGCCCAACGTCACCTGGCCCGAAGGCTCCTTCACGGAGACGGTGTAGGGATGGCAGTCGGGGTGGTTTTACATCACCAAGCCACGTGATGCCAATTGGGTAGCAGCCTCCAAATTCCGATCCGGAGTTCTGATGCGGCTTACTTCCTGGCAAGAGAAGGGACTGGCCTGGGGATCCCTGGACGAGATAACTGGGCACCAGACAGGCGTCCAGAACATGATAACCAAGAAGATCAGGCTTGTGAATGTGATCCAGGTCATGCTCATTCGCTGGATCCTTCTGTGTCAATGCCGGACTTGCTATTTGTGGGAGTACGACCCCGCCGAGCACCAGATGCTGTGAGGGCTCTTCGGCACGACGCACGAAGGCATCTGGAAAGCGCTCTTCAAGGCGGGCAAGACGCCCCTGCCCATGACCGAAAATCGCGGGCTTAGCTCAAAGCGCCAGGCCAATTCGGTAAGTCTTTCAATGCTTTCGAGGTATACCCTTCGCCAGCATATTTTGAGGATGGATACTGAGCTCCTCCATCTACTTTACTAGGCCTGGATCGAGGTGGCGGAGCAGATTAGCTGTCCAGCTCCGCTTCCTGAGGAGGAAGAATTCCCACTTCTGAAGAAGATGTTGTTTTTGGCGCCGTATGACGTGCCGGAGAAGACAGCCAAGAAAGCGGCCAAAGGGGCCAAGAAAGGCCCTTGCCAAAAAGGCACTCCGGACATGTCGTCCGAGGATGAGACTTCCTCTTCATCCGATGACGACGACGAAGAAGAAGAAGAAGAAAATGAATCCCACCTGAGGTGGGGAGGAAGAAGAGGATGGCTCCCCCGATCCGGAGGCGAAAGCGCCCAAGAAGGTTAAAGGCTCCCAAACAGATAACTCCGTGTGGGATATTGATAACTGTCTGGAACGACCTCGCCGGGCCAAGCCTCGGGCCGCTTCGTAAGTACCAGAATCCGCAAACATATGGCCTTCCTGTTTTATAGTATTGACATATTGTAAGCTTTGTTACTGCAGTCCGGCACGTGATGGCTCCGCACAGTCCTCGACTGAGGATTCGCTGGGCTCGAAGGAGAGGGCTAGCCCATCTCCGCCACCTGCTCATTATGTCTCACCCAAGGGTGATGACGAGGTGGTGTCCAAAAAGACTTTCCCAAGCCGGTGGGAGATTCCGGAGATCATCGGGGTGACGTCCCGGGATGATTTTTCGGCCGCCGGACATGTGGGGAAAAAAGTCCCCGTGGGAACAGGTGACGGGGCCCGAGTTCCCTTTGGACCTCAGCCGGATACCATCCCGGAGATCTACACGGCTCCAGGATCCCGCTAACGGCGTTCCCTTCAAGGAGGGAATGTGCCTGTTCCACCGGTGACCTCTGTCCAACCAGAGGCACCGGATAATCTGCTGGAGGCGCTACGAGGCGCCTCTATTGTGGATGAACATTGTGTCCTTATGGACTCAGTGATACAGAAGGTTCAGTTCGTCAAAAGCGGACTGACCGAAGCCTGCACTAGCCTTCTAACGGGCTTTGAGGTAAGTGATTGTAAATAATATCACAGTATAGACAGTAGCCCTTTATGCTCTGTTTGGTGTTCGTGAAGAAAAGTCGAACAGAGGATCGAGAAGAAATATCGCAGGAGTCTAACATGAGTTGTCTATGTGAATAAGCAGGTACCGGTTAAGGCAGCCACTGCTCATGCTGCGGAGGTCTCCGGACTGAAGCAGAAACTGGAGCGGGCCGAGGAGGAGCTCGGCCTCGTGAAGAAGCAGCTGGAGGATAACCAAGGTATGCAGTAACCTGTAGGTATATTTCTAGAAAAATGAAGAGTCCGAATGGACTAAATTGTCATAAACTATATTAGGGGCCATGACCGAGGTGGCATCCCTTAAAAAGGCACTAGCCAAGGCCAAGGACAAGGCGGCCAAGGAACACGCCTCGCGCGAGAAGCACGAGGCCCGGGTTGACGAGGCGCAGCAAGAGCTCCAAAGTGCGATAGAGAGATTTGAATCCTTGGAGCGTAATTATAAGGCGCAAGAGTCCGAATTGGCCAAGGCCCGCCAGAGCGCGCAGGATGCACGAGCCGAAGCCCAAAACACCCTCCAGGAAATTCAGGCGGCCAAGAAGATTACGGCGGGTAAGTCTGTCACCATGCGTAGCAAGTATGTAGAAGAAACATTTTCCATGTACTTATCCTGAATTTGGATTTTCCAGGGGTGTTTACGGATCTGCCGCACAGTATGTCAGATGCTGCTGAGCATTATAGAGCCAAAGAAGGGATGTCTACAGAGAAGCTGTTCTGGTCCCAACATCTAGGATCCGAGCATACGATGCCCTTCACTGACCAGCTAAAGCAGTTCGTCAAGCTGCACAGGTTGGCAGAGCTAGCCATGAAGGACCTGATTGTCCGGCTGTGGCCTGCCGATCCTATTACCGAGCAGCTACTTCAGACTTGTGCAGCGGCTTGTGAGTGCCTGTCTGCGGCTCGAAGCCGTGAAGCGGTCGGTCTGCATTGAAGGTGCGCGTATGGCCTTTGCCCGCGTCAAGACGCATTGGGCGAAGCTGGATGCCAAGAAGCTGATGACCAAGGGACCGCCGGAATGCAAGGAGCGTCATCGACCTGAGCACTATTTTGATGGTGTTCTGGAGGGGTCCCGCCTTGTCGCGGAGCAATGTTCGAAGGATGTTATATTCCCATGAGAACATGTATATTACCTTGTCCTATAATACGGAACAAGTATGTTATGTAGTATAATGCTTATGATTTAAATTTTACCTCCTGTGCAGCCATTTAGTAAATCTGAGGGTTGACCAGTCGTCGGCTTCTTCCCCCACGTAGATAGTACGGGGGTGTTCGGGATGAATCTAAACACTTTTTACTCCACATTCTGGTCCTTAAAGGAGGTGTTTAGCGCAACGAACAAGGCAATCAGACTAGGCGGCCTTTACCGCCCTCACTTAGCCATAGGAGTTTGACAATTAAGAAAGTTGGCGAAGCCCCTTGTGTTCGGAAGGCCGAATTAGGGGCATTTATTCACACCTAAACGGGAGAACCGATTCTTCGCGAGAAGCGGAAAAAATCTCCAACGATTTGGAACCTCTCGAACAGCTGACCAGCTCTCGCCGCATCATGACAGTCAGTTTTCGGCTTTCTCTAATGAGGTGCTCGTCCGGAAGAACCAGGACACAATCGCAGTAGTTCTCCCTTTACTACCCTAGCCGATGTAGCGAAACGTAAGGTAGTAAGCACAGCAGCCGGGCAACCCAACTATTGACCAAAGACATGATTCGGAGCCGATGCATATAATGCTATAAGTTCGGGGTGCCGAACTATACTTTAAAAGTGTTCGGACTTTTATTGCCGTGATGCGGGGTGTAATGAAGCCCCTGGCATAGTAATACGTACCATGGTGTACGTGTGCAATGAGTAATTAATACCGAGGTGAGGAAACGGGAAAATGAAGTAATAAGCGGACGCTACCGTGTATTCACCATTATGGTGTAACTGTACGTCGAGGTGTACTTTGTACAAGTAATGCGAGAAGCAAGTAAGGCTATTTAACACGCCTCCACCAAGGGCGAGCTACATGCGAGTATGAAAAGAAATTATGGCAATAATTTAATAGAGACCACCTGGGGATTCCCTTGTAAGCGAGACCTCCTTGCCTCCTTGGTGTGTTCTGTCGGCGGGTTTGTCCATGTAGACCTCGAAAAGAGAAGGAAACCCGTAAAAAATGAAAAAGTAAAAGCATGCGAACCCCCGAGTCGGTCAAGCCGTACTGTGGATCGCGAAAGAGTTATGCCTCCATCAATACCCATGGGGTTTTGAGTGTGTCGTCTATGTACATGCGGTAGTAATGCCATTGCCTCATCGGGGCTGGGACGGAGGCCGAGTTGCTAATTAGGCTCGCGACGGGCCGAGCTATCTTGTTGCACTGTTGTCCGGACCCTCTTGACGATGTCCAGTGGCTTGGCAGCCGCATTATAATGCTGCTTGAGAAGGCCGCTCTGTACTTCTGCTGCTAGGGCGGCGGTGTGTTCCGCTGTACGGAGGGAGCGTTCCGTGTTTCCATTTACTATAATGATGCCACATGGACCGGGCATCTTGAGCTTGAGATAAGCATAATGTGGTACCGCGTTGAATCTAGCGAATGCGGTTCGTCCGAGTAGGGCATGATAGCCGCTGCGGAATGGGACAATATCGAAGATTAGTTCTTTGCTTCGAAAGTTATCCGGTGAACCGAATACTACCTCCAGCGTTATTGAGCCCGTACAATGGGCCTCCACGCCTGGTATGACTCCTTTAAAGGTAATCTTTGTTGGTTTGATCCACGAGGGGTTAATGCCCATCTTCCGCACTGTGTCCTAATAAAGCAGGTTGAGGCTGCTACCACCGTCCATCAGGACTCGTGTTAGGTGAAACCCGTCAATAATTGGGTCGAGGACTAGTGCGGCTGAACCGCCATGGCGGATACTGGTTGGGTGATCTCGGCGATCGAAGGTGATCGGGAATGATGACCATGGGTTCAATTTTGGGGCGACTGGCTCTACCGTGTAGATGTCCCTAAGTGCTCTCTTATGCTCCCTTTTGGGGATGTGCGTAGCGTATATCGTGTTCACCGTTTTGACTTGAGGGGGAAATTTCTTATGCCCTCCGGTGTTCGGCTGCCGGGGTTCCTCGTCATCGTCCTCGCTCTGTGATTCCCCGTCCTTGCTTCTGATGTTTATCTTGCTAGCTTGTTTAAATACCCGGCAGTCCCTGTTAGTATGGTTGGCCGGTTTGTCTGGGGTGCCGTGTATCTGGCAAGGACGATCGAGTATGCGGTCCAAGCTGGATGGTCCTCCGCTGCTCCTTTTATAGGGCTTCTTTCGCTGGCCGGACTTGGAGCCACTGAATCCGGCGTGAACTGTAGTGTCATCGGTGTTATCGCCATTGCTTTGGCGTTTGTGTCTGTTGTGCTGGAGCTTGCCTGTGCTACTTTTGGCCTCGGAGGGGCCTATTTTGTTGGTTGTGCTTGTCCTGCGAGCCAGCCAACTATCCTCTCCTGCGCAGAAGCGGGTCTTAAGTGCCGTAAGGGCTGCCATAGGCTTCGGTTTTTCTTGGCCGAGGTGGCGTGCTAGCCATCCGTCGCGGATGCTGTGTTTGAAGGCTGCTAGGGCCTCGGCATCCGGACAGTCAACGATCTGGTTCTTTTTGGTCAGGAACCTAGTCCAGAATTTTCTGGCTGATTCTCTAGGTTGTTGAACTATGTGTCTTAAGTCATCGGCATCCGGTGGCCAGACATAAGTTCCTTGGAAGTTATTAAGGAAAGCCTCTTCCAAGTCCTCCCAGCTGCCGATGGAATTCTCAGGCAGGCTATTTAACCAGTGTCGAGCTGGTCCTTTGAGCTTTAATGGGAGGTATTTGATGGCGTGGAGGTCATCTCCTCAAGCCATGTGGATATGGAGAATAAAATCCTTGATCCATACTGCTGGATCGGTTGTGCCGTCGTATGCTTCAATGTTTACAGGCTTGAAACCCTCGGGGAATTCGTGATCCAGCACCTCGTCTGTGAAGCAGAGAGGGTGTTGGGCACTTCTATAGCGGGCTACATTGCGGCGGAGCTCTGATGGAGTCCGTCTGCGGCATTCGTCTCGGCCGTGGTTAGGTTTGTCCCGTCCGAATAGGAAGCCGTCGTCGTGCCTCGAAGCACGCCCTCGCGATCCGTAGATCGATCTTGTGTGTCCTGCTCTATCGTCCAGGATCTACCGGAGGTCGTACGTGTGACCCTGAACTCTTACGTCTTTATTCTTACGAGGCGGTGGGGCAGGCTATTGTTCAGGCTGAGTTGCTGCTTTATCCAGGCCGCGGGGTGGCCGGTCGGCCGCCCTGTCTCGACCACGTGGTGGTCGTTCCGCATTACGCGAGGGAGATGTGTGCTCTGGTGCTTCCTCATAGAATTGTGGTAGCAGTCTGCGTTTCGGGTAGCTCTTGGCTAGGCGCCTCAGGCCGTATTCTTCGGCTGTCAGGACATCAGTCCATCTGTCGATGAGCAGGTCTTGTTCAGCTTGAATCTGTTGTTGTTTATTTTTCAGGCTCTTTGCAGTGGCTATGAGCTGAAGCTTAAAGCACTCCTGCTCGGCAGGATCCTCAAGCACGATGAAGTCTTCGTTGCCAAGGCTTGTCTCCTCCTAGGAGGGTGGACGGTAACTATCATCCTCCGAGTCATCTTCTTTGGCCTGTTCGTCGGGGTTGTCTTGCCTGCTGTCATGTTCCTATGCGGATGTAGCCCCGACAGGGTCTTCATTGTTTTCGGCGTCGCCCGGAGTACTATTTTCTCCGGCACCAGTGTTGCCGTCCTTTGAGTGACGAGGCTTAGAACGACGCTTGGGGCGTCGGCGTTTGGACTGCGTCTCAGAGGTTTTATTCGTATCTGGCTCTTCTTTGTCGTCGCCAGATCCTTTGGGTGTGTCAACCATGTACACATCGTACGAAGAGGTAGCCTTCCAACAATCAGTGAATGGAGGGTCTTGGCCTTGCTCCTGATCGGCATCGTCGTCCATACCGTCGATGTCTTTGGAGCCATAGTCAAGCACGTCGGTTAAGTCATCGACAGTGGCTATGAAGTGGGTGGCGGGTGGGAAGCAAAATTCCTCGTCATCCGTCTCTAGCTCGACCTGAACATAGTTCGGCTGTGAGTCCTCCTCCAAGGATAAGTTCTTTAAAGAATTTAACATGTCACCAAAAGGTGAGTGCTGGAAAACGTCAGCGGCGCTAAACTCGAAGATCGATAACCAATCTAGCTCGGTGTCCGCGGGCGTACACAGTCCGGAACGTGTAGCCGGAAACGAGTCCGGGGTTCCATTGACGCAAGTATTGCAGGATGTCGAGTCCGTGTGCGGCTCCAACGCCGTGGACTTTGTGGCCTCGGAGGGCGATCTGCTTTAGTTTTGAGGCCATTGCAGCAACAGGATCCATCTCCTGGGTGTGATCCGATGACGGATTTAAGTCATGTTCATCGGAGAGAGGGGGAGCGACTGCCACCGTCTCGAACCCATCGAAGATCAAGTATCCACGGGTATCCGCAACGCAGTTCAAGCTTTCGAATCTGGCCTGATGGCCAGGGGCATGGCTATCGACCTGCTCCAGATGGCCAAACGAGTTGGCCCGCAGTACGAAGTCGCCGAACACAAAGGTTCGTCTGGGAAGGAAGGTTTCACCCTGAACGGCGCCATTGCTGATGATCGAAGGGGCCATCGAATCCTTTGCCGACGGCACAGTGGAACTCTCAATGAAAGCACCAATGTCGGTGTCAAAACCAGCGGATCTCGGGTAGGGGGTCCCGAACTGTGCGTCTAAGATCGATGGTAACAGGAGACGGGGGACACGATGTTTACCTAGGTTCGAACCCTCTCTATGGAGGTAATACCCTACTTCCTGCTTGATTGATCTTGATGAATATGAATGTTACAAGAGTTGATCTACCACGAGATCGTAAAGGCTAAACCCTAGAAGTCTAGCCTATGTGTATATGGTAATGAATGTGTCCTATTCGTACTACGCTCTCCGGTTTATATAGACACCGGAGAGATCTAGGGTTACATGGAGTCGGTTACATAAGAAGGAATCCTCACAGCTGGTCGCCTAGCTTGCCTTCCACGCCAAGGAAAGTCCAATCCGGACACAGATATAGTCCTCAGCCTTCGTATCTTCACAGCCCATCAGTCCGGCCCAATGCATAGCAGGCCGGACGCCCGAGGACCCCTTAGTCCAGGACTCCCTCAGGCACCCTAGGACACACAAGTCGGTCATTGATCTCTCCCAGCCGTGTGTGGTGCCCCTTCCACCATAATGCACCTCGGTCATATCATAGTGGTGCTTAGGCGAAGCCCGGTGATGGTAGCTTCATCAACATCGTCACCACGCCGTCGTGCTGACGAAACTCTCCCTCGAGCTCTACTGGATCGTGAGTTCGCGGGACGTCACCGAGCTGAACGTGTGCTGAACGGGGAGGTGCCGTACGTTTGGTACTGAGGATTGGTCGATCGTGAAGACTTACAACTACATCAACCGCGTTGTCATAACGCTTCTACTTAACGGTCTACGAGGGTACATGGACGACACTCCCCCTCACGTTGCTATGCATCACCATGATCTTGCGTGTGTGTTGGAAAAAAATTTGTAATTACTACGCTCCCCAACATGAGGTCCTCCGACTCCGTTATCACCTAGAGTCGGGCGAGGGCGGCGTTGGAGGCAGCCGAAAGAGTGGCCGGCTTGTACCGCCAGCTGGCACACGGCTCCGCAGGCGGGCCGGCCACGTAGGCCAGCAGGTTGATGTAGTCCATCATCGGGTGGAGGTTCTTGATGTAGAAATAAGATTTCTACCACAGTTTGGCCGAGTGCAGCAGACTGATGAACGGGAAGCGGTTCTCGGCACCGGGACGCTGCACCGCCACGCAAGCTCCGCACTGAGCCGCCGTGCCCTTTGTCGGTGTCAAAACCGGCGGATCTCGGGTAGGGGGTCCCGAACTGTGCGTCTAAGGTGGATGGTAACCGGAGGCGGGGGACACGATGTTTACACAGGTTCGGGCCCTCTCGACGGAGGTAATACCCTACTTCCTGCTTGATTGATCTTGATGAATATGAGTATTACAAGAGTTGATCTACCACAAGATCGTAGAGGCTAAACCCTAGAAGCTAGCCTATGGTATGATTGTTGTTGTCCTACGGACTAAACCTTCCGGTTTATAAAGACACCGGAGGGGGCTAGGATTACACGGAGTCGGTTACAAGGGAGGAGATCTACATATCCGTATTGCCAAGCTTGCCTTCCACCTCAAGGAGAGTCCCATCCGGACACGGGACGAAGTCTTCAATCTTGTATCTTCATAGTCCAACAGTCCGGCCAAGGGATATAGTCCGGCTGTCCGGAGACCCCCTAATCCAGGACTCCCTCAGTAGCCCCTGAACCAGGCTTCAATTACGATGAGTCCAGCGCGCAGATTTGTCTTCGGCATTGCAAGGCGGGTTCTTCCTCCGAATACTCCACAAAAGATTTTGAACACAAGGATAGTGTCCGACTCTGCAAAAAAAAATCCACATACCATCGTAGAGTGAATAATATTTCCACAAATCCAATCTGTCGACCGTTTTTCATAATGTGACATATGGTCGTGGACTGGCCATGACGAACCGTCTTTCTTACTCAGCCTGCCACTACACGTTTTGCGAGGTGACCTCATTGGCACGTCTTGTCGAAACAGAGAGTGTGTCCCCCTTATTACGGGATTCTCATCAATACGGATGTGGGTAACCCGATCATGCCCGTTGGTATGACTCCTTGATTTTAGGCAAGTCCCAAACGGCCACGCGGAGGACGCTTCATATTCATCCCCTTTATAAAGAGGCCAAGGCTTGTCCTTTTTATTCTTGCACTCAATCGAATCCTTCCCCCACCTCGAGTTCCAACACCCAAGGCTCAGGTCAGGCGCTTCGGACCTTCAACCATGTCCGGATCCAACCTTCAAGGTCGGTGGATGCCCTCCTCTGTCACAGAGGAAGATATCAAGAAGCTAAGAGAGGCCATGTATTTGACTGGCGAAATCTCGCACAGGGTGCCTGCTCGAGGGCAGGTCATTCCCACTCCCGAACCCGGCGAGAGCGTTGTATTCATCTCTCACTTCCTCCGACGGCTAGGCCTTGCTCTAGATCCCTTTGTTAGGGGGCTCATGTTCTATTATGGATTGGATTTCCATGACCTGGCCCCGGATTCCATCCTTCACATCTCGTCGCTCATCCTCGTGTGTGAAGCCTTCCTCCGCATTACCCCACACTTCGGCTTATGGCTCAAGACCTTCAATGTGAAGCCGAAGATGATTGAGCGGCGACATGCAGAGTGCAGAGGCGCCGCAATAAGCAAAGGCGTCGATGTTCCATGGCCAGAGGGTTCCTTCCCGATGGTGTCCAGTTTATGGCAACGGGAGTGGTTTTATATCACAGCTCCCTGGGGTACCAAGTGGGTGGCTGCCCCTGCCTTTCGGTCGGGCCCCCCTCCACAATTGACGTCATGGATCAGCATGGGGCTGGACTGGGGCCGGTAAATGACGTGCCGATATTGCAGAGTCGCATCCGAGATCTCCTCGAGAGAGATATCGGCCTGGTAACGGTAATGCAAGTCATGCTAGTTCGTCGAGTCCTGCCTTGCAAACGCCGACCCCTCCAAATGTGGGAGTTCAAACCGGAAGGACCGTGAGCTATTCAGCACTTCCTCGGCGTGACGCCCGAAGAGATGTACAAATTGTTCTTCGGACCACAAATAAGATGTCCGGACCTCACGGAGGATGCGGGTTTGAGCTGCAATCGCCCAGATACCCAAGTAAGTAATCCCGTGGCCGAATATGCTGTGTTTTTAGTTATCACAATATCATTCAGAAAAGTCGCTCTTTGACCAGGACTGGGTAACAAAGGCGAAGATGATCAGGTGTTTGGCTGCCCTTCCCGAAGGCTCAGCAGATCCAGTACTTGCCAGAATGCTCGAGCCGACGCCTTATCAGGCGCCCTCAGGGAAAGATAAAGGGGGGAATAAAGAGGCTGAAAGCGGGCCTCACTCATTATCCATCCGAACCGGGGGAATTAGCGCCTCCGCGAAGGAGGATAACCGGGGAGAAGAATCTGAAATTCCCTCTCCCCAAGGAAGGAAGAGGACCACCTCTGAAGACCCGGAAACAAAGTTTTCCAAACGGGGGAAGAAAATCTTCGCCAGAGGGTCCCGCCTCGGGGGGTACCTTTGCCACACAGTGTCTGCAAGGGGATCAGCCCTCCGCCAAGCTGTAAGTAAACAAAAAGTACTTACTAGTAAAAATATCCTGCTTTACCTCTGAGGACAATAACCGAAGTATATATCTTGCAGTTCGGATCATAGCCCTTCTTGACAGAGTTCGTCTTCGGGGGATCTTCTTCCGGAGATGATGGAGAGCGGAACACCTCCCCATGCCACGCCGCCTCATGAGGTGGGCGACGCTGAAGTATCGTCGCGAAGGGTTTCTCCTGATCCGCCAAGGCCAGAGGGTAATCCCTCGGCCACCTAAAGTCCTCAGCATGCGGCTCCTAAGGAGAGCAACAGGAAGAGTCCGGAACCGTCCGGTGTGCGATCGGATGCACTGAAGGATCTTCTGGAGCAAGAGGCTATCTCAGAGGCGCATCGTACACTAATGGGTACGGTGATTCAGAGGATTTCATCCGCCGAAAGCGGGTTGCATGAAGCTTTTATGAGTCTGCTAAAAGGCTTTGAGGTACGTGAAATAGTGTACATTTTTTACAGTACCGCACACGTTATGTGTGCCCTATGCAGATAGTAGCCCCTGAGACTCTGGCCGCCGTCGAGAACGGCGGCAAATGGAGGATCATAGTCCCAGGTGATAATTAGTCTGCCTTCATGTGCAGGTTGCGGAGGGACCGGTGGCTAGCCGGACTGGTGAGTTTGCCAAGCTAAAGCGGCAACTTGATGCGGCAGATGCCGACATCGTACTTGTCAACAAGCGGCTCGACGAGGCACAGGGTATGTGATTTCTCCGGCGATCAACGCATAGTAAGAGAAGCATGATGCTAGTATCTTTAATATGTTGTGGCCACAGATGGAGCTGCCGCCGTGGAGAACCTTCAGGCAGAACTTGCCCGAGCCAAAGAACAAGTCAGGAATAGTGATATGGCCGCTCTAAAGGCGGTCGAAGAGCTGAGAGCCGAACAGGCTACGCATTGCCAAAGCAAGGAAAAAGTAGCCAAGATGGCCGTTGAGTTGAAAGACGCCGCCGACCAGTACCAGCTTCTTGAAAAAGAAAGCCAAGCGAAGGCGGCGGACCTGGAGAAGGCCATGGTAGCAGCCAAGGAATCCCGCTCTAATATCAGAGCGGTGAAGGAGGAGCTGCGTCAAGCTGGAGATATCGCGGCTGGGATGCCCTTTTTGTTGCGGACGAAGTTCGGAGATCCGAAGTATGCCCCTCTTGATCAACTATGGAGTTCTGCGGACACATACGCGGATTTGGCAGCCAGTGCTGCTGATGCGGCCAAGTACTTCAAGGATCAAAAAGATCGCGAAGTGGAAAAGTTGTTCTGGTCACAGTTCGATGTTCCAGTGCGTCCGCTGCTGCTGAATGAGCGAATGACCGAGTGGGCCGAGCTCCATAGATTGTCCGGGCTTGCCATGAGGTCTGTTGTGGATCATCTGTGGCCGGAAGGGCCAAGGCCGAATAGTTATTTTAGTTTAGTGCAACAGTTCCTTGGTGCTGTGCCGCACATCGACGCTATGAAGAGGTCGGCGTGCATAGAGGGTGCGCGGATGGCGCTTGCCCGTGTCAAGACATACTGGGCAGAGATGGAGGCCACCGCTATTGCAACCCCGAGTTCGGCCGAGGGCCGAGTATCTGCCGAGCACTACTTTGAAGAAGTCCTTGAAGGCGCTCGTTCAATAGAGGCTCAGTGCTCAAAGAATATTATGTTCTAGTGACATGTTTTCCCATTGTAAAAACAATTTTTTATTGAATTATAAAGGCTATGTTTATACTTTTGCCTGAAAGTATTATGATGCTTTTTGTGCGGCCGTTAATGTATATGTGTATATAACCTGAAAGTTTGCAGTCGTCGGCTCCAGCCCCCACGCATATAATGCGTGGGTGTTCGCAAAAAACACATATTCACACTTGATCCAGCGTCTTGGTCCAATAAGGAGGTGGTAGCGCAGCGAACAAGGCAATCAGACTATATTGCTTTAACACTTTCACTTAGCTATAGGAGTTTGACGGTGGGACTACTATATAGCCCCTGGTACCTCCGCGCTCGTCCGGATATGGGGCACGTACGTACATGACCGGGAAACGGCCCTTTGTTAATGCGGAGGAATCCCAAAGATTCCGCTAAGTCCTCGAGTGGTTGACCAGTCTCGCGCTATATCATGACAGTCGGTTTTCGGCTTTCTCTACTGAGGTGCTCATCCGGATGAACTAGAGCACAATCGCAGTAGTTCTCCCGGTGCCACCTTAGCCGATAGAGCGGAGCGTAAGGTAGCAAAACACGGGAGCCGGGCAAACCCAACATTTGACCAAAGACATGATTCGGAGCTGATCCATATAAGGCCAAACTCGCGACGCCGAACACTCCCTAAGGTATTCGGTCTTTATAACATATGACGGGCTGAGCAATGCCCTTGATGATGAACCCCAAGTGTCCAGGTATGTGCAATACTCTGACGTGGTGAAATGCCAATAACGTCAGCATCCTTCTCGGTTATACTAAGTATCCGGAGGATGTGAACAACAAAAGACAGTAAAAAAGGTTTACGCAGGGTCTTAATCTAAAAAGAAACCTTTGAGCGGGTCCCTGTTGCACGTCTGCGCCTGTGTCTCCATTGTGCCGTATCCTGTACGGGTGTGGCACGATTGTCATCTGTAAAAGAGAAGAACTTAGGTGAAAGTTGTCGTGCCAAAAAATTGGTTATTCTCAATAAACCATTAAAATTCAAGATAAGTCAAGTTGAGATGAACTAGCCCTGATTACATGCGGGAAGCCCGTGGTGCCATCTATAGTGGTATAACCATCAAACCGATCTCGGGTTTATCTAAGCTGTTATAGCTAGTAATGCGCCGGACTCGTCTAGCCATGTCCGCGGTCTTGACGACCGACCCTTTATTCTGGTTGGAGGGGCCATTTAGTGTTCGGTTGTTAAAGCCGCCGCACATTCGTCTGCTCGTAAGGAATGTTCAATGTTTCCGCTAATGGTGATTATGCCCCGTGGACCGGGCATCTTAAGCTTGAGAGAAGCGTAATGCGGTATTGCGTTAAAACGCGCGAAAGCCGCTCTTCCGAGTAGTGCTTGATAGCCACTTCGGAATGGAGCGATGTCGAAGGTTAACTTTTCGCTTCGGAAGTTGTCGAGAGAACCGAATACAACCTCTAGTAATAGAGAGCCCGTGCAGCGGGCCTCTGGGCCTGGTACTACTTCCTTGAAGGTAGTATTACTGTGGCTGATTTTTGTCGGGTCTACCCCCATTTTGCGGACTGTGTCCTGATATATCAGATTTAGACTACTGTCGCCGTCCATAAGGACTCGTGTGAAATGGTATCCATTTATTATTGGGTCTAACATCAAGACAGCCAATCCTTCGTGCCGGATGCTTGTCGGGTGATCCCTGCGATCAAAAGTGATCAGGCGGGCCAACCAGGGGTTGAACTTAGGGGTGACGGGCTCTATGGTGTGTGTGTCTCGGAGTGCATGTTCGCCTCTCCCCTTCGTCACGTGGATCATGTTTACTGTTTTAACCTCTGGTGGGAAATTTTTCTGTTCCCTAGTGCTTTGTTGGTGAGGTTCATCCTCATCTTCGCTTGGTGTGTCCCCCCCCCCCTTGTGTTCGGCGTTTAGCTTACCGGCCTGCTTGAAGACCCAGCATTCTCTGTGGGTGTGATTTGCAGGTTTATCGGGGGTGCCATGAATCTGACATATTTTGTCTAGAATCTTGTTTAGGTTGGACGGTCCATCTCTGGTGCCTTTGAAAGGCTTTTTCAGCTGACCTGGTAGAGAGCCCCTGAATCCGGCGTTTACCGCCGTTTATCTGGGCTGTCTTTTGTATTTCGACGCTTGTTTTTACTGCGTCGTGGTTTTCCATTGCCATCCCTGACTTCGGATGTGCTTGGGTCGCTGGTGCTACTGCGGGCTAACCAGCTATCTTCGCTCGCGCAAAAGCGGGTCATAAGGCTTGTCAGGGCTGCCATTGTTCTCGATTTTTCTTGGCCGAGGTGTCTGGCGAGCCATTCGTCTCGGACACTATGCTTGAAAGCTGCTAAGGCTTCTGTGTCCGGGCAGTCGACGATTTGGTTCTTCTTAGTGAGAAACATGTACCAAAGCTTTCGGGCTGACTCTCCGGGCTGTTGAATTATATGACTTAAATCGTCCGCATCCGGAGGTCGGACATAGGTCCCTTGAAAATTAGCCCGAAAAGCATCCTCGAGCTCCTCCCAACTTCCAATTGAGTTTTCGGGGAGGCTTTTCAGCCAGTGCCGAGCTGGTCCTTTAAGCTTGAGTGGCAAGTACTTGACGGCGTGGAGATCGTCTCCGCGAGCCATATGGATATGGAGGATAAAGTCCTCAATCCAGACCCCAGGGTTTATGGTCCCGTCGTATGCTTCTATGTTCACTGGTTTGAATCCTTCTGGGAATTCATGGTCCAGCACCTCATCGGTGAAACATAGGGGTGTGTGGAGCCCCTGTATTTTGATGTATCATGGTGTTCAAACGGTTGTAGTATTCAGTTTTCCTTTTGTGCCGGAGCGCGCTTCCTAGATCCATAAATGGATCTGGTCATACTGGATTTTGGCGCAAGTCCTCACGTAGATCGTGTGTTGACTTATGTGCGGCCTTGTTGGCCTCTCTATCGCGGCCACAAGGTGGTTGATTCGACCGGTTGGCCATTTTGTTTTTCGGCTGTGTGGGCTCTAAGGCCTCATCGTCGAATTCAGGCAATAGCTTGCGCTTTGGATAGCTCTTTGTGTGGTAACTTCCACCATACTTTTCTTCGTTGTGGAGCACTTTGTTCCATCTGCTATTGAGTGTATTTTGTGCGGCCTTAAGCCTTTGCTTCTGCTTCTTCAGACCCCTCGCTGTGGCAATAAGCCTTCTGCGGAGGTTCTCTTGTTCCAAGTGCTCTTCTGGGATGATGTTTGCATCTTTGTCCGGACTGTTTTCCTCTCCGGAGGAGGGTTGATGAGCTTTATCCTCAGTGTCACCATGTGCGGACAGCGGATCCGTACTATGTTCTCCATTTGCTGGTTCATCCTGCTCCACCGCTGGGTCGATGTGGTCGTCGTTTCCTCTAGAGTCGACTGGGGTGTTATTTTCTCTTTCGCTGTTATCGTTGTTTTTGCCGAGGCGGGATTTGGAGCGGCGCCTATGTCGATGCTTTGTTTGCTTCTCGATGTAGTTGTTCTTTGCTGCATCCTTCCGTTCCTCGTCATTATCTTCTTTGGGGTTATCCACCATATATATATCATATGATGAGGTGGCGGTCCAGCGCCCTGTGGGCGGTGGTTCCTGTTCGTCTCCTGCATCGTCGTCCATACCGTCGATGTCTTTGGATTCGAAGTCGAGCATGTCGGTTAAATCATCGACAGTGGCTACTAAGTGGGTGGCGGTGGGCAGCGAATTTCATCGTCGTTCGCATCCCATTCTAGTCGGACATAGTTCGGCCAAGGTTCTCCTGACAAGGAGAGGGACCTTAATGACTCTAGCACGTCGCCGAAAGGCGAGTGCTGAAAAATATCCGCGGAGGTAAACTCCATGATCGGCACCCAATCGGATTCGATAGGCACGGGCACAGGAGGCTCGGAGTCCGTGGCCGTGGACGAATCCAGCAATTCGGCAACATGGCTCTCGTAAGGGGTGAAGTCAGTGTCCGGCTATATCGCCACTGAGAGTGCGGCCTCCATGGCGGGGTCTATCCACCCGTCCTCGGATGGCGCAATTTGCTCTGGATTGAGGGCCGGAGTAGTTGCGGGCGTGATCTCCCGAACACTGTCCGACGGTAGAGCTAAATCATGCTCGTCATGACCGTGCGGTGCACCTGGTATTGGCTCGCATCCGTCGAAGATCAAGTCTCCGCGGACGTCAGCAGTGTGGTTCAAGTTTCCGAACCTGACCTGGTGGCCAGGGGCGTAGCTCTCGATCTGCTCCAGATGGCCAAGCAAGTTGGCCCGTAGTGCGAAGCCACTGAATACGAAGATCTGTCCGGGGAGGAAAACCTCACCCTAGACCGCATCGTTACCGATGATCAAAGGAGCCATCAAGCCTTACAGTGACGGCACAGTGGAACTCTCAATGAAAGCACCAATGTCGGTGTCAAAACCGGCGGATCTCGGGTAGGGGGTCCCGAACTGTGCATCTAAGGAGGATGGTAACAAGAGGCGGGGGGACACGATGTTTACCCAGGTTCGGGCCCTCTCGATGGAGGTAATACCCTACTTCATGCTTGATCGATCTTGATGAATATGAGTATTACAAGAGTTGATCTACCACGAGATCGTAGAGGCAAAACCCTAGAAGCTAGCCTATGGTATGATTGTTGTTGTCCTATGGACTGAACCCTCCGGTTTATATAGCCATCGGAGGGGGCTAGGGTTACACAGAGTCGGTTACAAGGGATGAGATCTACATATCCGTATTGTCAAGCTTGCCTTCCACGCCAAGGAGAGTCCCATCCGGACACGGGACGAAGTCTTCAATCTTGTATCTTCATAGTCCAACTGTCCGGCCAAAGGATATAGTCCGGCTGTCCGGAGACCCCCCAATCCAGGACTCCCTCACCCTTGGCGGCAGTGCCGAGCTTGATGTAGAAGCACTCGGCCCAGAGCTCGAGGGTGGGGAGAGTGCCGAGGTAGCCTTCGCACATGGTGACGAAGGCGGCCAGCAGCACCACCATGTTTGGCGTGAGGTGGTGCAGCTGGACTTGATAGAAATTGAGGAATGTGCATAGAAAGCTGCTCGCCGGAAGGCCGAAGCCGTGGAGGAAATGTGACTGTAAGACGACGTGCTAATCCTCCTCCAGCACCGGCGAGATTTCAGCCGCAGAGGGGACGCGTACCTTCACATGCGCCTCGCGGGGCAGCCGCCGTGTTTGATGAAGGAAAGAGAGGTGGTCCTCGTGGACGTTGGAGCCGTCCTAGTCTCTGGCCCGTAGGCGCGCCATGGACGAAGGAGCTCATCGGAGGCGCGATGCGGTAGCGAGCGAGTGAAAAGGCCGCGGGGAGAGGAAGCCCGGCGACGGGGAGTTGCGGCAGTGCTTCGGCGAGGAGAAAAGGTGTTGCGGCAGCGGAGAGGAGAAGAGGAAGAATGGCAAGAGCGAAGGGAGAGGAGGGCGCGCATGCGTCTGCCGCCCCCCTCCCGCCCCTACTTATAGCCCTAGGCGCGGAGCCGAGGGGGTGAGAATGTGGGGGTCGTGGGATTAACTGCGCCCACGACCCGCGTTTACCGTGGAGTGACGGCATGAATTTACTGCACCCCAGAATCTTAACCATTCGCCTCGGCCGCAACGGATTCGCACATGTTCCGAGGCCCGGTAGTGGCGGGCCCCAGCCTGCGGCAACGTCCTGTCGCGCGCGTGAGATGGCAGGCCAGCCCGTCTGGCTGACACCGCATGGTGTGCGGGTAGCGGGCGGCAAGCCTGGCGCCCGGCTGGCGCGCCACCTGGCTCCCGCCACGACGTTTCGAAATCACCAGACGGCCCGCCTGGTCGCGTCCGACTCCTACTAGTCGGCACTCCATAAGGCGGATGAAGCAGAGCAACCAGACCACTCGGAGTGGGAAGCTGCCGAGGCTCCTCGCCTTTTCAGCCGCGGCGCCCCACCAGCTTCGGGAACTACTGTCGGAGTAAATGACCACGGGTAGCCTCACCAGCCTACCATGGTATTTCAAGACATCGGAGCCGGATGCTCCCCTCAAGCACCAAAGACAAAGGGCCGCCTTCTTGGGGCCGGTTGGTCCAAGCGGCCAGCTGCCGAAAGGCGGCGGAATCCAGAAGGCGGCCATGAAGCGGGCCAACTCCTAGCAGGCGGCCTCCAGAGAGGTCGGCTCCTAGCAGGCGGCTCCTCATGCCCTCAAAGTTTGCACCCACATAAACACGATGGGACGGGGCGTGGCTACAGTGCAGCCTGCCACCCCCGAATCCAGGGCGGGGTGTGGCCACAGTGCAGCGTACAGGGCGGACATCCCTCGCCCGGCGCGACATTGTTGCCCCGTAGCCCATGACATCATCCATGAATAGAGAAAGCCATGCTCCCACGATGAGCTGTCGGTACGGCCTGCAGGCGGTGGGCCCTACCTATTTGTGAGAAGCCAGAAGGCGGCGAGCCCTCACCAGTCGGCTCAGGGGAAGGCCGGCTCCTGGCCAGGCGGCCCTCCCCCTCCCTTTGATTTTGTGCGCCATTAACCAAAAGAGACGGGGAGTGGCTAAAGTGAACTCCCACCAGGCGGCGGGACTATAGCCATGCTCTCCCCGACAAAGCATACATCATCAGAGGCATCGCCACAGTACTAAGCAGCCGGCAAGACCCGCAAGCGGTGGGCGCGGCCTGTCGGCCAAGTACGAGACAGCCAGCGGGGCCCACCAGGCGGCAGGCCCCAGCAGCTGGTGGAGAAGCCGGCCACC
The DNA here is from genome assembly GCA_021605145.1 of Aegilops bicornis. Taxonomy (NCBI): domain Eukaryota; kingdom Viridiplantae; phylum Streptophyta; class Magnoliopsida; order Poales; family Poaceae; genus Aegilops; species Aegilops bicornis. The sequence continues at coordinate 770,079,200 of CM038675.1, forward strand.
AGAGACACTGACAGTCAGGTCCTACACCCGGCAAGATTACCATTGTACCCCTGGGGGTAGGCCTATATAAACCCCCCAGGGCACCCATGCAAAGGGTTCAACCTCTTAGACAACACACCCACATAGAGAGAGGAGTAGAGCTAGCCTTCCCCTTCTTCCTCCTCTAGCCAAACAGCTCAAGGAGCATCTTGTAGCTACTTGTCGAGATAGTGATCATGCGGAGACCCCGCAAAGCAAGACTAGGGGTGTTATCTCCTAGGAGAGCCCCGAACCTGGGTAAGGTGCGTCGGCGTTTGTGCTTACGCCTTATCCCGTTTCCAGGCACCGGCGACGTATTACTCTCCCCTACCATGATAAGCCATCCTTTGGCATATGTCGCACCAAACCCCCGACAGCCGGAGACAAGGTTGATAGAAAATCCACTTCGGGTACATATCAATTTCTTAGTAGATCTCTCGTGTCTTGGTCTTCCAAGAAATAAAATGTGGTATCTCTATCCACCACCGAAGCGGAATACATTGCAGCCAGATCGTGTTGTGCTCAATTGCTATGCATGCCACAAACTCTCAAAGATTATGGGATACATGTGAAACGTGTTCCGTTGCTTTGTGACAATGAGAATACTATTAAGATTGCACAAAATCATGTACAACATTCTCAAAGTAAGCATATTGAGATTCGTCGCCATTTTATTCGGGATCATGTTTCTAAAGGTGATATTGACCTCAAGCATATTCGTACCAACAAACAATTGGCGGGTATATTTACTAAACCTCTTGATGAGAAGATATTTTGTCACTTGAGAAGTAAGTTGAATATCATTGATGCTTCCAGCGTGAACTAGAAACTCACTTCGATGCATGCAAGGGCATGAGTTTTTATGGCTAATCCTTGATAGTTCTCCTATGATAGTTCTCCTATGATGACTATGTCATATCTTGGATACTTTGCTCCCTTTTATTGCATCTAATCCCTTGTAGGTACTTGGATATACATCATTCCACAAGTTTGATCTCAAACTCCTACTTAGAGCAAACAAAATTGTACCAATAATCTAGATCTTTGGTGTGCCCAAGGAACGAGACAACTTAAACATATCCTTTGACGATATATGACTATATGCGTCACTCTTGTCACTTTGGATATACATGTTATCCCATGAAAGACTAAACCCATGTAGGAAGTTGAACTACAAACGGAAGTGATTGCTCCCAACTTCACTCCATGAGCATCCACCACAAGTTCAACTACATGATGAAAATCAACACCAAAACCCAATGTAAGTCCTCACACCTTAAAGAAGTTTTACTCAAAGACATGAGCCAAAGCAACTCAACAAGATGTGGAAACATTGAAATGCTTAAACAAAAAATGGTAACCCCACTTTGAGCTCAGTGATGAGTATGACCTATGATCAAGTGACCTCACTTGACTCCGAAGTCAATATACTCTAACATAGGTGACCTAATTGCCGACCCTCTTCTAGATGAACTTCCTAGTGTCTATTTTGATTCTTTTTCTTGTTGCATTTGGTTGTTTTGTAACCCTTTCAAAACAAAACTTCGTCTTGATGATTTTTTTTGTTTCTTAGCTAGTTTTCTTCTTCCAGTCAATTCATTGCAAATCCTATTCAAATTCATTGCAAATCTTTGTGAGAGCCAATTGCCAAGTGAGCTGAGTTGATTAAACTTTCTCTAATTTGAACTTGGTACTTCTGAATCAAACCACATCGGTTTCACCAAAACACAATTACCATTGCATGTCTGTTCATCGGTGCAACCAAAGAGGATAGATTGGGATCCACCGATGTGATCAGTCTGTGTCATTTCCAACTCCGACTCACCGATGTGTTCCCAACCGGAGACACCGGTTTCACCACATAAAGAAATATCTCTCAAAACAATTGATCCTTTCTTCTCCAACTTCACTCAATGATTTTTTCCTCTACTTTCATCTAAAGCTAATATATAGCTAGTTGTGCCTCTCGAGGACCATACCTTCTTGATCAACATCCTTGATGCTAACCCTTCTTGGAAATTGATGTCAAAGGGGGAGAGAGATGCACATCAAAGCTCATTTAGAAATCTCCTCTATAACAAAATAGATACCCTAAAGGGAGAGAGATGCATCTTATAAGAGGAGAGAATTCTACATGTTTCTAAGAGGGGAGGAACATGTGTTTAATCCTAGTTGATCTAGTTATTTGTTGTATTGTTAATTGTGTTTGCTCTAATTTCTGCTTTGATTTTATCTCACCCTACCTACTCCCAATATCAAATTCTAAAGATTCAGGGGGAGAGGAAGCTCAAGTTTAGGGGAGAAAAATCCTGGGAATCCTACTGCAAATCTTGCTTGATCTTTTGGGGACATGGTTGCACCTAAATAAGTATTCACCTAGTGGTACTCTCTTCTATATATGTCAACCCAATATTTTGGCATTTTTCATGGGCGTGATTCCTTTTTCTTTCAAGAAACTATCTTGTGCTATCTATGTTGGGGAATATAGTAATTTAAAAAAAAATCCTACGACCACGCAAGATCTGTCTTGGAGAAGCATAGCAACGAGCGGGGAGAGTGTGTCCACGTGCACTCGTAGATCGAAAGCGGAAGCGTTTAGTAACGCGGTTGATGTAGTCGAACATATTCATGATCCAACCGATCCAACTACCGAACGTACAACACCTCTGTGTTCAGCACATGTTGCAGCATGATGACGTCCCTCGAGCTCTTGATCCAGTAGAGGATTGAGGGAGAGTTTCGTCAGCATGACGGCGTGGCGACGGTGTTGGTGATGTGATCCGCGCAGAGCTTCACCTAAGCACTGCGACAATATGACCAAGGTGGTAAACTGTGGAGGGGGCACCGCACATGGCTAAGAAACAACTATTGTGCTTTGGGGTGCCCCCTGGCCATGTATATAAAGGAGGGGGAGGAGGAGGTCGGCGGCCAAGGAGGGTGCGCCAAGGAGGAGTCCTACTTGGACTCCTAGTCCAAGTAGGATTCGGCCCCCCCTCCTTCCTTCCAATGGAGAGGGAAAGGGGAAGGGAGAGAGAGAGGGAGAAGGAAAGAGGGGGGTGCGCCCCCTCCCCTTGTCCAATTCGGATTGGGGCAAGGGGGCGCGCGCCACCTCCGTGGCCTGCCTCCTATCCTCCACTATGGCTCAATAGGCCCAATAACTTTCCCGGGGGGTTCTGGTAACCTCCCGGTACTCCGAAAAATCCCCGAGCTTCTTCGGAACCATTTCGGTGTCCGTATATAACCTTCCAATATATAAATCCTTACCGCTTGACCATTTTGAGACTCCTCATCATGTCTGTGATCTCATCCGGGACTCCGAACAAACTTCGGTCACCAAAACACATAACTCATAATACAAATCGTCATCGAACGTTAAGCGTGCGGACCCCACGGGTTCAAGAACTATGTAGACATGACCGAGACACATCTCCGGTCAATAACCAATAGCGGAACCTGGATGATCACATTGGCTCCTACATATTCTATGAAGATCTTTATCTGTCAAACCGCATAACAACATACGTTATTCCCTTTGTCATCGGTATGTTACTTGCCCGAGATTCGATCATCGGTATCCTCATACCTAGTTCAATCTCGTTACCGGCAAGTCTCTTTACTCGTTCCGTAATGCATCATCCCGCAACTAACTCATTAGTCACATTTGCTTGCAAGGCTCATCATGATGTGCATTACCGAGAGGGCCCAGAGATATCTCTTTGATACACGGAGTGACAAATCCTAATCTTGATTTATGCCAACTCAATAAACAACTTCGGAGACACCTGTAGAGCATCTTTATAATCACCCAGTTACGTTGTGAGGTGTGATAGCACACAAGGTGTTCCTCCGGTATTCAGGAGTTGCATAATCTCATAGTCAGAGGAATATGTATAAGTCATGAAGAAAGCAATAGCAATAAACTAAACGATCATAATGCTAAGCTAATGGATGGGTCTTGTCCATCACACCATTCTCTAATGATGTGATCAATTCATCAAATGACAACACATGTCTATGGCTAGGAAAGTTAACCATCTTTGATTAACGAGCTAGTCAAGTACAGGCATACTAGGGACACTCTGTTTTGTCTATGTATTCACACATGTACTAAGTTTCCGGTTAATACAATTCTAGCATGAATAATAATCATTTATCATGACATAAGGAAATATAAATAACCACTTTATTATTGCCTCTAGGGCATATTTCCTTCAGTCTCCCACTTGCACTAGAGTCAATAATCTAGATTACATAGTAATGATTCTAACACTCGTGGAGTCTTGGTGCTGATCATGTTTTGCTCGTGGAAGAGGCTTAGTCAAGAGATCTGCAACATTCAGATCCGTATGTATTTTGCAAATCTCTATGTCTCCCTCCTTGACTTGATCGCGGATGGAATTGAAGCGTCTCTTGATGTTTTTGGTTCTCTTGTGAAATCTGGATTCCTTCGCAAAGGCTATTGCTCCAGTATTGTCACAAAAGATTTTCATTGGACCTGATGCACTAGGTATTACACCTAGATCGGATATGAACTCCTTCATCCAGACTCCTTCATTTGCTGCTTCTGAAGCAGCTATGTACTCTGCTTCACACGTAGATCCCGCCACGACGCTCTGCTTGGAACTGCACCAATTGATAGCTCCACCATACAATATAAATACGTATCCGGTTTGTGACTTAGAGTCATCTGGATCAGTGTCAAAGCTTGCATCAACGTAACCATTTACGATGAGCTCTTTTTCACCTCCATAAAGGAGAAACATATCCTTAGTCCTTTTCAGGTATTTCAGGATGTTCTTGACCGCTGTCCAGTGATCCACTCCTGGATTACTTTGGTACCTCCCTACCAAACTTATAGCAAGGCACACATCAGGTCTGGTACACAGCATTGCATACGTGATAGAACCTCTGGCTAAGGCATAGGGAATGACTTTCATTTTCTTTCTATCTTCTGGAGTGGTCGGGTATTGAGTCTGACTCAACTTCACACCATCTAACACAGGCAAGAACCCTTTCTTTGATTGATCCATTTTGAACTTCTTCAAAACTTTATCAAGGTATGTGCTTTGTGAAAGTCCAATTAAGCGTCTTGATCTATCTCTATAGACCTTGATGCCCAATATATAAGCAGCTTCACCGAGGTCTTTGATATGTCTCCGTCGTATCTATAATTTTTTATTGTTCCATGCCAATATTATACAACTTTCATATACTTTTGGCAACTTTTTATACTATTTTTGGGACTAACATATTGATCCAAAGGCTCAAAGTGCCGCCTCTGTTTGTTGCATGCTTTATGTTTCGTAGAAACCCCATATCAAATGGAGTCCAAACGGGATAAAAACGGACGGAGAATATTTTTGGAATATTTAGGAAATATGGGAGGAACAATCAACGCGAGACGGCGCCCGAGGTGGCCACAAGGCAGGGGGCGCGCCTGCCCCCTTGGGTGCGCCCCTGACCCTCGTGGGCCCCTCGTAAGGCGGTTGCTGCTATTCTTTTGCCGCAATAAAGCTAATTTTCGGAGAAAAATCTGGGAGAAGGTTTCAATCCAATCGGAGTTACGGATCTCTGGATATATAAGAAACAGTGAAAGGGTAGAATACCAGAGCACAGAAACAGAGAGAGACAGAGAGACAGGTCCAATCTTGGAGGGGATCTCACCCCTCCCATGCCATGGAGGCCAAGGACCAGAGGGGCAACCCTTCTCCCATCTAGGGAGGAGGTCAAGGAAAAAGAAGAAGAAGGGGGCCCCTCTCCCCCACTCTTCCGTGGCGCCGGAACACCGCCGTGGCCATCATCATCATCACCACGATCTTCACCAACACCTCTGCCATCTTCACCAACATCTCCATCACCTTCCCCCTCTATCTACAGCAGTCCACTCTCCCACAACCCGTTGTACCCTCTACTTGAACGTGGTGCTTTATGCTTCATATTATTATCCAATGATGTGTTGCCATCCTATGATGTCTGAGTAGATTTTCGTTGTCCTATTGGTGGTTGATGAATTGCTATGATTGATTTAATTTGCTTGTGGTTATGTTATTATCCTTTGGTGCCCATCATATGAGCGCGCGCATGGATCACACCATAGGGTTAGTTGTATGTTGATAGGACTATGTATTGGAGGGCAAGAGTGATGTAAGCTTCTACCTAGCATAGAAATTGATGCATATGGGATTGAAGGGGGACCAATATATCTTAATGCTATGGTTGGGTTTTACCTTAATGAACGTTAGTAGTTTCAGATGCTTGCTAATAGTTCCAATCATAAGTACATAGAATTCCAAGTCAGAGTTGACATGCTAGCAGTGGCCTCTCCCACATAAAACTTGCTATCGGTCTAGTAAAGTATTCAATTTCTTAGGGACAATTTCGCAACTCCTACCACCACTTTTCCACACTCACTATATTTACTTTATTGCTTCTTTACCTAAACAGCCCCTAGTTTTATTTATGCGCTCTTTATTTTCTTGCAAACCTATCCAAAAACACCTACAAATTACTTCTAGTTTCATACTTGTTCTAGGTAAAGCGAACGTTAAGCATGCGTAGAGTTGTATTGGTGGTCGATAGAACTTGAGGGATTATTTTTTAGCTCCTTGTTGGGTTCGACACTCTTACTTATCGAAAGAGGCTACAATTGATCCCCTATACTTGTGGGTTATCAAGACCTTTTTCTGGCGCTGTTGCCGGGGAGTCATAGCGTGGGGTGAATATTCTCGTGTGTACTTGTTTGCTTTATCACTAAGTAATTTTTATTTGCTATTCTTAGTTGTTTTCTATCTTTAGTTATGGGTAGGAAACGCAAAATACCAAAAATAATTAGTTGTACCTACTGAACCAATGGTTGAAGAACCACTCAAAATCTATCACACTCCTTAAGCTTTTTACTTGGATCATCTTCGATCCCTTTGTGCTCGTGCTGAAACCCCAACTAGCTTAGTTGAGGGCAAATCTTTAGATGAGCATGCTTTTTATGTGCGACACCGCTTATCTCAAAAAGGGAAACTTTTACAGCACCAAATTAATACTATGCAATGTTATGCCTGGAATTTATGTGAATTGTATGATTTTACTTGTTGGTATGAAGACCCTAAGAAACACCTTCCCTACGAATGTGAGTTTAGTGATAATGGAATCGTATCTTCTTATGCTAAGGGTGTTTATAATTACTATGATGTTCAACAAATTGAAGAATTTATTGCTTTTAAGGGTGCTTATGAAATTGCGTCTTTGATTGAAAAGTATGATGCTACTCTTTACAAATCTGAAAATTTTGCCATACTTGAATATTCTTATGATAATTATGCTTCTAATGCCTATGTTAAACAATATATTGAGGACTCCCCTGCTGTCCAAGAAGAGACTAATATTTCGCAGGAGTCTATGGAAGAAGAAATTAATGACATTGTGAGCTCATTGGATAAAAAAGATGAGGAGGAGAGTGAAGAACAAAAGGAGGAAGAGCGGTTTGATCACCCGTTCCCACCTTCTAATGAGAGTAACTCTTCAACTCATACATTATTTAATTTCCCTTCGTGCTTACCGAAGGATGATTGCTATGATGACTGTTATGATCTCGTTGATTCTTTTGAAATATCCCTTTTGATGATGCTTGCTATGCTTGTGGCCAAGATGCCAATATGAATTATGCTTATGGAGATGAACTTGCTATAGTTCCTTATGTTAAACATGAAATTGTTGCTATTGCACCCACACATGATAGTCCTATTATCTTTTTGAATTCTCCCGACTACACTATATCGGAGAAATTTGCCCTTATTAAGGATTATATTGATGGATTGTGTCGGTGTCAAAACCGGCGGATCTCGAGTAGGGGGTCCTGAACTGTGCGTCTAGGCGGATGGTAACAGGAGACAAAGGACACGATGTTTTTACCCAGGTTCGGGCCCTCTCGATGGAGGTAAAACCCTACTCCTGCTTGATTAATATTGATGATATGGGTAGTACAAGAGTAGATCTACCACGAGATCGAGAGGCTAAACCCTAGAAGCTAGCCTATGGTATGATTGTTGTTCGTCCTACGGACTAAAACCCTCCGGTTTATATAGACATCGAAGAGGGCTAGGGTTACACAGAGTCGGTTACAATGGGAGGAGATCTACATATCCATATCGCCAAGCTTGCCTTCCATGCCAAGGAAAGTCCCATCCGGACACGGGACGAAGTCTTCAATCTTGTATCTTCATAGTCCAGGAGTCCGGCCAGTCCGGCTATCCGGACACCCCCTATTCCAGGACTCCCTCAGTAGCCCCAGAACCAGGATTCAATGACGATGAGTCCGGCGCACAGATTGTCTTCGGCATTGCAAGGCGGTTTCTTCTCCAAATTTTGTGTACCTTTGAATAGTGTCCGGCTTCTCACGAATATTGCGCTCCTTGGCTTCCACGCCCAATAATGGCCATCCTCCACGTGTCAGACGAATGCGAAAAGCCAGGGTGTTTTTACATTTACCCCCTAGCTGTGTAAATGAGCTGCCTTTCAAAGAGACGAGGATTTAGATCCAAATCACACCATCTTCCCTTCGCGAGCATTCATCGGAGTGCACCCGAGGAGATCCATTCCATCATGGCGGTCGGCGCAGCCCTCCTCTCGCCTCCCAGCCCCCAGCCTGGAAATTGGAAGAGATGTTCCGCCTGACAACAGCGAAGCTAGTGATGCTTCAAACCAAGGGATTTCTCCCTCCAGCCTTCATGGTCCCGGTTCGAGCCGGGCTCGCCACCTATAATGGTGGAGAGCAAGAGGAGAGCGTCCCCAATCCCTCCAAGGGAGAGCGGGTATGCCTTGTCCCTTATTTTATAAGAGGGCTTGGATTTCCAATTCATCCGTTTCTCCGGGGGCTCCTGGAGTTCTATGGCCTCCAGTTGCACAACCTTACGCCTGCCTCCATATTGCATATTGCGGGCTTCGTAGCCCTTTGTGAGCTGTTTTTGGGCTGCGAGGCTCATTTCGCGCTATGGAGGAAACTGTTCTGCCTTGTGCCCCGTTCTCAGAAGGGGTCAATATATCAAGTGGGCGGAGCCGAAGTATGGCGCATCGCCGGGACCAGATATCTATACGGAACCCCAAAGAAGGCGTCCAAAGACTGGCCTTCAGAATGGTTTTATATAGAAGATGTCCCTCGCGGATCCTATTCGGATCGGCCTCCTGATTTTGATAATGCTCCCTTGAAGAAGCGCTGAGCTGGCGTCCACGGAGCCCCCTGTGAAAAATGACAAGGACTTTCTTTATCCGATGAGCGGATAAGCGCGCTTCAGCATAGAGGCCACCCCATGTGGGATTTCAATGGGGAGGATGACGCCACCCGCTGCGGCCGTAAGGGGCCGGACTTGATTGCCGCTCTAATGAAGATCTTGCCCACTTTCTACAAGGGAGAAGAGGAGGAGTTCCTCCGCGTCAATTCTCAGGGCGGATTTTCTATGTACAATACTCCAAGCTGGGTAAGCGGACACTTCTTTTTTGCCCATCCGTTCCATATTCCCATAGTCAAGTACCTTATCTTGTGATTTCGATGCAGGAATTGCGCCGAGCCATAAAGGATATAAATAGCCCTCCTCCACAACCCGAGGATCCGGAACCGTCCCTCGATCCGGCCTCCCAAGAGGATCCGGACATATCCGTGGAGCTGATCGATGGGTTATTTTACCAACTGAGCATCGACAATGCCTTGGTGGCTATTACAGCCGATTATCCTGGACTGCTCCCCACCTCACAAGTAATCGAGACCGAAGTCTTAATACTTCGAAGATGATCCGTCCGTGCTTTTTTTTATCACCGTATACCAATGGCGTTTCGCAGGGGAGGATCTCGAGGCGGAATGCCGAGCCAGCGGCGACTAGCCAACAAGGGACCGCAAGGGCGGGCAGGATAAATAGACACGCAGTCCAGGTCGAGGCACCGGTGCAGCAGTAAGGCGCGCCGCCTTATTCCAAGGTATTATTCTTACGATGCATACTAACGCCCGTGCTCTCTTTTTTTTAGGAAAAAGAGGGCTCGCCGGACTATATCCGGAGAGATTGCCAATCGCGCTTCCACCAGCCAGGCTCCAAAGCCAGGTCCAAAAGCAGAGGCGAACACGAGGCGTGCGTCGGACGCTCCTCCGACAGAGGATGCGGACAGACTGTCCACCACCAATTCCGAGGTGGAGAGTGCCATGAATCACAGGCGCGCCGACAGGTTCTTCATAGCGCTTGTTTCTCCCGGGAGGCATTGGACGCCTTCAACTCGGGAGATGCGTACCTCCGTGCCGCTCAAAATGGTCTAACCAGGGCCACGGAGCAGTATGTAAAAGACATACTGGTGAGAAAATTTGATGATTATATATATATCAGTAGCCCCCGAGACTTGAAACAGTTAGAATAACTGATTTAAGGATCATTTATTATGCAGGTTCTTCTGTAAAAGAATACCCAACTGTCCTGTGAGCTGGAAGAGTGCAAAGCCCAACATGAGGCCGCACTAGCCGCGGCAGGGGAGGCCAAGGAGACCCCCTCTGGTAATATATGCTTCGAAAGATAACTATGTTGTGAAGTGTGGCGTGTGTGCAAATCTGACAATAACATTGCAGATGGCGCCGGAATAGATCCGGACAAGCAACAACTCTTGCGCCGGTTAAACGCCGGCGAGAGCGTGCTTACGAAGGTGAGGCAGGAGAAGAATAATCTCCAAGATGCCAACACCCAGCTGGGCGAGGAACTAAAGGATGTTCGTGCGGTAGCCGGACTCCGTGAAGGAGAATCGGCGGCTTCGACGCGGCATTTTTAGTAAGTGCTTGAACGAACTTTGAAAAAGAGTTCGGCAAGGAAGTCGACTAACGAGTTATGTGCGTAGGTATGCTCACCGGTCGCCCCTGCAGAGGAAATGCCGGTTCTACGGGTGACCTTCTTCCCGAGCTCTTACAACTGCACGAACGAGTTCGGCAGGTGATGAAAGGCGTCGCCCAGACCTTGTGGCCATCTGTCTCCATGCCCGAAGGTCTTGGAGAGCTTGCAGAGAGGCTTAAGGGAGCACGGCGGCATTTCCGATTATGGAAGATATTGGCCTGCCGTCAAGGCGCCAGGGAGGCCTGGGCCATGGTGAAGACGCGGTACACGAAGGCTGACCCAAACCACATGGCCGAGGTCGGACCAGTGGGGCCCGATGGGAAGGAGATCCCTGTGAGCTTAGTGCACGGCCAGGTAGAGTTGGCCACCAAATATTCCCAACAGGACTGTAAACTAGACAGCCTATTGGATGGTATTGAAGAGGAATATACCCAGTCAAATTGACTATGTAATTTAAGATGACATGTAAAATGCCTTCTAGCCGGATTGTAGATCGTTTGTCATGGCGGACCTTTTAGCTTCAACCTCGGGACCCGATAGTGCGGAGTGTGTCCGAATACCCTCTCGGTTATGCAAGAACCGGGGCATGCGTGGAGACCAGGCGTAGGGGTCATTAGTGCTTGAAATGCACAAGTGCCCAACTAGTTATGTTATATTACATGGTTAGTAAGAAACATCTTCCAGGAGAATAGTTCCATTAGGGGTTCCTTTCTCGGGATGCATGCCCTAAAGTGCATGTCCGGACTGCGAAAAAAGCAGAAAAGCATCTGGGGGTGGATAAATAAACAAGTGAGAAATCATCTTTAGTTTACCGACCGAATATTCCCTTAAGAATGCTAGCTTTTAGCTTCACCCAGTCTGAGGTACACATCCGGCTGACCGGCAAGAATAATCGCAGAGGTGCTCCCTTTACCGCCTAGCCGAACAATCGGGGACGAGGGGTAAGCATGTGAGCCAGCAACCCAGCTTGGCCAAAACTTAAGTCATATCGATGCATATAATGGTGAATAAAAGGTACATGTGGAAGTGTGACACATGTGTTGGGCATGAAGCCCGTATAAATAAGCACATTAAAGAAGCCCCCAGGTATAATGTAGCGGATAAGCGCGTCATTTTAATAATGCAAACAAGGCGTGAACGAGCCCTTAAAGGCTGTAAAGAAAGGGAGGGAGAAGGAGAAAAATATAAGTCAGCTAATGTGTAAAAATAGACAGAGGAAGGAGACGAACACAGAGTCCGGCGCTAGGCGTAGAATCTTCGGAGACGGGCTGCGTTCCATGGGTTCGGCTCGAGTCGGTTATCCGATGCATCTCGCAGACAGTACGCTCTACCAGTCAGGACTTGATCAATAATAAAGGGACCTTCCCATTTGGGCTTGATTTTGTCCTTTTTCTTGTCTGGCAGGCGTAGAACTAACTCACCAACATTGTAAGTTTTGGCCCGCACTTCTCTACTTTGATATCTTCGAGCCTGCTGTTGATAGAATGTGGAACGGGCTTTTGCCACATCACGCTCCTCCTCCAAGGCGTCCAAATTGTCTTCTTGATCGAGTTCGGCTTCTCTTTCTTCGTACATGCGCACGCGAGGTGAGTCATGAATTATGTCGCAGGGCAGAACCGCCTCCGCGCCGTATACCATAAAGAATGGTGTGTATCCGGTGGTGCGATTCGGCGTGGTCCGCAACCCCCAGAGTACATAGTCGAGCTCCTCTACCCAGTGCGTGTTAGATTCCTTGAGGGACCGCACTAATCTGGGTTTGATGCCGCTCATGATTAGACCATTTGCTCGCTCGACTTGACCGTTAGTTTGAGGGTGATAGACTGAAGCATAGTCGAGCTTGGTGCCCATGTTTTTGCACCAGAGTTTGACCTCGTCGGCCGTAAAGTTTGTGACGTTATCAGTGATGATGTTGTGGGGGACGCCGTAACGGTGTACGACCCCTGATATGAAGTCTATCACCGGTCCGGATTCAGCCATCTTAACAGGCTTGGCCTCTATCCATTTGGTGAATTTATCCACCATGACTAGTAGGTATTTTTTGCTTGTAGGTTCCTCCTTTAAGGGGTCCAACCATGTCAAGCCCAGGACATGAAGGGCGGTGATGGGTATAGTTTGGAGGGCGGTGGGTGGCATATGGCCTTGGTTAGCAAAGAGCTGGCAACCGACGCATCGTTGGACTAAGTCACGAGCATCTGCCCGGCCGTCGGCCAATAAAATCATGTACTGGAAGGCCTTGCTTACAAGGGCCCGGGCTGCGGCGTGGTGCCCGCCGAGTCCGGCATGAATTTCAGCGGAAGATTCTGCCCTTCCTCTTCGGAGATACACCTTTGAAGGACTCTGGTGGTGCTTTTCTTATAAAGCTCTCCCTCATGGACTTTATAGGCTTTAGATCGCCGCACTATGTAGCGTGCCTCGTTTTGGTCTTCGGGAAGTTCCTGCCTGGTTAGGTAGGCTAGGAATGGTTCTGTCCACGGGGCAATGACTGCCATTATTACGTGGGCTGAAGATGTTACTTCGTTGGCAGAGCCTCCCGTTGTGTCAAAATGTTCGGTGTCGGGTAGTGCGGTTGGGTCCGGGCTGTTATTTTTGGATTCCCCTTACCATAATACGGATGGCTTGAACAGCCTCTCCAAGAAAATGTTGGGGGGCTGCATCGGCGCTTTGCCAATGCGTGCCAAGGCGTCTCATTGGCTGATTGTTTTCCCTGGCTATATGGTGAAATTCGAGCCCCTCGAACTGAGCTGACATTTTTAGGATGGCGTTGCGGTAAGCTGCCATTTTCGGATCCTTGGCATCAAAGTCTCCATTTATTTGGGATATCGCGTGGTTCGAATCCCCGCGCACCTCTAGGCGTTGGATGCCCATGGAGCGCCATCCGGAGACCATGTAGAAGGGACTCATATTCGGCTGCATTGTTGGAGTCCGTATACATTATCTCGAGTACGTATTGAATTGTATCTCCTGTTGGGGACGTCGAGCAGCCTTGACCCCAGACCAGCCAACATTTTGGAGCCGTCGAAGTGCATGATCCAGTTGGAATATGTGCCGTACTCTTTAGGGAGTTCGGCTTGACCATTCGGCGATTTAAGTCGGCCAAAACTTGCGACTTAATAGCTCGTCGTGGCTTATACGTTATGTCAAACGGGAGGAGCTCAATGGCACCATTTGGCAATCCGGCCCGTCGCGTCGCGGTTGTTTATAATATCGTTAAGAGGTACTTCGGAGGCTACTGTTATCGAACACTCTTGAAAGTAGTGTCGCAGCTTCCGGGATGCCATAAATACCGCGTACGCTATCTTTTGATAATGCGGGTACCGCGACTTGCGTGGAGTGAGGACAGTGGACACGTAGTAAACTGGCTTTTGAAGGGGGAATTTGTGTCCGTCCATTTCTCGTTCGACGATGAGCACTGCGCTTACAACTTGATGAGTTGCCGCGATGTATAATAGCATTGGTTCGCCGATGTTAGGCGTGGCCAGGACCAGGTTTTGTTGCCAATATGGCTTTTATTTCTTCGAGTCCGGCCGTGGCGGCATCCGTCCACTCGAAGTGTTCGGTGCGCTGGAGGAGGCGATAAAGGGGTAATGCCTTTTCTCCCAAGCGGGAGATAAAGCGGCTTAGAGCCGCCACGCATCCGGTCAATTTTTGTATTTGTTTGAGGTCCTTTGGGATATCCAATTGTGACAGAGCTCGGATCTTGGCTGGGTTTGCTTCAATTCCTCTACCGGATACAATGAAGCCCAAGAGCTTTCCGGTTGGTACGCCGAAAACGCATTTTTCCAGGTTAAGCTTGATGCCATATGTTCGGAGGTGATCGAATGTGAGCCTCAAGTCGTCTACTAGAGTTTCGACATGCTTGGTTTTGACGACCACGTCATCTACGTATGCCTCCACTATTTTGCCGATCTGGTTTGCCAGACATGTCTGAATCATGCGCTGATATGTTGCGCCGGCGTTTTTGAGCCCGAAGGGCATTGTGTTGAAGCAGAATGGGCCGTATGGGATGATGAATGTCGTTGCGGCTTGGTCTGGCTCTGCCATCTTAATTTGATGGTAGCCGGAGTATGCGTCAAGGAAACACAATGAATCGTGTCCTGCGGTATCGTCGATAATTTGATGATGCGAGGGAGGGGGAAGGGATTGTGGCGACCGGTTTTCCGGGTATTAATTTCCAGAAAATGGCCGTTGTGCTCACCAGCCCCAGGATTACTGTTAGCTGATGAGGCACCAACTTGATACAGAAACTCCAAGCAAAATACAAAATATATGTAGTACAAGACCATTCTGGCCTGGGAGTACAACAAATGATTTCTAGTGGTTGATGGCGGAAGCGGTTTGTGGATCATCAGTGTCTATGGGACTCCATTTCCCACAGGAACAGCTGACCAGGATAACTCCTATCTTCGCGAGGCTACGGTCTCCGTTTCTTAGGTTCCAGGGCGGTCATCGCATAGCGCCCCTCTCCATGCAAGAAATCTGGCCAAGACAATAGCGAGGACAAGCCGGTGAGTACTTTGAATGTACTGCAAACATTATGAACACGGGTATAATATAAATGATAATCATGCACGGAAATATTCTATGATCACATTGTCGGTCATAAAATAAAATCTACGATGCATGCAAACAGGTTATTTATATGTAACAAGAATATGAAATGACAGAGGAGGAAATAAAATGCACCATTCGGATGTGCAGGCGACGTCTCGAAATGATGGTAAATAACAAGCATGCCTCAGTCGGGCGTCTGAGCGACGCCACATAAAGGGCTTATAAGGGAAATAAATAACAAGTAATGCCACAGTCGGGCGTCTGAGCGACACCACATAAAGGGCTTATAAGGGAAATAAATAATAATTAATGCCACGATCGGGCGTCGGCGACACCACATAAAGGGCTTATAAGGAAATAAATAACAAGTAATGCCACGATCGAGGCGTCGGCGACACCACATAAAGGGCTTATGAAGCAAATACATTCATAGTGAATATCCAGAAGGTAGAACCGTCCCAGGGATACTCAATAAATCAAGTAACGGTAATAGTTAGTCCATGATAAAAATAATCATAAGCATCATAATCAACACAAGTCACAAATCATGATCCATGTTCTGGTTTAGCAGTTTCTCCTCCGAAGACCGACACTAAGACCGACACTTGACCTGACCTGCATGTAGTCCTTAACCATGGACACGGCTATTCTAATAGGTTTAATATCTCTGCAAAGGGTGTACTCTTTACCCACGAGTAACGGATTTCTTTAGTCCATCGGGACTAATTCCATCTACGGTCTTTTAGTCAAAAACACGCCTGACTTGCACACACCAGCTTAACTCACCGGTGTGCGGAATCACCCACGACACATGTCAAGAAAAACTCTAAGTGGGAGGCTACAACCTCGGCGTAGCATGGGATCACAAAATTTATACAGCACAAGAACTAGGGGAGCTACCCTTCGGCTACAACCGAAACAACCATTCCCCGGTCGATGGCATGCCTACGGATGCCTCCGTTATCTTCCATCATGGCCTCTACAGACGGTGTGTGCTAGGAAAGGGGTTGACAACTTACTGAACCGTACCCCACGTATGGCAGGGACAAGTGGTAGTATGAAACAAGTATGGGGGTTACTGGAACAAGACTCGATCTATGGTCGACTCAGGAGGTTTAAGCATTCCCTGCATGATTAGTATAACAAATATATTTCAATCAACAGGATAACCGCTCATTATACCTTACTATGCCATACCGGACATAACCGTCCCAACGGAGACCGGCGACAAGCTCACACCTACCCAAGGCAGAGGCCTTCCCGGATTCCTTTTCGGCATGCATGTAAGGCACATGAGGATGATTACCATCACAAGTATATTCATTTCCAACAGCAAGGAAAAATCACTAATATGCAATCATGCAAAAGATCACATCAACACATAAAATAACGAGATTTTCCGATGCAATGTGTTGTTATAACAGCGACAACAAACACACCAAAGATATTATGCCATGGTTCAGGATGCTTGCCTTCAAGGTGTGGAGAGGTGGGGTGCTCTCCAAAACTTTTGAAAGATTTCTCCTCTCTCCAACAAATCCTATTTTGAAAATATTGGAATTAACACACAAATTCAAAACAGCACAAAAAGTTGTTTAAATTTTTTTCAAATAAATCTTAAAATAAACTAGACAGAATTTGAGAGATGTAGGAAAAAGAATCAACTCATTTGGAGTTTTATTTAAAAAGATATAGCCAGTCAAAGTTTATTCAATACTCTGTTATTAAAATAAAAATAGGAAAAGAAAACGGTTCGAATATGAACACGTCGAAGACGTACTCCGGAGATACGCTTCCACTTAACCCACGTGGACAGGGGCGGGGTCACTGACAGTGGGTCCAGGGGGCCCACTGGTCAGGTTTGACCAGTCCATCTCTCCCTCCTCTTCCTCTGCCCGAACGGCGGTGAGGCGACGACGATCAACGCTGGCGAATGGCTGCTCCCCGCGGGCTCCAGAGGGTCAGGATGGATCCGCAAGACCGGGGCGGTCCTCCCGGTGGTCATTGGGTCGGCGGGGGTGGAGGGAGTCGCCGACGGTGAGCTTCGCGGCGGAGGAGACCTCGGGAGCAAAGTGGTTTTGGGGCTACGGTGGTTTCCGATCAAAATCGAGCAGGGGGAAAGGTTCACGGGAGGAAGGAGAGCTTCTGGTGGAGAGAGTGGAGAGGGGGAGGTCCTGGTGGCGCCCGAATGGCCGGGGCTGTGGCGGCGGCAGGAGTTGCCGGAGACGGGAAGAAAACCTCCCGGTCGGCCGGCTGCCACGGGGAAACGAAGGGGGTGATTTTGAGGCTGCTTCCGTGCTCGGAGGGCTCGAGGGGCTTCCTTTTATAGCGCTCCCACGTCGGTTCGCGGCGGCAGTGGATGAGCTCGTCGGCGACCGATATTCTGTAGCTTGCAGGGCGGCGTGGAGGCGACGAGAGCTACCCGACGAGCGAGGGGATAAGCGTGCGCGGCTCCCAGGGGCAGGTGGCGAGCCGGGGTGGCTCGGGCGGCACCGACCGTGGCAGAGGCGCACTGCGGACGCCGGTGTGCCGCCAAGAGTGCCCTGACGGCGCCGCTGTAGGGTGCCAGGGCGGCTTGGAGGTTTCTGGTGAGAGGGGAGTGTGGCGCGGCTTTGCGGTGTGGGGCCAAACCAGGCGAACGCAGGCGGCTCAAGGTCTTGGCTGCAGCAGTTGGCGCGCTCTGGGCGCGCCGAGTGCACGCCCACCATCTGCTCGACGAAATGCCATGGCCTGCTAGGCGTCTTGGTTGGAGCTGGGGATTAGCAGGTCTAGTCTAGGGGTAGCTGGGATGCTAGTGGACATGCCTGTTGGGTCAGAGGATCAGGTCCACAATGCAAACCCAAACTCATGCCAAATCTGTCCATGCACCTGTGTGTTTGACAAAATGCCACAGGCACCTAGGCTCTTCTTGGAGTGGCCAAATCTTCCAGATCCTAGTCTCTTTAGATGCACAAGAGGGTGGTGAGGTTAGTTTGTGAAAAGCACAAACTTGTTAGTGCAAGTTTTGTAAAACTTCAATACTGGACAGGAGGTAAATGGCATCATCTCATGAACCAAAAGTATTCCAATGGTTGCATGCTCCTCGGACTTAGGGGTTTTGTAGGGTGGTCTACAAGCAGGGGAAAGAATCAAGGGCCAAAAAGCAGGCAAGAATATGGATGCTGTACAAACCATCATGTTGGACCAAAATGAAGATGAGCTTGATTCACTCAAAATTTTCAAATAACATCACTGGGTTTTTGCATAAAGTTGAATCATATGCTACTACCAGCATCCCATAATTTTGGTGGAGGCTAGAAAGAAATATTTAAAAGAGTTGTCTTTGCAAAATTGCCTTTGGACCAGAGAAGAAAATTTGGTGTAGAGCTCAAAATATTTCATGAATAAAAGATATTTTTGCATAAAAGTGATTTAAAAAACATCACATGACATCTCCAAATTTTGGATGGAATTTTAAGTGAATTTATCAAATGGTTGTAGTTCAAATATGGCCATATAACCTTGAAAAAACCATTTTTCAAGGAAATAAAGATCAAGCAAAATTTAATTATGTAATTAGCTCTGCTAATAAAAGAAAAGTTTTTCTTAAGAGGTTAAACAAGTCCAATAACATATTTGAAAAGTTTTCTTTTGGGGGAAAACTCCATAATAACAAGAGGAAAAAAAATTCAAGAATCAAAAGGAGCCCAGAAAATAAAAGTTTTAATTTCCTGGCAAACTTTTAATTAATAAAACAAGGTCAAAATTTTGGGGTGTCACAGGGATCCTTTGGGCAAGCCTTGTTGAGGTCCTTGAAATCGACGCATAGGCGCCAGGATTTTTCCTTCTTTGGTACCATCACCAGGTTCTTTGGCGATCCGGGATGTTTTATATCTCACGATGAATCCGGCCTCCGATGGTTTGGCTAGCTCCTCTCCCATGGCTTGTCTCTTAGGTTCGGAGAAGCGCCGAAGAGCCTGCTTGACTGGCTTGAATCCTTTTAGGATGTTTAGGCTATGCTCGGCCAGCCGGCATGGGATTCCTGGCATGTCTGAAGGGTGCCAGGCAAAAATGTCCCAATTTTCGCGTAGGAATTCTCGTAGTGCGGTGTCTACGTCAGGGTTTAATTGCGCCTCGATGGAGGCCATTTTTGTAGGTTCCGTTGGATGGACTTGGAATTTGACTATTTCGTCCGCCGGTTTAAAGGAGGTGGACTTGGATCTTTTGTCGAGTATCACGTCGTCCCTGTTCACCGTGGAGCGCAGCGCAGTCAGTTCCTCGGCCGCTAGGGCTTCGGATAGTGCCTCAAGGGCCAGTGCGGCTGTCGGGCTATGTCCGGGTCACTAGCAAGAGTGATGATTCCGTTGGGCTCGGGCATTTTGATCTTGATGTACCCATAATGGGGTATAGCTTGAAAAATTGTGAATGCCTCTCATACGATAGAGCGTGGTATCCGGCTTTGAACGGGGCCACTTGGAACATGACCTCCTCGGACCTGTAATTATCCGGCGTGCGAACACCACATCGGTGTGATTTTTCCTGACAAAGACGCTTCCCGACTGGGGATTATTCCTCTAAAGGTTGTGCTGCTTCGCTCAATGCGGCTCCAGTCTATTTCCATTTTTTGAAGGGTTTCCTCATAAATGAGGTTCAATCCGCTGCCACCGTCCATTAGTACCTTGGTAAGGCGAAAGCCGTCCACTATTGGACTGAGGACCAATGCGGCTGGTGCTCGGGCTGTTCGGAATTTAGGTTCATACTGGCATTAAAGGTAATAGCCGTGTCACTCCATGGGTTTATTGTTGCTACTTGGTAGACTTCGGTAAGGTTGCGGAGTGTTCGTTTCCGCATATTATTTGATGCGAAAGATTCGAACACTGTTAATACCGCATCTTGGTATCCCCGGCTGGTGCTCTGTGGATTACGGAGTTAGAAGCTCTTCGCCACTTCGGCCGCTCGGAGTATCCAACATGCTCTAAGGCTATGAGTTGGTGTGGCGCCCTACGTACTATGAATTTTACAGGGTCCATTGAGCCATCCCTCCAAAGACGGTTCCATGCCCTATAGAGGGTTTTTGCTTTTTGGTGTTTAACCCGGTGCTGGCGATAATGCACCCTTTTATTTCGGACTGGGGTTGTATTCAGGGCCGGATTGTCCCAAAATTTTATTTCGGTTTTCCAGGCGCTTTCCATCGCACAGCACTTTCATACTATGGATGCCAAGTCAGCGAAGCGTGTGATTTCACGGCGACTTGTGGCGTTGAGGATTCTGTTGTCCGTGCAATTATTGCAGAAGAATGAAATCGCATCCTCCTCGCTGCAGTCCTTTATCCTGTTCATGACCAGGAGGAATCTGGCCCAGTAATGGTGTACTGTTTCTGCGGGCTCTTGTCGAATTTGGGATAGATCGCTTATGTTTGGGTGGGCGGGTGGAATTAAATCCGGAACCTCGCCCAATCTGAGGCTCAGGGGCCAAGGGGTTTCCGAACTCGGAAGCTTGGGTTCTTGGATGTTGTCCAATGAATCTAGCCCGCTGACTTTAGGTTCAGGGCTTGAGTGACGCCCTCCCTCCACGGGTATCCGGCTTGGAGGATCGGGAATCCGGACATAACTAGTCCTTAAGATAGATGAAGGCTTGCCGCATTGTTCCTCCACCACCGCAACGTGATGCGTGACACAGGGAGAGTTAATCTCTCTCGGATCGGGTTTATGCCCAATCTGATCGTAGTCTGTAGCGATTCCTGTATGCGATGGCGCGATCCAAGAGCTCGTCTAAGAAAGTGAGCTCCGTCGGATCTAACTACTCGGCGAGTTCGAGTTGACATGAAGATTGCTTTCGATGACTGAGAAGTCATCGTCGGCGTGACGAACAGCGGTCATAAGAAAACCGCCTAGCTGAAGAGTTTGGCCGATATCCAAAGCTCCCTTAGCAACAGTGTCGTCTTTAAAGACGGGATGAGGCATCCTTCCTGATGGCGACGGTACAGCGGAACTCTCAATGAAAGCACCAATGTCGGTGTCAAAACCGGCGGATCTTGGGTAGGGGTCCCGAACTATGCGTCTAGGCGGATGGTAACAGGAGACAAGGGACACGATGTTTTTACCCAGGTTCAGGCCCTCTCAATGGAGGTAAAACCCTACTCCTGCTTGATTAATATTGATGATATGGGTAGTACAAGAGTAGATCTACCACGAGATCAGAGAGGCTAAACCCTAGAAGCTAGCCTATGGTATGATTGTTGTTTGTCCCACGGACTAAAACCCTCCGGTTTATATAGACACCGGAGAGGGCTAGGGTTACACAGAGTCGGTTACAATGGGAGGAGATCTACATATCCAGACGCCAAGCTTGCCTTCCACGCCAAGGAAAGTCCCATCCGGACACGGGACGAAGTCTTCAATCTGGTATCTTCATAGTCCAGGAGTCCGGCCAAAGGTTATAGTCCGGCTATCCGGACACCCCCTAGTCCAGGACTCCCTCAGGTTGCGTTTACCGTTGCACATGATGATTCTTATGAATGCATGTGCTTGCTGCTCCTACTTGCAATTATTATGAGAGAGGAACTATATCTCCGCCTCTTTATGTTTCCAACACGAAAAAATTGCAAGAAACTGTTTATACTATGCATTGGCCTTTACTTTGTGTGCATGAATTGTTCTTTTATGACATGCCGATGCATAGGAAGAGAGTTAGAATTCATTGTTGCATGATTTATGTTACTTTGTGCTCACTACTAAATTACAAATCATTGTTAATTAAAATTGGCTTTGATATACCTTGGGATCCGGATGGATCCATTACTTGAGCACTTTACGCCTAGCTTAATGGCTTTAAAGAAAGCGCTGCCAGGGAGACAACCTGAAAGTTTTAGAGAATCATTTATTTATGTTGAGTGCTTTTATAAAGTTTAAAAACAAAAAATAAATAGGGGAACCCAAAACTTTTCAAAAGGAAAGTGAAAGTGAGAAAGACAAGCATTGTCAAGTGGGGAGCTCCTTGAACTTTGTTCATGCTCACGGAAACTTTGTGAATCTTGATTACAGAAACGTTTCAACAAAAATAATTATCCCCTTGTACAATTCTATTGTATTATAAAAATAATGTGCCAAGGTTTGCCTTTAGGATGTTTACAATGCTTGTTGGTTTGTGCGGTGCAGGACATAAACTTTGGCTATAGTGCGCGATTTTACATTTTTTACTGGAATGTCAAACGGTTCTGAAACTTTTTGCACTGTCATTATATACAAATATTTTATTTTTTTTAATTTTGGAAGAATTTTTGGAGTGGCATAGGTATGGTGAATGTTCAGATTATTACAGACTGTTCTGTTTTAGACAGATTCTGTTTTTGATGCATAGTTTGCTTGTTTTGATGAAACTATCGATTTATATCAATGGATTAAGCCATGGAAAAGTTATATTACAGTAGCTACAATGCAAAAACAAAATATTAATTGGTTTGCAACTGTACTTAGAGTAGTGATTTGCTTTATTATACTAACGGATCTTACCGAGTTTTCTGTTGAAGTTTTGTGTGGATGAAGTGTTCGAAGATCGAGGATGTTTCGATATGAGGATAAGGAGGAGAGGCAAGAGATCAAGCTTGGGGATGCCCAAGCACCCCAAGTAAATATTCAAGGAGACTCAAGCGTCTAAGCTTGGGGATGCCCCGGAAGGCATCCCATCTTTCTTCAACAAGTATCGGTATGTTTTCGGATTTGTTTCGTTCATGCGATATGTGCAAATCTTGGAACATCTTTTGCATTTAGTTTTCACTTTTCTTTTATGCACCATTATGGTATGAGATAGTCCTTGGTTGATTTATAGAATGCTCATTGCTCTTCACTTAAATCTTTTGAGTATGGCTTTATAGAATGCTTCATGTGCTTCGCTTATATCATTTGAAGTTTGGATTGCCTGTTTCCCTTCACATAGAAAACTGCCATTTGTAGAATGCTCTTTTGCTTCACTTATATTTGTTAGAGCGTGGGCATATATTTTGTAGAAAGAATTAAACTCTCTTGCTTCACTTATATCTATTTAGAGAGATGACAGGAACTGGTCATTCATATGGTTAGTCATAAAATCCTACATAAAACTTGTAGATCACTGAATATGATATGTTTGATTCCTTGCAATAGTTTTACGATATAAAAATGGTGATATTAGAGTCATGCTAGTGGGTAGTTGTGGATTGTAGAAATACTTGTGTTGAAGTTTGTGATTCCCGTAGCATGCACGTATGGTGAACCGTTATGTAACGAAGTTGGAGTATGAGGTATTTATTGATTGTCTTCCTTATGAGTGGCGGTCGGGGACAAGCGATGGCCTTTTCCTACCAATCTATCCCCCTAGGGGCATGCGTAGTAGTACTTTGCTTCGACGGCTAATAAACTTTTGCAATAAGTATGTGAGTTCTTTATGACTAATCTGAGTCCATGGATTATACGCACTCTCACCCTTCCATCATTGATAGCCTCTTCGGTACCGTGAATTTCCCTTTCTCACCTCGAGAGTTGGTGCAAACCTTGCCGGTGCATCCAAACCCCGTGATACAATACGCTCTATCACACATAAGCCTCCTTATATCTTCCTCAAAACAGCCACCATACCTACCTATCATGGCATTTCCATAGCCATTCCGAGATATATTGCCATGCAACTTCCATCATCATCATATACATGACTTGAGCATTTATTGTGATATTGCTTTGCATGATCGTAAGATAGCTAGCATGAAGTTTTCATGGCTTGTCCGTTTTTTTATGTCATTGCTACGCTAGATCATTGCACATCCCGGTACATCACGGAGGCATTCATATAGAGTCATATCTTTGTTCTAGTATCGAGTTGTAATATTGAGTTGTAAGTAAATAAAAGTGTGATGATCATCATTATTAGAGCATTTCCCAAAAAAGAGAGAGGCCAAAGAAGCCTAAATAAAAAAGGGGGGCCAAAGAAGCCCGCAAAAAAAAAGAAAAAAGGGCAATGTTACTATCCTTTTACCACACTTGTGCTTCAAAGTAGCACCATGTTCTTCATATAGAGAGTCTCTTGAGTTATCACTTTCATATACTAGTGGGAATTTTCATTATAGAACTTGGTTTGTATATTCCGATGATGGGCTTCCTCAAATGCCCGAGGTCTTCATGAGCAAGCAAGTTGGATGCACACCCACTTAGTTTCCAATTTGAGCTTTCATACACTTATAGCTCTAGTGCATCCGTTGCATGGCAATCCCTACTCCTTGCATTGATATCAATTGATGGGCATCTCCATAGCCCGTTGATTAGCCGCGTCGATGTGAGACTTTCTCCTTTTTTGTCTTTTCCACATAACCCCCATCATATTATTCTATTCCACCTATAGTGCTATGTCCATGGCTTGCGCTCATGTATTGCGTGAGGGTTGACAAAGCTGAAGCGTTAAAAAGTATGAACCAATTTCTTGGCTTGTCATCAGGGTTGTGCATGATTTGAATGCTTTGTGTGGTGAAGATGGAGCATAGCCACACTATATGATTTTGTAGGGATAACTTTCTTTGGCCATGTTATTTTGAAAAGACATGATTGCTTTATTAGTAGGCTTGAAGTTTTTATGGCAAATGATAACTATTGCCTTGAATCACTCATGTCTTAATATTCATGCCATGATTAGATCACATGATCAAGATTATGCTAGGAAGCATTCCACATCAAAAATTATCTTTTTATCATTTACCTACTCGAGGACGAGCAGGAATTAAGCTTGGGGATGCTGAAACGTCTCCGTCGTATCTATAATTTTTTTATTGTTCCATGCCAATATTCTACAACTTTCATATATTTTTGGGAACTTCTTATATTATTTTTGGGACTAACATATTGATCCAAAGGCTTGATGCAGTTCATGTTTGTTGCATGTTTTATGTTTCGCAGAAACCCCATATCAAACGGAGTCCAAACGGGATAAAAACAGACGGAGAATATTTTTGGAATATTTAGGAAATATGGGAGGAAGAATCAACGCGAGACGGTGCCCGAGGTGGCCACGAGGCAAGGGGGCGTGCCTCCCCCCTGGGCGCGCCCCTGACCCTCGTGGGCCCCTTGTAAGGCGGTTGCTACTATTCTTTTGCCGCAAGAAAGCTAATTTTTGGAGAAAAATCTGGCGAAGGTTCCAATCCAATCGGAGTTACGGATATCCGGATATATAAGAAACAGCGAAAGGGCAGAATACCAGAGCGCAGAAACAGAGAAAGACAGAGATATAGATCCAATCTCGGAGGGACTCTTGCCCCTCCCATGCCATGGAGGCCAAGGACCAGAGGGGAAACCCTTCTCCCATCTAGGGAGGAGGTCAAGGAAGAAGAAGAAGGGGGCCCCTCTCCCCCTCTCTTCCGGTGGCGCCGGAACACCGTCGTTGCCATCATCATCGCGATCTTCACCAACACCTCCGCCATATTCACCAACATCTCCATCACCTTCCCCCCTCTATCTACAGCGGTCCACTCTCCCACAACCCGTTGTACCCTCTACTTGAACATGGTGCTTTATGCTTCATATCATTATCCAATGATGTGTTGCCATCCTATGATGTATGAGTAGATTTTCGTTGTCCTATCGGTAGTTGATGAATTGCTATGATTGAATTGATTTTCTTGTGGTTATGTTGTTGTCCTTTTGTGCCCATCATATGAGCTGCCACAAGGTGGATCACACCATAGGGTTAGTTGTATGTTGATAGGACTATGTATTGGAGGGCAAGAGTGACAGAAGCTTCTACCTAGCATAGAAATTGATGCATACGGGATTGAAAGGGGACCAATATATCTTAATGCTATGGTTGGGTTTTACCTTAATGAACGTTAGTAGTTGCGGATGCTTACTAATAGTTCCAATCATAAGTGCATAGAATTCCAAGTCGGGGATGACATGCTAGCAGTGGCCTCTCCCACATAAAACTTGCTATCGGTCTAGTAAAGTAGTCAATTGCTTAGGGACAATTTCACAACTCCTACCACCACTTATCCACACTCGCTATATTTACTTTATTGCTTCTTTACCTAAACAGCCCCTATTTTTTATTTATGCGCTCTTTATTTTCTTGCAAACCTATCCAAAAACACCTACAAATTACTTCTAGTTTCATACTTGTTGTAGGTAAAGCGAACGTTAAGCGTGCGTAGAGTTGTATCGGTGGTCGATAGAACTTGAGGGATTATTTTTTAGCTCCTCGTTGGGTTCGACACTCTTACTTATCGAAAGAGGCTACAATTGATCCCCTATACTTGTGGGTTATCAAGACCTTTTTCTGGCGCTGTTGCCGGGGAGTCATAGCGTGGGGAGAATATTCTCGTGTGTACTTGTTTGCTTTATCACTAAGTAATTTTTATTTGCTATTCTTAGTTGTTTTCTATCTTTAGTTATGGGTAGGAAACGCAAAATACCAAAAATAATTAGTTGTACCTACTGAACCAATGGTTGAAGAACCACTCAAAATCTATCACACTCCTTAAGCTTTTTACTTGGATCATCTTGATCCCTTTGTGCTCGTGCTGAAACCCCAACTAGCTTAGTTGAGGGCAAATCTTTAGATGAGCATGCTTTTTATGTGCGACACCGCTTATCTCAAAAAGGGAAACTTTTACAGCACCAAATTAATACTATGCAATGTTATGCCTGGAATTTATGTGAATTATATGATTTTACTTGTTGTTATGAAGACCCTAAGAAACACCTTCCCTACGAATGTGAGTTTAGTGATAATGGAATCGTATCTTCTTATGCTAAGGGTGTTTATAATTACTATGATGTTCAACAAATTGAAGAATTTGTTGCTTTTAAGGGTGCTTATGAAATTGCGTCTTTGATTGAAAAGTATGATGCTACTCTTTACAAATCTGAAAATTTTGCCATACTTGAATATTCTTATGATAATTATGCTTCTAATGCCTATGTTAAACAATATATTGAGGACTCCCCTGCTGTCCAAGAAGAGACTAATATTTCGCAGGAGTCTATGGAAGAAGAAATTAATGACATTGTGAGCTCATTGGATGAAAAAGATGAGGAGGAGAGCGAAGAACAAAAGGAGGAAGAGCGGTTTGATCACCCGTGCCCACCTTCTAATGAGAGTAACTCTTCAACTCATACATTATTTAATTTCCCTTCGTGCTTACCGAAGGATGATTGCTATGATGACTGTTATGATCTCGTTGATTCTTTTGAAATATCCCTTTTTGATGATGCTTGCTATGCTTGTGGCCAAGATGCCAATATGAATTATGCTTATGGAGATGAACTTGCTATAGTTACTTATGTTAAACATGAAATTGTTGCTATTGCACCCACACATGATAGTCCTATTATCTTTTGAATTCTCCGACTACACTATATCGGAGAAATTTGCCCTTATTAAGGATTATATTGATGGATTGTGTCGGTGTCAAAACCGCGGATCTCGAGTAGGGGGTCTGAGCTGGCGTCTAGGCGGATGGTAACAGGAGACAAAGGACACGATGTTTTTACCCAGGTTCGGGCCCTCTCGATGGAGGTAAAACCCTACTCCCGCTTGATTAATATTGATGATATGGGTAGTACAAGAGTAGATCTACCACGAGATCGAGAGGCTAAACCCTAGAAGCTAGCCTATGGTACGATTGTTGTTCGTCCTACGGACTAAAACCCTCCGGTTTATATAGACATCGAAGAGGGCTAGGGTTACACAGAGTCGGTTACAATGGGAGGAGATCTACATATCCGTATCGCCAAGCTTGCCTTCCATGCCAAGGAAAGTCCCATCCGGACACGGGACGAAGTCTTCAATCATGTATCTTCATAGTCCAGGAGTCCGGCCAGTCCGGCTATCCGGACATCCCCTGTTCCAGGACTCCCTCAGTAGCCCCCGAACCAGGCTTCAATGACGATGAGTCCGGCGCACAGATTGTCTTCGGCATTGCAAGGCGGGTTCTTCTCCAAATTTTGTGTACCTTTGAATAGTGTCCGGCTTCTCACGAATATTGCGCTCCTTGGCTTCCACGCCCAATAATGGCCATCCTCCACGTGTCGATTTAATGCGAAAAGCCAGGGTGTTTTTACATTTACCCCCTAGCTGTGTAAATGAGCTGCCTTTCAAAGAGACGAGGATTTAGATCCAAATCACACCATCTTCCCTTCGCGAGCATTCATCGGAGTGCACCCGACAGAGATCCATTCCATCATGGCCAGTCGACGCAGCCCCTCCTCTCGCTCTCCCAGCCCCCAGCCTGGAAATTGGAAGAGATGTTCCGTCCCGCACAGCGAGCTAGTGATGCTTCAGACCAAGGGATTTCTCCCTCCAGCCTTCATGGTCCCGGTTCGAGCCGGGCTCGCCACCTATAATGGTGGAGAGCAAGAGGAGAGCGTCCCCAATCCCTCCAAGGGAGAGCGGGTATGCCTTGTCCCTTATTTTATAAGAGGGCTTGGATTTCCAATTCATCCGCTTTCTGGGGGCTCCTGGAGTTCTACGGCCTCCAGTTGCACAACCTTACGCCTGCCTCCATATTGCATATTGCGGGCTTCGTAGCCCTTTGCGAGCTGTTTTTGGGCTGCGAGGCTCATTTCGCGCTATGGAGGAAACTGTTCTGCCTTGTGCCCCGTTCTCAGAAGGGGTCAATATATCAAGTGGGCGGAGCCGAAGTATGGCGCATCGCCGGGACCGGATATCTATCCGGAACCCCAAAGAAGGCGTCCGAAGACTGGCCTTCAGAATGGTTTTATATAGAAGATGTCCCCTGCCGGATCCTATTCGGATCGGCCTCCCTGATTTTGATAATGCTCCCTTGAAGAAGCGCCTGAGCTGGCGTCCACGGAGCCCCCAGAAGGAAAATGACAAGGACGTTCTTTATCTGATGAGCCGGATAAGCGCGCTTCAGCATAGAGGCCACCCCATGTGGGATTTCAATGGGGAGGATGACGCCACCCGCTGCGGCCGTAAGGGACCGGACTTGATTGCCGCTCTAATGAAGATCTTGCCCACTTTCTACAAGGGAGAAGAGGAGGAGTTCCTCCGCGTCAATTCTCGTATGGATTTTCTATGTACAATACTCCAAGCTGGGTAAGCGGACACTTCTTTTTTGCCCATCCGTTCCATATTCCCATAGTCAAGTACCTTATCTTGTGATTTCGATGCAGGAATTGCGCCGAGCCATAAAGGATATAAACAGCCCTCCTCCACAACCCGATGATCCGGAACCGTCCCTCGATCCGGCCTCCCAAGAGGATCCGGACATATCCGTGGAGCTGATCGATGGGGTATTTTACCAACTGAGCATCGACAATGCCTTGGTGGCTATTACAGCCGATTATCTGGACTGCTCCCCACCTCACAAGTAATCGAGACCGAAGTCTTAATACTTCAAGATGATCCGTCCGTGCTTTTTTTATCACCGTATACCAATGGCGTTTCAGGGAGGATCTCGAGGCGGAATGCCGAGCCGCCGACTAGCTAACAAGGGACCGCAAGGGCGGGCAGGATAAATAGACACGCAGTCCAGGTCGAGGCACCGGTGCAGCAGTAAGGCGCGCCGCCTTATTCCAAGGTATTATTCTTACGATGCATACTAACGCCCGTGCTCTCTTGTTTTTTTAGGAAAAAGAGGGCTCGCCGGACTATATTCGGAGAGATTGCCAATCGCGCCTCCACCAGCCAGGCTCCAAAGCTAGGTCCAGAAGTAGAGGCGAACACGAGGCGTGCGTCGGACGCTCCTCCGACAGAGGATGCGGACAGACTGTCCGCTACCAATTCCGAGGTGGAGAGTGCCATGAATCACAGGCGCCGCCGGACAGTTCTTCGCAACGCTTGTTTCTCCCAAGAGGCATTGGACGCCTTCAACTCGGGAGATGCGTACCTCCGTGCCGCTCAAAATGGTCTAACCAGGGCCACGGAGCAGTATGTAAAAGACATACGGGTGAGAAAATTTGATGATTATATATATATCAGTAGCCCCCGAGACTTGAAACAGTTAGAATAACTGATTTAAGGATTATTTATTATGCAAGTTCTTACAGAAAAGAATACCCAACTGTCCCAGGAGCTGGAATAGTGCAAAGCCCAACATGAGGCTGCACTAGCCGCGGCAGGGGAGGCCAAGGAGACCCCCTCTGGTAATATATGCTTCGAAAGATAACTATGTTGTGAAGTGTGGCGTGTGTGCAAATCTGACAATAACATTGCAGATGGCGCCGAATAGATCCGGACAAGCAACAACTCTTGCGCGGTTAAACGCCCGGCGAGAGCGTGCTTACGAAGGTGAGGCAGAGAAGAATAATCTCCAAGATGCCAACACCCAGCTGGGCGAGGAACTAAAGGATGTTCGTGCCAGCTGTCGGACTCCGTGAAGGAGAATCGGCGGCTTCGACGCGGCATTTTTAGTAAGTGCTTGAACGAACTTTGAAAAAGAGTTCGGCAAGGAAGTCGACTAACAGAGTTATGTCTGTAGGTATGCTCACAGGTCGTCCTGCAGAGGAAATGCCCGGTTCTACGGGTGACCTTCTTCCCGAGCTCTTACAACCGCATTTAACGAGTTCGGCAGGTGATGAAAGGCGTCGCCCAGACCTTGTGGCCATCTGTCTCCATGCCCGAAGGTCTTGGAGAGCTTGCAGAGAGGCTTAAGGGAGCACGGCGGCGTTTCCGATTATGGAAGATATTGGCCTGCCGTCAAGGCGCCAGGGAGGCCTGGGCCATGGTGAAGACGCGGTACACGAAGGCTGACCCAAACCACATGGCCGAGGTCGGACCAGTGGGGCCCGATGGGAAGGAGATCCCTGTGAGCTTAGTGCACGGCCAGGTAGAGTTGGCCACCAAATATTCCCAACAGGACTGTAAACTAGACAGCCTATTGGATGGTATTGAAGAGGAATATACCCAGTCAAATTGACTATGTAATTTAAGATGACATGTAAAATGCCTTCTAGCCGGATTGTAGATTGTTTGTCATGGCGGACCTTTTAGCTTCAACCTCGGGACCCGATAGTCCGGAGTGTGTCCGAATACCCTCTCGGTTATGTAAGAACCGGGGCATGCGTGGAGACCAGGCGTAGGGGTCACTAGTGCTTGAACAGACAAGTGCCCAACTAGTTATGTTATATTACATGGTTAGTAAGAAACATCTTCCAGGGAGAATAGTTCCATTAGGGGTTCCTTTCCCTGGGATGCATGCCCTAAAGTGCATGTCCGGACTGCGAAAAAAGCAGAAAAGCATCTGGGGGTGGATAAATAAACAAGTGAGAAATCATCTTTAGTTTACCGACCGAATATTCCATTAAGAACGCTAGCTTTTGGCTTCACCCAGTCTGAGGTACACATCCGGCTGACCCGGCAGTAACAATCGCAGAGGTGCTCCCTTTACCGCCTAGCCGAACAATCGGGACGAGGGGTAAGCATGTGAGCCGTGCAACCCAGCTTGGCCAAAACTTAAGTCATATCGATGCATATAATGGTGAATAAAAGGTACATGTGGAAGTGTGACACATGTGTTGGGCATGAAGCCCAGATAAATAAGCTTCTGTTAAAGAAGCCCCAGTATAATGAGCGGATAGCGCGTCGATTAATAATGCAAACAAGGCGTGAACGAGCCCTTAAAGGCTGTAAAGAAAGGGAGGAGAAGGAGAGAAATATAAGACAGCTAATGTGTAAAAAATAGACAGAGGAAGGAGACGAACACAGAGTCCGCGCTAGGCGTAGAATCTTCGGAGACGGGCTGCGTTCCATGGGTTCTGCCGAGTCGGTTATCCGATGCATCTCGCAGACAAGACGCTCTACCAACAGACTTGGTCAATAATAAAGGGACCTTCCCATTTGGGCTTGATTTTGTCCTTTTCTTGTCCGGCAAAGCGAGAACTAACTCACCAACATTGTAAGTTTTGGCCCGCACTTCTCTACTTTGATATCTTCGAGCCTGCTGTTGATAGAATGTGGAACGGGCTTTTGCCACATCACGCTCCTCCTCCAAGGCGTCCAAATTGTCTTGCCGATCGAGTTCGGCTTCTCTTTCTTCGTACATGCGCACGCGAGGTGAGTCATGAATTATGTCGCAGGGCAGAACCGCCTCCGCGCCGTATACCATAAAGAATGGTGTGTATCCGGTGGTGCGATTCGGCGTGGTCCGCAACCCCCAGAGTACATAGTCGAGCTCCTCTACCCAAAGGTCGTGTTAGATTCCTTGAGGGACCGCACTAATCTGGGTTTGATGCCGCTCATGATTAGACCATTTGCTCGCTTCGACTTGACCGTTAGTTTGAGGGTGATAGACTGAAGCATAGTCGAGCTTGGTGCCCATGTTTTTGCACGAGTTTGACCTCGTCGGCCGTAAAGTTTGTGACGTTATCAGTGATGATGTTGTGGGGGACGCCGTAACGGTGTACGACCCCTGATATGAAGTCTATCACCGGTCCGGATTCAGCCATCTTAACAGGCTTGGCCTCTATCCATTTGGTGAATTTATCCACCATGACTAGTAGGTATTTTTGCTTGTAGGTTCCTCCTTTAAGGGGTCCAACCATGTCAAGCCCCTGCACTGAAGGGCGGTGATGGGTATAGTTTGGAGGGCGGTGGGTGGCATATGGCCTTGGTTAGCAAAGAGCTGGCAACCGACGCATCGTTGGACTAAGTCACGGATCATCCGCCGGGCCGTCGGCCAATAAAATCATGTACGGAAGGCCTTGCTTACAAGGGCCCGGGCTGCAGTGTGGTGCCCGCCGAGTCCGGCATGAATTTCAGCCAGAAGATTCTGCCCTTCCTCTTCGGAGATACACCTTTGAAGGACTCTGGTGGTGCTTTTCTTATAAAGCTCTCCCTCATGGACTTTATAGGCTTTAGATCGCCGCACTATGTAGCGTGCCTCGTTTTGGTCTTCGGAAGTTCACGCCTGGTTAGGTAGGCTAGGAATGGTTCTGCCCACGGGCAATGACCGCCATTATTACGTAAATTTGAAGATGTTACTGCCGTTGGCGAGCCTCCCGTTGTGTCAAAATGTTCGGTGTCGGGTAGTGCGGTTGGGTCCGGGCTGTTATTTTTGGATTCCCCTTACCATAATACGGATGGCTTGAACAGCCTCTCCAAGAAAAAGTTGGGGGGGGGGGGGGCTGCATCGCGCTTTGCGCCAATGCGTGCCAAGACGTCTGTTGGCTGATTGTTTTCCCGGGCTATATGGTGAAATTCGAGCCCCTCAAACCGAGCTGACATTTTTAGGATGGCGTTGCGGTAAGCTGCCATTTTCGGATCCTTGGCATCAAAGTCTCCATTTATTTGGGATATCGCGAGGTTCGAATCCTCACACCTCTAGGCGTTGGATGCCCATGGAGACCGCCATCCGGAGACCATGTAGAAGGGACTCATATTCGGCTGCATTGTTGGAGTCCGTATACATTATCTCGAGTACGATTGAAGCTGTATCTCTGTTGGGGACGTCGAACGACGCCAGCCCTGCACCAGCCAACATTTTGGAGCCGTCGAAGTGCATGATCCAGTTGGAATATGTGCCGTACTCTTTAGGGAGTTC
This sequence comes from Aegilops bicornis, assembly GCA_021605145.1. Lineage (NCBI taxonomy): Eukaryota > Viridiplantae > Streptophyta > Magnoliopsida > Poales > Poaceae > Aegilops > Aegilops bicornis. The sequence continues at coordinate 770,113,115 of CM038675.1, forward strand.
GGCTTATCCCATTCGGCGACGAAGTCGGCCAAAACTTGCGACTTAATAGCTCGTCGTGGCTTATACGTTATGTCAAACGGGAGGAGCTCAATGGCACCATTTGGCAATCCGGCCCGTCGCGTCGCGGTTGTTTATAATATCGTTAAGAGGTACTTCGGAGGCTACTGTTATCGAACACTCTTGAAAGTAGTGTCGCAGCTTCCGGGATGCCATAAATACCGCGTACGCTATCTTTTGATAATGCGGGTACCGCGACTTGCGTGGAGTGAGGATAGTGGACACGTAGTAAACTGGCTTTTGAAGGGGGAATTTGTGTCCGTCCATTTCTCGTTCGACGACGAAAGTAATCGCGCTTACAACTTGATGAGTTGCCGCGATGTATAATAGCATTGGTTCGCCGATGTTAGGCGTGGCTGTGACCAGGTTTGTTGCCAATATGGATTTTATTTCTTCGAAGTCCGGCCGTGGCGGCATCCGGCCCACTCGAAGTGTTCGGCATTTGGAGGAGGCGATAAAGGGGTAATGCCTTTTCTCCCAAGCGGGAGATAAAGCGGCTTAGAGCCGCCACGCATCCGGTCAATTTTTGTATTTGTTTGAGGTCCTTTGGGATATCCAATTGTGACAGAGCTCAGATCTTGGCTGGGTGTGCTGCAATTCCTCTACGGATACAATGAAGCCCAAGAGCTTTCCGCTGGTACTTAAAACGCATTTTTCCGTGTTAAGCTTGATGCCATATGTTCGGAGGTGATCGAATGTGAGCCTCAAGTAAATCTACTAGAGTTTCGACATGCTTGGTTTTGACGACCACGTCATCTACGTATGCCTCCACTATTTTGCCGATCTGGTTTGCCAGACATGTCTGAATCATGCGCTGCTATGTTGCGCCGGTGTTTTTGAGCCCGAAGGGCATTGTGTTGAAGCAGAATGGGCCGTATGGGATGATGAATGTCGTTGCGGCTTCGTCTGGCTCTGCCATCTTAATTTGATGGTAGCCGGAGTATGCGTCAAGGAAACACAATGAATCGTGGTCCTGCGGTATCGTCGATAATTTGATGATGCGAGGGAGGGAAGGGATTGTGGCGACCGGTTTTCCGGTATTAATTTCCGTAAAATGGCCGTTGTGCTCACCAGCCCCTGTGATTACTGTTAATGATGAGGCACCAACTTGATACGTAAACTCCAAGCAAAATACAAAATATATGTAGTACAAGACCATTACGCCTGGGAGTACAACAAATGATTTCTAGTGGTTGATGGCGGAAGCGGTTTGTGGATCATCAGTGTCTATGGGACTCCATTTCCCACAGGAACAGCTGACCAGGATAACTCCTATCTTCGCGAGGCTACGGTCTCCGTTTCTTAGGTTCCGGGGCGGTCATCGCAACGCCCCTCTCCATGCAAGAAATCTGGCCAAGACAATAGCCAGGGACAAGCCAGTGAGTACTTTGAATGTACTCGCAAACATTATGAACACGGGTATAATATAAATGATAATCATGCACGGAAATATTCTATGATCACATTGTCAGTCATAAAATAAAATCTCTGATGCATGCAAACAGGTTATTTATATGTAACAAGAATATGAAATGACAGAGGAGGAAATAAAATGCACCATTCGGATGTCTGAAGCGACGTCTCGAAATGAAGGTAAATAACAAGCATGCCTCAGTCGCGCGTCTGAGCGACGCCACATAAAGGGCTTATAAGGGAAATAAATAACAAGTAATGCCACAGTCGGGCGTCTGAGCGACACCACATAAAGGGCTTATAAGGGAAATAAATAATAATTAATGCCACAGTCGGGCGTCTGAGCGACACCACATAAAGGGCTTATAAGGAAATAAATAACAAGTAATGCCACAGTCGGGCGTCTGAGCGACACCACATAAAGGGCTTATGAAGCAAATACATTCATAGTGAATATCCAGAAGGTAGAACCGTCCCAGGGATACTCAATAAATCAAGTAACGGTAATAGTTAGTCCATGATAAAAATAATCATAAGCATCATAATCAACACAAGTCACAAATCATGATCCATGTTCTGGTTTAGCAGTTTCTCCTCCGAAGACCGACACTAAGACCGACACTTGACCTGACCCAGACTGTAGTCCTTAACCATGGACACGGCTATTCTAATATGTATAATATCTCGGCAAAGGGTGTACTCTTTACCCACGAGTAACGGATTTCTTTAGTCCATCGGGACTAATTCCATCTACGGTCTTTTAGTCAAAAACACGCCTGACTTGCACACACCAGCTTAACTCACCGGTGTCTGGAATCACCCACGACACCTGTCAAGAAAAACTCTAAGTGGGGAGGCTACAACCTCGACGTAGCATGGGATCACAAAATTTATACCGCGCGCAAACTAGGGGAGCTACCCCTTCGGCTACAACCGAAACAACCATTCCCCCGGGTCAGATGGCATGCCTACCGGATGCCTCCGTTATCTTCCATCATGGCCTCTCTGTACGGTGTGTGCTAGGAAAGGGGTTGACAACTTACTGAACCGCACTTACGTATGGCAGGGACAAGTGGTAGTATGAAACAAGTATGGGGTTATCGGAACAAGACTCGATCTATGGTCGACTCAGGAGGTTTAAGCATTCCTGCATGATTAGTATAACAAATATATTTCAATCAACAGGATAACCGCTCATTATACCTTACTATGCCATACCGGACATAACCGTCCCAACGGAGACCGGCGACAAGCTCACACCTACCCAAGGCGTAGGCCTTCCCGGATTCCTTTTCGGCATGCATGTAAGGCACATGAGGATGATTACCATCACAAGTATATTCATTTCCAACAGCAAGGAAAAATCACTAATATGCAATCATGCAAAAGATCACATCACCACATAAAATAACGAGCTTTTCCGATGCAAGGTGGTGTTATAACCGCGTCAACTAACACACCAAATATATTATGCCATGGTTCAGGATGCTTGCCTTCAAGGTGTGGAGAGGTGGGGTGCTCTCCAAAACTTTTGAAAGATTTCTCCTCTCTCCAACAAATCCTATTTTGAAAATATTGGAATTAACACACAAATTCAAAACAGCACAAAAAGTTGTTTGAATTTTTTTCAAATAAATCTTAAAATAAACTAGACAGAATTTGAGAGATGTAGGAAAAAGAATCAACTCATTTTGAGTTTTATTTAAAAAGATATAGCCACCAAAGTTTATTCAATACTCATTATTAAAATAAAAATAGAAAAAGAAAACGGTTCGAATATGAACACGTCGAAGACGTACTCCGGAGATACGCTTCCACTTAACCCACGTGGACAGGGGCGGGGTCACTGACAGTGGGTCCAGGGGGCCCACTGGTCAGGTTTGACCAGTCCATCTCTCCCTCCTCTTCCTCTGCCCGAACGGCGGTGAGGCGACGACGATCAACGCTGGCGAATGGCTGCTCCCCGCGGGCTCCAGAGGGTCAGGATGGATCTGCAAGACCGGGGCGGTCCTCCTGGTGGTCATTGGGTCGGCGGGGGTGGAGGGACTCGCCGACGGTGAGCTTCGCGGCGGAGGAGACCTCGGGAGCAAAGTGGTTTTGGGGCTGCGGTGGTTTCCGATCAAAATCGAGCAGGGGGAAAGGTTCACGGGAGGAAGGAGAGCTTCTGGTGGAGAGAGTGGAGAGGGGGAGGTCCTGGTGGCGCCCGAATGGCCGGGGCTGTGGCGGCGGCAGGAGTTGCCGGAGACGGGGAAGAAAACCTCCCGGTCGTTGGCTGCCACGGGAAACGAAGGGGTGATTTTGAGGCTGCTTCCGTGCTCGGAGGGCTCGAGGCTTCCTTTTATAGCGCCTCCACGCCGTCAAGGCGGCAGTGGATGAGCTTGCCGCCGACCGACGCTCAGTAGCTTGTGGCGGCGTGGAGGCGATTTAGAGCTACCCGACGAGCGAGGGATAAGCGGCGCGGCTCGAGGTGTGGCGAGCCGGGTGGCTCGGGCGGCACCGACCGTGGCAGAGGCGCACTGCGGACGCCGGTGTGCCGCCAAGAGTGCCCTGACGGCGCCGCTGTAGGGTGCCAGGGCGGCTTGGAGGTTTCTGGTGAGAGGGGAGTGTGTGGCGCGGATTTGCAGTGTGGGGCCAAACCAGGGGCGCAACGCGGCGGCTCGAGTGCGCTGGGTTGGCAGCGGCCTGGGCGCGCCGAGTGCACGCCCACCATCTCGCCGACGAAATGCCATGGCCTGCTAGGCGTCTTGGTTGGAGCTGGGGATTAGCAGGTCTAGTCTAGGGGTAGCTGGGATGCTAGTGGACATGCCTGTTGGGTCAGAGGATCAGGTCCACAATGCAAACCAAAACTCATGCCAAATCTGTCCATGCACCTGTGTGTTTGACAAAATGCCACAGTGCACCTAGGCTCTTCTTGGAGTGGCCAAATCTTCCAGATCCTAGTCTTTTAGATGCACAAGAGGGTGGTGAGGTTAGTTTGTGAAAAGCACAAACTTGTTAGTGCAAGTTTTGTAAAACTTCAATCTTGGACAGGAGGTAAATGGCATCATCTCATGAACCAAAAAGTATTCCAATGGTTGCATGCTCCTGGACTTAGGGGTTTTGTAGGGTGGTCTACAAGCGGGGGAAAGAATCAAGGGCCAAAAAGGTGCAAGAATATGGATGTTGTACAAACCATCATGTTGGACCAAAATGAAGATGAGCTTGATTCACTCAAAATTTTCAAATAACATCACTGGGTTTTTGCATAAAGTTGAATCATATGCTACTACCAGCATCCCATAATTTTGGTGGAGGCTAGAAAGAAATATTTAAAAGAGTTGTACTGCAAAATTGCCCACTGGACCAGAGAAGAAAATTTGGTGTAGAGCTCAAAATATTTCATGAATAAAAGATATTTTTGCATAAAAGTGATTTAAAAACATCACATGACATCTCCAAATTTTGGTTGGAATTTTAAGTGAATTTATCAAATGGTTGTAGTTCAAATATGGCCATATAACCTTGAAAAAACCATTTTTCAAGGAAATAAAGATCAAGCAAAATTTAATTATGTAATTAGCTCTGCTAATAAAAGAAAAGTTTTTCTTAAGAGGTTAAACAAGTCCAATAACATATTTGAAAAGTTTTCTTTTGGGGGAAAACTCCATAATAACAAGAGGAAAAAAAATTCAAGAATCAAAAGGAGCCGGAAAATAAAAGTTTTAATTTCCTGGCAAACTTTTAATTAATAAAACAAGGTCAAAATTTTGGGGTGTCACAGGGATCCATTGGGCAAGCCTTGTTGAGGTCCTTGAAATCGACGATAGGCGCCAGGATTTTTCCTTCTTTGGTACCATCACTGTGTTCTTTGGCGGTCCGGATGTTTTATATCTACGATGAATCCGGCCTCCGATGGTTTGGCTAGCTCCTCTCCCATGGCTTGTCTCTTAGGTTCGAGAAGCGCCAAGAGCCTGCTTGGTGGCTTGAATCCTTTTAGGATGTTTAGGCTATGCTCGGCCAGCCGGCATGGGATTCCTGGCATGTCTGAAGGGTGCCAGGCAAAAATGTCCCAATTTTCGCGTAGGAATTCTCGTAGTGCGGTGTCTACGTCAGGGTTTAATTGCGCCTCGATGGAGGCCATTTTTGTAGGTTCCGTTGGATGGACTTGGAATTTGACTATTTCGTCCGCCGGTTTAAAGGAGGTGGACTTGGATCTTTTGTCGAGTATCACGTCGTCCCTGTTCACCCTGGAGTGCAGCGCAATCAGTTCCTCGGCCGCTAGGGCTTCGGATAGTGCCTCAAGGGCCGCAAGGCTGTCGGGCTATGTCCGGGTCACTAGCAAGAGTGATGATTCCGTTGGGCTCGGGCATTTTGATCTTGATGTACCCATAATGGGGTATAGCTTGAAAAATTGTGAATGCCTCTCGCCCTGATAGAGCGTGGTATCCGCTGCTGAACGGGGCCACTTGGAACATGACCTCCTCGGACCTGTAATTATCCGGCGTGCCGAACACCACATCCAGGTGATTTTTCCTGACAAAGACGCTTCCCGATCGGGGATTATTCCTCTAAAGGTTGTGCTGCTTCGCTCAATGCGGCTCCAGTCTATTTCCATTTTTCGAAGAGTTTCCTAGTAAATGAGGTTCAATCCGCTGCCACCGTCCATTAGTACCTTGGTAAGGCGAAAGCCATCCACTATTGGACTAAGGACCAATGCGGCTGGTGCTCGGGATGTTCGGAATTTAGGTTCATAACTGGCATTAAAGGTAATAGCCGTGTCACTCCATGGGTTTATTGTTGCTACTTGGTAGACTTCGTAGGTTATGGAGTGTTCGTTTCCGCATATTATTTGATGCGAAAGATTCAACACCGTTAATACCGTCTTGGTATCCCCGGCTGGTGCTCGTGGATTACGGAGTTAGAAGCTCTTCGCCACTTACGGCCGCTGCGGAGTATCCAACATGCTCTAAGGCTATGAGTTGGTGTGGCGCCTCTACGTACTATGAATTTTACAGGTCCATTGAGCCATCCCTCCAAGACGGTTCCATGCCCTATAGAGGGTTTTTGCTTTTGGTGTTTAACCCGGTGCTGGCGATAATGCACCCTTTTATTTCGGATGGGGTTGTATTGGGGCGGATTGTCCCAAAATTTTATTTCGGTTTTCCAGCGCTTTCCATCGCACGATACTTTCATACTATGGATGCCAAGTCGATGAAGCGTGTAATTTCACGGCGACTTGTGGCGTTGAGGATTACATTGTCCGTGCAATTATTGCGAGAAGAATGAAATCGCATCCTCCTCATTGTAGTCCTTTATCCTGTTCATGACCGGGAGGAATCGCCCAAGAATGGTGTCTTGCTTCTGCGGGCTCTTGTCGAATTTGGGATAGATCGCTTATGTTTGGGTGGGCGGGTGGAATTAAATCCGGAACCTCGCCCAATCTGAGGCTCGAGGGCCAAGGGGTTTCGAACTTCGGAAGCTTGGGTTCTTGGATGTTGTCCAATGAATCTAGCCCGGCTGACCGACTTTAGGTTCGTGGCTTGAGTGACGTCCTCCCCTCCACGGGTATCCGGCTTGGAGGGATCGGGAATCCGGACATAACTAGTCCTTAAGATAGATGAAGGCTTGCCGCATTGTTCCTCCACCACTGCAACGTGATGCGTGACCTGGGGAGAGTTAATCTCTCTCGGATCGGGTTTATGCCCAATCTGATCGTAGTCTGTAGCGATTCCCAGGGCGGCGATGCGATCCAAGAGCTCGTCTAAGAAAGTGAGCTCCGTCGGATCTAACTACTCGGCGAGTTCCGAGTTGATATGAAGATTGCTTTCGATGACCTGAGAAGTCATCGTCGGCGTGGCGGCCGAACAGGCGGTCATAAGAAAACCGCCTAGCTGAAGAGTTTGGCCGATATCCAAAGCTCCCTTAGCAACAGTGTCGTCTTTAAAGACGGGATGAGGCATCCTTCCTGATGGCGACGGTACAGCGGAACTCTCAATGAAAGCACCAATGTCGGTGTCAAAACCGGCGGATCTTGGGTAGGGGTCCCGAACTATGCGTCTAGGCGGATGGTAACAGGAGACAAGGGACACGATGTTTTTACCCAGGTTCAGGCCCTCTCAATGGAGGTAAAACCCTACTCTGCTTGATTAATATTGATGATATGGGTAGTACAAGAGTAGATCTACCACGAGATCGGAGAGGCTAAACCCTAGAAGCTAGCCTATGGTATGATTGTTGTTTGTCCTCTGGACTAAAACCCTCCGGTTTATATAGACACCGGAGAGGGCTAGGGTTACACAGTCGGTTACAATGGGAGGAGATCTACATATCCGTATCGCCAAGCTTGCCTTCCACGCCAAGGAAAGTCCCATCCGGACACGGACGAAGTCTTCAATCTGGTATCTTCATAGTCCGTGAGTCCGCCAAAGGTTATAGTCCGCTATCCGGACACCCCTAGTCCAGGACTCCTCAGGTTGCGTTTACCGTTGCACATGATGATTCTTATGAATGCATGTGCTTGCTGCTCCTACTTGCAATTATTATGAGAGAGGAACTATATCTCCGCCTCTTTATGTTTCCAACACGAAAAAATTGCAAGAAACTGTTTATACTATGCATTGGCCTTTACTTTGTGTGCATGAATTGTTCTTTTATGACATGCCGATGCATAGGAAGAGAGTTAGAATTCATTGTTGCATGATTTATGTTACTTTGTGCTCACTACTAAATTACAAATCATTGTTAATTAAAATTGGCTTTGATATACCTTGGGATCCGGATGGATCCATTACTTGAGCACTTTACGCCTAGCTTAATGGCTTTAAAGAAAGCGCTGCCAGGGAGACAACCTGAAAGTTTTAGAGAATCATTTATTTATGTTGAGTGCTTTTATAAAGTTTAAAAACAAAAAAAATAAATAGGGGAACCCAAAACTTTTCAAAAAGGAAAGTGAAAGTGAGAAAGACAAGCATTGCTGAAGTGGGGGAGCTCCTTGAACTTTGTTCATGCTCACGGAAACTTTGTGAATCTTGATTACGGAAACGTTTCAACAAAAATAATTATCCCCTTGTACAATTCTATTGTATTATAAAAATAATGTGCCAAGGTTTGCCTTTAGGATGTTTACAATGCTTGTTGGTTTGTGCGGTGCAGGACATAAACTTTGGCTATAGTGCGCGATTTTACATTTTTTACTGGAATGTCAAACGGTTCTGAAACTTTTTGCACTGTCATTATATACAAATATTTTATTTTTTTTAATTTTGGTAGAATTTTTGTAGTACCATAGGTATGGTGAATGTTCAGATTATTACAGACTGTTCTGTTTTAGACAGATTCTGTTTTTGATGCATAGTTTGCTTGTTTTGATGAAACTATCGATTTATATCAATGGATTAAGCCATGGAAAAGTTATATTACAGTAGCTACAATGCAAAAACAAAATATTAATTGGTTTGCAACTGTACTTAGAGTAGTGATTTGCTTTATTATACTAACGGATCTTACCGAAGTTTTCTCGTTGAAGTTTTGTGTGGATGAAGTGTTCAAGATCGAGGATGTTTCGATATGAGGATAAGGAGGAGAGGCAAGAGATCAAGCTTGGGGATGCCCAAGCACCCCAAGTAAATATTCAAGGAGACTCAAGCGTCTAAGCTTGGGGATGCCCCGGAAGGCATCCCATCTTTCTTCAACAAGTATCGATATGTTTTCGGATTTGTTTCGTTCATGCGATATGTGCAAATCTTGGAACATCTTTTGCATTTAGTTTTCACTTTTCTTTTATGCACCATTATGGTATGAGATAGTCCTTGGTTGATTTATAGAATGCTCATTGCTCTTCACTTAAATCTTTTGAGTATGGCTTTATAGAATGCTTCATGTGCTTCGCTTATATCATTTGAAGTTTGGATTGCCTGTTTCCCTTCACATAGAAAACTGCCATTTGTAGAATGCTCTTTTGCTTCACTTATATTTGTTAGAGCGTGGGCATATATTTTGTAGAAAGAATTAAACTCTCTTGCTTCACTTATATCTATTTAGAGAGATGACAGGAACTGGTCATTCATATGGTTAGTCATAAAATCCTACATAAAACTTGTAGATCACTGAATATGATATGTTTGATTCCTTGCAATAGTTTTACGATATAAAAATGGTGATATTAGAGTCATGCTAGTGGGTAGTTGTGGATTGTAGAAATACTTGTGTTGAAGTTTGTGATTCCCGTAGCATGCACGTATGGTGAACCGTTATGTAACGGTTGGAGTATGAGGTATTTATTGATTGTCTTCCTTATGAGTGGCGGTCGGGGACAAGCGATGGCCTTTTCCTACCAATCTATCCCCCTAGGGGCATGCGTAGTAGTACTTTGCTTCGACGGCTAATAAACTTTTGCAATAAGTATGTGAGTTCTTTATGACTAATCTGAGTCCATGGATTATACGCACTCTCACCCTTCCATCATTGATAGCCTCTTCGGTACCGTGAATTTCCCTTTCTCACCTCGAGAGTTGGTGCAAACCTTGCCGGTGCATCCAAACCCCGTGATACAATACGCTCTATCACACATAAGCCTCCTTATATCTTCCTCAAAACAGCCACCATACCTACCTATCATGGCATTTCCATAGCCATTCCGAGATATATTGCCATGCAACTTCCATCATCATCATATACATGACTTGAGCATTTATTGTGATATTGCTTTGCATGATCGTAAGATAGCTAGCATGAAGTTTTCATGGCTTGTCCGTTATTTATATCCTTTATACGCAAGAACATTGAACATCCCGGTACACCGCCGGAGGCATTCATATAGAGTCATATCTTTGTTCTAGTATCGAGTTGTAATATTGAGTTGTAAGTAAATAAAAGTGTGATGATCATCATTATTAGAGCATTTCCCAAAAAAGAGAGAGGCCAAAGAAGCCTAAATAAAAAAGGGGGGCCAAAGAAGCCCGCAAAAAAAGAGAAAAAGGGGCAATGTTACTATCCTTTTACCACACTTGTGCTTCAAAGTAGCACCATGTTCTTCATATAGAGAGTCTCTTGAGTTATCACTTTCATATACTAGTGGGAATTTTCATTATAGAACTTGGTTTGTATATTCCGATGATGGGCTTCCTCAAATGCCCGAGGTCTTCATGAGCAAGCAAGTTGGATGCACACCCACTTAGTTTCCAATTTGAGCTTTCATACACTTATAGCTCTAGTGCATCCGTTGCATGGCAATCCCTACTCCTTGCATTGATATCAATTGATGGGCATCTCCATAGCCCGTTGATTAGCCGCGTCGATGTGAGACTTTCTCCTTTTTTGTCTTTTCCACATAACCCCCATCATATTATTCTATTCCACCTATAGTGCTATGTCCATGGCTTGCGCTCATGTATTGCGTGAGGGTTGACAAAGCTGAAGCGCGTTAAAAAGTATGAACCAATTTCTTGGCTTGTCATCAGGGTTGTGCATGATTTGAATGCTTTGTGTGGTGAAGATGGAGCATAGCCACACTATATGATTTTGTAGGGATAACTTTCTTTGGCCATGTTATTTTGAAAAGACATGATTGCTTTATTAGTAGGCTTGAAGTTTTTATGGCAAATGATAACTATTGCCTTGAATCACTCATGTCTTAATATTCATGCCATGATTAGATTACATGATCAAGATTATGCTAGGTAGCATTCCACATCAAAAATTATCTTTTTTTATCATTTACCTACTCGAGGACGAGCAGGAATTATGCTTGGGGATCTTGACACGTCTCCGTCGTATCTATAATTTTTATTGTTCCATGCCAATATTATACAACTTTCATATACTTTTGGCAACTTTTTATACTATTTTTGGGACTAACATATTGATCCAAAGGCTCCAGCATCAGTTCCTGCTTGTTGCATGTTTTATGTTTCGTGAAACCCCATATCAAACGGAGTCCAAACGGGATAAAAATGGACGGAGAATATTTTTGGAATATTTGGGAAATATGGGAGGAAGAATCAATGCGAGACGGTGCCCGAGGTGGCCACGAGGCAGGGGGCGCGCCTGCCCCTACTGGGCGCGCCCCTGACCCTCGTGGGCCCCTCGTAAGGCGGTTGCTACTATTCTTTTTCCGCAAGAAAGCTAATTTTCGGAGAAAAATCTGGGCGAAGGTTTCAATCCAATCAGAGTTATGGATCTCCGGATATATAAGAAACAATGGGAAGGGCAGAATACCAGAGCGCAGTAAAACAGAGAAAGACAGAGATATAGATCCAATCTCGGAGGGACTCTTGCCCTCCCATGCCATGGAGGCCAAGGACCGGAGGGGAAACCCTTCTCCCATCTAGGGAGGAGGTCAAGGAAGTAGAAGAAGTGGGCCCCTCTCCCCCTCTCTTCCGGTGGCGCCGGAACACCGTCGTTGCCATCATCATCGCGATCTTCACCAACACCTCCGCCATATTCACCAACATCTCCATCACCTTTTCCCCCCTCTATCTACAGCAGTCCACTCTCCCACAACCCGTTGTACCCTCTACTTGAACATGGTGCTTTATGCTTCATATCATTATCCAATGATGTGTTGCCATCCTATGATGTATGAGTAGATTTTCGTTGTCCTATCGGTAGTTGATGAATTGCTATGATTGATTTGATTTTCTTGTGGTTATGTTGTTGTCCTTTGGTGCCCATCATATGAGCGCGCGAGTGGATCACACCATAGGGTTAGTTGTATGTTGATAGGACTATGTATTGGAGGGCAAGAGTGACAGAAGCTTCTACCTAGCATAGAAATGCATACGGGATTGAAAGGGGACCAATATATCTTAATGCTATGGTTGGGTTTTACCTTAATGAACGTTAGTAGTTGCGGATGCTTACTAATAGTTCCAATCATAAGTGCATAGAATTCCAAGTCGGGATGACATGCTAGCAGTGGCCTCTCCCACATAAAACTTGCTATCGGTCTAGTAAAGTAGTCAATTGCTTAGGGACAATTTCACAACTCCTACCACCACTTATCCACACTCGCTTATATTTACTTTATTGCTTCTTTACCTAAACAGCCCCTATTTTTTATTTATGCGCTCTTTATTTTCTTGCAAACCTATCCAAAAACACCTACAAATTACTTCTAGTTTCATACTTGTTGTAGGTAAAGCGAACGTTAAGCGTGCGTAGAGTTGTATCGGTGGTCGATAGAACTTGAGGGAATATTTGTTCTACCTTTATCTCCTCGTTTGGTTCGACACTCTTACTTATCGAAAGAGGCTACAATTGATCCCCTATACTTGTGGGTTATCGGTCTTTCATTGAAAAATTCTTATTCAAGTATCTTTTTATGCTATCCAGAAATTCTATATCATTTCCGATCAACAATATGTCATCTACATATAATATCAGAAATGCTACAGAGCTCCCACTCACTTTCTTTTAAATACAGGCTTCTCCAAAAGTCTGTAAATCATATGCTTTGATCACACTATCAAAACGTATATTCCAACTCCGAGAGGCTTGCACCAGTCCATAAATGGATCGCTGGAGCTTGCACACTTTGTTAGCACCTTTAGGATCGACAAAACCTTCTGGTTGCATCATATACAACTCTTCTTTAAGATATCCATTAAGGAATGTAGTTTTGACATCCATTTGCCAAATTTCATAATCATAAATTGTGGCAATTGCTAACATGATTTGGACAGACTTAAGCATCGCTACGGGTGAGAAGGTCTCATCGTAGTCAACTCCTTGAACTTGTCGAAAACCTTTCGCAACAAGTCGAGCTTTCTAGACAGTAACATTACCGTCAGCGTCAATCTTCTTCTTGAAGATCCATTTATTCTCTATGGCTTGTCGATCATCGGGCAAGTCAACCAAAGTCCACACTCTGTTCTCATACATGGATCCCATCTTAGATTTCATGGCCTCAAGCCATTTCGCGGAATTTGGGCTCATCATCGCTTCCTCATAGTTCGTAGGTTCGTCATGGTCAAGTAACATGACCTCCAGAACAGGATTACCGTACCACTCTGGTGCGGATCGTACTCTGGTTGACCTACGAGGTTTGGTAGTAACTTTATCTGAAGTTTCATGATCATCATCATTAGCTTCCTCACTGATTGGTGTAGGAATCACTAGAACTGATTTCTGTGATGAACTACTTTCCAATTCAGGAGAAGGTACTATTACCTCATCAAGTTCTATTGTCCTCCCACTAACTTCTTTCGAGAGAAACTCCTTCTCTAGAAAGGATCCATTCTTAGCAACGAATATCTTGCCTTCGGATCTATGATAGAAGGTGTACCCAACAGTCTCCTTTGGGTATCCTATGAAGACACATTTCTCCGATTTGGGTTCGAGCTTATCAAGTTGACGCTTTTTTACATAAGCATCGCAGCCCCAAACTTTAAGAAACAGCAGTTTAGGTTTCTTGCCGAACCACAGTTCATATGGTATCGTCTCAACGGATTTAGATGGTGCCCTATTTAACGTGAATGCAGCCGTCTCTAAAGCATAACCCCAAAATGATAGTGGTAAATTGGTAAGAGACATCATAGATCGCACCATATCTAGTAAAGTACGGTTACGACGTTCGGACACACCATTATGCTGTGGTGTTCTAGGTGGCGTGAGTTGCGAAACTATTCCACATTGTTTCAAATGAAGACCAAACTCATAACTCAAATATTCACCTCCACGATTAGATCATAGAAACTTTATTTTCTTGTTACGATGATTTTCCACTTCACTCGGAAATTCTTTGAACTTTTCAAATGTTTCAGACTTATGTTTCATCAAGTAGATATACCCATATCTGCTCAAATCATCTGTGAAGGTCAGAAAATAACGATACCCGTCGCGAGCCTCAACACTCATCGGACCGCATACATCAATATGTATTATTTCCAACAAGTCAATTGCTCGCTCCATTGTTCCGGAGAACGGAGTCTTAGTCATCTTGCCCATGAGGCACGGTTCGCAAGCATCAAGTGATTCATAATCAAGTGATTCCAAAAGCCCATCAGCATGGAGTTTCTTCATGCGCTTTACACCAATATGACCTAAACGGCAGTTCCACAAATAAGTTGCACTATCATTATTAACTTTGCATCTTTTGGCTTCAATATTATGAATATGTGTATCACTACAATCGAGATTCAACAAAAATAGGCCACTCACCAAGGGTGCATGACCATAAAAGATATTACTCATATAAATAGAACAACCATTATTATCTGATTTAAATGAATAACCGTCTCGCATCAAACAAGATCCAGATATAATGTTCATGCTTAACGCTGCCACCAAATAACAATTATTCGGGTCTAAAACTAATCCCGAAGGTAGATGTAGAGGTAGTGTGCTGACGGCGATCACATCAACTTTGGAACCATTTCCCACGTGCATCATCACCTCGTCCTTAGCCAATCTTCTTTTAATTCGTAGCCCCTGTTTCGAGTTGCAAATATGAGCAACAGAACCAGTATCAAATACCCAGGCGCTACTACGATCATTAGTAAGGTACACATCAATAACATGTATATCAAATATACCTTTCACTTTGCCATCCTTCTTATCCGCCAAATACTTGGGGCAGTTCCGCTTCAAAGGACCAGTCCCTTTGCGAGAAGCACTGGCTTGTGCTTAGGTCCAGACTTGGGCTTCTTCACTTGAGCAGCAACTTGCTTGCCGTTCTTCTTGAAGTTCCCTTTCTTCCCTTTGCCCTTTTTCTTGAAACTAGTGGTATTGTTAACCATCAACACTTGATGCTCCTTCTTGATTTCTACCTCCGCAGCCTTTAGCATCACGAAGAGCTCGGGAATTGTCTTATCCATCCCTTGCATATTATAGTTCATCATGAAGCTTTTATAGCTTGGTGGCAGTGATTGAAGAACTCTGTCAATGACACTATCATCAGGAAGATTAACTCCCAGTTGAGTCAAGTGGTTGTGGTACTCAGACATTCTGTGTATATGTTCACTGACAGAACTATTCTCCTCCATCTTGGAGCTATAGAACTTATTGGGGACTTCATATCTCTCAATTTGGGCATTTGCTTGAAATATTAACTTCAACTCCTGGAACATCTCATATGCTCCATGACGCTCAAAATGTCTTTGAAGTCCCGATTCTAAGTCAGAAGCATGGCACAATGAACTATCGAGTAGTCATCAGCTTTGCTCTACCAGACGTTCATAATGTCCGGAGTTGCTCCTGCAGCGGGTCTTGCACCTAGCGGTGCTTCCAGGACGTAATTATTCTATGCAACAATGAGGATAATCCTCAAGTTACAAACCCAGTCCGTGTAGTTGCTACCATCATCTTTCAACTTATCTTTCTCTAGGAACGCATTAAAATTCAAAGGAACGGTAGCACGGGCCATTGATCTACAACAACATAGACATGCAAAAACTATCAGGTACTAAGTTCATGATAAATTAAAGTTCAATTAATCATATTACTTAAGAACTCCCACTTACATAGACATCCCTCTAGTCATCTAAATGATCACGTGATCCATATCAACTAAACTTCGATCATCATGTGAGATGGAGTAGTTTTCAACGAACATCTCTATGTTGATCATATCTACTATATGATTCACGATCGACCTTTCGCTCTCAGTGTTCCGAGGCCATATCTGCATATGCTAGGCTCGTCAAGTTTAACCCGAGTATTCTCGTGACGTGCAAAACTGGCTTGCACCCATTGTATGTGAACGTAGAGCTTATCACACCCGATCATCACGTGGTGTCTCGGCACGATGAACTGTAGAAATGGTGCATACTCAGGGAGAACACTTATACCTTGATATTTAGTGAGGGGTCATCTTATAATGCTACCGACGTACTAAGCAAAATAAGATTCATAAAATATAAACATCACATGCAATCAAAATATGTGACATGATATGGCCATCATCATCTTGTGCCTTTGATCTCCATCTCCAAAGCACCGTCATGATCTCCATCGTCACCAGCTTGACACCTTGATCTCCATCGTAGCATCGTTGTCGTCTCGCCAACTATTGCTTCTACGACTATCGCTACCTCTTAGTGATAAAGTAAAGCAATTATATGGCGATTGCATTTCATACAATAAAGCGACAACCATAAGGCTCCCGCCAGTTGCCGATAACTTCTAGAAAGCATGATCATCTCATACAACAATTTCTATCTCATCACGTCTTGACCATATCACATCACAACATGCCCTGCAAAAACAAGTTCGACGTCCTCTACTTTGTTGTTGCAAGTTTTACGTGGCTGCTACGGGCTTCTATCAAGAACCGTTCTTACCTACGCATCAAAACCACAACGATTTTTTGTCAAGTGTGTTGTTTTAACCTTTAACAAGGACCAGCTGTAGTCAAACTCGATTCAACTAAAGTTGGAGAAACGGACACCCGCCACCACAATTGCAGCGGCGCACGCCGGTAGAACCAGTCTCATGAAGGCGGTCATGTAATGTCGGTCCGGGCCGCTTCATCCAACAATATCGCCGAATCAAAGTAAGACGTTGGTGGTAAGCAGTATGACTATTATCGCCCACAACTCACTGTGTTCTACTCGTACATATCATCTACGCATAGACCTGGCTCGGATGCCACTGTTGGGGAACGTAGTAATTTAAAAAATTCCTACGATCACGCAAGATCTATCTAGGAGAAGCATAGCAACGAGCGGGGAGAGTGTGTCCACTTACCCTCGTAGACCGAAAGCGCAAGCGTTTAGTAACACGGTTGATGTAGCCGAACGTCTTCACGATCCAACCGATCCAAGTACCGAACGTACGGCACCTCCGTGTTCAGCACACGTTCAGCACGATGACGTCCCTCGAGCTCTTGATCCAGTAGAAGGTCGAGGGAGAGTTCCATCAGCACGATGGCGTGGCGACGGTGTTGGTGATGTGATCTGCGCAGGGCTTCACCTAAGCACTACGACAATATGCCCGAGGTGGTAAACTGTGGAGGGGGCGCCGCACACGGCTAAGAAACAACGGTTGTGCTTTGGGGTGCCCCCTGTCCATGTATATAAAGGAGGGGGAGGAGGAGGACGGCTGCCAAGGAGGGCACGCCGAGGGGGGAGTCCTACTTGGACTCCTAGTCCAAGTAGGATTCGGCCCCCCCTCCTTCCTTCCAATGGAGCGGGAAAGGGGAAGGGAGAGAGAGGCAGAAGGAAAGAGGGGGGTCGCGCCCCCTCCCCTTGTCAAATTTGGATTGGGGCAAGGGGGGGGGCGCCACCTCCGTGGCCTGCCTCCTCTCCTCCACTATGGCCCAATAGGCCCAATAACTTTCCCGGGGGCTTCCGGTAACCTCCCAGTACTCCGAAAAATCCCTGATCTTCTTCGGAACCATTCCGGTGTCCATATATAACCTTCCAATATATCAATATTTACCTCTCGACCATTTCGAGGCTCCTCGTCATGTTCGTGATCTCATCCGGGACTCAGAACAAACTTCTGTCACCAAAACACATAACTCATAATACAAATCGTCATCGAACGTTAAGCTTGCGGACCCTACATGTTCGAGAACTATGTAAACATGACCGAGACACATCTCTGGTCAATAACCACTAGCGGAACCTGGATGCTCATATTGGCTCCTACATATTCTATGAAGATCTTTATCGGTCAAACCGCATAACAACATATGTTATTCCCTTTGTCATCGGTATGTTACTTGCCCGAGATTCAATCGTCGGTATCCTCATACCTAGTTCAATCTCGTTACCAGCAAGTCTCTTTACTTGTTCCGTAATGCATCACCTCGCAACTAACTCATTAGTCACATTTGCTTGCAAGGCCATCATGATGTGCATTACCGAGAGGGCCCAGAGATACCTCTCCGATACACGGAGTGACAAATCCTAATCTCGATCTATGCCAACTCAACAAACAGCTTCGATACACATGTAGAGCATCTTTATAATCACCCAGTTACGTTGTGACGTTTGATAGCACACAAGGTGTTCCTCCGGTATTCGGGAGTTGCATAATCTCGTAGTCAGAGGAATATGTATAAGTCATGAAGAAAGCAATAGCAATAAAACTGAACGATCGTAATGCTAAGCTAATGGATGGGTCTTGTCCATCACATCATTCTCTAATGATGTGATCCCGTTCATCAAATGACAACACATGTCTATGGCTAGGAAACTTAACCATCTTTGATTAACGAGCTAGTCAAGTAGAGGCATACTAGGGACACTCTGTTTTGTCTATGTATTCACACATGTACTAAGTTTCCGGTTAATACAATTCTAGCATGAATAATAAACATTTATCATGTATAAGGAAATATTAATAACCACTTTACTATTGCCTCTAGGGCATATTTCCTTCAATCTAACCTTGTTTTCTCAAGTGTATTTCTTCAGGAAATTGCTCAAGTACCTCAAGGTAAGTATATGCATCACACTCATGTGCATGACGATCTCTTACTTGTTGCACATATTTTTTGCAAGGAAGAATCATGGATATGAATATGAAGATACTACATTCTCATTCTTTTGCTCTAATGCATATAGCCAAGATACATGTAACACAGTACATATTCCTTCCTGTTGTGCATCTATATTCCAAAAGCTATTATCATTTAAGTGGATACGCACTTGTAGTGGGAGCATATGCATGTTACATGTTCTCTCAAAGCTTTCATACATTTCTTAAAATTCTTTACTTTCAGCTTTGATGTATGCTGCCATCAATTATCAAAAGGGGGTAGATTGAAAGCACATTTGCTCCCTTGGTGGCTTCGGTAATTCATGTCAACATACATATTGTTGGACTAATGCTTTCATCTATTATGTTTCAGAAAATTTCAACATTGGCATGGCAAGGACATGAGACTGTGGACCCCTTGAAAATGCTAAGGACATGTATTGGCAAATCTTAAAGACTCTACATTTTTTGTTAAGTGATCCAAGATCACATTGAGTCCATAGAAAAGCCAATACTATTAAAAGGGGATGATGTTTTGATCATGACTCAATTGCTCAAGTTCTTGAAGATATTGCTCCAAAAATCCTCAACCACTTTCTCAATACCATATCTATCCAAACCCTAAATAGCCAACTCGGTCCCACCGAATACATCCCATCCGAACTCACCGAGTTGATCCTATACATGTCAAACCCTAGAGTTTTGGTTGTACCGAGATGACGACCGGTTTCACCGAGTTGCACTGCCAAGTTTCTGTAACCCAATTTGTTCACTTCAGAATCACCGAGTTGAACCGATTGGAATTACCGAAACAAAGTCTTTCCTAGGACATCGCATTTCGGTCCATCCGAGATTTCCAGTTCGGTCTCACCGAAAAGCCCAACGTTCATATCTTTTACATAGGTCGGTCTCACCGAGTTTTTGGTTCGGTGTCACCGAGTTGAGTCAAAAGGATGTAACAGTTGGATTTTGGGTGAAGGCTATAAATACCACTCCACCCCCACCTTCTCTTTAAGAGAGCCATCAGAACGAAACTACACTTCCACCATTCATTTTCTGAGAGAGATCCACCTACTCATGTGTTGAGATCAAGACATTCCAATCCAACCATTTGAACCTTGATTTCTAGCCTCCTCAAGTTGCTTTCCACTCCAATCCTTCTCCTACACAAGCCAAATCTGTGAGAGAGTGATTGAGAGATTGGGGAGACTATCTTTTGAAGCATATGAGCAAGGAGTTCATCATCAACAACAACATCTATTATCCTTTGGAGAGTGGTGTTTCCTAGATTGGTTAGGTGTCACTTGGGAGCCTCCAAGATCTTGTGAAATTGAACCAAGAAGTTTGTAAGGGCAAGGAGATCGCCTACTTTGTGAAGATCTATCCCGAGTGAGGCTAGTCCTTCATGGACGTAAGCCATGGTGGAATAAACAGGGTTGCTTCTTCACGGACCCTTCATGGGTGGAGCCCTCCGCAGACTCGTGTAGGCGTTACCCTCCATGGGTTGAAGTCTCCATCAACATGGACGTACAATAGTGCCACATATCGTAACCATGCCAAAAATCATCGTGTCTTTATTGCGTTTGATCTTCCATGCATGCCCCTTTACTTTCCGCACAATTGCATGTTGTATTCTTTCTGCTGCTCTACATCTAGATGTGCATGCGTAGGAAGTTTTGGTTGTATCTTAACTAGTGCCAAAATCTGCCTGAATTTCAAGAGAAACTAAAAAACTGAACCTTTGGTTGGGTAAGTGTCTATTCACCCCCCCCCCCTCTATAGACCTATCTTCTCGATTCTGCCTCACAAGCATTGCTGATCGTGGCGTCAAGGCCAAGGCACTGACATCAGAGAAGGCCGTGCCACCCACCTGCGTGGACGTTGAGGCCTACAGCCACTTGCATCAACAAATGGGACCCAAAGAATCGGCGAACCCCACTAGAGGCCGGAGACACTGGCAGCAGGGGCCCACCCCTCTTTCTCAGATATTTTGTAACCTGGGAGGCCCAAATATAAGACCTCCTAGGAGCCCCCCGGAGGTCGGCCATTTCATTCCACCCACCCACACACACACACACACACACACACACACAAGGGGGAGAGAGAGAGAGAGAGAGAGAGAGAGAGAGAGCTCAGAGCCCTCTTCTTCCTCCTTCGATATAGCTCCAGGAGCAACCATGTACACCTTGTGTTCATCATAGAGATCATTGCAAGAGTAGGGGTGTTACCTCCACGCGAGGGCCCTGAACCTGGGTACGTCGTTATGCCCGTCAGTGCTCATGTCTAATCCCGCATCCGGACACCACCGACATCTATCAGCCCCTAACCACACGAGATAAGCCACCCCCATGGCATCATGCAAATACCACCACACCCCCCGGTGTCACTTATATAACAGCGAAGGGGCCGAATTTCTGGGTCGCCCTGTTTTTCTTTTTACAGGCTGGCCGATATGCAGGATCTGTTCGGGCCAAAAAAATGACCAACCCACATATCGTCCGGAATTTTTCACACCGGCGGCCTTTGGCAGGATCTACTGTAGATGCTCTAATATGATTTAACATCAATGCAAAGGGGTGTTTGAAAGAAAGAAAAATCTTCCTGCTCTAACAGTCGAACTGCCACCCCTCGACCTCGCTGAAATTACAAGATATTTGCCACCGCAGGTTCCCGTTCAGGTTTCCCCAATTCATCGCCCGAACCCTCCTGCTCGTGGCCATGGTGCTTGGCGGCGGAGGCTAGGTTATCTCGGCGCCGCCGTCCCTCACTCCGGCTCTCACCCACCGCCATTGCCCACTCCATCCGGCCGCTGCCCCATCCCTCTGCTCTTCCCGTCGTCGCTCCAAACCTGCAGCTCGTCTTGCCGCAGCCCCGAGATCGATCCGTCTCCAAGCCTCGTCCACCGCCCGCTGCCGCCGCGCGCAAGGTATTTGACGCCCAGGCCGACGCGAAGGAGTGCCCCGGGCTGCGGATCTGTTGGAGGTTGCCGCCAGGTCCACCCTCTGCCTCTTACTTCACGTATGTGTCTTGAAATGTCTGCCCATAGAGTGGATTCAAAAAATTCGGATGAACGGGTGAAGGGACATGAATGTATTGATTAAATTTCTGTGTGGATTAAGTTTCTGTGTGGTCATATGTATGTGTTGAATGTTTAACACATGAGAGTGACATGCAATTTTATTTTTGTGGACCACACTGCAGTGGTACACATGCATTTCCTTTACAGCACATCGCATATTTGTTCTTCAACATACGGCAGTGCACATTACATACGTATGCATGAGATTGTTTAGAACACATAGAAGTGAGCAAGTTATTTTGGCATAGCCTTTTGTCATTGAACGCTCATTTGGTTCTGTCGAGATAAATAGTGAATGCTTGTGGGCATACCTAGCTTTCTGGTCGATAAGCAAAAAAAAGGACCAGTTTTATGGTGAACTTGATTTTCTCAGCAACTTCTGCAAAGAATATCAGAAACAATTTGCTTGTATACTCCTGGATGAAACAAAAAAAATATTGGCAACTTCTGCGAATAATAGCCAGAAATAATTGTTTTGTACACTCCTGAATGAAACAATTGTTTTTCTTGGCAACTTCTGCAAATAACTGTAAAAAAAAACTAAGTTTACCATTGAAAAAAGCTACTATTTATAAACCTTCCCCAAGAGTCAGTTACAATTTTCACTAGCTTGTTCTCATTGTGGTTTATCAGGATTATCTGGACAACTGGCTTCTGCACAAGCTTAACTTGTTTCAAACCCACCCATTATCGTGATGTCGCTGAACCGGACAACATCATCAACTTCGAGTGGCACAGCTTCTCCTCCTAGTGAACATGATTTATTTTCTGCTGAAGGACAGAACATCAATGACAGGTGATAGTATATTGGAATCTTTTGTGTATTTGATTTAGCAGAAATAAAGATGATGTGCATGCTGTATTTAAGCACTTGCGCAATATAACAACCCCTTGGTTGTAGAGATGCCATACAAATATACAATAAGGAGTTCAATATGTTTTATCCACATGTATATGTGCCACTGTCACCAGCATGAAATATGACTTGTATTTATGCAAGTTTTGAAATTTTAAACCACCCTAACATGTTCTAATTGTTACAATATCCCTTCCAGCAATATTGAGGTACTTTTCTTTTATGGGGGGGGGGGGGGGGGGGTTTTTAAAGGTTGCCAATAAACCATCCATAATTACGGGAAATTTTATTTAAAATGTAAAATTTTGTGGATTTCAAGTGTGCGCATCCTTCTTTTGTCAAAAATTATATGACACTTGAACTAAATAGAATATACCTTCCAGAAATAGAATATATACCCACATGTGCGCAGTGGCGTAGCTAGTGGGTAGCACGGGTGGGCCGTGGCACACCCAGAATTCCGGGAAATTTTCTTTATCATGTCATATTTTGTGGATTTCAAGTGTGCGCATCCTTCTTTTGTCAAAAATTATATGACACTTGAACTAAATAGAATTTTCTTGAGTCTGCACACCCTTCATTTTACTCCTGGCTACGCCACTGCATGTGCGTGTGATGTTGTTTCAAGTTTTCGCTCTAAAAACAACTTGGTTAGAGGAGACACTTCTACTAATAACCATGTCCAATAATTTGTCTATATAACTTTCTCGTAAATCATCACTGATGTACAGACTTCGTATTTCTTTAAACATGGGTCAGTTTCATTCTTTTCTGGTGCATCATATTGTCATAGTTTACTCTCTCATATGAAGCAGTGATGATTATAACCATATAGTATTTTGTCATGTAGTGATGGATTTGCTGGATTAGAGACTTGGGAGGATCCCACTCCTAGACCATCATCAATTACTTTTGAAGACTTGCGTGATGCTTTTGTTGAAGCCTCAAAGCACCAGATGCGTCTTAGGCCCAAGTCACCATCCCGGGAGGACATGATAATGCGTAGCCAAGAGCATGACCGTAAGAGTTTGGTGATAGCGTTGAATGTCTACGCCAAGCTAAATAACATGCAGGTGTGAGGAAAAAGAATCTGGCATGCAAATTAGAACTGAATTGTTTATATTTTTATTGATTTTCTTTCTTTGCCTAGTCCTTGGTTTTAAGGATTGCTTTAATTTACTACTCTATATTGCTTCTGTTAGCATAATATAATTTGTCCGTAGATTAGTGCATGTTGTAGTGACCTATTTTGAATTTACATTCCAGCCTAGGGAGTTAGAGCTTGTGGAAGTGAAGCAAAGGAACCTAATTGATGAGAGTGGGAAAGGCTATGTGCACTTCAACTTTACAGTGAAGAGATTGGATGGCACAATCAGTTTGTTCTTTGCTGATGTACATCCTGACTGCAGAGAGGATGATGATGTATATCTTTGCACTGCACTGGAAGAGAATGTCTCTGGTAAGTGGTATTTATATGCATTGAATTGTTGTTTCATGTTGATTAGTTGGGCATCCATCCATCCGCTAACGCACCCCCTTGCCTTTTTAAGGTGCTTGTTTTGGTTGTGAAGATCGAGCAAAAGAGCTTGTACATCCCAGCGGTGGCTACTTGGGTGGGCACAAAGATGTAGGATATCCTTTCATGGAGTGTGAGGTTTCTGATTGAGCGGAGCAGGGAATAAGTGAAGATGACTGTCGGTAGTTCGCGGTGTGGAATGAAGACTAGCTAGTGGTCATTATTTATCTATCTACAACATATATGTAGCAACTTGAATCCTCCTCTAGTCTGGGATCTGTTTTGTTAGAGGTTCTTCTGTAGTGGATTTTCTCGCAGGAGCTGTATGTTTACAGTTTGAACATAGTTACCGTGCTAACGTGATGAGAGTATTTGGTTCATGTGTGATGTAAGATTTTCACACATGCATCCAATGGGCTACACTTACTAGATACATGCATCGCCACTGACTGGCTGCATGTGGATCTCACATAAAGAATGAAAGCCTTTGGAACTTTTTTGATGAAAGAAAGCAGAAGGATTTCCTTGTTCCACCACAAAAAATAACCTTTGTCCTAGTGGTTTTTTCTTCTCTTTATTTTGAGTGATGGATTCTTTTCTTCTTTTTTCAAGGAATTAAAAACTCTGTCCTACTATTTTTTTTAGAAGAGCAACCTAAAGTTACTCCCAAACAGAGTTACACTCTGTAGCCACAGAAGCACGTCTGCAATCAGTTCCTGATCTCCTTGTCTCCTAGCAGGGGCTGCATGTTCATGCGCCAAAGCATTTTGATTCCTTCCGATGGCCTGAACCTGATATGAAGCCAACTGAGGCAGTTTTGTTTTGACATCAGCGAGAATTGGATGAAGCCAACTCAGGCAGTTTTGTTTTGACATCAGCGAGAATTGGATGGCGCTTTGAACGAATAATTTCCTTCATGTTCAGTTCTTTCACTGCCAGAGAGCAGTCCATCTCCAAGACCACTGGCCCTGCACTACAACCGTGCCAGCTCCGACAGATCCTCAGAGCAGCCAAAGTGCTCATTTTGCTCCCATGTCAACATGTTTGGCAAATTTTTTATTGTGTTGCAGCATTTCGAGTCATAAAATTTGCCATTTGGCTGAAGAAGCTACCGTGGCATTAAACAATGTTGCCACGAGCCCACAACAGCGAGCGGTTACGCTGCTTTTCTGCCCTGGCGACGCTATTAGTGATGTGCACGTAGATCCACTCGCTAGGGTTAAAGAGAATGATTGTGTTCTATACAGACGTTCACTCTCAATGGCCTTCCCAGCGAACGCTCAAAGGGGCGTCCCCTGCATACTACTAAACCCTCTCCCCCTTTTAACACCCTCTTTGGCATGCTATCAGAGAGAAAATTGCCATGCTATGGCAATGTTATCAGTAAAAATTATCGTGTTGCCATGTGTGCAAGGATTGCCATGTTGCATCATAGAATAATTGTCATTGCTACCCATTCATTAATTGCCATATGGAAAGAGTGGGGTTGCCATTGGCACATAAAAAAAGAATTGACATCCGCAAAAGTTGCCATAAATGTTCATGATTTGTCATGCTGCAAAAGAGGAGAATTGCCATGCTATAGCATGGAGAATTCCATGCTGCAACAGAGAAATTGCCACACATGTCTTCATAATTTAGCCATGCTATAGACAAAGATTTGGCATGATATAGCTCGAGAACTTTGATGGTGCAGTGCGAAAAGTTGTCATGTCATGTTTTTAAAAGAAAAAATAGAGGAGCTGTCATGCTATAACATATGTACTCATATGTAAAAGGTATGAATACGCAAAGAATTTGTCATGCTATAACAATGGTAATGTATAATAAAAACCTAAAAAACATGAAAATATGCATGTTATAGCAGCGGACCGTTCGGTTCTCTTGGGATGGGGGTGCAAACGCTATGAGATTCGCACGCGAGATCCGACGTACCTGAGAGCATTCACACGAAAAATGTTGTGAGCTGATGTCTGTTCAATACATTTAGGAAAGAAAAACAGTCGACTGCCTTTTATTTATTTTAGATTTTTCAGGGCGATTTTATTTATTTTTTTAGACAAATTTATTACAGATGCTGATGCTGATGAATCCGAGAGGTGGATATTAGTACGAATCGAACTGGAGGAGGATATTAGTACGAATCGGACTGGGCCGCCGGCCCAGGCGGCCTGCCCTGCCATAAATACTCCCCAAGGTATTTCTTGCGTGGCTGAGGTGAAAGAAGAAACAGAAAAAAAAAACAAGAAAGAAAGAAAAAGCGGAAGAGGGGAACGAAGGGAACTGCCCTAGCCGTCGGCCGGCGCCGGCGAGCTCCTCCTCCGTAAGCCGCCCCGCCCTCGTCAATTAGTTACTACAGGTGACGACGCCCGCCAATCTTTTATTTCCTTTGTCTAGGAAGGAAGGAAGGGGATCCGATTAAGATTTCAGATTTAATTTGGATCCAAGACAAGATGTCGTCGACGGTCTCGACGCGACCGTCGTCACCGAAACTCGGCGAGCGCGACGACGTCAACGGGCTGGAGAGCTGGGACGATCCTATTCCCAGACGGTCGCAGTGGACCGTCCAGGACCTCTGCGACGCGTTCGTCGCCGCCTCCAAGCACCAGCTCAGCCTAATCCCCCAGCCGCCGCCCCGCGAGGAGCGCGCCCGGCTGAGACAGGAGCGCGAGCGCAGCTTCCTGCTCAACGTCGCGCTCCGCAAGTACGCCGTACAAAACAACGTACAGGTACTCAGGCTTTTTCTGCTCTCTCTCTCTCTCTCTCTCTCTCTCTCTCTCTCTCTCTCTCTCTCTCTCTCATTTTCGAAGATGTACTCATCATCACTGTCTTTGGTGTTGCTTTCAGCATAGCGAGTTGCAACTCGTGGAAGTGAAGGCTAGGAACTATGTCTTCGAATGCCCAAGATCCTACTTGCACTACAACATTCTGGTGAGATGGCCAGATGGCACGCACGCCATGTTCTTCGCCGAGGTGGACCCTGAACGCGCTGGAGAGGAGGATGTTCATCTCTGCACCCCTCTGAAAGACACCGACAACAATGGCCCCTGTTTCAGTTGCAAACACCGAGCCAGGGGCCTTATGCATCCCACCGGCGCTGGCTACTTGGGCGGGCACATGGAAACCAATTTCCTTGACTTTGAGCTTCCAGATAGCAGTGATGATGAATATATCTGAATCTACAAACCTCCCTCTTGGCTGAATATTAGTCCGTATAATAAAGTCAGCTATCTCCGCGGGAGTGGAGTTTGGTTTTGGATTGCTGTCACCATGGATGTATTTTATTTATTTTCATTTAAATGCTATGTTTAGCATATAATTTCATTTTTTTCCCTCTGCTGTTCTTGTGACCATTTTATTTTAATTTTTCATAGTACATCGGTGCGATAGCTTGTTCCAACCGAGTGGGGGTGGCTTTATGTTCTCTTTACATATATACCTGTTTGCTAGAGCAACTCTAGCAGAGTCGCTATAGTGGCCGATCACCATAATAACCGTCATAGCGTTTCCCCCCCTAGAAAACCACTCTACCGGATTCCCTATATGTCGCTATTCACAAAAGTAAAATGGAAGGCGCTCCATATTCTTGCTACTCGAGCGCATATTTACCCAGCCACCCACGCGGGAGGAATATTGCACCCCTTTCCTCCTCACTCTTCCCCTCTCTTTCGCCTCCGTACCAATGCCCCAATAATGATTAAGGTTTTGGTCAGTGCATATTTATCCTCTGTAAACTAATATAAGACGTAGTACAGAGTACATCTTTTCTTAGATGTGCATATTAGTGTATCACAAGAAATAGGAGTATATCAGAACCTCACAGATCAGAAGCGATATCATACACAGCGCTCAACGTACTAAGGTCGTCATCTAATTTGTACTGAATTATATGCCCTGGGCCGAGCGTGGAGTTACATTTACAACATGTGGTCACATTGCCACGAGTTAGAAGACTGCTGCAGTGTGGAGTCACATTACGACATGCCTGTCACATCACCCATGAGCTAGAAGACTGCTATAGTGTTGGAGAGTAGAGATACTTCAAGCTCCTGGAAGTGACTCTCCCGTAGCCTCCAGATCCCCAGTCTTCTCCATAGGAGTTCTGGAACACGTAGTAGCCTTCACCTTCCGGCGTCACACCGAATCCCACTATCACCACACAATGAGAAGATACCAGCCCGCTTGGGGTGATCACATAAACTGGATTAGCAGGGATGTCATAAATATCATCAGCCTCTAATCTGTAGAAATCCGTGGTGACTCGAAAATTCCCAACAAGCACATTCCCCTCTTTCAATTTAGCACAGGCACCATGAAAGTCAGCTATACTTAGCTCTTCAAACCCACTGATGCGATATCGCTCAAAGTCCTACAAGATTCATGTGAAAACAATTCAACTATAGAACAATACTGATGAAAACAACTGAATTACTAAACATCGAATCCAATATATAGTCTCAAATCTATAAACAAGCAGGTATGATTTCATTTACTAAAGAGCACTGTGACAAAAAACCAAGGTATAACAACTACAGCACGTCAAGTTTGCAAGGATACATTTGTACAAGTATATTACCATGAGAGAAGAAAAGTATACTCTCATTTTCATGATATTCACATGTGAATGTGTTTCAAAAACAATGTCTGGTTCCTATTAATTGATTTCCAGATTTATGTGGGATTTAACCCAAGCAACAATTATAATAAAGACCCCCCCCCCCCCCAAACCAGTCATAGGAGAACAGTTTCAGCTGTGATTAGGCACCAATTAAGCCTCTAACTAGGTGGGCCCACAGACTTTCTTAAGAACATTTCAGAAGGCGTTCACCCCACTTGTGACGCCCGTATAATTAAGCTACAGTGATCCCACGCTAATGGTGCCACGTCACCATGATTACTGCTGCTAATCTATCGTTAGGGCAAAACCGGTCCAAAATTCAAAATTCAAATTAATGATAACAATAAAAGTTTTCAAAAATTTAAAACAAAAATGTTCGGTTAGTGCCAAATATTACATAGGTAATTATAGTAAAGAAAACACAAATTTATAAAATACTTATATGCCCTAAGTTGAATTAAAACAGTAAAAGAAAATAGATAAAAAGCAGAAAACAAAACAGAAAAAAGGAAACCCCCAAACCCCTGCCAACCGACCCATTTAGCTAACCGGCCGCCCTGGCCAGCCCACCCCGGCCGCCCCACCTCTCCCCGCATAACCCCCCCTGCCCCGAAACCCTAGCCCCACTCGCCCATCCCACTCCCCACACACTCCCCCCCCCCCCACATTCCAAGATCCCCTTCTGGATCAGGGCACGACCACGTCGACCACGCCCCACGGCGCCTAACGCCGGCAGCACCGCGAACGGCGCCGCCTCGTCACCACCGCCACCGCCATCGCCTTCAGATTCGGATCGGGCTCAACACAACCACGCCATCGCCGACGCCGTTGCCGCTGGATCTCGCTTCGCCGCCGACGTCGCCGCCGCCACCTCACCGGAATCGCTTCCCCATCTTCGCCTTGAAGCCGCCGCCCCTGCCCTTCCTCCACAACGGACCTCCTCGAACTTCCTCGCGCCCACTTCCCGTGCCCTCTACTCTCCCCGTGAGCACGCTGCCCTCCTCCTCCCTCTTCCTCGCTACCACGCCGCCGAGCTGCCTCGCTGCCGCTGTTCGGCCACCGGCCATGAAGGCCGCTTCGGAGCCGCTTATGCCCGACCACCATCGCCTCCGTCCCGGCCCGCTTAGGGCTGCCGTCGTCGGGCGGCCTCGCAGCGCCTCGCCGACCTCACCACCGCAGGCGCCTCCTGGTCGCCGCTCAGGCGCCACTGCGTCACTCGTCGCCTAGTCGCGTGCCCACCGCCCTGCACCACCTCCGGCCTCCCGCACTGCCAGCTTATGCCGCCTCGCCGTGGTCTCGCTGTTGCTCACATCCGGCGGCCGGGCCTCGCGCCATGGCGGGCGCTGGCGACACTGGGAGCGGGTCAAGGCGCCGCCTGTGAATCGCCAACCCAAGCCACAACGCCTATCTGGGTTTATGACCGATGGGACCTCGCCTGTAACGGAATTAAAAAGAAAAGGATTTAGAAAAAAAATAAAATAAAATAATAATAATAAAATAAAATATAAGTAAATAAAATAATTAAATTATTAATTAGTTAATTAATTAAAGAATAAATTAACTTAATTAATCCTGATAATATTAACCTAATCACCTAGTTTAGTTAATTAATATGTTATGTTATTTAACAAATGATGACATGCGGGACCCACACGTCGCCGACTCACCAACACCTTATTGGATGGCCGACGTCATGCTGACATCAGCAAACACTGTTTTGGATGATGTTGGATTTAAATAATTAATTAAATTCCAGAAATTAATAAAATCTTTAGAAAATCATAACTTTTAATCCGTAACTCGGATTAAATTATTTTCAACATGAAAGTTGCTCAGAACGACGAGACGAATCCGGATACGCAGTCCGTTCGTCCGCCACACACCCCTAACCTATCGAACCCGCAACTTTCCCCTCCGGCTCCTCCGCCTAAAACACGAAGTTCGTGGATATTTTCCTTGATGTTTACCTTTAACGGTATCACCTCATACCACGTTAGGGCACGCCTAGCATCGTTATTTGTCTTGTCATGCATCGATATGCATATGTTTGCGTGGTATTCATTGTTTCTTCCTCTTCTCTCCGTAGACTACGAGACCGACGCCGCCGGCCGCCTTCGACTACGGAGTCGACGACCTCTCTCTTGCTGAGCAACCGTGCAAGCCCCCACCTTGATCACCAGATATCGCCTATTCTACTCTATATCGCTTGCATTAGAGTAGTGTAGCATGTTACCGCTTTCGCTTAATCCTATCTTCTTTGCATAGCTTCGTCCTTGCTACTATTGTTGTTACATTTACCGCAATCCTATATGCTTAGTATAGGATGCTAGTATTTCATCTCGTGGCCCTACATTCTTGTCCGTCATTGCTATATTATCGGGCCGTGATCACTGGGAGGTGATCTCGGGTATATACAATATACTTATACATGATACATGTGGAGACTAAAGTCGGGTCGGTCAGCGGAGCACCCATGAGTGGATCTTTGTGGCGAGCGACAGGCAGTTGAGACCGCCTAGGAGAGAGGCGGGTTCGGCCTGCTCGGGCGTTCGCGATACTTAACACGCATAACGAGATCTTGGTATTTGATCCGAGTTGGCTACGAGCCTATACGCACTAACCAACCACGTGGGAAAGATATGGGCACTCGGCGTCGTGGTATCGGTAAAACACTTCGTGACACCGGACCGTGAGCGGCGGCGCGGATTGGAACGTAAGCCCGCTCTTGTATTAAGGGGGCTAGTTACGCTTCACAGACGCGTCGCATAGCGTGTGTGCTTTCGAGGCGATGGGCCCAGACGCACTGCGGCTTAGGTTTAGACCGGTCAGGCCTCTCTATTGAGCCTAGCGGGTCATGACGTGTTGATCTTCCGCCACGGGCATGACCCAGAAAGTGTGTCCGCCAAATGGGATCAAGCGTGTTGGGTAATTGGTGCACCGCAGGGAAGTTAATCTATTCAAGTTAATCTATTCGAATAGCCGTGATCTTCTGCATGTGACGACTTGGAGTTGTACCTTGACCTTATGACAACTAGAATGGATACTTATTAAAACACACCTTTCCAAGTGCGGATACAACCTATGGTCGCTCTCTCTCAGTGGATACGAGGAGGGATCGGGTAGGATTATTGCTATGTGATGTTACTTGGAGGACTTCAACCTACCCTCTTCTACTTGTTGCAAGGCGAAGGTGACTGTAAGCGTAGTCTTCGATAAGACTAGCTATCCCCTCTTATTCTCGGCATTCTGTAGTTCACCCAATCGATATGGCCCTTACACATATATCCATGCATATGTAGTGTAGTTCTTGCTTATAGTACTTTGGATGAGTACTCACGGTTGCCTTGTTCCCCTTTTCCCCTTTCTTTACTCGATTGTCGCAACTGCACGATGGAGCCAGAGCGTGACGCCATCGCCGATGATTTACTACTACTACACCGGAGGCGCCTACTACTTACGCAGTACCGGCGACGCATTTACTGTGAGTAGTTTAGGAGGATCCTGAGCAGGAGGCCTCGCGCTTCTTTCGATTGTATCTCAGCTTTGTGCTAGCCATCTTATGACAACTTGTTTAACTTATGTCCAGATCAGATATTGTTGCTTCCACGACTGCCTATGATCGAGCACTTGTATTCGAGCCCTCGAGGCCCTCGGCTTGCATTATGATGCTTGTATGACTTATTTTATTTTTAGAGTTGTGTTGTGATATCTTCCCGTGAGTCCTCGATCTTGATCGCAGACACGCTTTGCGTGTATGATTAGTGTACGATTGAATCGGGGCGCCACAAGTTGGTATCGAGCCGATCGCTCAGAGGGAATCCCCTTCCAACTCCTCGATCAAGTCGAGTCTAGACTTTACAAAACTTTTACTAACATGGTCAGGCGGCCCATGGGCCCACGTCGCCATTGGGTGGTATTATGATCTTTTACTCCTCGATCTTTACTCTGGGATTCTGAAGTCTCTTCTATTCGGGTTAAACGATTTTGCTAAAAACAAAACTAACTTTAGGTTCTCGCAAGTACTTTCTCCCGGAGAGCCCCTCACTTCAGATGATCGCCGCTAATCGTAAGATTCCAAGATACTCTCGATGTTCTCTCGAGACTTTGTGCCCATCACTTTTGCTATTCCCGACCACCGATAAATCCGTATGGATAACTACTTACACTTGCCATTCATACGATCATCCCCATTGATCTTGTTATTACAAGATACCTCAAGTTTTCTATTGTTCCGAGAATACTTTGTGCCTATCGCCTAGCAGTTCTTTGCCACATGAATACCCCTTCAAATAAATCCTCGACTTGTCGAGTATCCGCTCAACCCCGCTTGTTCATGTGTTTCACAAAAGTCTTCAAAATACTATTCGATCTTCCGAAAATCCTCTCGAGCCTTTGGCTCTTGAAATTTTGCTTGCTTGCATTATGGTTAATCCCATAAGTCTCGTAGTCTTAATGACATTCCTTGTCATTATCATTTTGAGTCTGCTGACTCAATATGTTTACTGAATACACGCAATCATCATTGATCCTTATAAATTACTTCTGGCTAAGCTGCCATTCTTTTAACTAGAATTGGTTCTCGACCAATCCAATTGTCGCTGATTGTGCCTTAAGGCTATTCAACTTATCCATCCCTAATCGAGCATTGCTTCGATCCCTTGATTTGGAAATCATAATTCCTTTGCATTCGACACTTGAGTTAGTCATTGTTTCTATAATCGCTTCCTCTAGTTGAGTACCGATGTTCACGCCGGATCCCTTGTGGACCACCGGATCCTTTATTGGATTTTATCCGACAACGCCTTCATATTCAATAACCTTGTGAGTCTTTTCTGATACATAATGCCTTTGGTAAATTGTATCGTTCGCTTTCTCAACCATGCTCGCCTTTGAGCTTGAGTTAATTACTCCTAAAGATTCGGGTATATGATTCTAAGATGCCCAGATGGGTTGAACCTATGCCTTCCTTACTATGTGTGGACTCGTAAGTTTTCACGGGTCATACTCATCCGGTATTTCACCGTAAAACTTTCAACACTAATGCCATTATCGGGTTTAGAAGTGAGTGGAAGGTTATACATTGAAGAAGTGGGAGTCGACCTTGAACCTTGTGTTCATGCCCATGGACACGATGTAGAACTTATCATGGAAGCTTCTTGTAATAATAACTATTTCCTTGATAACTAACATATGGTATCTGTGAATTGATCCCTTGCAACCGTGGTTCCGGCCATGATTGATCTTCTTTGATTCCATTACTCGGACAAGTTAAAACAATTGTCTTCTATGGATCAATACACCAGTCCAACCTTTACTTTGATCTTGTGTCGAGTATTACCCCCCTGGTATCTCGAGATCATCATGGAACTGCATAACTTCTTATGAGTTCTTCATCAAGTGCTACCTTCCCAATCGATTCCAATTTTTCACGGACTTCGAAGTTATTAAACACTCAAGGACATCGATAATCGAATCGAGTCCGCATCGCGATTAAACGACTCGTGGTAATCTTCTTTGCTTACGAAGTTTGTACTCGATCACATCTTCCCTAGCCCGATCGGCTATATCATTACCGTGCTAAATTTTAAGCGTATACCGGTCCTTCTTCCCGGAAAGCATGATTCTCGACGATGAACTAACCTTACGCCGATCCTCATCGTCCATATCATTTCGCCTTTGAACAACAAGCTTGGTTTCAAGTTTGTGCCCTACCCATGGTTCCAATAACCTTCCGCTTCATCTTTCCTTCGACTTGATGTCGCTGTCGATTGATTACATCTTCATGAAATCTATCGACAAATGTGTCGTGATCATCATCAACCTTATGAGCTCTTCTAGGATATCAATTGAGTTCATGATGAGAAATACCATCCTTGCCCCGATGATTTGTGTTATCTTCGACCACTTTATCGCTTTCTTCCGCTCAACACAAACTTGTTCGTGTTTTGTGTTATACCTTGAGCTCCCCTCGCTATCCAAAGATTTGTTTTTCTTTACCTTGGAGTATTACCATCTTTTAATATCAAGGATGTTGTGAGGACTGCTCCACCTCTTAAGTAATTCTTGGTATAGTGATACTTCTCACCATCACCATTTTTCTTGGTCCTCGTGTTGATTCCAACCAGGGTACCAACAAGTGTGCGGTGCTGTTTGGATTCCGCCCTTCTAGCAACCCTATCGCTTTGAAGTTAATGGTCGGTCGTTCGTTCTTAGACTATTGATTATTGAATCACCATTCCAATGTCGTCAGGCAACCCAAATTTCATATTTCGCGCCTTTCAACCATTGTTAAATTGTGTATATTTTCCTCGAGCATACATCAATATATCATTTCGACCGACAAATGTTATCTCCTTGTTCACATAATTGTGGAAATCCATCCTTTGGAAATCTTGATGAATTGTTGCTGAGTTCATCAGCCACCTCCTTGTCCTCTCCTTGGGTTACTGATGAACTCTTGTTACCGGAAATCACTTCATAGTTCATTTCTCGAGAATCTTACAAAGGTCATCCCGTCAAAGTGTGTCACACCTTTTCTTCTCAAGCATCCCGAACTGGGGTATCCTAACACCGATCGATATGGATCTCTACGATATGATGGTTGGGACAACTTTCCAAGAGTTATGATGTTGATCCTTCGATGACCCAGAACATGATGTCATGCCTAGCACCACCCCCCTACCGGAGGACCTATCATTATAGATTCCTTTTCAAAGAAGGTTATCCATTCATCCATGAGGAAATTGTAAGACTTATTCTACAAGTTATTCCTCGATGGATCCTTCGTGTTTCCAAAGTCCGATCTTCACCGAAGACCTTGTCAATGCTATCTCAAGCATGTCAATGGTAATTCGATTTTCAACAGAACATTTGAAGCACGATGCTAAATTTTATTTATCATTTATCCTAACACCGTCGTATGGGTAATATCATGAGATTCCTTCCCCTTACCTAAATGGTTTTCTACTTAATATCCTCGTCATGGATATCTTGCTCGTTGTCCTTGGGAAGGATATACCCTTGAAATATGTGTTTAAACATATTTTCCTTTCCATTGTTCTCGCTTAATCGATGATCATATTTTCCTTCCATTGGTTTGTTCGAACCCTTTCTATGATCTATATGATATAAGCGGTAATAATCCACCGCTTGTGCAAACACCTCGAGGTACAACTTTGTCAAGAAGACTCGTTACTATTGTTGATGACATTCCGGTAGCCACCGATGGACGAGAACCTTGCCTTATTGGTCCGCCTCGCTCAACGAGCAAGAAAGTGGTTCTCTTCGTCCCTCGCCTTGGTACCAACGTTGATGCCGACATAACCGATATGGTACTCTCTCGACATGCCTTGCTATCATGACCGTGAAAGATGTCATCGCTCCTATAAAAAACCACATGGTGGGCTCCATAACCCATACGCCCACAGTGATCGAAACCTCGATCGCCTACACCCCTATTCCCAAAGTTATTCCTCGCACGTGGCCTCGTATGTAATTCACGGCCACCGCCCTAGTGATCTATTACGGTATCGACGCAATACTTACTCTCGCTACTCAACCCCTTCTCACTCGTTCGGACTTCGAGCAACTATCTATCCGCTTGGAGCCTCTTATGGTACTCTTTCGTACCTTACTCTCGAGGTATTTCATATGTTCAACTCGAGAGATAATCTTATACTCATTCATGGGTTAACCCTGCATTGTTTCCCTCAAAAGCATTATGTCGAGCGAGCTGCCCTTATCCTTCCGTAAGTACGATGGAGTTCTCAAGAAATGATGACAAGTTTATCATGATGCATTGGAATAAATAATTGAAGACATCAACAAAAGGGATTAACTTCTTCGAGAAGATCCGTTAGACTATCGTAACTGTAACTTTCCTTACTCCCTTCTTAAATCTCGTGACGAGATTTCTTGTAATCGGAGGAGAATTGTGACGCCTTGGGATAATTAAGCTACGGTGATCCCACGCTAATGGTGCCACGTCCACCATGATTACCGCCGCTAATCTATCATTAGGGCAAAACCGGTCCAAAATTCAAAATTCAAATTAATGATAACAATAAAAGTTTTCAAAAATTTAAAACAAAAATGTTCGGTTAGTGCCAAATATTACATAGGTAATTATAGTAAAGAAAACACAAATTTATAAAATGCTTATATGCCCTAAGTTGAATTAAAACAAGAAAAGAAAATAGATAAAAGCAAAAACAAAATGTAAAAAAGGAAACCCCAAACCCCCGCCAACCGACCCAGCTAAGCCGTCCGGCCAAATTTCACCCCTACCGACCCACCTCTCCCGCATAACCCCCTCGCTCAAAACCCTAGCCCCACTCGCCCATCCCACTCCCCACACACTTCATTCCTCGATCCCTTCGATCGTGGCACACGTCGACCACGCTTCACGGCGCTTCTAACGCCGGCGCCACCGCAACGGGCGCCGCCCACCACCGCTTACCGCCATCGCCAGACCGGATCGGGGCTCAACATACCAGCCATCGCCGACGTTGCGTTGCCGTGGATCTGCCCTCGCCGCTGACGACGCCGCCGGGCCACCTCACCGGAATCGCCTCCCCATCTCGCCTTGAAGCCGTCTGCCCTCCTCCACAACGGACCTCCGGAACTCCCGCGCCACTTCCGTGCTCTACCTCTCGTGAGCACGCTGCCTCCTCCCCTCTTCCCATGTCACCGCGCCGCTCGCTGTCGCTGCTGCTTCCGCCACCGGCCATGAAGGCCGCTTCGGGAGCCGCTTACGCTCGACCACCATCGCCTGCCCCGCTGGCGCGCGCCGCGCTTCGCTTAGGGACGCTGCCGTTCGGGCCGGCCTCGCTCGCCTCGCCGACTTTCACCACTGCACGCCTCGGTCGCCGCTCAGGCGCCACCGCTACTGCCGCTTAGTCGCGCTCACCGCCTCGCACCACCTCCGCCTCCCGCACCGCCAGGCTATGATGCCCGCCGCCGTGGTCTCGCTGCCACATCCGGCGGCCGGCCTCGCCGCCATGGCGGTGCCTCGGCGACTGGGAGCGGGCCGGCGCTGCCGCTCAGAATCGCTAACCTGGCCACAACGCCCATCCGGGTTTATGACGATGGGACCTCGCCTGTAACGGAATTAAAAAGAAAAGGATTTAGAAAGAAAAATAAAATAAAATAATAATAATAAAATAAAATATAAGTAAATAAAATAATTAAATTATTAATTAGTTAATTAATTAAAGAATTAGTTAACTTAATTAATCCTGATTAGATTAACCTAATCACCTAGTTTAGTTAATTAACTGCTAGGTTAGTTAACAATCGATGACATGCAGACCCACATCGCCGGTTGACCGACCAACACCTTCGCTGATCGGCCGACGTCATGCCGACATCAAGAAACACTGCTTTTGGATGATGTTGATTTAAATAATTAATTAAATTCCGTAAATTAATAAAATCTTTAGAAAATCATAACTTTTAATCCGTAACTCGGATTAAATTATTTTCAACATGAAAGTTGCTTTTAACGACGAGACGAATCCGGATACGCAATCTGCTCGTCTGCCACACACCCCTAACCTATCGAACCCACAACTTTCCCCTCTAGCTCCTTCTCGCTCGAAAACACGAAACCCCGGGGATATTTTCCTGATGTTTCTCCCTTAACCCAGATCACCTCATACAACGATAGAGCACACCTAGCATCGTAACTTGTCTTGTCATGCATAGATATGCATATGTTTGCGTGCTATTCATTGTTTCTTCCCTCTTCTCTCGGTGAGACTACGAGACCGACGCCGATCTTTGCCCGGTTCGACTACGGAGTCGACCCTCTCTCTTGCTAGAGCAACTGTGCAAGCCCCCCTTGATCACCAGATATCGCCTATTCTACTCTATACCGCTTGCATTAGAGTAGTGTAGCATGTTATCGCTAGATTAATCCTATCTTCGCATAGCTTTGTCCTTGCTACTCATTGTTGTTACATTTACCGCAATCCTACATGCTTAGTATAGGATGCTAGTATTTCATCTGTGGCCCTACATTCTTGTCCGTCTCATTGTATATACTATCGGGTCGTGATCACTGGGAGGTGATCTCGGTATATACTATATACTTATACATGATACATGTGGAGACTAAAGTCGGGTCGGTCAGCGGAGCACCATGAGTGGATCTTTGTGGCGGAGGCGACAAAGGCAGTTGAGACCGCCTAGGAGAGAGCGGCTCGGCCTGCTCGGCGCTCGCGGATACTTAACACGCATAACGAGATCTTGGTATTTGATCCGAGTTGGCTACGAGCCTATACGCACTAACCAACTACGTGGAAAGATATGGGCACTCGGCGTCGTGGTATCACCAAACACTTCGTGACGCCAATGATCGAGTGGCGCTACCGGATTGGAACATAAGCCCGCTCTTGTATTAAGGGGCTAGTTACGCTTTCGGCAGCGTCACAGACGTCTTGAGTGTGCTCGAGGCGATGGGCCCAGACCCTGCGGCGCTTAGGTTTAGACGGCGTCGGCCTCTCTGTTGAGCCTAGCGGGGCTGACGTGTTGATCTTCCGCCGGGCATGACCCAGAAAGTGTGTCCGGCCAAATGGGATCAAGCGTGTTGGGTAAGTTGGTGCACCGCAGGGAAGTTAATCTATTCAATAGCCGTGATCTTTGGTAATGTGACGACTTGGAGTTGTACCTTGACCTTATGACAACTTAGAACCGGATACTTATTAAAACACACCCTTCCAAGTGCCGGATACAACCGGTGGTGGTCGCTCTCTCTTAGGGATACGAGGAGGGATCACGGGTAGGATTATTGCTATGTGATGTTACTTGGAGGACTTCAACCTACCCTCTTCTACTTGTTGCAAGGCGAAGGTGACCGTAAGCGTAGTCTTCGATAAGACTAGCTATCCCTCTTATTACGGCATTCTCAGCTCACCCAATCGATATGGCCCTTACGCATATATCCATGCATATGTAGTGTAGTTCCTTGCTTAAAGTACTTTGGATGAGTACTCACGGTTGCCTTGTTCCCCTTTTCCCCTTTCTTTACTCGATTGTCGCAACTGCACGATGGAGCCTGTGAGCGACGCCACCGTCGATGACGACTACTACTACTAATCGGAGGCGCCTACTACTACGCAGTACTCACGATTTACCACTGTGAGTAGTTTAGGAGGATCCTGTGCAGGAGGCCTGCGCTTCTTTCGATCTCAGATCCCGCTTTGTGCTAGCCATCTTATGGCAACTTGTTTAACTTATGTCCGTGATCAGATATTGTTGCTTCAATTGAATCGCTTATGATCGAAAGCACTTGTATTCGAGTCCTCGAGGCCCCCGGCTTGTATTATGATGCTTGTATGACTTATTTTATTTTTAGAGTTGTGTTGTGATATCTTCCCGTGAGTCCCTGATCTTGATCGTACACGTTTGCGTGTATGATTAGTGTACGATTGAATCGGGGGCGTCACACCACTAAATGTGTTCATGTGAACAAAATATGTTACTTGTATGATTACCGATTAAAGATTAAATAGACTTTGCTGCAGAACTACAATTTGACTAGTCAATTAGTTTACGAAGTGTTTTGGCGTGTCCTAGTCTCTCAATAAGCACTCTTCATAATTCCGTAAAAGTGTTACCATTAGCTGTGATTCAACCCCCCCCCCCCCTTTTTTTTTCTTTCTCTGCTTTGGAAACCTGCAGGTTTGTATAGATTCATTTGTTTTCATCACCTCAAGCAAGAACAGCCCCTTAATAGAACTTGGTATGCTTATCTAAGATGTATTATATCTTGTGCTCTCAAAAGTTTTGGATTCAACTCCTTGTGCATATCGACCTATCTTCGCCTTTAGAGCGACGATATCTAGCACAGCATGTTGAAATAGTCCCTTCAACACTTGTGGGGGAGTTGTTCCTCCAAAATCTTCTCAGATATAAATTACTTATTACTTACTGATAGAAAAATAAAGAATCGCACCTGAACCTTTGTATCTCCCTTGTTGTAGGCTGATTCGCTTACAACACCTTTCTCTTCCATCTGCTCCATACACACAGCCAGCTTTTCATTTCCTTTTCTTTGATTCATTTTGTAGAATTGACTGACGATATCTTGGAGGTGGTTGTGTGATAGTTCAATAATAAATTCATCAGCTTGATAAACATTGTCGCCAACAGTAATTTCAGTTGCATGTTGCTTCTTATAAAGAGATTCAGTTGCTGAAACAGTTGACACAGATGAGCATTCACCTGTAGAGTATATTCTTAGATTTCAGATCCACAAGTCAAACAATAAAAAAGCAGTAATCCTGATGATAAAAAAACACTACCTCTTCCTTGTGCTCTAATTACTGGAGGGACATCATAGCACTTAAATCCTGATGCATGGTTGAAACAGATTTAAGAAGTCTATGATATGCCATGTGTCAATTAAGTCAAGAAAAAAAATCATGCTGGTACTGACCATTATTCCTAACACAGGAAGGTCATTAGATGTCACTTGGGAAGATGTGGATGGAGCATCAATGGTTCCACCAAGCCAGCCAGAGGAGTTACTAGTCCCAATTTGAACAAGAGAATTGCTACAAGAGGCACAACCAGGTAATCATCAAACTAGGGCTGCAGATCGAGCAAAATGTATTTAAAAACCAGAAGATACCTAAGTATCTTACCTAAAATGTTTTGCAGCACCAGGAATCAATTCCTCGGACACCAGTTTTGTAGACATACTTCTAGATCCTTCAAGAAATAAAATCAAGTGTGAACAAATATACATTTTGCTTGTAATATACTCTCTCCGTATCATAATATAAGAGCGTTTTTGACACTACACTAGTGTAAAAAACGCTCTTATATTATGTGACGGAGGGAGTACCATTTTTTTCAACAAAGGAGCTAGATCCAAGTCTCAAAACATAAAGATTTTGTATTGCTTGAATCAAAGCTATCTTGAATTGCTCTGCATTAAATGTAAATAGTTCTGGATGACGCTGAATTTCTCAAATTCATGAAATAGAAGCTAAAGCACTACTTGTGAATTTACCTTGCAAATTAAGGTCGGTTGAATTTCTTAGCTCTTGTTGCAGCGAATCAATGCGTTCTTTAGTATTTTGTAGGCCACCAGAATCAAACATCTCAGCATTTAATTCCTTGGTTGTTTCTCTAAGTTCCTAATAAAAAAGGGAAAGCTATAAGCCATTTTTGACAGGTTACATAAACTTCGTTTGTGCTGGATTAATGTTTATCCAGGGTATACACGACCAGCTCACCTTAGATGTTGTCCAACGAACAGTACATGGACGAAATTGATGCAGTTGCAACGTTGGTGTACATTTTAGCATCCCCTATGATAAACATAAACTATTAAAATCCATACAAAAGTAAGTTATGTCACAAATACTACGACAGATTACATATCTTTTCAAGCTAATTACGTAAAAATAATTTACCATGTATGAACTCTTGCAGCTGCAGCCCCCAACTAAACTTGGATTTGCTGAGACCTGCATATATCATGTAAAGGCATTTTATGTACTGACGATATTGTAATGTAACAAACAAAAACAACACTAAAACTGAACAAGGTTACCGTACATGGCAACCAGTCCTATTCAATCACATAAAGGTTGACTAAGAGTAGATTGTATATATGTATCGGTACTAGTTCTTCTCATAGGTTATTATTTTCTGTTGTTACCCACACATGTACATGTCATATGATGGCATTTGGCTCATGGAACAGAAGCTTTACAAGCAAGCATGCAGAATTGAAAGAAAGGGCCTAGCGTCCCTCTCAAAACAGAACACCAGTACTCCCCACATGACAAACTATGAGACAAAACAGTAGCTCTTTCTATTTTGATTATCAGTTCACATATCAAACAGAGGTCCATTCGCAAAAAAAAAAAAAAAAAAAAAAAAAAAAAAAAAAACAGAGGTCAAGTTTTCCCACAAGGCTCATGCTAACTTGCATGAATATAAATGTCAGTACCTTTTGTGAAGCTTGTTCATATGTCTCCAAAGCATCACCAGTATTAAAAGCATCAGGTAAAACAGATTCATTATTGCCAACAGATATTGT
This sequence comes from Aegilops bicornis, assembly GCA_021605145.1. Classification (NCBI taxonomy): domain Eukaryota; kingdom Viridiplantae; phylum Streptophyta; class Magnoliopsida; order Poales; family Poaceae; genus Aegilops; species Aegilops bicornis. The sequence goes on from CM038675.1 coordinate 770,156,113, forward strand.
AACTGCAGGTGACATCATAGCACCTGAATCCTGATACATTGTTGAAACAGATTTAGGAAGTCTGTGGTATGTCATGTTCAATTAAGTCAGGAAGAAAATACTGGTTCTGACCGTTATTCCTCCCACAGGAAGGTCATTATAAGTCACTGGAGGAGATTTGGATGCAGCAGCCATGGTTCCACCAAGCCAGCCAGAAGAGTGATCCGTCCCAACTTGCTGAGACGAATTGCTTACGAAAGGCACAAGACAATCATCAAGCTAGGTCTGCAGATCAAGTAAACCACATTTGTGAAAACCAAAAATTACCAAAGTATGTTACCTAGAAAATTTTGTAGCACCAGGAATCAATTCCTCTGAGTCCAGTTCTGTAGGCATGCTTATACCAGGTCTTCTAAAATAACCTGAAAAAATGTTAATGATAACAAGGTATTAGATAGAGTATCGCAGTAGAGCAAATTTCATTTGAAGAAAACCCAAGAGCTCACTGAACCACACAGATCTATTATCTTTTCTAGTTAACTCCATATCAAAGATCCAACCCAACGATGATTTTAGACACAAAAGGAAATTTCCTGGCATTGTGGAAGCAAACAGTGTCATTGTCATGATTGAAAATCAGTAAGCACGTGAATCAGACACTAAGACAATGTGTTATTCGTTCGTGAATGTTAGTACATTTGAATTGTTCTCTGGTTGTTAGCTACCGTTAGCTTTCTCCTAGTTTTACAAGCTTATCTACAGATCATGTAGCCTAGCATCTAGGAGGTTGGTAGAACAACAGGCATTGCTTCCTACTTTATATTGACACACCCTGATCATCAATACAAACTACTAGATGTTGAATCTCTCACTCTCTGTCAAGTCTTGCATGGTACCAGACACCAAAAAGATGCAGGTAATGCAAGGGCTGGGTACCTTCTACGAGAATGTCATGCTTTTCTAAAGACAACAACGCGCTGAATGGTATTTCGTCCTTGCAACCATTTCATCGAACACCTACCGTGCGATGGGCATCTAGACACCAGGTGCACTAGGAAAATAGCATGGGGGAGGAGGTGAGACATGGTGGAGCAAGCAAAGGTGTCAGGGAGTACCTCGACGGAGCCTTCGCAGTCGTCCTGGACCCGGGGAGGGGGGGGGGGGGGTGTTTCTGGCTGCGGTAGGCGGAGGCGGAGGGCTGGCGGGGGAGGCCTTGTCGGTAGCACCGAAGCAGCGGGAGAGGACGCCGGGGTCACCCTGTCGTCCCGGTCAAGGTCCCCCTCCGGGGCACCGGCTGCGGCCGCGCCGGAAAAGGGGACGGCGAGGCCGACCGCCCACGGCGGAGAGGACGGCAGCACGGAGAAGATGCGTGGAATGGGATGGGGAATAGCCAAGTGCGATGTGATGGAGTATGTTATACAGTATTTGATTTTCTCCGTGTAGTTAACTAAAGCAAAAGAAATATTAGTATTAAAAAAATGCTGACTCCTTGCTATGCTTGTTCTTCTTCCCATGTGTAGAGGGGAGAGGGCCATTGATTTTCTGCTCACGGGTGTATAGAAGCACTCATATGAACAGTGAAGTCTGCCAAATTATGGAAACAGTTTAAAAAAACTATGAATATTCTTTTGCCAACATTAGCGAGTGTTTCAGCTGCGTGCAAAGTTTCTTGGCGTGAAAAATATTTATGATGCTCTGGACGATAAAAAACAAAATTGATGCTCCGAAGAGACTGTTTGGAAGCATTTTTGGAGCACTGCTCTCTTTTTTTTTGTCTAGCCCACCGCCTATGTGATGTCATCCCGCATTTTTGCAAGTAGATAGAATATTAAGTAATATTTGTTGACTAAAAGATAAAATGATTTTTTTTGAAAAAAAATCTTTTGGTTTCATGGTAGGATCAAATGAGCTCGGGTATAAACCAACACTTTCAGAGTTGTAGTTGCTTTCTGGCCGAAATGAGCATTGTGATCCGATGTTTGTAACTGTTGATGGATTATGGATGGGCTTAGGCCCATATAAGACAATAATCCCTAGTTAATCTCTAAGGCTCATGCATGTGTACGGCAAGTGATGGGAAGTGTGAGAAGTTTAGTCCCATACTGCTACAGTAAGAAGAGTGAGACTTCTTTATAAGGACTGCTCTACCACTTGCTATTGGGAGCTTGTGAATAGGAGTTGTACACGCGCGCTCCTCCTCCTCCGCCGCCCGCCTCGCCTCGACGCGCGTCGCGGGTTGCGAGTTGCGGGAATGAGCCGAGCCGAAGCTTACGGAAGCGCCACTGTCCGAGACGTTGGACCCTGGGCTGTTCGCGGACTCGGTCAGGGCCCGCCTGTGCCCATCCACCGACGTCCTATATAAGAAGGCGCCGCCGCTGGAGTGAACCCTAACTCAGTTCACTCACTCCTCTCGCATACAACCCTAGCCGTCCATCTACTTTGTTCCTCTCGGTGTGTCTTTGCTCGGCGATCCCATCCCGACGACCGCGTGCACGGTTGGTCGGGAGAAGTGTGCCTCCTAACCATCGCTGCTCGAGATCCCGCCCGGAGAACGGCAATAAGGTTTTTGGGGAGCGTCTCGACGCGATCGCTTCCCGATCCGTCTCCCCGTATTCATCCACCTCTGCTTCCACTACTTCCTCTACATCGACTCCATGACTGACGACGAAGTCGCCAAGAAGAAGGCCTTGGCTGATGCCGAGGCTGCTGCTACCGCGGGCCACAGATCCTGCCCGGAGGGTATATGACTCGTTCATCCCATATTTGCTCATTCATGTGCTAGCCGTATATATGCTGTTCATAGATGTTTCGGTTCTATGTACTGTACGTGATCACATGCTTAGATATCGGTATGAGATGCATACCATATTTGTCATGTTTACTGTTTACTCGTGGATTAGATTAGTCGGAAAAGTGCTAATATTTCCAACAACTGTTGCTCCTGATTTGTCGCCGCCACCTGCATCAAGACCACCAGCTAGCACTAGACCTACTGGAGTCTTCTGTGGCCCGCGGTCGACGTCACTCAGGTGTGCGGCTCTTCCCCAACCGCCTGCTTCGTCGATGCCCCGACCATCCCTCCAAACCCAAGAAGGGTCGGGTTCTTCTCTCGTGCCAGCGTGTCCTCACTCCCACCCATAAGTTTATTCCTTGCCTCCCGGCACCACCGCCTCGACATGTGGTGTTGCTTCCAGCTCAATCGGATCGCTCACCGTCCACCACCGCCTCCACCTCGGTTGCCGATGTGCTCTCCCTCCCTCCCATCTTGTCTTTTATGTGTGGTTTGTGGACAAAAGTGAGACCTGGAGAAAGATGGGTTCAGGAAGAGAAGATGGTTGGGCTTTTCTGGATAGATCATGGGTGAGGCCACATGTTTTCAACAACTTCTCACCCCGTTTTTTTCTCATGTGATTTCCTCCGACGGGTTCTAGTGCATGCCGCGGCCGAGCGCCGGAGAAAAGTCACGATGATCACATAGGCCACAAAGTTGATGTTCATTTTAGATCCCTTGTTTTCTTCCATGAGTATGCTCAAATTTGTCCAATTGTATTTCCTACTACTACTAATCAATCACTTAGTACATGGAATTATATGCAAAGTTAAAGCTATATGGCTGAGATGAAAAATCTGAAAATTCTCAAGCCCACAAATGTATATTTTTGTGAAGAATATCTGTAAATCTCCAAGAATCAGAATTGGGTCTATCTAGGTTATGTCACATCTAAGCTGATGTCCACTTTGTTGTGGTCTATTTTTTTTCTAGTTTTCTTTTTGTTTCTTGTTGCTGCATTGTATATTTGTGGGAGCTTAGATGTGACATCCTTAAAAATCATCTAGATGTGAATTAGACAAACTGATCAGAATTCGATCTGAATTATCTAATACGTACTGCTGTTTGTAGATGAAACTCTATGATATAACCAAGCGTGCCATTCAACGCACTATATTTCCTACTACTACTAATCAATCAATTGGCAGTCAAATATCAAGCACTCCTGAAACATAACAAGTGTGCATCAACGTATGTTCACCTTTTGGCCTGCAAGACGAGCGTGCAGCTAGCGACGCACCCGCCCGGCCGGTCGGGTGTACCGCTCAGGACTTGCTGCACTGCAAAAAGAAGAAGAAGAAGAAAAACTTGGTCAGTAGATCACATTGGATCGATGGAGACGGTAAGAACAGATAAACAAAGGAGGTCTACAGATGGAATTAGTCCGCCTTACAGGTTACATTGATGCGTGCATCCACCGATGCAGGGACCCAAACTTTCACATCATACAGATCGATCCAATCAAGCTCTTGCCTCTTCTTGTCCCGGCCGGCGATTGGCCTCCGGCCAGATGTGATATGGCATGGTCGTGTGACGGTCGACCATGTATCTGCCGGCCGGCCGGCGTCCGGCGCCCATCTGCGAACGGAGGACATGGTTAGGGTTCCAAGGATACACGAAAGATTAAACCGATCTATCCGCCGCACTTTCTCCTTCTCTCCGTATGCTTTGCTCTCGACCAACGGCGGCCGTGCGCCCTTGATTTTTTCCGGCGAGGACGTCTCCCTCCTCTTTTCTCTTAGAAGGAGTGAAGTCACCATGGGCATGCTCTCCACTTCCCTCCCAAAGAACGATGCTTCCAAAAGCTTCCATGTCGTCAATCAAGTGGTCAAAATTTGATGCAACCGACAAAGTCGGTCACTGGAACCGGCAATGGCACCTCGGCGTGCTAGGGACCACAACACCAGCGCAACTACCGGCCGTGCTGGGATGGCACACATGGATGATGCAACCGGGAGTGGGCGTGCTAGAACTGTGACGTGGCGTTGCTGGAACCGGTGTGCGCCCGAGCTACCATAGCTTGCAACCCGTGGAGGCAAAAGGCTACAACCGGCATCGGCCCGTGCTACAACTGTCATCGGCGGAAGCTACAACTGGCGTGGGCCCCTGCTACAACCGTCATCGGCGGAAGCTACAACCATCGTCGGCGGAAGCTACAACCGGCCTGGGCCCCTGCTACAACCGTCGTTGGCGGAAGCTACAACCGGCCATGGCGGAGTTGCAATCCCACACCGACTTGTGTCACGGCGGCAACGCAAAAAGCTACAACCAGCGTCAGCCCGTGCTGCAACAGTCGTCAGAGGAAGCTACAACCGGCAATGTTGAGCCGCGACCTCGCATGATGGCACCGGGGATGCTGCAACCATGGGGAACAGTCGGAGCTCCCAGTGGTGACCATGCCCGGGCGGGTGCTGCAACCGCGACACCACACACGGAACCGGTACTTGACGTTGCTGCAACCGGTGACGACAACGACTATGGCAGGAGTAGTAGCAACCAGCGAGGATGTTGCAGCCGTCGGGCTGTTTTGTTGGAACCAACGGCGCGATTTGCTGCATTGGAACGGACACGCGGGGCACGAGTGCGCCGTCGAGCCGGCGAGCTGTGCCAGCAAGCGACGACAGCGAGCCGACGAGCAAGAAGGGGATGTGCGTGAACCGGCGTCGCCTGCGAGCAAGAAGAGGGGGACGTGCGTGAGGCTGTAGTGGCTGAATCATGTGTTCCAGGGCGTGCGTATCCTGTGGCTGCGGGGCGACCGGCGCCTAGCACGGCCCTAAAAAAAACTGTCCGGACAGGAACAAGCATGGTACGGTACGACATAGACACTGGCCATTTTTCATTCTCCGTCTCTCTTTTGCATCTCGAGCTCAGCAGCTGATGTATCCGCGCTTCAGTCTCTCTCTTGTGCAGGCGGACGCTGTATAGATCGAGCTGCTAGAAATCCATCAAATCGGGGATAGATCGATGTGGTGTGGATCGGCCAACAATGGCAGCAGGGGTAGAATTAGGATCCAATAAGTAGCCCACCGAGTAATTCCCAGTCGGTCGACGGAGCGGAGGCGTTGTTGAGCTAGCTAGGCTCGTGCGTGGGATCTGGACTCTCGATCTGCAGCTCGCAGTCCACCCACGGAGAAGGAACCATGGGGTGGGATGGGATGGATGGATCCACGCGCCGCCGCGAGCGCAAAGCCAGAAATTGAAGGTCTATCGGAGGGAGAAGCATATATATACGTACCAGTCCGGGCGGCCGGCCGGGGAGCGCCGTGCCTCGTCCTGATCCGTCTGGCCGGCGGCATATCGGTCGGTCGATTATCTGAGCTGAACAAGGCGCCGGAGATCCACCCAGAGAGGCTCGATCTGTCTCGCGCCAAGTCCTTCATCCTCTGTCTGTCCAGATCTCTCCCCCATCCCCATGGCCTCCCTCAAACTGACCAGGGGAGTGGGAGACCGGCCGGGGGAAGAAGAAGATGTGGTGTACTACTACTAACCCCGGCCCACATTGTGTGGCTGGAGACCTGGTAAAAACTTTAGGGTAGCACCTGGCCCACATGCAGAGGGAGGGAGGCAGGGTACGCAATAATTTCTGTGCTGGACGTGACAGGGATCCCCTTCTCGCGTAATTTGGCAGCTGGGTGCATGAATGCGTCAAGGGTCTACGTATTTACTACCCCTGTACTGCTCTGCTCTGTCCAGTGGAGGTGCAGGTAATTCGACGTAGTGCACGCATGTGATGTGACGTTCTATTCTCCCACAGTAAGATAAGAAATTGGCTGCGTCTCCATCCTGAGAGTCTCTGCCCGATCCGATGCAAGGCAGCTCTAGCCTTTTTTCTAGCCCAGATAAAAAAAATGTGACATGTTTTTGCATCTGCAACTTCTTGCGTGTTCGTTTCCTTCTCCTTCTTTTCGTTCGTGCTCCTACGCGGATCCGCAAACCTGCATGCGTCCGGACAGGGGAAACCATCTAACACAGTTCGTCTCAAGACAGGTCATGAGATTTATCTGCATTTATATTTCTTGTTGGAAATATTAGCACTTTTTTGATTAGACTAATCCACGAGTATACGATAAACATGGCAAATACGGTATGCAACTCATATATCGATACCTAAGCATGTGAGCACGTATACAGTACATAGAACCAAAATATCTATGAACATCATATATACGGCTAGCACAAGAGCGAGCAAATAGAGGGTGAATGAGTCGTACCCCCCGGTTAGCCAGGCCAACGTGGAGGCGGCAGCGGCAACCTCGGTATCGGCCGAGGACTTCTTCTTGACGGTTTCATCGTCAGCCATGGAGTTGATGCAGAGAAAGTAGTGGAAGTAGAGGCAGATGGAGACGGGGATGGATCGGGAGCAGTCGCGTCGAGACGCTCCCCAAAAACCTTATTGTCGTTCTCCCGGGCAAGATCTCAAATGACAGGGTTTGTCGTTCTCTCGGGCAGGATCTCAAACGACAGGGTTTCGGAGGCACATGCTCTCCCAACCAAGCGTGCATGCGGTCGTCGGGATGGGATCGCCGGAAGCAACACATAGAGAGGAACAGTATATGGCAGCTAGGGTTGTGCATAAGGGAGTGAATGAACTAGGGTTCACTCCACTGGCCAGCGCCTCCTTATATAAGCTGTTAGGTAGATGGGCCTGGGCTCAGGCCCACGACCGAGTCCACGAACAGCCCACGATCCAACGTCCCGCAACACGCGTCGTGGCGAGACGAGGCGGGCGGCGGAGGAGGAGGAGGAGGAGCGCATGTGTACAGCTCCTCTTCCCAAGCTCCCAATGGCATGTGGTAGAGCAGCCCTTATAAAGAGGTCTCACTCTCACTCCACTAGCATATGGTACTAAACTTCCCACTAATTGCCATACACCAAAATGGGACTTAGAGATTAACCAAGGATTATTGTCTTATATGGGCCAAAGCCCATCTATAATCCAACAACCCCCACCAGATCTTGAGGCACATAAGTTTGTCAACTGTTCCAAACAATGTTTGATATGCCAGAATTTTCAGTGGAGACTGTTAAGTTGAACTTCCACCTAGAGCAACAGGATTAGACTTCTTCACAGTTGTACAATGGACTATGCCTTGAATTGTCAGTTTAGCATGCAGAAGTTTCGCTTATTGTCAGTTGATATGTGGCTGCCGAAGGCTAAATCCCACGGGTGGAGCTTATTAGTCATACTCCTTACCTTCTCGTGAACTTCCTAGAGATTACCCAATCTCATAGACTGTGACCAGCAGTCGGGCTCACATAGGTGTGTTCCTCCAAAGAATACTCTGTAGGATAGCATCTTGCTTATATAAGCTTTGGAACACATTAAACAAAAGTTAGCCTGCCTTGCAGATTACGAGAGTATTACTGCATCTCCAACAGAGTGGGTTAATTAAGGATACTCTCCTCAGTTGACCGTTGGATTGTTTCCCAGGTCCTAATTCAAGGGATCTCCGATCACATAGGTTGGGTTACCCCCGTGGCAACTTACGTGGGTCTCATGCCCATCTCCCTCTATGCACTTTCTATCACAATCTGTGATAGCCCTTTCATAAAAGGGTATGCGAGATTTTAGCGGTCTGGATATAATCCATCGCTCTCACTCTGGAGTTTCTTGATTTTCTGAGATATTTTAATCTTCTTCTTATATGCTTTGTGGATCTCATGTTGTCGTTTGAACTCTTAGCCTTAGCAATCACTATTTGATTGTCATAGTTCACGAGGATAGCCAGAACTGCCTTTTTAATCACTAGTAAATCCATCAAAATCTCTTGAAGCCATTCTTCTTCGACGCATGATGTGTCTAATGTTGTGTTCTGCTTCCATAGTCAATCTCGTTAAGATCGTCTGCTTGCAAGACTTCCAGGAAATAGCACCACCACCAAGTGTGAAGACATGTCCACTTGTGGCTTTCATCTCATCAGCATCAGATATCCAATTCGAATCACTATATCCCTCAAGTACCGTCGTGTACCCAGAATAGTGAATTTCATAATTTACAATACCTTGCAAATAACGCAAGACTCGCTCAACAACATGCCAGAGCGCAACTCCCGGATTGGAAACAAACCAGCTTAGTTTGCACACAGCAAATGATAAGTCATGCCGAGTAGCACAAGCTAGGTACATGAGTGAACCAACCACTTGAGAATATCTCAATTGATCAACAGCAGTGCCTTCAAATTTTCGAATCCGCATGCCAGGATCATATGGTGTTGTAGAAGGTTTGCAGTCCGAATATCCGTAATGGCTCAAAATCTTCTCAACATAATGGGATTGCAAAAGTGTAATTCCACCCTCATTATCTCTCAGTAGCTTGATGTTCAAGATAACATCAGTCACGCCCAGGCCTTTCATCTCAAAGTTATGAGATAGAAAAGACTTGACCTCCTCAATGACTTTGAGGTGGGTCCCAAATATCAGTATGTCATCGACATATAGACACAGTATGACTCCTTCGCCCCCGCCATAGCGATAGTATACACATTTGTCAGCTTCATTAACAACAAAGCCAGAAGATGTCAAAGTTGTATTAAACTTCTCATGCCATTGCTTAGGCGCTTGTTTCAGGCCATACAAAGATTCACTAGCTTGCACGCCTTTCTTTCCTGATCATTTACTACAAAGCCATCTGGTTGTTGCATGTAAATTTCTTCGTCTACCTCTTTGTAAGGAAAGTCGTCTTAACGTCCATCTGAGGAACAAGAAGACCATGTGAGGCAGCCAATGAGAGTAACACTCGAATGGTTGTTAGTCTAGCCACAGGTGAGTAAGTATTGAAGAAATCATCATGTTCTTTATAGGTATAACCCTTGGCCACAAGCCTAGCCTTGTACTTATCAACAGTACCATCGGGCCTAAGCTTCCTTTTCAACACCCACTTACACCCCAATGGTTGGCAACCATAAGGACGATCAATGATCTCCCACGTCCCGTTAGCCAAGATGTAATCCATCTCGCTATGGACCGCATCCTTCCAGTAGTGAGCATCCGGTGATGCATAAGCTTCTGAAATGAAACTGGGAGTGTCATCATCCACGAGGTGCATAAGGAAATAATCACCAAAGGACTTTGTTGTCCGTTGTCTCTTGCTCCTAATAGGAGCTTCCTCATCGTCATCCATGGAACTTCCATCACTTTTGTGCTCATAATATTCCGTGGAATAGAGGTTCAGGAGTCTCATCAGATTCCAGTCTAGAAGTGCTTTTCATATCTCTCATGGGGAACATATGAAGGAAATATGCCCTAGAGGCAATAATAAAGTTATTATTTATTTCCTTATATCATGATAAATGTTTATTATTCATGCTAGAATTGTATTAACCGGAAACATAATACATGTGTGAATATATAGACAAACAGAGTGTCACTAGTATGCCTCTACTAGACTAGCTTGTTGATCAAAGATGGTTATGTTTCCTAGCCATAGACATGAGTTGTCATTTGATTAACGGGATGACATCATTAGGAGAATGATGTGATTGACTTGACTCATTCCTTTAGCTTAGCACTTGATCGTTTAGTATGTTGCTATTGCTTTCTTCATGACTTATACATGTTCCTATGACTATGAGATTATGCAACTCCTGCTTACGGAGGAACACTTTGTGTGCTACCAAACGTCACAACGAATCGGGTGATTATAAAGGTGCTCTACAGTGTCTCCGAAGGTACTTGTTGGGTTGGCATATTTCAAGATTAGGATTTGTCACTCCGATTGCTCGGAGAGGTATCTGTGGGCCCACTCGGTAATGCACATCACTATAAGCCTTGCAAGCATTGTAACTAATGAGTTAGTTGGCAGGATGATGTATTATGGAACGAGTAAAGAGACTTGCCAAGAACGAGATTGAACTAGGTATTGAGATACCGACAATCGAATCTCTGCAAGTAACATACCGATGACAAAGGGAACAACGTATGTCGTTATGTGGTTTGACCGATAAAGATCTTCGTAGAATATGTGGGAGCCAATATGAGCATCCAGGTTCCGCTATTGGTTATTGACCGGAGACGTGTCTCGGTCATGTCTACATTATTCTCGAACCCGTAGGGTCCGCACGCTTAAGGTTTCAATGACAATTTTATTATGAGTTTATGAGTTTTGATGTACCGAAGGAGTTCAGAGTCCCGGATGAGATCAGGGACATGACGAGGAGTCTCAAAATGGTCAAGACGTAATGATCGATATATTGGACGACTATATTCGGACATCGGAAAGGTTCCGAGTGGTTCGGGTATTTTTCGGAGTACCGGGGAGTTACGAGAATACGGGAGAAGAAGTATATGGGCCTTATTGGGCTTTAGGAGAGAGAGAGAGAGGCAGCCCACGCGCCCCCAATGACTAGTTCGAATTGGACTAGGGGGAGGGGCGGCGCCCCCTCCTTCCTTCTCTTCCCTCTCCCCCTTCCTTGTCTCCTACTCCTACTACATGGAAGGGGGGAATCCTACTCCCGGTGGGAGTAGGACTCCTCCAGGGTGCGCCATAGGGGCCAGCCCTCCCCCCTCCTCCACTTCTTTATATACGGGGGCAGGGGGCACCCCATAGACACAACAATTGATCATTGGTCTCTTAGCCGTGTGCGGTGCCCCCCTCCACCATAGTCCACCTCGATACATCAGAAGCGGTGCTTAGGCGAAGCCTCGCGTAGAGAACATCAACATCGCCACCACGCCGTCAGGTCGATTTAAACTCTCCCTCAACACTTAGCTGGATCGGAGTTCGGGGGACGTCATCGGGCTGAACGTGTGCTGAACTTGGAGGTGATGTACGTTCGGTACTTGATCGGTCGGATCGTGAAGACGTACGACTACATCAACCGCGTTGTGCTAACGCTTCCGCTTTCGGTCTATGAGGGTATGTAGACAACACTCTCCCCTCTCGTTGCTATGCATCACCATGATCTTGCGTGTGCGTAGGAATTTTTTTGAAATTACTACGTTCCCCAACAGTGGCATCCGAGCCAGGTTTTATGCGTAGATGTTATATGCACGAGTAGAACACAAGAGAGTTGTGGGCGATACAAGTCATATTGCTTACCAAAGCATGTCATACTTTGGTTCGGCGGTATTGTTGGATGAAGTGGCCGGACCGACATTACGCCAGACGCTTACGCGAGATCTGGTTCTACCGATGTGCTTTGCACACGTGTGGGCTGGCGGTGTCGGTTTCTCCAACTTTAGTTGAACTGGGTGGCATACGCCCGGTCCTTGCGAAGGTTAAAACAACACCAACTTGACAAACTATCGTTGTGGTTTTGATGCGTAGGTAAGAACGGTTCTTGCTCAGCCCGTAGCAGCCACGTAAAACTTGCAACAACAAAGTAGAGGACGCCTAACTTGTTTTTGCAGGCATGTTGTGATATGATATGGTCAAGACGTGATGAGATATAAGTTGTTGTATGAGATGATCATGTTTTTTGAAATTATCTAAGAATCGGCAAAAGCCTTATGGTTGTCTCTCTATTACATAAGATGCAAGCGCCAAATAATTGCTTTACTTTATCACTATGCGATAGCAATAGTTGCAAGAGCAATAGTTGGCGAGACGACCATGTGACGACACATTGATATAGATCAAGATGATGGAGATCATGGTGTCACGCCGGTGACGATGGAGATCATGACGATGCTTTGGAGATGGAGATCAAAGGCACAAGATGATGATGGCCATATCATGTCACGTATTATGATTGCATGTGATGTTTATCTTTTATACATCTTATTTTGGTTAGTTCGGCGGTAGCTTTATAAGATGATCTCTCACTAAATTTCAAGATAAAAGTGTTCTCCCTGAGAATGCACTGTTGCCAAAGTTCGTCGTGCCCAGACACCACGTGATGATCGGGTGTGATAAGCTCTACATCCATCTACAACGGGTGCAAGCCAGTTTTGCACACGCAGAATACTCAGGTTAAACTTGACGAGCCTAGCATATGCAGATATGGCCTCGGAACACTTAGACCGAAAGGTCGAGCGTGAATCATATAGTAGATATGATCAACATAGTGATGTTCACCATTGAAAACTACTCCATTTCACGTGATGATCGGTTATGGTTTAGTTGATTTGGATCACGTGATCACTTAGATGATTAGAGGGATGTCTATCTAAGTGGGAGTTCTTAAGTAATATGATTAATTGAACTTTAATTTATCATGAACTTAGTCCTGGTAGTATTAGCATATCTATGTTGTAGATCAATAGCTCGCGCTGTTGCTTCCCTATGTTTTATATATGTTCCTAGAGAAAACTATGTTGAAAGATGTTAGTAGCAATGATGCGTATTGGATCCGTGATATGAGGATTGTCCTCATTGCTGCACAGAAGAATTATGTCCTTGATGCGCCGCTAGGTGACAGACCTATTGCAGGAGCAGATGTAGACGTTATGAACGTTTGGCTAGCTCAATATGATGACTACTTGATAGTTTAGTGCACCATGCTTAACGGCTTAGAATCCGAACTTCAAAGACGTTTTTGAACGTCATGGACCATACGAGATGTTCCAGGAGTTGAAGTTAATATTTCAAGCAAATACCCGAGTTGAGAGATATGAAGTCTCCAACAAGTTCTATAGCTAAAAGATGGAGGAGAATTGCTCAACTAGTGAGCATGTGCTCAGATTGTCTGGGTACTACAATCACTTGAATCAAGTGGGAGTTAATCCTCCAGATAAGATAGTGATTGACAGAGTTCTCTAGTCACTATCACCAAGTTACTAGAACTTCGTGATGAACTATAATATGCAAGGGATGACGAAAGTAATTCCCGAGCTCTTCGTGATCCTAAAATCAACGAAGGTAGAAATCAAGAAAATCATCAAGTGTTGATGGTTGACAAGACCACTAGTTTCAAGAAAAGGGCAAATGGAAGAAGGGGAACTTCAAGAAGAACGACAAGCAAGTTGCTGCTTAAGTGAAGAAGCCCAAATCTAGACCTAAGCCTAAGACTAAGTGAAGGAAATATGCCCTAGAGGCAATAATAAAGTTATTATTTATTTCCTTATTTCATGATAAATGTTTATTATTCATGCTAGAATTGTATTAACCGGAAACATAATACATGTGTGAATACATAGACAAACATAGTGTCACTAGTATGCCTCTACTTGACTAGCTCGTGAATCAAAGATGGTTAAGTTTCCTAGCCATAGACATGAGTTGTCATTTGATTAACGGGATCACATCATTAGGAGAATGATGTGATTGACTTGACCCATTCCGTTAGCCTAGCACTTGATCGCTTAGTATGTTGCTATTGCTTTCTTCATGACTTATACATGTTCCCGTAACTATGAGATTATGCAACTCCGTTTACGGAGGAATACTTTGGGTGCTACCAAACGCCACAACGTAATCGGGTGATTATAAAGGAGTACTACAGGTGTCTCCAAAGGTACATGTTGGGTTGGCGTATTTCGAGATTAGGTTTTGTCACTCCGATTGTCGGAGAGGTATCTCTGGGCCCTCTCGGTAATGCACATCACATAAGCCTTGCAAGCATTGCAACTAATAAGTTAGTTGCAAGATGATGTATTATGTAACGAGTAAAGAGACTTGTCAGTAACGAGATTGAACTAGGTATTGGATACCGACGATCGAATCTCGGGCAAATAACATACCGATGACAAAGGGAACAAAGTATGTTGTTATGCGGTTTGACCGATAAAGATCTTCGTAGAATATGTAGGAGCCAATATGGGCATCCAGGTTCCGGTATTGGTTATTGACCAAGAATAGTTCTAGGTCATGTCTACATAGTTCTCGAACCCGTAGGGTCCGCACGCTTAAGGTTTCAATGACAGTTATATTATGAGTTTATGAGTTTTGATGTACCGAAGGGGTTCGGAGTCCCGGATGAGATCGGGGACATGACGAGGAGTCTCGAAATGGTCGAGACGTAAAGATCGATATATTGGACGACTATATTCGGAGTTCGGAAAGGTTCCGAGTGATTCGGTATTTTTCGGAGTACCGGAGAGTTACGGGAATTCGCCGGGAGTATATGGGCCTTATTGGGCCATACGGGAATAGAGGAGAGAGGCCAAAAGGAAGGAGGCCTGCGCCCCCCCTCTGGTCCGAATTGGACGAGGGGCGTAGCCCCCCTTTCCTTCTTCCTCTTCCCCTCTTTCCCCTTCTCCTACTCCAACAAGGGAGGTGGAATCCTACTAGGACTAGGGAGTCCTAGTAGGACTCCACACTTGGCGCGCCCCCTCCTAGGGCCGGCCTCCTCCCCCCTTGCTCCTTTATATACGGGGGCAGGGGGGCACCCCATAACACACAAGTTGATCTACGGATCATTCGTTAGCAGTGTGCGGTGCCCCCATCCACCATATTCTACCTCGGTCATATCGTCGCGGAGTTTAGGCGAAGCCTGCGTGAGAGCATCATCATCGTCATCACGCCGTCAGGTCTTGTGGAACTCATCCTCGACACTTTGCTGGATCGGAGTCCGGGGATCGTCATCGAGCTGAACGTGTGCTGAACTCGGAGGTGCCGGACGTTCGGTACTTGGATCGGTCGGATCGTGAAGACGTACGACTACATCAACCGCGTTGTCATAACGCTTCCGCTTACGGTCTACGAGGGTACGTGGACAACACTCTCCCCTCTCGTTGCTATACCATCACCATGATCTTGCGTGTGCGTAGGAAATTTTTGAAATTACTGCGTTCCCAACAAAGGGCATCCGAGCCAGGTTTTATGCGTTGATGTTATATGCACGAGTAGAACACAAGTGAGTTGTGGGCGATACAAGTCATACTGCTTACCAAAGATGTCATACTTTGGTTCGGCGGTATTGTGAGATGAAGCGGCCCGGACCGACATTACGCCAGACGCTTACGCGAGACTGGTTTCACCGCCGCGAGCACTCGTTGCTTAAAGGTGACCGGGTGTCTGTCTCTCACTTTAGTTGAACCGAGTGTGGCATACGCCGGTCCTTGCGAAGGTTAAAACATCACCAACTTGACAAACTATCGTTGTGGTTTTGATGCGTAGGTAAGAACGGTTCTTGCTCAGCCCGTAGCAGCCACGTAAAATTTGCAACAACAAAGTAGAGGACGTCTAACTTGTTTTTGCAGGGCATGTTGTGATGTGATATGGTCAAGACGTGATGCTATATTTTATTGTATGAGATGATCATGTTTTGTAACCGAGTTATCGGCAACTGGCAGGAGCCATATGGTTGTCGCTTTATTGTATGAAATGCAAACGCCATGTAATTGCTACGATAACGATAGTCGTAGAAGCAATAGTTGGCGAAACGACAACGATGCTACGATGGAGATCAAGGTGTCGCGCCGGTGACGATGGTGATCACGACGGTGCTTCGGAGATGGAGATCACAAGCACAAGATGATGATGGCCATATCATATCACTTATATTGATTGCATGTGATGTTTATCCTTTATGCATCTTATCTTGCTTTGATTGACGGTAGCATTATAAGATGATCTCTCGTTAAATATCAAGAAGTATTCTCCCTGAGTATGCACCGTTGCGAAAGTTCTTCGTGTTGAGACACCACGTGATGATCGGGTGTGATAGGCTCTATGTTCAAATACAACGGGTGCAAAACAGTTGCACACGCGGAATACTCAGGTTAAACTTGGCGAGCCTAGCATATCTGAGATATGGCCTCGAACACGGAGACCGAAAGGTCGAACGTGAATCATATAGTAGATATGATCAACATAGTGACGTTCACCATTGAAACTACTCCATCTCACGTGATGATCGGACATGGTTTAGTTGATTTGGATCACGTAATCACTTAGATGACTAGAGAGATGTCGCCTAAGTGGGAGTTCTTAAGTAATATGATTAATTGAACTTAAATTTATCATGAACTTAGTCCCGTAGTATTTTGCAAATTATGTTGTAGATCAATAGCTCGCGTTGTTGCTTCCCTATGTTTGTTGCTTTCATATGTTTATTTTAATATGTTCCTAGAGAAAACTATGTTGAAAGATGTTAGTAGCAATGATGCGGATTGGATCCGTGATCCGAGGTTTATCCTCATTCTTTGCACGTAAGAATTATGTCCTTGATGCACCGCTAGGTGACAGACCTATTGCAGGAGTAGATGCAGACGTTATGAACGCTCGCTAGCTCAATATGATGACTACTTGATAGTTTAGTGCACCATGCTTAACGGCTTAGAATCGGGACTTCAAAGACGTTTTGAACGTCATGGACCATATGAGATGTTCCAGGAATTGAAGTTAATATTTCAAGCAAATACCCGAGTTGAGAGATATGAAGTCTCCAACAAGTTCTATAGCTAAAAGATGGAGGAGAATCGCTTCAACTAGTGAGCATGTGCTCAGATTGTCTGGGTACTTCAATCGCTTGAATCAAGTGGGAGTTAATCTTCCAGATAAGATAGTGATTGACAGAATTCTCTAATCACCATCACTAAGTTACTAGAACTTCGTGATGAACTATAGTATGCAAGGGATGACGAAAAAGATTCCCGAGCTCTTCGTGATGTTGAAATCGACGAAGGTAGAAATCAAGAAAGAGCATCAAGTGTTGATGATTGACAATACCACTAGTTTCAAGAAAAGGGCAAAGGGAAAGAAAGGGAAACTTCAAGTAGAATGGCAAACAAGTTGTCACTCCCGCGAAGAAGCCCAAAGCTGGACCAAAGCCTAAAACTAAGTGCTTCTACTGCAAAGGAAATGGTCACTGGAAGAGGAAATGCCCTGAATATTTGGTGGATAAGAAGGATGGCAAAGTGAACAAGAGTATCTTTGATATACAGGTTATTGATGTGTGCCTTACTAGTGTTTATAGTAGCCCCTGAGTATTTGATACTCGCTCGGTTGCTAAGATTAGTAACTCAAACAGGAGTTACGTATCAAACAGAGAGACTAGTTGAAGGGGAAGTGACGATGGGTGTTGGAAGTAGTTCCAAGATTGATATGATCATCATCACACACTCCCTATACTTTTGGGATTAGTGTTAAATCTAAATAAATGTTATTTGGCTTTTGCGTTGAGCATGAATATGATTTGATCATGTTTATTGCAATACGGTTATTCATTTAAAGTCAGAGAATAATTGTTGATCTGTTTACATGAATAAAACCTTCAATGGTCATACACCCAATGAAAATAGTTTGTTGGATCTCGATCGTAGTGATACACATATTCATAACATTGATGCCGAAAGATGCAAAGTTAATAATGATAGTGCAACTTATTTGTGGCAATCGCCGCTTGGGTCATATCGATGTAAAGCGATGAAGAAACTCCATAAAAGATGGATTTTCGAATCACTTGGTTATGAATCATTTGATGCTTGTAACCGTGCCTTTGGGCGAGATGACTAAAACTCCGTTCTTCAGAACAATGGAACGAGCAACAAACTTGTTGGAAATAATACATACTGATGTATGCGATCCAATGAGTGTTGATAACCGTGGCAAGTATCATTATTTTCTGACCTTCACAGATGATTTGAGCAGATATGCGTATATCTTCTTGATGAAACATAAGTCTGAAATAGTTGAAAAGTTCAAAGAATTTCAGAGTGAAGTAGAAAATGATCATAACAAGAAAATAAAGTTTCGCGATCCGATCAGAGAGATGAATATTTGAGTTACGAGTTTGGTCTTCAATTAAAACAAAGTGGAATAGTTTCACAACTCACGCCACCTGGAACACCACAATGTAATGGTGTGTCTGAACATCGTAATCGTACTTTACTTTGCACCGTGCGATCTATGATGTCTCTTATCGGTTTACCACTATTGTTTTGGGGTTATGCATTAGAGACAACTGCATTCACGTTTAAATAGGGCATCATCTAAATACGTTGAGACGACACCGTATGAACTATGGTTTAGTAGTAAACCTAAGCTGTCGTTTCTTAAAGTTTGGAGTTGCGATGCTTATATGAAAAAGGTTTTCAACCTGATAAGCTCGAACCCAAATCGGAGAAGTGCGTCTTCATAGAATACCCAAAGGAAACTGTTGGGTACACCTTCTATCACAGATCTAAAGGCAAAACATTCGTTGTTAAGATGGATCCTTTCTAGAGAAGAAGTTTCTCTCGAAGGAAGTGAGTGGGAGGAAAGTAGAACTTGATGAGGTAATTGTACCTTCTCCCTTATTGGAAAGTAGTTCATCACGTAAATCAGTTCCAAGTGATTCCTACACCAATTAGTGAGGAAGTTAATGATGATGATCATGAAACTTCAGATCAAGTTGCTACCAAACCTCAGAGGTCTTCCAGAGTAAGATCCGCACTGAGTGGTACGGTAATCATGTTCGGAAGTCATGTTACTAGACCATGATGAACCTACGAACTATGAGGAAGCGATGATGAGCCCAGATTCCGCGAAATGGCTTGAGACCATGAAATCTGAGATAGGATCCATGTATGAGAACAAAGTATGGACTTTGATTAACTTGCTTGATGATCAGCAAGCCATGTTAAATAAATGGATCTTCAAGAGAAAGACGGACACTGATAGTAGTGTTACTATCTACAAAGCTCGACTTGTCAAAAAAAAAGGTTTTCAACAAGTTCAAGGTGTTGACTACAATGAGATTTTCTCAACTGTAGCGATGCTTAAGTCTGTCCGAATCATGTTAGCAATTGCCACATTTTATGAAATCTGGCAAATGAATGTCAAAACTGCATTCCTTAATGGTTTTCTTAAAGAAGATTTGTATATGATGCAACCAGAAGGTTTTGTCAATCCTAAAGGTGCTAACAAAATGTGCGAGCTTCAGCGATCCATCTATGGACTGGTGCAAGCATCTCGTAGTTAGAATACACGCTTTGATAAGTTGATCAAAGCATATAGTTTTATATGAGACTTACGGCCAAGCCTGTATTTACAAGAAAGTGAGTGGGAGCACTACAAAGATTTACGATAAGTATATGTGAATGACATATTGTTGATCGGAAATAATGTAGAATTATTCTGCAAAGCATAAAGGAGTATTTGAAAGGAGTTTTTCAAAGAAAGACCTCAAGAAAACTACTTACATAATCGAGCATCAAGATCCATTAAGATAGATCAAGACGCTTGATAAGTTTTTTCAATAAGTACATACCTTGTCAAGATTTTGAAGTAGTTCAAATGGAACAACAAAGAAAAGTTCTTGTCTGTGTTGCAAAGGTGTGAAATTGAGTAAAGACTCAAATCCTAACCACGGCAGAAAATAGAAAAGAAAATGAAAGTCATTCCCTATACCTCACCATAGGTTCTATAAAGTATGCTATGCTATGTACCGCACCTATTGTATACCTTGCTCTGAATTTGGGAAGGAGTACAATAGTGATCTAGGAGTAGATCATCGGACATTGGTCAAGAATATCCTTAGTGAGGACTAAGGAAATATTTCTCGATTATGGAGGTGATAAAAGAGCCCGTCGTAAAGAGTTACATCGATGCAAGCTTTTTACACTGATCCGGATGACTCGAGTCTCAACTGGATACATATTGAAAGTGGGAGCAATTACCTAGAGTAGCTCCGTGTAGAGCATTGTAGACATATAATATTTGCAAAATACATACGGCTCTGAATGTGACAGACCCGTTGACTAAGCTTCTCTCACGAGCAAAACATGATCATACCTTAGTACTCTTTGGGTGTTAATCACATAGCGATGTGAACTAGATTATTGACTCTAGTAAACCCTTTGGGTATTGGTCACATGACGATGTGAACTATGGGTGTTAATCACATACAGGATGTGAATATTAGTGTTGAATCACATGATGATGTGAACTAGATTATTGACTCTAGTGCAAGTGGGAGACTCAAGGAAATATGCCCTAGAGGAAATAATAAAGTTATTATTTATTTCCTTATTTCATGATAAATGTTTATTATTCATGCTAGAATTGTATTAACCGGAAACATAATACATGTGTGAATACATAGACAAACATAGTGTCACTAGTATGCCTCTACTTGACTAGCTCGTGAATCAAAGATGGTTAAGTTTCCTAGCCATAGACATGAGTTGTCATTTGATTAACGGGATCACATCATTAGGAGAATGATGTGATTGACTTGACCCATTCCGTTAGCCTAGCACTTGATCGCTTAGTATGTTGCTATTGCTTTCTTCATGACTTATACATGTTCCTCGTAACTATGAGATTATGCAACTCCGTTTACGGAGGAACACTTTGGTGCTACCAAACGTCACAACGAATCGGGTGATTATAAAGGAGTACTACAGGTGTCTCCAAAGGTACATGTTGGGTTGGCGTATTTCGAGATTAGGTTTTGTCACTCCGATTGTCGGAGAGGTATCTCTGGGCCCTCTCGGTAATGCACATCACATAAGCCTTGCAAGCATTGCAACTAATAAGTTAGTTGCAAGATGATGTATTATGTAACGAGTAAAGAGACTTGTCAAGATACGAGATTGAACTAGGTATTGGATACCGACGATCGAATCTCGCAAATAACATACCGATGACAAAGGGAACAAAGTATGTTGTTATGCGGTTCGACCGATAAAGATCTTCAGAGAATATGTAGGAGCCAATATGGGCATCCAGGTTCCGCTATTGGTTATTGACCAAGAATAGTTCTAGGTCATGTCTACATAGTTCTCGAACCCGTAGGGTCCGCACGCTTAAGGTTTCGATGACAGTTATATTATGAGTTTATGAGTTTTGATGTACCGAAGGAGTTCGGAGTCCCGTATGAGATCGGGGACATGACGAGGAGTCTCGAAATGGTCGAGACGTATAGATTGATATATTGGACGACTACATTCGGAGTTCGTAAAGGTTCCGAGTGATTCGGGTATTTTTCGGAGTACCGGAGAGTTACGGGAATTCGCCGGGGAGTATATGGGCCTTATTGGGCCATACGGGAATAGAGGAGAGAGGCCAAAAGGGAGGAGGCCTGCGCCCCCCTGGTCCGAATTGGACAAGGGGCGCAGCCCCCCTTTCCTTCTCCCTCTCCCCCTCTTTCCCCTTCTCCTACTCCAACAAGGGAGGTGGAATCCTACTAGGACTAGGGAGTCCTAGTAGGACACCACACTTGGCGCGCCCCCTCCTAGGGCCGGCCTCCTCCCCACTTGCTCCTTTATATACGGGGGCAGGGGGGCACCCCATAACACACAAGTTGATCTACGGATCGTTCCTTAGCCGTGTGCGGTGCCCCCCTCCACCATATTCTACCTCGGTCATATCGTCGCGGAGTTTAGGCGAAGCCCTGCGCCGGTAGAGCATCATCATCGTCATCACGCCGTCGTGCTGACGGAACTCATCCCCGACACTTTGCTGGATCGGAGTCCGGGATCGCCATCGAGCTGAACGTGGTGCTGAACTCGGAGGTGCCAGACGCTCGGTACTTGGATCGGTCGGATCGTGAAGACGCACGACTACATCAACCGCGTTGTCATAACGCTTCACTACGGTCTCACGAGGGTGCGTGGACAACACTCTCCCCTCTCGTTGCTATACCATCACCATGATCTTGCGTGTGCGTAGGAATTTTTTTTGAAATTACTGCGTCCCCCAACACTAAGTGCTTCTACTGCAAAGGGATTGGTCACTGGAAGCGGAACTACCCCAAGTATTTGGCGGATAAGAAAGGATGGCAAAGTAAACAAAGGTATATTTGATATACATGTTATGGATGTGTACTCCCTCTGTAAACTAATATAAGAGTGTTTAGATCACTAATGTAGTGATCTAAACGCTCTTATATTAGTTTACGGAGGGAGTACTTTACTAGTGTTCATAGCAACCCCTCGGTATTTGATACTGGTTCAGTTGCTAAAAAGTAGTAACTCAAAATGGGAGTTGCAGAATGAACAGAGACTAGTTAAGGGTGAAGTGACGATGTGTGTTGGAAGTGGTTCCAGATTGATATGATCATCATCGCACACTCCCTATACTTTCGGGATTAGTGTTGAACCTAAATAAATGTTATTTGGTGTTTGCGTTGAGCATGAATATGATTTGATCATGTTTATTGTAATACAGTTATTCATTTAAATTAGAGAATAATTGTTGTTCTGTTTACATGAATAAAACCTTCTATGGTCATACACCCAATGAAAATGGTTCGTTGGATCTCGATCGTCGTGATACACATATTCATAATATTGAAGCCAAAGATGCAAAGTTAATAATGATAGTGCAACTTATTTGTGGCACTGCCGTTTAGGTCATATTGGTGTAAAGCGCGTGAAGAAACTCGATGCTGATGGGTTTTTGGAATCACTTGATTATGAATCACTTGATGCTTGCGAACCATGCTGAGGGAGTCCTGGACTAGGGGGTGTCCGGATAGCCGAACTATCATCTTTGGCCGGACTCCTAGACTATGAAGATACAAGATTGAAGACTTCGTCCCGTGTCCGGATGGGACTTTCCTTGGCGTGGAAGGCAAGCTTGGCGATACGGATATGTAGATCTCCTACCATTGTAACCAACTCTTTGTAACCCTAACCCTATTCGGTGTCTATATAAACCGAAGGGTTTTAGTCGAGAGACGAACAACAATCATACCATAGGCTAGCTTCTAGGGTTTAGCCTCTCCGATCTCGTGGTAGATCTACTATTGTACTACCCATATCATCAATATTAATCAAGCAGAGTAGGGTATTACCTCCATCGAGAGGGCCCAACCTGGGTAAAAATATCGTGTCCCTTGTCTCCTGTTACCATCCGCCTAGACGCACAGTTCGGGACCCCTACCCGAGATCCGCCGGTTTTGACACCGACATTGGTGCTTTCATTGAGAGTTCCTCTGGTCGTCACCTATAGGCCCGATGGCTCCTTCGATCATCAACAACAACGCGGTCCAGGGTGAGACTTTTCTCCCGGACAGATCTTCAGATTCGGGCGGCTTTGCCGCTGGGCCAATTCACTTGGCCATCCGAGCAGATTGAAAGCTACGCCTGGCCATCAGTCGATTTGGAAGCTTGAACTATACGGCCGATGTCCGCGGAGACTTGATCTTCGACGGATTCGAGCCACAGCCAAGCGCGCCGCACTATCTCGATGGGTACGATCTAGCTCTGCCGCCGAACAGTGTCCTGGAGGCCGCACCAGTGCCCGCTCCGACCCTTAATCCGGAGCCGGTTTCACCGATCAAGGACGGTTGGTTGGACACCGCCTCGGGGGCTATGATCGCAATGGCGATTGAGCCGAACTCCATCCATGTCCTTTGTGAAGACCTTGACTCCAGGGTGCCGGACTCCTCTCCGGACTCCGAACCCTCCGCGCCCCTGCCAATCGAATCCGATTGGGCGCCGGTCATGGAGTTCATCGCCATGGACATCTTTTCAAAGACTCGCCCTTTGGCGACATCTTGAATTCACTAAAGTCTCTCTCTTTATCGAGAGCCTGGCCGGACTACGTCGGGAAGGTTGGGATGCGGACTACGAAGAAATCCAACACCCCCCCACCCCCCACTTTGTAGCCACTGTCGATGATTTAACCGACATGCTCGACTTCGACTCCGAAGACATCGACGGTATGGACCACGATGCCGGAGACGACCAAGACCCAGCGCCTACAGGGCACTAGAAGGCCACCTCGTCATATGACATATACATGATGGACATCCCAAAAGATGGGAATGGCGATGGAACAGCGGAGGATGACCCCTCCAAGAAACAACCCAAGAGCCGACGTCAGCGCCGACGTTCTAAATCTCGCCACAGCAAAAACGGTGATTCTGGCACGGGAGATAATAACACCCCAGACAGTGCCGAAGACAACCCCCTCCAGCAGGATTTAGCACAGGAGGAGGGAGAAGCAAGTCCGCACGATAGTGCGGCAGATAGAGAGGTAGAGGACGATAATTATGCGCCCCGTCCGAAGACGAGGCAAGCCTCGACGACGACGAATTTGTCGTGGCTCGAGGATCCCGCCAACAGAGGCGTTTAACGCAGGCTTATGGCCACGGCAAGCAGCTCAAGAAAAAGCAGCAGCTTAGAGTCGACCAAGACTTGCTAGTCGACGGATGATGGATCAAGTCCTTGCGGCCAAGAGTATGAACTCGAACGCCCCTCCAAGAGATACCCCAAACGCAGGCTGCTACCCCAATTAGAGGAAGCAGCACCCAAATCTACATCACCAGCGCATGAAGCGGCCGACCGGCCACCCCGTGGTCGCGACAGAGAGGCCTCTAGACCCTCCAATCAAGCCGCACCCCGGCATCGCTCGAAAAGTACCAAGGCACGGGGAAACGCGCCAGACCTGCGAAACATATTGGAGGACAAGGCAAGCCAAACAAGATCGATCTATGGATCGCGTGGGCGCCCCATGACACGTGATGATAATCACACGCCGGATACAAAGAACTCCGGCCGGGTCAACACAGCAGACAAAGCTCATTTGAGCTGCGTCGTGATATAGCCCAATACAGAGGCGCCAAGACACCCACTATGCTTCACAAATGAAGTAATGGATCATCAAATCTCGAGGGCTTCAAACCCGTAAACATCGAATCATACGATGGTACCATAGATCTTGGCGGTCCGGATCGATGACTATCTCCTCCATATCCACATGGCTGCGGTGATGATCTACATGCCATCAAATACCTCCCACTCAAGCTTAAAGGACCAGCTCGGCATTGGCTCAACAGCTTGCCAAAGAATCAATTGGTTGTTGGGAGGACACGAAGCCGCATTCCTTGACAACTTCCGGGCACATATGTGCGACCACCAGACGCCGATGACCTCAGCCACATAATTCAGCAGCCCGGAAGAATCGGCCGACAATTACGGACACGGTTCCTAACCAAGAAAAATCAAATCGTTGATCGTCCTGGATGCAGAGGCCCTTGCAGCCTTCAAAGATAACATCCGCGATGAGTGGCTAGCCCGCACCTAGGACAGGAAAAGCCGAAATCCATGGCAGCCCTCACCACACTCGACCCGCTTTTATGCTGGAGAAGACAAATGGCTAGCTCGTAGTAACAACTTGACCAAAAACCCCGGTAGTTCGGATACCAAGGACAAGAATGGCAGGTCGCGTCAACAAGAACAAGCGCCGCATTAACGGCGACAATGATTAAGATACGGCGGTCAATGCCGGATTCGAGGCTCTAAACCCGGTCAAAAAAAGCCATTCAAAAGAAATACCCAGGGCCCGTCCAACTTGGACCGAATACTCGATCGCTTGTGCGGATACATGACACCCCAAAAACCAGCCAACCACACCAATAGGGATTGTTGGGTGTTCAAGCAAGGAGCAAGTTAAGTGCCGAACTCAATGACAAGGGGCTGCATAGCGACGACGAGGAAGAGCCCGGCCACGGACAATAGAGGATGAAGGGATTTCCCACACAAGTGCGGACGGTGAACATGATATACGCAACCCACATACCCAAAAGGGAACGAAGCGTGCACTAAGGGACATATATGCGATGGAGCCGGGCCGCCTGGTTAAACCCATGGTCCTCCTGCCCGATCACATTCGATCGAAGGGACCACCCCACTAGCATCCGTCATGGCGGTTTCGCCGCATTGGTTCTTGATCCAATTATTGACGGATTTCACCTCATTAGAGTCCTGATGGACGGCGGTAGCAGCCTAAACCTGCTTTATCAGGATACAGTGCGCAAAATGGGCATAGACCCCTCAAGGATTAAACCCACAAAGACGACCTTTAAAGGCGTCATACTAGGTGTAGAGGCCAATTGTACAGGCTCGCCACACTTGAAGTGGTCTTCGGATCCCCGGATAACTTCCGAAGCGAAGAGTTAATCTTCGACATAGTCCCATTCCGCAGCGGCTATCACGCACTGCTTGGACGAACCGCAGTCGCAAAATTCAATGAGGTGCCGCACTACGCATACCTCAAGCTCAAGATGCCAGGCCCTCGAGGAGTAATCACGGTCAATGGAAACACCGAACGCTCTCTCCAAACGGAGGAGCACACGGCGGCCCTCGCGGCGGAGGTGCAAAGCAGCCTCTCACAACAATTCTCGAGTCCGTCCATTAAACGTCCGGACACTATCAAGCGCGCCCGGAGTAACCCACAACAAGAACGCCTGGCACGATCCAAGCACGCGTAGCAATCCGGCCCCAACCCCAACCCTCGTGAAATTGCGAAAGCGATTACGCTGCATATAACTACGCTCTGGAGATACCATGGGCATAAGGGGAGGGGCACGACCACGGCACGCCCAGAATGCGGCTCAATCGCACCAAGGTCTCCCGATTGTGTCATTCTTTTTCTTTTCTTCTTTTTTCTTACTTTCAGGACTCCGTTTTCCAGAAGTCCTGTCCGACACTAGAATTGCCGAACTCACGATGCAACAGCCAGGGAATTAGAAAGCTACGTCGAGTGTCCAGGTGGTCTCTACTACGATCATTATACCTGTTTTACATACCATCCCGCAGCTTACCCTCGAGGGGGACATGTTAAATAGTCCCATCCCTTGCTTATCGCACTATTTGTATCGTTCTGCGTTCATTGCAGTACCTTTCTTGAATAAACAATACATAGATTTTGCCTATTATTGCAATCCTTTCTTTATATATATATATATATATATATATATATATATATGTTCATTTATGACATTGCGCAACCGTACAATTTGGTACGGCCAATACACCAGGGGCTTGAGTACCCCAAAAGTATGGTGTGATAAGTCCGAACACTTTCACAAGTGCGGCACCTTTAACTTATAGCATTATATGCATCAGCTCAATCATGTTTTGGGTCAATAGTTGGGTTTGCCCGGTTCCCATGTTTTGGTACCTTACGCCCGCTACATCGGCTAAGGTAACACCGGGAGAACCACCGTGATTGTGCCTGCTGAGCTGGGTTGAGCACCTCTGGAGAAAGCTAAACTGACCGTCATGATAAGGCGAGAGCCGTCGCTGTTCAAGAGGTTTTTTCGGTCCCTAAAGACTTATGCCGCTTAGAGCGAGGAACCGCATTGTCCGCCAAGGCGTGGATAGCACCCGAACTCGGTCTTCCGAATACTAGGGGCTTCACGAAATTTAAAATTATAGAATTCTATGGCTAAGTGAGAGTGTTCAAGCACTATAAGTCCGGTTGCCTTGTTCGCTATGCTGAGCGCCTCCTCGATGGACCCAAGAATGGGAACAAGAGCGCTCAAGTTTATCCCTAACACCCCAAAGACTTTCGTGGCATGGGGGCTGAAGCCAACGACTTGCCATCTCTCAAAATCTGATAAACGGCCGCATGTAAGGTAATATTTTAAATTAACAAGCGTTGCTTAGCGCATATGAACAAGTTTTCAGCGACAGATAACAAATGCGAGTCTATTCAAAAATTACATCTTTGGAACACTCATCCGCTTATACGGCGGCACCCTTCAGACGCCCTCATAGTACATTTCGGCTTGCGATGATCCTTGCCTTCGGTGGCCCGTCTGGCCACAAGCTTCTCCGCAATCCAGCTTGCCCTGTGGCACTTTAGCACGGCAAGGGCCCCGACGGGCACCTTCAATGTAGACGGAGCGCTTGATGACTTCGATCCATGGACAAGCGCCCACCACCACGTGCACTAGCCCGAAGTAGCTCCTGTGCATGGCTTCCAATGGCCACAATTGAACTATGAGGCCCTTCATGGCCTGTTCGGCGACCTTGTGGAGCTCGACCACCAGCTTCACCGGTCGCTCAGGGCACCGGACGCTCGGCCTCAAAGATATCGAGACCGTAACACCTTCTCCGTCGAAGCTTCCCTCCTTGGCGCAGAGAACGCGGCAAAGATCGTATACACCACGGGCAGATCTGCGAATGCTCCTGGAGAGCTCCGAATCCGGGTAAGTAATAGGTAATTCACTTTTACATTCTTGCTCCGCATAAAGAATGCCTTACCCGCCGTGATCTTCTTTATTGCCTCTATCTCCTGGAGGGCTTTTTGGGCCTCAGCCATAGCAGCTTTGGCACTCTCAAGAGCCGAGGCAAGCTCGGACTCTCGGGTCTTCGAGTCACGCTCCAAACCCTCGTGTTTTTCCACGAGAGCCTGGAGCTCTTGCCGTACCTCCGCCACTTGCGCCTCCCCTTCTCTCGCTTCGGTGCGCCCGCAGCCACTTTGTTTTCGCCACGGACACCGCCTCCTTCTGTGGTCGCCACCTGCCGTGGCCCCCGTCAGCACTCCATGTTATTCCTGTTATCTTTTGCAACCAAATCCTATCTATAAGCTATTTCTTTAATAAGGTATTACTTACCTTCCTTGTCCTCGAGCTGCTTCTTGGCAAGGCCGAGCTTGTTCTCGGACCGCTCTAGGCTCTGCTTCAATGCATTGACCTCCGCACAAGGCGGCAGAGGTCAAGAAGGTAGCCTGCATTCCCATATTGACATACTTATGTTAGACTCTCACAGATATCTTTTAGATCCTTAGTCCGGATTTTCTTTCCAACACCGAACTAAGCATCAGGGCTACCGCCTATGCGGTAATATTTTTACATATTCTAAACTTACCTCAAAGCCTCGTTAGAAGGCTGGTAGGCTTCAACCAGCCCGCTCTTGGCGGACTGAACTTTCTGGATCACCACACTCATAACAGTGCGGTGCTCCTCCTCGATGGAGGCACTGTTAAGCGCCTCCAGTAAGCTATCCGGTGCTTCCGGTTGGACGGAGGACACCGACATTTTACCCTTCCTGCGAAGGGATCGCTTGCCAGACTTCGGGACCGCTGAAGGTTCCGGTATGGAGTCCGGACGAGGGTCAGGCTTAGAGCCCCTGGGGGTCTCGCTCCCCTCGCGCCTGGAGTCCGGGAGGTTGCCTTGCGGCGCCTCCTGCGCCACCTCCTCTTGACCAGGCCCCCCTCGGGGCCCCACCTTGGCGTCATCCGCAACGTAAGGTGAGGAGGCGGCCGGAAGTGAAGTACTCTCCACTTCCGACGAATTTAGGGACCCGCTCGACGAAGCGGCGAACTCGTCCTTGGGCGGGCTGCATGATTGTTCGGCGTTAGAGAACACCATGCAATGAAAAAAGCCATGGGTATCCGGACACTTACGATCTCACCAGGGGCTTGGCCCTTGTTGGCCACTCCTCCTCGTCGTTGTCGGCGTTGGTGGAGAAATCCGGAGGACGGGTCATTCCCTTCTTGGACCCTCCGGCCTCCCCAGTTGGGGCGGCCTTCCTTTTCGCTCTCCTCTGTTGGAGAGGCTTTTTCCTCCTCCTCTTCCTCGTGAGGAGGATTCCGCCTTTGGAGTTGTCGGGAGGTGAGTCTCGACACTGGCGGCGCCGGAGCTCTTCGAGTTCCCGTGGCCTCCTTCTTGGCCTTCTTCTCCGGCACCACGTGAGGTACCGGAGCCAGCAACCTTGTCAATCGGGCGTCCGCTGGGTCTTCTAGCAAGGGGCCGGATTAATCTGTCCGGACGTCTTCAGCTGTCAAAGGTTAGGGAGTTTTAGATCCCGCATAGAGTCAAACTATGAAAAAAGAGTCCCATAAAGGGTAAAATAACTTACCTTGCTGGCTTGACGCTGCAAGCTGAATCCGCGATCTTCGGTAGCGGATGTGGGAGCCTCGGCACCCTTGAACAGCACCTTCCGTGCATCTTCGCACGTAGTGTCGAAGAGCCTTTTCAGCGTTGAGTCTTTGTCTTGCGGATCGAACTCCCACAATTTGAAGGCCCGTTGTTGGCATGGGAGAATCCGCCGGATGAGCATCACCTGGATTACGTTGACAAGCCTGAGATTCTTGTCCACCAGGTTTCGGATGCAGGTTTGGAGTCCGGATAGCTCGTCTGAATTCCTGACGCCGTGCCCGTCTCTTTCCATGATGAGAGCCGTGTGGGGAAGCCAGATCGAATTGGGGTTGCCGCCCATTGAGAGTCGCTGCTTGGTGATGTAGAACCATCTCGATTGCCACCCCTTTATGGTCTCCGTAAAGGAGCCCTCGAGCCATAGGACTTTGGCCATCTTGCCAACCATGGCGCCTCAAGACTGGCTTGGCCGCCCAATACCTTCAAGTGACATTGAAGATCTTAAGCCATAAGCCAAAGTGGAGCTGGATGCAGAGGAAGGCCTCGCATTACCCACGATAAACGCCGAGATGTTGAGGATGAAGTTCGGGGCCAGATCGTGGAAATCCAGGCCGTAGTAGAACATGAGCCCCCGGACAAATGGGTGAAGTGGAAAACCTAGTCCGCGGAGGAAGTGGGGGAGAAACACCACCCTCTCATGGGGCCTGGGGGTTAACCAACGGTTTCCCTCCCCCGACCACCACTTCTCCCCCAAATCCCTCGCCCCACTTCGCCACGGTCTCCTCAATTCGCCATCGCCCCACTTCACCGCCGTCTCCTGCCGATGTCGACGCCCGCAACCTGACCGTCACCCCCTGAGGCCGCCCTCATCCTCACCGCCGTCGCCCGAGACCACCCTCGACCTCACCTCGTCACCCTCGACCTCACCGCCGCCGCCCTCAGCCTCACCGCCGCCCAAGCCGGCCCAGGACCGCCGCTGCCCGAGCCCGAGCCCGCCCTCCCCGGCCCTGCCTCCATCGCCGAGCACCTCCCCGCCACCGTCTCTCCCCTCTCTGTAAGCCTCCCACCCTCTCTAATCGATACGTCTCCAACGTATCTATAATTTTTTATTGTTCCATGCTATTATATTATCCATCTTGGATGTTTTATATGCATTTATATGCTATTTTATTTGATTTTTGGGACTAACCTATGAACCAAGACCCAATGCCAGTTTCTGTTTTTTTTCCTTGTTTTTGAGTTTTACAGAAAAAGAATACCAAACGGAGTCTAATTGACCTGCCATTTTTTGTGGATTTTTATGGACCAAAAGAAGCCCCTGAAGTAAAAGAGTTGGGCCAGAAGAGTCCCGAGCCATCCATGAGGGTGGAGGGCGTGCCCTACCCCCTGGGCTCGCCCCCTATCTCGTGGACGACTCGGAGGCCCCCTCTGACGTGAGACTGACGCCAAAAATTCCTATAAATATAGAAACCCCCAAAAAGAAACCTAGATCTAGAGTTCCGCCGCCGCAAGCCTCTGTAGCCACCAAAAACCAATCGTGACCCTGTTCTGGCACTCTGCCGGAGGGGGAATCCCTCACCGGTGGCCATCTTCATCATCCCGGCGCTCTCCATGACGAGGAGGGAGTAGTTCACCCTCGGGGCTGAGGGTATGTACAAGTAGCTATGTGTTTGATCTCTCTCTCTCTCTCGTGTTCCTGATTTGGCACGATCTTGATGTATCGCGAGCTTTGCTATTATAGTTGGATCTTATGATGTTTCTCCCCCTCTACTCTATTTTAATGGATTGATTTTTCACTTCGAAGTTATCTTATCGGATTGGGTCTTTAAGGATTTGAGAACACTTGATGTATGTCTTGCATGTGCTTATCTGTGGTGACAATGGGATATTCACGTGATCTACTTGATGTATGTTTTGGTGATCAACTTGTGGGTTCAGTGACCTTGTGAACTTATGCATAGGGGTTGGCACACATTTTCATCTTGACTCTCCGGTAGAAACTTTGGGGCACTCTTTGAAGTTCTTTGTGTTGGTTGAATAGATGAATCTGAGATTGTGTGATGCATATCGTATAATCATACCCACAAACACTTGAGGTGACAATGGAGTATCTAGATGACATTAGGGTTTTGGTTGATTTGTGTCTTAAGGTGATATTCTAGTACGAACTCTATGATAGATCGAACAGAAAGAATAGCTTCGTGTTATTTTACTACGGACTCTTGAATAGATCGATCGTAAAAGGATAACTTTGAGGTGGTTTCGTACCCTACAATAATCTCTTCGTTTGTTCTCCGCTATTAGTGACTTTGGAGTGACTCTTTGTTGCATGTTGAGGATTGTTATATGATCTAATTATGCTATTATTGTTGAGAGAACTTGCACTAATGAAAGTACTAACCCTACGCCTTGTTTCCTAGCATTGTAATACCGTTTTGTGCTCACTTTTATCATTAGTTACCTTGTTGTTTCTATATTTTCAGATTAAAAAAACCTATATCTACCATCCATATTGCACTTGTATCACCATCTCTTCGCCGAACTAGTGCACCTATACAATTTACCATTGTATTGGGTGTGTTGGGGACACAAGAGACTCTTTGTTATTTGGTTGCAGGGTTGTTTGAGAGAGACCATCTTCATCCTACGCCTCCCACAGATTGATAAACCTTAGGTCATCCACTTAAGGAAAATTTGCTACTGTCCTACAAACCTCTGCACTTGGAGGGCCAACAACGTCTACAAGAAGAAGGTTGTGTAGTAGACATCAAGCTCTTTTCTGGCGCCGTTGCCGAGGAGGTGAATGCTTGAAGGTATATCTTTAGATCTTGCAATCGAATCTTTTTGTTTCTTGTTTTATCACTAGTTTAGTTTATAAAAGAAAACTACAAAAAAATGAAATTGAGGGTGCCTCATATGCTTCATCTTTTTAATGTCTTTTGTGAAAATAAGGATTCCGATAATTGTGCTCAAGTGCTAGAAGAAGAATGCATTAGAATGTTTGGCACTAAATACTTGAATGATGATCATGATTGCAATGTTGTTAGTATGAATTCCTTGAATATCCATGATGCTAATGATATGCAAAGCCACAAGCTTGGGGAAGCTATGTTTGATGAAGATGATATTTTTTTGTCCCCCAAGTTTTCATGAGAAAATTTATTATGATGAAAGCATGCCTCCTATTTATGATGATTATATTGATGAAAGTGGATTTGGAGAGGTCATGACTTTATTTAGTGATGAATCCACAATTTCGGAAGAGGTTCCAATTGATTATGAGAACAAAGTTGCTATCTATGATGATTATTGTGATGACATGTATGCTATAAAGAATAATGATAACAATGAAACTTGTCATCATGATTTTTATTTTCAATTGTATTATGCCTCACATTATAGTTACTAGCAAAAAATGCCCGTGCGTTGCAACGGGAAAAAAGCAGCCCCCCATAGTCCAAAGGTTCAAGGCCTCATCATGCTCCATCAGTCACATACTCTCTATCTGTGGCTATCTATCTATCTATCTATCTATCTATCTATCTATCTATCTCGTTCATACATTTCAGGAAGCATCGATGTTATCAACATGAAATAAAAAGTGCATGCATGAAGTAGATTGGAAATGATATCTTGAAAAGCAAGTGCATGGCTAACAACATATGTGAGAATTGCTAAATGCCCCAAAAACTTGTTTAAACAAAATTGTCATGCAAGCTATACATCTAAATAAACGGGACTTAATATGCTTATACTAATCTAGGGGATAAAATGAAGTTAAGGTATCCTTTCAGTATTGTTTCCAAGAAAAATGCCTTCATAGCTTTACACCAGATTAGTTGAGCTACCTCAAGAAGTCTAAAAAAATTGCCATGACCAGAAGACTAACAGTGATAATATGAACCACCGAGCTAAGCTTACATGCCAGATCGCTCATCCTGTTGAAGGAAAATTAAGGAGTTAATTGCATTTTGGATTCAAATACAATAGACAGATACGTAAGATGCATCGCTATTATGTGGATAAATAAGTCAAATGAATACATGTTAGAATTGCAAGATGATGATGTTGTTCATACCAAATAGTATCCCATCTCTACTCATGTCTATGAGTAATGGATCATACAGGAAGATACAATATCTTGGTAGTTCGTGCAATGCATAATGGTAAGTTCAGGTACTCCTCATCAAGTCAAGCTGGTCATACAGGAGTATGATTCTTTCTTGGTGATTGTATCCACACAAGCTTGTTTGTGCAATATCTTGGATCATATAGGAGTATGATTCTTTCTTGGTGATTGTATCCCATCAAGTCAAGTTGGTCCTCGCTGCAGCTACCTGCACCAAGTGTTGCTCTATTACAGGTACACATACACACTACAAAAAAATACAGTTCTGTGATGATACATGTTTGTCACAGTAGGTCGCGTTTTTTATCATGCATGTACATCCATGACAAATTTATGACAGAATCAAGATAGTCATACTGCGTCGTCAGAGAAGTATTCCATGACATTACGAAAATTATCATCACGGAAGTGTCCACTTCCATGACGATAAATCACGCGTCATAGAAGTGCTTTCGTCAAGGGTGACCGACACGTGGCATCCACCGTAACGGAACACCGTTAAGCTATCGGGTCGGGTTTTGGATCCGATAACCCGTTAACAGCCCCGGCCAATGGGGATTTTCCACGTGTAAAATCATCATTGGTCGGAGGAAACACGTGTCACCTCATCGTTGGGATGTATGTCATCCACTCATTGGATGTATACGCTTATGATACGCCGGCACGTGGCACCCACTCCATCAAGTTTAAATGGGCTGCCCAACTAAAGGCCCACAAGATTTTGCGGACCATAATGGGCAAGCCCAGCCTAATGGCCCATTTAGATTTTATGGACCATAATGGGCTGGCCCACTAAAGGTCCACAAGATTTCAAGGGCCATAATAGGTCGCCTGTAAAGGCCCACAAGATTTTTGTGTGCCATAATGGGTCGACCTGTAAAGGCCCACAAAATTCTTATGCGGATCATAATGGGCCGCCCAAATAAAGGCCCATGAGATTTCACCGACATTAATGGGCCGCCCACGAGAGGCCCACAAGATTTAGAGGACCCTAGTAGGTCGCCCATTAATCGGGTCGCCATGTTTTGGGCCAAATGCCACCCCATATTTGATCCGGGTCCATTAATGGCTCGCCACGCTCCGGCCTAATAATGGCCCATATAAGATCCGCCCGTTAAAAGCCTCCCACTTTCTAGGCCAAATCACGGCCCAGATCAGGTCCGCCCTTTAAGAGGCTTTGGGCTCAATTATGGCCCATATCGATTCGCCCGTTAATCGGACGCTTATGCTTTTGGGCCCACTTGCTAAAGGCCCATTTAGTAATTCGCCCGATATTAGTTTCGCCTATTAAGGGCCCGTTTAACATTTCGCCCTATATTAATTTCGGCCCGTTAAAAGCCCGTCATATAGTTGGGCCTAACTTCTGACCGGTTTGCATCCGCCCGCTTTCAGCCGGATATCTGATTGGGCAAAACAAGGACCGAGACAACTTTGGCCTGTTAAAAGCCCGTGAATTGATTCGCACAATCATGGGCCGGGTCCATTTCGGGCTTCTGCCGGACCGTGAGCTATTCGGCACGTTTCAGGCCCAACCTACTTCTCACCCTCCTAAAAGCCCATTGAGTTTTCTTGCGAAAAGAGGGCCGGTGGTTACTCGGCCTATTAAAGGCCCGAATATACTAGTGGGCTAGTTTGACGGGGCCCATGATGCGGATCATACATCGTGATTGCATGACGACCCGATTATGTACTGTAATTTTACGGTTTGGCCACTTTACTGCGAAGACAGGATATATATATACAGTAAAATAACTACATCATCGTGAATAAGAAAAACCTAGACTATACAATAAATAAATTATGGCATATTACATCCACTGGGCATCAAAGTTCACCACTATGATAATAAAGCACAAGCAGACATCAGATTACATACACTGGGCATCAAAGATTGCCACCAGTGCAAATAAACACGCTGACAAAATAATATACAAAACCGACAGCACTTCAATAGAGTTCAAGAAAGGTTAGCCCTACTGGGGAGCTGCAGCAAGCAATGAAAGCAAGATGACGAGAAAGCGCTTATTCAACACTTATATCTTCCTCACTCACGAAAGATAAACAAGGCATGTGATGGCAGGTTTTGCACATAAAAGTATCACCGATACAATTCATCACATTTCTTACCAATTTAATAAAGTGACACAGCTTTAAAATTGCATTAACACAATATGGTATTGTTCAGGTCAAGACATGGCAGGAAATGACATTGTGAAGGAGTTGGCAGCTTCACGACACCAATCGGATTACGAGATCAAGAACTCATAAGTATCAATTGTTAGTGTGCTATCAATTTATCCCATTTCAGATTGGCAAATAAAGAGACGGTTTAAATAATAGTAGAATGATATGACATTGTTCATAGTTAAGACATTGCAGAATATGACATTGTGCTGTAGTGGGTAAGTTCACCACACCAATCGGATTACGGATGAAGAATGAAGCATACATGCAAAGGCAAAAGAAGATCACTTGCTGTGTATAGTTTAATTTACATGGTATGAAGAAGGACCTTGGTTGTACAACTAAAACTTAAATTGAGAAGGACAAACTTTTGTTTATGTACATAATAAACTTTAAACATGCAATTTAATGCAAACACCAAAAATAAACAGCCGTTGCAGTCATGCCTAACCAAATAAACACAACAAAGTTTGAAGGCTTGAGAAGGACAAACTTACATTATCGGGTGAAGATGTGCTCTATAAAGCCCTTGTCCATGCTGATGGGGGGGGGGGGCAATTCAAGAAGTTTAGCACAGAATCTTCTTCATAAGCATTGGCTTTTTTCTACATTTTGTTAAGAGTAAATATAGATGTAATAATGTACAAAAAAATGGAGAATATTTAAGATAAGATGAAGAGTGATGCTACATAACCAAGAGCAATGCACAGCTAAACTTCTTCAGTACCAACCTTATGGTAAGAGTAAATATAGATCTGATGTCTAGAAAATGGAGGGAAAAGGAAAATAAGCTGCAAAGTGATGGTACATGAACAACTACTGTCAATATAAGTATTAATCGATAAAGGACAGCATGCACTTACAAGAACAATACAGAGCTAAAAAATTCATTGGCATTGGATATATTCTACACTAATGTAACCATTCATACAGATCGATAATTTGGAGCTTAACAATTGATAAGCAAGCTATCATGCATACCGCTGTCACATAATGAACTGGTATGTATGCAAGTACAAAGGATACAGACAACAGTACTAACAAGAGCAAAGCAAGGGCAGCATATTTATGATATCCTATCGCTCTTTTCAAACCGAATTCTTCTTCGAGCAGATTTCCTGCAAAAAAGATTCGTAAGGCACATGCGTAAAAGTAGAAGTTCAAATTGTCATGTGATTTCATAGACAATACCTCATCCTGGGAACGAGACAAGTGCATAACATGGTTTTTCCATTCAATGTCTTCTAAATTTAGCACAGGAGACTTCACCGAAATTCGCTTATAGACTTGCCATCAAAGTGTGATTTCCTCATGTAACACCGATATCGCTGCAATGCTTCCTTGAAAAGCACAAGCAAGCTTTGCTCTTCATGACTATCCAGATTGACCTCGCTTAGTTACAACAATGTAATGTAAAACATTGATGTGTTCGATCGCCAGTAAAACAGGAAAATAATAACCATGAATAATAGCACTTACACGTAAGTTGGACATGAAGATGTGAAAATGGTGTTTGTCTTCACTATAATCTTCCCATGATGGGAATATATGCACGTAGTCCCTAACAACATTGAAAGCATTGTCTTTAAACTGGGAATAAATGGAATGGGGTTCCAATCTGCAGGAATTGGCCGCCTCTGCAGCTTGGGATAGATCTTCGCCGGTGGACTTGCTGTACTTTTTTGTCGGAGTGGGATTTTTCTGTGGTACTACTGGTGCTATGGCAAATGAAATCGGTATACCTTTTGGTCGGAGTGCAGTCCCGTGGTGGTGGGGCTAGTGGTGTGGCCAAGTGAAGTATGGGTACAAATTACTGGAGTCGGTCCTATGTTTTGTGTCACTAGTTGTACAGCCAATATATATAAGTGGGGCGCTGTCTGATTTCTCCGGCACCACCACATTTTTCAAGGACTTTGCTGGTGCTCCTTCAGGTTTGGCAAACACCCTCTTCCTTTTTGATGTCTGATGCACAAGAACAACATTTGAGTGGAAAAACATGGTATGATGACAGATGGAATATGTATTGATAATGGATGGGCATGGCATCTCGAGTTATATGATGAGTAAACTAAGCAGATGGCGGTGCAACAAAGTAGAAGAAATGCAAGACAACATATGCAAGATACGCACAATCAATAAAACCTTGCCAAATTAGAACAGGCACCTTGATGGGTGAACAGGACAGGCCATCTGCCTTTGACTTCTCGAGGTTAGAATAGTCATTAGGATGATATTCGAACAAGAATCAACAGTGGGGAGCGTGACGAGTTTCATTGCTTCCGTAATGGCACTCAATGCCTTGGTGCCAATTTTGTAAGCCATTGCAATGTTCCACAATATTCTTCTGATGCTCGGATTCTGATATTCACTGTAATTGCGTATAATATCTGAGAACCATGAAAACATAAATAGTTGTGAGATTATCTTTGTAATGCAGATGATATTCTAATATAGGGCGCCTATAAACACTTATGTGCTATCACCGGATTACGATGAGAGAGCTCATGTGTGTTGTAATATGGTGCGTGCATTTATATAATCTGCACAAGTACACAAAAAGAGGCTCCAAGTAAGGATAGGCGTATGATAGGTTCATAATATATTGTATAGAGAGTTTATTGCCAAACCATGATAACAAGAGCACACATCAACTAGGCAGATCATAGTGTACATAAGAGGGGTACACTATAACCACGATATATAAATCGGGAAAGTGGAACTGGCTTAAAAATATGGTGTTGTATTGCCGCTAGTAATTGAAAGCCTACCGATCACGTACAGGCCAGCTCTATCAAACATGGTAAAGAAGAGCAAGCAGATTTTGGATAATAAAATGTTGGTTGCGCAGTGCCCACACATGATGAACCAGAGCGCATTAAGAATGCAACTCCCAAATTGTCTCTCGACCATTTCAGGCGGTTGGATGAAAATCCTACGTCTCCTAACCCTTCTTCTTCCTCGTCTCTGATTCTTCCCATACAGAACACTGCACGGTCCGCCGGCCGGACCACAGGCCCCCCACCGCCTGTGTTCCTCTGCCACCCCACCCCCACCCGCACCCCAACCCCCACCCGCGTTGAGTTTTCTTCATTCGGCGAGGCCCCACAACCACCCGAGCCCCTTCGATCGCACCGGCGAACTTCGGCGAGCTTTGAAAAATCGACTGACCCAATTTTGAAATTTAGTCTACTGTGATTTAACTAGTGTGGAATATAAAAGGGGAAAACCATAAGCATTGGGAGTATAGTGTTGTGCGTGCCATGGCAGATCTGAAGGTGCAAACCGGACAAAGGCATCTTCGCAACCAAGACAAGAAATCAGAGTAAAGCAGTGGCGATCTATTTTCTTGCTGCGATAAATAAGTTGAGCAGATATTTAAAGAGTACCGCCTGTGCGGCGCCAGTAATGCGTGATCTCACGAGAATTTGACGGTGCTGTGGTAGAGATGGCTGTCGGTGGCGTGGAAGCAGATCTAGGAGGGTAGACGGTGGCGGCGGGGCACGGTGGATGAGACGGTCGTAGGAGCGGCGCAGGCAAGGTGGACGACGGCGGGGATGAAGCGAGAGGACGGGATGCAAGGATCCCGGTCCGAAGGCGTGGATGTGAGAGGTCGATCTCTTGTAATGGACGGCGGCGTCGGGGTATCAGCTCGGCATGGTGGAGGAGGACGGAGGTGGATGGGGTGGCGGACGGCGGCGGACGGAGGAGGGTGGGGTGGAGAGGGTGTTTTGGCGCCCACGGAGTATGAATGGGGAAAAGGGAGGTAGAGAGGAAGGGGGGAACCATGTATTCAGGGCGCGCTTGTCTCAAATGCGAGGAAATTTACAAACTTAGCCCCCGTTTCAAATTTCTACTACATCACAGCAACATTAGTCGGTTGGGGATAGGACGGTAATCTCGCATACACCAAATATTTGCTGACGAGAGTTTCTTTTTAGCGCCCACCGTGTATGAATATGAATCGGGGAGGGAGTCGATTTCGGCCGAGGACACACTGTGTTTTGGCACCCACCGTGTATGAATCCGGGTGAGAGGCGGTTACGTCACATTTGGGTGAAATTACAAACCTACCCCTTGTCGTTGTCAAAACCGGCGGATCTCGGGTAGGGGGTCCCGATCTGTGCGTCAAGGCTGATGGTAACAGGAAGCAAGGGACACAGATGTTTACCCAGGTTCGGGCCCTCTCGATGGAGGTAAAACCCTACTCCCTGCTTGATTAATATTGATGATATGGGTAGTACAAGAGTAGATCTACCACGAGATCGTAGAGGCTAAACCCTAAGAGCTAGCCTATGATCGTATGATTGTAATTGTGATCGACCTTCTAAGGACCAACCTCTCCGGTTTATATAGGCACCGGAGAGGGCTAGGGTTTACATGGAGTCGGTTACAAGGAAGGAAATATAATATCCAGTTCGCCAAGCTTGCCTTTCACGCCAAGGAAAGTCCCATCCGGACACGGGCCGAAGTCTTGAGTCTTGTATCTTCACGCTTCAATAGTCCGGACGTTGTATACAGTCCGGCTGTCCGGATACCCCCTAATCCAGGACTCCCTCAGTAGCCCCTGAACCAGGCTTCAATGACGATGACTCCGGCGCGTAGTATTGTCTTCGGCATTGCAAGGCGGTTCCTTCTCCGAATGCTCCAAAGTACCTGTTACGACGAATAGTGTCCGGCCTCCAATCAATGTGGTGCTCCTCGGCTTCGGTGCCCCAGTAATGACTACTGGGGAACGTAGTAATTTCAAAATTTTCCTACGCACACGCAAGATCATGGTGATGCATAGCAATGAGAGGGGGAGTGTATCTTCATACCCTTGAAAATCGCTAAGCGGAAGCGTTTATCAACGTGGTTGATGTAGTCGTACGTCTTCACGATCCGACCGATCCAAGTACCGAACGCACGGCACCTCCGAGTTCTGCACACGTTCAGCTCAATGACGTCCTCGCCTTCTTGATCCAGCAAGACGGGCGAAGTAGTAGATGAGTTCCAGCAGCACCACGGCGTGGTGACGGTGTTGGTGAAGAACAATCTCCGCAGGGCTTCGCCTAAGCACTACGGAAACTATGACGGAGGATAAACTAGAGGGGACGGGGTTGCCGACACATGGCTTGGTGTTTCTTGATGTGTCTTTGGTGCTAGCCCTGCCCCTCTATTTATATGTTGAGCCTTGGGGTCGAAACTTGGAGTAAAAGCCTCCACAAAGTCGGTTTCACCCGAAAGGCAAGAGTCCTTCGACTCGGGGCGACGCCAGTGGTTCCGGCGTCGGACCCAGATGCCGTGGACCCCAGTGTCTGCCCCTAGACTCCGCAAAAACTTCCTTTGCGCTTTCCAAAACCTTGTGGGCTCTCCCTTTGGCCCAAATAACGTGTTCTCGTACTCCAAACATTTCGAAACATCCAAACCCCTTCCGTGAATTCGGAACCTTTCCGGAGATCAAACACTATTATCCCATATATCACACTTTATCTCCGGACCATTCCGGAGT
Organism: Aegilops bicornis; assembly: GCA_021605145.1. Lineage (NCBI taxonomy): Eukaryota > Viridiplantae > Streptophyta > Magnoliopsida > Poales > Poaceae > Aegilops > Aegilops bicornis. Next base: position 770,198,145 of record CM038675.1, read on the forward strand.
TCCTCGTCATGTCCATGATCTCATCCGGACTCGAACAACATTCGGTTACCAACATACATAACTCATATAATACTATATCGTCAATCTAAACGTTAAGCGTATGGACCCTACGGTTTCGAGAACTATGTAGACATGACCGAGACATCGCTTCGGTCAATAGCCAATAGCGGAACCTGGATGCCCATATTGGCTCCTACATATTCTACGAAGATCTTTATCAGTCAATCCGCATAACAACATATGTTGTTCCCTTTGTCATCGGTATGTTACTTGCCCGAGATTCGATCGTCGGTATCCAATACCTAGTTCAATCTCGTTACCAAAGAAGTCTCTTTACTCGTTACGTGAATGCATCATTTCGTAACTAACTCATTAGCTACATTGCTTTGCAAGGCTTGTAGTGATGTGCATTACCGAGAGGGCCCAGAGATACCTCTCCGACAATCGAAGTGACAAAACCTAATCTCGAAATACGCCAAATCAACATGTACCTTTGGAGACACCTGTAGAGCTCCTTTATAATCACCGAGTTACATTGTGACGTTTGGTAGCACACAAAGTGTTCCTCCGGTATACGGGAGTTGCATAATCTCATAGTAGTAGGAACTTTGTATAAGTCATGAAGAAAGCAATAGCAACAAACTAAACGATCAAGTGCTAGGCTAACGGAATGGGTCAAGTCAATTACATCATTCTACTAATGATGTGATCCCATTAATCAAATGATAACTCATGTCTATGGCTAGGAAACTTAACCATCTTTGATTCAACGAGCTAGTCAAGTAGAGGCATACAAGTGACACTTTTGTTTGTCTATATATTCACACATGTATCAAGTTTCCGGTTAATACAATTCTAGCATGAATAATAAACATTTATCATGAAATAAGGAAATAAATAATAACTTTATTATTGCCTCTAGGGCATATTTTCTTCAATGACCATCTCCACGCGTCGAGCGAATGCGAGGAGTCGAGGCATTTTTTGCATTTGCCAACCTCGATCCTCTGGGCTAACCGTCTATTTGAAGGGACGGGGATTCTCAGATCCAAACCTCACTCTCCCTCCCAGAGCCATCATTCAACAGAGCGCTCCGCGAAAAGCCATTCCAACACGGCCGGCCGTCGCAGCTCTTCTGCTTGCCCTTCTCATTCCAAGTCGGGGGATTCTGGAGAGTGCTCAGTTCCTCATAGCCGTTTGATAGAGTTAAAAACCCAAGGGTTTCTCCCATCAGCGTTCATGGTCTCCGTCCGGGCTGGAATAGCCACTTATGACTGAGGGGAACAAGCAGAGGGATCTCCTAATCCATCTCCAGAGGGGCGTGTATGCCTCATCCCGCATCTGTTGAGGGGCGTCGGGTTCCCTATCCACCCATTTCTTCGCAGGCTCCTGGAGTTCTATGGCCTCCAGTTACACGATCTTACCCCTGCCTCTATTCTGCACATAGCGGGGTATGTTTCCTTATGAAGCTGTTTTAGGCTGCGAACCACACTTCGGATTATGGAGGAAGTTGTTACGCCGCCCCCGCACCTGTGGGGAGTCCCTATGTCAAGTGGGCGGGCCAAGTATGGCGCATTGCCAAGACCGGATACTTGTCCAGCACTCCTAAGAAGGCACCGTAAAACTGGCCTTGAGTGGTTCTATATAAACGACGCCCCCTTCCGGATCCAGTCCGACAGGTCTCCGCAAGTTCAAGAACGCCCGCCGAGGGCACGCCTAAGTTGGCACCCCGGGCCCTCAAGAAGAGGACACAAGGGAAATACTCCTCCTGATGAATGTAATAAAGTTATCGCCAAATCCGGACTGACGATAGTTGAGGTTATGGCGATATGCATAAGGCGAGGCGTGCAACCGCTCCAATATCGGGGGAAACCCATGTGGCATTTCAACGGGGAAGATGACGCCACCCGCTGCGGCCGTAAGGGTCCTGACTCTGCTGCCGCTTTAGCGAGGATATTGTCCATTTGTACAAAGGGGAAGAGGAGCAATTCCTTCGCATCAAAACGCGGGACGGATTCTCCATATACAACCCCCCAGCGTGGGTAAGCTGCCATTATTTTTCCCTGCTTTATTTACTCTAGCGTTCTTCTGCTAAGATTACTTGCATCAATGCTTCTGAGCAGGAACTGAGGAGGGCCAGAGAAGGAATCTTCAGCCCCGTCAAGAACTGCAGGACCTGGAAGGGCCCTAGATCCGGGACTAAAAGTGGATCCGGATATCACTGTGGAGCTTGCCAACGGGGTATTCTATCAAGCAAGCTGGGATGGCGCCCTAGTGGCCATTACGGCCGACTATCCTAGACTACTCCCCGCATCGCGTGTAAGCCGAACTTAAAAAATCCTATCCTTCAAAGAGGACTCCTCCCAGGTATTATAATTTACCCATGAGGCGTCATTCTATTTGCAGAAACGACGGCTGGAGCGAGGGGCCGAGCCCCTAGGGACTCGTCAACCACGGGCGTCCAGATCGGGCAGGCTCAAGAGGAAGGCGGTGAGGGTTGACACACCGCTACAGAGGTAAAGTGATAACCTGTCCTGTAGTTATAGAATTTAAAATATGACAACACCCTTTGTTTCTGGCAGGAAGAGGAATGACCGGACTATATCCGGGGACCCTACCAATCACGCCTCCACCAGCCGAGTTCCAGAACCGGCTTCGGGGGCGGAGGCGGACACGGGCCAAGATCGCATAGCTCTCCAACAGAGAGTGCGGATATGCTCTCGACCACGAATTCAAGTAGAGAGCGCCATGAATCACCGGGCGCCGAGGGCCGTGCTCGAACAACATCTTTTCCAAGAGGCTTTTAATGCCTTTTCAATTCGGTGACGATACGTCCGAAGCTGTTCGGGCGGGCTTGCCCAAGCGACAAACCAAAGATACCAAAGACATACGGGTAAGAAATTTCGATAAGTATGTATAGCAAGAGCTCTCGAGACTTGAAACGGTTGGAACAACAGTTTTAAGGATCAATCTATGCACAGGTCCTTGTAGAGAAGAACGAGCAATTGTCTCGGGAGCTGGAGGGATGCAAGGCTGAACTAAGGGCCGCAGTTGCCAAATTAGAGGAACCCCAAAAGCCCTCATCTGGTAACAATTGTCACAATTGCACGAAGATGCACCAGTTAGTAAATGGCTGATGTGATGAGTCTAATAGAAAATTCTGCAGACAATTCTGGGGTGAATCCGGAGGGCGTAAGAGAGGACGCATCGCATCTCAAAAAATAGCTGGAGGCTGGCGAGCGCGTTCTTACACGAGTTAGGCGGGAGAAGAACGATCTTCAGGATGCCAAAGTCCAGCTGGACGTGGAGTTAAAAGATCTCCGTGCTCAGCTGGCGAACTCCGTGAAGGAGAACAAGAAGCTTCGACGCGGCATTTACGGTAAGTGTCTAGACGAACTGTAGTATAGTTCGGCGAGGAAGTATATTGAAAGAGTTTTGCGTGCAGGGATGTTAACGGGTCACCCTGAGGAGGAGATGCCATCATTTGGGAGTGATTTACTGCAAGACCTTTCGCAACTGCACGAGCGAGCTCGGCAAGTGATGCAGGGTGTTGCTCAGGCTTTGTGGCCATCAAGCTCCCTGCCGAATGGCATGGGGGAACTTGCGGACCTGCTTCAAGGAGCCCGCGGCGCCTGCCTATGGAAGATATCAGCATCCCGACAAGGAGCAAGAGAAGCCTGGGCAATGGTGAAGACGCGCTACACCAAGCCGGACCCGAACCATATGGTCAAGTGGGATCAAGGGGCCTGATGGGCAAGAAATTCCCGTAAGTCTGGTGTATGACCAGGTAGCGTTAGCCGCTAAGTATTCTCAATAGGATTGTAAGCTAGACAGCCTGTTGGACGGTATAGAGGAGGAATATAGTCAGTCCAAGTGACTGTGTAATTTAATGGGCATGATTAGCCCCTAGCCGGATTAAAATCATTTGTCATGGCGGACCTTTTCGCTTCAGCCCTCGGGTCCTATAGTCCGGGGTGTGTCCGAATACCCGCCGCTTATACAAAACCGGGGTATGCGTGGAAACAAGGCGTAGGGGTCATAAGTGCTTGAACATACAAGTACCCAACTAGTTATGTTATATTACATGGATAGTAAGAAACATCTTCCAGAGAAAATAGTTCCGTTAGGGGTTCCTTTCCCTGGGTACGCATGCGACGATGCACATGTCCGGATCAAGTAACGATGGCGCAAGATACAAGACTTCGGGATTTATTTTATAATAAACGAATATATCTTTTGTTCACCGAATCAATATTCTCTTAAGGAAGCTAGCTTTCGGCTTCACCCACCGAGGTACACATCCGCTGAACCGCAGTAATAATCGCAGAGGTGCTCCCCTTATGCCCCAGCCGAATTAACGGGAACGTAGGGCATAAACACAAGAGCCAGGCAACCCAGCTTGGCAACATCTTAAGTCATATCGATGCATATAATGGTGAAGAAAAGGCACATATGGAAAAAGAATGCATATGTGATGGGCGGAGAGCCATGTGAGTAATCATTTTTAGCTTCCGTATAGGAAGCCCCCAGGTATTGCTTACACACTTAGTGCGGCCGGAGTGATCCGAAAATCGGCACTGTATTGAATACTTTGTGTGAAGAGAGAAAAAGGTCGAGAAAGGAAAAAGGGATGGAGCATAATTAAAAGGAGGGGTTAGGAGACGAATACTGTGTTCGGCACTTGGCGTAGAATCTCCGTAGTCTGGCCGCGTTCCATGGGTTCGGCTCAAGTCTGTTGTTGGATGCATTACGTAAGCGGTACGCTCCTCCAGTGAGAACTTTGTCAATGACAAAGGGACCCTCCCACTTGGGTTTGAGTTTGTCCTTCTTCTTCTCCGGTAGGCGTAGAACAAGCTCGCCAATATTATAAGTTTTGGCACGCACTTCTCTGCTTTGATACCGTTGAGCCTGCCGATAGAATGCGTAACGGGCTTTTATGACATCATGCTCCTCCTCCGTGGCATCCAAATTATCCCGCCGATCTAACTCGGCTTCCTTCTCTTCAGACATGCGCACGCTGCGTGGCGAATCATGTATTATGTCGCAAGGTAATATCGCTTCATACCGCATACACCATAAAGAATGGTGTATATCCAGTGGTGGGATTTGGCGTGGTCCGTAGCCCCCAGAGTACGGAGTCGAGCTCCTCCACCCAGTTCGTATCCGACTCTGTCAAGGATCGCACTAGTCTGGGTTTGATGCGCTCATGACGAGACCATTTGCCCGCTCTACCTTGCCGTTTGTTTGGGGATGGTAAATGGAAGCGTAATCGAGCTTAATGCCCATTTTTGCGCACCAAGTTTCCACTTCGTCGGCTGTAAAATTTGAGCCATTATTAGTGATGATGCTGTGGGGGGACACCGTATCGGTGTACGACCCCGGATATGAAATCTATTACTGGTCCGGATTCAGCCGTTTTGACTAGTTTAGCTTCTATCCATTTGGTGAATTTGTCCACCATGACCAATAAGTATTTTTTCTTATGGCTTCCCCCTTTAAGAGGTCCGACCATATCCAGCCCCTGCACCACAAAGGGCCAAGTTATGGGGATTGTTTGGAGAGCGGTAGGGGCATATGACTCGATTGGCGAAGAGCTAGCAACCGACGAATGTTGGACAAGGTCTTGTAAGGCTGCTCGGGCCGCCGGCCAATAGAAACCTGTCTGGAAGGCCTTGCTGACTAATGCCCGAGCCACGGCGTGGTGCCCGCCCAGGCCGGCATGGATTTCAGCCAAGAGCTGCCGCCCTTCCTCTTCGGAGATGCATCTTTGGAGTACTCCGGTAGCGCTTTTCTTGTAAAGTTCCCTTTCGTAGACTTTGTAAGCTTTAAAACGCCGGACAATGCAGCGTGCTTCATTTTGGTCTTCGGGGAGCTCCTGCCTATTTAGGTAGGCCAAGAAGGGCTCGGTCCACGGGGCGATTACGGCCATGATTTCGTGGGCCGAGGACATTATTTCGATGGTAGAACCTCCGACTATGTCCGATGGTTCGAATCTGGGGTGTATTCGGATCCGTATAGTATTGCCGGACTTCTTCCCATTCTACGGATGGCTTGAAAAGCCATTCCAAGAATATGTTAGGTGGGACAGTGGTCGCATTTAGCGCGGCGCAGCGAGGACATCCGCTGCTTGATTGTTTTCTGGAGCCACATGGTGGAATTCGAGCCCCTCGAACCGAGCTGACATTTTGAGGACGGCATTACGATAGGCCGCCATTTTCGGATCCTTGGCATCAAAGTCCCCGTTTATCTGTGATATTGCGAGGTTTGAGTCCCCGCGCACTTCTAGGCGTTGAATGCGCATAGAGACTGCCATCCGAAGACCGTGCAACAGAGCCTCGTATTCGCCTGCATTGTTGGAGTCTGTGTATAATATTTGTAGGACATACTGGACCGTGTCTCCGGTGGGAGACGTCAGGACTACACCTGCTCCCAATCCGGCCAGAGTTTAGAGCCATTGAAGTGCATGATCCAGTTTGAGTATGCGCCGTACTCTTTAGGGAGTTCGGCTTCTGTACATTCGGCGACGAAGTCAGCCAACACGAAGTCAGCCCCTCAAAACCCCAAGACGAAGAGCCGACTCCCCCTCCCAGCCGAGTCCCAGAGACGGCCTCAAGACAAGCCGACTCCAAGCCAGCGACTTCCGATGAAGCCGGCTACGGGGAGTCGGCCGGCGACTCCAACCGCCTCCTACCAATGCGACTACGAGCGGGATGGGATAAAGCCGCCTCGCGGCCCGTCCCTGCCCCGCTCATAAAGGGCAGGCATGGCCACAGGGCGCCGTACTGACGGAGATCTCCGTCCGGGCATCAGAGCCACGCTGCCTCGACGTCACCCGTGGGTAGATTCCTGTACCCACGATGGCCTGTCTGTACGACCCGAAGACGGCGGGACCCGCCCGTCGGGGGGAGTGTAGAAGACGGCGGGAGCACCCCAAAGACGGACTCGCTGGGAGTCGGCCTTCGAGAGTCGGCCGGCCCCTCCCACGGGCTCCATACGCCATTAACCAGACAAGATAGGGAATGGCAACAGTGATCACCCGCCAGGCGGCGGCACTGTTGCCATGACCCCATGACCAAGCTCGCATCATTAGAAGCGCGTCTACAGTAACCTGCAGCCAGCAAGACCCGCCCGCGGCGGACAAGGGCTGTCGGCCCCATGCCGGACCGTCGGTGGGGCCCGCTAGTCGGCGGGCCCCAGGAGTCGGCGGAGAAGACGGCGACTTAGGAGACTGACGGCTGGGACCCGCGCCCAGCCGGATTACCATTGTACCCCCGGGGGGTAGGCCTATATAAACCCCCCGGGGCACCCATGCAAAGGGTTGGAACCTAGTAGTTTGACACACACATAGAGGGAAGAGAAGAGCTAGCCTTGCCCTTCTCCTTCCTCACCCCGAACAGCTCAAGGAGCAACTTTGTACTCACTTTGCCATAGTGATCATGCGGAGACCCCGTAGAGCAGTAGTAGGGGTCTTATCTCCTCGGAGAGCCCTGAAGCTGGGTAAGATTCGCCGGCGTGCATGTCTTCGCCTCATCCCGCTTCTGTGCACCGCAACGTTCTACTCGCCTCCATGATAAGCCATCCTTTGGCATATGTCGCACCCAACCTCGACATTTGGCGCCCACCATGGGCTAGGTGCACCGTCGACAGAGACCTGCTCGACGGGAACCCTCTTCCTCCTCGGCGAAGCGCAGCCAGCCCGCAAGACGCCAGACAGTAGTCTGACGCGCTGATGGCGCTGAGGTCGCCTGCGCGGCGAGCTGCCTCGCCGAACTTGTCGGCGAGGTTCGCCTCTCCGAGGAGCCTGCATCCGACGCAGGCACGGACGGCCCCGAGACCCTCCTCGCGGGCCTCCTCGAGCAGCTCCACGTTGCCGGGCGAGCTCGCGCCGACTGAGTCCGTAGGGCTCCACCGACCCGATGCTGGTCGACTCCGACACTGCGTCGCCGACGCGTTCCCCACCAACGTGGTGGTCTACGACGAGCCGCTCCCTCGCGCGGAGAGCGGCGGAAGCACCGTCAAGGAGGTGCTCGTCATCGGTCACAGCGAGCCTTCCGGGGAGGGAGCTCGTGACCCTCTTGACGCGGTTCCGCAAGACCTAATAGCGCCTATTCCGGAAGACGCCGACGCTGGGACGCTGGAAGCGCGCCGCCTCCAGCTCCTCGTGGGCGCAAAGAAGCTGGCAAGCATGAGACGCTTGTCAGAAGCCTACCAGCGCGAGATGGATCGCGCCATGGGCGGCTCGCCGGCTCCGACTGGGCCTAGCCACCTAGGCGCCGGGTCCAAGAAGGCGGGCGTAGCTATCGCCAATCTGTTTGGGGCGACCGCCTGCATACGCCACGCGGAGAACATCCGCGCCGCCAGCGGCGGGCATTTAGCTGGATAACTTCGAGGGCGAGGAGCGCCGCCTGATTACGGAGCGAGTCCAACAGCTCCTCGACGCGGCTGCCGCACAAGATGAAGCCGGCTGCCGCACGGAGGCGCCGCGACGACAACACGGCGACTTGCCTCCCCGCCGAGATCAAGGCGCGACGTCTCGGACCTCGACTGGCGGCATCCGTGGAAGAAAAAAGAAGGATCCGGATGTCAGCCATAGCCGGCTGCCGCACAAGACGAAGACGGCCGCCCGAGAGCAGTGGAGCAGCGGGACGATTATTTGCCCCCTCCTCCCCGTAGAGAAAGGCGAGTCTCCCCGCTGCCTGTCGAGCATCCGACTCTCGGCGACCGCCTAGGCCGCCGAGAGGGAGTCGGAGAAAACGACGCCCGCCACCGGATCAAGCGACTCCACCGATCCCTGGCACTGGAAGAAGAAGACGAGTTGGGCCCGCCTTGTTTCAGACGTCGCATCCGAGACGAGCCCTTCCCCAGAGGATTCACACTCCCCCGAGATACACCCAAATACACCGGCGCCGTGAAGCTGGAGGACTGGCTAGTGGACTACTCCACGGCCGTCAGCATAGCAAACGGCAACAAGCGTTGTCAGAAAGTATGTTCCTCATGCTCTGTGGCACGGCCCGGACATGGTTGAACAGCTTGAAGCCCCGCAGCATCAACAGCTGGGTCGACTTCACCGAGGCCTTCGTCCGCAACTTCACGAGCACATACAAGCGACCTCCCAAGCCTCGCCAACTTTCCTTGGGTGTGCAAGGCCCCAACGAGTTTACTCGCGACTACCTCACGCGCTGGGCCGAGCTCCGGAACTCCTGCGAGGGAGTGCACGAGGTGCGTGCAATCGAGTACTTTCACCACCGGTGCAGAGAAGGCACCCTCCTCAAGCACAAGCTCCTTTGCGACGAGCCGGAGACCCTCGACGAGCTGCTGATCATAGCAGACAAGTACGCCACAGCCGACTCCTCCATGAAGTCGGAGATCGAAGTCAGTGCGACTGGCAAGGTGGCTCCTCAGGCTCCCAGAACTCCGGCTGGCGACACCAGTCGGCGGCAGCAGCAGAATGATCACAAGCGCAAGGCCCCGCAGCCGGCTTCCAACAGCCGGCAGGTGGCGACAGTCGAAGACCAACAGCCAGAGGGGCAGCCTCCTGCCAAGCGGCAGAAAGGCGGCAAGTCCAACTGGTTGCCGGCCTTCTCTTATGAGCAGACTCTGGATGGACCCTGCAAGTTCCACAGCGGCGCGAAGCCGTCGAACCACACCACACGGAAGTGCCACTGGCTCACCAGGATCGCCAAGGGAGACGGCCTCGTCCCTCCTCCGCCTGCTGGGCCGCCGCCTCCACCACCGCCCCAAAGAGTTTTGTCGGGCTAGTCGGCCTTGATGCAAAGACGAGTACCCAGAAGAGCATGGAGCTTATGTAATGTTCACAAGTGTGGCCGACGATCACCGCAGCAGGCGGCGGCAACAGCAAGAAGTGAATGCAGTAGCGTCAGATACTCCCGAATTCATGCACTGGTCCGAGAAACCTATCAGCTGGAGTCGGGCTGATCGCCTAGAGGTGATGCCGAATCCAGGCTCCTACGCCCTGGTCTTGGGAGCCACCCTTGCCGCGGATAGGCGGGCCACTCGCTTCTCGCGGGTGCTGATAGACGGAGGCAGCAGCATCAACATCCTGTACAAGGATACAATGGAGAAGTTAGGAATCAAGCAAAGACAGCTTCAAAGACCGGACCGTGTTCCACGGAATTGTACTGGCCTTTCCCGCCACCGATTGGCAAGATCACGATAGACGCCCTCTTTGGGGACAAAGATCACTTTCGCCGAGAGCGATCGGGTTTGAAGTGGTGGACCTCGAAAGCCCCTACCATGCTCTGCTTGGCCGACCTACTCTGGCCAAGTTCATAGTGGTCCCCCTCTACGCCTACCTCAAGATGAAGATGCCAAGTACCAAGGGGATTCTGACCGTAGCCGGCGACTACAGAAAGTCGTCCGCCTGTGCAGCTGAGAGCAGCCGGCTGGCCGAGTCCCTGGTGATCGCAACTGAGAAGCGGCTTCTTGATCGGGTTGTGGCAATGGCCGGCAAGCAGCCCAGAGATGTTGCCCAACCCCAAGGAGTCAGAAGCTAAGGGCTCGTTCAAGCCGGCCAAAGATACCAAGAAGATACCCTTGGACCCAGAGCACCCGGAGAGATACGCTGTCGTAGGTGCAAACCTCGACAGCAAATAGGAAGGTGAGCTCGTCGATTTCCTTCGTGAGAATCGGGACATTTTCGCATGGTCTCCCAAAGACATGCCAGGTGTACCGACGGAATTCGCCGAGCACAAGTTACATGTCCGATCTGATGTGAAGCCGTCCAGCAGCCCTTGCGCCGCCTGTCAGAAGAGAAAAGAAGAGTTGTTGGAGAAGAGATAGCCCGGCTCCTCGCAGCCGGTTTCATCATGGAATTGTTCTTTCCTGAGTGGTTGGCGAAACCGGTCTTGGTACTAAAGAAGAACAAGCAGTGGCGGATGTGTATTGACTACACAAGCCTCAACAAAGCCTGCCCCAAGGACCCGTTCGCTTTGCCGAGAATTGATCAGGTGATAGACTCCACAGTCGGATGCGAGCTGTTGAGCTTCTTAGATGCATACTCAGGATATCACCAGATCAAGCTAAACCCGGCCGATAGACTGAAGACCGCCTTCATCACGCCATTTGGAGCCTTCTGCTACCTGACCATGACGTTCGGCTTGAGGAATGCCGGCGCCACCTTTCAGCGTTGCATGCAGAAGTGCCTCCTCAAGCAGCTCGGCAGAAACGCCCACGTTTACGTGGATGACGTGGTGGTGAAGACGGAGAAGCGAGGAACGCTGTTGGAAGACCTCAAGGAGACCTTTGAAAATCTGCGCCGATTCCAGATCAAGCTCAACCCAGAAGTGCGTCTTGAGTACCACCGGCCAGCTCCTTGGTTTCCTGGTCTCGAACGCGCATAGAGTGCAACCTGTGAAGATCAAGGCAATCGAAAGGATGGAAGTACCCGCCGATCGCTAGATGTGCAAAAGTTCACCGGCTGCTTGGCGTCCATCACCGATTCATCACCGGCTAGGCGAGAAAGCTCTTCCTCTCGCATCAGCTCATGAAGAAGGCCACCTTCTTGAATGGAACTCAAGGCGACGTAAGCTTTTCTCTCCGCTTGAAGAAAATGCTGACTACTCCCCGATCTTTGGCGGCTCCGACTCCAAAGGAGCCCATGCTCTCAGATATTGCCGCCACCAAAGGGTAGTCAACCTGATCATTGTGGTTGACGCATAAGGAGGAAGGCAAGGCGTTACTGTCCGTGAGACCGGTATATTACCCGAGCGAAGTAATCGCCGACCTCCAAGCGTAACTACCCCACTACCGAAGATGTGTTATGGCGTGCACTTTGCGCCAAGAAGTGGAAGCCTTACTTTCAAGAGCATCCAATCACCGTGGTTTGCACGGCCCCACTAGCAGAGATCATCTAAGCTGAGATGCCTTCCGCCGAGTGGCCAAATGGGCCATAGAGTTGCCCCTCTACACCATCTATTACAAGCCCCGCGACCGCCATCAAGTCGCAAGCAATCGGCTGACTTCCTCGCCGACCGGGCCGAGACTCAAAGACTGCCGCCAGTACCGACTCCACCCACTGGCGGATGCATTTCGATGGCTCCAAGATGCGCACCGGCTTGGGTGTCGGTGTGGTCCTCACTTCCCCCAAGGGCGACAAGCTCAAGTACGCGCTGCAGATCCATTTCGCCGCCTCCAACAACGTCGCCGAATACGAGGCGCTCATTCACGGGGTCCGGCTTACCAAAGAGCTTGGTATTCGCCGGATCACGTGTTATGGCGACTCGACTTGGTGGTCCAACGATCATCCGGGCGATCGACGCCAAAGATGCAAATATGGCGAGCTACCGCTTCTCGGTACAAAGAAGCTGAGTGGATATTTTGAGGGGTGCGAGTTCCTCCACGTGCCAAGAAACGACAACGACCAAGCAGACGCCCTGGCAAGAATCGGCTCCACCCGCCAGGCGATACCATCCAGCGTCGCCCTTCAGCGCCTCCTCAAGCCATCTGTTAAGCCGTCACTAGAGTCAGACTCCATTTTTGTGCCAGCTCCCCCTGAAGAAGTCGGATCCGACTCCAAAGCCTCAGCAGACGGCACAAGAATCCGTGTAGACGCTCCCAAAAACGCGGCAGTCGAAGCCGGCCCGGGGACTTCAGAACCCGGCCCGGGGACTGCGGCGACCATTGCAAAGACTCCAGATTGCCCGGGGACTGCGCCACCGGGTTCGGGGACTTCTTCAACTCGACAAGCTGCTATGGACTCCGACCGCCTTTCCCCGGCCTCGGCCCAAGTAGCAAGATCTGGCAGTCGAAGAAATAGCAGCAATTTCATGGGCCCAACCCATCCTGAAGTTCTTAGTAAGCGGAGAGCTACCAACCGATGAGACCTTGGCTCGGCAAGTGCAACGCCGAGCAACAGCCTACACTATAGTCAACAGAGAGCTGGTCAGGCGCAGCATCACTGGTGTGTACCAACAAGGCCGAGTCGAGCAAGGCCAAGCAATTCTCGAAGACATCCATCGTATGAAAAGTGCCGCCATCATGCAGCCTCAAGAGCACTCATCGCCAAAGCCTTCCGACACGGTTTCTTCTCGCCGACCGCCCTAGAAGAGGCCAAGGAATTAGTTCAAAAATGCAAGGGGTGCGGTGTTCCGCCCAAGCCGCTTTCACCCGCTTCAGACTCAAGACTATCCCCATCGCCGCCCTTTGCTGTCTGGGGCCCGGACATGGTGGGACCATTCAAAAGCGGCACGAGGCGGCCTAAATCACTTACTTGTCGCGGTGGACAAGTTCACCAAGTGGATGGAAGCAAAGCCCATCAAAAGTTGAATGGTCCCATCTGCAGTGACTTTCATCGCCGACATCACGACTCAAGACGGCTGCATCACACTCATCATCACCGATAATGGCACAAATTTTGCCAAAGGCGCCTGGCCTGCTTTCGCGCGACGCAAGGCATCCGGCTGGACTTAGCGTCCGCTGCCCATCCGCAAATAAACGGCCAGGTGGAGCGAGCGAACGGCCTCATCCTGCTCGGCATCAAGCCGCGATCGTCGAACCATTGAGCGCTCGCCGGGTCGGCTTGAGGAGTTGCTACCGCCCTTCCTCGAGTCTGCGCGACGACTCTAAACAAGTCAACTGCTTCACACCTTCTTCGCCGCTCACGGTGCGAAGCCGCCACCCCAACGGATATAGAGTTCGACTCCCGCGAGTCACCATGTACAATCAAGAGGAGGCAGAAGAAGCACGTCAAGACGGGCGCCGATCTGCTGGAAGAGGGCCGCTGTTGGCACTCACCTGTCCAAAGCATCTACCAGCAGAGCTCGCGCCGCCATTACAACAAGAAGGTCAAGCCAAGATCATTCCTTGAGGGCGACTTTGTGCTCCGGCCGATCCAATGAACAGCCGCCAGCACAAGCCGCCGGCGCCTTTGGGAGGCCTGCTCATCGCCGCCAAGAAAGTGTCAAGCAACGACTCCTACTACCTGATCGACGCCGAAGCCCCGAGCACGGAAGAGGGACGACTCCGGCAAAGAGACGGAACGGCCATGGAATGCGAATCTCCTCCTAAAAATTTTACAGCTTGATGCAAGATGTACCACGCCACCCTTTGTGTTTAAAGTACCAAAACCGGGCCTTCGAGACGAGCTCGGGACTGCCCTCTTTGTTGTCTGTATGATAAGAATTATGCCTTTGAGTATGTTACTCTTTGTTATGCTATTTGGCACCGGCTCGACTAGTCGGCCCGGGACTCGCCGCTTTTGGGCTATGAAATGCTTCCTGCGATCGGACAAGTAACGTATGCGTGCCTAAGCCATCTCCTGTCAGAAGCCGCAGCTTGCAGAGCGACTGTTCGGTGGGTAGGAGTAAGGAAGAACGGGCGCCCACACGAAAAAATGGCTAAGGACCCAAAGCATAAACATAGTTTAAATCGGTTTCCAGCCCGTTTTGTAAAACCGACTCTTAAGTAGTCGGCTTGCCGCTTTCTACTCAACTTGCTTAACAACTCTAAAAATGGCCAAGTACTTGCCTTCTCAAAAGTAGCCAAGCACTTGACCTAGACGGCAGTCCGCAGAGCGGTTGCCCGATGGGCAAGGCGGCAACTAAGGGAAGGCGGCAAAGGAGAAAGCCACAAGAGCAATAAGCAAGGAAAGATAAAATTAGAATAATATTTACACAAGCTTAGGCCCTCAGCCGGATCTTCGGACAGAGGTTCAGAATACACCCCGTGGGTGGAATTGTGCGAATTAACAAGTTCTTTTAAAGACTAGCAAAACAGATAAAATAAAGGCGAGGCAGCGTCCTAAGAAGCGGCAGATGGGGTCGGAAGGCCGGAGGCGGCGGCGGCGTCAGGCCCGGGGGGCTGGCTGGGCGGTCTCGACTTGATCATCTCCGGCTACTGCCGGCCCAGACGGGCGTGGCTCATTACTGGAGGCGCGGTCGAGCTGAGGCTGGTCGCCCGCTCCGTCTTCTGGTGCCTCCATGTCGTCTCCGTCCTCCGCCTCGTCTTCCTCCTCGGCGCTGGAGTCGATCACCTCCGCCGAGTCCTCGTCGTAGTTCGGGTTCATCCCGAACCACTCCGGCGGCGCCTCCCCACCGTCTTCAGCCCGCCAGGACGAAGACGCTGGTGTCCGTAGTAGTCGGTGATCGCTGTCAAGACGCTGGCGAGGGCGTCCTCCGCGGCCAGCAACTCCGCTGGGCCTCGACCGAACGCTGCCAGCCGGTCCAGATCCAGCCTCGATACCACGCCTTGACGAATTCTGTGGCCCGGGCGCCCACCGAGCCGCTGAACCCTTCCAGCCTCAAGGCGGCCAGCCGCGACCTCCAGCCGGCGGTCCGGGCGGTCCTACTGGAGGCGCAGAATCGGCATGTCCGGCCTGTGGCAGCGATCGCCTGGGCGCCGACACGCTGAAGCCGGCGTAGCATCCGATGGGCCGGCCGCAGACGAGCCTCAATGCTCAGGAGCTGCTCGTCAAGGGTCCGGGGGGCGTTGGCTGCGATCTCAGCACCACCCACCCTTCGCGCCTTGCGATCAGCCTCAATGGCTTGATTGGCCGCCTACGTGTGGCCGGGGAAGAAGTCTGCCAAGAAGAAGAAGAAGCAAGTCAGAAAAGCAGGAGTTGGCCTGACCCATAGTCGGCGACCCAAAAGAAGAAGTAAAAGCAAACTCACCATCGACGATGTCCTCGATTTCGTGGAAGCCAGAGGTCAGCAGCGCTTCCTTGTCAGTCCAGGAGGAGCGCTCGCTCTCAAACTCGGCCAGGAGAGCGGCCTCTTTCTTCTCCGCCTGCCCCGTGCCGCCTTAAGCAGCTCCTTTGCTCCGCCAGCTGCATAGCCAAAGTCGCGCTCACAAAGCTTGTTGCACTCCTCCTCCTTGGCGCGCAAGGCGGTGTTGGCTGCACTCTGCCGCCAAGAGTGGCGCTGGCCTCTCAAGAATAAAATAAGAAGGACGCTAAGTCGTCGCCTAAGAAGGTCGCCAGAAGATCCGCCCGATCACAAGCTAGGCCTCAATCTCGGGATTACAGCTGGTGCGCCAAAGGCGCTCGCCAAGAAGAAAACTCACCTCGCCTCGCCAAGTCAAGAGTCCGCTTGCTCAGCTCCTCAACGCTATGCGGTTGAAGGCAGTGACGCTGAGGTTGCGATACTCTTGCGACAAGAGTTTCGCACAAAGGTAAAAATTTGAAGTCAAGAATAGAGTTCGAGCCGCCGCCAGCAGCCGCCCGAAACTCGAGGAATACACTCAGCAGGAGGCTGCCGCGCCCCATAGTGAAGAGCAAGAAAAAATTCAAAGAAGAAACATACCCGCACGGCGGATCGCAACGCCAGGTGCGCCTTGGAGAGGTTCTGGATGGCGTCGCCCTCAGCTCGCAGCTTCGCCTAGATGTCCAGGAGCGCCGTGTTCAGCGGGCCTGTGCCGCCTCCTCGCACCCACCCAGCGGGCGCGGCGCTTGTCGCCTCGGCGTCCGGAATGGCCGAGCTGGCGTCGCCAGTCTCCAGGGGGCGCGGCGCCGAAGTCGCCTTCTCAAGACGGCGTCGCGCTGGGGAGGCGACTTGAGGAAGCAGCTGCGCCACAGCCTTCGTCGTCGGTCGGCGGCACAGGCGGGTCCGCCGGCTATTTGTCTCGCGCGCTTTCGGTCTGCGGTGGAGGCGGCGGGGGTGGCTCGGCCGTGCCCGACAGGGAGGCCTATCCGCCTTCCTTCTCCGCGACGGGGACCTCACCGCCGACTCCCTCCGTCTGCCCCGAGAACTCCGGCAGCGGCGGCGCAGAGCCTGGGTGGGTGACGAGCAGCGCCGACTGGAGGAGCGCGGCCTCCTCGGCTCGCCTCTTGGCTGCAGCGGCGGCTTCGACCTCCTCCAGCTTCTTCTGGGCGGAAGCCGCCGCCTTCTCAGCCTCCGCCTTCTCCAGACGGGCGACCTCCTCCTTGTCGCGCTTCTCCTGCGCATTCCGCTCCGTCGCCTCCCGGAGGGCAGCCGCAGGATCAATCCGCCGAGTATTGGCGGACGTCTCCGCCGACCCCATGATGGAGGCGGCGGCGACCCTCTCCAAGGTGAGGGGAGCCCTGATGAGGAAAAGACACGTAAAGACTTGGACAAGACGGACCAGAAGAAAACAAGACAAAATAAAAAGTACTTACGCGGAGACCAACGGCGGCTTCTTCACCTCCTTGCGGAAGCGATTAGCCTTCGCGACCGCCTCTTCGCGCTGGGTCGCGGCGGCCATCCCCCTGAGCTTCTTCACCCGGCCGCCTGGCAAGCTCGGCCCGGCCCATCGCTTCTTCGCACCGCCTCGGCCGCCCAAGACGGCGGAGGAGCTCGCGCTTGGATGGCCAGCTTTCTGCTGGCGGCGGGGGACGACTTCCTTTTCGCCATCGTCGTCAGGCCAGTCGGCGAAGGTTGCCGAAGGCCTGAAGTCGTCCGCCCCTCCTCCTCCCTCGGCGTCGGTCTCCATCGCCGCCACCCCCAAGTCGGGGTCGTCGACGTCGCTCTCCGCCCGGTAGCGGACGAATTCACGAGCCGGCCCCGCGGTGCCGGCCGAGGGCTACATGAGGGGATTATGAATCGGAAAAGACCAAAGAAAATTAGAGCTGGATTCGGCTAAAGAAGGAAACAGAGAAGCAAGAGATGACTTACCACAGGCGGGGGGTTGGCGCGCGAGTACGGCTCCTTGCCGAACTGCCATTCCTCCGTGAGGCCGCAGTTCGCCAGGAAGTTCACCGTGTCCACCACCTCTGCGTGGGGCATGTCTTTGGAACACAGCCGATCAGTCCAAGGGCCGCGCTCATCTGATAGATCAGATGAGGTCGGCCTTGAAGAGGAAGGACTCGCCGCGCCATGAAGGCGGCCAGCAAGTCAGCCCTAGTCAGGCCCTCCGACCGCGTCATCACGCGGAGCCGCGCGACGGCGGCGTTGCCTGCGGGAGTCAGCGTCTGGGCCCTCGGGGGCGACGTTCTTGACGTAGAAGTACGTGCGCTGCCACATCTTTACCGACTTGATGAGGGGGATGGCAGGGAAGGGGTTCTCGGGCACCGGCCTCCTCATGGCGATGAACGTGCCGCACAGAGCCGGCACTCGAGCGACGTGGGTTCTGAGCTTGGCTTGGAAGAATTCCCCCCACAGCTCGATGGTGGGGAGAACGCCAAGAAAGCCCTCGCATAAGGATGCAAAGGCGGCCAGAAGCCGAGGGGGCGGGCGTGGGATTGACTGCGCCCACGTCCCCACGCCCCCACGATTTAACCCACGACGTTACTGCGCGCAGTAACGGCATGGGGAGCCCAACCGCCCGCACGGCCGCAGCGGATCCGCCCATGCGCCGAGGCGCGGTAGTGGCGGGCCTCGCCTGACGGGCCTGTGTAGTCACGCGCGTGGGCTGGCAGATTTGCCCTGCCGCGTGGCGCCATGTGGCGGGCCCGCAACGGGCAGCTTCCTGGAAGCTTATCAGGCACGCTGCCTGGATCCCGCCACGACCTTCGAAACCGTTGAGGAGCAAGACGGCCTCCTGCAAGGCCGACTCTAGCTAGTCGCTCAAGATAGAGACGGCGAGCCGAGCCCAGATTCTGCAACTAAAAGGGATGAAGCTGTTGAGGCTCCTCAACATGTTGCCCTCGGCGCCTCACCAGCTTCGGGGACTACTGTCGGAGTAATGGGCCACGGGTAGGCAAACCCGAGCCCCTGGACCTTTCAAAACATAAGGGCAGACTGCGCTCCTCAAGACCCCAAGACGAAGAGCCGACTCCCCCTCCCAGCCGAGTCCCAGAGACGGCCTCAAGACAACCCGACTCCAAGCCAGCGACTTCCGATGAAGCCGGCAACGGGGAGTCGGCCGGCGACTCCAACCGCCTCCTACCAATGCGACTACGAGCGGGATGGGATAAAGCCATCTCGCGGCCCGTCCCTGCCCCGCTCATAAAGGGCAGGCATGGCCACAGAAGCGCCAGATCGACGGAGATGGCCCCGGGCGCAGATCAGAGCCACGCCGACCCTGACGTCAGCCCCGTGGGTAGATTCCTGTACCCACGATGGCCTGTCTGTACGACCCGAAGAAGGCGGGACCCGCCTATCGGCGGGAGTGCAGAAGATGGCTAGAGCACCCCAAAGACGGACTCGCTGGGAGTCGGCCTCCGAGAGTCGGCCGACCCCTCCCACGGGCTCCATACGCCATTAACTGCACAAGACAGGAATGGCAATGATCACCGCCAGGCGGCAGATCAAGCATGACCCCACGACTCAAGCTCACATTAGAAGTGCGGCTACAGATTCTGCAGCCGGGCAAGACTACCATGGCAGAACAAGGGCTGTCGGCCCCATGTCGTTGGGCGGGCCCGCTTAGTCGGCGGGCCCCTGTGGAGTCAAGTGAGAAGACGGCGACTTAGGAGATCGACGGCTGGGACCCGCGCCAGCCGGATTACATTGTACCCCGGGGGGTAGGCCTATATAAACCCCCCGGGGCACCCATGCAAAGGGTTGGAACCTAGTAGTTTGACACACACATAGAGGGAAGAGAAGAGCTAGCCTTGCCCTTCTCCTTCCTCACCCCGAACAGCTCAAGGAGCAACTTTGTACTCAGTTTTCCATAGTGATCATGCGGAGACCCCGTAGAGCAGCAGTAGGGGTGTTATCTCCTCGGAGAGCTCTGATGCTGGGTAAGATTCGCCGGCGTGCATGTCTTCACCTCATCCCGTTTCCAGGCACCGGCGACGTTCTACTCGCCCCCTCCATGATAAGCCATCCTTTGGCATATGTCGCACCCAACCCCCGACACGTATGCTATTTTTTGATAGTGTGGGTATCGGGATTTGCATGGGGTTAGGACCGTGGACACGTAGTAGACCGGCTGCTGGAGCGGGTATTTGTATCCGTCGGCCTCTCGTTCAACGACGAGCACTGCGCTTACGACTTGATGCGTTGCGGCTATGTACAACAACATAGGTTCGTCGATATTCGGCGCTGTTAGTACTGGATTACTAGCCAACAAGGTCTTTATTTCATCCAGTCCGGCCGCGGCTGCATCCGTCCATACGAAGTGCACGGTGCGCCGAAGAAGGCGGTCAAGCGGTAGTGCCTTTTCTCCTAACCTGGAGATAAAGCGGCTGAGAGCAGCCACGCATCCGGCTAGTTTTTGGATGTGCTTGAGGTCTGTTGGTATAGCCAATCGTGATGAGCTCGGATCTTTGCCGGATTCGCTTCAATTCCTCTATTGGAAACAATGAAGCCGAGTATCTTCCCCGAGGAGACGCAAAAAACGCATTTTTCCGGATTCAGCTTGATGTCGTATGTCCGGAGATTGTCGAATGTAAGCCTCAAGTCATCTATTAGGGTTTCGATGTGTCTTATTTTTATGACCACGTCGTCCACGTATGCCTCCACTGTTTTGCCGATTTGCTTTTCCAGGCATGCTTGAATCATGCGTTGGTAGGTTGCACCGGCGTTCTTGAGACCGAAGGGCATAGTGTTGAAGCAAAAAGGGCCATATGGCGTTATAAAAGCTGTTGCAGCTTGGTCAGACTCTGCCATCTTTATTTGATGGTATCCAGAGTATGCATCGAGAAAACATGTGAGTCGCCCACCGTGTGGCATCGATGATTTGATCGATGTGAGGGAGGGGAAAGGGATCCTTGGGGCAAGCCTTGTTGAGGTCTTTGAAGTCGACGCATAAGCGCCAGGATTTGTCCTTCTTTGGTACCATCACCAAATTTGCCAGCCAATCCGAATGTTTGATATCTCTGATGAATCTGGCCTCGAGTAGCTTGGCTAACTCTTCCCCCATTACCTGTTGTTTGGGCTATGAGAATCGCCTTAGGGTCTGTTTGACCGGTTTATATCCTTTTAGAATATTGAGGCTGTGTTCGGCCAGTCTGCGCGGGATGCCTGGCATGTCCGATGGGTGCCAAAGTAAAATGTCCCAATTCTCGCAGAAGAAATCTCGCGAAGGCAGCGTCAATCGCGGGCTCAGCTGTGTCCCGATGGAAGCTGTCTTCGTGGGGTCCGTTGGGTGGACCTGGAATTTGACTATCTCGTCTGCAGGTTTAAATGAGGTGGACTTGGGTCGCTTGTCTAGTATCACGTCGTCCCTGTCCATGGTGGCCCGTAGTGTTGCTAACTCTTTGGCTGCTAGGGCCTCGGATAATGCCTCCAGGGCTAGTGCTGCGGTTTTGTTTTCGACGCGAAGTGCGACGTCCAGATCACTGGCTAGAGTGATGATTCCATTGGGCCCGGGCATTTTAAGCTTCCTGTACCCGTAACGGGGTATAGCTTGTAAGCTTGCAAACGCGCCCCCCCCTAAAAGGGCGTGGTATCCGCTGCTGAAAGGGGCTACTTGGAATGTGATTTCTTCGGACCTATAATTCTCCGGGGTGCCGAATACCACGTCCAGTGTGATTTTTCCCTAACACCGTGCTTCCCGACTAGGGATAATTCCCCTGAAGGTTGTGCCGCTTTGTTCAATGCGGCCTTTGTCAATTTCCATCTTGTTGAGTGTCTCTTCATAGATCATATTTAATCCGCTTCCACCATCCATGAGCACTTTGGTGAGCCGAAATCCGTCCATGATTGGGCTAAGAACCAGAGCAGCTGGTGCCCGGGCAGTCCGGGATCGAGGTTCGTCACTGGCATTAAAAGTTATAGCAGTGTCGTTCCAAGGGTTTATTTTTGCCACATGGTAAATTTCAGCGGAGCTCCGATGAGCTTGCTTGCGCCTATTGTTTGAGGCAAAAGTCTTGAAGAATGTTAGTACTGTATTGTGTTCGCTGGCAGGACGCTGTTCCGTTTTATGGCCCGTAAGATGATCCTCGCCACCTTTTGCCACCTGCCGGAGTATCCAACATGCCTTAAGGCTATGAGTAGGTGTTGTATCCGGAGTACTGTGGAGCTTACATGGCCCGTCGAGCCATTCTTCCAATACGGATCTCCACCCTGGAGTGGGCTTTGGTTTCTTGGGGGTTGGGTCGGACGACTTAGGAGAGTTCGTCCGTTTAGTTCGGGCAAAGGTTTTGGCGAGAGCAGTACTATCCCAAAATTCTGTTTGGGTCTTCCAAGCGCTCTCCATCGCACAATACTTCCGTACTATGGTTTCCAAGTCCGCGAACCGTACTATGTCACGACGGCTTATAGCATTGAGGAGTCCTTCGTCCGTGCAGTTTTTGCAGAAAAGTGAGACCATGTTCTCTTCGCGGTAGTCCTTGACCTTGTTAAGCGCAAGGAGGAATCTAGCCAAGTAGCGATGTACGGATTCCTGGGGCGCTTGCCTGATGCGGGAGAGACAGTTTAGGTCCGGGCAGGTGTTGTCAGCAGAATCCGGATTTTGATCCGATCTGACGCCCAAGGGCGCGTGCGGTCCCGAGCTCAATAGCTCAGGATCCGGAGTGCCCAATTTCTTCGGCCCAATGCCCGATTCTAAGTCCGGGACCTGGGTCGGGTTTTCCTTTGAGCAGGTCTTTGGCTCAAGGAGTTCGGTGATCCGAACACAACTTGTCCTCAAAGGTGAGGGGCAATCCGCGTGTGGTTCTTCCACTATCGCTATCTCATGGGTGGCCGGCGCGGACCTGATGTCCCTTTGGTCGGGTTTAAGCCCAATCCGGTCATTGTCTGTAGCGACTCCTAGAGCGGCGATGTGATCCAAGAGTTCGTTAAGGGAGGAGAGCTCCATTGGATCCATCTGTTTGGCAAGTTCCGAACTGGCTCGAAGGTTATGATTGATGACCCGAGAAGTCATCGTCGGCGCCACCGCCGACGGGGTGGCCATGATAAAGCCGCCGAGCCGGAGCGTCTGGCCTACAGCCGAGCCCCTCCGAGGTAATGTCGCCCTTGACAATGAGACGAGCCATCGAGCCTCGTGGCGACGTCACAGAGGAACTCTCAATGAAAGCACCAATGTCGGTGTCAAAACCGGCGGTTCTCGGGTAGGGGGTCCCGATCTGTGCGTCAAGGCTGACGGTAACAAGAAGCAAGGGGCACAGATGTTTACCCAGGTTCGGGCCCTCTCGCTGGAGGTAAAACCCTACTTCCTGCTTGATTAATATTGATGATATGGGTAGTACAAGAGTAGATCTACCACGAGATCGTAGAGGCTAAACCCTAAGAGCTAGCCTATGATGGTATGATTGTAATTGTGATCGGCCTTCTAAGGACCAACCTCTCCGGTTTATATAGGCACCGGAGAGGGCTAGGGTTTACATGGAGTCGGTTACAAGGAAGGAAATATAATATCCGGTTCGCCAAGCTTGCCTTTCACGCCAAGGCAAGTCCCATCCGGACACGGGCCGAAGTCTTGAGTCTTGTATCTTCACGCTTCAATAGTCCGAACGTTGTATACAGTCCGGCTGTCCGGATACCCCCTAATCCAGGACTCCCTCACCCCTATCGAAACCTATAGAAATCCAGAAGATAGGCTTTGCGTGGCAGGGATAGGCAGTAGTGATTTCCATCTCGCAGATTTTGGTTTCAAGTGTTACCGCGATTTCCGCTTCGTTCAAATTTTAAAGAGTGCACGCTATCGTGCCAACTCAATTTGAATCCCGTTTGTATTATATTTTTTTCGGCGGGATCCATTTTCAATTGGAACTACATTCTATATACATCATTTTTTATATATACTTTCAAAAGCACAACACCATTTATACATAAATATGGTTTACAAATGGCATGATCTCAGATTCATAAGGTTGTATCCATCAATTTGGATTTTCAAATATTTGAAACCACTTTATGTTGAAATCCAATGTATGCATTCCTCGCTAACTATCTCCAATTAATGTGTGTTTCATGCGGTTTTTTAACTTCTCAAACATGTATAATGTGTTTCACACACGCAACATATAGTGTAATCCCATTTAGACATTAATTGCATATAAACCATGCATTGTTTGTAATTGAAGAATCTATGGATCACCAATATTGATAAACTATATAACATTACACGTGTGCCCAAATTCAAATGAATATGCATGTCTGATACACCAATTTATGCTATGATATTATCGATGTCGTGATCTCCAGCTTAAATATTTGAATCCCTTTAATCCAGATATTCGCCTCATATAGCTATCACTCATGCTTATATAGGACTATCTCTCCGGACCTATACGCTGCTCATCGTCTCTCGAATCTCTCCTGCTACCTGTATGTCGACAATGATCTTTTATCTTCGTAACACACTGATGGTACTCTCTCCTCGACCTTCATCACTCTATCTCTCTCTAAGTATATCTCGCTCCCTGCTTCGTGTCTCTAACTATGATTTTCCATGTGGAATCCCTTTCTCTCACACAAACACAAAACTTTGTCTCCCGGGGTTTCATTTCTCTCCACTATTCCCATGTGTGCCACTCGCACACCCCTCATACAGAGATGTCTTTCGCTCCTTAGATATGAGAACCTACGACTCTTCCTCTTCAATATCTCTTTCTCACACACAAACACAAACTCTGTCTCGCAGGTCTCATATTTCTCCATTGTTCTCTTGTATGTCGCTCACACACACCCTCTCTCCCTAGAGATATCTTATGCTCCCTCATATGTCTCTCTAGCTATCACTCTAGTTGTGAAATATCTTTCTCTCTCGCAGACACAAAACTCCGCCTCTCTGGATCTCATTTCTCTCTCGATATCTGTATGTATGTGACTCACATGCACCCTCTCTCTATCTCTCTCACACCCACACACATAACCCAGCCTTGATCCACTCGACTCCTATCTCTAACGCACACTAGCTAGCATCTTTATCTTTCTATATATCTGTTTCTCCATCAACCTTCTTTCTCGCCCTCACTCTTGATTCCTATCACGCACACTACATATGTTTCTCTCTACATGCAGTCAAGTGCCCTCTCACACACATATATAACTTCACCCTTTGAACCACCCGACGGTCATCTCCAACACCCAAACTAGTGGATGTCCCTCTAGCTAGCATCTCCACGTCTGTATCTATCTGTAGTTTCTCCGTCAACATTTCTTTCTCGCACGGAGTCTTGCTTCCTATCACTTACACTATATATGTCTCTCCATACATATGCATTTATAGGTTGATCTCTATTGCACAATCGGTGCACCTCACCCCCTCTGCTCGCCATAGATGCATGCTCCAACCCATGCCACTATCTCTTAAAGACAAAAACACATGCTCAATTGTCGGGCCTTCTTCCCTGCATTCTCACATGCATGCATATTGTCATACCGATCCGTCTCTCCCATGTCGTTGATCTTATGACTTATGTCTTCTTTCTTCTTTCTTTTATCTCGATCATGCGCGCGCGCACACACACACATCCCATGTATACATGTATACCTCTCACACATGCACGTTCAAGGTCTCTATGTCTCCAGACGTAGTTAATTACCCTCAATCCTAACGCCACATCGAATCGTTCTCCTCTTTTGAGCACATAACTTCCGCCTGGATGGGTAAAACACACACTCACACGTAACAATCTCCTTCTAGCTACCCCCCGCGCCTCTCACTCTTCCCCTATATCCCCGAAACCAATAAGACCATCCCTTTGTTTAATTCCCGTCTACATGCACCATCGATATATAGTAGTCTTCCTCGGTGTCTCTCGAACAAACACGTTCTCTCGATGTCGACTCCTCTCACGCCAAGACGCACCTTCTCTTCCCTCTCTACGGGCATTTTCTCTCTCGCACCCCATCGTTGGTGGCCTCTGCCATACACATCACCTCTCTATGATGAAGCCATGCACACTTAAATTACATCCGCCATAGAGGACCCCGCGACACACACACACATGCATGCACACACACACACACACACACACACACACACACACACGCGCGCGCGCGCGCGCGCACGCACGCATGCACCCCCACACACACTAAGACTCCATCTCTCTCTCCCTCTCACACACACACAGAAACACACACACACGCACGCACCCCCCACACACACTTAGATTCCATCTCTCTCTCTCACACACACACACAAACTAAGACTCCATCTCTCTCCTCTCTCTCTCATTCACACACACACACAAACTAAGACTCCATCTCTCTCTCCTCTCTCTCTCTCTCACACACACACACACACACAAACACACACACACACACACACACCCCACACACACACTAAGACTCCATCTCACACACACATGCTCTAGGCGGAGCATTTGTTCCTACCACCCTTCATCCAACCTTACCCGTATGATAAAAAATTTACTTGCATAACATGGACAAATTCCACTTTACTTTAGTAGTCAGCAAACTTATCATCTGTACCCTTATAAAAAAAACGAGTTGGCGATGATGGTGTGCCTGCCATCTTGTAATACAGACCGTATGATCTATATCTGACGGATAGAAAGCAAACTATGATAATTTTACAAAAGATACCCGCACCTCTCTCCACATCATTATCTCCTGCAACCTCATTGCTTAGCAATTAAAAAAGGAATAAGTCTCGGAACAATCTAGCATGCATGGTGGCCAGCTGCCGGGCGCCTGGCCCATCACAATGCCTCCGCCCAGTCCGACCACCACTCACAACCACGCTCCACTCCTCCTCTTCTTATCTATCATCTTTCATTTTTTTCGATGACATTCTCGCTAGAACAGTTTTTCGATAAAATTCTAGAGATATCATTAGTTTTTACACATGGGATTACTCTGCATGGGTCAATCACAACAGTGTGTTTTGTAAAAAATGCATATTGATGTTACGTGCAATGCACGAGAATCTTGCTTGTAATTATATAACACAAATCACGAAAGCGAAGTGACATTATTTTGACACAACCACGTTAACATGGCCACGTAAATCACTAGCTAAAGTAAATACCATTATACTTATATCCCGATGCAAAAGGTTGAGTCCATGTCCGAAGAGTAGAGTCGCACACACGCACTCTGTCTCTCAATCTCTCTCTCTCACACACACACACCAGTTACGTGACGCCCACTTAAGAAGACACGAGTATGTTACAATTTGTGCACCCGCGGGTACACGTGATGTCTTGCAAGATTTATTTAAGCCGGAAGGCGAACCCAAACAGTAGCTGCATTCATTCCCCTCCCGCCGCCTCTTCTCTGGTCGCCGTCACCCGGTAGCCATGGGCCGGCCGAAGGTAACAACATACGCCATACTCCCGCCGGAGCGGCGCTTTAATATGGAAATTTTAGTGGTCATGCATGCATCTTTTTGTGCTAGCACTCCTATATAAGGGTTGACCGGTCGCTTCCCGCGGACGTGCGCGGGCGGTGGAAGAGGAAGGAGAAGGGAAGCGGGCTGTGGAGTAACGTTTTTTAATACAATTTCTTAGGAAACTGAGTGCAATAATTGAGTAGTTTTGCAAACTACCAGTACTACACCTGAAATGGTTCAAAACCTATACTCCCTTGCCAGCGCGCGCTTCCTGCGTGAATCGGTCAGCGTCGCCCTGGAGCGTCAGTGCCGCATTAATGCCCGGCCAGAGCGGAGGCGACCTCTCACTGGCACCGGCTTTGAAGTGGCGCGACGGCCGAGAGAGCGCCCCTTCCCGGGGCACGCGACTGGCCCTTGGCCCTATTTGGATCCATGGGTTAGAGTTAGTTTGAGCTAGTTGGCGCTCAAATAGCCCTAAAGTATCCAAGCATGAGGGTTTAAATTGGAGCCAGTTGCACCGAACCAACCAAAAAAACTATCCCACCAAAGACGTGCTAACTGGAGATAGTTCTCATTGGGACCACTGAAAAATCACTTTTCTCTCTCCATGAAATGCATTTATTGTCAATCTAACCCTGCCACCCAAACACGTCTTTGGCTACAATTAGTTCAGGGTTAGTCATGAGTTAGTCTAACCTCTAGCTAAGTTAGATTATCAAACAGGAGCAGTATAGGACATGCAAGTTGCTCAAAGCATACATGCAAATTCGTACGTGAAAGGATTTTTTTATTTTTGAAAACGGAACGTGAAAGGAATTTTTTTAGAATGCTCTTGGCATGTCGCTAACATGTGATAGTTAACCGACCTCAATAGACGGCAGAAACGCCAGCCCGCCGCACTTTGATAGAGACGAGGAGGGAGAAGCGATACAGGCTGCTGGATTACTAGAGATAGGTGTTTCATGGAAGCCAAGAAATATGGTGATAGCGTGGGTTAGCCATGTACTAGTATGATCTAACTACACTGGGCTGCCGTGTTTCGTACTCTTCCAGTCCACTATGGAGATGATTGGTTAATTTTATATCACTGAATAATATTAAATATTGTGAGTGCAGACGCTCCACCACGAGGTTCCTTGATCCTTCTCGGTCGTCCGGAATCTATGTTCTTCCACTCTATTTTTTACGTGAGCTTTGTTCATCCTTTTGCCAACATGCGAGACATCAAGGTGCACATGTTATGCAAGGATCGTTCCATCTATATGAAGAACACGTGGGACTGGAACTACGAGACGGAAATGTACCCGTGGAGTGGACGTATTTAACCCGAGTAATGTAGCGCAGTAAGTGAAGTAGAAAGGCACAAATGGTATGAATATGCATGGCATATAGTGTGTGTTTGGTTGCGTTCTCGTCTCAGCATAGTTGTTCCCTCTTCATGCATGCTCAACTCAACACCCCTCTTCATGCATGCTCTCTTCATGCATGCTTCTAGTGTATTTGTGCTAAACTAGTGTGGACTCATGCACCCTCCATACACTCTACCAAACACCCAAAAGTAGGTCGAGAAGGGAACTCTTAGGCGGCATTTGTCTCTTACTACGTACTACCACTAAATGTTGTACGTGCAATGCATGGTGATGTTATGGAGTACGTGCCTAAGTACTCTACTACTACTACTAGAAGAACACCCGTGCGTTGCAACGGGGCCACATTAACTTTAAGAGTTCAATATCAATTATGTTAATATTACATTTAATATTCTCATACATATCAAGTGACATTGGCGACCTTTTTACCATCAAATTCTCACACACACTCTCTCCCTCCCTCCTCCTCATTCTCTCTCCCCCTCTCCATCTCTCTCTCTCTAACACACACACATATCCATCTTATTGGGTACGGGACCATAATCCATCTATTTCACACGCACACGCGCTAGTGCATAACAATATGGATTATAAAACAGGTTCAAGATAGTAACAAGGATTTTTCTCATGCATTAATAAACAAATGTTCTGCATCAAGACAAGATAAACAATTCCCAAAGTGCATCGAGCATCACAGAACATTACTTGGCAAGATAAATGCACGACGATACACCCGACTCATTTAATTAATATAATTAAATTATCAGTAAATTAGTCACCAAACTGCTCGGATGAACCGGAACAGAGCCAACATATATCATCCTAGACAAACGCAACATCAACCATTTACCTTGGTACTTTAGGGACCGGCGGGAGGATGCATGTAGAAGCACTTCTTGCTGCGAATCCACGGTCGAGAGAGAAATTGGAACCCATTCCGTCACCAACTGATAAAGAAAGCATGTAAGAAAATTGATATCGGGCCAACTTGGATCTTCGGTGATTGTCCGCGGTATGGAGAATTTAGGAGGGTCGGTGCAGGAGTGGCCTTGTGGATGATGGATGGGCGCGGAGGGATGTGGTCACCGGAAGGTCGAAAGCGGAGAGGGTCGGGCACGTTAGGTGGAGCCGGTGGTGCGCGACAACCGGAGGCGGCCCAATCGTGGGCGGCGAACCGACGATAGCCTCGGCCCATCTGTCGATGCAGCGAAGATAGAAAGGGCGGCACTGCCGGTGCTCGAGGCCGCCGGTCGGCACCATCTACATCGAGGGGAAAGAGAGGCGAGAAAGCGATAGGGTGATGCGGGGCTAGGGATTGCGGAGGAGGGTGGGGGTGTGCGATTTGAATGGATGGTTCTGCCCACCGTTTTCTTATGCGTGGCGGTGGAGACGGCAGCGTCCAGCCAGGCAAAGCGAGGCATGGGTAGAGCCGGGCACACGGCAGGCGCAGATGCGAGGCGGGGCGATTTTTGCTCTTGAGATGCAGGGTGTGGGATTGATCGTTCATGTTCTCTTTTCTTTTAACGGGAGATCGATGCGATTTTTCACGAGGAGAGATGCGACCACGTAAAGATTCCATAATAAATTAATTAGGTCCATAACGGGATTTCTTTACAATGCGTTAAGATTTACGTGTTAGTTTTCTTAATAAAGAAATGCACTGATGTAGGGATCGATTGATTCGGGTAAGGAAAGATAGATTCGTGATCTTTTGTATGTTAGGAAATTAGTGGTTTGCAAGGAAAGAGTGGAGAGAAAAATAACCAATGCGACCACGTATAGATTCCATATAATAAATTAATTAGGTCCATAACGGGATTTGTTTGCAATGCGTTAAGATTTACATGTTAGTTTTATTAATAAATAAATGCACCGATGTAGGGCGCGATTGGTTCGGTAAGGAAAGATAGATTCATGATCTTTTGTATGTTAGGAAATTATTGGTTTTGCAAGGAAAGAGTGGAGAGAAAAAGAACCATCTGAGGGGTGGTGGTAGGTGGGACGAATAAAAACCAGACGAAATTGGGAGGTGGGAGGCGAGTAAAACCGTGAAAAAAACCAAGGAAATTGGGAGGTGGGAGGAGGATGAAAAAACCAGGGGCGGTGGGAGGAGGACAAAAATAAACCGTACGAGGCTACCAACTGCTCCATTAGGAGTAGAGATTGTTTGTGAAAATAACGTATGCATTTCGACTTAGCGAGCGGATCC
Source organism: Aegilops bicornis (assembly GCA_021605145.1). NCBI lineage: Eukaryota > Viridiplantae > Streptophyta > Magnoliopsida > Poales > Poaceae > Aegilops > Aegilops bicornis. The sequence continues at coordinate 770,228,766 of CM038675.1, forward strand.
TTAAAAAAGACATAGCGAGCAGATTCCCTTAAAACTGGTAGAAATGGATACGATTGATGACGTTGATAAATAGTGGTGAATGTTGGCATAATTTACTATCATCATGCATGGAAACGAATCATCAAGAAAAAGAACACTTCCTATTACTACACTCATAGGAAGCTTCCTAATCTCTGCTACCAAACAGTTTCTGCCCAAACAAGGAAAGAAAGTTATGGACGTGATTCGAAAGGAAACAAATGTTATGAAGATTAATTAATTTAGATTTGATCTTTAGAGATTGATTGTGATTGATTCTTTTACATAAAAACATTACTAAATAATTTGCGTCAGTATGGAAAGTTCTGATCCGTTCAGTTTTTTTCGTTGTGTGAGAGGGTGAAGTGAAAATAAACCGATGAAGTGGGGGAGGCGACGAAAAAAATCTTCGACGGTTAACCTACGAAAAAAACCGGACGAAAGTGGTGGGACGAAAATTGACCGGCGGAGACTACCAACTGCTCCATTAGGAGTAGAGATTGGTTGGTTCGATTTTTTTTTGCATGGAGGGAACTACCTGGGAGGTGGGAGGGAGTACGAAAATAAACCGTCTCGGCTGAGCGGGAGGTGGGAGCAAAGTACCAAAAAAGACCGGGTGAGGTGGGACAAAAATAAAACCCGGAACGTGACCTACCAACTAAGACATTAGGAGTAGAGATATTAGTTGGAGGCACATATTAACTAGACGTGTCTCGAGACCTTCCAACTAGACGTGTCTTTCTCTCCAGGTCGCACTTTGTATCGTTCATACCACTAAATACTACTACGTGTGGTCTCCGACCCAGAAGTGGAAGAAGTGGAGACGCTCTACCACGCTGTTTTTTTACGCTGGGCTCTACCACGCTGTTCATCTCCCACTCCTTTCGCTGACGTGTGGGCATCCAGCACGTGCCGTGTTTGGCACCCTTTGTCGTAAGAGTTGAAACGCTAGCATTCATCAGAAATAAAAAATAATTATAAATCGGCAGTGATACTATTTTTTGCGAACCAATCAGCAGTGATACTATACCACGCGGTTTTCTTGCTCCTCGATATCCGAAAGAATACTTCCGTTCGCCAACATGTGGGACGTCAACCATCCTGGTCCACTTGCCATGCACGCAGAAGTCCAAGGGAGAGTCACCCAGGTCGTCGCGCCGCAGTAACAATGACTAATGAGCCGTCAAATCACAGGCCCACTTCCCAGTTTGAAGTTGCTCGGACGAAGGAACCATCATTACTTCATTGAATTCCGCTTCTTGAAGAAAACTACTGTACCAGCAGTACTGCTAGCTACAATATTTACTCCGCATTCACGCCCAATGAACCTACTCCGGCGCCAGTTGTCCATCCGTCTGTCGCGGCTCATTGCCATTCGCCCGCTATATTAACTTGAGCCCCAGCTCCCAGCCATAGCCAAAGACCCAGAGTTATTCTCCCCCGGTCCCTTCCTTCTGTCGGCACCACTTCAACCATGGCCTCCTGGCGCTCCGAAGCTCTCTTGGACGTACTGTTGCAGGAGCAGACGAGGGACATCGGCGGCTCCGCTCCAGGCGCGCTCCAAAGCTCTCTTAGACGTACTGTTACAGGAGCAAACGAAGGAGATTGCTGGCACCCCCCCCGCCCCGGCCGCCCTCCGCCGCCACAACCACGAAGCTGGCAGCGAGGAAGAGTAGTACACGGTAGGTCGCCGCCGCTCTGGTCCCCGGAAGGCCACCGCTACTCCACTCAGTCGACGCCAATCTTGGTGGGGTAAACATTGGCGGCCGATTAGCCGGTTGACGGTGACGTGGAGGCGGAAATCTTCAGAACCTTCTACTCCGGAGGAGGAGGTTATCGAGGCGGATGAGGAGGAGGCAAAGGCAATGGCCGGCTTTCTCGGGTTCATGGCCGGACATGGTGGTCGGGCGCCGTCGATCATTTATATTAGGTTTACAGTAGGTTTTAGTACGGTTTGTGCGAAATATGTAATGAATTTCATCCAGTTTGTAGGAAAAGTTTTTGAAACGTAATGAATTTCATCCGGTTAATTTGAAATTTGCTTTGTTTGCACGAATTTCGTCCGGTTAGTTCATATAGTTGTCGAAAGGTATGCGGGCAACATCGGATGGCATCCATCAGTGTCCTCGGACAGATGCCGGTGGAAATTTGTGGGCGAGCGCTGGAGATGCCCTAACTATCATGCTATAATCGCTAATAATCCTCCATTATTTGGCAGGGAACAGTTATGCCTCGATCAAAATGAGATCCGTGGTGTTTCGTACTCCTCCCGTGTAGCTTACATAAAAATGGAGCAAGTGGACGACACTGTAGCACGTCATATCACTCGAACTAGCCCGCCTAACGAGCGGGGAAGCACCGCCCTCGTCATTTTGTTCAGGATTTCTATCAATCGATCACGCGAAAATGTTACGCTTCGCAAGTTCTAAAGGAAAAGGCGGCACACTTACGACTCGTACGCGTCGCAACCCCGACAGTCCGGCTCGCACGCCGCTCACCAGAGGGGACACGTGTTGTCTTGCAATTTCACTGACATGTGGGACCGTAATTGAATAAACCGTCGATAGCCGAAATCTAATCGCTCGGCGGGCGTCGGCTGAGAAGAGAAAAACGGGGGAGGAAGAAGAGATCGCCGCCCGTCAAGACGGACTCCAAGAAATATATGGTGATAATGTGAGGTGGGCCATGCTGGAGTCCGGACCGCTTCCGGAGCCCGCTCTCACCGCCCTGGCCCCTCAAGACGCCAGCTGCCTGCTGCATGCATAGCAAGTAGTCCCTGCTTATGTGGAGGAGAGAGAGGCATTGACAAAGTCAAGGAGTAACAGTGGAGACAATAGCCTTCATAAAAAATAAACAATGAATACTCGTTGCTCGTCCTCTATATCGGAAAGAATACTTTCATTCGCCGACATGTGGGACGTCGACCATCCTGGTCCACCTGCCATGCACAAAATTATCCTGGTCTACCCCGGTCGTATTGCAGGCCCAACCTTTCCCACTATAACTTGTTCGGACGAAGGAACCATCATGACTTCGTTGAATTCCGCTTCTTCAAGAAAACTTACTGTACCCACAATACTGCTACCACACGCGAAGACTGGACGACACTGTACCACGTCATATCACTGAAACCCACTAGGCCAAACTAGCCCGCCTAGGTCATCTATTTTGGAACGGAGGGAGTACGTCTCTATGATTTTGTGTTGCACGTTCTCTGTACTTTTGCTACGATTTTCCTACCCTATGAACCAAATGAGGCCTGAATGTATGTCGACTATTGTCTGATCAATCGCTAAGCCTACAATTTTAAGAGCTAGGACTATTGGTCGATCAACATGGGATAAGTATAAGCGTACCACGAGCTCATCAGCCCCAACGTTTCTCTTCGGTGAGTGTTTTGCAACTACTATAGCTCGCACAATAGCTAGCCTACTAACACCAAGAATCATCAAACAAGCCCTGCTGATATGATAAACAGTTCAAACTTACATCTAAGCTTGCCATATATTACATCAAAAGCTAGTGAGGATACATCTGTTTCCATAACTCGAAGAGGGTTCGCATGATTCATCGCATGATTCATTGCATGATTCACTATCAAACAGAAGTAGCAAGATATGCCCACACAAGACAGTGCACTAGCCCTAAGATGGTTTGATAACACGCATCGTTCTGGTAATTAAACACAGGGCAATGCAAACTACCCTGAAGGATTAGCGCGACCAACTATTTCTTGTCATCGATCTCTCGGGTAATGACCACAGCACGCACAGCGGCATGGTAATCAATTTCTGGGGCGATGTCCACAGGACTGACCGCGACATCGGAATGGATCTCTGGGGCGATGTCCACAGGATGGACAGCGGCATCGGAATCGATCTCCAGGGCGATGCCAACAGGACGGGCCACGACATCGGAATCATCAAGGACAACCACCGGCACCTGCACAACCCTAACATATTAGCAAGCACATTGCAAATAATCAAAAACCACAACTATGTTAATAAGCCATTATTTTTACCTTGTGCAGCTCACCGGGGATGTCATCCCTCAGGGCCATCTCCTCGTCCTCGATGTGGGCCATCACCTTGCCGGGGAATCTGCTTCTCAACGGCGACTATCTCCTCAAACTCGGTCTTGAGCCTCACATAGGTGGCAATCAGAGTTCACAGGGTCACGGTGGGGCCCTTGCTGTTCTTCCAACTTCCTTTGAGGAGTTCGTCCACCAACGTCCTCAACTCTTTGGCCAGTGCTTGTTTCTTGGAGTTCTTTGTCTCCATGGGTTGGCCCCCTAACATGGTCAACTCGTTGGTCGGTGCTCGCTTCACGGAGATCATTTGTCTCCGGTGGGTTGTCAAGGCAACTCTTTGCCTAGTGCTCCAGGATCCATCAATGAACCGACAAACAAAAAGCAATCGAAAGGAAACCACAATCGCAATGAAAATGGGAAAATAATAGGATGTGAGAATCGGTCGGTGCCCATAAAAAATAAGATTATTGGAATGAAAATATAGCAGCATAATCGATTCGCCCACCTTTCCTTCGTCGTCTGAGAATAAAAATGGCGAAGTGAGTAGCCTAGAGTGAGGTTTTCTTCAAGAAAGGGAAGAAAGGGCTTGAACGAAGCGTTCCAATGAAATGATGGTTGCTTCATCCGGTCCAAGTTGGAGGCCGACTTACCACAATTTGGTAAAGATGTGGGTTTTGTGATATGACGAGTCATGACGGCCACACCGGGGTGACAGGTGAGTCTCGACTGTAGCACCTCGCTGTGATTTGGTGGATGGCACGCGGGCCCGGATGCTTTGAAATGTCCCGCATGTAGATAGAGCGACTAGTCATATAGGAGTCCTCAATATTGTGCACCGCAACCAAGGTGGAGAGGAAAACAAGAGAACTACGTAATTAATGCATGAGTTTAATTAGGGTAGTTTTGTAAAGTACGAGATACATTCCTCCAATCGCAAAATGCCTTGGTTCATGAGATTTGAGATTTGAGCCCTATAAACCGGAAGGGAGGGTCTTGCACACGGTGTAGTCTAGTCACTTGTTGGAATCTCTAGAAAGGCAAATACTCCTTTCTGGTTTACAGGTCTATACTACTCCCTCCGTCTAGGTGTGTAAGTCATCTTATGAAAACCAAATAGTCCCAAAACACTTAGGCGCGGTGCATTAACTTCTACCTTGTTTCTTGTTTCTTGACATATCAACCAATAAGAGATGAGAGGTGTGCATGCTTTTAATGTCTTGCAATGGCTAGTTCATTGCATGCAATGCTATTAATTAGCAAATAAACATTGGTGACCCCAGGAGGAAACGGTGCTAAGCGCGTGGACCTATGTAGAATGAGTATCAACCAATGGATAATAGAGTTTAATTGTTAAACAATACTCCCTCCTTTTCGGTTTATAGGGCTTATCTCAAAATTTTATGTTTTCCATTTTATAAGGCTCAATTTAGTTGTTTTCCATCACATTTCCAGATTCCAAGGTGCATTAAATCATTGCATGCAAGTATTAAGAGAAAATTGACCAATGCATGTACTTTATGCATGCATGCATTGCAATTAATGCATTGATAAACATAATTTTTTGAGTAAAACAAGAGCATTTATTAGGTGCTTTTGCAAAACTACAAACTGTATTCCACCACTCACCATATATATTGATTGGTGAGATTTTTGAATTGATCACTATAAACCGGAAAGGAGGGAGTAGCAATTTTGTCTCATGCAAGAGCCTCGCTAGTATATGTGTGCTCCAAGGAACCACACCACGCGAGCGTTCGCAACTGCCACGTTCGGGTTGCGCTTGGCTCTTCGCCTCTTCGAGAAGACGAACAATGATGCTACTCCTACTTCTCTGATGTCGAACCCACTTGCTGCATGTCTGTCCACCTCGTGCGGGAGGGATAGCGTGTAGCGAAGCTTCTACTGCTCACGCCTTTGCGTCTATGACAGTGGGCCCAACAGGTGGTTGGCCCTCTGTCATGCAGCCAAAGGCAGTGCTTAAGGCACCGAGCTCAGTCCGCGAGGGAGAGTGTGTCGTAGTAATCAAATTTCTCGGTCTTGTACGAGTTGACGCGACACATCAAAGCACTGCACTCTATAAAAGTCTTTTAACACATTTCAAATGGGCTACTTCGTATGTAGGAGTAGACATATTCTGCTTCGTATGTAGTCACTGGTTACAATCTCTAAAAAGACTTATATTTGGAAACAGAGGGAGTACAACACATGCATGCATGCCGTGACTTTCCTTTTGATACTTGCATGTGTTGATTTGATGCACCTTGCCAAATTTTGACTATAAATTTAACTAACCAAATTTTCATGCATGTCACAAAAAATTACGGTGCTGTTTGGATTGTGACTATGTTTTTCTTATGTTGCCACATTATTTTTCCCACACTTGCCACACTTGCCTAACCTGAGTTGCTCAAATTGTTAGACACACTTTGGCTTGCCTAAGGGAATCTTGCCACAATTTTTGTGTCTATGACATGTGGGGTTCACTGCTAATAAAAAAATTGTTGTCTTAGGTGTGGCTAATAAAAAAGACTTATATTTAGGAACAAAGGGAGTAGAAAATATAAATAATAATGCATGTTGGGGCAACCCACGTTTCCACTAATTTTAGCCGTGGGCTTGTTCACAATTTTTACGAGGGGGTGGTTGTTCATTTAATGGAGGGACTTGTAGTACCAGACTTGAACGATAAAAAGTGCGACCTGGCACGCCGTAACACCACTTGGAACAAGCGGGTAGCTATCTCAAAAAACAATCAACAACTAAAAAAACCGCGACCTGGCATGTAGTAGTACACAATTTTAAACGATTGTTTTGATGGAGTGAAAAAGGAAAACTACCCCACTACTTATATATAGGCCGGAGCCTCCGCGCTTGCTTGCTAGGGTTGCTCTATTCACATACTCTCATCCTCTCCAGATCTAAACAAGATATGGGTAGTAACACTGTCTTTCTCCCTTCAAAAAACACCTGCTTTCTATCCTCACCGTTGGTTACAGATCTGGACGTATCCCCCTCCGCCGGTGAAGGGGAGGAGGGGCAGCGTTTGGGCCGTCATCGACAGCAAGGGAGGATACCCACTTCCGGCTGCACCGTTATCTCTGGCCGAGCGCCGGCGCGGGAGGTCCTCCGATCCTTAAATGCGTTGCACGTAGGCGGATCCGCCTCTCGCCGCCCACCTATCCACATCCCGACGACCTTCAGGTATATCTTCGTTCGAAACCGCCTTAGCTCTACTTCCCCAGCTCGCTACGTCACTGCATGTGCATCATTTTCTACCTCTCAGCCCCTCTCGATCAGATGGTCCAACGTCACCTATTTTTTTTTCTTGTATTGTTAGTGGTAAAGCTACTTCATGGAGTCGAATCTTGTACTCCCTCCATCCGAAAATACTTGTCATTGAAATGGGTGTATCTATATGTATTTTAGTTCTAGACACATCCATTTTGATGACAAGTAATTCCGGAGTACTTGCTACTCCATCAGAATTTAGTATGTACATCGGACTTGGTACAAACAGGAAGGGAAGGGGGTGAAAGTAGTACAGACTGGTCATCCAACCGGTCTCTTGGTCGAAAAGGGAAATATAGGGGTAATGCTGTACACAGTGGTATGACCAGGACTAGATTTGCTATCCACACATAGGAGTAGGTGGCTAGAGTGAACAAAAATGGGACCAACCTAGATATGTTTCTTGGATGTTTGTTTCTCGGGGCAACAAACTATGAATCACCACTTTATGCCCCTGTTTACGTACATGGTGCTGTACTGCTGGTGCACCCACTGTCCCATGCCCTTATACCAAATATTTAGGCTCCGGTCGGAATAAAGGGGTAGCAAACATAGATCTTGATGAAAATAGAGGAATAGGAAAGGAATATAGGTATAAAACTATGGAACAGCGAATCGGAGGAAACTCTTAAGAGAATGTGTTCGGATGGACTACGAAATGTACAGATTTGTTTTTTTAGAGTAGCATGCTTGGCAGTATGAGATGCTATTTGTTTATTCAGCTGCACAGTGACTACTCTTGTCCTCACCTCACGTACCACACATAGGTTGATTTTTTATTCCGGCAAACACAAAGACAGAACTTTGTCTAACGCATGGTAGCGGCGCCTACCTCGAGCTTCCGCTCAAAAATGAGCAGCGTGGATGTTTCTAATCCTATGGAATCGGTACTACCGGACCAGCTTTCCTATGAAACACTATTCACCGTTCCGTGTTCGAACGGTTGGAAGGAAAGAATACCGTAGGAATTGTGTTCCTCTGAAAATCCTGCACCAAACACGTGGAACGAACGCAGCCTTAGTTGTTCTTAATATAATGTCATTGGTAAAAATGAAGCCATGCCACTGTTTTTGCTCTGTAATTGTATGAGACTCGACAAGTTTAGCCAAATGTTTTTGCCTGTAATTGTTTGAGACTCGACTGTTTCCTCTGTGCCTTTTTGTGCAAACAGGATATCCAATTCACACAGTTCTTTGTTGTGACCTTTTCGTACCTTTGCACAAAACTCTTCTTAAAAGAAGTGACTTTTGTGCTGTTTAACTGGAATGTTAGAATGGAACATTTGGTTCATTTTGGTGGAACTGCACAAAGGGAGATCTGTGTTCCAATCCTCATCATCCATATTGGCGCCATAACCTTCCTTTGGGTAAGAATGATATTTAATGCATGTGTTCATCTCTATTTTCCATTCGCCATGAGAAAATAATGCTGTTTTTTACTAGTACACTTGTACTCCCTCACTGACAAAACCAATTCTGAATTAGAAGGGCAATCATGTACTTGGTTTCACCAACTGGTGAGGAGAAAGAGAAACAAAGCATGAAGAGGAAGAAGAAGAAGAATAAACAGTGCCAAGGCGATCTTGCTAAAGGCAGAGGCCTTAGTCGAGGCCATTCAAGGGCTCCGGCAGCGACTACCTTACATGTGAGACGATCCTCCAGGGAGCCCTTCCACTTCTGCTGTCTCACTTAATTAATTAGGAGTACTTAAGTACCACTAATTTATTCTTGCCTAATTTTCTGTTGGAGTTAAACAAATCTTTAGTAGGACCCTATGCTGAATCATGTACGTGTGAATGTTTGTCTATGGAGGTGAATCATGTGGTGGAGCAGGGAGGGAATATTATTAGTGTCATGACATAATAGTGCTATTGTCTTGCATGTCAATTTATTGCCATTGGTTCAATGAGTCAATGTTTTGTGTATTGTCCATCATGAATTTGATGCTACTGTTTGAGTAATATGCTAATTTCTTCCTATCCTTTATCACTAAGCTAATGAAGGTTTCACCTTGTTCCTACTTGTGCAAACAGGGATCATGTTGTGCCAATCATACATTTTAGTGGAACTACACAAGACAATACAATGAACTGTATCCCAGCCAGTGCTTTAACTCTGCTGGAAGTTCTTGATAATCTTTCGATATAATCTCAAAGACTTTGGTAAACAAGAGTGATTTCAACCATACATTTGAAGTGCACAAAAATATATACTATTGTGTGATTCCAGTGAGTGCTTTATCATCTCCTATGGGACTACATGAATAAGCTTTTTTTCTCAGGTTGGGACGGGCCTAAGGCCTTCATCCATATTAGTTTGCTGTCATCTCTATTTGTATCGTGATACTGTCATGAGAAACTCCTTTATCTTTGCACTTTTAAGTTTTGCATCCTATGATAAATGGCGATGCTTTGAGTGTTGAGTTGAGCTAATTGGCACTGATTAAATAAACTAATACCTCTCTTTAAGCAAGACTACTATGTTGCTAACTTTACCCATTAAGATAATGAGGGTGCTTCTATTTGTTAGTGTATGTTTCATCAACTAATCCCACTATTACAGTAATCTCACTCTCTCAATATATGTGCCAACAGGGATGCTCGATTTTGGTGGAACTGCACAAAAACTTTGGGTGCTTCATTGCCTCGATAGCTTCCGTCCTTTCCTGTCAGTCGCTAATATCCGCTTGCTTTCTTCCTTTGCTGTCAGTCGCTTGGCTTATCTCGGCTTCCAGTCAAAGGAAATAGTAATTGATATGCTACCTCACACATGTTGGTACTGGTCTATATCCTAATTATTGTGCCTGTCATATGTATTGGTAATTTGGTATTGTGCTACTGTTTGCCGATTTCATAAAGGAGTAATTTGGAGCCTGAACTTCATGAGCAAATCATTACATCGGGTGATTTAAAGGTAGAACTTCACAAATTGATCAGATGGACAGGTACTTATGCTGCTGCTATGTACTCCAAAGTTCACTCAGACAAGCATCGATGTTGACAAGAAGTGCCTATATTCATTCGAGTATCAACCAGCGTCAACCAATTGTCAAACTCCAAGTATTAGGAGAGTGAATGCCAAAAATATTGCTTGGTGCATAGCCCAGAAAAACGCAGTCCAGTCTTTGGTCCCAACTTGTGCCTTTTGGTTATTGGTACATATGGTAGCGAACTATATGGCATGGAGTCTAAAGGTTCCAGACAAGTTGGTTGACGCGTATATTCATCTGGCACTTAATCAGTCTGCACGCCAAGGATGCTCCATTTAAGTTGAACTGCACAAAAATTTGGGTGGTTCATTTTCTCAACCGCCTCCTTTTCGTCTACATTGTAGAATTTTGGCGAGATACAGGACCAAGATGAGCCAGTAAACTAGTTGGATGAAAGTAGTGGCCAAGTTGCTCAAACCTCCCTCGGCACGAGGCCACTATTTGAGGATAAATCTACAAGCAAAGTTCAGATTGTCTCTTTGCCTCTTATGTACTCGAAAGTTTACTCGTACAAGAACTAATTTTAGCAAGAAGTACCTCCGATTGAACACCATTTACCAGTCGGTACCCTAGGTAATTAAAGTTCATCCATGGATCATATTGGCTGTGATCTCAATCATTTGGATGCATAAACATACTGAACATGTGTATATCTGAATCTTTTTGTGAATTATGTATGAATATTTTTGTGTGATCTATCAATCATTTGGATGCATAGATATGCTGAGCTTGTGTATATATGAATCTTTTGAGTTGTTAATAGTGAATGTTGGCTATGAATATGAACGTGTCCTGTGACCCTGAGTTTGATATGAATGTTTACCTTTGTGTGTGAACTTGTTAGTATGCCTACTGTGGGGTATAAAACACAGGTCTCTTATAAAAGTAATGCTGTGTCCAAATTATGTTTTCCCTTCTAACCACATATATATTTATATTATTACTATTATCGTATATTTTATAGAGACTTATATATACATTATAAAAACATCCCACGTGTTATTAACTTATAAAAGTAAATGTTTAACGGAAAATCCTGGTTGTTTTTGACTCACAGGCAAGGAAAATCCTAGTGATTGCGTACAAAAGCTTGCGAAGATTTTGAAGGACCAATTTAATAATAACGCGCTCATTTTTATTTTGAGCAATAACTCGCTAATTTCTTAATTATATATATAAAAAATGTGCCCTCCGGTTTATTCTTTGATATTAATTGCTCCTTCTAACATAAAATTATATATATATAACGAGCCCACCTAATACGTGTATTTCAAGGAAGTGCAAATGGGCTGGGATTTCTTAGAAAATATAAATGGGCCTGATTGATGCGAAATTATTTGTTCACCCAACCCAAAGAAATGGACTGTACATTCTAGAAAAATGGGTTAAATATATGCCACATTTTTGCGGTGACATGTGGGCCATTAGGTGAAACCTCACGAGGCGTTGTCAACTTGGTCAACAAATGATTGTACCATCCACGGCCATTGGATTTATATCCAACGGCCGGCATGCACCTTCAATCTCTCGTCTTCTTCCTCCAGAGTCGCCGGGACCGCCTGGTCCGGCCTCCGGCGGCTAGCGGCTCTGCTTAGCACGCATCGCTGCGAAGCGCTACCCCACCGCCAGCCAAAGCTATCCCTCCACCCCGGCACCTCCTGTTATTCTCCACAGACTACAGCCCCACGCCGCAACAGAACCAGTTATAACCCTTCTCCTCCTCTCAATCTGCGACTCCACTGCCGCGTTTTCCCATCTCCGAGTCGTTCCCGTCCGGGGCCTCGCCGTCGTCCACCGCCTCGTTGTGTTCAGTGCGGCGTGGTCAACAAACGAGAGTCATCGGAATTGGACTGTATGTGGAGAGCCTGACGGCTGGGACCCACGAGGTCCATGGTCGCACGCAAGGAAAGTTCCTCCTTATTAAGATGAAAAAAATGTTTCCTCCACCTAACAGCTGGGACCCGCCGGCTGTATCTTCGCACGGAAGGAAGTGCCTCCTTGTTTTGTGAAAAAAATTATTCATCCCGTTGACAGCTCGGACCCGTCAGATTTCATGACTGACTTGTGGGCCTACTAAGCGGACATGTACGCACGGCTTTGTCAACTTAATCAACAAATGATTCTAGCAGCTGGACCGTTGGATGTTAATCCAACAGCCGTGCTCCTTCTTCAACCTCTGTTCTTGCTCCTGTCTCCCGTGGGCGGCACTTGGCTGTGGTGCCGCGAGACCAACCAAGATAAAGTTTCCCACCCTCTCCATCCGCGACTCCACCGCCCGTCTTCCCCATCTCCGGTCGTTCCGGTGCAAAGTGCGCTCGGCACGGTGTGGTCAACGTGGTCAACAACCGAGAGTCATCGGAAGATGACCGTACATGAGAGGCCGACAGTGGGGACGCACCACGCCTATGGACGCATGCATGCAACGGAACGCGGCGAGAGCAACATGGTCAAGGAACGACTTCCATCAGAAGTATACTATACGTGGAGATCTCAGCTGGGTCCACGGCCGCAGAAAGTAAGTGCCTCCTTATTAGGCGGAAAATAATGGTTCCTCCAACTGACAGCAGGGACCCACTGGACGGGCTACCGTATTTTGCGAAAAAAATGTTTGCCCCCTGACTGCTGGGACCCACCTGACGGGCCACTGTATTTTGCGAAAAAACATTCTCCCCGCTGTCAGCTCGGACCCACCGGAAGTGCCTCCCTATTACGCACAAAAAAATGAATACTTCCCCTTCTAGCTGGGACCCACCTTGGTGGGAGGCTGACTTGTGGGCCTACTAAGTTGACGGGGACGAAGGGCTTTGTCAACTTAGTCAATATGAACGATTCTAGATCCAGTGACCGTACGATGTCCATCCAACGGCCTTAGTGCTTCTTCAATCTCTGGTCTTCTTGCTCCAGCCGCCCAAACCAGCGCCGGCCGTGCCTCATGCTCCTGCCTCCCGTGGCCGGCTGTGTTGCCGTGGAGGCCTCACCACCCCCTACTATTCCCACCGCTGGCCAGGCCCTGCGGCGACGACAGCCTCACACCGCAGCCGAACCAGTGAACCCTCGTACTCCTCTCTGCACGGGCTTCCACTGCCGCTTCTTCCCCGGCTCCGCGTCGTCCCCTTCCTAGGCCTCACCGTCGTCCACCGCCGTGGTGCACTCCGCGCGGCGTGGTCAACATGGTCAAGGAACGAATTCCATCGGAGGAGTACTGTATGTGGAGAGTCTGACAACTCGGTCCACGGCCACAACCCAGTTTTTTTGTGATTTGCCAAGTAAGTCGCTTTGTCAGGCCTGTTGGGCTGCAAATCTTTCAAGATGAGGAGAGCTTTCATCCGGCTGGCCGAGAAAATGGCCCATCAGTAATGAGAAATGGGATGTACATTTTTAAAACACATCAAACCGACAATTAGTTTCAAATATCTTTTTTTTCATTTTGAGATTTTAAATTACATTAATTTTTATGCGTGGAGAATTTGTTGGATTTTATATTGATATACATTTATTTTTAAAATCAGTTTGAATGTGAGTCGAAATTTCGGGATTAAAAACATTTTTGACCGCACTTGAAATATGCAAAATTTCGTATAATTTTTAACCATGCCACAATATGGGTTGTAATGCTAACAAAAGAATATGGGCTCCAAAAAACCTTAAGAATTAGCCAATGGGCTGTAAATTATTAGAAATAATGGCAGATGGGCTGTATGCTGTTTTCCACATTTGAGGCTTTCCTAAAAAGGTTGACGACAAGCAAAGGATTGTTGGATGTCCATCCAACGGCCGTCGTGCTTCTTCAATCTCTGCTCTTCCTGCTCCAGCCGCTCAAACAAGCGCCGGCGGGACTGCCTGCTCCCTCCTCCCCGCGGCCGGCTGTGCTGCCGCGCAGGCCTCACCACCCCACCGTACTCCCATCGCTGGCCTAGCCATCCCTCTACTCACCCACACCTGTTGTTATTCTCCGGCGACATGAACCAGTAAACCCTCGTACAGTTGTACTCCCCTCCGCATGGGAAACAACTGCCGAGTCTTCCCTGCCTCCGTGTCGTTCCCTTCCTAGGCCTCGTCGTCGTCCACCGCCCTGGTGCTCTCGGCGCGGCCTGGTCAACGTGGTCAACGACCGACATGCATCTGAAGTTCCACGGCCGCACGCAAGGAAATGCCTCCTTATTACGCGCGAAATAATGATTCCTCCACCTGACATCAGGGACCCACCGAAAGGGCCTCTGTATTTCGTGAAAAAAACGTTACCGCCGCAGGCAGCTCAGACCCACCAGCTATATCTTCGCACGCAAGGAAGTGCCTCCTAATTACGCACAAAAAAATGAATACTCCGCCTGTTAGCTGGGACCCAGTATAGTGGCAGGCTGACTTGTGGTCCTACTAAGTTGACGGGGACGGAGGGCTTTGTCAACTTAGTCAATATGCATGATTCTAGCTCCAGTGACCGTACCATGTCCATCCAACGGCCGTAGTGCTTCTTCAACCTCTGGTCTTCTTGCTCCAGCCGCTCAAACCAGCATCGGTCGTGCCTCGTGCTCCTGCCTCCCGTGGCCGGCTGCGATGCGGCGGAGGCCTCACCACCCCCTACTACTCCCACCGCTGGCCAGGCCATCCCTCTACTCACCCACGCCCCCTGTTATTCTGCGACAACGGAAGCCTCACCCTCGTACTCCTCTTCGCGTGGGCATCCATTGATGCGTCTTCCCCGGCTCCGCGTCGTCCCCTTCCTAGGCCTCGCCGTCGTCCACCACCGTGGTGCTCTCGGCACGACATGGTCAATGTGGTCAATGACCGACTTCCATCGGAAGAGTACTGTGCGTGGAGAGGCTGACAGCTGTGTCCATGGCGGCCGCAAGGAAGTGCCTCCTTATTACGCGCAAAATAATTATTCCTCCACCGACAAATAGGGACCCACCGGACGGGCCACCGTATTTCACAAAAAAACGTTTCCCCCTGACTGCTGGGACCCACCAGCTACATCTTCGCACACAAGGAAGTGCATCCGGGCAAAAAAACAAACAAACGATTCGCCCCCCTGACTGCTGGGACTCACCAGCTACATCTTTCTGCAAGGAAGTGCTCGATCGGGACCCACCTGGTCGAAGCGTACGTAGCGTTGTCATTCTGGTCGAGAACGTGTACGCACATATATACTGGTCGATGTAGAGGCGCGCACGTGTCGTAGTAGAGGCGCACACGTAGCATGTAGACGTACGTACAACGGCCAGGGTGCAAGAAAGAAAATATGGCCACGTATGTGTACATACGGGCGGGGTCTCAAACGCCTACTCGCGCATACGTACGTGGCTCGGTCGGAACGGAGAAACAGCGTCATCGTCGTGTTCATGGGGAGCCAACCGGCTGGGTCGGAACGGAATGCGTGGTCGTGTTCATCGGGAGGGCTTGGACGGAACAGGCGATGGAAACGAGGCTTGGGTGTACCGCACAACGGAGGAAAGGGACCTCCTACGTTGGAACGGGTCCTGTTGATCGGGAGGGTGTGTCGTGCGCAAAGCGGAGGAAAGCAGACCTCCTACGGTCGAAACGGGGTCCTGTTGATCGGGAGGGTGTGGCGTGCCAAAGCGGTAACGGACCTCCTACGGTCAAACGGGGTCTGTTGATCGGGAGGGTGTGGCGTGCCAAAAGCGGACGAAACGGACCTCCTACGGTCGAACGGGGTCTGTTCATCACGGAGGGTGTGGCGTGCATGGCACAGGACTCCACGGGATACTGTTCATCTCCATTGTCGACCTCCTCCAGCCTCCACGGGCTCCTGTTCATCCAGCCTCCACCACGCGCTACTCAACCAGCTACTTTCCAACCACCCCTCCACCGTCTACTATTCATCCAGCCCTCCACACCACGGGGTCCTGTTCAACCACCCCTCCACGGGCACCCCTCCACCGTCTACTATTCATCCAGCCCTCCACACCCCGGGGTGCTGTTCAACCACCCCTCCACGGGCACCCCTCCACCGCTTCATCGTTCATCCAGCCCTCCACCACACCACGGGTCCTGTTCATCCAGGCAACGCCACCGCTCCTCATTCATCCAAACCCCCGCAACGCCACTCGCTCATCCAGGCAGCATCGATCGTCTTGATTAGCGGTAGCAAAGGAATCGCCGATCGGGCTTATGACCATCGATCGATCGCCGGGTTCGATGTCGTAGCCTTTGCAATGCAATCGCCGGGTTGATTAGAGCCCAACGCCTCGCTTCGGGTTTAGTTAGAGCCAATGCCTCGCTTTGCTCTGGCAGCGTCGTGTACGAGAAAGCAGCATCGCTCGGCCCCCGACCTCCCACCGTAACCAGGAACTCCCCAAAATTTTCCTCCCCCTCGCTTCTACCACGATTTTTTCCGTCATGGACGGCCCAAAGAATGTCATGCAACTGCGTCTCCGGCCCGCCCAGGACGAAAAGCCCATTTTCTGTCATGATTTTTTGTCACAGAAGTAGGAGCCCACCACATCTATGATGATACCGGGTTTTGTCACAATTATCGTCATAGAAGTGTCATATGTGTGACAGATTTTTTTTTCGTTTGGCCCAAAATCTCACGGATGTGTCTTTTGTTTGTAGTGACAGTAGAAGGATTCAGATTCTCTACTTTATTGTCTAAAACCAAGAAGGAATAAAAAAAAATATTTGATCAAAGCTGTTGCAACTCTCTAGCAAAAACCTTGGATAAATCAGTATTCATGCACCTTGCCAATGAGCACAAATAGAGATGCAAATTATCCCAGAGAGTTAGAAGACCCAAAAAAGTTAACCCACACATGGTGCACTCATACATAAGAGAAGACCCAAGAAGAGCGAACAAGCCATGCAATTCAAGTTATTAAAATACTATTTAGTTATTGTATCTAGACACTCGGTCTTACGTAAAAACGTTTAAATGATATACAATATTTGCAAGGAGTATATACATACTATTTTTTCAAATGGGATATATACAACTATTCTCAGAGTATATACCTATGACACTGGAAATAATGATCAGTGTGTACTCATTATTAGAAATGAGTATATGGTGTGTTTTCTTTTGAAATGATAGTATGCTACTTTTCACAAGGGGTATAGAAGAGAGGGCTATCTTCCATATGATATTTCAGTAACGATCAACAATATATATTTCTTTCTGTCTTGTCGTACGTATACTTAACTGATGAGGAGAAAGTAAACACCAAAAAACTGAATTTAGGGAAACCTGTGCGGAGAAGCATGCATGCATCCAGTGAGAAGAAGTAAAAGTGATAAAAAGTAGTATATACCTGAACAAAAGTAGTATATACGTATTATGAAGAAGTAAGATGAATGAATTAGAAATACTCGTGACAATTAAATTGATAGATGTGAACAAGTATTTAGTGGTATATTTAGCTTTCGTTTCTCTGTCACAACAACTGTTCTTTCTAGATACAAAATTAGCTACCTTTATCACCTTCGATTGGACCTTCCAAAATAGTCAATTAATGCCATCACCATGATATTAGTTTATCTTTTCTCATATTTTTCTGTCAGACAGCAGCTGTTCTTCCTAGAAAAAAATGAGCTAGCTTTATCTCCTTTGATCGCTACTTGCCATTATTGTCTTTCCTGAAGATCATCTTGTAATGAGTACATGTGGTATTTCAGGCACTGACTTGTTCAGAGCTTAAAGAGCATATACTAAAGAACATATGAAATTAATTAGTCTTTGATGTCAGATGCAAAATGATGACACTGTAGTAGGCCAGACAAAGTTCGGCGAGTATGAGTAGACGGATTATTGGCGAAAGTCGGCTGTCGGACACTTAAGGCACAATGATAAGCCAAAAAACTTCATATTATCCCAGACAGTAAGAACACACAAAATTATTCAACCTTGCATTAGAATCCAAAGGGTTCAGTGATGTGTAGCTCTCTCTATCTCTCTATCTCTCTGTTCCTCTTCTACTTCTCTTTTTTTTCTCACCAAAACTAGACCAGTAAGCATTGGAACCCTATCTCTCCCTCCCTCTCACTCTCACTCTCTCTCTCTCTCTCTCTCTCTCTCTCTCTCTCTCTCTCTCTTTCTAGTAGCAGCGGCCAGCAACAGCTCAATCAAGCCCTGTATCTAAATTGCAGCAATCAACGCCTCTCTCTGCTCAGCTGATTTTAGTAAACTCAATGACTAAACCATGCTTTTATCCACTACCCTCAATCAGATGAAATATCAGGTAATGCAGAGCACAAGATCTCTAAGCTTTGGGCTATAGATCGACTCAATAACATGGGGAATGAGTGATTTCTGCACCTGAAGAACATGGCAAATGAGGACCAGATCCAGGGGAAGTAGGAAAAGAGGGGAGATGAATGGATTACCTGGTGGTCAATTCCTCATTCAGTACTTTCATGGGAGTGGTGCACCACCGTGGCTTGGCTGTTGTCACCCAGCCAGCCGGCAGCATTGCCGCCTTTCTCTTCTCCTTCATCTAGACGAACAACACCAGCAAGATGAAGAAGGAAATACGACGAGTCTGAATATTTAAGGACTCCGCGCCGTCGCGCCAGATCCGCGCCCGTCCGCCGTCGTCACGCTCCGGCGAGCTCCCGCCTAGGTCGCCGCACCACGCCTCCTTTCTCCCTCCCTCACCTCCCTGTTTCCTTTCTTCCCAGAGTCACGGATGCCATGGATCCGCTTGGAAGCCGTGCTCCGGCCTTGTCTTCACCAGCGACCCACGCCTCGCCGCCCGCCTCCGGATCCGCCTCCCCAGCCCCTGCCGCGCACGGATTCGGCCACCGTCGCCGTTTTGCATCGAGCAGGCGCGCCGCCCCCGGCCGCGCGAGCCATCGCGTTGACCCGATTAGTAAACCAAGCGTATGGACCACGAGTTGAATAGACAAAACTACAGGGTCGTTTGTGAAACAATGAACCGTTTTCCCAGACCACTTAAATAGAGACTGCGGGTTGAATACTAAGAAAAGGAGGGGCTTCTTTGCAAAACAACCATGATGGACGACCAGAAGCAATAGCTGGTTTATTAGTAGGTAAAGATTTTGTTGAGTTTGCTCCCATTACTATTCATGAGAAGAAATTTGCTTATGTGGAGAGTAATAAAATTTCTATTCTTGTAGATCATGAAAAGAATGCTTTATGTGATAGTTATATTGTTAAATTCATTCATTATGCTACTGAAATTTATTATGAGGGAGGAATATATGCTTGTAGGAATTGCAATAATATCAAGTTTCCCCTCTATGTGTTGAAAATCTTGAAGATTTGCTTGTTTTACCTCCCTATGCTAGTTGTTTCTTGTTCCCATAAGTTGTTGGCTCACAAAATCCCTATGCATAGTAAGTGAGTTAGACTTAAATGTGCTAGTCATATTCTTCATGATGCTCTCTTTATGTTTCAATTCTTATCTTTTATGTGAGCATCATTGAAATCATCATGCCTAGCTAAAATGGCATTAAAGAAAAGCGCTTGTTGGGAGACAACCCAATATTTACCCTTACTGTTTTTATGTGTTCACATGATTAAGCTACTGTAGTAATCATGTTTTATAGATTTTGTTTCAATAAAGTGCCAAGTAAGACCTTTAGGATAGCTTACGGTGATAGTTGTGCTGATCCTGCTGAAAATCAGAAACTTTTGCGCCCAGTAAATTAGTTTTGATAATTCACAAAAACGTGCTTTTGATCTGATTCTTTTTTCTCTGAATTGGTACACAAATTCCTCAGGTTTTCCTAATTTGGTAGGATTGTTTGAGTTACAAAAGTATTCGATAGTTACAAATTACTACAGACTATTCTGTTTTTGACAGATTCTGTTTTCTATGCGTTGTTTGCTTATTTTGGTGAATCTATGAGTAGTATTGGAGGGTATGAACCATAGAGAAGTTGGAATACAGTAGATATTACACCAATACAAATAAAGAATGAGTTCACAACAATACCTAAGTGGTGATTTATTTTCTTATACTAACGGAGCTTACAAGTTTTCTGTTAAGTTTTGTGTTGGGAAGTTTTCAAGTTTTGGGTAGAGATTCGATGGACTATGGAATTAGGAGTGGCAAGAGCCTAAGCTTGGGGATTCCCAAGGCACCCCAAAGTAATATTCAAGGACAACCAAGAGCCTAAGCTTGGGGATGCCCCGGATGGCATCCCCTCTTTCGTCTTCGTTCATCGGTAAATTTAGTTGGAGCTATATTTTTATTCACCACATGATATATGTTTTGCTTGGAGCGTCATTTTGTTTTATTTTTTTGCTTGCTGTTTGAATAATATCCCAAGATATAAAATTCTTAAATGTTAGAGAGTCTTCACATAGTTGCATAATTATTGAACTACTCATTGATCTTCACATATCTTTCGGAGTAGTTTGTCATTTGCTCTAGTGCTTCACTTATATCCTTTTAGAGCACGATAGTGGTTTTATTTTGAAGAAATAGATGAACTCTCATGCTTCACTTATATTATTTTGAAATTCTTAAACAGCATGGTAATTTGTTTTGGTTATGAATTTAGTCCTAATATGATGGGCATCCAAGATGGGTATAACAAAAACATTCATATAAAGTGCATTGAATACTATGAAACATTTGATTCCTTATGATTGTTTTGAGATATGAAGATGATGATATTAGAGTCATGCTAGTGGAGTGATTGTGAATTTGAGAAATACTTGTGTTGAGGTTTGTGACTCTCGTAGCATGCACGTATGGTGAATCGTTATGTAACGAAGTTGGAGCATGAGATATTTCTTGATTGTCTTCCTTATGAGTGGCGGTCGGGGACGAGCGATGGCCTTTTCCTACCAATCTATCCCCCTAGGAGCATGCTCGTAGTACTTTGTTTCGATGACTAATAGATTTTTGCAATAAGTATGTGAGTTCTTTATGACTAACGTTGAGTCCATGGATTATACGCACTCTCACCCTTCCACCATTGCTAGCCTCTCTTGTACCACGCAACTTTCGCCGGTACCATACACCCACCATAAACCTTCCTCAAAACAACCATCATACCTACCTATTATGGCATTTCCATAGCCATTCCGAGATATATTGCCATGCAACTTTCCACCATTCCGTTTATTATGACACGCTTCATCATTGTCATATTGCCTTGCATGATCATGTAGTTGACATCGTATTTGTGGCAAAGCCACCGTTCATAATTCTTTCATACATGTCACTCTTGATTCATGGCACATCCTGGTACACCGCCGGAGGCACTCATATAGAGTCATATTTTGTTCTAGTATCGAATTGTAATCCTTGAGTTGTAAATAAATAGAAGTGTGATGATTATCATTATTAGAGCATTGTCCCGTGTGAGGAAAAAAAGAAAGAGAAAAGGCCAAACAAAAAGAGAAGGCCCAAAAAAGAGAGAGAAAAGGCCAAACAAAAAAAGAAGGCCCAAAAAATGAGAGAAAAAGAGAGAAGGCAAATTGTTACTATCCTTTTTTCCACACTTGTGCTTCAAAGTAGCACCATAATCTTCATGATAAAGAGTCTCTTATTTTGTCACTTTCATATACTCGTGGGAATTTTCATCATATAACTTGGCTTGTATATTCCAACAATGGGCTTACTCAAAATGCCCTTGGACTTCGTGAGCAAGCAAGTTGGATGCACACCCACTTAGTTTCTTTTGTTGAGCTTTCATACATTTATAGCTCTAGTGCATCCGGTGCATGGCAATCCTTACTCACTCACATTGATACCTATTGATGGGCATCTCCATAGCCCATTAATATGCCTAGTTGATGTGAGACCATCTTCCTCTTTTTTGTCTTCTCCACAACCACCATTCTATTCCACCTATAGTGCTATGTCCATGGCTCACGCTCATGTATTGCGTGAAAGTTGAAAAAGTTTGAGAATACTAAAGTATGAAACAATTGCTTAGCTTGTCATCAGGGTTGTGCATGATTTGAACAACTCCAAACAAGCTGAAACTTTACGGAGATTTTTTATGGAATACATAAGAAATATTGGAGCCAATAACTACCAGATTAGGGCCACCAGGTGCGCACAACCCACCTGGGCGCACCAGGCAGCCCAGGCGCGCCCTGGTGGGTTGTAGCCCCCTCGGCCCACCTCTGGTGCCGATATTCTGTTATATAAGTCATTTTTACCTAGAAAAAATAGGGAGAAGACTTTCGGGGTGGAGCGCCGCCGTCTCGAGGCGGTACTTGGGCAGGAGCACTTTTGCCCTCCGTCGGAGCGATTCTGCCAGGGGAACTTCCCTCCCGAAGGGGGAAATCATCATCCTCATCATCACCATCAACTCTCCCATCTTGGGGAGGGTAATCTCCATCAACATCTTCACCAACACCATCTCATCTCAAACCCTAGTTCATCTCTTGTATTCAATCTTGTTACCGGAACTATAGATTGGTGCTAGGGGGTGACTAGTAGTGTTGATTACATCTTGTAGTTGATTACTATATGGTTTATTTGGTGGAAGATTATATGTTCAGATCCATGATGCTATTTAATCACTACTAGGAAAAACCTTATACACAAAACTATAGTTGTAGCGCTTGTTAAAAAGGTGCGCTACTGCTACATAGCAGTAGCGCGTGCAAAATAATGGCGCTGCAGATACATATATAGCAGTAGCGCGTCTCATGGTAAAAGCGCTACTACTAAAATTCCCACCACTAAGCCGATAGGCTACACATAGTAGTAGCGGTCTTATAAAAACCGCGCTACCGCTAATATTGTTGTAGCAGAGCGTTTAGGTGTAAGGCGCTACTGCTAACGAAAAGAAAATAAAATGAAAAATAAATAGAAAAGTAAATGAAAATGAAAGAAATAGAAAAAGGAGAAAGGAAAAAAAATAAAATGTAAAGAAAAATAAATGAAAAAGGAAAAAAGGAGAAAGGCATAGCAGTAGCACTTTTACTAACTTAGCTATAGCGAGTTTTTAGTAACACGCTACCGTTATGTTTCACTTAACTAGCGGTTTTCCTCCCCCCGGCCACCACTTCTTCCCCAAATCTCTCGCCCCACTTCGCCACCGTCTCCCCAATTCGTTGTCGTGCCACTTCACTGCCATCTCCTGCCGACGTCGACGCCCGCAACCTCACTGTCTCCCCCGAGGCCGCCCTCATCCTCAGCGCCGCCGCCCGAGGCCGCCCTCAGCCTCACCGCCGCCGCCCGAGGCCACCCTCGACCTCACCGTCGTTACCCTCGACCTCACCACCGCCGCCCTCGACCTCACCGTCGTTACCCTCGACCTCACCACCGCCGCCCTCGACCTCACCGTCGTTACCCTCGACCTCACCACCGCCGCCCTCGACCTCACCGCCGCACGAGCCCGCCCAGGACCGCCGCTCCCCGAGACCGCCCTCCCCGCCCCTGCCTGCATCGCCGAGCACCTCCCCGCCATCGTCTCTCCCCTCTCTGTAAGCCCCCACCCCTCCCCCACTGATACGTCTCCAACGTATCTATAATTTTTGATTGTTCCATGCTATTATATTATCCATCTTGGATGTTTTATATGCATTTATATGCTATTTTATATGATTTTTGGGACTAACCTATTAACCTAGAGCCCAAAGTGTCGGTTTACTGTTTTTTCCTTGTTTTGAGTTTCTGAGAAAAGGAATACCAAACGGAGTCCAATTGACCTGCCAATTTTTGTGGATTTTTTATGGACCAAAAGAAGCCCCCGAAGTAAAAGAGTTGGACTAGAAGAGTCTCGAGCCATCCATGAGGGTGGATGATACGTCTCCAACGTATCTATAATTTTTGATTGTTCCATGCTATTATATTATCTTTTTTGGATGTTTAATGGGCTTTATTATACACTTTTATATTATTTTTGGGACTAACCTACTAACCAAAGGCCTAGTGCAAATTGCTGTATTTTTGCCTATTTAGGTTGTTTCACAGAAAAGGAATATCAAACGGAATGAAACCTTCGGGAGAGTTATTTTTGGAACAAACGTGATCCAGGAGACTTGGAGTGGACGTCAAGGAAGCAACAAGGTGGCCACGAGGCAGGGAGGCGCGCCCCCACCCTCGTGGGCCCCTCGTGGCTCCACCTACCTACTTCTTTCGCCTATATATACTCATATACCCTGAAAACATCTGAGAGCACCTTGAAACCCTATTTCCATCACCGCAACCTTCTGCACCCGTGAGATCCCATCTTCGGGCCTTTTCCGGCGCTCCGCCGGAGGGGGAATCGATCACGGAGGGCTTCTACACCAACACCATAGCCTCTCCAATGATGTGTGAGTAGTTTACCACAGACCTTCGGGACCATAGTTATTAGCTAGATGGCTTCTTTTCTCTCTTTGGATCTCAATACAAAGTTATCCTCGATTCTCTTGGAGATCTATTCGATGTAATTCTTTTTGCGGTGTGTTTGTTGATACGTCTCCAACGTATCTATAATTTTTGATTGCTCCATGCTATATTATCTATTGTTTTGGACATTATTGGGCTTTCTTATTCACTTTTATATTACTTTTGGGACTAACCTATTAACCGGAGGCCCAACCCAGAATTGCTGTTTTTTTGCCTATTTCAGAGTTTCGCAGAAAAGGAATATCAAGCGGAGTCCAAACGGAATGAAACCTTCGGGAACGTGATTTTTAGAACGAATATGATCCAGGAGACTTAGACCCTACGTTAAGAAACAAAAGAGGAGGCCACGAGGTAGGGGGGCGTGCCTACCCCCCAAGGGCGCGCCCTCCACCCTCGTGGGCCCCCTGTTGCTCCACCGGCGTACTCCTTCCTCCTATATATACCTACGTACCCCCAAACGATCAGATACAGAGACAAAAACCTAATTCCACCGCCGCAACCTTCTGTACCCATGAGATCCCATCTTGGGGCCTTTTCCGGAGCTCCGCCGAAAGGGGAATCGATCATGGAGGGCTTCTACATCAACACCATAGCCTCTCCGATGAAGTGTGAGTAGTTTACTTCAGACCTTCGGGTCCATAGTTATTAGCTAGATGGCTTCTACTCTCTTTTTGGATCTCAATACAATGTTCTCCCCCTCTCTCGTGGAGATCTATTCCATGTAATCTTGTTTTGCGGTGTGTTTGTTGAGAACGATGAATTGTGGGTTTATGATCAAGATTATCTATGAACAATATTTGAATCTTCTCTGAATTCTTTTATGTATGATTGGTTATCATTGTAACTCTCTTTGAATTATCAGTTTGGTTTGGCCTACTAGATTGATCTTTCTTGCAGTGGGAGAAGTGCTTAGCTTTGGGTTCAATCTTGTAGTGTCCTTTCCCAGTGACAGTAGGGGCAGCAAGGCACGTGTGGTGTCAAAACCGGCGGATCTCGGGAAGGGGGTCCCGAACTGTGCGTCTAAGGCGGATGGTAACAGGAGGCAAGGGGCACGATGTTTACCCAGGTTCGGGCCCTCTCTATGGAGGTAATACCCTACTTCCTGCTTGATTGATCTTGATGAATATGAGTATTACAAGAGTTGATCTACCACGAGATCGTAGAGGGTAAACCCTAGAAGCTAGCCTATTGTATGATTGTCCTTGTCCTACGGACAAAACCCTCCGGTTTATATAGATACCGGAAGGGGCTAGGGTTACACAGAGTCGGTTACAACGGAAGGAGATCTACATATCCGTATCGCCAAGCTTGCCTTCCACGCCAAGAGAGTCCCATCCGGACACGAGACGAAGTCTTCAATCTTGTATCTTCATAGTCCAACAGTCCGGCCAAAGGATATAGTCCGGCTGTCCGGATAACCCCTAATCCAGGACTCCCTCAGTAGCCCCCGAACCAGGCTTCAACGACGATGAGTCCGGCGCGCAGATTGTCTTCGGCATTGCAAGGCGGGTTCTTCTCCAAATTCTGAATACTTGTTTGAATAGTGTCCGGCTTCCCATAAATGTTGCACTCCTTGGCTTCTGCGCCTAATAATGGAGATCCTCCACGCGTCGAGCGAATGCGAGAAGCTAAGGCATTTTTACAATTGCCCCCCAGCCATGGAGGCAAATCGCCTATTAAAGAGACGGGGTTTCACAGATCCATATCATACCATCCTCCCACAGCGAGTATCCATCGGAGCACGCTTGGAAAAAATCCATTCCAACATGGCCAGTCGCCGTAGCTCCTCCTCTCGCCCCCGTAGCCCTAAGCCCGGTGACTGGAAGAAGTGTTCCGTCCCGCATAGCCAACTAGTGAGGCTACAGACCCAGGGATTTCTCCCCCCAGCGTATATGGTCCCCTTTCGAGCCGGGCTCGCCACCTATAATGGCGGAGAACAAGCAGAGAGCTTCCCCAATCCCTCCAAAGGGGAACGAGTATGCCTTGTCCCTTATTTATTAAGGGGACTAGGATTTCCAATTCACCCGTTCCTCCACGGGCTCCTGGAGTTCTACGGCCTCCAGCTGCATAATTTCACTCCTGCCTCCATATTGCACATTGCTGGCTATGTTGCTATTTGCGAACTGTTTCTGGGCTTAGAAGCTCACTTCGAGCTATGGAAGAGGCTATTCGCCTGCACTCTGCATACAGGAGGGGTCACTGTTTCAAGTGGGCGGAGCCGAAATATGGCGCATCGTCTGGACCGGATACCTGTCCGGCACCCCGAAGAAGGCATCCGAAGACTGGCCTTCAGAGTGGTTCTATATAGAGGACGTCCCTCTTTCGGATCCTATTCAGATCGGCCTTCCTGAGTTTAATAATGTTCCTCTGAAGAAACGCCTAAGTTGGCGACCAAGGAGCCCTCAGGAGGAAGATGATAGGGATGTTTCTTACCTGATGAGCCGGATAAAGGTCCAGGCTCTATCAGGACTGACTACAACCAAAGTTATGTCAATATGCATTATGCGAGGGGTGCAGACGCTTCAATACCGAGGCCACCCAATGTGGGACTTTAACGGGGAATACGATGCCACCCGCTGCGGCCGTAAGTGGCCGGACTCCGTTTCCGCTCTGGCAAAAATTCTGTATGGTCTGTACAAGGGAGAGGAAGAGGAGTTCCTCCGCATCAAACCACGGGACGGATTCTCCATGTACAATCCTCCGAGCTGGGTAAGCTGCCACTTTTCATGCCCTTCCCTTCCGCATTTCCACAATAAATGTCTTATTTTGCCCGTTCACCGCAGGAGCTGCGTAAGGCAGCAAGGGAGATAAATTGCCCACCTCCACAACCAGAGGAACCTGAATGGCCCCTCGACCCCGGCCTTCAAGAGGATCCGGACTTATTCGTGGAGCTAATCGATAGGATATTTTATCAATTAAGCCATGATGAGGCCATGGAGGCTATTACAGCCGACTATCCGGGGCTACTCCCTGCCTCGCAGGTAAGTGAGACCAGGGGACCAACCTTTGAGAAGTATCCCTTTCCATGCACCTTACCTTCCGTATCTGCACGGTGTCTTACAGGGAAGGTCCTCCGGACGCCATGCCGAGCCCGTGGCGAGTTGCCAGCAAGGGGTACCGAGGCCAGGCAGGCTAAAAAGAAAAGCGGTTCAGACTGAGACGCCGACGTAGAGGTATGATATAAAACCTCGCTCCGTGGGCTTGTCTTTGAAAACATAATAACACCCATGTTTCCCAGAAGGAAAAATACTCACCGGACTATATCAGGAGAAGCTGCTGATCACGCCTCCACTAGTCGGGCTCCAGGGCCGGACACGGAGGCGGGGCACGCGTCGGACGTTCCTCCTACAGATGATGCGGATAAAATCTCCGCTACAAATTCCGATGTGGAGAGCGCCATGCACTACAAAAAAAAACACACATCCGTGACATTTTGGGCCGAACGAATTTTTTCCCTGTCATATATGACACTTCTATGACGATAATTGTGACAAAACCCGAGATCAGCATAGATGTGGTGGGCTCCTACTTCTATGACAAAAAATCATGACAGAAAATGGGCTTTTCGTCCTGGGCGGGCCGGAGACGCAGGAGCATGACATTCTTTGGGCCGTCCATGACGGAAAAACCGTGGTAGAAGCGAGGGGGAGGAAAATTTCGGGGAGTTGCAGGTTATAGTGGGAGGTCGGGGGCCGAGCGATGCGCTGCTTTCTCGTGACACGACGCTGGCGTGTGTGTGCGGCGTTGGTTCTAATCGAACCCGATCGAGGCGTTGGGCTCTAATCGAACCCGGCGACAGACCGCAGGCTACGCGTTCATCGAACCCAAGCGATCGATCGATGGTCGTGAATCGAACCCGATCGGCGATTCCTTTGCTATCGCTGCTAATCAAGCCGATCGATTGGATGAACAAAGTGAGCGCTATGGGGGTTTGGATGAGCAAAGGAGCGGTGGCGTTGCCTCTGGATGAACAGGAACCCGTGGTGTAGATGGATGGATGAGCGATGAGCGGTGGAGGGGTGGCCGTGGAGGGGTGGTTGAATAGGACCTCGTGGTGTGGAGGGCTGGATGAGCGATGAAGCGGTGGAGGGTGCCCGTGGAGGGGTGGTTGTATAGGTGCGGGTGGAGTAGCACGCGGTGGAGGCTGGATGAACAGGAGCCCGTGGAGGCTGGAGGAGGTCGACGGTAGCCCGTGGAGGCTAGAGGAGGTCGACGGTGGAGATGAACAGTATCCCGTGGAGTCCCATTTTGCGGTATGCCACTCCCCTCCCGATGAATAGGACCCCCGTTTCGACCGTAGAGCTCCAACACAAGTCCATTTCGTCCGTTTAGCGGTACGCCACACCCCTCCCGATCAACAGGACCCCCGTTTCGACCGTAGGAGGTTCATTTCCTCCGTTTTGCGGTACGCCACACCCCTCCCAATCAACAGGACCCCCGTTTCGACCGTAGGAGCTCTGTTTCCTCTGTTTTGCGGTACGCCACACCCCTCCCGATCAACAGGACCCGTGCTCGAACGTAGGAGGTCCGTTTCCTCCACAGCTTGATACGCCAGGCCTCGTTTCCATCGCCTGTTCCGTCCAAGCCCTCCCGATGAACACGACCACGCATTTCGTTCCGACCCAGGCGGTTGGCTCCCCATGAACACGACGACGATGATGTTTTCTCCGTTCCGACCCAGCCATGTACGTATGCGCGAGTCGGCGTTCGAGACCATGCCCGTATGTACGTACGTGGCCATATTTTCTTTCTTGCACCCTCGTCGCTGTACGTACATGTGCATGCTACGTGCACGCCTCTACTACGACACGTGCACACCTCTACAACGACTAGTATATACGTACACGTTCGTGACCAGAATGACAACGCTTACGCACGCTCGACCGGTGTGGTCGCGATCGAGCACTTCCTTGCTCATAAGATGTAGCTGGTGGGTCCCAGCAATGTGGGGCGAATCGTTTTTTTTTGCCCGGACGCACTTCCTTGCGTGCAAAGATGTAGCTGGTGGGTCCCATCAGTCAGGGGGAAACGTTTTTTTTGCGAAATACTGTGGGCCGTCCGGTGGGTCCCCGCTGTCAGGTGGAGGAATAATTATTTAGCGCGTAATAAGGAGGCACTTCCATGCTGCGGCCGTGTACCCAGCTGTTAGCCTCTCCACATACAGTCCACGTTCGATGGAAGCCATTCCTTGACCACGTTGACCACGCCGCGGTGAGAGCACCAGGGCGGTGGACGACGGCGAGGCCTAGGAAGGGTGTCAGTGTCAAAACCGGCGGATCTCGGGTAGGGGGTCCCGAACTGTGCGTCTAGGCGGATGGTAACAGGAGACAAGGGACACAATGTTTTTACCCAGGTTCGGGCCCTCTCGATGGAGGTAAAACCCTACTCCTGCTTGATTTATATTGATGACATGGGTAGTACAAGAGTAGATCTACCACGAGATCAGAGAGGCTATGGTATGATTGTTGTTCGTCCTACTGACTAAAACCCTTTGGTTTATATAGACACCGGAGAGGGCTAGGGTTAGACAGAGTCGGTTACAATGGAAGGAGATGTACATATCCGTATCGCAAGCTTGCCTTCCACGCCAAGGAAAGTCCCATCCGGACACGGGACG
This sequence comes from Aegilops bicornis, assembly GCA_021605145.1. Lineage (NCBI taxonomy): Eukaryota > Viridiplantae > Streptophyta > Magnoliopsida > Poales > Poaceae > Aegilops > Aegilops bicornis. The sequence goes on from CM038675.1 coordinate 770,258,989, forward strand.
AAGTCTTCAATCTTGTATCTTCATAGTCTAGGAGTCCGGCCGAAGGTTATAGTCCGGCTATACGGACACCCCCTAATCCAGGACTCCCTCAGTAGCCCCCTAACTAGGCTTCAATGACGATGAGTTCGGCGTGCAGATTGTCTTCGGCATTGCAAGGCGAGTTCTTCTCCAAATTCCGTGTACCTGTTGAATAGTGTCCGACTTCTCATGAATATTGCGCTCCTTGGCTTCCACGCCCAATAATGGCCATCTTCCACGTGTTAGACGAATACGAAAAGCCAGGGTGTTTTTACATTTACCCCCTAGCTGTGTAAATGAGCTTCCTTTTAAAGAGACGAGGATCTAGATCCAAATCACACCATCCTCCCTTCGCGAGCATTCATCGGAGCGCATCCGACAAAGATCCATTCCATCATGGCCAGTCGACGCAACTCCTCCTCTCGCCCTCCCAGCCCTCAGCCTGGAGATTGGGAGAGATGCTCCGTTCTGCACATGGAGCTAGTGACGCTCCAAGCCAAGGGGTTTCTCCCCCCAGCCTACATGGTCCCGGTTCGAGCCAGGCTTGCCACCTATAATGGTGGAGAGCAAGCGGAGAGCGTCCCCAATCCCTCCAAGGGAGAGCGGGTCTGCCTTGTCCCTTATTTGATAAGAGGGCTCGGATTTCCAATTCATCTGTTTCTCCGGGGGCTCCTGGAGTTCTACGACCTCCAGTTGCACAACCTTACGCTTGCCTCCATATTGCATATTGCGGGATTCGTAGCCCTTTGCAAGCTGTTTTTGGGCATCGAGGCTCATTTCACGTCATGGAAGAAGTTGTTCTGCCTTGTGCCCTGTTCTCAGAAGGGTTCAATATATCAAGTGGGCGGAGCCGAAGTATGGCGCATCGCCGGGACCGGATATCTATCCGAAACCCCAAAGAAGGCGTCCAAAGACTGGCCTTCAGAATGGTTTTACATAGAAGATATACCCCTGCCGGATCCTGTTCGGATCGGCCTCCCCGAGTTTGATAATGCTCCCTTGAAGAAGCGCCTGAGCTGGCGTCCACGGAGCCCTCAGAAGGAAAATGACAAGGATGTTCTTTATCTGACGAGCCGGATAAGGGTGTTAGCTCATTCCGGACTGACCATGATCGAGGTCATGGCCACAGGCATTATGCCAGGGGTGCAGCCGCTTCAGTATAGAGGCCACCCCATGTGGGATTTCAACGGGGAGGATGATGCCACCCGCTGCAGCCGTAAGGGGCCGGAATCGGTTGCCGCTTTGACGAAGATCTTGTCTGCATTGTACAAGGGAGAAGAGGAGGAATTCCTCCGCGTCAATTCTCAGGGCGGATTTTCTATGTACAATCCTCCAAGCTGGGTAAGCGGACACTTCTTTTTGCCCATCCGTTCCATATTCCCATAGTCAAGTACCTTATCTTGTGATTTCGACGCAGGAATTGCGCCGGGCCATAAAGGATATAAACAACCCTCCTCCACAACCCGAGGATCCAGAACGGTCCCTCGATCCGGCCACCCAAGAGGACTCGGACATATCTGTGGAGCTGATCGATGGGGTATTTTACCAACTAAGCATCGACAATGCCTTGGTGGCTATTATATCCGATTATCCTGGACTGCTCCCCGCCTCACAAGTAATCGAGACCGAAGTCCTAATACTTTGAAGATGATCCATCCGTGCTTATTTTTGATCACCGTATACCAATGGTGTTTCGCAGGGGAGGATCTCGAGGCGGAATGCCGAGCCTGCGGCGACTAGCCAACAAGGGACCGCGAGGGCGGGTATGCTAAAGAGACACGCAGTCCGGGTCAAGGCACCGGCGCAGTAGTAAGGCGCGCTGCCTTATTCCAAGGTATTATTCTTACGATGCATACTAACGCCCGTGCTCTCCCCTTTTTTTAGGAAAAAGAGGGCTCGCCGGACTACATCCGGAGAGATTGCCAATCGCGCCTCCACCAGCCAGGCTCCAAAGCCCGGTCCAGAAGCAGAGGCGAACACGAGGCATGCGTCGGACGCTCCTACGACAGAGGATGCGGACAGACTGTCCTCCACCAATTCCGAGGTGGAGAGTGCCATGAATCACAGGCGCCTGGCCGACAGTTCTTACAACGCTTGTTTCTCCCAAGAGGCATTGGGCGCCTTTAATTGGGAGGCAGCGTGCCTCCGTGCCACTCAAAATGGTCTAGCCAGAGCCACGGAGCAGTATGTGAAAGACATACGGGTAAGAAAATTTGATGGTTATATATGTCAGTAGCCCCCGAGACTTGAAACAGTTAGAATAAATGATTTAAGGATCGTTTGTTATCTGAGATCTTACGTAAAAGAATACCCAACTGTCCGGGGAGTTAGAAGAGTGCAAAGCCCAACTTGAGGCCAAGCACTAGCCATGACAGGGAGGCCAAGGAGACCCCCTCTGGTAATATATGCTTCACAAGATAAGTATGTGGTGAAGTGCGGCGTGTGTGCAAATCTGACAATAACATTGCAGATGGCGCCGGAGTAGATCCGGACAAGCAACAGCTCTTGCGCCGGTTAAAGGCTGGCGAAAGCGTGCTTATGAAGGTGAGGCAGGAGAAGAATAATCTCCAAGATGCCAACACCCAGCTGGGCGAGGAACTGAAGGATGTTCGTGCCCAGCTGTCGGACTCCGTGAAGGAGAATCGGCGGCTTCGGCGCGGCATGTTTAGTAAGTGCTTGAACAAACTTTGAAAAAGAGTTCGGCGAGGAAGTCGACTAACAGAGTTATGTCTGTAGGTATGCTCACAGGTCGTCCTGCAGAGGAAATGCCCGGTTCTACGGGTGACCTTCTTCCCGAGCTCTTACAACCGCATTTAACGAAGTTCGACAGTGATGAAAGGCGTCGCCAGTGCCTTGCGGCCAGCTGTCTCCATGCACGAAGGCCTTGGAGAGCTTGCGAGAGAGAGGCTTAAGGGAGCGTGGCGCTTCGATTATGGAAGATATTGGCCTGCCGTCAAGGCGCCAGGAGGCACAGGCCATGGTGAAGACGCGGTACACGAAGGCTGACCCAAACCACATGGCCGAGGTCGGACCTGTGGGGGCCGATGGGAAGGAGATCCTGTGAGCTTAATTTACGGCCAAGTAAAGTTGGTCATTAATATTCCCAACAGGACTGTAAACTAGACAGCTGTTGGATGGTATTGAAGAGGAATATGCCCGATCAAATTGACTATGTAATTTAAGATGACATGTAAAATGCCTTCTAGCCGGATTGTAGATCATTTGTCATGGCGGACCTTTTTCGTCGACCTCGGAACCGATAGTCCTGAGTGTGTCCGAATACCCTCTCGGTTATGTAAGAACCGGGCATGCATGGAGACCAAAGCGTAGGGGTCATTAGTGCTTGAATGCATAAGTGCCCAACTAGTTATGTTATATTACATGGTTAGTAAGAAACATCTTCCGGGAGAATAGTTCCGTTAGGGGTTCCTTTCCACAGGAGGCATGACCTAAAGTGCATGTCCTGCGAAAAAAAAGCAGAAAAAGCATCTAGGGGCAGATAAATAAACAAGTGAGAAATCATCTTTAGTTCACCGACCGAATATTCCCTTAAGAACGCTTAGCTTCCGGCTTCACCCCTCTGAGATACACATCCGGCTGACCAGCGGTAAGAATAATCGCAGAGGTGCTCCTTTACCGCCCAAAATTAACAATCGGGAATGTAGGGGTAAGCACAGGAGCCAGGCAACCCAGCTTGGCCAAAACTTAAGTAATATAGATGCATATAATGGTGAACAAAGGTACATGCGGAAGTGAGACACATGTGTTGGGCATGAAGCCCGTATAAATAAGCTTCTGTTAAAGAAGCCCCCAGGTATAATGAGCGCGGATAGCGCGTCAGTTGTGTGCGAACGAGTCGCGGACGAGCCCTTAAAGGCTGTAAGAGAAAAAGGAGGGGGAGAAGGAGAGAAATATAAGACAGCTAATGTATAAAAAATAGACAGAGGAAGGAGACGAACACAGAGTCCGGCGCTAGGTGTAGAATCTTCGGAGACGGGCTGCGTTCCATGGGTTCGGCTTGAGTCGGTTGTCCGATGCATCTCGCAGACGGTAGGCTCCACCAGTCAGGACTTGGTCAATAATAAAGGGACCTTCCCATTTGGGCTTGAGTTTGTCCTTTTTCTTGTCCGGCAGGCATAGAACTAACTCGCCAACATTGTAAGTTTTGGCCTGTACTTCTCTGCTTTGGTATCTTCGAGCCTGTAGTTGATAGAATGCGGAACGGGCTTTTGCCATGTCACGCTCCTCCTCCAAGGCGTCCAAACTGTCCTTCCGATCGAGTTCGGCTTCTCTTTCTTCATACATGCGCACGCGAGGTGAGTCATGAATTATGTCGCAGGGCAGAACCGCCTCTGCACCGTATACCATAAAGAATGGTGTTTATCCGGTGGTGCGATTCGGCGTGGTCCACAACCCCCAGAGCACGGAGTCGAGCTCCTCTACCCAGTGTGTGTTAGATTCCTTGAGGGACCGCACTAATCTGGTTTTGATGCCGCTCATGATTAGACCATTGCTCGCTCGACCTGACCGTTAGTTTGTGGGTGATAGACTGAAGCATAGTCGAGCTTGATGCCCATGTTTTTGCACCAGAGTTTGACCTCGTCGACCGTAAAGTTCGTGTCGTTATCAGTGATGATGCTTCGGGGGACGCCGTAACGGTGTACGACCCCGGATATGAAGTCTATCACCGGTCCGGATTCGGCCGTCTTAACAGGCTTGGCCTCTATCCATTTGGTGAATTTATCCACCATGACCAGTAGGTATTTTTGCTTGTGGGTTCCTCCTTTAAGGGGTCCAACCATGTCAAGCCCCAGATCGCATGAGGGCGGTGATGGGTATAGTTTGGAGGGCGGTGGGTGGCATATGGCTTTGGTTAGCAAAGAGCTGGCAACCGGCGCATCGTTGGACTAAGTCCTGAGCATCTGCCCGGGCCGTCGGCCAATAAAATCCTTGACGGAAGGCCTTGCTTACAAGGGCCCGGGCTGCGGCGTGGTGCCCGCCGAGTCCGGCATGAATTTCAGCCAGAAGATTCCGCCCTTCCTCCTCGGAGATACACCTTTGAAGGACTCCGGTGGTGCTTTTCTTATAAAGCTCTCCCTCATGGACTTTATAGGCTTTAGATCGCCGCACTATGTAGCGTGCCTCATTTTGGTCCTCGGGGAGTTCCTGCCTGGTTGGGTAGGCTAGGAATGGTTCTGTCCACGGGGCAATGACTGCCTTTATTACGTGGGCTGAAGATGTTACTTCGTTGGCAGAGCATCCCGTTGTGTCAGAATGTTCGGTGTCGGGCAGGCGGTTGGGTCCGGGCTGTTATTTCCGGACTCCTTCCCATAATCTGGATGGTTTGAACAGCCTCTCCAAGAAGATATTGGGGGGGCGGCATCGCGCTTATGCGCCAATGTGTGCCAAGACGTCTGCTGCTGATTGTTTTCCCGAGCTATATTGTGAAATTCGAGCCCTTGAACCGGTGACATTTTAGGACGGCGTATGCGATAAGCTGCCATTTTGGGATCCTTGGCATCAAAGTCTCCATTTATTTGGGATATCGCAAGGTTCGAATCCCCGCGCACCTCTAGGCGTTGAATGCCCATGGAGACTGCCATCCGGAGACCATGTAGAAGGGCCTCGTATTGGGCTGCGTTGTTGGAGTCCCTATACATTATCTGGAGTACGTATTGAATCAGATTCTCTGTTGGGGACGTCAGAACGATGCCAGCCCCCAGACCAACCAACATTTTGGAACCGTCGAAGTGCATGATCTAGTTGGAATATGTGCCGTACTCTTTAGGGAGTTCGGCTTCAGTCCATTCAGCGACGAAGTCGGCCAAAACTTCCGACTTAATAGCTCGCCGTGGCTTATAGGTTATGTCGAACGGGAGGAGCTCAATTGCCCATTTGGCAATCCGGCCCGTCGCGCCGTGGTTGTTTATAATATCGTTAAGAGGTACTTCAGAGGCTACTGTTATCGAACACTCTTGAAAGTAGTGTCGCAGCTTCCGAGATGCCATAAATACTGCATACGCTATCTTTTGATAATGCGGGTACGGCGACTTGCATGGAGTGAGGACAGTGGACACGTAGTAAACTGGCTTTTGAAGGGGGAATTTGTGTCCGTCCGTTTCTCGTTCGACGACGAGCACTGCGCTTACAACTTGATGAGTTGCCGTGATGTATAATAGCATTGGTTCGCCCATGTTTGGCGCGGCCAAGACCGGGTTTTTTTTGCCAATATGGCTTTTATTTCTCCGAGTCCGGCCGTGGCGGCATCCGTCCACTCGAAGTGTTCGATGCGCCGGAGGAGGCGATAAAGAGGTAATGCCTTTTCTCCCAAGCGAGAGATAAAGCGGCTTAGAGCCGCCACGCATCCGGTCAATTTTTGTATTTGCTTGAGGTCCTTTGGGATATCCAATTGTGACAGAGCTCGGATCTTGGCTGGGTTTGCTTCTATTCCTCTATCGGATACTATGAAGCCCAAGAGCTTTCCGGCTGGTACGCCGAAAACGCATTTTTCCGGGTTAAGCTTGATTTCATATGTTCGGAGGTTGTCGAATGTGAGCCTCAAGTCGTCTACTAGGGTTTCGACATGCTTGGTTTTGACGACCACGCCATCTATGTATGCCTCCACTGTTTTGCCGATCTGGATTGCCAGACATGTCTGAATCATGCGCTGATATGTTGCGCTGGCGTTTTTGAGCCCAAAGGGCATTATGTTGAAGCAGAATGGGCCGTATGGGGTGATGAATGCCGTTGCGGCTTGGTCTGGCTCTGCCATCTTAATTTGATGGTAGCCGGAGTATGTGTTGAGGAAACACAATGAATTGTGTCCTGCGGTAGCGTCGATAATTTGATCGATGCGGGGGAGGGGGAAGGGATCCTTTGGGCAAGCCTTGTTGAGGTCCTTGAAATTGATGCATAGGCACCAGGATTTGTCCTTCTTTGGTACCATCACCAGGTTTGCTAGCCAGGCCGGATCTTTTATATCTCTGATGAATCCGGCCTCCAGTAGTTTGGCTAACTCCTCTCCCATGGCTTGTCTCTTAGGTTCGGAGAAACGCCGAAGGGCGTGCTTGACTGGCTTGAATCCTTTTAGGATGTTTAGGCTGTGCTCGGCCAGCCGGCGAGGGATTCCTGGCATGTCTGAAGGGTGCCAGGCAAAGATGTCCCAATTTTCGCGTAGGAATTCTCGTAGTACGGTGTCTACATCAGGGTTTAATTGCGCCCCGATAGAGGCCGTTTTGTAGGGTCCGTTGGATGGACTTGGAGTTTGACTATTTCGTCCGCTGGTTTAAAGGAGGTGGACTTGGATCTTTTATCGAGTATCACGTCGTCCCTATTCACCGTGGAGCGCAGCGCAGTCAGTTCCTCGGCCGCTCGGGCTTCGGATAGTGCCTCAAGGGCGGTCGGGTTGTCTTATTTTCAGCTGGAGTGCTATGTCCGGGTCACTAGCAAGAGTGATGATACCGCTGGGCGGGCATTTTGAGCTTCATGTACCCGTAATGGGGTATAGCTTGAAAATTGTGAATGCCTCTCGCCCTAATAGAGCGTGATATCCGCTGCTGAACGGGCCCACTTGGAACGTGACCTCCTCGGACTGTAATTATCCGGCGTGTCAACACCATATCGATGTGATTTTTCCTCAGACAAAGACGCTTCCCGACTAGGGATTATTCCTCTAAAGGTTGTCTTGCTTCACTCAATGCGGCTCCAGTCTATTTCCATTTTTGAAGGGTTTCCTCGTAAATGAGGTTCAATCCGCTGCCACCGTCCATGAGTACCTTGGTAGGCGAAGCCGTCCACTATTGGACTGAGGACCAATGCGGCTAGTGCTCGGGCTGTTCGAATTTAGGTTAAATCACTTTGTCATTAAAGGTAATAGCCGTGTCACTCCATGGGTTTATTGTTGCTACTTGGTAGACTTCGGTAAGGCTGCAGAGTGTTTGTTTCCGCATATTATTTGCTGTGAAAGTCTCGAACACTGTTAATACCGTACTGGTATCCCTGGGCTGGTGCTCTATGGATTCTTGAGTTAGAAGCTCTTCACCACTTCTGGCCACCTGCCGGAGTATCCAACATGCTCTAAGGCTATGAGTTGGTATGGCGCCCTCCATACTATGAATTTTGCAGGGTCCATTGAGCCATCCCTCCAGTACGGTTCCATGCCCTATAGAGGGTTTTTGCTTTTTGGTGTTTAACCCAGGTGCCTGGCGATAATGCACCCTTTTATTTCGGACTGGGGTTGTATTCAGGGCCGGATTGTCCCAAAATTTTATTTCGGTTTTCCAGGCGCTTTCCATCGCACAGTACTTTCGTACTATGGACGCCAAGTCAGCGAAGCGTGTAATTTCACGGCGACTTATGGCGTTGAGGATTCCGTTGTCCGTGCAATTATTGTAGAAGAATGAAATCGCATCCTCCTCGCGACAGTCCTTTATCCTGTTCATGACCAGGAGGAATCTGGCCCAGTAATGGTGTCTTGCTTCTGCGAGTGCTCTTGCGAATTAGGGATAGATCGCTTATGTTTGGGTGGGCGGGTGGAATTAAATTGAACCTCGCCCAATCTGAGACTTCGAGGGCAAGGGGTTCCGAACAAAGCTTGGGTTCTTGGATGTTGTCCAATGAATCTAGCCTGCCTCGACTTTAGGTTCAGGGCTTGAGGACGCCCTCCTCCATGGGTATCCGGCTTGGAGGGATCGGGAATCCGGACATAACTAGTCCTTAAGATAGATGAAGGCTTGCCGCATTGTTCCTCCACCACTGCAACATGATGGGTGACCTGGGGAGAGTTAATCTCTCTCGGATCGGGTTTAGGCCCAATCTGATCATAGTCTGTAGCAACTCCCAGGGCGGCGATGCGATCCAAGAGCTCGCTTAAGGAAGAGAGCTCCATCGGATCCAACTGCTCGGCGGCCGAACAGGCGGTCATAAGAAAACCGCCTAACCGGAGAGTTTGGTCGATAGCCAAAGTTCCCTTAGCAACAGTGCCTCCTTTAAAGACGGGATGAGGCATCCTTCCTAATGGCGACGACACAGAGGAGCTCTCAATGAAAGCAACAATGTCGGTGTCAAAACCGGCGGATCTCGGGTAGGGGGTCCCGAACTGTGCGTCTAGGCGGATGGTAACAGGAGACAAGGGACACGATGTTTTTACCCAGGCTCGGGCCCTCTTGATCGAGGTAAAACCCTACTCCTGCTTGATTAATATTGATGATATGGGTAGTACAAGAGTAGATCTACCACGAGATCAGAGAGGCTAAACCCTAGAAGCTAGCCTATGGTATGATTGTTGTTCGTCCTACAGACTAAAACCCTCCGGTTTATATAGACACCGGAGAGGGCTAGGGTTACACAGAGTCGGTTACAATGGAAGGAGATCTACATATCCGTATCGCCAAGCTTGCCTTCCACGCCAAGGAAAGTATCCCATCTGGACACGGGACGAAGTCTTCAATCTTGTATCTTCATAGTCCAGGAGTCCGACCGAAGGTTATAGTCTGGCTATCCGGACACCCCCTAATCCAGGACTCCCTCAAAGGGGATGACGCGGAGCCGGGGAAGACGCGGCAGTGGATGCCCACGCGCAGAGGAGTACGAGGGTTCACTGGTTCGCTGCGGTGTGAGGCTGCCGTCGCCGCAGAATAACAAGGGGTGCGGGTGAGTAGAGGGATGGCCTGGCCAGTGGTGGGAGTAGTAGGGGGCGGTGAGGCCTCCTCCGCATCGCAGCCGGCCACGGGAGGCAGGGGCACGAGGCACGATCGGCGCTGGTTTGGGCGGCTCGAGCAAGAAGACCAGAGGTTGAAGAAGCACTACAGCCGTTGGATGGACATCGTACAGTCACTGGAGCTAGGATCGTGCATATTGACTAAGTTGACAAAGCCCTCCGTCCCTGTCATCTTAGTAGGCCCACAAGTCAGCCTGCCACTATACTGGGTCCCAGCTAACAGGGGGAGTATTCATTTTTTATGTGTAATAAGGAGGCACTTCCTTGCGTGTGAAGATATAACTGGTGGGTCCGAGCTGTCAGCGGCGGTAATGTTATTTTCGTGAAATACAGAGGCCCTTTCAGTGGGTCCCTGATATCAGGTGGATGAATCATTATTTTGCGCGTAATAAGGAGGCATTTCCTTGCGTGCGGCCGTGGACCCAGCTGTCAGTGTCTCCACGCACAGTCCACTTCAGATGCACGTCGGTCGTTGACCATGTTGACCACGCCGTGCCGAGAGCACCACGACGGTGGAAGACGGCGAGGCCTAGGAAGGGGATGACACGGAGGCAGGGAAGACTCGGCAGTTGTTTCCCACACGGAGGGGAGTACGACTGTACGAGGGTTTACTGGTTCGTCTGCCATCACCGGAGAATAACAGCGGGTGTGGGTGAGTAGAGGGATGGCTAGGCCAGCAATGGGAGTACGGTGGGGTGGTGAGGCCTGCGTGGCAGCACAACCGGCCATGGGGAGGAGGGAGCAGGCAGTCCCGTCGGCGCTTGTTTGAGCGGCTGGAGCAGGAAGAGCAGAGATTAAAGAAGCACGACGGCCGTTGGATGGACATCCAACGATCCTTTGCTGTCGTCAACCTTTTTTTAGGAAAGCCTCAAATTTGTGAAAAACAACATACAACCCATCTGCCATTATTTCTAATAATTTACAGCCCATTTTCTAATTCTTAAGGGTTTTTTTGGAGCCCATATTCTTTTTGTTAGCATTACAGCCCATATTGTGGCCACGGTTAAACAATTATACGAAATTTTGCATATTTCGGTGCGGTCCGAACTGCTTTTAATCCCGAAATTTCGACTCACATTCAAACTGATTTTAAAAAGAAATATATATCAATATAAAATCCAATAAATTCTCCATGCATAAAAATTAATGTAATTTAAAATCTCGAAATGGAAAAAAGATATTTGAAACTAATTGCATGTTTGATGTGTTTGAAAAATGTACAACCCATTTCTCATTAATGATGGGCCATTTTCTCGGCCAGCCGAATGAAAGCTCTCCTTGTCTTGAAAGATTTGCAGCCCAACAGGCCTGACAAAGCGACTTACTTGGCAAATCACAAAAAAACTGGGCTGTGGCCGTGGACCCAAATTGTCACCTCTCCATCGCACAAGACTTCTTCCGATGGAAGTCGGTCGTTGACCACATTGACCATGCCGCGCCGAGAGCACCAAGGCGGTGGACGATGGCGAGGCCTAGGAAGGGGACGAAGCGGAGCCGGGGAAGACGCGGCAGTGGATGCCCACGCAGAGAGGAGTACAAGGGTTCACTGGTTTGGCTGCGGTGTGAGGCTGCCGTCGCTGCAGGGCCTGGCTAGCGGTGGGAGTAGTAGGGGGCGATGAGGCCTCAACGGCAGCACAGCCGGCCACTGGAGGCAGGAGTAGGCGGTCTCCCCGGCGGTGGTTTGGGCGGCTGGTGCAAGAAGAGCAGCGACTGAATGTATCATCCCAAATTTTCAATTTGGAATGTTATACATTAGATCATCAATGCATATCATATTTTTTGCCTTGGGTTTTGATCCTAGAAACTATACGCAACTCAAGGACCCACGAAGAGAGTTGGGAATTTTGTTATTTTCATATTTGAGTTTTCTCAAATTTTGAGAATAGGATCATTTGATTTTAATTATTTTATCATCAATTATTTCTATTACAAAAATATGAGAGAGGGAATAAAATGACTTTCCCAAAATAAAGAAATATTGATGATTTAATAATAAAATCAAATAATATTTTATTTTTGGAGTTTTTCGCCGTTTTATTTGAAATTAGGAAAAACATGCGTTTTTAAAAATTTGCATTTAGGCACAAATAAATGTCCATCTAGTCCGGCTTGAATTTAGAAGCCGAGAAAATTTATTTCGGGATTTTTGGAGTCCGTTTAGTATTTCTTTCGATTTTTTTTCTGCGCAGAATTATTTAAAAAAAACGCGAACCGACTCTGGGCCGTATTCGGCCGGGACTCCGCCCGGTCGGGCCTTTATAAGGCGCCGCCCCGGCGCCCGATCAGCCACCGGGCCTCAAAACCCTAACCCTAGCCCGCCGCCGCCCGCCACGCCACTTGCCAAGACCCGCCGTCGCCCGCCGCCGCCATCGCCGGACCCCGCCGCCTCGCCGGACCCTGCCGCCGAGGTAGCCACCGTCACCGGCGGTTTTCTTTAGAAAACCGCCCGGTTTTTTTTAGCCACGGTTTATTTTTTTTAGTTTCCGTTTTTTTAGATCGGTTTATTTATTTTCGGTTCGGTTAAATAGCGAGTGTTCGCTCGTTCATTCGTTTTAACGAACGTGATCGTCGTATAGTTCTAGTTAACGAACGTTCGTTCGTTAACCTGTTCGTCGTTTTTCTTTTTCTCGGATTTTCCGTGATTATTTTCTGATCGTGATTTTTGATCTGATTTTCGTTTTAGTATAACTTTTCGCTCCTTTATCGGAATCAGGCGATTCAAGCGCCTGGATTTTCGTATCGAAACCCTATTTCTGAATAACCAACTTAAACAAGTTTTTGTTTCTGTAAAATTTGACTTAGATCTAGATTAGTAAAACGAAGCTGTTTTGTTTCGCCGTTTGACTTTCGTTGTTTCGTTTGATTTGATTCTTTTTGCAAACCGGAGTTCTTAAGTTGAACTTTCTGGTTAGATCTTTTATTTGAGATTTACCTGTGCATTAGATGAGTACTTATTGTATGCTTGTTTGTTTGTCTGCGATAGAATACCCGTAGTGCGCCGCCTGTTACTTCGAGTCTCTAGGTTTCGCGGATCATCAGCAAGGCAAGTAACACTTTGATCATACCTTTTCCAATACCCAGTTTTTATTGCATTAGATCAATCCCCAAACATTGCATGATTAGGATCAAATTAAATTGTGGGTTTTGGGAAGTAGATTGAGGTAGTACCTATTACCTGTTTCATTATAAAACCTTTGGGAGTTACTTCTACGTTTGCTTATTTTGCCATGCTATGCAAGTAGACGTGGATTGGGTGAGTGATTTTCCATGACAGATGTGAGATTTTTAATTAATGGTTTATTTAAGGTGGCAACATTAATACACATCTAGGTGGATTGAGGTACCTGGTTATTCCAGGACTTGCCTATTTTTTTTGGACCGCCACCCAGGCCCAAAGGGATCATGAGATTATTCAAACTAGAAACTTCCGTGTGCAGCCACAAGCCATGATGGGCTCTCGCATAGTTGATTAAGTTGTGCGAACTCTTACAGGTTGACTAGCAGATGTAGGGGAAAGTAGGTGTTCCGGTCTACCCTTCGTAAGGTGCTAGCGCTTCTGAAAGACTGTGTCTCGGTCATCCGTTTCTCAAACATCATGTAGTGCGAGAAACCCAACGGAGGCGATCGAGTCTTGTGGGGAAAAGTGCGCAAACCTCTGCAGAGTGTATAAACGAATCATGGTTAGCTGTGTCCCCGGTTATGGACGTTTTGAGTATCTAGTACTTGGATATCATGTGAATCTCATCATGTTACTTTAAATTAATATTGTTGGGTTTTAATGATGATTATTTTAATCGGGATTGAGGATGCTGTCAACCATTCTCAATGTTTAACAACCACCATGATAGTTAAATAAATTTATTCCTTTGCAGTAGGGAAAAATTGGCTTTTCGCAAAAACTGTAACCATAGAGCTTTCCACCAGCCATATATGCGTGCAGTATAGGGTTACTCTTTCATTACTCTCTATGTGTTACATTGCCAGCATATTCCATGAGCTGACCCGTTTTTGGGCTGCAACTTTCCATGTTGCAGACTTTTCAGACGACGAGTAAGGTGCTTTTAGGTCGTGGTTCTATACTCAGTGATGCCGTTGGAGTTGATGGACTCGCTTATCTTCCAAGCCTTCCATGTTATCGTTATTAGATGGCCTTAAGCCATATTTATTTTGCTAAGTTCTCTTTTGAGACATTCGATGTAATAAGTGTGTGATTGCTACTACTGTTATAAATCCTTCAAATCTTGTGTGGTGTCAGCATTATCGATCCAGGGATGACACACGAGCACGTAGATCGACTGTTTGAGGTCTGGTCGCTACAAAGATGGTATCGAGCACACGCCGATCAGAGACCACGACCACTAAGCTAAAGCCCTAGATCACTACTCTTTCTTCTCATCTCTAACTCCTCATCTTTTCTATTCTTTTAGGATGGCGGATGCAAGGAACAAGTTCACACAACCGGATGAAGATACACCCTTTGGATATCACTTGAAGGAAGTCACTAGATACCTGAACATAGGAATACCAAGCTTCACCGGGACTTTCAACGCCACTTTACCCGAAGGGGAGCGCTGGATGATTCAAGTTCAAATGCCAGGAAGGACATTTGCACCAGTCACTGGACCCATAGAGTTTTTCCTTTGATGCACCAACTTGGAGCCTAGGAAAGAGCATGGCAGCCCACATCGCCATGGGGCGAATTGGAAAGGTTTACCACAATGATCTCAAGAATACTATCTACCAGGTTTGTGGGCGCCGAGATGAGCAATGGGAGATGATCAGCACCAGGAGTGATAGATCAATCGCAGCTTACATTCAGGAATTAAACCAGCACATCAGACACCAGGAGAACCAGATGTGCGCAGGTATGGAGGATCTACAGAAGGCCATGACCAAGATCAAGGAGCTATAAGAAGAACTCAAGGCTACACGTGAAGACTACATGGAGGAAATCGTCGCTCTAGTGAGACAGAACGACGACCTTAAGGAAAAGATTGGAGTATTCATGGGAGGTTCAGCACCCAAAAGAGAAGATGGCGATTCCACTTGCCCGAATAATTATATCATCATCAACGACACCGACTCGGACCCCGACGATAGTGATGATGACTATGTTGATGAAGCTGGAGCAGATATCATGGAATCTTCATCGGAGCAGTTTTTCTAGTTGACCACCATAACAGTAGTAGTGTTCCACCATGTACATAGCATAGTCCACACACTTTTGCGATAGTTCTAAGACCGTTTGTATGCTTTTGATTGATTGAATGAAGTGATTTTGTGTGTTTTGTCTCATGTGCATTGGGTAGTGTTTTCTCTTTAGACCCCATTCTATTCTTAACTCTCGTCTTTTCTACAAACCCTCAGATGCCTCCAAGAAGTGACAATGGATTTGCTTTCCCACCGGAGCTCACTCAGTTGATCCAGCAGCAGAATGCGTTGATGCAGTTGCTAGTCCAGAACCCGAACAACAACAAGAACAACAACAACCCACCACCACCACCACCTGTTGATCATTTAACCCGTTTGCTTAGGATGAATCCGCCGGTGTTTTCCAGTAGCACCGAGCCAATAGTGGCAGATGATTGGCTCCGTAAGATAGGGAGGGAGTTGACTACTGCAGGATGTACAGAAGGGGAAAAGGTGAAATTCGCCGCACATCAGCTTGAAGGACCCGCAGCAACATGGTGGGAGAAGTTTACAGCCACTTACCCTGTAGACACTGTCACATGGGATCAGTTTCAGCAAGCTTTCCGTACTGCCCATGTTTCAGCAGGAGCTATGGCCATGAAGAAGCGTGAATTTCGCAACTTGCGCCAAGGAGGACGGACAGTTGGCCAGTATGTGGATGACTTTAGTAAGCTAGCAAGTTATGCCCCAGATGACGTTGCTACGGATGCAACTGTAACGCCCCGAATTCGATGCGCCAGGTGTATTCCAGTTATTCGCTGTCTTTCCCATGTCATCATCTGCTATTCATATCATGTTGTCATGTGCATCGCATTTGCATACATGTTCGTCTCATGCATCCGAGCATTTTCCCCGTTGTCCGTTTTGCAATCCGGCACTCCTATGTCCCCCGGCGCCCCCTTTTACCTCTTTTCGTGTGCGGGTGTTAAACAGTCTCCGAATGGACCGAAGTTTGCCAAGCGGCCTTGGTATAGCACCGGTAGACCGCCTGTCAAGTTTCGTGCCATTTGGAGGTCGTTTGATACTCCAACGGTTAACCGGGTAACCGTAAAAGCCTCTTTTGTCTTGCAGCCCAACACCCCTTCCAAAGTGGCCCAAAACCTAGCAAACTCCCCTCCATGCTCTCGGTCGTTCGATCACGATCGCGTGGCCGAAAACCGCACCCGATTTGGACTCTCCTAGCTCCCTCTATCTATAAATATGTGCATCTCCCCCGAAATCCCGGTCTAACCCTAGCCATCTTCATCCTCACGCCGCCGGACACGTCCATGACGGCCGGACATGTCCCCCCCGCTTCCCCCGTCCAACCGCAGAGCGCCACATGGCCTCCCGGCCACCGCCCGCCCGCCGAGCCCGCCTCAAGCCCCGCCCGCTCGCGCCCGGCCGCCGCCTCCGTGGCGCCGCCTCCCGGCCTCGCCGCCCCGCGCCTCGCCGCCGCCGCCTCGCCATCGCCTCCGCTGGCGCCTCCGCTGCCCGCCTCGCCGTCCATGGCCTCCGCCTCCTCCGACCCGTGCGCTGCAGCCTTGGCGGCCCTTCGCCAGAGCTCCTCCGTGCGCGCGCCACCGCCTCGGCTATCCGTCTTGGCGCCATGGCGGATCCGGGCAGCGCCGCCGGATCCGCCGCCCCGACCCTCCGGCGACCCTCCCTCGTCGTCCTCCGGCGCCGTCCCGTCCTCCGGCGACCCAGCTCCGTCCGTCCTCGTTCCCCGTGCGACTAGATGTTCCCCGTGCGACTAGAGGTTGACCTCGATTTCTTCTAAGTCCCTGAGATTTGCACATTATCATGCCATGTTCATGCCGTCATATCTCTGCATCCGTAGCTCCGCTTTGTGCGCGTAATATGTCAAATTGTTCGCCTCGTCTAGTACTTCAATTCACTCCATTCAATCATGTTCATTTGAGTCCAACGTGATGTCTTAATCTTTGTTGCAAGAGTGCTATGTGATGTTAATCTGCTGAAACTGTTATAACTTGATGATTTGTCATTTTTGTTGCATTTGATGTGTGCACCCTATGAACTTTAGTCCTACATGTGTTTTGTACTATGTCATGCCATCTTCACAGTGGTGCCATCCATGTATTTTTGTGATTCCTGTAGTGAGTGCATCGAGCTTGTTAAGTAGGATACTTGCTGTTGCTGTTTTGCATGTCTAAATCTGCTATATCATGATGCTATGTTAACATGCTTCTACAAGTCATTATATGCATAATATGGAGATGTTCAATAAGGATGTTTTGTTATGAATGTCTTGCTCTATCCATTCAATCCCTTTATTGCATTTATAGATTGCTGTAGCTTGTTGTAATCTTGCTCCAAAGTTGCTAAATAATGTTGATGTCAGTCTGTTAACATTAAGTTCAATGTTGCCATGATTTTTGTTAGTGATCCATGCACTCTATGAACTTTATCTTGCCATTCTTAGCTTTATAAACATTTATTCTTACTGTTGGTTGCCTTGCCATGCCATTTATTGCTCTGTGGTGAGTGGTTCAAGCTCACCAACATGCCTACTTATTGTTGTTCCTGCCATGTATGAATCTGTCATATAACTTGCCATGTTTACATGGGTGCCATCATATCTTCTAATCCTTTTTGGCTTATGGTCAGTAAAGGACTTTTGATCCATGCATTTAGTATATTTATTCCATTCCTTTGTTTTCTATGTTAAGTTCCTGTAACATGTTGTTTGATAGCTCTAAACATTGCAACCTGATGTTATTTCTGCAAAGTCTGAAACTGATATTATTTGCAATCTTGCCATGTCCTTTCGAGCATGTTCTAGTGATTTCTGGAGATAGCTCAGTGTTCATGTTTTGTAATGCTTTACCTGTACATCATGTCCATGCCTTATGTTTTCATGTTGAGATGCTGTAGCATAGTGTTTTGATGCTTGCAATATGCCTAGGGTGTATGTGTTGAACCGTTGCTCCGTTTCGAGTCGTGCTATATATGAAACTTGCTGGATTTTGCATGTAGTTTCATATTACCATGTTGCATCCTTGTTTTGAGGTGTTTGCTTGATGTTTGTATGCATTTTGCATCAATGCCATGCTTATCTTGTTTTGCTCATATCTTCTAGGCCGTAGCTCTGAATCTAATGAACTTTATATGTAACTTGACTAGAATTTCGTGTAGATCATCGTGGTGCATCTTAACTTGCTGTTTAACAACTTGAACATAAGGTTTATTCAGATCTGGACCAATTTCGAAATTTTGCATATGAGGACTTACCGGAATTGTTATATGTTGTTTCCGGCCTTATTTAAACTTGCTTTGATGTGTTGCTCTTGTATGCATCATCTCTTGCCATGAGTAGCTTCATGTAGCTTTGTCATGCATCATGCTTGGTTGTGCGTCATGTCTTGTTCATGTGTGGTATGTTTACTTTGTTGTGTGCTTCTTCTCGATAGTTCCCGTTTTGTTGCGATCGTGAGGATTCGTTCGTCTACGCTTGGTTCGTCTTCGTGGCTTCATCTTCTTCATGGACTCGTTCTTCTTCCTTGCGGGATTTCAGGCAAGATGACCGTCACCTTGGATCTCATTACTATCATTGCTATGCTAGTTGCTTCGTTCTATCGCTATGCTGCGCTACCTATCTCTTGCTGCTCAAGCCTCCCAATTGCCATGAACCTCTAACCTTTGACACCATTCCTAGCAAACCGTTGCTTGGCTATGTTACCGCTTTGCTCAACCCCTCTTATAGCGTTGCTAGTTGCAGGAGAAGTTGAAGATTGCTCCATGGAGGACAGGATTTTTGGTTGGGATATCACAATATCTCTTATATTATTAATGCATCTATATACTTGGTAAAGGGTGGAAGGCTCGGCCTGATCCCAGGTGTTTTGTAACACTCTTGCCGCCCTATATTCCTTCAAATCGGTATTATGTTCCCGGATTTTGCGCCCCTAACGCGGTCGGGTGATTTATGGGACCCCTTGACAGTTCGCTTTGAATAAGACTCCTCCAAAGAAGGCCCAACATTGGTTTTACCATTTGCCTCACCACCACCTACTTTTCCCACAGGAGTCGCTCTCTCAAGGGTCATCTTTATTTTACCACCCCCGGGCAGTTCTCCTTCGAGTGCTTTGGTCCAAACCGAAGCGATGTCCGGCGCCTGGGCAATCAGGGTCTATGCCAACCCGACGTCTGGCTCATCCGGTGTGCCCTGAAACCGAGATATGTGCAGCTTCTATCAGGATTTGTCGGCACATCCGGGCGGCTTTGCTGGTCTTGTTTTATTGTTGTCGAAATGGTTTGTAGCCGGGATTCCGAGACTGATCGAGTCTTCCTGGGGAGAAGGAATATCCTTCGTTGATCGCGAGAGCTTATCATGGGCTAAGTTGGAACACCCCTGCAGGGTATAAACTTTCGAGAGTCGTGCCCGCGGTTATGTGGCAGATGGGAATTTGTTAATATCCGGTTGTAGTAAACTTGAAGCAAACTCTTCTAAAATACAACAACCGTGGGCGTAACCGTGAGTGTCTCTTTTCGGGGTTAATCGAGAGTAGAACACGGTTCTTGGGTTATGTCTGACGTAAGTAGGAGTTCAGGATCACTTCTTGTTCATTACTAGTTGGCGACCGTTCCTTTGTTTCTCTTCTCGCTCTTATTTGCGTATGTTAGACACCATATATGCTTAGTCGCTGCTGCAACCTCACCAGTTTACCCCCTTCCTTTCCCATTAAGCTTTGCTAGTCTTGATAGCCATGGTAATGGGATTGCTGAGTCCTCGTGGCTCACAGATTACTACAACAACAGTTGCAGGTACAGGTTTGCGATGATCATGACGTGAGAGCGATGTTTGCTTGTATTGGAGTTCTTCTTCTGCTTCTTCTTGATCGGGGATAGGTTCTGTGCCGGCACCACAGGCTAGCAGGTGGATGTCGTTTGAGTTTACATTTATGTTTCATCCGTAGTCGGATGTTGATCTTGTATATGATGTTGATGTATTCTTGTGGCATTTGTGCCTTATGTATGTATCCCCATCTATTATGTAATGTTGATGTAATGATATCCACCTTGCAAAAGCGTCTTCAAGATGCGCTTCTATCCTTGGTGGGACCTTGAGTTCCTTTAGGATAGGGTCGCATCTTAGGCGTGATAAGTTGGTATCGAGCCTCGACCGACCTTAGGAGCCCCTTGATTGATCGTGTAGTTTGGCCGATGTTGAGTCTAGAATAAATTGTTTTCTGAGTCTAGTTATATCGGAGAGTAGGAATTCTTTTTACTCCTCGGCCCCTTCGTCGCTCTGGTGAGGAATCTTGACGTAGGTGTTTTGAACTACTCCTCTTCCCCTTCAAATTTTTCTTTAGGTTCACGCAGTTGGTTTTATGATCGTTGTTCCTCAGCTCTTTGCATCCGGTGCATTTCTCGTCAAGTCGACTCGAACCCCTTCATCTTTGCAAATTCAATCCTCAGTTGTTTTCTTTTCCCACCCACCCACCCCTTTTCTTCTCGGAACCGGAGTCCGTAATTGAGTATCCATCCTACTCGTGCGAAGTCTTTGCTTTCTTTCCTCAATGATTTCAACCGGTGTTTTCTCTTCAAGATATTCGTTGGTTCCCCCTTCCAAGTTGCCTTTGTTTTCCCGCCCTCCGACCCTCTTATTCCCGGAGTTCGAGTTTCTTCCGACCATCAATTCCATTCGTGTGGAGCCTCTTCATTCTTCCCTCAATTATTTCAACCGGTGAATTCTCGTCTTGTTCGTCATTCTTCATCCCTTTCTTTTTCCGGTGCACTCAATTCAA
Organism: Aegilops bicornis; assembly: GCA_021605145.1. Taxonomy (NCBI): domain Eukaryota; kingdom Viridiplantae; phylum Streptophyta; class Magnoliopsida; order Poales; family Poaceae; genus Aegilops; species Aegilops bicornis. The sequence continues at coordinate 770,279,662 of CM038675.1, forward strand.
GTTTTTCATTGTCGATCATATTCTTTTCCTTGGATCAAGTGTTCTCCTTGCTCATTTGCCTCTCGCCATTCAATCATTCCGTAGTTCCGAAGCCATCTCAGGAGATTCGTCTATGTTTGAATTAATTCGAGGTTATCACCTCATTCAAATAGTTCAACTGTTCCGGTGCATCATCTATCTCTTCAACAATCCTTTCCAACGGTGTTTTTCTCTTCAGTGGGCCCTAACCCACAGGTCTTTTCCCAGGATCTTACCTGACTCTTCTGATTTTCCCGGAGTTATTCCCAATTCTTTTCAAGTGTGACGTAAGAATGAATATCATCAGTCACTTGCCTTTTCCAAGATCGATTTCGAATCATTTCATTGTTGGCTCAACCTCTTTGCTTTTCATTCTCCCGGAGTACCTCAGAAATTTTTGTGGCGTTTCTCGTCATTATTTGAAGGCCGAAGAAGAGTTTTTCCTCTAAACCTTGCTCGTTCTCCCGAAGATTCGTGGTTCTAGCTTCATGCTATCCTCTCGAATTATTCTGTTTGTCGGAAATTCTTTTTTCTCAACCATCCGGAGTATTTCAGGAGTTGCTTTTCTGTTCCGATCATCCGGAGGCCATCTTTTCGGAATATCTCTAAATTCTAAGTTTTTTCAAATTCGCTCCCCAATTATTCTATATCCGTGCCCTTTCGTTCGCCTCAATATTATCCCGGTGCTTCGTTCAAGTATTCTTCAATCAGTTCGCGATCTCTTCGCTCTTTTGCATCTAAATTCCCTCTAGCATATTTGTTCTTCTAATTCTTCCCGGTGATTCATTCTCTTCCGTCAGTCATTTCCGAATTCTTACGATTGTTCGTTCAAGATTCTTTTCTTTGATGATCATATTAATCCATTCGTTCTTTCAAATCCTACCGGTGGTTCATGAAAACTTCCTCAAGTTTTGTGCTATCCCTTCTCAATCATTTTTCAAGAAGAATAAGTAGTATGCCAGATCCATTGTTTGTCATCAAGTTAATTTGATGAAGGATAAGCATACAATAAATCTTATTCTTATTTCATCCAAGTGATTAATCCCTTCCTTCGGAGTTTGTTCTTTATGAATAAATTCTAGTTCCAAGTCTTTTCATCTTTTCTTTTCCGGAGTTCAAATTCCCTCGGCCTTTTCGTCGGAACCTCCATCTAAGTCACCGCAAGGCTCATCTTATTCTTTCTTCCTTCATGTTATCTCGTCATCCTTTTTTACCGGAGTTCTTCACGGTGGCTCGTCATGATTTAATTCATTCTTCAAGTGTTCATCAAGATTCTTTTGGAGGAATTCAAGTACCTTTTCTTCTTGCATCTCGAAGTGTAATTAAATCTTCGTATTCTTTTGAAGTGGAGTCTTGCATTTCTTCGTTCTTCTCAGCTATTTAATCTTTTCTGCTTGTGTTTGGTTATCACCTCATTATTTTGAGAGGTTATCCATTAGTCCACAACAATCTTATTCTTTTCGGTGGTGATTTTTTTTCAACAACTCCGTTCAATCCTCCCTTCTAAGTTATTTTCATTCAATTCTTTCAATTCTTCCGGAGGCATTGTGTTGTTCCTCTCATCAACTATCGTTCCATTTTGTCAAACCCAGTTCCAACTCCTTCCATGTTCAACCGGAGTGCTGCCTAAATTCTTTCAGTCTTATTTGTTTCTAATCTCGTTCTAACCGGAGTGGTTTCATAGTCTATCTGATTCCGTGAGCTTTCGATTCTCGTCATTCTTGTTGTTCCTCTCTTCTTCTCGAGTGCTCTCGATTCTTTGCCTCTTCTCTCTTGCGTTTCTTGTTTCACCTCATCCCTTATTCCCTTCCGTCTCGGTCCTAAGATCTCGGGACGAGATCTCTTGTTAGTGGAGGAGTGTTGTAACGCCCCGGATTCGATGCGCCAGGTGTCTTCCAGTTATTCGCTGTCTTTGCCATGTCATCATCTGCTTTTCATATCATGTTGTCATGTGCATCGCATTTGCATACATGTTCGTCTCATGCATCCGAGCATTTTCCCCGTTGTCCGTTTTGCAATCCGGCACTCCTATGTCCCCTGGCGCCCCCTTTTACCTCTTTTCGTGTGGGGTGTTAAACGGTCTCGGAATGGACTGAAGTTTGCCAAGCGGCCTTGGTATAGCACCGGTAGACCGCCTATCAAGCTTCGTGCCATTTGGAGGTCGTTTGATACTCCAATGGTTAACCGGGTAACCGTAAAAGCCTCTTTTGTCTTGCAGCCCAACACCCCTTCCAAAGTGGCCCAGAACCCAGCAAACTCCCCTCCATGCTCTCGGTCGTTCGATGACGATCGCGTGGCCGAAAACCGCACCCCATTTGGACTCTCCTAGCTCCCTCTATCTATAAATATGTGCATCTCCCTCGAAATGCCGGTCTAACCCTAGCCATCTTCATCCTCGCGCCGCCGGACACGTCCGTGACGGCCGGACACGTCCGCCCCGCTTCCTCCGTCGAACCGCAGAGCGCCACGTGGCCTTCCGGACACCGCCGCCCGCCCGCCGAGCCCGCCTCCGGCCCCAGCCCGCTCGCGCCCGCTCCGCCGGCGCCGCCTTCTCGGGCGCGCCTCCGGCCTCGCCGCCCGCGGCTTCGCCGCCACCGCACCTCGCCATCGCCTCCGCCGGCGCCTCCTCCTGCCGCCTACGCCCGTTACCGCGGCCTCCGCCTCCTCCGGCCCGTCTTGCGCCGCCCTTAGCGGCCCGCCGGAGCTCCTCCGTGCGCCGCGCCGCCGCCCGGCCATCCCGTGCCGCGCCATGGCCGTATCCGGGCCGGCGCCGGCCGGATCCGCCGCCCCGACCCTCCGGCGACCCTCCCTCGTCGTCCTCCGGCGCCGCCCCGTCCTCCGGCGACCCAGCTCCGTCCGTCCTCGTTCCCCGTGCGACTAGAGGTTGACCTCGATTTCTTCTAACTCCCTGAGATTTGCACATTATCGTGCCATGTTCATGCCATCATATCTCCTCATCCGTAGCTCATCTTTGTGCGTGTAATATGTCGAATTGTTCGCCTCGTCGAGTACTTCAATTCATTCCATTGCATAATGTTCATTTGAGTCCATCGTGATGCCTGAATCTTTGTTGCAAGAGTGCTATGTGATGTTAATCTGCTGAAACTAATATAACTTGATGATTTGTCATTTTTGTTGCATTTGATGTGTGCACCCTATGAACTTGAGTCCTACATGTGTTTTGTACTATGTCATGCCATCTTCACGGTGCTGTCATCTATGTATTTTTGTGATTCCTGTAGTGAGTGCATCGAGCTTGTTAAGTAGGGTACTTGCTGTTGCTGTTTTGCATGTCTAAATCTGCAATATCATGATGCTATGTTAACCTACTTCTACAAGTCATTCTATGCATAATCTGGAGATGTTCATTAAGTATGTTTTGTTATACATGTCATGCTCTATCCATCCATGCCCCTTGTTGCATTTATAGATTGCTGTAGCTTCTTGTAATCTTGCTTCAAAGTTGCTATATAATGTTGCTGTCAGCCTGTTAACGTTAAGTTCAATGTTGCCATGATTGTTGTTAGTGATCCATGCATCCTATGAACTTTCTCTTGCCATTCTTAGCTTCATAAACATTTATTCTTACTGTTGGTTGCCTTGCCATGCCATTTATTGCTCTGGGTGAGTGGTTCAAGCTCACCAACATGCCTACTTATTGTTGTTCCTGCCATGTATGAATCTGTCATATAACTTGCCATGTTTACATGGGTGCCATCATATCTTCTGATCCTTTTTGGCTCATGGTGAGTAAAGGACTTTTGATCTATGCATTTAGTAGATTCATGCCATGCCTTTGTTTACTATGTTAAGTTCCTGTAACATGTTGTTTGATAGCTCTAAACATTGCAACCTGATGTTATTTCTGCAAAGTCTGAAACTGATATTATTTGCAATCTTGCCATGTCCTTTCGAGCATGTTCTAGTGATTTCTGGAGATAGCTCAGTGTTCATGTTTTGTAATGCTTTACCTGTACATCATGTCCATGCCTTTTGTTTTCATGTTGAGATGTTGTAGCGTAGTGTTTTGATGCTTGCACTATGCCTAGGGTGTATGTGTTGAACCGTTGCTCCGTTTCGAGTGTGCTCTATATGAAAATTGCTGGATTTTGCATGTAGTTTCATATTATCATGTTGCATCCTTGTTTTGAGGTGTTTGCTTGATGTTTGTATGCATTTTGCATCAATGCCATGCTTATCTTGTTTTGCTCATATCTTCTAGGCCGTAGCTCCGAATCTAATGAACTTTATATGTAACTTGACTAGAATTTCGTGTAGATCATCGTGGTGCATCTTAACTTGCTGTTTAACAACTTGAATATAAGGTTTATTCAGATCTGGACCAATTTCGAAATTTTGCATATGAGGACTTCTAGGAATTGTTATATGTTGTTTCCGGCCTCATTTAAACTTGCTTTGATGTGTTGCTCTTGTATGCATCATCTCTTGCCATGAGTAGCTTCATGTAGCTTTGTCATGCATCATGCTTGGTCGTGCATCATGTCTTGTTCATGTGTGGTATGTTTACTTTGTTGTGTGCTTCTTCTCGATAGTTCCCGTTTTGTTGCGATCGTGAGGATTCGTTCGTCTACGCTTGGTTCGTCTTCGTGGCCTCATATTCTTCATGGACTCGTTCTTCTTCCTTGCGGGATTTCAGGCAAGATGACCGTCACCTTGGATCTCATTACTATCATTGCTATGCTAGTTGCTTCGTTCTATCGCTATGCTGCGCTACCTATCTCTTGCTGCTCAAGCCTCCCAATTGCCATGAACCTCTAACCTTTGACACCATTCCTAGCAAACCGTTGCTTGGCTATGTTACCGCTTTGCTCAGCCCCTCTTACAACGTTGCTAGTTGCAGGTGAAGTTGAAGATTGCTCCATGGTGGACAGGATTTTTGGTTGGGATATCACAATATCTCTTATATTATTAATGCATCTATATACTTGGTAAAGGGTGGAAGGCTCGGCCTTATGCCAGGTGTTTTGTTCCACTCTTGCCGCCCTAGTTTCCGTCATATCGGTATTATGTTCCCGGATTTTGCGTCCCTAACGCGGTCGGGTGGTTTATGGGACCCCCTTGACAGTTCGCTTTGAATAAGACTCCTCCAGCAAGGCCCAACATTGGTTTTACCATTTGCCTCACCACCACCTACTTTACCCTTGGGAGTCGCTCTCTCAAGGGTCATCTTTATTTTACCCCCACCCCCGCCAGTTCTCCTTCGAGTGCTGGTCCAAACCGAGCGATGTCCGGCGCCCCCTGGGCAATCAGGGTCTATGCCAACCCGACGGCTGGCTCATCCGGTGTGCCCTGAGACCGAGATATGTGCAGCTCCTATCAGGATTTGTCGGCACATTCGGGCGGCTTTGCTGGTCTTGTTTTATTGTTGTCGAAATGTCTTGTAGCCGGGATTCCGAGACTGATCGGGTCTTCCCGGGGAGAAGGAATATCCTTCGTTGATCGCGAGTGCTTATCATGGGCTAAGTTGGGACACCCCTGCAGGGTATAAACTTTCGAGAGCCGTGCCCGCGGTTATGTGGCAGATGGGAATTTGTTAATATCCGTTTGTAGTAAACTTGAAGCAAACTCTTCTAAAATACACCAACCGTGGGCGTAACCGTGAGTGTATCTTTTCGGGGTTAATCGAGAGGAGAACACGGTTCTTGGGTTATGTCTGACGTAAGTACGAGTTCAGGATCACTTCTTGATCATTACTAGTTGGCGACCGTTCCTTTGTTTCTCTTCTCGCTCTTATTTGCGTATGTTAGACACCATATATGCTTAATCGCTGCTGCAACCTCACAACTTTACCCCCTTCCTTTCCCATTAAGCTTTGCTATTCTTGATACCCATGGTAATGGGATTCTCGAGTCCTCGTGGCTCTGATTACTACAACAACAGTTGCAGGTACAGGTTTGCGATGATCATGATGTGAGAGCGATGTTTGCTTGTATTGGAGTTCTTCTTCTGCTTCTTCTTCGATCAGGGGATAGGTTCCAGGTCGGCAGCCTGGGCTAGCTGGGTGGATGTCGTTTGAGTTTCTGTTTATGTTTCATCCATAGTCGGAGGTTGATCTTGTATATGATGTTGATGTATTCTTGTGGCATTTGTGCCTTATGTATGTATCCCCATCTATTATGTAATGTTGATGTAATGATATCCACCTTGCAAAAGCGTCTTCAAGATGCGCTTCTATCCTTGGTGGGACCTTCGAGTTCCTTTAGGATAGGGTCGCATCTTGGGCGTGACAAGTTGGTATCAGAGCCTCGACCGACCTTAGGAGCCCCCTTGATTGATCGTGTAGTTTGGCCGTTGTTGAGTCTAGAAAAAAACTGATTTCTGAGTCTAGTTATATCGGAGAGTAGGAATTCTTTTTACTCCTCGGCCCCTTCATCGCTCTGGTGAGGAATCTTGACGTAGGTGTTTTGAACTACTCCTCTTCCCCTTCAAATTTTTCTTTAGGTTCACGCAGTTGGTTTTCCGATCGTTGTTCCTCAGCTCTTTGCATCCGGTGCATTTCTCGTCAAGTCGACTCGAACCCCTTCATCTTTGCAAATTCAATCCTCAGTTGTTTTCTTTTCCCACCCACCCACCCCTTTTCTTCTCGGAACCGGAGTCCGTAATCGAGTATCCATCCTACTCGTGCGAAGTCTTTGCTTTCTTTCCTCAATGATTTCAACCGGTGTTTTCTCTTCAAGATATTCGTTGGTTCCCCCTTCCAAGTTGCCTTTGTTTTCCCGCCCTCCCACCCTCTTATTCCCGGAGTTCGAGTTTCTTCCGACCATCTATTCCATTCGTGTGGAGCCTCTTCAGTCTTCCCTCAATTATTTCAACCGGTGAATTCTCGTCTTGTTCGTCATTCTTCATCCCTTTCTTTTTCCGGTGCACTCAATTCAAGTTTATCGTTGTCGATCATATTCTTTTCCTTGGATCAAGTGTTCTCCTTGCTCATTTGCCTCTCGCCATTCAATCATTCCGGAGTTCCGAAGCCATCTCAGGAGATTCATCTATGTTTGAATTAATTCGAGGTTATCACCTCATTCAAATAGTTCAACTGTTCCGGTGCATCATCTATCTCTTCAACAATCCTTTCCAACGGTGTTTTTCTCTTGATGGGCCTAACCCACAGGTCTTTTCGAGGATCTTACGACTCTTGATTTTCCGGAGTTATTCCCAATTCGTCTCAAGTGTGACGTAAGAATGAATATCATCAGTCACTTGCCTTTTCCAAGATCGATTTCGAATCATTTCATTGTTGGCTCAACCTCTTTGCTTTTCATTCTCCCGGAGTACCTCAGAAATTTTTGTGGTGTTTCTCGTCATTATTTGAAGGCCGAAGAAGAGTTTTTCCTCTAAACCTTGCCCGTTCTCCCGAAGATTCGTGGTTCTAGCTTCATGCTATCCTCTCGAATTATTCTGTTTGTCGGAAATTCTTTTTTCTCAACCATCCGGAGTATTTCATGAGTTGCTTTTCTGTTCCGATTATCCGGAGGCCATCTTTTCGGAATATCTCTCCATTCTAAGTTTTTTCAAATTCGTTCCCCAATTATTCTATATCCGTGCCCTTTTGTTCGCCTCAATATTAGCCCGGTGCTTCGTTCAAGTATTCTTCAATCAGTTCGCGATCTCTTCGCTCTTTTGCATCTAAATTCCCTCTAGCATATTTGTTCTTCTAATTCTTCCCGATGATTCATTCTCTTTCGTCAGTCATTTCCGAATTCTTACGGTGTTCGTTCAAGATTCTTTTCTTTGATGATCATATTAATCCATTCGTTCTTTCAAATCCTACCGGTGGTTCATGAAAACTTCCTCAAGTTTTGTGCTATCCCTTCTCAATCCTTTTTCAAGAAGAATAAGTAGTATGCCAGATCCATTGTTGGTCATCAAGTTAATTCGATGAAGGATAAGCATACAATAAATCTTATTCTTATTTCATCCAAGTGATTAATCCCTTCCTTCGGAGTTTGTTCTTTATGAATAAATTCTAGTTCCAAGTCTTTTCATCTTTTCTTTTCCGGAGTTCAAATTCCCTAGGCCATTTCGTCGGAACCTCCATCTAAGTCACCGCAAGGCTCATCTTATTCTTTCTTCCTTCATTTTATCTCGTCATCCTTTTTTTTACCAGAGTTCTTCACGGTGGCTCGTCATGATTTAATTCATTCTTCAAGTGTTCATAAAGATTCTTTTGGAGGAATTCAAGTACCTTTTCTTCTTGCATCTCGAAGTGCAATTAAATCTTCGTATTCTTTTGATGTGGAGTTTTGCATTTCTTCGTTCTTCTCAGCTATTTAATCTTTTCTGCTTGTGTTTGGTTATCACCTCATTATTTTGAGAGGTTATCCTTTAGTCCACAACAATCTTATTCTTTTCGGTGGTGATTTTTTTTCAACAACTCCATTCAAACCTCCCTTCTAAGTTCTTTTCATTCAATTCTTTCAATTATTCCGGAGGCATTGTGTTGTTCCTCTCGTCAACTATCGTTCCATTTTGTCAAACTCAGTTCCAACTCCTTCCATGTTCAACCGGAGTGCTGCCTAAATTCTTTCAGTCTTATTTGTTTCTAATCTCGTTCTAACCGGAGTGGTTTCATAGTCTATCTGATTCCGTGAGCTTTCGATTCTCGTCATTCTTGTCGTTCCTCTCTTCTTCTCAAGTGCTCTCGATTCTTTGCCTCTTCTCTCTTGTGTTTCTTGTTTCACCTCATCCCTTTTTCCCTTCCGTCTCGGTCCTAAGATCTCGGGACGAGATCTCTTGTTAGTGGAGGAGTGTTGTAACGCCCCGGATTCGATGCGCCAGGTGTCTTCCAGTTATTCGCTGTCTTTGCCATGTCATCATCTGCTTTTCATATCATGTTGTCATGTGCATCGCATTTGCATACATGTTCGTCTCATGCATCCGAGCATTTTCCCCGTTGTCCGTTTTGCAATCCGGCACTCCTATGTCCCCCGGCGCCCCCTTTTACCTCTTTTCGTGTGCGGGTGTTAAACGGTCTCGGAATGGACCAAAGTTTGCCAAGCGGACTTGGTATAGCACCGGTAGACCGCCTGTCAAGTTTCGTGCCATTTGGAGGTCGTTTGATACACCAACGGTTAACCGGGTAGCCGTAAAAGCCTCTTTTGTCTTGCAGCCCAACACCCCTTCCAAAGTGGCCCAAATCCCAGCAAAGTCCCCTCCATGCTCTCGGTCGTTCGATCACGATCGCGTGGCCGAAAACTGCACCCGATTTGGACTCTCCTAGCTCCCTCTATCTATAAATATGTGCATCTCCCTCGAAATCCCGGTCTAACCCTAGCCATCTTCATCCTCGCGCCGCCGGACACGTCCGTGACGGCCGGACACGTCCGCCCCGCTTCCCCCGTCCAACCGCAGAGCGCCACGTGGCCTCCCGGCCACCGCGCGCCGCCCACCGAGCCCGCCTCCGGCCCCATGACCCGCTCGCGCCCGCTCCGCCGCCGCCGCCGCCTCCGTGGCGCCGCCTCCGGCCTCGTCGCCCGCGCCTCGCCGTCGCCGCACCTCGCCATCGCCTCCGGGCGCCTCTGCATGTTGCCTCGCCGTCCACCGCGGCCTCCGCCTCCTCCGGCCCGTGCGCGCCGCCCTTGGCGGCCCGCCGCGAACTCCTCCGTGCGCCTTGGCGCCGCCCGCCATCCGTCTTGCGCGCCATGGCGGATCCGGGCAGCGCCGCCGGATCCGCCGCCCGACCCTCGGCGACCCTCCCTCGTCATCCTCCGGCGCCGCCCCGTCCTCCGGCGACCCAGCTCCGTCCGTCCTCGTTCCCCGTGCGACTAGAGGTTGACCTCGATTTCTTCCAAGTCCCTGAGATTTGCACATTATCATGCCATGTTCATGCCATTATATCTCTGCATCCGTAGCTCTGCTTTGTGCGTGTAATATGTCATATTGTTCGCCTCGTCGAGTACTTCAATTCATTACATTGCATCATGTTCATTTGAGTCAATCGTGATGCCTGAATCTTTGTTGCAAGAGTGCTATGTGATGTTAATCTGCTGAAACTGTTATAACTTGATGATTTGTCATTTTTGGTGCATTTGATGTGTGCACCCTATGAACTTCAGTCCTACATGTGTTTTGTACTATGTCATGTCATCTTCACAGTGGTGCCATCCATGTATTTTTGTGATTCCTGTAGTGAGTGAATCGAGCTTGTTAAGTAGGGTACTTGCTGTTGCTGTTTTGCATGTCTAAATATGCTATATCATGATGCTATGTTAACCTGCTTCTAAAAGTCATTATATGCATAATCTGGAGATGTTCACTAAGGATGTTTTGTTAAACATGTCATGCTCTATCCATCCATGCCCCTTGTTGCATTTATAGATTGTTGTAGCTTGTTGTAATCTTGCTCCAAAGTTGCTATATAATGTTGCTGTCAGCCTGTTAACGTTAAGTTCAATGTTGCCATGATTGTTGTTAGTGATCCATGCATCCTATGAACTTTCTCTTGCCATTCTTAGCTTCATAAACATTTATTCTTACTGTTGGTTGCCTTGCCATGCCATTTATTGCTCTGGGTGAGTGGTTCAAGCTCACCAACATGCCTACTTATTGTTGTTCCTGCCATGTATGAATCTGTCATATAACTTGCCATGTTTACATGGGTGCCATCATATCTTCTGATCCTTTTTGGCTCATGGTCAGTAAAGGACTTTTGATCTATGTATTTAGTAGATTCATTCCATGCCTTTGTTTGCTATGTTAAGTTCCTGTAACATGTTGTTTGATAGCTCTAAACATTGCAACCTGATGTTATTTCTGCAAAGTCTGAAATTGATATTATTTGCAATCTTGCCATGTCCTTTCGAGCATGTTCTAGTGATTTCTGGAGACAGCTCAGTGTTCATGTTTTGTAATGCTTTACCTGTACATCATGTCCATGCCTTTTGTCTTCATGTTGAGATGCTGTAGCATAGTGTTTTGATGCTTGCAATATGCCTAGGGTGTATGTGTTGAACCGTTGCTCCGTTTCGAGTGTGCTCTATATGAAACTTGCTGGATTTTGCATGTAGTTTCATATTATCATGTTGCATCCTTGTTTTGAGGTGTTTGCTTGATGTTTGTATGCATTTTGCATCAATGCCATGCTTATCTTGTTTTGCTCATATCTTCTAGGCCGTAGCTCCGAATCTAATGAACTTTATATGTAACTTGACTAGAATTTCGTGTAGATCATCGTGGTGCATCTTAACTTGCTGTTTAACAACTTGAACATAAGGTTTATTCATATCTGGACCAATTTCGAAATTTTGCATATGAGGACTTACCGGAATTGTTATATGTTGTTTCCGGCCTCATTTAAACTTGCTTTGATGTGTTGCTCTTGTATGCATCATCTCTTGCCATGAGTAGCTTCATGTAGCTTTGTCATGCATCATGCTTGGTTGTGCATCATGTCTTGTTCATGAGTGGTATGTTTACTTTGTTGTGTGCTTCTTCTTGATAGTTCCCGTTTCGTTGTGATCGTGAGGATTCGTTCGTCTACGCTTGGTTCGTCTTCGTGGCTTCATCTTATTCATGGACTCGTTCTTCTTCCTTGCGGGATTTCGGGCAAGATGACCGTCACCTTGGATCTCATTACTATCATTGCTATGCTAGTTGCTTCGTTCTATCGCTATGCTGCGCTACCTATCTCTTGCTGCTCAAGCCTCCCAATTGCCATGAACCTCTAACCTTTGACACCATTCCTAGCAAACCGTTGCTTGGCTATGTTACCGCTTTGCTCAGCCCCTCTTATAGCGTTGCTAGTTGCAGGTGAAGTTGAAGATTGCTCCATGGTGGACAGGATTTTTGGTTAGGATATCACAATATCTCTTATATTATTAATGCATCTATATACTTGGTAAAGCGTGGAAGGCTCGGCCTTATGCCTGGTGTTTTGTTCCACTCTTGCCGCCCTAGTTTTCGTTGTATCGGTATTATGTTCCCGGATTTTGCGTCCCTAACGCGGTCGGGTGATTTATGGGACCCCCTTGACAGTTCGCTTTGAATAAGACTCCTCCAGCAAGGCCCAACATTGGTTTTACCATTTGCCTCACCACCACCTACTTTTCCCCTGGGAGTCGCTCTCTCAAGGGTCATCTTTATTTTACCACCCCCCCCCCGGGCCAGTTCTCCTTCGAGTGCTGGTCCAAACCGAGCGATGTCCGGCGCCCCCTGGGCAATCAGGGTCTATGCCAACCCGACGTCTGGCTCATCCGGTGCCACGAGACCGAGATATGTGCAGCTCCTATCGATTTGTCGGCACATCCGGCGGCTTTGCTGGTCTTGTTTTATTGCTGTCGAAATGTCTTGTAGCCGGGATTGCGAGACTGATCGGGTCTTCCCTGGAACAAGGAATATCCTTCGTTGATCGCGAGAGCTTATCATGGGCTAAGTTGGGACACCCCTGCAGGGTATAAACTTTCGAGAGCCGTGCCCGCGGTTATGTGGCAGATGGGAATTTGTTAATATACGGTTGTAGTAAACTTGAAGCAAACTCTTCTAAAATACACCAACCGTGGGCGTAACCGTGAGTGTCTCTTTTCGGGGTTAATCGTGAGGAGAACACGGTTCTTGGGTTATGTCTGACGTAAGTAGGAGTTCAGGATCACTTCTTGATCATTACTAGTTGGCGACCGTTCCTTTGTTTCTCTTCTCGCTCTTATTTGCGTATGTTAGCCACCATATATGCTTAGTCGCTGCTGCAACCTCACCAGTTTACCCCCTTCCTTTCCCATTAAGCATTGCTAGTCTTGATACCCATGGTAATGGGATTGCTGAGTCCTCGTGGCTCATGATTACTACAACAACGATTGCAGGTACAGGTTTGCGATGATCATGACGTGAGAGCGATGTTTGCTTGTATTGGAGTTCTTCTTCCGCTTCTTCTTGATCGGGGATAGGTTCTGTGCCGGCACCACAGGCTAGCGAGGTGGATGTCGTTTGAGTTTACATTTATGTTTCATCCGTAGTCAGAGGTTGATCTTGTATATGATGTTGATGTATTCTTGTGGCATTTGTGCCTTATGTATGTATCCCCATCTATTATGTAATGTTGATGTAATGATATCCACCTTGCAAAAGCGTCTTCAAGATGCGCTTCTATCCTTGGTGGGACCTTCGAGTTCCTTTAGGATAGGGTCGCATCTTGGGCGTGACAGCAGCTAAACAGGAGAAGTTTCTGGAAGGACTGAACGACGAGTTGAGTATGCAGTTGATGGTAGCAAGCTTCAATAACTACCAGGAGTTGGTAGATCGTGCTCTTATGATTGAAGGGAAGCAGCAACAGATTGAAAACCGCAAGAGGAAGTGGACAGGGGAAGTACAACTCTGGAACTCAGCAGAAGCCCCGTTTTACCCCTAAACGGGTAGTTCATTTTCAGCATACCCATGGAGGAGGTAGTTCACACAACCATAATGGCCCCAAGAATGTTAATGGGAATGGAGGTAGCAATGGCCAGAACCGTACCAACCCATCAACCCCAGCCAAGAAAGACCTGAGACAAATCACTTGCTTTAAGTGCAATAAGACTGGGCATTATGCAAATGAATGTTACGAAGGCCGAATGGCAATGGGAGCTCTGGAAAAAGCCAAACCCTTTCAACAGGGGATGTGGAACCACGTTAGCGTGGAGGAGGTTGAAGCTCAGCCTGATGCAGTAATAGGTAAGTTTTTGGTTAAGTCATTTACTGCACTCGTTCTTTTTGATACTGGTGCATCGCATTCATAAATATCAACGGGATTTGTGGATAAGTATAGCCTGCCCACTAGGATTCTTAAAACACCTATGCTAGTAAGTTCACCAGGAGCGGAGTATATGGCCAGTCAAGGATGTTTTCAAGTGCCATTAAGTATAGGAAGGCATATTTTCCCAACAGATTTAATTATTCTGGAATCCAAAGGATTTGATGTAATTCTTGGTATGGATTGGCTGTCGCTGTATGGAGGAAACATCGATTGCGCCAGTAAGACAATTTTGCTTACGACACCAGAAGGAAGAAGGATCAAGTATGTATCCCGGCATGTGCCATATAGGATGCAAGTAAATTCCTTATCGAGTTGTGCAGAAGAAGTACCGGTGGTAAAGGATTTCCTGACGTATTTCCGGAAGAGTTGCTGTGCATGCCACCGGATCGGGACATTGAGTTTTTGGTTGAGCTTTTGCCAGGCACAGGGCCAATATCGAAGCGACCATACAGGATGCCCGCAAAGGATTTGGTGGAGATTAAGAAGCAGATTAAGGAGTTATTGGGTAAAGGTTACATTCGCCCAAGTTCTTCGCCTTGGGGATCACCTGTACTTCTAGTGGAAAAGAAGGATAGATCGTTAAGGATGGTTGTTGATTATCGTGGATTGAATGAAGTAACGATCAAGAACAAGTACCCACTACCAATGATCAATGATCTGTTTGATCGGTTGCAAGGAGCTAAAGTGTTTTCCAAAATCGATTTACGATCAGGATACCATCAGTTGAAGATTCGAGAGCAGGATATACCCAAGACAGCATTCACCACAAGATATGGACTGTATGAGTATACCGTTATGTCATTTGGTCTGACTAACGCACCTGCCTATTTTATGAACATGATGAACAAGGTGTTTATGGAGTTTTTGGATAAGTTCGTCGTAGTGTTCATTGATGATATTTTGGTTTACTCAAAGAATGAAGAGGAACATAAGGAACATTTGCGATTGGTACTGGAGAAGCTCAGAGAGCATCAATTATATGCCAAGTTCAGCAAATGTGAGTTTTGGTTGAAGGAAGTAGGGTTCCTCGGACACGTTATATCTGGAGAAGGAATAGCGGTTGACCCCACAAAGGTTATCACTGTGACCAATTGGGAAGCACCAACAACAGCTTGAGAGATCCAAGTTTCCTTGGTGGCAGGATACTACCGGAGGTTTATTGAGAATTTCTCCAAGATAGCAAAACCTATGACGGAGTTGTTGAAGAAGGATACCAAGTTTATATGGATCAAGAGTGTGAGGCTAGTTTCCAGGAGTTGAAGAAATGTTTGGTTACCTCACCAGTGTTGATTTTGCCAGACCAGACTAAAGATTATGAGGTGTATTGCGATGCTTCGCGTCGAGGACTTGGAGCAGTGCTCATTTAGAAGGGAAGAGTTGTTTCATATGCTTCACGACAACTGAAACCTCACGAATTGAATTATGCCACGCATGATTTGGAGTTAGCTGCCGTAGTGCACGCATTGAAAACATGGAGGCATTTCCTCATTGGAAATCATTGTGAGGTGTATACGGATCACAAGAGTTTCAAGTACATTTTTACGCAGAAGGAGTTAAACCTCAGACAAAGAAGATGGTTGGAGCTCATCAAGGATTATGATATGAGATTGCATTACCATCCCGGAAAGGCTAATGTAGTAGCTGACGCATTGAGCCGTAAGAGCCATGTCAATACACTAATGACGGGAGAAATACCAAAGGTGTTAGCCGAGGAACTTCGTGAGCTATGGTTGGAAATAGTTCCGAGAGGCTATGTAGCAGCATTGGAGATTCAGTCATCCTTAATGGATAGAATCAGTGAAGCTCAGAAGACTGACAAAGATATCGCCTCTATAAAGGAGAAAATGAGCGAAGGAAAAGCTAAGGGATTTCGTGAGGATGAGCATGACACCCTATGGTTTGAAGACCTAGTTTATGTGCCCAATGACCCGGAGATCAGGAAGTTGATTTTGCAAGAGGCACATGATTCACCATATTCGATTCACCCAGGAAATACCAAGATGTATTTGGATTTGAAGAATACTTTCTGGTGGACCGGAATGAAGAAAGATATTGCGGAATATGTAGCAGTTTGTGATGTATGTCAGAGAGTAAAGGCAGAGCATCAGAAGCCAGCAGGATTGTTACAGCCATTGCCGATACCCAAATGGAAGTGGGATAAACTAGGCATCGATTTTATCATGGGATTACCCAGGACTCGTTCTGGCTATGACTCAATTTGGGTTGTAGTGGATCTGTTGACGAAGGTAGCTCATTTCATCCCAGTGAAGACCACTTACACCAGTGCTAAGTTGGCGAAGATATACATGACCAGGATTGTATGTTTACATGGAGTTCCAAGGAGTATCATATCTGATAGAGGAACCCAATTCACCTCAAAGTTCTGGAAGCTGTTGCATAAAACTTTGGGTACCAGGCTGGAGTTTAGCACAGCTTTCCATCCGCAGACAGATGGACAGACCGAGAGAGTCAATCAGATTTTGGAGGATATGTTGAGAGCTTGTGCACTAGATTATGAATCTAGTTGGGACGACAATTTGCCATATGCAGAATTTTCTTACAACAACAATTATCAATCAAGTTTGGAAATGGCCCCTTTCGAAGCCTTGTACGGAAGGAGGTGCAGGACCCCGTTGTTGTGGGATGAAGTTGGAGACCGCCAGTTGTTTTGACCGGATTTGATTAAGGAGTCTGAACGGAAAGTGAAGTTGATTCGTGATAGGCTCAAGGTGGCCCAGTCCAGGCAGAAGAGTTATGCGGATTCAAAACGCAAGGAGACAGTTTACGAAGTCGGAGACCGAGTTTATCTTCGAGTATCTCCACTACAAGGAATTAAGCGTTTTGGAGTTAAGGGAAAGTTAGCACCACGTTTTGTAGGACCATATCGTGTTTTGGAACGTATGGGAGAAGTGGCCTACAAGTTGGAATTCCCGGAAGGATTATCAGGAGTTCATGATGTATTCCACGTTTCCCAGTTAAAGAAGTGCCATGCGGAGATGGTTGAAATACCACTAAGGGATACGGTGCCATTGGAAGCGATTCAGTTGAATAACGATTTGACCTATGAGGAGAAACTAGTTAAGATTCTCGAGGTTGCCAGTCGAGTTATCCGCAACAAGGTTATTAAGTTTTGCAAAGTTCAATGGAGCCACCACACCGAAGATGAAGCCACCTGGGAGCGAGAGGAAGATTTGCTAAAGGACCACCCTCACCTATTTTCTAGCCAACCCGAATCTCGAGGGCGAGATTCATCTCAAGGGGGGTAGGTTTGTAACATCCCAAATTTTCAATTTGGAATGTTATACATTAGATCATCAATGCATATCATTTTTTTTTTGCTTTGGGTTTTGATCCTAGAAATTCTACGCAACTCAAGGAACCACGGAGAGAGTTGGGAATTTTGTTATTTTCATATTTGAGTTTTCTCAAATTTTGAGAATAGGATCATTTGATTTTAATTATTTTAACATCAATTATTTCTATTACAAAAATATGAGAGAGGGAATAAAATGACTTTCCCAAAATAAAGAAATATTGAGGATTTAATTATAAAATCAAATAAGATTTTATTTTTGGAGTTTTTCGCCATTTTATTTGAATTTAGGAAAAACATGCGTTTTTCAAAATTTGCATTTAGGCCCAAATAAATGTTCATCTAGTCCGCTTGATTTTAGAAGTCGGGAAAATTTATTTCGGGATTTTTGAGTCTGTTTAGTATTTCTTTCGATTTTAGAAGCCGGGAAAAACGCGAACCGACTCTGGGTCAGATTCGCCGGGACTCACTTGTAGGGCCTTTTATAAGGCGCCCGGGGCCCGATCACCCAGCCGCCAACGCCTTAAAACCCTAACTCCTAGCCTCGCCACCGCCACACCCGCCGCCGCCACCAAGACCCGACCATTGCCGTGATTCGTCGCCACGGGACCGCCGCCGAGGTAGACCGCCCGGTGTTTTTATTTAGCCGCAGTTTATTTTTTTTAGTTTCCGTTTTTTAGATCGGTTTATTTATTTTCGGTTCGGTTAAATAGCGAGCGCTCGCTCGATCGTTCGTTTTAACGAACGTGATCGTCGTTTAGTTCTAGTTAACGAACGTTCGTTCGTTAACCTGTTCGTCGTTTTTCTTTTTCTCGTATTTTCCGTGATTATTTTCTGATCGCGATTTCTGATCTGATTTTCGTTTTAGTATAACTTTTCGCTCGTTTCTCGGAATCAGGCGGTTCAAGCGCCTGGAGTTTCGTCTCGAAACCCTCTTTCCGAATAACCAACTTAAACAAGTTTTTTTTCTGTAAAATTTGACTTAGATCCAGATTAGTAAAACGAAGCTGTTTTCTTTCGCCGTTTGACTTTCGTTGTTTCGTTTGATTTGATTCTTTTTGCAAACTGGAGTTCTTAAGTTGAACTTTCTGGTTAGATCTTTTATTTGAGATTTACCTGTGCATTAGATGAGTACTTATTGTATGCTTGTTTGTTTATCTGCGATATAATACCCGAAGTGCGCCGCCTGTTACTTCGATTCTCTAGGTTTCACGGATCATCAGCAGGGCAAGCAACACTTTGATCATAACTTTTCCAATACCCAGTTTTTATTGCATTAGATCAATCCCCAAACATTGCATGATTAGGATCAAATTAAATTGTGGGTTTTGGGAAGTAGATTGAGGTAGTACCTATTACCTGTTTCATTATAAAACCTTTGGGAGTTACTTCTACGTTTGCTTATTTTGCCATGTTATACAAGTAGACGTGGATTGGGTGAGTGATTTTCCATGACAGATGTGAGATTGTTAATTAATGGTTTATTTAAGGTGGCAACATTAATACACATCTAGGTGGATTGAGGTACCTGGTTATTCCAGGACTTGCCTGTTTTTTTTGGACCGCCACCCAGGCCCAAAGGGATCATGAGATTATTCAAACTAGAAACTTCCGTAGCAGCCACAAGCCATTATGGGCTCGCATAGTTGATTAAGTTGTGCGAACTCTTACAGTAGACAAGCGGATGTAGGGAAAGTAGGTGTACCGGTCTACCTTCGTAAGGTGCTAGCGCTTCTGAAGGACTGTGTCTCGGTCATCCGTTTCTCAAACATCATGTAGTGCGAGAAACCCAACGGAGGCGATCGAGTCTTGTGGGGAAAAGTGCGCAAACCTCTGCAGAGTGTATAAACTAATCATGGTTAGCCGTGTCCCCGGTTATGGACGTTTTGAGTATCTAGTACTTGGATATCATGTGAATCTCATCATGTTACTTTAAATTAATATTGTTGGGTTTTAATGATGATTATTTTATTCGGGATTGAGGATGCTGTCAACCATTCTCAATGTTTAACAACCACCATGATAGTTAAATAAATTTATTCCTTTGCAGTAGGGAAAAATTGGCTTTTCGCAAAAACTGTAACCACAGAGCTTTCCACCAGCCATATATGCATGGAGTATAGGATTACTCTTTCATTACTCTCTATGTGTTACATTGCCAGCATATTCCATGTGTTGACCCGTTTTCGGGCTGCAACTTTTCATGTTGCAGACTTTTCTGCATTTACGACGAGTAAGGTGCTTTTAGGTCGTGGTTCTATACTCAGTGATGCCGTTGGAGTTGATGGACTCGCTTATCTTCCAAGCCTTCTGCTGTTATCGTTATTAGATGGCCTTAAGCCATATTTATTTTGCTAAGTTCTCTTTTGAGACATTCGATGTAATAAGTGTGTGATTGCTACTCTGTTATAAATCCTTCTAGTACTGTGTGGTGTCGACATTCGATCCAGGATGACACTGAGCACGAGATCGATCGCTTGAGGTCTGGTCGCTACATTGAAGAAGCAGCAGGACCGTTCGATTCAAATCCAACGGTTACTGCTGCTAGAATCGTTTGTTGAGTAAGTTGACAAGCCCTGCGTACGCGTCAACGTAGTAGGCTCACAGGTCAGCCTCCCAACCGGTGCGCCCCAAATGTCAGTGGGAGGAATCATTTTTTCGTGTAATAAGGAGGCAGTTGATTGCGTGCGGCCAGGCTAGCGAAGGGAGTAGGGAGGGCCGGGGAAGCCTGCGCGGCATCACAGCGGGCCACAAGAGGGGGGAGCAGGCAGTCCCGTTGGCGCTAGTTTAGGTGGCTGGAGCAGGAAGATCAGAGATTGAAGAAGCACGTCGGCCGTTGGATGGACATCCAACAACATCGCCGCTAGAGTCGTGGTGTTCACTGACATAGCATTGAGTAAACAAGTCAGCCATTTGCTATTATTTTTATAATTTTTACTCATTTTCTAATTCATATGGAATTTATTGCAGCCCGTTTTCCATTTTTAGAATTGCTGGCCATTTTCTGGTCAGTACCAGTGTCAAAAAATTAACTAAATATGTGGGAAATTTTGAAAATTCGCAAATTTTTGCTGGGGAACGAAATATTCTTAATCCAAAAATTAATAGCCATAATTTAAAAATAAATTAGTACTATGTCATGTTAAATCCATTGAAATACGTGAAGATATCAGTGAAGAACAAAAAAACTAATATCCCATTTGCTATAATTTTTTTGGAATTTTCAACCCCTTTAGATATTACTTTTAATAGACATTGACCATACTCTTTGGCCAGGACAGAATGCATCCCTCCTCGTCTTAAAAGATTTGCAGCCCAGTAATTCGGAGAAAACAAATAGGCCTAGCTTGGGTATTTTTCAAAAAGAAATACTGGGCTACCTATTTTCCCGAAGAACTGGTGCATGAGCATTTAGCTTTATTTATTTATTTACTTATTTATGTTTAGGGGACCATGAGCATGTACCTGGGCCGGATTCATGTGAGAGCCTCCCTTCCATTTAATTATGGGCTTCACTATTGGGCCTTCATCAGTGGGCTGCATCTTATCAACAAGTGGAAAATGTGTTCCATACGAAAAATAGTATGAGCTATGTACGGTACGGGGCACTAAAGGATCGAACCGTGCAACGACTTCCAAAACATTGTGTTTGTCGTTCTAACAACACATTTATTCAACCAATGTATTTAAATATACTACTGATTGTACATTGAAAATAACAAAGGCGACAACCAGGGCTGGGGGTGCAATGTAAAGAAGCGATGGCAGGCGTAAGAGTGAAGACGCAGCTCTCTTCCAAACCAAACATCAGCCATCATTACAAAAGGGCTACCAAAAAAGAAAAAGTGTATGCATCAAACTAAATAAAGATCCTACTACACCAAGTGTACGCATCTAACTAACTGGCTGAGCCAGACGTTACTATTTATTAAGCTGTGGAGATTGGTGGCGGCTTGAACCAGATGGGTGCCTCGACGGGGAAACTCCAGCCAAGAGGTCAAAGTCTGATACTTGCGACCCTCTCTCCTACTTTGGGCTGCAGAGCGTGGCGGCACATATCAGGGTATGGTGCATGCAGAGACGCATGGTACGCTATGTACACACAGTTTTGCTTGATGAACGAAACCGCGCTGCCATCATTATCCTTGCCGTCGGTCATCTCCTGGTTAATCGGATAATTCAGTCCGACAAACAGAGAGCGTGCACCAAGGCTACTTACCAGCCTCCAGTCAAAAATTCCTGAAGGCCTAGAGAAGCTGGGATCCTGCTCAGAGACCTTGCAAAGGATCGTGATTGTATTCCGCGAAACAACACGTCCGGTATGTGCGAACGATCATCAATCTTTTCGCCATCGTCTGATCGAGCCAGAACCACCGCAAGAATCGCCATACCGCTTTTCTTTGAAATGTTCTGGGATTAGGAAGGGTAGGGACACCAGGCGGCCTACAACATCATATCAACTTGGAGTCAAATAAAAAAGGGCTCTTGATTTAGTCAATCTTAAGAACAACATGTTACGAGCATGAATATTTTTTCAGTAAATGTTGACAGTAATATAAGCAAGCCATCATGATATCATAGGAAAGTAACATACTGCTGTAACAGCCATTTGTAGCGATGACTGGAGTAGGCGAGCAATACGTCCAGCCATAGAAGGAGTCGACAACGTAAATGAAGGCCTTGTGTTCAATGGCATTAGAGAACCATGGAGGATGTATGATCCTGCGATGGACGTGCAGATTTATCCACTTACCGCAGTGACCTGTTAGATAGGCGACACCGCGGTTGAAGAACGCAATTAGCCTGAAGTCTTTATAATTCGCAGATCTTGTGGGCACTTGGTAGATTACAACCTTGAGGAAATCAAACTTGGTATCATGTTGGCTACTCTAAGATTCCGAGTATTCTGGGCAGCGGTGCCAAAGCAATGTATTGTTAATCGAAGGAAGGGGGATCAATCGCCGGGTGTAGACCTCCACGAGCATCCAGCTGCCGCGACCGTCAACGAGCACCATCCAAAACGTGTTCATGCCGACCCAGTACATACCGTTAATGTAGCTGAGGCTGACGGGGATCGGATCGCAGTGAAGGGGGCTGATGCTCGCCACCCTACGATCGTTATGCTGCGTGACACGTTGTTTCTGAAGATCAGGTGGCATCAGCAAGCAAGGAGCTGGCTTAAAAAGCTCCGGCCTGAGGGCTTTGAGTAAACGGTACAGCCCCGACGAGCAGCACGCGGCGGCGGCATGGTATCGAGATTGTCCACACGCGAAATAATGAGCTTGATTACCTCTGTGGGGAGCGAATTCCAGCCACTCTTTCCGCGGACGCTGCTCGGTTCTCGCCATTGTTAGTGCTTGGGTTTGGACGAGGGGAGGCGCCTTAGCTTCCGTGAGGATGGAAGCTTGGACGAGATTATGTGCGGACAAAGATGGAGAAGCGAATATGTGCTGTGGGAAGTGTACAGGTGATGTTGACTACAGCATGCCGCTTGACTTACGAGACACATACCAGCAGCGTAGGGTCATGTCGATGCCAGAAAACTTGAGTACTTGTACTCCCTACAGTACCTACTACAGTACTATGCCCTAGATTGCTAGAGTAGAGTAGGACTCTATTCTACTACTAGCACTGGAGGTGTAGTAGTATATTCTAATCTCAAATAGTTACAAACTTCAATGCCCGAGCATGGAACGACTACGAACCGTGCTCAAAGACCGTTTCTACGTGGTGTTTGAACTTATATGCAAAAAAATAGCAAGATGCCCGTGCATTGCACGGCACACCATCATCACCAACTCGGTTTTTTCTCTACTCCTACTCCTATAAAAGACTCAGTTGGTGATCATGGAGGTGAGGAGGCGTGTTCAGCCGGGCGTGCAGCGGACGGCACTGCTCTATTCGATTTGTTAGAAAAAACAAAGAAGAGTAGTAGAGATAGAGACGTAGGGAGGAGCATGAGGTTGTGGGAGATAAGGATGAACGAGGCAAGGCCTTATCTGTAAATGTGGAGAGAGGTGCGGGTACCTTTTGTAAAATTTTCATAGTTGGCTTTCTATCCGTCAGATATAGATCGGACGGTCTATATTACAAGATGGAAGGCATACCATCATCACCAACTCGGTTTTCTATAAGAGTAGATATATATAGATATAGATAGATAGAGACTAGGGAGTACTAGTAAGGACACTATCTACTGCTTTCGTGTGCTACTCACATGCTCCATTCGTGACGCAACGTCCCCTCTGACCACTCCCTCCTGCGCTCCATTCGTGGTATTTGTTGAAATCTGGGGAGCGCACTCTCGCGTCTGCTGGCAGCCACGACTTCACCGACGATGAATTCTTCCCCGACCTCGGCAACCTCTTCCTCAACGACATGGGCGAAAACCTCAACGCCAACGGTGCGGCTCCTGCTGTAACTGTGACAAAGCTTCATTCCTTCCTGTTTGAAAACGTGGTAGAATTCATGTTTCTACTCAGTATCCTACTACTATGCTAGTCCACATGATTAGTTTCATCTCTGTTATAGCCGTCATGATTTATTTTGTGCTTATTCAGATTAAATCTCGTAGTAACTTGCTCATATATTCAACTGGCGCAACGTCCCCTACAGCCACTCCCGTTTCATGGACGGCCTGGTCGACGCCTCCAAGGAGCCCTTCATCCACTGCTATGAGTGCGCGATGCCGTTTTGTGGCTCGCCGGTGGACATGGTGCATCACCTCACGGATGCGTGCAGCGTTCACTGCTGGCCCTTGGCGGAGAACATCAAGTACGACACGTGCTACCGGTTCACCATGCCGGAGTCGCTGGAGGATCACCGCCGCCTGCTAGTCTCGGAGGAGGACGGCAGCGTCTTCTTCTTGATCATGGGCACCGGCGAGGCCCGTGGGTAACATGCGTCAGGGGCATCGCCGCTGACGCTGACACTGACATGAGGCATATGTACGGGTGTGTGGTCACTGTTACTACCCCTCCGGATCGCGTGGGCGGCAACACCGGCCTCATCGGACGGACTTGGACTCTGGCGAGCTGGGACTATCCCGCCAATGTGGACTTGGAAAACCCATGGCATCCTTTACCCGCCGACGGGGTGCACGGGGACTCCAAGGAGGTTCACCTGGACTTACGCATTATCAAGTGCACTTAGAAAACATGTAGTGTGTATGAGTGCGCTTATGGACCGTGTCTTTGCCGCTTTTGATTCTGTAAGCTTGTCGTTAAACTTGAGTGGCTTTCGCCGCAGTCCTTCCTTTGAACTGCTCCTCTCAGCGAGCTGATGTAAGACACTTTGGGTTTCATTTGATAATGGAACCAGGGAGGAGCCTCCCTGTTCTTCATAAAAAATTACGCATTATCAAGTTAAATGTTGATCATTAGTTTTCGCTCAATGTAATCCGCTGTCTAAGCATGTGGAGATTTCCACGCATGAATAAAAGTGTATCCATTTATGGTTTAGTCTAGAATCTTCCATGTATGAATTTTTACTACAGTACTGGTGAAAGACTTACGATGAACCATTTCTTACATCTCCTCTGCCCCCTTCCAAGTCATCCTGATTTAATCCCTCCGTCTAGGTGTATGAGGGCATGGTTAATATTACTTAATAGTGTAGCCAACTATTGACTATAAGAAAGTGCGATGTCATCTGTAGCCAACATGTATAACAATCGATACTCAAAAACTAATTCTTAAAGATCATTTCTTGCAAAGCACAATAAGTGTTATTTCTTCACAAGTTTTGGATGCAGGTTGAACAGTTGAATGCTTTTGTTTGCAAAAGATACCTTTTTATCTATTTCACCCAGATGTTTGTGAGCTCTAGAGATGAGATAATATCCGATGAAACCTATCGATACCCGTTACACATGAGATGACCCCCACATCCTTTGTCAAAATAAACAACTCCCCGATCAATGCATTTCACTCTTCGGTGCAACGCACGGGCACCTTACTACTATAGATTAGTACGACCAAAAAATGAACTAACATTATATATAGTACGATAAATCGATGCATGTCACCTAAAATTATATCATTTAAAACTATGTTCAAATACGAATCCAATGATATAGTTTTTGTTGACATGCACAAACATTTTGTCGATTAAATCTTGATCAAATTCAATGGGGGACTAATAAACCACGACCGATGTAGTACAAGTGTAGAGGGCGGCGCTGCACGGGAGTCTCACCTATCACCCAGCTCGTGGCGCGGCAGTAAAGCCGTCATATCACAAAACCCAACCACTCCCAGTAATAAGTGTCCTGGTAAAATAAACAGACAAGCAACCATCACATCCCTCTGTATTTTTTGCATTTCATCTCTCTGCATTTATTTTCTCCGGTTCATCTCGCACACTCGATCCCTAGCTACTACTCCTAGGGCCAGTTCTTTTGGCGGCTTCCCCAACTTTTCCCACAAGACTAGTCACAGTGGAGAGTAACAAGAAGGCGCCTCACTCATTTATTTGGGCTTCTAAACTACTACTCTGTCCTGGTTAATTCCTCACCATTGTAATTTGTGCTAAATTTTGACCAAATATTTAACTGATAAAATGTTACTCCCTCCATCTAGGTGTGTAAGTCATCTTATGAAAACCAAATAATCCCAAAACACTTAGGCGCGGTGCATTAACTTCTACCTCGTTTCTTGTTTCTTGACATATCAACCAATAAGAGATAAATAGTGTGCATGCTTTTAATGACTTGAGATATCAAACATGACATGCAGTGGTTAGTTTATTGCATGCAATACTATTAATTAGCAAATAAACATTAACGTTTCTGTTTTCTCCTCCTCCTTGGTCACGGTGCACAGCCTAAGATGACTTACTCACCTAGACGGATGGAGTAGTGCATGTGACATGCACTAACATTTCATTAGTTAAATTTATGATAAAAATTTGACATGATTACAATGGAGACCAATAAACCAGGACGGAGGTAATAGTAGTTATGGGATTACTAATCTAGAAGCCTAAAAGAACTGGCCCCTGGTACTCCTACTAGTAGTAGTACTCAAGTTGGAATTCCAATTGCACGTCACAACTTGTTAGGCAAAAAAATTCGATACAGGGTGTAGGAAGCGGTTTGTGAATTTGCATGCCTTTCCAACCAGTGAGATACTCTGTACAAAGTACGACAGAGAAATAACGACAGAGAAATAACGACAGAGAAGGAAGCTAAAAGTAAACAATCAAACGAGCATTTTTGCATTTGTTTTGCATTGAATTGTTTCACAAGCTTGACTAGTGTTGTTTTTCTACTTTTACAAAAACCGCGTCGTAATGTTAAAACGTGCATTTGCACGTACATAAGTAATAGTAGTACTCCCTCTGTCTAGGTGTACAAGTCTTCCCTCCTTGGTCATGGTGCACAACCAAAGATGACTTATTGACCTGGACGGAGGGAGTAGCACAGTCTGCAAACATATATCGAGAGACACGTGTAGTGTGATAGTATATAGTAAAGTTTGTGCTATATGCACGTACTTGTAAAATGAGTACGAATACACAAGGTTTCCAAACTTTCCCTTTTACATACTTAATTAAGGACGCTAAAAATTCCTGAACATTCGGGATTTATCATTTGCGTCCCAAAACTAATGAGATCGCCTTACGAAACAAAAATTATACTCCTCCTAAAAGCCACGACGCTCGCAGGAGCGCTTGTGGCGCGCCACGAGTGCCACAGTGCGTGGCCGTTTCAACGCTACCGACACAACGCCTCTTCCTCAGCCTCGCAACTCGCGAGGTGCTGATTGGCGGCTTGCCCGGCGAGCGCGATCTCACCGTGTGGTGATCCGGCTCCAACAGTACTCCGCCTCCGAAGCGTGCACCGGTCCACGTACCGCCAAGCGTAGATGAGGCGCTTGGGCCCGGCCGCACGCAGGGCGTCGGCACGGGCGTCCTCCGCCACCCTCACGGCCCTCGCACGAGCCTTCTGCCAAAGAGCCAATTGCCTGACTCTTTCGGACGCGACATAGACCTCCCAGGCAGCTTGTTCCGCGGTGCGCTTCTCTTCCTCGGCCTTCTTCGCCGCCTCTATTTTGGCGCGCTCTGCTGGAGGCAAAGCCTCCCGCAAGGCGACATCCATTTCTTTCCAAAGCTCCTCAAGGCTGGGGGGCTCGGTGGGCGGCGCAGCGTTCTCCTCGTAGCAGGGAGCCGACGCCTCCTACAACACGCGTGCTGGCGAGATTAGGAACGCCAACGCGTCCACCTCGACGTGTCGCGGCGAGGAGCGGAACGCCGACGCGTCCTCCTTGACTAGTGGCGGCGAGGAACGGAACGGCGACGCGTCGCGTCGCGGCGAGGAGCGGAATACCAACGCGTCCTCCTCGACTAGTGGTGGCGAGGAACGGAACGGCGACGCGTTGCGTAGCGGCGAGGAGCAGAACAGCGACACGTCCTCCTCGACTAGTGGCGGCGAGGAATGGAACGGCGACGCATGACCATCCGCGCGGTGCAGCGAGGGGCTCCTAGGGCTTGGGAGGGGCGACGTCATGGTGGTCGACGTGAGAGGGAGGGGGAGCAGATAGCGATGAACGTGAACGTGAGGGGGAGGAGATAGCGATGTCATCAGAGGCGAAGTATTTATAGCGAGCAATGGCACACCTGCGTAAGATATGGACTGAGTTGCATGGACTTAACTGCAGGTCCAGTTGCGTCACTAACATGCGGGCCGAACACCTGTTGGGCCCATATGTGAGTGACCCAATGCACCGGCAGTTAAGTAACAGCTACGTGGGCATATTTTTTGGAGTAAATTACGGGGGAGCGAAGGGGTGGAAATATTGCTGGTCACAACAGATTGGACGAGCGTGGGGGGAGGAGAGTCATGCATGCAGATTTTTTCACATGGGGTGGAGTGGTGGGACTGCCGGAGGGAGAAGGAGAGTTTAGTGTGCATATTGTTTCCACACATGGAGAGGAAAAGATTTGGAGACTAACGGGCTTCCTGCAGTATGGGGAACGGTGCATAATAAGTCATCTTGCATGTCGGGCTAGGTATAGTCTCAAGTCATTAAAAACATACACGCCCCACACATGTTCATATTTCAAGGTGCACTAAATTATTGCATGCGATGATTAAGGATGGCCATAATGGTGGTATCTTAGCTAGTATCATGCACAAGGGAATAGTAGCAAACATGCTTATGTGGCAAAGAATTAAAGAAGAGAGGGGGGTTAGAGTAACTAGTGTTCATGCATGCATTGGTAAACACATTTTTGTGTGAAGAACGACATCACTAGTTGAGTACTTTTGCAGATTTGAAAAACTATTCCACCGCCTCTACTATCTTGCTAAGAGTAGGTGAAAATTTTGAATCGAGCCCTTTAAGAGCATGGTTAATAGTATAGCCAGCTGCTGACTATAAGCCAGTGCCATGTCATCTACAGCCCATCTTATAGTCAATATGTACAATAGTAGATGAAAAAAGTCTACTACTTTTTTATAATGTGGCCCACATTTCATTCTCACAAAGTGCCTATGAGCACGTGCTAGAGCTGGCTCTTCACGAAGAGCCGGCTTACCTTCTCTCTCCTCTTCTCTTTCCTCCAACTAAGCAGAAATATACTAGTTTATTTCTTATAGCCTGCTGACTCAGCTCTATTGTACTTGCTCTAAACTAGAAGGGAGGTAGTGGTACTCTAATAGCTAACCGTTGTGATGAAAAGATAGGATATGGCACGCACCTGGACGGAGGAACTAGTCTACATTGTGCATTTAAGTTTTGTCTGAAGTCAATGTACCTCTACTTTCACCAGACTTATAGAAAAATGTATCAACATTCACAATTTCAAATAAATATTTTTACACTCATTATAAAACGTATTTCTTATACTCATTATAATCAGTATTGTAGATATTGATATTTTTAGTATAAATTTGGTAGTGGGATTTCATTGATGCCTGTCAAAGCATGGAGGAAGTGGAGCTTAGGGCTTGCATTGCCGGTCTCTACATAGGTATTTCTCTTCATAATCCTGTAATTTTAGAGACTGACTGCGCTTTTGTGGTAGCGTCTCTTGCATCGGGGACTATGACAGTCTGCTATGCGTGACTCGAAGATGAAAGTGTTGAGCATCTCAAGTTGATGAACAATCTTCAATTGTCAAAGATTAGCCGCTCGCCAATAAGGTGGCACACTTAATCGCTAAGTATAGCTTTGACAATAGATTAGATGGTATTCTTGTAAATAACGTATCGCCCTGTGTGGTGAATATTGTATCGAATGAGTGTATGTGCGGCCGGTTAATTAATATAAGGTGGTGTTAAAAAAGTATAAATTTGGTCAAACACTTTGCAAACGGTTGACGGGAGTAAAAAGGACCAGAGGGAGTATCATGCATGCGGAGTAGGCAAAACAAATTGCTCATTTATAGCCGGTCGAAGTTTCAAAGGGCCCGATCGCGCGAGGGAGGCGAAGGTCGTGGGAGGTGCGCGGTTGACGGAATTAAGTGAAGTTACATCCACGTGCCGGCATGGCGTGCAAACAGGCAGAAGCTATACCGTCAGGCCTACGATATGGGTCTAATAGACATGACATCTAGTGGGTCCCGCATAGTTCTCGAGAACTCTTTGGGGGCTTGCAGCCGTTTATCCACCGGGCAAGCCAGCAACCCCATGCCGTTCGCACGCCCTACTCGTCCCCGTCTTCTACTACCTTACAACAGTTCGCTCCCAGTCGTCCCGTCCTTTCACATTAGTTCGCTCCCAGTTTTTGCGGGGTACAACAATTCAACTTTTCCTAACCCTCCTCCAAAATCCATGGCCTCTCAAATCTCCATGGTCGCCGCTGAGTACCAGGTTAGAGCCATCACCGGCGATCAGTTCATCGTCATCTACATACGTGGATCCGCGACGGTGAAAGCATGGCTTGCTCGCTTCCTATGCATGTTCAACAGTTCAATGGATGAGTGGGTCGCTGGGCTAGATGTTGAGTACACCACAGTCCTGGGACGAGAGAAGGATCTAAAGGACGAAGAGAGCAAGAAGCCCACCGTGATCCAGGTTTGCGTACATAACGTTTGCTTGGTCTACCACATATGCCATGCCGACGTTGAGTTCCAGGATTTTAAGAACTTCCTCAAGGACAAAAGAGTGAAATTCGTTACTGTAGGCTTTAAGAACGACAAGGATGTCCTGCATCGGATAGGTCTCGTTGTAGACCAGCCCTTCGATCTCCAGAAGGCAAGCCTGGTGTCCTCCTCTCAACCTTCAATGCCGACCCTGGCAGCATCCATGATTGATCCTTCGTACGCTAAACTGAAGAAACCTCATCACGAGTTTCATCATGCACGGGAGTCGAAGACATTAGATGAAGATCATATCCTGTATGCAGCAATGGATGCCTACCTTTGTTTAAATATCTACAAGGGTTGGATGAAGAAGCAGAGCCCAGTGTCCGGTTCAAGCAAAGAAGCGTGGGCGACGAGGAAGAGGAAGAGGGACGAGGATGAAGTCGAGGACGTGGACTCGGACTCCGAGTAGGTGGCAGTACCGTCGCTCATGCTGGTTCTACTACAGTGTCAAGCGGACTAGTTCCTTAGTTTATTTTCAAGGGTGTGTTGTGCTGAGGCCCCAGCAGAACTACGTTTAGTATGTTCTTTCTCGTTATTTGAACTCTTTAGTACGTATAGTAGTACTAGTACTATGTCTTACTACTGTTCTTCTTGCAGTTGGTACTACTGCTCGTATCTTCGTGTTCCTACTGTACTTAATACGTTTGTACTAGTAGTATAATTTGGGTCAGTCGATTTGTGAAAGAAGTTCGATGGAGCGAAGGAAGAAGACGACAGAAGAGGTGGAAGAAGCCCTTCTAGCCATCCATGTTGCATCAAACGTCTCACATGAGTCGACTGACCCAAATTGCTCCATCAAATTGCAGGATCCACGTGGCATTCAAGGTCTCGAAGGTAGATTCCGTGTCCGCACCCGGTTTGTGGGCTCGACGCCAAGACGCTGACAAAGCTTCCGCTGGCGACAGCCACCATGCGCGCCTCCTCCGCGCGGGCGGAGATGACAATGACACGCTAGTTCCTCCTCATCGGCGTGCTGGAGCACGCGCTCGTCCTCCTCTTCGTACGCTGCGTGCATAGACGCGGCTCCACCAGCTGCTCGCGTGCTTGGCAGTGCGGCGGCATCGCGAGGAGGGACTGCAGACGACGTGAGTGGGCGTGCCTTCGGCTTCATGGCACAGGGTTGGCGGCGACACGGCGGTGATGGGCGAGAAATTGTTGGCCGAAGCAGGCGGGCGCCGGCATGCGCAACTGCGGCGGCGACATATTGATGAGTGCGCGTGTGGGAGCTTACTTTAGTTTTATATAAGGTTGGTCAAACTTAAAAGAAAACCGTACTAGTACACGTAAACATTAGACTTAGGCATCGCTTTTATTAGTTAGTACCACAGCCACGATACGGAATCCTGTGCAAGCGCGTGAACCGCGGCCGCGTGGTCGATCGAACGGTGCGTCACCGTGTGGTGCTCGAAGGACATCCACCGGATCTTTTTGTGTGTGTGAAAACAATCCTCGAATATTACTCAACTTTTTTTTCCTGGGAAATTTCTTAACGCTGCAATATTTCCATATATTTGAATTTAGCTCCAGTTCGTGTTTATTTGGATTTGGACGTTTTAGGTGCGCCCTGGGTTTTTTATACTGATTTTGTGTGTGTGACTGAGAGAGAACGTGTGTATGTGTCCATATGTGTGTTGTGGCGGAAGGGAAATGTGGAGACGGTGTGCGTGTGATACAGACATAGAGAGGTGTGAATGTGCAAGTGATCATGCATGAGTGAGACATAGACATATATGCCGATACGTTGTGTATACATGAGAGAACGGTCTTCTAGTTTACTTGTGTGTGTGTGTGTGAGAGAGAGAGGGAGAGAGATAGAGAGAGAGGAGCATCCGTAACACAACAACCTTCTCTCTCAATTCGTCCGTCCCTCGCACGGTCGCATGCAACACATGCATCAACGCGCACATTTTGACACCCTCACCCGGCCCCTACCCACCTCAAGGCCCGCACAATCTCTTTGTGAATACCCATTTATCTCCTTAGGTTTGTTTTCTCTCAATATCTCTCTCTCTCTCTCACACACACACAGAGAAACACACGCAACACAACACACACACACACACTCCCTCGAGCACACAATTCATCCCCATCCAAGGTTATACGGCGACCACTCTCGCTTGTGCTTCTTTGCACCCCAACATGCACAACACCTCAATCTTCAAAGAGGGCATCGAGCAGATCGAAGACAGCGACCACACTGCGCTAGAGAATGCGGGTCATTTGGAAGCAGGGTGATGTGATGACGGCTGACTGACTCCTCCCTCCACCCTCTCTCTCTCTCTCTCTCTCTCTTGCACAAAATTACCAATCCCTCTCTCCCCCGCACAAAATTGTCAAACCCTCAACCCAAGAGATCCTTCGCCTGTCGTCCATGTTTTTCCAGCTCTCTCATCAAACATGTTGTCTCTTCTCCTTCCACGTATACAGAATCTGGATGCACACGCATCTCACGTATGTTACATGTCTCCATCTTTCTCACAGACCTAACTTCTTCCTCTCTATTTCTCTCTCTATCTCTCTCCCTCTGTCTCGTTAGGGTTTGTCTCCTACTCTCTCGTCCACATACATACAATCTTTCCCGCCATATCTGCTCCATCTTCAAAAGCTCTCTCTGCACGCTTCATTCACACAGTGGGATATGTCAAAATGTTGCTTCTATAATGGCCCTGTTTGGATCATGGGGTTAGAGCTAGTTTGGGTTAGTTGGGGGCTCAAATAACCCAAAAGTATCCAGAAAGGGAGGGTTAGAGTGGGTTAGTTCCATATAACCCAACTATCCCGGTGGAGAGGTGCTTATCTGGGTTAGAGTGGGTTAGAAAATAACTCTAACTCTAACTGTGTTAGAGTATCCAAACAGGGCTAATGGCTGATGTAGAGTTATGGTTGTTTTTGTTGCATCCTACAAAGTAATGACTATGAAATGCATTTAGATTCTCATTTGACTGGGATTATGTGAGTTTGAGCATGTTGTGAAGTACTATAGACCTTGTATACATCTTGGGATTCGACAATGATTGTAACTATTGAATTGTATAGACCATTACATTCGAAGTCAATAGCCTAATATATTTATTTCACAATTTTAACAAATGATTAGTTCACTACAAACTAAGAAAACAAATGTGTACTCCCTCCGTTTTTATTTAAGTCCGTGTATTAGCATTGGTCAAAGTCAAGTTTTGTAAACTCACAGAAAGCTTATAACAATAAATATTAACATATACAATAACAAATAATTACCATTAGATTCGTTATTGAATGTACTTTCACACCATACATATTTGTTATGGTAAATGTTTATATTTTTCTATAAACTTGGCCAAACTTTAGGAAGTTTGACTTCGGTCAAACCAAATATGCAGAGTTTACTACTACTACTACTCGCTAGTTGCTTAGCCGAATCACTCAACACGCCACACGGGTAGTCAAGTGTCACAAAATTTTGAGGTCGGCGGGAAAATCTCCCGCGACCCTAATTCGAGCAGTGGGAAGTTACCATCATAGCCTTAGAAACAGGCCTACGAATGACGCTTGGCAGGGGGCTGTTTTCGTAACTTCAGGTTCACCCTACCCAGCCAACCCACCCCGGCACCCAGAGTAGTGCACATGAATACTCAACATTTTCTATCCCCACCGCAAAATAGACTTCTCCACGGCACCGCAGCCTTCGTGCTCCTCCCCTTTACATCGGTGCACTCGTCCACCCCAACAAGATTCTGCCTCATCGACGACCTCAGACGCCAGACTGGAGCCGGGTCCACCGTCGTTGCCGTCAGACACGGAGCCTCTTCCCTAGCATAGTCTTCCACGGTCTCGGATCTGCTTCCCGGAAGCCGACGCCAAGCGCAGAAGTACCACCATCGTGGACAATGAACTGACTCCCGTTGCCGACCATGACTCACAGAGGCTGCCGCGACCATCGTTCTCCTCCTTGATTGGTAATGTGTGTATTGAATCACTTACCAGTACATGTGCAGTTCCAATTTTGTTCATACCTACCCTTCAAATTTCACGGTGCTATTGTTCCGTAAAAGTATTGGTTATAGCCTCCATTGTCCAACAGAATATCAGCTTGTAATTGTGCGTCGCTCTGTATCGCTACTGTGCTTGGGTAGGTTTTTCATCCGCAACCATGAGTGTGGCAAATGATGGAAAGGTTTTTAGAACTAGCAAGATGCCCATGCGTTGCACGTATCAAGATGCATTTGTATGAGTAGTTTACCTTGTGGGAGAAAAGGATGAACGAGGGAAGGCCTTATTTGCAAATATGGAGAGGGGTATGGATACATTTTTGCAAAATTCCCATTTGTTTCCTTCCTATCTGTCAGATATAAATCAGACGACCTATATTGCAAGAAAAAAAGTATAGAGAAAAAAAAGTAGACAGTAAAGGAAGTAGAGATAAATATTAAATATTAAATATAAAATAAATATAACAGTAGAGAAGAGAGTAGAGATAGCAGAGACATTGGGAAAGGATCGCGCGCGCGGGAAAAAGCGGCCGGGCGTGCTCTCGTTTTGGCGCACGGCGTACGTCGCGCTTTATAAAATCCAACACCCTCCCACCGCTCTGTGCCTTGCCACCGCTCTCTCCCCGCTCATTTTTGCCTCACCGCCGCCGCGCCACCATGCCGCCGCGTCAGCGGGAAACTTGGGGATACCGCGACGTCCGCGCGCGCCCCTCCGGCGGGTTCTCCGCCTCGGCAATTTCGACACTGCCAACGAGGCCGCCCGCATGTATGACGCGGCAGCGTGGTGACTCTGGTGGCCTCATAGAACATTGAACTTCCCCAACGTGCCGACGCGGGAGCAGGCGCAGGAGCTCGCGCCTCTGCCGCGGCTTAGCACCGACGAAGATCATCGCGACAACCGGAGGCGGGAGCACCGTCTCGGCATCGCCGAGATGGACGAGGAAGCCATGGCGCTGTGGCGCCAACACTTCCCGCGGGACATCATCAACGAGCGCGAGTTCTATGCGCAAAGGAGGGCGAAGAGGGATAAGATGAGGGTGGAGCGAGCCGCCTATCGCGAGGACAAGCGTTGGCGAAAAGCGGATGCTCAATTCAACATGAGGCTAGGAGCAGCGTCGCCCTGGGAATCCGACGATGATCGGCATCTTCACGCCTACAGTCAGATGTCGGAGGAGGACATCACCGAGGAGGAGTCGGACGACGAGGAGTAGTTGAATTATCTTTTTTATCTATCTACGATGAGAACTATCCTCTACTCTATCTACTTCTCGATCTCAAAGATCAGAAGCGATTTTTCAAAGCGCCGCTGCGTTGTGATTCTGTTGGAGATGCTCTAACATGGCGCATTTAGTGCTTTAATGTTGCCCACAAGATGCGCGAGTATTACTAGTAGTATATTTTTCTTGCCATGTTGAGATTTTAAAACCACGAAAAGTAATACATGCAGAGGAGCAATGAAGACCAAACACGGGATATTCGGGACATCTTCAAGGAGCGTGGCAAGTTAAAGAGGAGCTGCACCGAACCTATAAAACGAGCTTTGGTAAGTAACACCCTTTCAATTACTTTCGTGTAGCCTTGTGTTCTTCGATGTGTATATGTTGTAGTTTCTGTTTCTCTTAAGCGTGGTGTTCTTCGATGTGTAATAAGAAGAGCCTTAATCGTCCTAATGCTTTCGTTTTTAGCTTGATGTAGGAAGTGGGTGTTCTCACCTTGTATTCACTTCTCCGAGTTCTGTTTATCTGGCTTCTACTAAATGGATCTAGGTTTCTCTGAGTATTGATCTAAAAAAAGAAGTAATGTCATGTCAGGATGCAGTTCCTGCGAGGAGGGAAGTATGGTGAACCTCGAGATCATGTTTCCAAAATGAGGCTGGATTGCACACAAGGTTCCAGTTCCCTAATGACGCTGGATTAGACACAAGGTGTAAATTCCCAGATGATGCTGGATTACACACAAGCCAGGTGGAGTCGTCAGCTGTTCGTGTCCTCGTGGCATTAGTAAAGGTTGAAAGAAAGCATGCAGCAGCCCTTGAGAATGCAGCTGAGTTCCGGAAGAAGCGAAAAGAGCAATCAGGTGCTCTGTTCACCCAAGCCAAAGAAGAGATGGAAGAAGCCAGAAATAAGCTAGCAGAGGCAGAGCAGGTTAGGCGTCTCCTGCTATCTAAAACTGTTATCAATACAAAATTTCCTTCATAATAGCTAGGTTCAAATGTTTATCCAGTCAGCATGCCTGTTGTGATGTCCGTGCATTTACTGATGTTGCACAAAATGTTTTTTTGGGTCATGTAATAACAGCAATTACTTTCCAAACAATAACGACGAAGCATTGGACATGGTATAGTTCACGCGCAGGCCCGACATTCCAAGTTCAACTTCCACATCAAACTCATGTTCACAGATATTTGCACATTTCATACATAATGTCCACAACCATGATTCATTTCAAAGCCAAAAAAATGTGAGGAGAGTTATAAATAAAGAAAAACCTCTACTAGTTCCTGCTACCAGTGCGAGCACAACAAGTCAAGACCATGTGTTAATTAATTATATTTTAGTCATTTTTTGTGTTTTAAAATGCCTGCTGGCTCGCGGAAGGACGTGACGTGTTGCCGGCACACGCGTGGATTCAATGAAGGAAGGCGGGGCAGTCTTAAGCTGGTTGCACGCGGTGAGGAGGCGTGCTTAGCCGGGCCTGCAGCGAGTGCGGCCCTCTTGGCCGGCCCGCCGGTTCAATGCCTGCGCTATGAGAGGTCGCATCCGTGTCAGAGCAATCACTCCCTCCAGTCCTTTTTTGTTTGGGTATAACAAAATCTCGTTTTCCATTCACATTTTACTAGTAAAATTCATGGACAAACTTTGACCCAAAGTACGATGGGGACTAGTAAACCAGAATGGAGGTAGTACTTTTTTTTAATCAAATAAGGGTTTCCCCTTCCGATTTTCATTACTGAAAACCAGCATCTAAATCTAAACCATAGTATTTGCCCTACAACTACCAGGTTCGACATCTCACAACATAAACCCATACAACCTCCATCGCAAAAAAAACCATACAACCATACGCCAAGGAGCTACGTAGTACCATGAATTCCATTTTCGCTCCATACAATTCATTCTGGAAACTACTTACTACTTATAACGCGCCATTGAAAATCGGAACTCTTAACCGCGCTAGAAAAACGATATTTTAAACGTGGCAACTCGATCTGTGGCAACTGGCGAGCCACCACGCTCCAAGTCGTTCACCTGTGGTCCCGACCATCAACTCCTACGAATCAAATTATCACGCGAGCTGACTATTCCTACAAAGGTGCTCCACCACGTACCCGGTAACCGCGAATGCAGCAATCGTGCACCTAGGGTTTTAGGGTTTATTTGTTAACGTCGCCTTTACGTAACACTCACGTGTGCGAGACAGCAAGAGGTCATTGCTGCGTGCGCCTCTTCTCTTCAGATATGTACTCCACCGCTTGTCCGGTGTCCAAAAATTATAATAACTACTAGCAATGTGCCAATGCGTTGCCACACGATCAAAGTAGATTATTACATATTCACCGATTTGATAGAAAAAAAGTCTAGTTTTGAAATACGTATATCACTAAAAATATGTTATGTTTCACTCAAAATATATTCCTTTGGCGTTTTTGATGAGATAAGGGAGGAATGTTGTTGGTTCCAAGATTTGAGAAGTGGTATATGTCTAATTTCTACTCTTACTAGCAAGATGCCTGTGCGTTGCAAGGAACATCAAGATCTTGTGGGAGAAAAGGATGAACGAGGGAAGGCCTTATCTGAAAATGTGGTGAAGAGTGCGGGTAAATTGCCATATTTTCCTTCCTATCCGTCAGATATAAATCAAACAACCTACATTGCAGGATGGCAGGCCCACCATCATCACCAACTCTATTTTTTATCCCTACTCTTATAAAAAGCATTGTCGGTGATGATCGTGTGCCTGCCATCCTGCAATATAGGCTGTCCGATCTATATCTGACGGATAGGAAGGACACTATGGCAATTTTGCAAAAAGATACCCACCCCCTCTCCACATTTGCAAATAAGGCCTTCCTCGCTCATCCTTTTCCCCACAAGATAAACTACTCATACAAATGCATCTTGCTATTCCAGACAGTATGGGCATCTTGCTAGTTGTTGCAAAAAGCCCATGTGTGTGTGAGAGAGAGGGAGAGTGGAGGAGGATGGAGTGCATGTGTGACAAAGACACAAGGACTGTGTGTGCGATAGGTATCAACTTAAAATGAGGCGATAGTGCGTGTGTGCACGATCGAGGGCATGTCTCGAGAAGGGAAGAAAAATCTAAATAGATACAAGGAGCAGGAGAGAGACATGTATGCGATGGTGGAAGCACGAGTGTGCGGGTGTATAAACTTATCTAGAGGCTAGCTAGTCGATAAATGTTTGTGAGAGAAGTACGAGTCGGGGTGCGAAAGCGAGAGTTGTGTGTGTGTGAGAGAGAGACTGTAGTCGGGAAGGGGAGTGGAAGCAGGAGTTGTGTGTGTGTGTGTGTGTCTGTGTGAGAGAGAGAGATGAGACGGTAGTCGGGGTTGTCTGATCGGTAAACAAATGAATAATGTCAGTCTGGGATGGAGACGAAAAGGAGACCACAACAAATGTTGTGTCTACAGGAGAGAGAGAGAGAGAGAGTAATTTTAGTGGTATGAGTCATATGTAGAGACATATAGGGTGTGTGAGAGAATCCCATAGAGAGAAAGACAAAGTGAAAAACGAGTGGAGACTGTGTGTGTGGCGGTGAAAAAGAAAGCTTAGGTACCGAGTACCAGAGAACAATAGAGACATGAGAGATAATGAAAACCGTGTAATGTATAATGATAGGGAGAGTGTGACGCTTCTCAAGGGAGACGTTGAGAGACCATGTTTGCGAGGATAGGAGAAACATGAAGTGAGCGTGCGGGTGAGCTGGAGAAAAGAGAGTGATAGCTACCTGAAGGAGCATGCAAGCGAGAGAGATGGGCGTGAAAGGAGTGAACAAAAAAGGGATTCAAATATTTGAATTCGAGATGATGATACATGTAATCCATACTCAAACCAAAATTGATCTATCAAACATGCATACTCATATGAATTCACGCACATCTATGTTATTTAATATGTAGGTATTACTGATCCATACATTTTAGTAGAACATAATTTGGTTAAATTTTTTTGTAGTCAACTGTAAGATTTCGAGATCGTTGTATTTGTAAATCATATTATACATATAAAGGAGCAGAATTCTTTGTTGTGCTTTTGAAAGTATATATATATATATATATAAATGATGTATATAGAATGTAATTCCAATTGAAAATGGATCCCACCCGAAAAATAGAATACAAACGGGATTCGAATTGAGTTGGCACGGTAAACATGCACTCTACAAAATTTGAATGAAGCGGGAAAAGTCACAGTAACCGCCCGAAACCAAAATCTGCGAGATGGAAATCACTACTGCCTATCCCTTCCACGCAAAGCCTATCTGCTGGATTTCTAAAGGTTTCGATAGGGGTAGGTTTGTAATTTCACCCAAACGTGACGTAACCGCCTCTCACCCGGATTCATACACGGTGGGCGCCAAAACACAATGTGTCCTCGGCCGAAATCGACTCCCTCCCTGATTCATATTCATACACGGTGGGCGCCAAAAACAAACTCGTCGGCAAATATTCGATTGTATGCGAGATTACCGTCCTATCCCCAACCGACTAATGTTGCTGTGATGTTGTAGAAATTTGAAATGGGGGCTAAGTTTGTAAATTTCCTCGCATTTGAGACAAGCGCGCCCTGAATACATGGTTCCCCATTCCTCTCTACCTCCCTTTTCCCCATTCGTACTCCGTGGGCGCCAAAACACCCTCTCCACCCCACCCTCCTTCGTCCGCCACCGTCCGCCACCCCATCCACCGCCGTCCTCCTCCACCATGCCGGAGCTGATATCCTAACGCCGCCGTCCATTACAAGAGATCGACCTCTCTCATCCACGCCTTCGGACCTGGATCCTTGCATCCCGTCCTCTCGCTTCATCCCCGCCGTCGTCCACCTTGCCGGCGCCGCTCCTACGACCGTCTCGTCCACCGCGCCCTGCCGCCACCATCTACCCTCCTAGATCTGCTTCCACGCCGCCGACAGCCATCGCTATCAAGATCATCAAATTCTCAGCAGATGCAAGACATCGGCGCCAGCACTGTAGGCGGTACTATTTCGTATCTGCTCAACTTATTTATCGCAGCAAGAAAATAGATCGCCACTGCTTTACTCTGATTTCTTGTCTTGGCTGTGGAGTTGCCTTTGTCCGGTTTGCACCTTCAGATCCGCCATGGCACGCTCAACACTATACTCCCAATGCTTATGGTTTTCCCCTTTTATATTCCACACTAGTTAAATCACAGTAGACTAAATTTCAAAATTGGGTCAGTCAATTTTTCAGAGCTCGCCGGAGTTTGCCGGTGCGATCGGAGGGGCTCGGGTGGTTGTGGGGCCTCACCGAACGAAAAAAACCGACGCGGGTGGGGGTTGGTGCGCGGGTGGGGGGTTGGGATGGCGGAGGAACACAGGCTGTGGGGGCCGGTGGTCCGGCCGGCGGCCCATGCGATGTTCTGTA
The DNA here is from genome assembly GCA_021605145.1 of Aegilops bicornis. Classification (NCBI taxonomy): domain Eukaryota; kingdom Viridiplantae; phylum Streptophyta; class Magnoliopsida; order Poales; family Poaceae; genus Aegilops; species Aegilops bicornis. The sequence goes on from CM038675.1 coordinate 770,320,415, forward strand.
TGGGAAGAATCAGAGACGAGGAAGAAGAAGGATTAGGAGACGTAGGATCTTCATCCAACCGCCTGAAATGGTCGAGACACATTTGGGAGTTGCATTCTTAATGCGCTCTGGTTCATCATGTGGGCACTGCGCAACCAACATTTTATTATCCAAAATCTGCTTGCTCTTCTTTACCGTGTTCCTCTTCCGTTCTTCTTTAATATGTACTCTCTCCGTTCCTAAATACAAGTCTTTGTATAGATTCCACCATGGACTACATATGGAGCAAAATGAGTGAATCTACACTCTAAAATGTATCTGGATACATCTGTATGTGATCCATAGTGGAAATCTCTACCAAGACTTATATTTTGGAACGGAGGGAGTATGCTAGTAGTACAGTATGTTCCTTGTACTGAAGATGAGAAGGGACATTTGCAGTGTAGAGGTCTATACGGTCGGTTGGGATGGACACTTTGAGCCTCTTTGATTCGTAGGATCTTGTAAACATAGGAATAGGATTTGTAGTGGCCTGCCCACTTGAATCCTATAAGAATAGCAAGGAAATGCGGGGAGCTGTGTCGCCTTTGAGAGTTACACTGATATTAATAGTACCGCACCTTCACTTGAAGAGAGCTGGTATCCGAAGCCTTTCTAGCCGTACCGGCAATACTAGCACATATATTCCAGCAAGTTCCACTTTGCTGATTTTACTCTGATGCTTAAGGTTTTCTCGTTATATCTACACTATGATCTGTGTAGCTGCTTTGTGTCACACTAGCAGCAGTCCACTCTTGAAGCTAAACACTGCAATGACTTACAAAATTGGCACCAAGGTATTGAGTGCCATTCTGGATGCAATGAAACTCACATGCTCCCCACCTGTTGATTCTTGTTCAGAATATGATCCTAATGACTATTCTACCCTCGAGGAGTCAAAGGCGGTTGGCCTGTCCTGTTCACCCATCAAGGTGCCTATTCTAATTTGGCAATGTTTTATTGATTGCGGGTATCTTGCATATGTTGTTTTGCATTTCTTCTACTTTGTTGCACCGCCATCTGCTTAGTTTACTCATCATATATGTCGAGATGCCATGCCCATCTATTATCAATACATATTCCATCTGTCATCATACAATGTTTTTCCACTCATATGTTGTTCTTGTGCATTAGACATCAAAAAGGAAGAGGGTGATTGCCGAACCTGAAGTAGCACCAGCAAAGTCCTTGAAAAACGTGGTGGTGCCGGAGAAATCAGACATCACCCCACTTATATTGGCTGTACAACCAGTGACACAAAACGTAGGACCGACTCCAGCAGACTGTACCCACTTATAATGACAGGTAGTTATTCGTGTACCATCACTCTGCAGCTTATTTTCCTTTGCCCTCCATTTTCTACACATCATATCTATATTTACTCTTACCATAAGGTTGGTACAGAAGAAGTTTAGCTGTGCATTGCTCTTGGCTGTACCTTTTGCCTGTATCTCTGCACTTACATTTATAGCTACTTGGTTACGTAGCATCACTCTTCATCTTATCTTAAATATTCTCCATTTTTTCGTATATTATCACATCTATATTTACTCTTAACAAAATGTAGAATAAAGGCAATGCTTTTGAAGAAGATTCTGTGGTAAACTTCTTGAATTGCCCCCCCCCCCATCGGCATGGGCAAGGCGGTTTTAGGGCATGCCTTCACCAATAATGTAAGTTTGTCCATCGCAAGCCGTCAAACTTTGGTGGATATATTTGGGTAGGCATGGTAAACAAATTGTTTATTTTTGGTGTTTGCATCAAATTGCTTATTTAAAGTTTATTATGTAGTTCGTAAACAAAAGTTTGTCCTTTCTCAATTTAAGTTTTCAGTTGTACAACCAAGTTCCTTCTTCATACCATGTAAATTAAATTATACAGAGCAAGTGATCTTCTTTTGCACTGCATGTATGCTTTTGTTCTTCATCCGTAATCCAGTGGTGTGGTGAACCTACCTTTGCAACACAATGTCATATTCTGCAATGTCTTAACTATGAACAATGTCATATCATTCTACTATTATTTAAACCGTCTCTTTATTTGCCAATCTGAAATGGTATAAATTGACAGACACTAATCATTGATACTTATGAGTTCTTGATCTGTAATCCAGTGTTGTCGTGAAGCTGCCAACTCCTTCACAATGTCATTTCCTGCCATGTCCTGACCTCAACAATACCATATTGTGTTAATGCAATTTTAAACTGTGTCACTTTATTCGTCAGTAAGAAATGTGATGAATTGTCAAGACCTTGATACTTTTACGTGCAAAACATGTCATCTGTCGCTTGTTTATCTTCGAGAGTGAGGAAGTTATAAGTGTTGAACAAGCGCAATCTCATCATCTTGCTCACCGCTTATGCGTAGCTCCTCAAAGATGGCTAACCTTTCTTGAACTCTATTGAAGTGATGTCGGTTTTGTATATTATTTTGTCGGCGTGTTTATTTGCCTTTGGTGGCGATGTTTGATGCCCAAAGTGTATGTAATCTGTCATTCCGCTTGTGCTTTATTATCATAGTGGCAAACTTTGATGCCCAGTGGATGTAATATGACGTAATTTCTTTATTGTATAGTCTAGGTTTTTTCTTATTCATGATGCTGCAGTTATTTTACTGTATATATATCATGTCTTTGCAGTAAACCGGCCAAACCGTAAAATTACGGTACATAATCGGGCCGTCATGCAATCATGATGTAGGTTGGGCCTGAAACGTGCCGAACAACTCACGGGCCAGCAGCGGCCCGAAATGAACCCTGACCCATGATTGTGCGAATCAAATCATGGGCTTTTCACATGCCAAAATTGTCTTGGTCCTTGTTTGGCCCAATCAGATATCGGCTGCGAGAAGGCAGGATGCAAATCGGGCCGTAGTTAGGCCCAACTATATGACGGGCTTTTAACAGCCGAAATTAATATAGGGCCAAAATGTTAAACGGCCCTTAATGTGCCAAAACTAATATCAGGCTGAATTACTAAGTGGGCCTTTTAGCAAGTGGGCTCAAAAGCATAGTGTCCAGTTGTCGGGCCGAATTTGATATGGGCCATAATTGAGCCCAAAGCCTCTTAAAGGGTCGAACATGATCTGGGCCGTAATTTGGCCCAGAACGTGGTAGGCTTATAACGGGCCGGATCTCATATGGGCCACTTTTAGGCCCAGAACGTGGCAGGCCATTAATGGACCGGATCAGACATGGGCCGGTATTTGGCCCAAAACATGGCAGCTAGTTAATGGGTCGGCCTACTAGGGTCCTCAAAATCTTGTGGGCCTACAGCTGGGCCGGCCCATTAATGTCGGCGAAATCTCATGGGTCTTTAGCTGGGCTGGCCCATTACGATCTGCTAGAATCTTGTGGGCCTTTATAACTTGGGCCGGCCCATTATGGCACAAAAAAATCTTGTGGGCCTTTAGCTGGGCCGGCCCATTATGGCCCGCAAAATCTCATGGGGCATTAGCTGGGCCGACCCATTATGGTCCGCAAAATCTTGTGGGCCTTTAGCTGGGCCGGCCCATTATGGTCCGCAAAACTTGTGGGCCTTTAATTGGGCCGGCCCAATTATACTTTTTGGGCCGTGCCACGTGTTGATGTATCATACGCACCTTCTGTCCAATGAGTGGATGACATCTGTCCCAGCGGTGAGCCGACACGTGTTTCCTGTAGCCAATGGTGATTTTACACATGGAAAATCCCCATTGGTCGGGGCTGTTAATGGGTTATCGGATCCAAAACCCGACCCGGTAGCTTAACGGCGTTCCGTTACGGTGGATGACACGTGTCGGTCACTCTTGACGAAAGCACTTCTGTGACGCGCGATTTATCGTCATGGAAGTGGACACTTCCGTGATGATAATTTTCGTAATGTCATGGAACACTTCTCTGACAAAGACGGTATGACTATATTGATTCTGTCCTAAATTTGTCATGGATGTACATGCATGACAAAAAACGCGACCTACTGTGACAAACACGTATCATCACGGAAGTGTATTTTTTTGTAGTGATGAATCACAGGCACCGCTGGGCCGTACTCAGTGACGCTTGTTTCTCCCAAGAGGCGTTTGATGCCGTCAATTCGGGAGACGCGTACATCCGTGCTGCTCAAAATGGTCTTGCCAGAGCCACGGACCAGTATGTAAAGGATATACGGGTAAGAAAATTTTATGATTATATATATCAGTAGCCCCCGAGACTTGAAACAGTTGGCACAACTGATTTAAGGATCATTATCTGTGCAGGTTCTTACCGAGAAGAATACCCAATTGTCTCAAGAGCTGGAAGAGTGCAAGGCCCAGCTATGGGCCGCAGTGGCTGCGTTGAAGGAGTCCGAGAAGGCCCCCTCTGGTAACACCTGCTTTAAAAAATGACAGGTACCATATAGGATGCAGCATGCATGCAATTCTGACAATAAATATTGCAGATGACGCAGGAGTGAATCCGGATGAGCAACATGTCATCTGGCTAAAAAATTTGGCTGGCGTGCTTACAAAGGTTAGGCAGGAGAAAAACGATCTCCAAGATGCCAATACCTAGCTGAGCATGGAACTAAAGGATGTTCGCGCCCAGCTGTCAGACTCCGTGAAGGAGACACTACTACAAAAAGGGCTATACATGGGATGGCCACTAATGGCGCACCTATCATGTGGTGCGCCACTACTATATAGCAGTGGCGCACCATGTGCAGGTCCGCCATTAGTGTGGAAGACACTAATGGCGCACCATGCACACGGTGCGCCACTAGTAAACTTTTTTTTCTTATTTTTCCAAAGATTCTAATGGCGCATCATGGCAGGGTGCGCCATTACTAGTTTAAACTAGTAATGGCGCACTGTGCCACCGTGCGCCATTAGAATATATACTTTTTTTTGCAAAACTTCTAATGGCGCACCCGCAACAGGTGCGCCATTAGTAACCAGGGTTACTAATGGCGCATTTGCGGGTGGTGCGCCATTAGTAACCTGGGACCAACAAGATATTTTGGACAGCCCACCTACCCACTCACTTTCCCCACTTCATTCTCTCCACCTCCTCCTCCAAGCTTGTCTCAGCCGCCTCCTCCTCCTCACCTCATTTGCACCATAGATTCATCCAAATTAAGTGGTTAAATTACCTTTTTTGATAGGTAAGTAAGGGGAAGCTATCTTTATGTTGTTCTCCCTCTCCAACAACGTGCACATGCACTTTTTGTGGCCTATAGCTAGATCTATGTATGTTAGTGGTGTTGCATATGTTTGTGGTGTTGCATATATGTTTGTGTTTGCAGGTACCGGTATTTGAAATGCGATAGTTGCCAATATTTTTCCGGAATGTTGATTCATTTCCGTTTCGGCGAGAATTTTTGCACTATGCATTCTTTTTTGTCCTATTTTTAGGGAAAGTCATGCCAATTTTTTTCTTGGTTCTAAAATATCGTTTTGCTCTACCCCGCAGGCGACCATGGTCCGCACGATGACCGAAGGCATCGTGAATAGGTTTTTGAGCTCCGGGAAGGCCGAGATGCTTCAAAAGAACGAGACGGAGATAAGATGTCCGTGTCGAAGATGCAAGCTGAAGAGCCTTATTGCGGACCCGGATTCCGGACAGGTGCGGGACCACTTGCTCTTGCGTGGTTTCATGGATGGCTATCGGTGGCAAGGTTATGAAGATGACTATGATGTCGTCCATGGGGGTCGGGCGGCAAGAAATGAGCAAGACTCGGGCGGGCGAGAAGACGAAGAATCTCCAGGACATGATCACGATGGTGATGTTGTACATAGTCATCATGTAGAAGATGCAGGACATGATGATGAGGAAGATGTCGGAGCAGACGAAGGGCATGATCATGAAGATGAAGATGCCGACGGAGCAGACGACGCTGGACCATCGATGGGATGGGTGCAGGACCCTGATGTTCAAGAGCTGCTTCTCAAGCAGACGGATAACGCAGGAGCTGTCGCCCGAGAGAAAGCCAAGCTGGATCAACTGGAGATAGACGCGGTTACTCCATTGTATGAAGGATGCATGCCCGAGGATACCCACCAGAAAGTAACGCTCATGGCTCTGGAGATGAAGGTAAAACATAAAATGACCGACGCATGCTTCGACGAGAACGTCATTCTGGCGCGAACGTCTTCCCAAGGGGAACAAGTGCCTGACCAGTTTCAAGGAGGCGAAGAAAATCGTGTGTCCTCTGGATTTACCGCACATGAAATACCATGTGTGCCTGAACAATTGCATCATTTATCGGGACGAGCACGTGGAGTCTACCATATGTCCGGTGTCTTGGCGTCACTCGATACAAGAAGTGGAAGAAAGCTCCTCGAAAAGTGGTGTGGTACTTTCCGATCATTCCTCGTCTGCAGCGGTATTTCATGGACCCTAAGGTAGCAAAGCTCCTGCGTTGGCACGCGGATAGGGAGGAGAAGAAGCGAGAAGATGACGCAAATGATCCAGAGATAAATAAAAAAGACAAGATGCTGAGTCACCGTAGGGATGGGAGCCAGTGGCAAGCGTTGAACTTCGAACACCCAGAATTTGGGAAGGATCCAAGGAACATCGTGGCCGGGCGCGAGCACCGATGGAGTCAATCCGTTTGGCAGCAGAGAAGCACACATAGCACATGGCCTGTGTTTGTGTGGATGTACAACCTTGCCCCTGGTTGTGCATGAAGAGGAAGTACATTCACATGAGTATGCTAATTGAAGGGCGAAACAACCAGGGAACGACATCAATCTGACCGGGGCTGCTGAAAGAGGAGCTAGACACGCTGTGGAAAACGCCAGCCAATACGTGGGACGCCACACAGAAAGAATATTTCCCTATGAGAGCCGCACTGCTCACGACGGTGCATGACTATCTCGGTTACGGATATCTCGCGGGGCAGGTGGTCTACGGATTTTCTGGATGCGTCAGGTGCATGGATGACACAACGTATCGCCAGCTAAATAGAGATCCCGGGTCTTCGAAAACTGTGTTCATGGGACACCAAAGGTGGCTTCGCGACGATGACCCGTGGAGGAAACGCAAGGATCTGTTCGATGGTGAAACCAAACCCCGAAGATGCCCGCGTACGAGGAGCGGCGAGGAAATAGACCAGCTGTTGGAAAATTGGAAAGATTGCCCACTGCCGGGAAAGAAGCAAAAGGCGCCAGAGCCGGGGAAGAAGCGAAAGGCGCCAGAGCCGCTGCTGAAGGTATGGAAAACGAGGTCTGTTTTCTGGGACTTGCCGTACTGGATGATCCACTATGTGCCTCACAGCCTTGATGTCATGCATGTCACGAAGAATGTGTGCGAGAGTCGCCCGTACCACTGCTCAACATGCCGAGAGGACCAAAGATGGGCCGAAAGCAAGGGCAGACTTGAAATCAATGGGCATCAGGGAGGAGCTTCACGCTAATGATCATGATGATGATGAGGCGAAGCAGGACACGGAAAGTCGCCGCAAAGGCAAAAAGGCCAAGAAGACCGGAAATGACTACCCTCCCGTGCTTCACTCTAAGTCGAGGAGATCGATCAGTTTTTCACCTGCCTCAGAGGAGTAAAACTTCCTTACGGTTACGCTGGGAAGATAAGCGAGATACCTAGACCCAATGAAGCGAAGTTCAGCGGGATGAAGTCTCACGACCGTCACGCGTCGATGACGCAGATACTTCCGGTTGCAATCTGTGGGGGATCATGGACGCGCACGTCCATGAAACGCTATTTGGCCTAAGCAACTTTTCGACGTCATCTCGGAAGTCGGTTGGCGTGAGGCAACTCGAGAAGGCTACAGGAAGAGATCGTGGTGATACTATGCGAGCTTGAGATGTACTTCCCGCCCGCATTCTTCGACGTTATGGTGCATCTACTGGTCCATATCGTGGAGGATATCATCCAACTCGGGCCGACGTTCCTGCGCAGCATGATGCCATTCGAAAGGATGAATGGTGTCATCAAAGGATACGTTCGCAACATGTCACGTCCAGGAGGAAGCATAGCCAGGGGCTTTCTGGCCGAAGAGTGCATCTCCTACTGCACGAATTATCTAGGCATCGAGGATCCCGTTGGTCTGCCCGTCAACAAGCACCTCGGCAGGCTCGCTGGATGGGGTCACCATGAGGGTCGCCGCGAAATGCATGTCCACTTCGAGGGTCGACTCGCCGACTTTGAAAGAGCAAACCTAGTCGCGCTGCAACACATAGATGTGGTCGATCCTTGGCTGGTAGAGCACAAAACCTTTATTGAGAAGATGTATAATGACCGAGGCCAACAGAGGACGGACAGAGTTATAATAAAAGAGCACAACTCATGTTTCATGCGTTGGTTCAAGAAGAAGCTTCTGTCGTACCCTTTACATGAGGATTCTTCGGCGGAAGAACAACTCACATTCGCCTTGTCACAGGGCGCCGAGCACAACCTGATGACCTATGAGGCGTACGATATCAACGGCTACACATTCTACACCGAGGACAAGGACATGAAGAGCGATGGTTATCAGAACTCCGGGGTAACGATGGAATCCTACACCGGTAACGACAAGGACAGATACTACAAAAGGATCGAGGAGATCTGGGAGCTGAGCTACGCTGGAGAGAAGGTCCCGATGTTCCGTGTCAGATGGGCCAAGAGCGTCATAAAAGAAGACCGGTATTTCACCACCATGGTTATACGAAGCCAAATCCAAGATCATGCGCATAAGCGTCACCGTGAAAAATGAGCCATGGGTGCGGCTTCCCAAGTGGACCAATGCTTCTTCATTGCCGACCCGCCAAAGCCCAGTCGTGTTTTCATGAGGAGAGGCAAAAGGAAGATCATCGGAATGGATGGAGTCGCCAATGAGCAAGACTTCGACAAGTATGGCGACCCGAAGATGGAACATGACGACGATTTATGAAGTATCAGCATACACCACAAGAAGAAGCAGGACCACCCTACCTAAAGGACGTCCTTTCAAGAGAAGAACTCCATTTACGAAAAATAAGGGCAAGAAGATTGTGAACAGATAGCTAGCTAAGATCGATTGTATTTAAATTGTAGCCTTCATTTCTCGATTGTATTTCATGGGCACTTTTTGAACTCATGAATGTTTTTAAATTTCATGGACACTCGATCTCGATTCCGCTCCATCCCGATCGCTATCCCACCTCGCCAGATCCGGTCCCCTCGCCGAGCACCCCCGCACCTCCCGCTCCACTGCCGGGCCCGCCACCCCGTCCGCACCGTCCCCCACTCCACCGCCGCCGACGACCAACCGCACCATCCCCCCATATGAATATATATTCATAAATATTTTCAAATAACAAATTTGAACATATTTTTTTTAAAATTATTACTGTTTTTATAAAAAAATATTACTGTTATGATTTAAACAAGTTTGAACATATTTAGACACAAATAAATATCAAACAACATTTTAAATGCATAAAAATAAAAATTGGGGAGCCTGGGAATCAAACCCGGGACCTCACAGTGTGTGTCTTTGCGTCTTGACCGGTCGAGCTAGTGGGCGGGTTACGATGTAGATAGGGTTAGGTGGTATATAACCTGACCAGTCGGGCTAGATTAAAACAAAATTCTAATGGTGCACCGGGGGGAGGTGCGCCATTAGAATAGTCGTACTTATGGCGCACTACGGGGAGGTGCGCCATTAGAACCCTCCCCCTCCATCTACTGCCCTCGCACTGTGGGCTCCCTCCCTCCCTCGACAGATTCCCCTCGATCGACCCTAACCGTGCGCTTGCCCGCGCGGCAGCTTGGCGCCTGCCGTCCGCCGCCTCCGTCGGCCGCCCAGCCGCCCGCGCCCGCCCGCCTCCCTCTCCCCTTCCTCCCCCTCGGCGCCGCCTCCCCGAGCCCGCCTCCCCGTGAGCGCCCCTTCGTCCCCTCCGTCTGGTGCTGCATGTCCGTCGACATGTCGCCTCCTCCTCGACGCGCCGCCTCCTCCTCGACGCGCCTCCTCCTGCTCGACGCGCCTCCTCCTCGACGCGCCACCTCCTCCTCGACGCCGGCGCCCTCCTACGGTAGCCTGCCGTTATCTAGTGAGCCTCTCTTCAACTGTTTTTGCTGCTGTTCAGTTTTTGCTGCCATTATCCAAGAGTCGGTTTGAGCGACAAGTGTTCTAGGGTTCATAAGATCTCCTACAGTCAAAATTTTAGGGTTCAAGTGTTCATTGCTTTTGCTTACTAGGGTTCAAGTGTTCAATTTCTCAACTTGTGGAGGAGGTAACTAGTAGATCAGTAGATCAGTAGTTAGTTAAGTAGGATCAGTAGGATATTGCTTTTGCTTATATGCGGTCAATTTCTCAACTTGATAACTAGTAGATCAAGAGTTTATATATTGTCACATTGACTAGGTTTCATACAAAAAAATCCAGGTTACATAAATTTGTAATTTTCTATGGGAATATTATATAGTGGTGAAAGGCTCATTTCTGTCGACTAATGCTATGCAATGTTATAAAATGGCATCCATTTTGGGCAGAAAAAAATGTTATTTCATGAGTTGACAAACTATCTGCTAATACTTCTTCATTGTGAGTAGTTCCACTTTCAGTTTATAAGAAGTATACTATGCTTATAACTAAGACAAATGTTTACATTATTCTTATTACTATGCATGTTGTGATGTTCTAGACAGTTAAGTATTTGCAACTTCTTTGCTAAACTAGATCATGAATATGTCATTGCTTTTCAGTGAGCTCCTAAGTGTACTATTATTCATTTATGATAGTTTGTGAGATACAGAAATAGATAAATTTAAGTTTGTAATGGCTAACAACCAGACATGTGAATCTTTTCTTGATACACCTTTTCCCTTTTCTTAGAATCATCAGATACAAATTAGAACCTTTCTAACATCTGCATATTTCAGGTTTCCAAGGAGGTAAAGGAAGTGAAGTTCGTATAAAGGCAGCAGCAGAAAGAACACCTCCAAGGTGAGAAATATGTTCAATTAGGTACAGTTAGCATCATGTATGCAAATGGCCATAATGTGCCCTGATAATGATGTATTTTGTCATAAAAATATATAGTGGACGGCCATGATAATGGCATGGTCCTGTGTTTGCAAGCTGTCATAATCTTCAGTTTACTTGACTTTTGAGCCTGCTAGTAGTTTACTTCCATGAGTTGTTTTATTGACATGGCACATTTGCAATGGAGTTTTATATATCTTTAGCCACTCTTCATTAACAGCAAGTCAGTTTTGTTTATAGTTGAAAGTAAGTGTGTGGTTTGAAATTTTGACTGTTGGGCGTAGTATTGTAACTAGAAGACCATGTATTTTCAGAATTGAGCTAAAGATTTGGGGGGTAGTATTTCTGATTTTAGAGCACCTTTGCTGGATGTATTTTACAGCAGCTGTTGGAATCAAAACAATGTTTGTGGGTTGTCCTATTAAGTTGAGTGAGTCATTAGAGGGCAGATAGAGTCACCCACACCAATTAATATTTATGAAGAAGAAGAATAAACCTGCTGCTGCTGCTGTTATGCCTGTATTCACTATTGTTGTTGTACTTGTGATGATGTTGTACTTGTGATGATGCTACTTGTGATCTTCTGAAATGACCCATTGGCGACTTCATTACGCGGGGATAATGATTTTGCAGGTACCCCGAGAGGCCCTTGAGTTTTCCGGAATGTCGATTAACTTCCGGCAAATTGGAATTACTCCATATGTCCTATTTTCAGCAAAGGTCATGCTGAAATTTTTCATGAATTTTAGCATGACTTTGCTAAAAATAGGACATATGGGGTACTTGTGACTAATGCATGGGCCGGAGTATCTTAGTACTTAGTTAAGTAGGATCAACAACCCCGCCATTCTTGCTGCATTAAACCATAGGTGGTAATAGAGCCAAGTGGTCTTTCCTTTTAAGCGTGGTACCTTTTTGTTTTGCTAATGTGTACTAGGTGCTCCTATCTTCTGTGTCATTGTTACCCTAATTTATAGTCCAGTACAATTGGACTTTCAGTACGGCCTGTTATCATGCATGTTTTATGATCTATTGTAAGGGTACTGATTGGTCTCTTCTGCTGCTTATCAGAGATGGGGGGAAGCATCCACCACCGCTCTGCCACACCGCAAGATCTGAGTTGGATGCTTCGAGTTCTTCAAGATCATACTTGGGACTTGATTATCATCCATGACGCAGTATATAAAACGAGATATCTCACCTTCACCCATCTCATTCTGATATATGATGTTTGCTACAACACTCATTGTACCAAACTATAGAGGCTCACTGACAGATTTATGAACATGCTTGGTGAAGATCCGCCAAATAATGTGAAGCTGCGACACGCCACAGTGGGTTACACAGTGCTGTGGGATGTGGAGTTGGTGATCAAGGAGGGCCACATGTACTTGTATCGCGGGTGGGAGAAGTTCTTCCGTGCCTACGACCTGTGGCTGGGGTACTTCCTTCTCTTCAGGTATGACGACGACGCCACCATGCTCATCGTGAAGGTGTTCAACACGACTATGTGTAGCATGCGCTACACTGACGATGATGATGCCAGTAAGTTCTGCCTCTTCTTATTCCTCTGCATTTTGCTTTGTCTCAAATCGATTGTTAACGGTCATTGTTGCATTTGGACAGGCAATGGGAGCAGCAGCAGCGACACTGGCTACAACCAAAGCAGCGTCGACTATGGCTGTAGCAAAAGCAACAGCGATTCTGGCTTCAAATGACAAAGAAGCGATTCTCGGCAAAGAAGCAAAGACAACAAGAAGGATGATCCGGACTGGAGTGCGTTAGAAGAGATGCAGTGGGGATGAGGAGCTACAGGATGACGATGGGCATCGGTGAGGATGACCTAAGCGGTGGTGGTGACCAAGGGCAAGAGATGGTGCTGGCTGACCATGGGCAAGAGATGGTGGTGGCTTACCATGGGCAAGAGATGGAGGTGGCTGAGGATGACCTAGCGACGGTCGTGCCTGGCCCCTGCTGAAGGTGGCCTCGCGATGGTGGTGGTGCTCGACAATGACCACGCACCGGTGGTGGCACCAGCGATCCCACAGCTGGGCGACATGACCACGCCAATTGTGGTAGAAGACTACATCCCACTGCCTCCACTGCCTCCACCGCCTCGCCGCTCTTGGCACATCAGGCTGAGGAAGGAGAAGGAGAAGAACAATGAGAACTGAACTATGTCAGGTATGTCAGATCTCCAAAATGATATATATACTTAGTTACCTATGTTATCTCTAATATGCTTAGTTTCCTATAGGTTAGCTTCATTTTACCTAAATTGGCTCTAATATGCTAACTTAGAGCTTATATGCTTAGTTTCCAATAGGTTAGCTCCAAAATAACTTATGTTAGCACGAAATGATCAAGTTTACATAATAAGTTTATAGTCTTCTTCTTATTCTTCTTCTTTTCCAAAATGACATAGGTTAGCTTCCTTTTACCTAAGTTGGCTCTAATATGCTAACTTAGAGCTTATATGCTTAGTTTCCTATAGGTTAACTCCAAAATTACTTATGTTAGCACAAAATGAACAAGTTTACATAATAAGCTTATAGTCTTCTTCTTATTCTTCTTATTTTCCAAAATGACATAGGTTAGCTTCATTTTACCTAAATTGGCTCTAATATGCTAACTTAGAGCTTTTATGCTTAGTTTCCTATAGGTTAGCTCCAAAATAACTTATGTTAGCACAAAATGATCAAGTTTACATAATAAGCTTATAGTCTTCTTCTTATTCTTCTTATTCTTCTTCTTATTCTTCTTCTAGTATTCGTCTAATCTTCTTCTTCTTCTTCTTCTTCTTCTTCTTCTTCTTCTTATTCTTCTTCTTCTTATTCTTCTTCTAGTATTCGTCTAGTCTTCTTCTTCTTCTTCTTCTTCTTCTTCTTCTACTACTACTTCTTCTCTTCTTCTTCTTCTTCTTCTTCTAACTCCTTGTTTATCATTTTGCAGATTTGATTTAATTCACGGAAGCTTGCATGGATGGAGTGCTTCTTTTCCATTTGTGTTTTTATTTTGTATCAATGTGAAACTTTTGTGAATTGATGGATAATGGTGTTGGATGAACAATGTGAAACTTTTGTAATATGTAACGATGGAACTATGTGTTGGCTATGTATGTATATATGATGAAACTTGTGTGTTGGATATGATTGTTATATGGATGCTTGTTGTATATATATGTGTTGGATATCTCATATGTGAAATAGTGACCTGAGATTAAGAAAAAACGACTTTTTTTTTAATGTTACTAATGGCGCACTACCATGTGGTGCGCTACTAGTATAGAAGATAATAGTGGCGCACTGTGGGAAATACTAATGGCGCACTACGTGGTGCGCCATTAGAACACCAGATTCTAATGGCGCACATGTGGTGCGCCATTAGAAAAAAATTCTAATGGCGTGATGCTAGTGGCGCACCAGTAGTGCGCCATTAGAAGGCAAAACTGGTGCGCCACTAGCATGCCTTTTCCTAGTAGTGAGAACAAGCGGCTTCGATGCGGCATTTTCAGTAAGTGCTTGAACGAACTTCAAAAAGAGTTCGACGAAGAAGCCAGCTAACAGAGTTATGTCTGCAGGTATGCTGACAGGTCGTCCCACGAACGAGATGCCCGGGTCTGCGGGTGATCTTCTACCAGAGCTCTCACAACTGCACGAACAAGTTCGGCAGGTGATGCAAGGTATTGCCTAGGCCTTGTGGCCATCCGTCTCCCTGCCCGAAGACCTTGGAGGACTTGCAGAGAAGCTCAAGGGAGCACGGCGGCACTTCCGATTATGTAAGGTATAGGCCTACCGTCAAGGTGCCAAGGAAGCCTGGCCATGGTGAAGACGCGGCATACCAAGGCTGACCCAAACCACATGGCCGAGGTCGGACCTGTGGGGCCCGATGGGAAAGAAAGCCCTGTCAGTTTGGTGTATCACCAAGTAGAGTTAGCCGCCAAGTATTCCCAACAGGATTGTAGGCTAGACAGCCTGTTGGATGGCATAGAAGAAGAATTTAGTCAGTCTAAGTGACTATGTAATTTGAATGACATGTAGAATGTCTCTAGCCGGATTGTAAATCATTTGTCATGGCGGACCTTTTCGCTTCAACCTCTGGACCCGATAGTCCGGAGTGTATCCGAATACCGGCTCAGTTATGTAAAATCCGGGGTATGCGTGGAAACTAGGCGTAGGGGTCATAAGTGCTTGAACAGACAAGTACCCAACTAGTTATGTTATATTACATGGGTAGTAAGAAACATCTTCCAGGGAGAATAGTTCTGTTAAGGGTTCCTTTCCCTAGGTATGCATGCCCTAATGTGCATGTCCGAACTGCGAGAAGAGACGCAGGCAAAAACATCTGGGGGCAAGTGGAAAAAAAAATAAAAAGTCATATTTTATTCACCGACCGAATATTCCCTTAAGAACGCTAGCTTTCGGCTTCACCCAGTCTGAGGTACACATCCGGCTGACCCGGCAGTAACAATCGCAGAGGTGCTCCCCTTATGCCCTAGCCGAATTAACGGGAACGAAGGGCATAAATACAAGAGCCAGGCAACCCAGCTTGGCCAAAACTTAAGTCATATCGATGCATATAGTGGCGAAAAAAGGTACATGCAGAAGAATAACACATGTGCGGGGAGGAAGCCCATAAAATATTTAAGCTTCTATATAGGAAGCCCCCAGGTATAATGAGCGCGGCTGGCGCATCAAGATTGTGTAGTCAAAACACATTTTAGCCCTTCAAGGCCTCGAAAGAAAAGGGGAAGAAAGAAAGGAAGAAAAGATAGATAACGAATGTATAAAAATTTGACAGAGGTAAGGAGACGAACACGGAGTCTAGCACTAGGCATAGAATCTTTGGAGTCTACCTGCGTTCCATGGATTTGACTCGAGGCAGTTGTCCGGTGCATCCCGCAGACGGTACGCTCCACCGGTTAAGACCTTGGCAATAATGAAGGGACCCTCCCATTTGGGCTTGAGCTTGTCCTTTTTCTTATCCAGTAGGCGTAGAACGAGTTCGCCAACGTTATAGGTTTTGGCCCGTACTTCTCTGCTTTGGTACCTTCTAGCCTGTTGCTGGTAGATTGCGGAACGAGCTTTTACCACGTCACGCTCCTCCTCGAGGTCGTCCAAACTGTCCCGCAGATCGAGCTCAGCCTCTCTCTCTTCATACATGCGCACTCGAGGTGAGTCATGAATTATGACGCAGGGCAGAACCGCCTCTGCGCCATCACCATAAAGAACGGTGTGTATCCGGTAGTGCGATTCAGCGTGGTCCGCAGCCCCCAGAGTACGGAGTCGAGCTCCTCTACCCAGTGCGTGTTAGATTCCTTTAACGACCGCACTAATCTGGGTTTGATGCCGCTCATGATAAGACCATTTGCCCGTTCCACTTGACCGTTAGTTTGTGGATGATAGACAGAAGCGTAATCGAGCTTGATGCCCATGTTGCTGCGCCATAGTTTCACCTCGTCGGCAGTGAAGTTCGTGCTGTTGTCAGTGATGATGCTTTGGGGGACACCATAACGGTGTACAACCCCGGATATAAAGTCTATCACTGGTCCGGATTCGGCCGTTTTAACAGGTTTGGCTTCTATCCATTTGGTGAATTTATCCACCATTACCAGTAAGTATTTTTTTCTTATGGGTTCCCCCTTAAAGGGGTCCAACCATGTCTAGCCCCCAGACCGCAAAAGGCCAGGTAATGGGGATTTTTTGTAGGGCGGTGGGTGGCATATGGCTTTGGTCTGCAAAGAGCTGGCAACCGACGCAGCGTTGGACCAAGTCCTGTGCGTCTGCTCGGGCCGTCGACCAATAAAATCCTGTACGGAAGGCCTTACTTACGAGGGCCCGGGCTGCGGCGTGGTGGCCACCGAGTCCGGCGTGAATTTGTACCAGAAGCTTCCGCCATTCCTCTTCGGAGATGCACCTTTGAAGGACTCCGGTGGTGATTTTCCTATAGAGCTCTCCCTCGTGGACCTTGTAGGCTTTAGATCGTCGCACAATGCTGCGTGCCTCATTTTGATCCTTGGGAAGTTCTTGCCTGGTTAGGTAGGCCAGGAATGGTTCAGTCCATGGCGCGATGACGGCCATTATTACGTGGGCTGAAGGTGTTATTTCGGTGGCGGAGCCGCCGATTATGTCAGAGTGTTCGGTATCTAGCGTTGTAGCCGGGTCCGGACTGTTGTTGCTTGTTTCCCCTTCCCATGCCATGGATGGCTTAAACAGCCTTTCCAAGAATATGTTGGGTGGGACCGGATCGCGCTTAGCACCGATACAGGCAAGGAGTCCGCCGCCTGATTGTTTTCTCAAGCTACATGGTGGAATTTGAGCCCCTCGAACCGAGCTGACATCTTGAGTACGGCATTGCGATAAGCCGCCATTTTCGGATCTTTAGCGTCGAAGTCTCCATTTATTTGGGATATTGTGAGGTTCAAGTCCCCGTGCACCTCCAGGCGTTGAATGCCCATGGAGACTGCCATCCGGAGACCATGTAACAGGGCCTCAGATTGGCGGCATTGTTGGAGTCTCAGATACGGTATTTGTAGAACATATTGACAAGATCTCGTAGGGGACGTCAAGACGACGCCAAAGCACCGCCAACATTTTAGAGCCGTCAAGTGCATAATCCAATTGGAGTATGCGCCATATTCCTTAGGGAGTTCGGCTTCTTTCCATTCGGCGACAAAATCGGCCAATACCTGCGACTTAATAGCTCGCCGAGGTTTATATGTTATGTCGAACGGGAGGAGCTCTATGTCCCATTTGGCAATCCGGCCTGTGGCGCCGCGGTTGTTTATTATGTCGTTCAGTGGCACTTCAGAGGCCACTGTAATTGAACACTTGAAAGTAGTGTCGTAGTTTCCAGGATGCCATGAATACCGCATACGCTATCTTTTGATAATGCTAGTAGAGTGATTTGCATGGGGTGAGGATAGTGGATACATAATATACCGGCCTTTGAAGGGGGAATTTATGTTCGTCCATTTCTCGTTCGACGACGAGTGCCGCGCTTACGACTTGATGAGTCGCCGCTATATATAGCAGCATCGGTTCGCCGATGTTTGGCGTGGCCAGGATTGGGTTGGTGGCTAGTATGGCTTTTATTTCTTCCAGTCCGGCCATGGCAGCATCCGTCCACTCGAAGTATTTGGTGCGCCGAAGAAGGCGATAAGGGGGTAGTGCCTTTTCTCCTAATCGGGAGATAATGCAACTTAAGGCCGCAACACATCCAGTTAATTTCTGGATTTGCTTGAGGTCTGTTGGGATGGCCAATTGTGACAGGGCTCAGATTTTAACCGGATTTGGTTCAATCCTCTACTGGAGACGATGAAACCCAGGAGCTTTCCGACGGGCACGCCGAAAACGCATTTTTCCGGATTGAGCTTGATGTCGTATGTTCGGAGGTTGTTGAACGTAAGCCTCAAGTCGTCTATTAAAGAGTCAACGTGTCTGGTTTTGACGACCACATCGTCTACGGATGCTTCCACTGTTTTGCCGATTTGCTTTTCCAGGCATGTCTGAATCATGCGTTGATACATTGCACCGGCATTCTTAAGCCTGAAAGGCATTGTGTTGAAACAGAAGGGGCCGTATGGCGTGATAAACGCCGTTGCGGCTTGGTCGGACTCGGCCATCTTGATTTGGTGGTAGCCGGAGTATGCATCGAGGAAGCACAATGAATCGTGTCCTGAGGTGGCGTCGATAATTTGATCGATGCGGGGGAGGGGGAAGGGATCCTTTGGGCAAGCTTTATTGAGGTCTTTGAAGTCGACACATAAGCGCCAGGATTTGTCCTTCTTTGGTACCATCACCAGGTTTTCTAGCCAGTACGGGTGTTTTATTTCTCTGATGAATCTGGCCTCCAATAACTTGGCTAGCTCCTCGCCCATAGCTTGTCGCTTAGGTTCGGAGACGCGCCGAAGAGTCTGCTTGACCGGCTTGAACCCTTTTAGAATGTTAAGGCTATGCTCGGCCAACTTGCGTGGGATTCCTGTCATATCCGATGGGTGCCAACCAAATATATCCTAGTTCTCGCGCAGGAACTCCCGTAGTCCGACATCCACATCGGGGTTTAACTGTGCCCCAATTGAGGCTGTTTTGGTAGGGTCCTTTGGGTGGACTTGGAATTTGACTATTTCGTCCGCTGGTTTGAAAGAGGTGGACTTGGATCTCTTGTCGAGTATCACGTCGTCCCTGTCCACGGTCGAGCGTAGCGCAGTTAACTCCTCTGCCGCTAGGGCTTCGGATAGTGCCTCGAGGGCTAGTGCGGCTGTTTTGTTTTCGGCGCGGAGCGCTATGTCCGGATCACTAGCTAGAGTGATAATTCCATTGGGCCCAGGCATTTTGAGCTTCATGTACCCGTAATGGGGTATAGCTTGGAAGATCGTGAATGCCTCCCGCCCTAGAAGGGCGTGGTATCCGCTACTGAACGGGGCCACTTGGAATGTTATTTCTTCGGACCTGTAATTTTCCGTGTGCCGAATACCACATCTAGTGTGATTTTCCCAGCGCAACGTGCCTCCCGATTGGGGATGATTCCTCTAAATGTTGTGCTGCTTTGCTCAATGTGGTTCCAGTCTATTTCCATTTTGTGAAGAGTTTCCTCGTAAATGATGTTTAATCCGCTGCCGCCGTCCATGAGCACTTTAGTGAGCCGAAAGCCCTCCACAATTTTCGGCATTTAGGTTCGTCACTGGAGCTGAAGGTGATAGCCATGTCGCTCCATGGATTTATTGTTGCCACCTGGCAGATCTCGGCAAGGCTGCGGAGTGCTCGCTTGCGCCTATTATTTGAGGCGAATGTCTCGAAGACTGTTAAGACCGTATTGTAATTCACGGGATGTTGCTCTGCGGTGTTTTGGATGAGGAGATCCTCACCGCTCTTAGCAACCTGCCGGAGTACCCAACATGCTCTAAGGCTGTGTGTTGGTGTGGTATCCACCGTACTGTGAATTTTGTAGGGTCCGTTAAGCCATCCCTCCAATATGGTTACATGCGTCTGTAGTGGGCTTTGCTTTTTTGTGATTGAATCGGGTGACTTACGGGGGTGCACCCTTTTGATTCGGACTGGGTATTTAGCCAAAGCCGAATTATCCCAAAATTCTGTTTCGGTTTTCCAGGCGCTCTCCATGGCACAGTACTTCTGTACTATGGCCGCCAAGTCAGCGAAGTGTGCTATGTTGCGGCGGCTTATGGCGTTAAGGATTCCCTTGTCCGTGCAATTATTGCAGAAGAATGAAATTGCGTCTTCCTTTCGATAGTCCTTGACCTTGTTCATTACAAGGAGGAATCTGGCCCAATAGTGATGTACAGTTTCCTGGGGCTCTTGTCTAATGTGGGAGAGATCGCTTGTATCTGGGTGGGTGGGCGGATTTAAGTCCGAACCCTGACCCGATCTGAGACCCGGGGGCATGGGAGTTTCCGATCTTGGAGGTTCGGGCTCCGGGATGTCGCCCGATAGGTCTGGCCCACTGCCTGATTCTACGTTCAAGGCTTGGGGGATGTCCTTCCGTATACAGGTATCCGGCTCGGAGAGCTCTGTAATCCGGACATAGTTTGTCCTCAAGATTGAGGAAATATTACCGCATTGTTCCTCCACCACCGCTATCTGATGGGCGACCGGCGGAGAGTTAATCTCCCTTTGGTCGGGTTTAAGCCCGATCCAATCATAGTCCATAGCGACTCCCAAAGTGGCGATGCGATCCAAGAGCTTGTTTAGGGAAGAGAGCTCCATCGGATCCATCTGATCGGCAAGTTCCGAGCCGACGTGGAGGCTGTTTTCGATGACCCAAGAAGTCATCGTCGGCGCAGCAGCCGAATGGGCGGTCATGACGAACTCGCCTAGCCGGAGAGTCTGGACGACAGCCAGGGCTCCCCCAGAGGTGACGCTGTCCTTGACGACGAGACGAGACATCGTTCCTTATGGTGACGGCACAGTGGAACTCTCAATGAAATCACCAATGTCGGTGTCAAAACCGACGGATCTTGGGCGTCCCGAACTGTGCGTCTAAGGCGGATGGTAATAGGAGAGAAGGGACACGATGTTTACCCAGGTTCGGGCCCTCTCTATGGAGGTAATACCCTACTTCCTGATTGATTGATCTTGATGAATATGAGTATTACAAGAGTTGATCTACCACGAGATCGTAGAGGCTAAACCCTAGAAGCTAGCCTATGGTATGATTTTCCTTGTCCTACGGACTAAACCCTCCGGTTTATATAGACACCGAGGGGGCTAGGGTTACAGTAGTCGGTTAAAACGGAAGGAGATCTACATATCCGTATCGCCAAGCTTGCCTTCCACGCCAAGAGAGTCCCATCTGGACACAAGACGAAGTCTTCAATCTTGTATCTTCATAGTCCAACAGTCCGGCCAAACGATATAGTCCGGCTATCCGGATACCCCCTAATCCAGGACTCCCTCAGCACGTATTGTATTGTTTCCATCGAGGATAACAATATCGGGTTTTTATCATATTGCACGAATTTATCCCTCTACATCATGTCATCTTGCTTAAGGCGTTACTCCGTTTTTATGAACTTAATACTCTAGATGCATCTTTGGATAGCGGTCGATGAGTGGAGTAATAGTAGTAGATGCGGTGAGAGTCGGTCTACTTGTCTCGGACGTGATGCCTATATACATGATCATACCTAGATATTCTCATAACTATGCTCAATTCTGTCAATTGCTCATCAGTAATTTGTTCACCCACCGTAGAATACTTATGCTCTTGGGAGAAGCCACTAGTGAAACCTATGGCCCCCGGGTCTATCTTCATCATATTAATCTTCCAACACTTAGTTATTTCCTTTGCTTTTTACTTTGCTTTTATTTTACTTTGCATCTTTATCACAAAAATACCAAAAATATTATCCTATCATAGCTATCAGATCTCACTCTCGTAAGTGGGCGTGTAGGGATTGACAACCCCTTATCGCGTTGGTTGCATGGATGTCACAGCCCCAGATCAGCCCTTGCTTGACTTTGCTTGCTCATCATGTCATCATGTTTAAATTTCTAAGAAACTTCAAATGGGGATTGCCTAAACCCTAGCATTAAAGGAATTCACTAGGTTCAACCAAAATATTTCTAGTAAATCCAAATGACTTCCAAAAATGTTCATCATTCTTGGAAAATGCTGGAAACAGTAACCATAGGTGATGCGCATTTTTCCATGACATATTGGGCTCTGGATTTAAATCATACCTTATTTGCATTTGGGCAGTTAAATTTTATATATTATATTAAATGTCCAAATATTCATGAACTGAAATTCTGGTTATTGGAAATAATCCAAATAGTGGCCACAAGCAGTCTCATGATTTTTGAAAGTGCATAGGTATTTTTAATAAAGCCCTGAAAATGTACAGAATAATAGAAAACTGAAATGATTAGAAAAAGGAAAGAGGAGAGAAACCTTACCTGGTGCAGCCCACCTGGCAGCCCACTACTGTGCTAGGCCCAGCCAGCCACCGCACCGTCTTCAACCTCCTGCCAGTAGGCAGGAGGGCGTGTGCCCACCGCCCCGCAAGACGCACCGGCCACCTCACCTTACCTACTCGCCATTGAGGCACCCGAGGGTGCCACGCACTCCCCTCGACCCCTTGCACCTATCCCCTCTCTCCCAGGACTCCCTCTCCCTCCTCTGCTCGCTTCCGCGGCACCACCGAGTGCTGCCGTTGACGCTGCTCGCCACCACCGCAGCCAACGCCTCTCCCTCAACCTCCAGAGCAGCCCAGAAGCTCCGCCACTCCGTCCTCGACCCCCTCATCGAGCCACGCCCCTCCAGAAGCCCCCGAACGTCCTCACCGGGCTCGTCTTCAACCTCCTGACGCCGAGATTGACTTCGCCGCCCGCCAACTCCAATCCTTCCCCGAGCCCGTTTCGACGCCCTATGCACTCGACGTGAGCTCCTGCTCCTTCTCCCTCTCCCCGTTTGCTCTGCTTCACGCCGTAGCCGCCACACCGCGCTTGCCCGCACGCACCGCCGCCTGAGCTTCTCACTGCCGAGGCCACTTCCACTCGAGCTCGAAACCGAGCGCATCACCGCGCTCAGCGCGTCACCACGGGGCCGTAGCGGCCATACGTTGCTCCTGTTGTGCCCTACGGCGTCGAATCCGTCGACGTCCGAACTCCGGCCGCCGCGCCTCCCGCCGTCGACGTCGCTTCCGTGCACCTCAGCCACCGCCGCTTGCTGCGTTGGAAGCGCGCGAGCATGCTCTTCGCGTAGAGCCCCTCCACCGCCTGAACGGTTGCCGGAGGAGGAATTCCGACGACCTTCGCCGCGACTGGCCTCGCTGGCGGCCTTAACTCCGGCTAATCACCGGTTGGGCACTAATCAATTACCCCCCCAGGGTCACTAACAAGTGGGCCCCGGCCCTTGTAATTTTTGGTTAAGGTTTTAAACTAAACTTAACTAACCCGCTGACGTGGCACCGTTAGATTAGCTAATTAGGGTTAGTTAGTGACAGCGACATGTGGGCCCTGTGTCCTGCTAATTTTAGTTAGTGCTAAAACTAACTCTTTTAGCCCTGAGTCACTGACCAGTGGACCCCACTGGTCAGGTTTGACCTGGAGGCGCCCAGTTGACCTGCTGACATCAGGGTGATGTCATCTTGTATAATAACCCATTTTCTGGATTTATTATAATTCAGGAAATTCCAGAAAATATCCTAAACTTCTAAAATTCATAGTAATTCAACCGTAGCTCAGATTGAAATAATTTATATATGAAAAATTATCAGGAAAATCCAATCTATCCATCTGTACCACTTTCATGCATAATTGAACAAGTTAACCTCACTGAATAGGATGAATCATGATTAGGGAAATTTATGAACTAGCATTTGGAGTTGGAGTTTAACCTTGTTTGAATTCCACTTCAATTAACTTGGCTTACTGCTGCATTAGGTCAATTCAGTCCCTTAACATGACATGTCATTCATTTGTTTGTGCATCGCATTGATTGTGTTTCCTCTTGTTTGTCGGTGGTTGTTCCCTCTCGATAGACGTGGTTTCGACGATGAGATCGATGACACCGATGAAGAGCTATAATATCTTCAGAAGTGCTAGGCAAGCAAAACCCCCTTGTTCATTCTGATACAATCCCACTCTCTCGCTCCTGCTCTCTTTTACTGCATTAGGACAACAATGATTTATCTGTTACTTGCTGCGGTAGCTGAACCCCTTTATCCTCTGCATGACCTGTCATTCCACAGTAAATAGATGAAACCCACTAGCATGAGTAGGAGTTGTTTGAGCCATGTTGTGCCTACTCATTCATGCTTGTTTGTCATGCACTCTTGCTTAGAATTGAGTCAGGTCTGATTCATCGGGAATGAATTGGAATGGTGTGTGAACATGTCCTACTGTGTGTGAGCTAAGTGTGTGAACACGATTTGGTAAAGGTAGCAGTGAGAGGCCATGTAGGTGTACATGGTGGGTTGTCTCATTGAAACCATCCTCAGGAACTGAGTTCTGTGTTTGTGATCCATGAAACAGTTACTACCACACATTGGGATCCTTAATTGACTCTCTCGGCTTCTTAACCACCCTTGTTCTCTGTCCAGGAGTTGCAACTAGTTTCTGGTGTTTGTAGGATATGTATTAGAGGCCGTGCGTAGCGCTGACCCTAGGGGTGGGCTATGAAGCGGTAGATACACCGTGGCCCGGTGTACCGAATGCCCGTTTGGTATCTCGGGAACCCTGCACACATCATTCGGGGCCGTTAGTGGAAACCTCGGTCGGACTCCCTGCGGATGGAACCCGAATAGGCGATAAACCTGGACTAGGGACTTGAGTGTTTAGGTAGGCCGTGGCCGACACCCACGTTGGGCTTCCGCTTGAAGGTTGCCGAGTACATGTCGTGTAAACGGCGGTAAGTGGTGAGAGCGTGTGTGAAGAAGTACACCCCTGCAGGGTTAATATCATCTATTCGAATAGCCGTGTCCGCGGAAAAGGACTTCTGGGTTGCCTATATCAGTTCATAGACAAGTGAAAGTGGATACTCTAAAATGTGCAAGATAAGCGTGAGTGCTATGGATGGCGTTCTCGTAGGAAGACGGGGTCGGATCCATAGTAGTGTATTGATATGTTGAATATGTGGACTCGTGTGCGCCACCTCAAAAGAGTTACTTGCAAATGTAGTTCAGGATAGCCACCGAGTCAAAGCTGGCTTGCTGCAGTCAAACTCCACCACCCCCTTTGTTGATAATGATGCATATGTAGTTAGTTCTGATGTAAGTCTTGCTGAGTACGTTGTACTCACGTTTGCTTATTTTATGTTTTGCAGAGAGACGTCAGTCTCGCTAGTAGTTCCGCTTGGGCTTCGACGTTTAGCTTGTTACCTCAGCTACGATCTTGTGCCCTCGGCAGGATCTGGTAGATAGTTGCCTCTTTTTCATTTGTAGATGTCTGTACTCAGACATGTTAAGCTTCCGCTTGTGCTTTGACTTGTATGTTTCAATGTTGGGTCATGAGACCCATGTTTGTAATATCTCGCTCCTCGGAGCCTAATGAATAAATATTTGAGTCAGAGAGTTATGTTGTGATGCCATGTTGTATTTACACATATTGAGCATATTGTGTGTATGTTTGAAATGCTTGGTATGTGTGGGATCCGACAATCTAGTTGTTTATCCTTGGCAGCCTCTCATATGGGGAAATGTAGTCTAGTGCTTCTGAGCGATAGTAGTCCGCTTCTGACCCGGTTCACCGGAGTCCTGCTAGCCCAACACTAATGCTCTGGACACTTGACTGGCGGCATGTGTTTCACCTCGTTCGTGGTTCTGCCCTTCGGGAAATGTCACGCGGTGACATCCGAGTCTTGCCTAACTGCTACAGCCGGGTTACCGGAGTCCTTTTAGCCCGGTGCTACAACCCGGATTCACACGCTGACCGACATGCTCCATGTGATTCATGTATGCCTGTCCCCATGGGTTAGTGCCGCTTTGGGTTCACGACTAGCCATGTCGCCCCGGGTTCTCTGTCATATGGATGCTAGCGACACTATCATATACGTGAGCCAAAAGGCGCAAACGGTCCCGTGCCATGGTAAGGCGACACTGTGGGGATACCGTGCGTGAGGCCGCAAAGTGATATGAGGTGTTACCGGCTAGGTCGATGTGACTTGTAATCGGGTCCCGACAGCGTTGGTATCGAGCCTGATCGCTGTAGGATTTCCAAGCCAAACCGGTCGAAGTTGTGTCTAGAAATGCTTTAGTTATGTAAGGGAATTGATTGTGGAAGGAACATAAGGCTCTTTTACTCCTTATACCTCATGGCCTTCTGATCTGAGTCATCCTCTTCTCCTCTACGGGGTTTAAGAACTAGGCTTCTCATCTATCTATCAAGATGACGTGTTACTAATCCATAGACCTTTAAGATTGTTGGTTTTAAGCCCCAGTTCAGTTCCTACTATTTCTGTATGATAATCATTGATCGCGGAACCTTGATATTGTGATGTTGAGTGGTTATGCCACCATTTTTGCAGGATGTCTCAAATCATTTTGAGCATTTACAACCGTTATGTTGTCCGAGTCATCCCAGGTCTCTAAATAGTCTGATGCATTTGCAAATCCCTTCTCTCCATTTCTAATGTTCATCTGGGCCAGATTAATCACACAAATTAGTATGTTGAGGTACTCCGCTGCCTCAACATATATGTTGGAGTTGTTGTTATGACCTAGGTGTTTTAGGAAGTCACCTAGTAACTTAGCAATGCTTTTGTATTCCCAGTGTGATGATTCTGGCCATTATTCTTGAAAGCATCCCGTGATGTTATTAGTTAGTAGGCATTCTATTCCTGGGTTCTTGAACCCGAGATTCACCCTACCTCATGTTGTTAGTATTTGCTAGTTCCTTTAGGATATTAGTAACCTTTGCATTAGTCCTCGAGGTCCGTGGTATTTCCTTCTTCCAAATGCTATGAACCGCTTATGGCAGAAGTTCCTCGCTGAACTAAAGGATCACAATCAGAGTACTCTTGAGGAGTTCTCCATTCATAATTGTGAATCTGCCAGTTCTACTTTCCTGCATGGGTTATCCGGAAGAAACCTGTTGAACTTGATTCGACATACTAACCTATGCATCCACAACTCAGAAAGTTATATGCTCCTCGAGTTGTTCCTCCTTAGTTGTATTCTGACCCCCGCCTGTCAATTGATAGTCAAGGGTATGCGTGCATTCGTTTATCGATGCCTATTACTCTTGTGGTCCGTCAAGCCATTCTGTCCTGAATGACTTGGAGAAACAAACCCCAGTACCTCATCCATATCTAGGATTGGGTCAAAGCAATTGTATTCCGCGGATCAAAATGCCAATCCAGCTTCAGCTCTGCTCTACCTTGGAGTGTTACCATCTTTATGTCAAGAGTGTCATGGGAATTGCACCACCTCTTATGAATTCTTGACGCAGTAATACTTCTCGCCATCATCGTTCATTCCTCGGTCCCGTGTTGTTGCAACCGGAATGCCGACAAGTGTACCATGATGTGCGAAATCAATACCGAGCAACTCGTTGCTTGAGAGTAAATGGACAATATTCTCATTCTTAGCGTGTTGGTTATTAAATCATCATCCTAAGATTAATCGTGCTACCTAGTCCTTAGTTCTGGTGCACTCTTCGATCAATGAGTTAGGATTTTGTCAATCCCTCACTCTATTTGATCATATCGTCTTGCCCTGAAAAGCAAGATTGCTCTCGAGCTTAGTAACATACCGGTGGTTCGTGATTTCCGAATATCCTCTCGGAAGTATTACCAGGTTGTCCCCTGACTGTTATGTTGAGCTTATGATCAAGTTGGTTTTCCTCTAAACCAGGCATTCTCCAAGAATCTGTGTTGGATACCCCTGAGCTAGTTGGTTGAGCTAAACAATAACTTGGAGAGTTGGAAGATAAAAGCTTGTCCAACTTAGTTCGTTCCAAAGGGATATTCTTGTGTAGTGTGTGTTGAAGAAAGATGATATCTTCATCGATTGGTCCCGGTGATCGATTGTCGGACCTATTGTCTTATCAATCCTTTGATTTGAGTGTGGGCTATCGTCAAATCAAATCAGTACCAACGATGCTTGTAATGTTGTCTTACTCGTGGTTGATCCCTCGAGCATATACCATTACATCTTTTGGTCTGACCAATGCTATCACCGTGTTCACATGATGGTGGAAGTCCAGTGATATGGAAATTTTGATGAGTTGCTGTTGAGCCCATCAGTAGCATTTTGTCTCCCCCATGATTCATGTTGAACATCAACCTAGTGTTGGAAACTTTGTAAGCAATGCCTTTGTATTCCGTTCATGAAGCTTATGCTTGGATGGAATAAGTGACTTCCTCTAATTCACGTGCATTAGGGGCAAGTTGCCGCCATGAATTTGAGAAAGGTTTGTTTTGTTTCCCTTGGAATCATCCCAAGTCAGTCATGCATATGTCCGAAGTATTACTGTAGTCCGGAGACTTGCAACCTTCATTCTATATGTATTCCTAGCATACCAAGCCACTGATTGACTTGTTCAAGGAAAAGAAGTCTATGCTTGGGATCTAATCCATGGACTTGCGTAAAGACTTGATATCCTCGATGATGGTTCCCCACGAACTTCGGTAGTGTTTTATGATAAGACTACTATGTGGTCATTCTTGTCTTGGACAACATGTTCACATGTTAGTAGCAGAACCAGCTCATGTTTTGGAGCTTGCTATCGTAGTTCATTCCGAGAATCTCGCAACATCTTCTCGTCGATTTGTGTTGCAAACTTTCATTTTTCTTTCTAGACTCGATGAGTCCGGAATATCCTAACACCAACCAGATCCGGATCTCGTGCAGATATGATGGTTGGAACCTTCCCAACATTTGCATTT
This sequence comes from Aegilops bicornis, assembly GCA_021605145.1. Lineage (NCBI taxonomy): Eukaryota > Viridiplantae > Streptophyta > Magnoliopsida > Poales > Poaceae > Aegilops > Aegilops bicornis. The sequence goes on from CM038675.1 coordinate 770,349,202, forward strand.
TGCTCCCAGCTTGCATCCCATCGTGCCAATTTTCCATGGGCTGCCCTTCTCAGTAATTGATGTCTAGGATCATCCTCAAAAGTGGACTTACCATGGGTCCCATCCATTTTCGATGATAAGCAAATCATCCATTGCTTTGTCTTCAACAAGGTAGTCCACATCATCCATTCTAGTCCGAGTATGTCATTCTTTCGAACTCCTTCAAATGATCGATTGTGATTGCCTTAGGCTGGTATAAAGAGTTCCAACGATCTATGGATCAAAAGTAATTATTTTTGCCACTTAAGGGAATAGTTCTTTGCGTCACTTTTCCCAAGGTGCCCGTTACGGAATCCTGGCAATTATTTCCTTGCCACCTTGACACCATCCACCATCCTTCTAAGCGTGGAATTGTTGCCCACCAATCAAACCCCGTCGTTTGTTCTTCCATCCCTCTCGATGTGTTCCGTGTCGCAGCTCGAGAGATGTTTCAATGTCTCGCTTGATGAGTGATCCTAAGTTGCTCGATCTTTAAGAAGATCGATTCCTGCAGAGTTCCTCTTTGTCGTTGTCGTGTTGGATGAAGTTCCCGAAAGCAAAGACGTCAAGATCAATATGAAGCAATGAATCAACATCTTGAGAAGGATAGTTGGATCGTGAAGATCGTGTTAGCTTGTGACCCTTTGACTTCTTACCTCACGCCTTGAATCTCGGACGAGATTCTTGTTTAGTGGGGTGATCACATGCCCCAGATCAGCCCTTGCTTGACTTTTGCTTGCTCATCATGTCATCATGTTTATATTTCTAAGAAACTTGAAATGGGGATTGCCTAAACCCTAGCATTAAAGGAATTCACTAGGTTCAACCAAAATATTTCCAAGAATCCAAATGACTTCCAAAAATGTTCATCATTCTTGGAAAATCAGAAACAAGAATCAGAGGTGATGCACATTTTTCCATGACATATTGGGCTCTGGATTTAGATCATACCTTATTTGCATTTGGGCACTTAAATTTTATATATTATATTAAATGTCCAAATATTCATGAACTGAAATTATGGTTATTGGAAATAATCCAAATAGTGGCCACAAGCAGTCTCATGATTTTTGAAAGTGCATAGGTATTTTTAATAAAGCTCTGAAAATGTACAGAATAATAGAAAACTGAAATAATTAGAAAAAGCAGAGAGGAGAGAAACCTTACCTGGCGCAGCCCACCTGGCAGCCCACTACTGTGCTAGGCCCAGCCAGCCACCGCACCGTCTTCAACCTCCTGCCAGTAGGCAGGAGGGCGTGTGCCCACCGCGCGCCGGCACGCGCCGGCCACCTCCTGCTTACCTACTCGCCGCGGGAGGCACCCGAGGTTGCCACGCCCGCCCCGCGACCCCTGGCCCCTCTCCCCTCCCCCCCAGGACTCCCACTCCCTCCTCTCGCTTCCCCGGCACCACCGAGTGCTGCCGTTGACGCCGCTCGCCACCACCGCAGCTAACGCCTCTCCCTCAACCTCCCGAGCAGCCCAGAAGCTCCGCCACTCCGTCCTCGACCCCCTCACCGAGCCACGCCCCTCCAGAAGCCCCCGAACGTCCTCACCGGGCTCGTCTTCAACCTCCCGACGGCGAGATCGACTTCGCCGCCCCGCCAACTCCAATCCTTCCCCGAGCCCGTTTCGACGCCCTCTGCACTCGACGTGAGCTCCTGCTCCTTCTCCCTCTCCCCGTTTGCTCTGCTGCACGCCGTAGCCGCCACACCGCGCTTGCCCGCACGCACCACCGCCTGAGCTTCTCGCTGCCGAGGCCACTTCCACTCGAGCTCGAAACCGAGCGCATCACCGTGCTCAGCGCGTCACCACGGGGCCGTAGCGGCCATACGTTGCTCCTGTTGTGCCATACGGCGTCGAATCCGTCAACGTCCGAACTCCAGCCGCCGCGCCTCCCGGCGTCGACGTCGCTTCCGTGCACCTCAGCCACCGCCACTTGCTGCGTTGGAAGCGCGCGAGCATGCTCGTCACGTAGAGCCCCTCCACCGCCCGAACGGTCGCCGGAGGAGGAATTCCGACGACCTTCGCCGCGACTGGCCTTGCCGGCGGCCTTAACTCCGGCTAATCACCGGTTGGGCACTAAACAATTACCCCCCCAGGGTCACTAACAAGTGGGCCCCGGCCCTTCTAATTTTTGATTAAGGTTTTAAACTAAACTTAACTAACCCGCTGACGTGGCACCGTTAGATTAGCTAATTAGGGTTAGTTAGTGACACTGACATGTGGGCCCCGTGTCCTGCTAATTTTAGTTAGTGCTAAAACTAACTCTTTTAGCCTCGAGTCATCGACTGCTGGACCCCACAGGTCAGGTTTGACCTGGAGGCGCCCAGTTGACCTGCTGACATCAGGGTGATGTCATGCTGACGCAATAACCCATTTTCTGGATTTATTATAATTCAGGAAATTCCAGAAAATATCCTAAACTTCTAAAATTCATAGTAATTCAACCGTAGCTCAGATTGAAATAATTTATATATGAAAAATTATCAGAAAAATCCAATCTATCCATCTGTACCACTTTCATGCATGATTTAACAAGTTAACCTCACTGAATAGGATGAATCATGATTAGGGCAATTTATGAACTAGCATTTGGAGTTGGAGTTTAACCTTGTTTGAATTCCACTTCAATTAACTTGGCTTACTGCTGCATTAGGTCAATTCAGTCCCTTAACATGACATGCCATTCATTTGTTTTTGCATTGCATTGATTGTGTTTCTTCTTGTTTGTCGGTGGTTGTTCCCTCTCGATAGACGTGGTTTCGACGATGAGATCGATGACACTGATGAAGAGCTATATTATCTTCGGAAGTGCTAGGCAAGCAAAACCCCCTTGTTCATTCCGATACAATCCCACTCTCTCGCTCCTGCTCTCTTTTACTGCATTAGGACAACAACAATTTATCTGTTACTTGCTGCGGTAGCTGAACCCCTTTATCCTCTGCATGACCTGTCATTCCACAAGAAATAGATGAAACCCACTAGCATCGAGGGAGTTGTTTGAGCCCTGTTGTGCCTACTCATTCATGCTTGTTTGTCATGCCTGCTACTGCTTAGAGTTGAGTCAAGTCTGATTCATCGGGAATGAATTGGAATGGTGTGTGAACATGTCCTACTGTGTGTGAGCTAAGTGTGTGAACACGATTTGGTAAAGGTAGCGGTGAGAGGCCATGTAGGAGTACATGGTGGGTTGTCTCATTGAAACCGTCCTCGTGAACTGAGTTACGTGTTTGTGATCCATGAAACAGTTACTACCACACATTGGGATCCTTAATTGACTCTCTCGGCTTCTTAACCACCCTTGTTCTCTGTCCCGGAGTTGCAACTAGTTTCTGGTGTTTGTAGAATATGTGTTGGAGGTCGTGCGTAGCGCTGACCCTAGGGGTGGGCTATGATGCGGTAGATACACCGTGGCCCGTGTACCAATGCCCATTTGGTATCTCGGGAACCCTGCACACATCGCTCGGGGCCGTTAGTGGAAACCTCGGCGGACTCCCTGCGGATGGAACCCGAATAGGGGATAAACCTGGACTAGGGACTTGAGTGTTTAGGTAGGCCGTGGCGACACCCACGTTGGGCTTCCGCTTGAAGGTTGCCGAGTACATGTCGTGTAAACGGCGGTAAGTGGTGAGAGCGTGTGTGAAGAAGTACACCCTCGCAGGTTAATATCATCTATTCGAATAGCCGTGTCCATGAAAAGGACTTCTGGGTTGCCTATATCAGTTCATAGACAAGTGAAAGTGGATACTCTAAAATGCGCAAGATAGCGTGAGTGCTATGGATGGCGTTCTCGTGGGAAGACGGGATCGGATCCATAGTAGTGTATTGATATGGTGAATATGTGGACTCGTAGCGCCACCTCAAAAGAGTTACTTGCGATCGTAGTTCGGGATAGCCACCGAGTCAAAGCTGGCTTGCTGCGGTCAAACTCCACCACCCCTTTGTTGATAATGATGCATATGTAGTTAGTTACGATGTAAGTCTTGCTGAGTACGTTGTACTCACGTTTGCTTATTTTATGTTTTGCAGAGAGACGTCAGTCTCGCTAGTAGTTCCGCTTGGGCTTCGACGTTTAGCTTGTTACCTCAGCTACAATCTTGTGCCCTCGGCAGGATCTGGTAGATAGTCGCCTCTTTTTCATTTGTAGATGTCTGTACTCAGACATGTTAAGCTTCCGCTTGTGCTTTGACTTGTATGCTCTGAATGTTGGGTCATGAGACCCATGTTTGTAATATCTCGCTCCTCGGAGCCTAATGAATAAATATTTGAGTCGTAGAGTTATGTTGTGATGCCATGTTGTATTTACACATATTGAGCATATTGTGTGTATGTTTGAAATGCTTGGTATGTGTGGGATCCGACAATCAAGTTGTTTATCCTTGGCAGCCTCTCATATGGGGAAATGTAGTCTAGTGCTTCCTGAGCGTTAGTAGTCCGCTACAGCCCGGTTCACCGGAGTCCTGCTAGCCCAGCACTACTGCTCTGGACACTTGACTGGCCGGCATGTGTTTCACCTTGTTCATGTGTCTGTCCCTTCGGGGAAATGTCACGCGGTGACATCCGGAGTCCTGCCTAGCCTGCTACAGCCCGGGTTCCCGGAGTCCTGTTAGCCCAGTGCTACAGCCCGGATTCACACGCTGCCGACCGACATGCTCGATGTGATTCATGTATGCCTGTCCCCATGGGTTAGTGCCGCTTTGGGTTCACGACTAGCCCTGTCGTCCCGGGTTCTCTGTCATATGGATGCTAGCGACACTATCATATACGTGAGCCAAAAGGCGCAAACGGTCCCGGGCCATTGTAAGGCGACACCCGTGGGGATACTGTGCGTGAGGCCGCAAAGTGATATGAGGTGTTACTGGCTAGGTCGATGCGACTTGGAATCGGGGTCCTGACAGAGGATTTATTTGTTTTGTGTAGGTGCGAGGGACTCGCGCGTAGCCTCCTACTGGATTGATACCTTGGTTCTCAAAAACTGAGGTAAATACTTATGCTACTTTGCTGCATCACCCTTTCCTATTCAAGGGAAAACCAACGCAGTGCTCAAGAGGTAGAAAGAAGGATTTCTGGCACCGTTGCCGCGGAGGTCTACACAAAAGTCAACATACCAAGTACCCATCACAATCCCTTATCTCCCGCATTACATTATTTGCCATTTGCCTCTCATTTTCCTCTCCCACACTTCACCCTTGCCGTTTTACTCGCCCTCTCTTTTTCGTTCGCCTCTTTTTTGTTTGCTTGTCGTTATGGCTAGTCCTCTATCTTCTCCGTTGTCTCCCGAGAATGAAGTTCTAAATTTTAAGCAAAGGGAGGGAGAAAATCTAAAAGATGCCTTGTATAGAATTTGCAATGCTCAAAATAGATCTACCAGGAAGCAATCTACTTCTGTTCTTCTCCGCAATTTTTATGTAGGTGCTAATCCTTGGTATAGATATATCCTTGATACCATTACCGGAGGGAATTTCTTGGGTAGCCATACTTTTGATTCTTATAATGCTTTGGTGGATTTATTTGGCTCATAACCTCTTTTGTTTAATGGAACTATGTTAACTTTGGAGCATGTAATGCAAAGACTTGAAATTATAGAAAATAAAGTTTCTACCGTAGAGTTCATTGAAAATCTGGATAAAACAATCCACAATCAAATTAACCATTATGGATCTAAGGTAGGAGTCACTTTGAAAAATATCAAGGAAAAGGAACCCATAGTCAATAAAAGAATAAATCAAGATTCCACAAGAATCGATAAACTTGAGGGTATCATTGCCAACTTGGGAACCGCTTTTTCTTCCGTAAAGAATAATCCTAGTCCTCCCACTAAAATTGCCAAGCTTATGTATGTTCCTAACAATAAGGGTGAATCCTCTAGTAAGGAAACTGCGGATCTCAAATCTATAAGTATTCATCCCAATCTTTTTGCTATCATTAAGGAACCATTTGCTACAAATGAATTTTTCGATCTTGTGCCTAAAAGTTTGATAATTACTAAAAATAAAGAAATTCCTAAGGATAATAGATGTCTCATTGAATAATTGCCTACCAAAGATGCAATACCTAGATCTATCCTTGCTTTTATGCCTAGCTAGGGGCGTTAAACAATAGCGCTTGTTGGGAGGCAACCCAATTTTAGTTTTAGTTTTTTGCTTTTTGCTTCTGTTTAGGAATAAATATTTGTTCTAGCCTCTGGTTAGATGTGTTTTTATGTTTTAATTAGTGTTTGTGCCAAGTTAAACCTATAGGATCTTCTTGGATGATAGTTATTTGATCTTGCAGAAATTTCCAGAAACTTTCTATTCACGAAAACAATTGTTAAAAATCACCAGAAGGCGATAAAATACTGATTCCAATTGCTGCTGATCAATAAACAAATTTTCTAGGTCTTCCTATTTTGGCTGATGTTTTGGAGTTCCAGTAGTTTGCGTTAGATACAGATTACTGCAGACTGTTCTGTTTTTGACAGATTCTGTTTTTCGTGTGTTGTTTGCTTATTTTGATGAATCTATGGCTAGTAAAATAGTTTATAAACCATAGAGAAGTTGGAATACAGTAGGTTTAACACCAATATAAATAAATAATGAGTTCATTACAGTACCTTGAAGTGGTCTTTTGTTTTCTTTCGCTAACGGAGCTCACAAGATTTTCTATTGAGTTTTGTGTTGTGAAGTTTTCAACTTTTGGGTGAAAGATTAGATGGATTATGGAACAAGGAGTGGCAAGAGACTAAGCTTGAAGATTCCCATGTCACCCCCAAGATAATTTAAGGACACCAGAAAGCCAAAGCTTGGGGATGCCCAGGAAGGCATCCCCTCTTTCGTCTACTTCCATCGGTAACTTTACTTGGAGCTATATTTTTATTCACCACATGATATGTGTTTTGCTTGGACCTTCTTGTATTATTTGAGTCTTTGCTTTTTAGTTTACCACAATCATCCTTGCTGTACACACCTTTTGAGAGAGCTATACATGATTTGGAATTTGTTAGAATACTCTATGTGCTTCACTTATATCTTTTAAGTTATATAGTTTTGCTCTAGTTCTTCACTTATATCTTTTAGAGCACGGTGGTGGATTTGTTTTATACAAACTATTGATCTCCCATGCTTCACTTAGATTATTTTCAGAGTCTTAAATAGCATGGTAATTTGCTTAAACAATCATAATATGCTAGGTATTCAAGATTAGTAACAAATTCTTATGAGTGTGTTGAATACTATGAGAAGTTTGATGCTTGATAATTGTTTTGAGATATAAAGATGGTGATATTAGAGTCATGCTAGTTGAGTAGTTGTGAATTTGAGAGATACTTGTGTTAAAGTATGTGATTCCCATAGCATGCATGTATGGTGAACCGTTATGTGATGAAGTCGGAGCATAATTTATTTATTGATTGTCTTCCTTATGAGTAGCGGTCGGGGATGAGCGATGGTCTTTTCCTACCAATCTATCCCCTAGGAGCATGCGCGTAATACTTTGCTTTGATAACTTGTAGATTTTTGCAGTAAGTATATGAGTTCTTTATGACTAATGTTGAGTCCATGGATTATACACACTCTTCTTCCTTCCACCATTGCTAGCCTCTCTAATATCGCGCACTCTTCGCCGGTATCATACACCCACCGTAAACCTTCCTCAAAACAGCCACCATACCTACCTATCATGGCATTTCCATAGCCATTCCGAGATATATTGCCATGCAACTTTCCACCGTTCTGTTTATTATGACACGCTCCATCATTGTCATATTGCTTTGGATGATCATGTAGTTGACATCGTATTTGTGGCAAATCCACTGTTCATAATTCTTCGATACATGTCACTCTTGATTCATTGCATATCCCGGTACACCACCGGAGGCATTCATATAGAGTCATATTTTGTTCTAAGTATCGAGTTGTAATTGTTGAGTTGTAAGAAAATAAAAGTGTGATGATCATCATTTTTAGAGCATTGTCCCAAGTGAGGAAAGGATGATGGAGACTATGATTCCCCCACAAGTCGGGATGAGACTCCGGACGAAGAATAAAAAAATGAAAGAAAAGAGGCCAGAAAAAAGAGAAAAGGCCCAAATAAAAAAATGAGAGAAAAAGAGAGAAGGGACAATGTTACTATCCTTTTACCACACTTGTGCTTCAAAGTAGCACCATGATCTTCATAATAGAGAGTCTCTCGTTTCGTCACTTTCATATACTAGTGGGAATTTTTCATTATAGAACTTGGCTTGTATATTCCAATGACGGGCTTCCTCAAAATGCCCTAGGTCTTTGTGAGCAAGCGAGTTGGATGCACACCCACTTAGTTTCTTTTGTTGAGCTTTCATATACTTATAGCTCTAGTGCATCCGTTGCATGGCAATCCCTACTCACTCCCATTGATATCTATTGATGGGCATCTCCATAGCCCGTTGATACGCCTAGTTGATGTGAGACTATCTTCTCCCTTTTTGTCTTCTCCACAACCACCATTCTATTCCACATATAGTGCTATGTCCATGGCTCATGCTCATGTATTGCGTGAAGATTGAAAAAGTTTGAGAATGTCCAAAGTATGAAACAATTGCTTGGCTTGTCATCGGGGCTGTGCATAATTTAAATACTTTGTGTGGTGAAGATAGAGCATAGCCAGATTATATGATTTTGTAGGGATAACTTTTTTTGGCCATGTTATTTTGAGAAGACATAATTTCTTTGTTAGTATGCTTGAAGTATTATTATTTTTATGTCAATATTAAACTTTTGTCTTGAATCTTTCGGATCTGAATATTCATACCACAATTAAGAAGAATTACATTGAAATTATGCTAGGCAGCACTCCGCATCAAAAATTCCGTTTTTGTCATTTACCTACTTGAGGACGAGCAGGAATTAAGCTTGGGGATGCTTGATACGTCTCCAACGTATCTATAATTTTCGATTGCTCCATGCTATATTATCTACTGTTTTGGACATTATTTGGCTTTATTATTAACTTTTATATTACTTTTGGGACTAACCTATTAACCGGAGGACCAACCCAGAATTGCTGTTTTTTGCCTATTTCAGAGTTCCGCATAAAAAGAATATCAAACGGAGTCCAAACGGAATGAATCCTTCGGGAACGTGATTTTCAGAATGAATATGATCCAAGAGACATGGACCCTTCCTCAAGAAACAAAAGAGGAGGCCACGAGGTAGGGGGGCGCCTACCCCCCAGGGCGTGCCCTCCACCCTCGTGGGCCCCCTGTTGCTCCACCGACGTACTCCTTCCTCCTATATATACCTACGTACCCCCAAACGATCGACATGAGCCAAAAACCTAATTCCACCGCCGCAACCTTCTGTACCCACGAGATCCCATCTTGGGGCCTGTTATGGAGCTCCGCCGGAAGGAGAATCGATCACGGAGGGCTTCTACATCAACACCATAGCCTCTCCGATGAAGTGTGAGTAGTTTACTTCAGACCTTCGGGTCCATAGTTATTAGATAGATGGCTTCTTCTCTCTTTTTGGATCTCAATACAATGTTCTCCCCCTCTCTCGTGGAGATCTATTCGATGTAATCTTCTTTTGTGGTGTGTTTGTTGAGACTGATGAATTGTGGGTTTATGTTTAAGATTATCTATGAACAATATTTGAATCTTCTCTGAATTATTTTATGTATGATTGGTTATCTTTGCAAGTCTCTTCGAATTATCAGTTTGGTTTGGCCTACTAGATTGATCTTTCTTGCAATGGGAGAAGTGCTTAGCTTTGGGTTCAATCTTGCGGTGTCCTTTCCCAAAGTGATGAGGGGCAGCAAGGAACGTATTGTATTGTTGCCATCGAGGATAATAAGATGGGGTTTTATCATATTGCATGACTTTATCCCTCTACATCATGTCATCTTGCTTAAGGCGTTACTGCTTTTATGAACTTAATACTCTAGATGCATCTTTGGATAGAGGTCGATGAGTGGAGTAATAGTAGTAGATGCAGGCAGGAGTCGGTCTACTTGTCTCGGACGTGATGCCTATATACACGATCAGACCTAGATATTCTCATAACTATGCTCAATTCTTTCAATTGCTCATCTGTAATTTGTTCACCCACCGTAGAATACTTATGCTCTTGAGAGAAGCCACTAGTGAAACCTATGGCCCCCGGGTCTATCTTCATCATATTAATCTTCCAACACTTAGTTATTTCCTTTGCCTTTTACTTTGCTTTTATTTTACTTTGCATCTTTATCTCAAAAATACTAAAAATATTATCCTATCATATCTATCAGATCTCACTCTCGTAAGTGGCCGTGTAGGGATTGACAACCCCTTATCGCGTTGGTTGCGAGGATTTATTTGTTTTGTGTAGGTGCAAGGGACTCGCGTGTAGCCTCCTACTGGATTGATACCTTGGTTCTCAAAAACAGAGGGAAATACTTACGCTACTTGGCTGCATCACCCTTTCCTCTTCAAGGGAAAACCAACAAAGTGCTCAAGAGGTAGCATTTGTCGAGATCCGATGAATTGTGGGTTCATGATCAAGATTATCTATGAACAATATTTGGTTCTTCTCTGAATTCTTATATGTATGATTTGATATCTTTGCAAGTCTCTTCGAATTATCAGTTTGGTTTGGCCTACTAGATTGATCTTTCTTGCAATGGGAGAAGTGCTTAGCTTTGGGTTCAATCTTGCGGTGTCCTTTTTCAAAGGATTTGGCAGCGCAAAGCAAGGCACCTATTGTATTGTTGCCATCGAGGATAAAAAGATGGGGTTTATATCATATTGCTTGAGTTTATCCCTCTACATCATGTCATCTTGCCTAATGCGTTACTATGTTCTTATGAACTTAATACTCTAGATGCATGTTGGATAGTGGTCGATCTGTGGAGCAATAGTAGTAGATGCAGAATCGTTTCGTTCTACTTGACACGGGCGTGATGCCTATATACATGATCATGCCTAGATATTCTCATAACTATGCGCTTTTCTATCAATTGCTCGACAGTAATTTGTTCACCCATCGTAGATTATGCTATCTTGAGAGAAGCTACTAGTGAAACCTATGGCCCGCGGGTCTATCTTTCATCATATAAGTTTCCGATCTATTTTACTTTGCAATCTTTACTTTCCAATCTATATCATAAAAATACCAAAAATATTTATCTTATTATCTCTATCAGATCTCACTTTTACAAGTGGCCGTGAAGGGATTGATGTGACGCCCATGATTCAATCATACACTAATCATGCATGTAAACGTGTACGATCAAGATCAGGGACTCATGGGGAGATATCACAACACAACTCTAAAACATAAATAAGTCATACAAGCATCATAATACAAGCCAGGGGCCTCGAGGGCTCGAATACAAGTGCTCGATCATAGACGAGTCAGCAAAAACAACAATATCAGAGTACAGACATAAGTACACAAGTTTGCCTTAAGAAGGCTAGCACAAACTGGGATACAGATCAAAAGAGGCGCATGCCTCCTACCCGGGATCCTCCTAAACTACTCCTGGTCGTCGTCAGCGGCCTGCACGTAGTAGTAGGCACCTCCGGTGTAGTAGGAGTCGTTGTTGATGGTGGCGTCTGGCTCCTGGGCTTCATCATCTGGTTGCGACAACCAGGAAGAAAGGAAAGGGGGGAAAGGGGGAGAAAAGCAACCGTGAGTACTCACCCAAAGTACTCGCAAGAAAGGATCTACACTACTTATGCACGGGTATCTATGTAAAGGGGCAATATCGGTGGACTGAACTGCAGAATGCCAGAATAAGAGGGGGATAGCTAATCCTATCAAAGACTACGCTTCTGGCAGCCTCCATCTTGCAGCATGTAGAAGAGAGTAGATGGTAAGTTCACCAAGTAGCATCATATAGCATACTCCTACCCGGCGATCCTCTCCTCGTCGCCCTGTTAGAGAGCGGTCACCGGGTTGAATCTGGCACTTGAAAGGGTGTGTTTTACTAAGTATCCGGCTCTAGTTGTCAAAAAGTCAACGTACAACTCCGGGTCGCCTGTTACCGTGGACACAACTATTCGAATAGATCAACTTCACTGCAGGGGTGCACCACATTACCCGACACGCTCGATCCCTCTGGCCAGGCATACTTTCCTGGGTCATGTCCGGCCTCGGGAGATCAACACGTCGCATCCCTACCTAGGCTCAACAGAGAGGTCAGCACGCCGGTCTAAATCCTATGCACGCAGGGGTCTGGGCCCATCGCCCATTGCACACCTGCATGTTGCGTACGCGGCCGGAAGCAGACCTAGCCCCCTTAATACAAGCGCGAGCTTACGGTCCAATGCGGCGCGCGCCGCTCAGTCGCTGACGTAAAAAAGAGCTTCGGCTGATACCACGATGCCGGTTGCCCATATCTTGTCCCACGTGGCGGTTAGTGCATATAAGGTCAATGACCCAACTCAGATCAAATACCAAGATCTCGTTAAGCGCATTATTATGAAGTAACCACAGACACCGACCAGGGCCAAGCCCACCTCTCTCCTAGGTGGTCTCAACCTGCCCTGCCGCTCCGCCACAAAGTAACAGTCGGGAGCCGTTGAGAACCGAGGCCCACCTCTACCAGGATGGAGCCACCTGCCCCTTCAGCCCCCATCTCCGAACAGTATCATAAGTAATGTAACAGTATAAAGTATATAGCATATGCCCGTGATCACCTCCCGAAGTGATCACGGCCTAGTAGTATAGCATGGCAGACGGACAAGAGTGTAGGGCCACTGATGGAACACTAGCATCCTATACTAAGCATTTAGGATTGCAGGTAAAGGTAACAACTGTAGCAACAATGACAGGCTATCCAACAGAATAGGATTAACCGAAAGCAGTAACATGCTACAATACTCTAATGCAAGCAGCAGAGAGAAGGAATAGGCGATATCTGGTGATCAGGGGGGGGGGGGGCTTGCCTGGTTGCTCTGGCAAGGAAGGGCCGTCAGTGACGTAGTCGTAGTCAGTTGCATCAACGTCGGTCTCGGGGTCTACCGAAAAGAAGTAACGGAGGGGGAACACAATAAATAATAGAGCAATCAAAGCATCACAAAGTATAACACGGCAATACACGGTGCTAGGGGTGACCTAACGCAGTACTAGGTGCTACCGGCAAAGGAGGAAATATTCGGGAAAGTATCCCCGGTGTTTCGCGTTTTTGAACAGATGAACCGGAGGGGGAAAGTTGCGTGTTCTCTATGCTAGGGATGTGTGACAGACGAACGGACCGTGTATTCGGATTCGTCTCGATTTTCTGAGCAACTTTCATGTATAAAGTTTTTCGATCCGAGCTATGGTTTTTTATATTATTTTCAAAGTTTTAATTATATTTTTGAAATTTCTAGATTTAATAATAATTCGAGTTGACTAAGTCAATTTGACTGGTCAGAAGGGAGAGGGTATGGCCCACATGTCATAGGTTGTGGCTAAACAAATAAATAAAACTAACCTAATTAAATGGGACCCACGTGTCATAGGGTAGCAACTAAATTAACTAGCACTAATTAGTTCCTAAACTAATCTACAGAGGGCCGGCCACACATCCAGCCACGGGTGTGTTGCCATGGCCAACACGCATGGGCACAAAATCACGGCGGCCATGAACATTAGCAGTAGTAGCAAGCAACAGTGTAGTAGCAGGAGTAAGCAGCAGTAGAGCAACGGTGCAAGAGCAGCAGCAACGCAGCGCAGCAAAGCAGAGGCATCAGGCGGCGGGCGGCGGCAGCACAAGAGCAGCAGGTACATGCAGTGGGCGACAACACTAGGGCACGGGAGCAGCAGGAAGAGCAGCGCAACAGCGAGCGGGAGTGCATGGGCCAGTGTGAGCGGGCGCGCGGATGGGCGAGCAGGCCAAGCGTGGAGCAGCAGCGGGCGCGGGGTATCGGCGGCAACAGCTGACCCCAGCGGTGGCGGCAGGAACGATAGAAGGCAGGGGGCGCGGTCGTGGCGCGCACGTGCGTGCTCGCCGGCGACGGAGACGGTGCGGGAATGAGCTCCAGGCCGCCAAACAGAGCAGTGCGGGCTCCTACAGAACCAGCGCGAGGCGTCGCATTGATCCACAGAACGGGTGCAAGCTGAGGCCGACCAAAACAACGACTACGACGAGCTAATGCGGAGGCCGGAGCGGATCTCGCAGAAGGGCGGCAAGAGAACGAGAAAGACACCTAGAGAAAAGGGGGATCGCGGAGCTCACTGTGATGCCTGGGGAAGACTCGGGGTTATCGGAGGCGCACAGATCGACGCATCGAACGACGACGACCGAAGGTTGAAGATGGGTCGATCCCATTGTTGCAGGGCTCCCCGGCGTTGTGTCGGTGTAGCAGGAGATGTAGACGGTGGATGCGGTTCTTCTGGACACGGAGATGGGGCGAACGATGGCCGATGGTCGCCTGTATGGCGACGGCACGACGAAGGCAGCGTCGTACTTGTGTGGCGGAGGAGGAGAACAATGCGAGGAAGGGGAATGGACGTGCTAGGGTTCTCCAGGGGGTCGGGGTGGGCTATATCCAGTACGGGGAGGCAGCGGATGGCCGGCACGTGGAGGATCCGCGGCGGGGAGGCTGCGCGAGCGGCCACCGAGCTCCCTGTGAGCAATAGGAAGGAGAAGGCGGCCTAGTGGGCCGGGCTGGTGGCCCAGTTGGGCCGAACGGGCCAGGGGGGTTGGTTTCTTCTTTCCTTCATTTTCTATTTTATTTTCCTTTTCTTTTGCTGTTACATTTTAGTTCCTCTTTTATTTTAGTTTTATAAACTATAAAAAGTATTCCCTAATTTAGTGTTAATAAATACGCCATCGCCACATAAGTTTGGGCAACTAAACAAAATAGTTTAATATTTTATTTATTGTAAAATGCATTTAACTAATTGTTTTGCTACTGTTTTATCTATTCTTCTGCACTCAAATATTTCTACTACAATGTGGTTTCTCCACCATAACTACTTATGCTTTATTTGGCACAACCGAACATTGTAGTTTTAATATTTGTAAACCTTTATCGTTTGACTTAAATTCAAATTCGAGTTTGAATCGGTTTTGAACTAATGCGAGATTAACAACAGTAATCATGGTGACGTGGCATCATTATCGTGTGATTACTGTAGCCTAATTATCTGGACGTCACAATTCTCCTCCACTACAAGAAATCTCGTCCCGAGATTTAAGAGGTAGAGTAGGGGGGGGGAGTCTGGTTACGAAATTCTAACGGACCTTCTCGGTCTTGGTTGCTTTCCTCGAAGAGGTCAATCCACTACGTTGATGTCTTCATTCCTCTTCTTCATGTCATCATGATGAAGTCGACATCCTTTCTTCAGAAACTCCATTGTACTTACGAAAGAATAGGGTGGTATTCTGGGAGAATGGACCTCTGCAAGGTTGACTATGTGGTAGATAACATCGGGGAAGGTGGCAGAAAGTAACTCTCGAATTGAAAATTAATAAAATATCGAGAGCAATATAAAGAGGTATCATGGGAAGTTTCAAGCGGGTAGGCAATCGTTCAATGCCTGAAACAGAGTCTGAAAGGGGTTCAGAGCAACGAGAATAAGTATTGTGTTTCATACCAGAAGTGTTGATCTCTGGAAGGTGGCTTGTGAATTACATACAAAGCCAAGCGTGAGGAATAACTTTGGAAACAGGGGGTGTACAGGAGAGTCAGGTTTCGATCCTGTGGAACTGTGGGTTATGGGCCCACCATGTGGGTTAAAAGTAGGAAGGGCGCTGACTACTCGCATAACCATGATAGCAAGGCAGGTCAAAGGATAGCCCGTCAGTTATGTTGGCAACAATGTTGGTACCAAGGGCGAGGGACGAAGAGAACCATTTTCCTGCTCGTTGAAACGAGGCGGACCAATAGGCAAAGTTCTCGTCCATCGGTGGTTACCGGAATGTCATCAACAATAGAAACAGGATCTTGCTGACAGAATTATACACCGAGGTGTTTGCATAAGCAGGAGAATACTAGTGCTTAGATCATATAGGTCACAAGAAAGGTTAAACCAAACAATGGAAAGGAAAATACGATTATCAGATTAAACAGAACAATGGGAAGGAAAATGTGTTTAAACACATATTTCAGGGGTATATCCTTCCCAAGGACAAGCAGAGCATGATATCCGTGGCATGATATAATGGAAAACCCTTTAGGTAAGGGAGAGAAATTTCATGACAATAACCATGCAACGGTGTTTGGATAATTGAGCAAGGAACATTTAGCATTGGGCTTCCAATGTTCTTGCCGAAAATTGGAGTACCACAGACATGCTTTGAGATAGCACTGACATGGTCATCAAGTAAGGTTCAGAATTTGGATGGACGAAGGATCCATCAGGAACAACTTGTATAATAAGTTTTACAATTTCCTCATGGAAGAATGGATAACCTTGCTAAAAGGAAGAACTTATAACAATAGGCCCTCCAGCCAGGTGTGCTAGGCAAGACATCACCTTACTAGGTCATATAAAGACCAACGTTATAACTCTGGGAAAATGCATCCCAACCATCATATTTGACCGGGATTCATATCTGATTATTGTTAGGATATCTCAGACTCAGGATGCCTGAGAAGAAGAGGTGCAACACAATTGACGATATGACACTATATGATTCTTGGGAAATGAACTATGGAAGCAAGTTCCGAACAAGGGTTCATCATTAAGCCAAGGAGAGGATGAGGAGGTGGTTGATGGACTCAGCGATAATTCAATGTGGTATCCAAAAAAGATGGATCTCCACAATTATGTGAACAAGGAGATAACATTTGTCAGATCAAATGGTATAATGATGTATGCTCGAGGAAAACATACACCATTAACCATTGGTTGAATGGTGCACCCATAATATGGGCTTAGGTAGCATGATCAATGTTCAGAATGGTGATCCAATAACCAACGGTCTAAGAATGAAAAATCGACCAATAACTTCAAAGCAATAGGGTTGCTAGAAGTTTTAAATTCGCACATCATAGTTCAATTGTCGGTTTTCCGGTTAGAAACAACACGGGGACCAGGAGATGAATGTAGATGGCGAGAAGTATCACTATACCAAGAATTCTTAGGAGGTGGAGAAATCCTCACAATATTCTTGATATAGAAGAAAATAATACTACAAGGTAGAACATAACCTAAGCCAGGTAGCAAGGAAATCAAGGTACATCACAAAACATGAACAAGTTTGTGTCGGGGGAAGGCAAAAATGTTGTCGATGATAACACAATCATCAAGGGGCAAGGATGATATTTCTCATCATGAATGCAATTGATATCCTGGAAGAGCTCAGAATGCTGATGATGATCATGACAAGTTTTGTCGAGAGGCTCCACGAAGAAGAAATCGAACAACGACTACATCAAGCAAAAAGACTTATGCAGTGAAAGTTCACTGGAACCATGGATACGGCACCAACTCGGAACCAAGCTTGCTCTTCAAGGTGAAGCAAATGGACAAGGAAGATCAACGTAAGCCTAGCTCATCGTCAAAAGTTGTGCTCCAATAATAAGGACCAGGTAGTACAGTTAAAATCGTCATGGTAATGATATAGCCGATCAGGCTAGGAATGACGTGATCGAGTACAAACTGACAAGTAAAGAAGATCAGGCTAGGAATGACGTGGACTCGATTCAGCAATCCGTGTCCTAGAGTGTTTAACAACTCAGAACGCGTGGAAAATCGGAATCGGTGAGAATGTAGTACTTGATGAAGAATTCATAAGAAGATATGATGTTCCGTGATAACCTTGAGATACCAGGGGGTAATACTCGACGATACATCAAAGTAGAGGTTGGACTGGGGTATTTCTCTATAGAAGACAAGTGCTTACACTTGCACCAGAAATGGTATTTAAAGGAGAACATGGTCGGAACCACGATTGCAAAAGGCCAGATCCCAAATATAAGATGAACTTATACCAAGGGAATAATTAATTTTAAAAGAAACTTCAATGAGAAGACATCGTGTCCATGGGCATGAACACAAAGTTCAAGGTCGACTCCCACTTCTCCAATGCACAACCTTTCATTCACTTCTCGCGTTCGATGAAGTTGTATTGTTGAAATTTTATCTGGGAAAATACTAGAAGAGTACAGCTCGTGAAACTTTCGAGTTCACACATATAAAGGAAGGCATAGGTTCAACCCACCGGGGCATCATGGAAACATATACCACAAGCTTCAATAGTAATTATCACCAGCTCGAAAACAGAGCATGGTTGGCCAAATCCGAGAATAGGATTTACCAATGGCATTATGTACAAGGAAAGAACTTCTCGATATTTTTGTATACAAAGGACACTGTCGGATGATAATTCAACAAAGGATCCGATGGTCCATAACGGAGCTGATGCGAGCATCGACGCATGATCAGAGGAAGAAACAATGCAAGGGCATTGGATTATAGAAACAACTGACTAATTCAAAGCTCAAAGGTAAATGAATTATGATTTGAAATTCAGGGGATCAGAAGCAAACACTCTGATTAAGGATGGATAAGTTGAATAGACTTAGGGGTACAATCAACAACAATTTAATTGGTTGAGAACCATCTCATGTTCAAACTGACATCTAAGCGGAAAGGATGAATTATAGGATATGATTGAGGATTGCGAGCATTCGCAACTGAATCAATGGGCTCAAAATGATCATGACAAGGGATGCCAATAATGATTACTAGACTTATGGGATTAACCATGATGCAAGCAAGGAACAATTTCAAGAACAATAGGCTGCTCAGGAGTTTAGGAAGATCGAATGGTATTTCAAAGTCTTTTGTGAAACACATGAACAACTAGGAATGAGCGGACACTCAGTAAGTGCGAGGAATTACCCGCATGGGTATTAATGCGGAAAAGAGCTGCAAAGTAGTAGACACAAAGGATTCTCAGAATATCGGAGAATTTTCTAGGGTATCGAGTAATAACAAGGGCAACTGGGTACAAAGGTATGAACGACAAGTGTAAGTAGTTATCCTTAAGGATTTATCGGTGGTCGGGAATAGCAAAAGCGGTGGTCACAAAGTCTCGAAAGAACATCGGAGAGTATCTTCGGAATTTTCTAGTGCAGCAGGGCGGTCATCTGTATTTAGGGGCTCTCTGGGTGGAAGCGATCATGAGATCCTAGAGTTAGAGTTAGTAAAATCATTTAACCCGATTAGAAGAGAGATCAGAGTCCCAGAGTATAGGTCGGGGAATAAAAGATCCTAATACCACCAAATGGCAACATGGGCCCATGGGCCGCATAGCCATGTTAGTAAAACAATTTTCATTGACTAGACTCAACTTCGGCCAAGGAGTTGGAAAGGGGGATTCCTACACGCAATCGGCTCCGATACCAACTTGTGACGCCCCCGATTCAATCATACACGAATCATGCAGGTAAATGTGTACGATCAAGATTAGGGACTGACGGGGAGATATCACAACACAACTCTAAAACATAAATAAGTCATATAAGCATCATAATACAAGCCAGGGGCCTCGAGGGCTCGAATACAAGTGCTCGATCATAGACGAGTCAGCAGAAGCAACAATATCTGAGTACAGACATAAGAAACACGTTTGCCTTAAGAATTCTAGCACAAACTGGGATACAGATCAAAAGAGGCGCATGCCTCCTGCCTGGGATCCTGCTAAACTACTCATGGTCGTCGTCAGCGGCCTGCACGTAGTAGTAGGCACCTCCGGTGTAGTAGGAGTCATCGTTGACGGTGGCGTCTGGCTCCTGGGCTTCAACATCTGGTTGCGACAACCAGGAAGAACGGAAAGGGGGGAAAGGGGGAGAAAAGCAACTGTGAGTACTCATGCAAAGTACTCGCAAGCAAGGATCTACACTACTTATGCATGGGTATCTGTGTAAAGGGGTAATATCGGTGGACTGAACTGCAGAATGGCAGAATAAGAGGGGGATAGCTAATCCTATCGAAGACTACGCTTCTGGCAGCCTCCATCTTGCAGCATGTAGAAGGGAGTAGATGGTAAGTTCACCAAGTAGCATCGTATAGAATACTCCTACCAGGCAATCCTCTCCCCGTCGCCCTGTTAGAGAGCGATCACCGGGTTGTATCTGGCATTTGAAAGGGTGTGTTTTATTTAGTATCCGGTTCTAGTTGTCATAAGGTCAAGGTACAACTCCGGGTCGGCTGTTACCGTGGACACGACTGTTCGAATAGATCAATTTCCATGCAGGGGTGCACCACATTACCCGACACGCTCGATCCTCTGGCCGGGCATACTTTCCTGGGTCATGTACGGCCTCGGGAGATCAACACGTCGTAGCCCTACCTAGGCTCAACAGAGAGGTCAGCACGCCAGTCTAAATCCTATGCGCGCAGGGGTCTGGGCCCATCGTCCATTGCACACCTACATGTTGCGTACGCGGCTGGAAGCAGACCTAGCCCCCTTAATACAAGCGCGAGCTAACGGTCCAATGCGGAACGCTGCTCAGTCGCTGACTTCAAAAAGAGCTTCGGCTGATACCACGACGCCGGTTGCCCATATCTTGTCCCACATGGCGGTTAGTGCGTATAAGGTCAACAACCCAACTCAGATCAAATACCAAGATCTCGTTAAGCGCATTATTACGAAGTAACCACAGACACCGACCAGGCCCAGGCCCACCTCTCTCCTAGGTGGTCTCAACCTGCCCTGTCGCTCCTCCATAAAGTAACAGTCAGGGGCCGTCGGGAAACCAGGCCCACCTCTACCGGGATGGAGCCACCTGCCCCTTCAGCCCCCATCTCCGAACAGTATCATAAGTAATGTAACAATATAAAGTATATAGCATATGCCCGTGATCACCTCCTGAAGTGATCACGACCCAGTAGTATAGCATGGCAGACGGACAAGAGTGTAGGGCCACTGATGGAACACTACCATCCTATACTAAGCATTTAGGATTGCAGGTAAAGGTAACAACTGTAGCAACAATGACAGGCTATGCAGCAGAATAGGATTAACCGAAAGCAGTAACATGCTACACTACTCTAATGCAAGCAGTATAGAGAAGGAATAGGCGATATCTGGTGATCAAGGGGGGGGGCTTGCCTGATTGCTCTGGCAAGGAGGGGTCATCGGTGACGTAGTCGTAGTCAGTTGCATCAACGTCGGTCCCGGGGTCTACCGGAAAGAAGTAACAAAGGGGGAACAAAATAAATAACAGAGCAATCAAAGCATCACAAAGTATAACACGGCAATACGCGATGCTAGGGGTGACCTAACGCAGTACTAGGTGCTACCGGCAAAGGGGGAAATATCTGGGAAAGTATCCCCGGTGTTTCGCGTTTTCGGACAGATGAACCGGAGGGGGAAAGTTGCGTGTTCGCTATGCTAGGGATGTGTGAGAGACGAACGGACCGTGTATTCGGATTCATCTTGATTTTCTGAGCAACTTTCATGTATAAAGTTTTTCGGTCCGAGCTATTGTTTTTTTTTAATATTAATTTTCAAAGTTTTAATTATATTTTTGGAATTTCTAGATTTAATAATAATTTGAGTTGACTAAGTCAATTTGACTGGTCAAAAGGGAGAGGGTATGGCCCACATGTCGTAGGTTGTGCCTAAAAAATTGAAACTAACCTAATTAAATGGGACCCACGTGTCATAGGTAGCAACTAAATTAACTAGGACTAATTAGTTCCTAAACTAATCTACAGAGGGCCGGCCACACATCCAACCATGGGTGTGTTGCCATGGCCAACACGCATGGGCGCAAAATCACGGCGGCCATGACCATTAGCAGTAGTAGCAAGTAACAGTGTAGTAGCAGGAGTAAGCAGCAGTAGAGCAACGACGCAAGAGCAGCAGCAGCGCAGCGCAGCGCAGCGCAGCGCAACAAGCAGAGGCATCAGGCGGCGGGTGGCAGCAGCACAAGAGCAGCAGGTACAGGCAGCGGGCGACATCACTAACGCACGGGAGCAGCAGGAAGAACAACGCATCAGCAAGCGGGAGTGCGGGGGCCAGTGCGAGCGAGCGCGTGGAGGGGCGAGCAGGCTAAGCGTGGAGCAGCAGCGGGCGCGGGGTATTGGCAGCAGTAGCTGACCCCACCGGTGGCGGCAGCAACGATAGAAAGCGGGGGGCGCGGCCGTGGCGCGCACGTGCGTGCTCGCCGACGACGGAGACGGTGCGGGAGTGAGCTCCAGGCCGCCAAACAGAGCAGTACGAGCTCCTACGGAACTAGCGTGAGGTGTCGCATCGATCCACGCAACGGGTGCGAGCTGAGGCCAACCAAAACGACGAGCTAATGCGGCAGCCGGAGCGGATCTCACGGAAGGGCGGCAAGAGAACGTGAATGACACCTAGAGGAAAGGGGGATCGCGGAGCTCACTGTGATGCCTGGGGAAGGCTCGGGGTTATTGGAGGCACACGGATCGACGCATTGAATGGCGGTGACCGAAGGTTGAAGATGGGTCGATCCCGTTGTTGCAGGGCTCCTCGGCGTCGTGTTGGTGTAGCAGGAGACGTAGACGGTGGATGCGGTTCTTCTCGACACGGAGATGCGGCGAACGATGGCCGATGGTTGCGTGTATGGAGACGGCATGGCGAAGGCGGCGTCGTACTTGTGTGGGAGGGGGGAGGAGAATGATGCGAGGAAGGGGAATGGACGTGCTAGGGTTCTCCAGGGGGTCGGGGTGGGCTATATCCAGTACGGGGAGGCAGCGGATGGCCGGCACGTGGAGGATCCGCGGCGGGGACGCTGCGCGAGCGGCCACCGAGCTACCTGTGTAGTAGGAAGGAGAAGGCGGCCTGGTGGGCCGGGCTGGTGGCCCAGTTGGGCCGAACGGCCCAGAGGGGTTGGTTTCTTCTTTCCTTCATTTTCTGTTTTATTTTCCTTTTCTTTTGCTGTTACATTTTAGTTCCTCTTTTATTTTAGTTTTATAAACTATAAAAAGTATTACCTAATTTAGTGTTAATAAATACGCTACTGCCACATAAGTTTGGGCAACTAAACAAAATAGTTTAATATTTTATTTATTGTAAAATGCATTTAACTAATTGTTTTGCTATTGTTTTATCTATTCTTCTGCACTCAAATATTTCTACTACATTGTGGTTTCTCCACCATAACTACTTATGCTTTATTTGGCACAACCCGAACATTGTAGTTTTAATATTTGAAAACCTTTATCGTTTGACTTAAATTCAAATTCGAGTTTGAATCGGTTTTGAACTAATGCGATATTAACAACAGTAATCGTGGTGATGTGGCATCATTAACGTGTGATCACTGTAGCCTAATTATCCGGGCGTCACAATTGACAACCCCTTTATCGCGTTGGTTGCAAGGTTCTTATTTGTTTGTGTAGGTACGAGGCGATTTGGGTGTATCCTCCTACTGGATTGATACCTTGGTTCTTAAAAACTGAGGGAAATACTTACGCTACTTTGCTGCATCACCCTTTCCTCTTCAAGGGAAAACCAACGGATGCTCAAGAGGTAGCAAGAAGGATTTCTGGCGCCGTTGCCGGGGAGGTGTACACCAAGTCAAGTCGAGACATACCAAGTAACCATCCCAAACTCTTATCCCTTGCATTACATTATTTGCCATTTGCCTCTCGTTTTCCTCTCCCACACTTCACCTTTGCCGTTTTATTCGCCCTCTTTTTCCATTCGCCTCTTTTCGCTTGCCTCTTGTGTGCTTGTGTGTTGCATTGTTTGTCACAATGGCTCAAGAAAATACTAAATTGTGTGACTTTTCCAATACCAACAACAATGATTTTCTTAGGACTCTGATTGCTCCTATTACCGATGCTGAATCTTGTGAAATTAATGCTGCTTTGCAGAATCTTGTCATGAAAGAACAATTCTCTGGCCTTCCTAGTGAAGATGCCACTACCCATCTAAACAACTTTGTTGATTTGTGTGATATGCAAAAGAAGAAAGCCGTGGATAATGATATTGTTAAATTGAAGCTATTTCCATTTTCACTTAGAGATCGTGCTAAAACTTGGTTTTCATCTTTGCCCAAAAATAGTATTGGTTCTTGGAATAAGTGAAAAGATGATTTTATCTCTAAGTACTTTCCTCCCGCTAAGATCATCTCTCTTAGAAACGATATTATGAATTTTAAGCAACTTGATCATTACATGTTGCACAAGCTTGGGAGAGAATGAAATTAATGATACGTAATTGCCCTACACATGGTTTGAATTTATGGATGATTATACAAAAAGTTTATGCTGGATTAAATTTTGCTTCTAGAAATCTTTTAGATTCGGCCGCGGGAGGCACTTTTATGGAAATTACCTTAGGAGAAGCTACTAAACTCTTAGATAATATTATGGTTAATTATTCTCAATGGCACACCGAGAGATCTACTAGTAAAAGGGTTCATGCAATAGAAGAGATTAATGTTTTCAGTTGAAAGATGGATGAACTTATGAAGTTGTTTGCTAATAAGAGTGTTTCTTCTGATCCTAATGATATGCCTTTGTCTACTTTGATTGAGAATAATAATGAATCAATGAATGTGAATTTTGTTGGTAGGAACAATTTTGGTAACGACGCGTATAGAGGAAACTTTAATCCTAGGCCGTTTCCTAGTAATCCCTCTAATAATTATGGTAATTACTACAACAACTCTTATGGAATTTTTAATATTATGCCCTATGATTTTGAGACCAGTGTTAAAGAATTTATGATTTCGCAAAAGAATTTCAATGCTTTGCTTCAAGAAAAAATGCCTAAGATTGATGAATTGGCTAGGAACATGGATAGAATTTCTCTTGAGTTTGATTCTTTGAAACTTAGATCTATTCCCTCTTAGCATGATATCAATGAGTCTCTTAAAGCTATGAGAATTTCCACTGATGAGGGCAAAGTAAGAACCGCTAGGATGCGTGCAAAAAAAGATTGGTTTATGAAAGCGTGTTCTTCTATTTTTCATGATAATAAGGATGAAGATCTAAAAGTGATTGATGTGTCTCCTATTAAATATTTTTTTTCCAATATGCATCTTGATAATGATGGGACTAGATATGAGTCAACTTTAGTTAAAAGGCATCCCAATGATTCGGAGTTTTTAGATTTTGATGCAAAAATTGGTAAAAGTGGGATTGAAGAGGTCAAAACTTTACATAGCAATGAACCCACTATTTTGGATGTCAAGGAATTTAATTATGATAATTGTTCTTTGATATATTGTATTTGCTTGTTGCAATCTGTGCTAAATTCTCCTCGTGCTTATAGTCAAAATAAGGGTTTTACTAAACATACCGTTGATGCTTTAATGCAATCTTATGAAGAAAAACTTGAATTAGAAGTTTCTAACCCTAGGAAACTTCATGATGAGTGGGAACCTACTATTAAAATTAAATTTAAAGATCATGAATGCTATGCTTTGTGTGATTTGGGTTCTAGTGTTTCCATGATTCCAAAAACTTTGTGTGATGTGTTAGGTTTCCGTGAATTTGATGATTGTTCTTTAAACTTGCATCTTGCGGATTCCACCATTAAGAAACCTATGGGAAGAATTAATGATGTTCTTATTGTTGCAAATAGGAATTATGTGCCCATAGATTTCATTGTTCTTGATATAGATTGCAATCCTACATGTCCTATTATTCTTGGTAGACCTTTCCTTAGAACGATTGGTGCAATTATTGATACGAAGGAAGGGAATATTAGATTCCAATTGCCATTAAGGAAAGGTATGGAACCCTTCCCTAGGAAGAAAATTAAATTACCCTATGAATCTATTATGGGAGCCACTTATGGATTGCATACCAGAGATGATAATACCTAGATCTATTCTTGCCTTTATGCCTAGCTAGGGGCGTTAAACGATAGCGCTTGTTGGGAGGCAACCCAATTTTACTTTTTGTTTCTATCTTTTTATTTCTGTTTAGTAATAAATAATTTATCTAGCCTCTGGTTAGATGTGGTTTTATGTTTTAATTATTGTTTGTGCCAAGTAAAACCTATAGGATCTTCTTGGATGATAGTTATTTGATCTTGCTGAAAAAGTCAGAAACTTTCTGCTCACGAAAACAATTGCTAAAAATCACCAGAACGTGATAAAATACTGATTCCAATTGAAGTAGATCAATAAACAAATTATTTAGGTCGTCCTATTTTGGTAGCATTTTTGAGTTAAGAAAGTTTGCGTTTGATACAGATTACTACAGGCTGTCCTGTTTCTGACAGATTCTGTTTTTCGTGTGTTGTTTGCTTATTTTGATGAATCTATGGCTAGCATTGGGGGGTATGAACCATAGAGAAGTTGGAATACAGTAGGTTTGACACCAATATAAAGAAAGAATGAGTTCATTACAGTACCTTAAAATGGTGGTTTTTTTTATTTCGCTAACGGAGCTCATGAGATTTTCTGTTGAGTTTTGTGTTGTGAAGTTTTCAAATTTTAGGTAAAGATTTGATGAATTATGGAATAAGGAGTGGCAAGAGCCTAAGCTTGGGGATGCCCAAGGCACCCCACACTACTGGAATCAGCTTCTTTGTTGTCTGCCGACTCTTTGCCGTCAGCTAGCTGACGGCAAAGAAAGGCTTTGCCATCAGCCACCGTAAAACAGATGGCAAAGAAGCAGCGGACGGCAACGGAAGGCTTTGCCATCAGCATATCTTTGCTGTACGTTAGCTGACGGCAAAGAGGATGGGTGGTGGGCATACGAGGATGACCTAACGGCCATTTTCTTTGCTGTCTGATGACCCTCTCTGATCTGTTCGTCCCCTGCCCGAGCCACCGCCACCCCTCACCCCTGCCGCCGCCCTAACCCGCGCCACCACCCCGTCTGCCGGCCGCCTCAGCCACCCCTGTCGCCGCCACCCAGCCCTGCTACTCTGCCTCCGCCACCCCGCCGCCGCCTGGCCACACCCGCTGGCCGCCGCCTCCCGCCGCCCGCCCGCCTGCCCGTGCCTCGAGCCGCCTCGTCCACGCCGCCCGCCATGCCACTCGACCGTCAGCCTGCCGCCCCGAGTCGACGGCCGCCCCGAGCCACGCCGGGCCGCACCGCACCGCCCGGCCCTGCCCCACCGCCGCCCTGCCCCTCATCATGGTGAGTTTTTTTTCTATTTTTTTAGTTTTAGTTTATGTTTGTTTAGTTTAGGTTAATTAGGTTAGTTTAGTTCAAGTTATTTAGGTTATTAGTTTAGGTTAATTTAGTTTATTTTAGGTTACATTTACTTTATAGTTTTGTTTAGGTTTTTTTCTTGTTTTTGAGAATAATCAAGAAAGATGAAAGAAAAAGAAAAAGAAGAAGAGGAACAAGAAGAGGAAGAAAATAGAACAATAAGTAGTAGAAGAAGAAGATGATGAAAAAAAGAAGTAGAAGTTGAAGATGAAAAAAAGAAGTAGGAAAAGGTGCCGCCGGGGGTTCCTCGGTGTCGATGGAACCCTAAATAGCAAGTATCGTCAGTGCGAGATACATGTAGCCGTCGGTGTCGAACACTACATCCATGTCCCACAAGTGACGCCGACGACCGGCATCCCAAAGCAACTGTTCTCGGCATCGATGGCGGTCGAACACCATCGCGAATTTGTCTGGCAGCCTCTGCGATGACGATTAAAAGGCAAAGTGTTGAAACTTGAAACACCCAAACTGACTCAGGTCAGTTTATTTGTTTGAAATTTCAAAACTTGGCTTTAATCCTCATAGCAGAGGGTGCCAGACAAATTCGCGATGGTGTTCGACCGTCATCGGCCACTAGAACTATTGTTGTGGGACACCGGGCGCCGACTTCACTTGGGGAATGTGGATCTAGTGTTCAACGCCGAGCGCCACATGTATCTCGCACCGATGATACTTGCTATTTAGGGTTCCATCGATGCCAAGGACCCCCTAACCCACTCGTCCTGTTGTCAACATTTAGTTAGGTCGACAGAAGAAACAAAATTGCTTTGTTACTCATCTTTGGATTTAAATGTGCAGTTATTTCATCACTGCGCGAGGGTCTAGTGTTCAACGAGCTCCACCCCTGCGTTCGTTGGTGAGCACAAATGACATCTCCCGATGAAACTTGCTAGCTATAGGTGTCAATCATCAGTATGCGTAACCACTATGCGTCTCCTGTTTGAAAGGGTTACATCGATAAATATGCTTGCCTTTTGCATATTTATAATCGTGATTATTTCGAAATGTCCAACGTTATCCATGGACAGCCCGAGTATGTGTAGATTGGGTTCTTTTTCCCATATGCTCTACTCCGGATCCGATGCAGAATTTCGTTAGTGCCTCCCTGTTGTTCTCCGGGTACACATCCTCTCTGCTTATTCTCGAGACGTGTATCAGGAGAACAGCGGGGAGGTGCTACGGAAATTTTGCGTCGGATCTGGAGCAGAGCATGGGAAAACGAACCCAATCTACACATACTCGGGTGGGATTAGGACCTATATTTACCTATTAGCGTGTAGGTTGCATGGACGTAATAAAACCGACAAACTCCATGAACTGATGGATATTGTCTGCTTAATTATGTATATATTTCTTGTGTGTCCAGTAGGAAGTCAATATGAGTGATCGTGCATGGATGTACACCGGTTACACTAGTTAGAAAGTTTGGACCGAGGAATGGTTAACAAAAACCAAGGGGTTTGTTAGAGCCGCATTTGCAAATGGCCAGGAATTTAGCTGGTGCCCCTGTGCCCATTGCGACAATTATAAAAAGAGGGACGTGCTTGAAATGAGTAAAGACCTGCAGAAGTTTGGTTTTACGCCTGGTTACACGGTCTGGACATTACATGGTGAGTCTGCCCAACGTGCCAGAGCCGAGGTTCGTCGTCGCACCGATGAGCATGGTACCGGGACCGCAGACATGGTGCAAGACTTTGACGATGCTCGTGACTCGGACGAGGAGATGGAGGAATCTGCAAAGGCCTTCACTGAAATGTTGGAGTCCTCAAAACGTCCTCTCCACGAGCACACTGAGCTTTGTCAGTTGGATAACATCTCACAAATAATGGCTTTGAAGGCTCAATTCAACTTGGGCAGAGAATGCTATGGCGCGATGATGACAGTATTCGGATGATTCCTACCCAAAGGCCATGTGCTACCTCCAAACATGTAGCAGTCAGTCAAAATCCTCCGTGCTCTTAAGATGCCCTATGAGAAGATACATGCCTGTGAAAAAGGATGTGTCTTATTTAGGTTTCAGTATGAGGACTTGAACTATTGTCCCATTTGCAATTCTTCCAGGTATGTTGTGGTAGACAACGGTATGGGTGAGAAGACGCAGACCAAAATACCCGTTAATATTCTTCAGTATATGCCAACCGTACCAAGACTTCAACGTCTTTTCATGGTCGAAGAGACGGCTACACAGATGACAAGACACAAAACGGGCAAAAGAACTGAGCTAGATGCATATGGGAATGTGATGATGGTGCACATATCGAATGATGAAGCATGGAAGCACTTCGATGCATTAGATAAGGAAAAAAGGCAGATCCAAGGCATCCTCAAGTCGCCGTCAGCACAGATGGGTTCAGTGTGTTTGATCAGATGGCAACCCCATACAGCTGTTGGCCCGTGTTTGTCATTCCACTCAATCTCCCCCCGGGCAGATTATGCAAAGAAAGAACATTTTCCTGACGTTGATAATTCCAGGGCCCAACTATCCGGGGAAGAATATGAATGTGTACATGCAGCCGCTTAAGGACGAATTGCAAGAAGCTTGGGATAATGGGTTCAAGACATACGACGCCTTTAGCAAACATAACTTCATAATGCGTGCCTGGTACATGTACTCGACGCATGACTTGCTGGCGTATGCGCTATTCGTTGGCTGGTGTGTGCATGGAAGATTCCCGTGCCCCATATGCAAGGGAGATCTTGAGTTTCGTTGGCTAACGGCAGGGCACAAGTATAGTTGCTTCGACTTGCATAGACCGTTTCTACATCCTGGCCATAAGTTCAGGAAAGACAAGAAGAACTTTATCAAAGGCAGAGTTGTCAACATACAGCACCACCTCCGCTGATGTGCCAACAGACCCTAGATCAGTTAAACGCTCTCGAGCCAGATCCGGGCGTCCAGGTATTTCAAGGGATATAATAAGGAACACGCCTGGACTCACAAGACATGCTTCTGGGATCTGCCTTACTTCAAAGACCTCCTTTGCCCACACAACATCGACGTGATGCACACTGAAAAGAATATCGCCGAAGCCATTTTTGTTACATTGTTCGACATAGAGGGGAAATCAAAGGATAATGCTAAGGCTAGAGTCAATCAAGAGGAGCTATGATAGACCATTACAAAACATGAAAGAACCGAAAGGAAAGGGGATCAACTGGATGAAGCGAAAGGCATGGTTCAATCTTGGAAGGCCAGCTATGAAGGAGATTATTTTGTTGGTGAAAATGCAGTTGATGTTCCCCGATGGGTATGCAGCAAATCTAAAGAGGGGAGAAAATCTTCAAAAAATGAAAATATTTGGTCTAAAAAGTCATGATTGGCACATATGGATTGAGAAGATAATGCCGGTGATGTTGTGTGGCTTCATCCCTGAGGATGAATGGCTAGTACTGGCAGAGTGAGCTATTTCTTCCGTGTTCTTTGTGCGAAAGAACTATCGCCTGGCCTCCTAGAAGAAATGGAACAGTTGGCACCGAACTTGATATGCAAGTTAGAGAAGATATTTTCGCCAAGCTTCTTTAATCCAATGCAACACTTGATTTTGCATCTCCCGACCGAGGCACGATTGGGGGGGGGGGGCGGGGCGTGCAAAATTGTTGGTACTACTCAACTGAGAGGATGTAGAAGATGCTTTGAGCAAAATGTAAAAATAAACGTAGAATAGAAGCATCAATGGCCATCACTGAGGAGGCGACAAACTTCGTGACAGCACACTACGAAGCCAAAAATTGTCATTTGCATAATTCGAAGCCTCGGTACAATGCTGACGAACGTCTCTTCAACAAAACTAACAGAAGTGCGGCCGTACATCGAGTAAGATCTCAGTACATTGTTTCACAACTTCTAATTCCTTTGAACTTCTCTTATTCCTGGATATTTGATGCAGTCGATACGTCGCCATATTCTTGTATGGAGCGGTGATCCAAAAGGATTCCATCGAAGAGTATGAGCTTCTGGCAAAACAAGGAGCCGAATATCCCGGTTTCATCTCTTGGTTCAAAAAACGGTAATTTCCATTAGACCCTTTCTTTTATTTGGCTAATTTGCGACTAATGCAACAATCCTTTCCTATTAAACTTGTAGGCTAATTCAGAGATTATGGATGCCGAATTGAGACAAGTAGCTAATGGTTTTGACTATAAGGTCCGTGTCGGTGTCAAAACCGGCGGATCTCGGGTAGGGGGTCCTGAACTGTGCGTCTAGGCGAATGGTAACAGGAGACAAGGGACACGATCTTTTTACCCAGGTTCGGGCCCTCTTGATGGAGGAAATACCCTACTCCTGCTTGATTAATATTG
This sequence comes from Aegilops bicornis, assembly GCA_021605145.1. Classification (NCBI taxonomy): domain Eukaryota; kingdom Viridiplantae; phylum Streptophyta; class Magnoliopsida; order Poales; family Poaceae; genus Aegilops; species Aegilops bicornis. The sequence goes on from CM038675.1 coordinate 770,380,548, forward strand.
ATGATATGGGTAGTACAAGAGTAGATCTACCGCGAGATCAAGGAGGCTAAACCCTAGAAGCTAGCCTATGGTATGATTGTTGTTCGTCCTACGGACTAAAACCCTCCGGTTTATATAAACACCGATAGGTTAGTGTTACACAGAGTCGGTTACAAAGGTAGGAGATCTACATATCCGTATCGCCAAGCTTGCCTTCCACGCCAAGGAAAGTCCCATCCGGACACGGGACAAAGTCTTCAATCTTGTATCTTCATAGTCTTGGAGTTCGGCCGTGATGATAGTTCGGCCATCCGGACACCCCCTAGTCCAGGACTCCCTCAGTAGCCCCTGAACCAGGCTTCAATGACGACGAGTCCGACACGCATATTGTCTTCGGCATTGCAAGGCGGGTTCCTCCTCCGAATACTTCATAGAAGGTTTTGAACACAAGGATAGTGTCCGGCTCTGCAAAACAAGTTCCACATACCACCGTAGAGAGAATAACTTTTGCACAGATCTACTGACGTATTCCGCGGCATGATATCACACCACGGCCGAGCCTTTATATGAATCGTTTTTTACTGTTCCACCTCAGCGCGTTTAGCGAGGAGGTTTCCCTGGCACGTCTTATCAAAACATAGATCGTGCCCCCTTATTCCGGGATTCCCATCAATACGGACGTGGGTAACCCATTCGCGCCATTGATTACGGCGCTTGGGAGATAAGCGAGTTTTACCAGGCTAGTGGGGGACGATAGTCGTCTAGTCCATATAAGGGATAAGGATCCACCTTTTCACCTACGCCTTCTTCCTCCTTTGCTCATCCATTTCCGCGCACTCGAGCTCTAGCGCCCAAGTACGCACATCCCACCTCAACCTTCTCCAACTATGTCCGGAGCGGGAGGCAGGTGGATGGCCTCCTCCGTCACGGAGGGGCACATCACAAAACTGCGGGAGGCCGGATACTTGTCCAGCAACATCGCGCACCGGCTACCCGACGAGGGGCAGCTCATTCCAACCCCTGTGCCCCATGAGAGGGTGGTGTTTCTCCCCACTTCCTCCGCGGACTAGGTTTTCCACTTCACCCATTTGTCCGGGGGCTCATGTTCTACTACGGCCTGGACTTCCACGACCTGGCCCCGAATTTCAATCTCAACATCTCGGCGTTCATCGTTGTGTGCGAGGCCTTCCTCTGCATCCAGCCCCACTTCGGCTTATGGCTGAAGATCTTCAATGTCAGGCCGAAGGTAGTGGGCGGCCGTCAAGCAGAGTGCGGAGGCGCCATGGTTGGCAAGATGGCCAAAGTCCTATGGCTCGAGGGCTCCTTCGTGGAGACAATAAAGGGGTGGCAATCGGGGTGGTTCTATATCACCGAGCCGCGCGACCCCAAATGGACGGCGGCCCCCGAATTCAGATCTCGCTTCCCCACACGGCTCTCGTCATGGAAAGAGACGGGCCTGACATGGGGGAATTCGGACGAGCTATCCGGACTCCAGACATGCGTCCAAAACCTGGTGGACAAGAATCTCAGGCTTGTCAACGTAATCCAGGTGATGCTCATCCGCCGGATTCTCCCATGCCAACAACGGGCCTTCAAATTGTGGGAGTTCGATCCAGCACAACACCCAACTCTGAAAAGGATCTTCGACACTACGTACGAAGATGCCTGGAAGGTGCTGTTCAAGGGCGCCGAGGCTCCCACATCCGCTACCGAAGATCGCGGATTCAGCTCGCAGCATCAAGCCAGCGAGGTGAGTTATTTTACCCTTTATGGGACTCTTTTTTCATAGTTTGACACTATGCGGAATCTAAAACTCCCTAACCTTTAACAGGACTGGCTGAGGACGTCCGGACAGGTTAACTGTCCGGCTCCTTTGCCAGAAGACCCAGCGGACACCCGATTGACGGGGCTGCTGGCTCCGGTACCTCATGTGGTGCCGGAGAAGAAGGCCAAGAAGGAGGCAACAGGAACTCGAAGGAGCTCCCGACGCCTGGTGCTGTCAGATTCTGAAGCAGAATCTTCTCCTGAGAACGAGGAGGAGGAAAAAGAAGCCTTTCCCCCAGCGGGGGAGGAGAGGAAAAGGAAGGCCGCCCCAACTTGGGAGGCCGGAGGGTCCAAGAAGGGAAGAACCCTTCCTCCGGACTTCTCCACCAACGTCGACAACGAGGAGGAGGATTGGACAACAAGGGCCAATCCCCTGGAGAGATTGTAAGTGTCCAGATACCCATGACTTTTCATTGCATAGTGTTCTCTAATGCCGAACAATCATGCAGACCGCCCAAGGGCGAGTTCGCCGCTTCGTCGAGCGGGTCCCTGAGTTCATCGGAAATGGAGAGTACATCACTTCCGGCCGCCTCATCGCCTCACGCTGCAGACGACGCCAAGGTTGTGCCCCAAGGGGGGGCTGGTCAAGAGAAGGTGGCGCAGGAGGCGCCGCAAGGCAGCCTCCCGGACTCCAGGCGCGTGCGGGGCGAGACCCCGAGGGGCTCTAAGCCCGACCCTCGTCCGGACTCCATGCCGGAACCTTCAGCGGTTCCGGAGTCCGACAAGCGGTCCCTTCGTAGGAGGGTAAGACGCCGGTGTATTCCGTCCAACCGGAGGCACCAAATAGCTTACTGGAGGCGCTTAACAGCGCCTCCATCGAGGAGGAGCACCGCACTGTTATGAGTGCGGTGATCCGGACAGTTCAGTCCGCCAAGAGCGGGCTAACTGAAGCCTGTACCAGCCTTCTAACAGGCTTTGAGGTAAGTTTAGAATATGTAAAAATATTACCGCATAGACAGTAGCCCCTGATGCTTAGTTCGGTGTTCGGAAAGAAAAGCCGGACTAAGGATCTAAAAAGATATCTGCAGGAGTCTAACATAAGTATGTCAATACGGGAATGCAGGCTCTGTTGCTGACCTCTGCCAAGACCGACCGCAGAGGTCGATGCATTAAAGCAAAGCCTCGAGCGGTCCGAGAACGAGCTCGGCCTTGCCAAGAAGCAGCTCAAGGACAAGGAAGGTAAGTAATACCTTATTAAAGAAAATACCTTATAGAAAGGTTTCGGTTGCAAAAAATAACAGGAATAGCATGGGTACTGCAGGGGCCACGATCGAAGTGGCGACCCTGAAGGAAGCGGTGTCCGTGGCCGAAAACAAAGCAGCCACGGAGTGCACCGAGCGAGAGAAGGGGGAGGCGCAGCTGGCGGCGGTGCGGCAAGAGCTCCAGGCTCTCGTGAAAAAACACGAGGGTTTGGAGCGTGACTCGAAGACCCGAGAGTCCGAGCTTGCCTCGGCTCTTGAGAGTGCCAAAGCTGCTAAGGCCGAGGCCCAAAAAGCCCTCCAAGAAATTGAATCATTAAAGAAGATAGCGGCGGGTAAGGCATTCTTTATGCAAAGCAAGCATGTGAAATTGAATTACCTATTACTTACCCGGATTTGGAGCTCTTCAGGAGCATTCGCAGATCTACCCTGTAGTGTGTCTGATGCTGCCGCGTTCTACCGTGCCAAGGAGGGGAGCTCGACGGAAAAGGTGTTCTGGTCTCAGTATGCTAAGGCCGGACATCCGGTGCCCTAAGTGACCAGCTGAAGCAGCTGGTCGAGCTCCACAAGGTCGCCAAACAGGCCATGAGGGGCCTCATAGTTCGGCTATGGCCATTGGAAACCATGCCTGGGAGCTACTTCGGCTTAGTGCGGCGGCTGGTGGACGCCTGTCCACGGATTGAAGTCATCAAGCGCTCCGTCTGCATTGAAGGTGCCTGTCGGTGTCAAAACCGGCGGATCTCAGGTAGGGGGTCCCAAACTGTGCGTCTAGGCGAATGGTAATAGGAGACAAGGGACACGATGTTTTACCCAGGTTCAGGCCCTCTTGATGGAGGTAAAACCCTACGTCCTGCTAGATTAATATTGATGATGTGTGTTACAAGAGTGGATCTACCACGAGATCAAAGAGGCTAAACCCTAGGAGCTAGCCTATGGTATGATTGTTGTCCGTCCTACGGACTAAAACCCTCCGGTTTATATAGACACCGGATAGGGTTAGGGTTACACAGAGTCGGTTACAATGGTAGGAGATCTACATATCCGTATCGCCAAGCTTGCCTTCCACGCCAAGGAAAGTCCCATCCGGACATGGGACGAAGTCTTCAATCTTGTATCTTCATAGTCTTGGAGTCCGGCCGATGATGATAGTTAGGCTATCCGGACACCCCCTAGTCCGGAACTCCCTCAGTAGCCCCTGAACCAGGCTTCAATGACGACGAGTCCGGCACGCATGTTGTCTTCGGCATTGCAAGGCGGGTTCTTCCTCCGAATAATTTATAGAAGATTGTGAACACCAGGATAGTGTCCGCTCGCAAAATAAATTCCACATACCACCGTAGAGAGAATAATGTTACACAAGATCAATCTGCTGACGTATTTTGTGGCGTGACGTCACACCACTACCAAGCCTTCATTCAAATTGTTTTTACTGTTCCACCTCACCGCGTTTAGCGAAGCGGTTTCCTTGGCACGTCTTGTCGAGGCAGAGATCGTGTTCCCCTTATTCCAGGATTCCCATCAATACGGACGTGGGTAACCCAACCGCGCCATTGATTGTGACGCTTGGGAGATAAGCGAGTTTTACCAGGCCGGTGGGGACACATGTTTTTGTCTGCCCATATAAGGGGATAAGGATCCACCCTTTCACATACGCCTTCTTCCTCCTTTGCTCATCCATTCCCGTGCACTCGAGCTCTAGCGCCCAAGTCCGCACTTTCCTCCTCAACCTTCTCCAACCATGTCAGGAGCGGGAGGCAGATGGATGGCCTCCTCCGTCATGGAGGCACACATCACAAGGCTGCGGAGGCCGGATACTTGTCCGGCGATATCACAGACAGCTGCCTGACGGGGCAGCTTATTCCAACCCAGTCCCCATGAGAGGGTGGTATTTCTCCCCACTTCCTCCATGGACTAGGTTTTCCACTTCACCCATTTGTCCGGGGCTCATGTTCTACTACGGCCTGGACTTCCACGACCTGGCCCCAATTTCGTCCTCAACGTCTCGGCGTTTATCGTCGTCTGCGAGGCCTTCCTGCATCCAGCCCCACTTCAAGCTTGTGGCTCAAGACCTTGATGTCAAGCCGAAGGTTGTGAAGGGCAGCCAAGCGGAGTGCGGAGGCGCCATGGTCGGCAAGATGGCGAAAGTCCTATGGCTCGAGGGCTCCTTTGTGGAGACAATAAAGGGGTGGCAATCGGGGTGGTTCTACATCACCGAGCCACGCGACCCTGAATGTGTGGCAGCCCAATTCAGATCTGGATTCCCACACGGCTCTCGTCATGGAAAGAGATGGGCCTGAAGTGGGGGATTCGACGAGCTATCCGGACTCCAAACACGCGTCCGGAACCTGGTGGATAAGAATCGCAGGCTTGTCGGCGTAATCCGGTGATGCTCATCCGCCGGATTCTCCCATGCCAACAACGGGACTGCAATTTGTGGGAGTTCGATCCGCACAAAGACCGAACCTCGAGCCGGCTCTTCGATACCACGTACGAAGATGCCTGGAAGGTGCTGTTCAAGGGCGCCGAAGCCCCCACATCCGCTAACAAAGATCGCGGATACAGCTCGCGGCGTCAAGCCGGCGAGGTAAGTTATTTTACCCTTTACGGGACTCTTTTTCATAGATTGACTCTACGTGGGATCTAAAAACTCCCTATTCTTCGACAGCTTCGGCTGAAGACGTCCGGACAGATTAACTGTCCGGCTCCTTTGCCGGAAGATCCAGCGGACGCCCGATTGACGGGGCTGCTGGCTCCGGCACCCCATGTGGTGCCGGAGAAGAAGGCCAAGAAGGAGGCCACGGGAACTCGAAGGAGCTCCCGACGCCAGGTGCTGTCGGATTCTGAAGCAGAATCTTCTCCTGAAGACGAGGAGGAAGAAGAAGAAGCTTCTCCCCCAGTGGGGGAGGAGAGGAAAAGGAAGGCCGCTCCAACTTGGGAGGCCAGAGGGTCCAAGAAGGGAAGAACCCTTCCTCCGGACTTCTCCACCAACGTCGACGACGACGAGGAGGATTGTCCTACGAGGGCCAAGCCCCTGGCGAGATCGTAAGTGTCCGGATACCCATGGCTTTTTATTATTGTAGAGTGTTCTCTAATGTCGAACAATCGTGCAGCCCGCCCAAAGGCGAGTTCGTCGATTCATCGAGCGGGTTCCTGGGCTCGTCGGAAATGGAGAGTACTTCGCTTCCGACCGCCTCCTCGCCTCATGCTGCGGACAACGCCGCGGCGGCGCTCCAAAGGGGGCTTGGTCACGAGGAGGTGGCGCAGGAGGTGCCACAAGGCAACCTCCTGGACTCCAGGCGCGTGGGGGGCAAGACCCCCAGGGGCTCTAAGCCCGACCCTTGTCCGGACTCCATGCCGGAACCTTCAGTTGTTCCGGAGTCTGGTAAGCGATCCCTTCGCAAGAAGGGTAAGACGCCGGTGTCCTTCGTCCAACCGAGGCACCGGATAGCATCGAGGCGCTCAACGGCGCCTCCATCGAGGAGGAGCACCGCACTGTTATAAGTGCGGTGATCCGGACAGTTCAGTCCGCCAAGAGCGGGCTGACTGAAGCCTGTACCAGTCTTCTAACAGACTTTGAGGTAAGAAATTTCAATATATGTAAAATGGTATCGCATAGACAGTAGCCCCTGATGCTCGGTTCGATGTTCGGAAAGAAAAGCCGGACTGAGGATCTTTAGAAAGATAAACGCAGGGGTCATATAAAAAATATGTCAATATGGGATTGCAGGCTGTGCTGCTGACCTCCGCCAAGACCGATGCGGAGGTCAATACTTTGAAGGAAAACCTCGAGCGGTCCGAGAACAAGCTCGGCCATGCCAAGAAGCAGCTCGAGGAAAAAGAAGGTGAGTAATACCTTATGAAAATTGTACCTTCTGAAAAGGATTTGGTTGCAAGAAAAATGACAAGGATAACATGGGTATTGTAGGGGCCACTAATGAGGTGGCGACCCTGAAGGAGGCGGTGGCCGCGGCCGAACGCAATGCGGCCGCGGAGCGTACCGAGTGAGAGAAGCAGGAGGTGCGGGTGGCGGAGGTATATCAAGAGCTCCAGGATCTCGTGAAAAAACATGAGAGCTTGGAGCGTGACTCGAAGACTCGAGAGTCCGAGCTTGCAACGGCTCTTGAGAGTGCCAAAGCCGCTAAGGCCGAAGCCTACAAGGCCCTCCAGAGATTGAGGCGGTGAAGAAAATAGCAGCGGTAAGGCATTTTTCATGCAAAGTAAGCATGTGAGTGTTAATTACACATTGCTTACCCGAATTCGGAGCTCTCAGAGGCGTTCGCAGATCTCCCTCAGAAGCGTGTCCGATGCTGCCGCATTCTACCGGGCCGAGGAGGGGAGCTCGACGGAGAAGGTCTTCTGGTCTCAGTATGCTGAGGCCGGACATCCGGTGCCCCTTAGCGACCAGCTGAAGCAGCTGGTCGAGCTCCATAAGGCGGCCGAACAGGCCATGAAGGGCCTCATAGTTCGGCTGTGGCCTAAGGAGGCCATGCCTGGGAGCTACTTTGGCACAGTGCGGCTGGTGGATGCGTGCCCGTGGGTTGAAGTTATCAAGCATTCCGCTTGTATCGAGGGTGCCCGTCGGGCCCTTGCCTGCGCAAAGGTGCACTGGGGCAAGATGGATGCCCAGAAGCTTGTGACGGACCCGCCACCAGAGGGCAAGGAGCATCGCACGCCCGAGATGTATTACAAGAGTGTACTGAAGGGCGCCCGCACTATTGCGGGTGAGTGCTCCAAAGATGTAATATTTGAGTAGACTCGCATTTTGTTATCTGCGGCGCTGAAAACTTAGTTCATATGCACTAAGAAACGCTTGTTAATTTAAAATATTACCTTCTGTGCGGCTGTTTATCAAATCTAAGAGATGGCAAGTCGTCGGCTTCAGCCCCCATGCCACGAGTGCTTGGGTGTACGGGATAAACTTGAGCGCTCTTGTTCCCATTTTTGGGTCCATCTAGGGAGGCGCTCAACACAACGAACAAGGCAACCGGACTTATAATGATTGAACACTCTCACTTAGCCATAGAATTCTATAATTTTAAATTTCGGCAAAGCCCCTAGTCTTCGGAAGGCCGAATTTGGGACGCTATCCACGCCTTGGCCGGACAGTATCCGGCTCCTCGCTCTAAGCGGCATAAGTCTTTAAGGACTCGCAAAAAACCTCTCGAACAGCGACCGGTCTCTCGCCTCATCATGACGGTCAGTTTAGCTTTCTCCACTGAGGCGTTAACCCAGCCGAACTGGGGCGGAATCGCAGTGGTTCTCCCGGTGCTACCTTAGCCGATATAACGGAACGTAAGGTACCAAAACACGGGAGCCGGGCAAACCCAACTATTGACCCAAGACAAGATTCGGAGCCGATGCATATAGTGCTATAAGTTCGGGGTGCCGCACTTGTGGAAGTGTTCGGACTCATCATACCGTAATGCGGGGAACATAAGCCCCTGGTGTATATTAGCCGTACCAAAGTGTACGGATGCAACATGTCGTGAATGAACATATGTATTAAAAATAAATGCAATTATAAGCAAAAAGGTGCTGCATTGTTTTATTCAATAAGTGCTGCTACGAATGCAGAACGATACAAATAGTACGATAAGCAAGGTATGGAACTATTAAACATGTCCCCCTCCAGGGGTAGGCTGCAGATTGGTGTATGAAAATGCTCGTAATGGAGACCACCTGTATATTCATTGTAGCCTTTATCCTTCCTGGATGTTGCATCGTGAGTTCGGCAGTGTCCGCCGCTGCATGTGGCTTCGACAAACGGAGTCCTGTGGGTAAAAAGTAAAAGGAAAAAAGAAAAGAAAAAGGAACGACACACTTGAGGGCCCCTCGTGTGGTTGAGCCGCAGTCTGGGTGTATTGTGGTCGTGCCCCCCTCCCCATGCCCATGGTATCTTCAGAGCGTAATGGTGTACGCGAAGGACCTGCTGACGTTCGCAGAGCTGGGGTTAGGGCCGCACTGCCACGTGTGCTCGTAACGTGCTGTGTGGTCTTGTTGTAAGTTACTCCGTGGCGCTTGGCTATGTCCGCCGCTTAATGGCCGGACTCGAGAATTGCCTTAAGAGGCTGCATTGCACTTCCGCCGCGAGAGCCGCTGTATGTTCCTCCGTGCGGAGATAACGTTCGGTGTTTCCGTTGATCGTGATGACTCCTCGAGGGCCTGGCATCTTGAGCTTGAGGTATGCGTAGTGTGGCACCGCGTTGAACTTTGCAAACGCGGTACGTCCGAGCAAGGCATGATAGCCGCTGTGGAACGGGACTATGTCGAAGATTAACTCCTCACTTCGGAAGTTATCCGGGGATCCGAAGACCACTTCGGTGTAATTGAGCCTGTACAATTGGCTTCTACACCTGGTATGACACCTTTAAAGGTCGCTTTTGGTAGGTTTAATCCTTGAGGGTCTATGCCCATTTTGCGACCGTATCCCGGTAAAGCAGGTTCAGGCTGCTGCCGCAAATCCATCGTGACTCTGGTTAGGTGAAATCCATCGACGATTGGGTCTAAGACGGTCTGGCGAATCCGCCGTGGCGGATGCTGGTGGGGTGGTCCCTTCGGTCAAAAGTGATCGGGCAGGAGGACCATGGATTGAACTTCGTGGCAACTGGCTCCATCGCGTTGACATCCCTGAGTGCACGCTTCCGCTCCCTTTTGGGTAAGTGCGTTGCGTATATCATGTTCACCGTCCGCACCTGCGGGGGGAAACCCTTCTGTCCTCTATTGTTCAGCGGTTGGGTCTCGTCCTCGTCATTGCTATGCAGCCCCTTGTCATTGCTTTCGGCAATTAACTTGCCTGCCTGCTTGAATACCCAACAGTCCCTGTTGGTGTGGTTAGCTGGCTTTTCGGGGGTGCCGTGTATCTGGCACAAGTGGTCGAGTATTCGGTCCAAATTGGACGGACCCGGAGTAGTTCTTTTGAATGGCTTTTTCCGCTGACCGGGTTTAGAGCCTCTGAATCCAACATTGACTGTCGTATCCTCAATATTGTCGCCATTAATGCGGCGTTTGTTTTTGTTATGACGCGGCCAGCCATTTCGGTCCTTGAAGTCTGGACTGCCAGAATTTTTGCTGAGGTTGTTGCTGCGTGCTAGCCAGCTGTCCTCACCCGCGCAGAAGCGGGTCATGAGTGATGTGAGGGCTGCCATGGATTTCGGCTTTTCCTATCCTAGGTGCCGGGCAAGCCACTCGTCACGGATGTTATGCTTGAAAGCCGCGAGGGCCTCCGCATCCGGACAGTTGACGATTTGGTTTTTCTTGGTTAGGAACCGTGTCCAGAATTGTCTGGCCGATTCGTCTGGCTGCTGAAATATGTGGCTTAGGTCATCAGCGTCTGGGGGTCGCACATAAGTGCCCTGGAAGTTGTCGAGGAATGCGGCTTCCAGGTCCTCCCAGCTCCCAATTGACTCTGCTGGCAAGCTGTTGAGCCAATGCCGGGCTGGTCCTTTAAGCTTGAGGGGGAGATATTTGATGGCGTGAAGATCGTCACCGCGGGCCATGTGGATGTGAAGGAGATAGTCTTCGATCCAAACCGCGGGGTCTGTTGTGCCATCATAGGTTTCAATATTGACGGGTTTAAACCCTTCGGGGATTTGATGATCCATTACTTCGTTTGTGAAGCATAGTGGGTGTGCGGCGCCTCTGTACTGGGCGATATCACGACGGAGCTCAAAAGAGCTTGGTCTGTTTTGTTCGGCCCGGCCGGACTTACTATGTCGGGCGCCACGGTTGTAGTCACGTACAGTGGGGCGCCCACGCGATCCATAGATCGATCTTGATTGTCTTGCCTTGTCCTCCAATATATCTCGCAGGTCCGGAGCGTTCCCCTTTGGCCGTGTGCTTTTTGAGCGATGCCGGGGTACGGTTCTAGTGAAGGGCCTAGGGGCCTCTCTGTCGCGACCACGGGGTGGTCGGTCAGCCGTATTGTCTCCTGGTGATGCGGGTTCGTAAGCCTCCTCCTCTAATCGGGGGAGCAGCTTGCGTTTAGGGTAGCTTTGGAGGCGTTCGAGCTCATGCTCTTCGGTCGCGAGGACTTCAGTCCATCTGTCGGCTAGCAGATCCTGATCAGCTCTAAGCTGTTGCTGCTTTTTCTTGAGGCTGTTCGCTGTGGCCATAAGCCTGCGTCTAAAATGCTCTTGTTCGACGGGATCCTCAGGCACGACGAATTCATCGTCGTCGAGGCTTGCTTCGTCTCCGGAGGGAGGCATATAATCCACTACCTCTTCTTCTGCCGCTCTCTCGTGAGGGCTGGCGTCTCCATCCTCCTGCGCTGGATCTTGCTAGAGTGGATTGTCTTCGGCACCGTCCGGTGTATTGTTATCTCCGGTGCCGGAATCTTCATTCTTGCTGTGGCGGGATTTAGAGCGGCGCCGCTGACGCCGGCGCTTTGGTTGTTTCTTGGAGGGGTCATCCTCCGTTGTTCCATCACCGTTCCCATCTTTTGGGATGTCCACCATGTATAAGTCGTATGACGAGGTGGCCTTCCAGTGCCCTGTAGGCGCTGGGTCTTGGTTGTCTCCGGCATCGTCGTCCATACCGTCGATGTCTTCGCAGTCGTAGTCTAGCATGTCGGTTAGATCGTCGACAGCGGCTACCAAGTGGGTGGTGGGTGGGCGTTGAATTTATTCGTCGTCCGCATCCCATCCTTCCTGACCGTAATCCGGCCAGGGCTCTCCGGATAAAGAGAGAGACTGTAGTGAATTCAGGATGTCGCCAAAGGGCGAGAGCTTTGAAAAGATGTCCGCGATGAACTCCATGACGGGCGCCCAATCGGATTCGATTGGCAAGGGCGCCGGAGGGTTCGGAGTACGGAGAGGAGTCCAAAGGCACCCCGGAGTCGAGGTCTTCGCAGCGACAGGATAGAGTTCGGCTCGATCGCCGAGAGATTAAAGCCCCGAGGCGGTGTCCAACCACTCGTCCTTGATCGGGAATCCGGCTCCGGATTAAGGGTCGGAGCGGATTCCGTGCGGCCTCCGTGGCACCTTTGTTTCTGCAGAGCTAGATCATGCCCATCGAGACAAGGCGGCGCTTGGGCTGCGGCTCGAATCCGTCGATGATCAAGTCTCCGCGGATATCGGCCGTATAGTTTAAACTTCCAAATCTGACCTGATGGCCAGGGGCGTAGCTTTCGATCTGCTTCCGGATGGCTGCGAATTGGCCCGCAGTGCAAAGCCGCCCGAACACGAAGATCTGTCCGGGAGAAAAGTTTCACCGGACCGCGTCGTTGTTGATGATCAAAGGAGCCATCGAGCCTATCGGTGACGACACGGAGGAACTCTCAATGAAAGCACCATTGTCGGTGTCAAAACCGGCGGATCTCGGTAGGGGGTCCCGGTATGCGTCTAGGTGGATGGTAACAGGAGACAAGGGACACGATGTTTTACCCAGGTTCGGGCCCTCTTGATGGAGGTAAAACCCTAAGTCCTGCTAGATTAATATTGATGATGTGTGTTACAAGAGTGGATCTACCACGAGATCAAAGAGGCTAAACCCTAGGAGCTAGCCTATGGTATGATTGTTGTCCGTCCCTACGGACTAAAACCCTCCGGTTTATATAGACACCGGATAGGGTTAGGGTTACAGAGTCGGTTACAATGGTAGGAGATCTACATATCCGTATCGCCAAGCTTGCCTTCCACGCCAAGGAAAGTCCCATCCGGACACGGGACGAAGTCTTCAATCTTGTGTCTTCATAGTCTTGGAGTCCGGCCGATGATGATAGTTCGGCTATCCGGACACAACCTAGTCCGGAACTCCCTCAGTGCCGGTCGGGCCCTTGCCCGTCCTAAAGTGCACTGGGGCAAGCTGAATGCGGAGAAGCTTGTGACGGATGGGCCACCGGAGGGCTAGGAGCATCGCACGCCCGAAATGTACTATGAGGGCGTCCTGAAGGGTGCCCGCCGTATAGCGGATGAATGTTCCAAAGATGTAATTTTTGAATAAACTCGCATTTGTTATCCTGTACGCTGAAAACTAGTTCATATGCGCTAAGCAACGCTTGTTAATTTAAAATATTACCTTCTGTGCGGCCGTTTATCAAATTTGAGAGATGGCAAGTCGTTGGCTTCAGCCCCCATGCCACGAGTCTTTGGGGTGTTCGGGATAAACTTGAGCGCTCTTGTTCCCATTCTTGGGTCCATCGAGGGAGGCGCTCAACGCAACGAACAAGGCAACCAGACTTATAATGCTTGAACACTCTCACTTAGCCATAGAATTCTATAATTTTAAATTTCAGCGAAGCCCCTAGTATTCGGAAGTCCGAGTTCAGGGCGCTATCCATGCCTTGGCCGGACAATTCCGGTTCCTCGCTCTAAGCGGCATAAGTCTTTAGGGACGCAAAAAAACCTCTCGAACAGCGACCGGTTCTCGCCCTATCATGATGATCAGTTTTAGCTTTCTCCACTGAGGTGCTCAACCCAGCTCAACCGGGGCACAATCGCAGTGGTTCTCCCGGTGCTACCTTAGCCGATATAACGGAACGTAAGGTACCAATACATGGGAGCCGGGCAAACCCAACTATTGACCCAAGACATGATTCGGAGCCGATTCGTATAATGCTATAAGTTCGGGGTGCCGCACTTGTGAAAGTGTTCGGACTTATCACACCATAATTTTGGGGTACTTAAGCCCCTGGTGTATTGGTCGTACCAAAGTGTAAGGGTGCAACATGTCATGAAATGAACATATAGATATAGAAAGGAGTGCAATAATAGGCAAGACCTATATATTGGTTATTAAAAGAAACTGCAAATAAAAGCAGGACGATACAAATTGTGCGATAAGCAAGGGATGGGACTATTTAACATGTCCCCCTCCAGGGGTAAGCTGCGGGATGGTATGTAAAACAGGTATAATGCTCGTAGTAGAGACCACTGGACACTCGACGTAACTACGCTTCCACGGCTGTTGCATCGTGAGTTCGGCAATTCAAGTGCGGACAGAGCTTCGGAAAACGGAGTCCTGAAAGTAAGAAAAAGAAGAAGAAAAAGAATGACACAATTGGGAGCCCACAGTGCGGTTGAGCCGCATGCAGGCGTGCCGTGGTCGTGCCCCTCCCCTTATGCCCATGGTATCTCCAGAGCGTAGTTATGTGCGCGTAGTACTGGTTTCGCAATTTCGCGAGGGCTGGGGTTGGGGCCGGATTGCTACGCGTGCTTGAATCGTGCCAGGCGGTCTTGTTGTAGGTTACTCCGGCGCAGCTTGATGTTGTCCGGACGCTTAGTGGCCGGACTCGAGAATTGCTGTGAGAGACTGCTTTGCACCTCCGCCGCGAGGGCCGCTGTGTGCTCCTCCGTTCGGAGAGAGCGTTCGGTGTTTCCATTGACCATGATTACTCCTCGAGGGCCTGGCATCTTGAGCTTGAGGTATGCGTAGTGCGGCACCGCATTGAACTTTGCAAATGCGGTTCGTCCAAGCAAAGGCGTGATAGCCGCCATGAACGGGACTATGTCGAAGATTAACTCTTTGCTTCGGAAGTTATCCGGGATCCGAAGACCACTTCGAGTGTAATCGAGCCTGCATAATTGGCCTCTACACCGGTATGACGCCTTTAAAGGTCGCCTTTGTATGTTTAATCCTTGAGGGTCTATGCCCATTTTGCGGAATGTATCCACGATAAAGCAGGTTCAGTTGCTACCGCCGTCCATCGGGACTCGGTGAGGTGAAATCCACAATAATTGGGTCAAGAACCAATGCGCGTAAACCGCCGTGATGGATGCTAGTGGGTGGTCCTTCGATCGAAGGTGATCGGGCAGGAAGACCATGGGTTGAACTTGGGCGATCGGCTCCATCGCATATCGTCCCTTAGTGCACGCTTCCGCTCCCTTTTGGGTATATGGGTTGCGTATATCATGTTCACCGTCCGCACTTGTGTGGGAAAGCCCTTCTGTCCTCTATTGTTCGGGCGGCCGGGCTCTTCCTCGTCATCGCTATGCAGCCCCTTGTCATTGAGTTCGGCACCTAACTTGCCTGCTTGCTTGAACACCCAACAGCCCATGTTGGTGCGATTGGCTGGTTTTTCGGGGTGCCATGTATCTGGCACAAGCGATCGAGTATTCGGTCCAAGTTGGACGGGCCCTGGGTATTTCTTTTGAATGGCTTCTTCCGCTGACCGGGTTTAGAGCCTCTGAATCCGGCATTGACGGCCGTATCTTCAGCGTTATCCTTGGTATCTGAACTATCAGGGTGTTTGGCCAAGTTGTTGCTTCGAGCTAGCCAGCTGTCCTCTCCCGCACAAAAGCGGGTCATGAGTGTTGTGAGGGCTGCCATGGATTTCGGCTTTTCCTGTCCTAGGTGCCGGGCAAGCCATTCGTTGCGGATGTTATGTTTGAAGGCTGCAAGGGCCTCCGCATCCGGACGATCCAACGATTTGATTTTTCTTTGTTAGGAACCGTGGTCCGTAATTGTCCGCCGATTCTTCCGCTGCTGAATTATATGGCTAAGGTCATCGGCATCTGGTGGTCGCACATATGTGCCCTGGAAGTTATCAAGGAATGCGGCTTCTAGGTCCTCCCAACAACCAATTGATTCTGCTGGCAAGCTGTTGAGCCAATGCCGAGCTGGTCCTTTAAGCTTGAGTAGGAGATATTTGATGGCATGTAGATCATCACCGCGGGCCATGTGGATGTGGAGGAGATAGTCCTCGATCCAGACCGCAGGATCTGTGGTACCATCGTATGATTCGATGTTTACGGGTTTGAAGCCCTCAGGGATTTGATGATCCATTACTTCATCTGTGAAGCATAGTGGGTGTGCGGCGCCTCTGTATTGGGCTATATCACGACGTAGCTCATATGAGCTTTGTCTACTGTGTTCGGCCCGGCCGGGTTTGCTGTATCCGGCGCGACGGTAATCATCCCGAGTCGTTGGGCGCCCACGCGATCCGTAGATCAATCTTGTATGTTTTGCCTTATCCTCCAATATATCTCGCAAGTCCGGTGCGTTTTCCCGTGCCTTGGTACTTTTTGAGCGGCGTTGGGGTGTGGCTTGAGCAGAGGGCCAAGAGGCTTCTCTGTCGCGGCCACGGGGTGGCCAGTCTGCCATGTCGTGCGCTGGTGACTTGGGTGCTTCCTCCTCTGAACGAGGCAACGGCCTGCGTTTGGGGTAGCTTTTGGAGGGGTGTTCGAGTTCATACTCTTCGGCTGCGAGGACTTCAGTCCATCTTTCAGCTAGCAGGTCTTGGTCAGCTCTAAGCTGCTGCTGCTTTTTCTTGAGGCTGCTTGTCATGGCCATAAGCCTGCATTTGAAACGCTCCTGTTCGGCGGGATCCTCAGGCACAAAGAATTCGTCGTCGTTGAGGCTTGCCTCATCTTCGAAGGGAGGCGCATAATTATCGTCCTCTACCTCTTTCTTCGCTGCAGACCGTCGTGCGGACTTGCTTCTCCCTCCTCCGCGCTGAGTCCTGCTAGAGGGGTTGTCTTCGCACTATCCGGGTTTTATTATCTCCGTGCCGGAATCACCGCTTTTGTCTGTGCCGGATTTAGAGCGGCGCCACCGACGCCGGGCGCTTGGTTGCTTCTTGGAGGGTCATCCTCCGTTGTTCCATCGTCGTTCCCATCTTTTGGGATGTCCACCATGTATATGTCGTATGACGAGGTGGCCTTCCAAAGGTGCCTCGTAGGCGCTGGGTCTTGGTCGTCTCCGGCATCGTCATCCATACCGTCGATGTCTTCGGAGTCGAAGTCGAGCATGTCGGTTAAATCATCAACAGTGGCTACAAAGTGGGTGGTGGGTGGGCGTTGAATTTCTTCGCCGTTCGCATCCCAACCTTCCTGACCGTAGTCCGGCCAGGGCTCTCCGGATAAATAGAGAGACTTTAGTGAATTCAGGATGTCGCCAAAGGGCGAGTGCTGAAAGATGTCAGCGGTAGTGAACTCCAGGACCGGCGCCCAATCGGATTCGATTGGCAGGGGCGCGGAGGGTTCGGAGTCCGGAGAGGAGTCCGGCACCCTGGAGTCACGAGCTTCGCCGAGGACAGGGATGGAGTTAGGCTCAATCGCCGTAGAGATCGTAGCCGCCGAGGCGGTGTCCAACCACCCATCCTCGATCGGGGAGTCCGGCTCCGGACTAAGGGCCGGGGCGGATGCTGGTGCAGCCTCCAGGGCACTGTTCGGCGGCAGAGCTAGATCATACCCATCGAGACAGTGCGGCACGCTCGGCTGTGGCTCGAATAAGTCGAAGATCAAGTCTCCGTGGACATCGGCCGTATAGTTCAAACTTCCAAATCTGACTCGATAGCTGGGGCGAAGCTTCGATCTGCTCCGGATGGCTGCGAATTGGCCCGCAGCGAAGCCGCCGAATCTGAAGATCTGTCCAGGGAGAAAAGTCTCACCCTAGACCGCGTCGTTGTTGATGATCGAAGGAGCCATCGGGCCTATCGGTGACGCATACGTAGGAACTCTCAATGAAAGCACCAATGTCGGTGTCAAAACCGGCGGATCTCGGGTAGGGGGTCCCGAACTGCGGCGCTCACGCGGATGGTAACAGGAGACAAGGGACACGATGTTTTTACCCAGGTTCGGGCCCTCTCGATGGAGGTAATACCCTACTCCTACTTATTGATGATATGGGTAGTACAAGAGTAGATCTACCGCGAGATCAAGGAGGCTAAACCCTAGAAGCTAGCCTATGGTATGATTGTTGTTCGTCCTACGGACTAAAACCCTCCGGTTTATATAGACACCGGATAGGTTAGGGTTACATGTAGTCGGGTTACAAAGGTAGGAGATCTACATATCCGTATCGCCAAGCTTGCCTTCCACGCCAAGGAAAGTCCCATCCGGACACGTGATCTAAGTCTTCAATCTTGTATCTTCATAGTCTTGGAGTCCAGCCGTGATAATAGTTAGGCCATCCGGACACCCCCTAGTCCAGGACTCCCTCAGTCCGTTCATTTGACAAATACGACATCAACGGGTATTGCTTTCGTATCTATGGCAAAGAGCTATCTATGGCCGACCGAAAGTCTATAAATTTTTGTGTCTCTGCTATCGGCGAAGGAGGTATCGAGTATTATGGAAGAGTTGAAGCAATTTATGAACTTGAATTCTATGGTGAAAACCCACCAAACGTCATAGTCTTCAGATGTTATTGGTTCCAGCCGAGGGAGACTAGAAGGACTCATGAACATATAGGGCTAGTCGAAATCAAACAAAGCACCCATTTGGATGTTCCCGATGTCGATATTACGGCTCAACAGGCAACCCAAGTTTTCTATCTACCGTGGGCATGTCAAAGTGATCCAAATCTCAGTGGTTGGGACGTTGTTTATGAAGTGCTGCCACGTGTTAGACCACCTCCCACCAATGAAAAGGATTATGAACCTCACATTAACCAAGACACATATGACGATGGAGAATTCTTCCAAGAAACACGTCTTTCCAAACAACGTTTCAAGAACCGCTCTACTCCACCCCAGAACATTGAAGTTGACAACGATAGTGAATCTGACTTCACCCCTGAGTCGGAACAAGAAGAGCCACAAGAAGAAGTTACTGCTGCAGATGACCTGTCAATGCTTGAACGATTACGTAAAGGTGGCCTTCCACATGATGATGCATTTATTAATGATGATGCTGAGCACGTCATTACCGATAGTAATGATGATGATGCTTTTATTAATGATGATGACGAGCATGTCATTACCGATAGTGATTATTAGGTATTCAATTTTTTACGTTGTACTTGATTTTTATAGTTATTTGTATGATTGTATGATTTATATAGTTGCTATTTATAATTTTCTAACTTTGTATGATTGTTTCTTATACATAGTGCCATGGTCTTGATGTCCGTCCCGGTCGGCCCTCGCCCGCTTTATGATTCGGAAGTGGTAAATTCTCTTTCATAACTATTTGTTGCATTTCGCATTTATGACAACTATGGCCATGAAGTTGACATAGAGATATTTTAATCAAGGAGGTATGTGAACCGGAATTTGAAACGGACCCTCTTGTCGAGAAGTTAAATTTAGTTTAAAAAGAAAATGAGTATTTGAAAGAAAAAATTAAAATAATTGAAGAAGAGAAGATGACATTGGAGTTGTATGTTGCCGATGTCATCGATGATCAAAAGATGAAGATGAATGCAATGCGCTTGAAGATGGATGCAATGTGCCTGAAGCTTAAGAAGATTAGAAAATATGCCATTGATAACGAGGCTTGGTATCATTATGACGTTGGATCAATTGTTACCTTAGTTGCGATCTTCATCACATTTGTTGTAATGAGGGTAAGTTTTCTCTAGTGTTTTGCTTTACAAATGGATACATAGCTTATTTTCCTCCTAAATGGCATAATTACCTAAGTTAGGTAAAAAAAATGAGCTATACTTAGCTTATTCGGTTCATTTATGACATACTTAGCATACTTAGGTAAAAAATGGCATGATAATCTTTGTTAGCTCCTAAATGATATAGACTTAGCTTATTTTCCTCGAAAATGACATAATAACCTTACTAAGCTCGAAAATGACCTATTTACCTAGCTTAGCTCTAAAATGACCTACACTTAGTATTTTTATGTAGCTTAGCAATAAAATGACATTTTTACCTACCTTAGTTAGAAGAATAAGAAGATAAAGAAGAGGAGAGGAGAAACAGAAAGAGAAGAAAAAAAATCTTCTTCTTCTTCTTCTTCTAACTAGTATTCTTCTTCTTCTTTTTCTTCTAACTAGTCTTCTTGTTCTTCTTCTTCTAACGTTTATCTTTCCCAATTTGCAGATTTGCTTTACTTGAGGAAGCTTAGATTCATGGAGTGTACTATTTTTCTGGTGCTTCCTTGTTGTTTATGGAAACTTGTTTGGATATGTTGTTGGAAACTTGTTTCTGGTTATGTATATATGGATATGTTGGACTTTGTTGACCTATGTTGTTGGATTTGATGAAATATGTTGTTGGACATGCTGTTGGATATGTATGCATGTATATCTATGTTTGAAACCATGTCTAATTAATGGGATTTAAATAAAAACGGGGGATATATAGCCTCTTTGCCGTCCGCTAGCAGACGGCAAAGAGGACACGTGGCAGTCAACTGTGCAAACTGGGAACACTGGTTGCCTATTTGGTCATTTTGTCGTCCGCCAGCAGAAGGCAAAGGGACCATCTATGCCGTCTGCCAGCAGACGACAAAGATTCAAACCTGTTTGCCGTCTGCTGGCGGACGGCATAGATGGACACGTGGCAGCTTCCTCAAGTAATGCTCGGTTGAATAAAGAGTGCCCGCCAGCGGACGTCAAAGAGCTTCGACTCTTTTCCATCCGCTAGCAGACGACAAAAAGCACCATTAACCCCCTAACGGCGCTCACACCATAGAACTACTGTCCACTGTCTTTGCCGTCTGCTGGCCTCGGTCGGCGGACGGCATAATCCTTTGCCGTCCTTTTCTAGAAAGCGGACGGCAAAGAAGGCCTTTGCTGGCACGTGCTCATCCGGACAGTTTGCCGTCCGCCAACGGACGACAAAGAAGTTTACTGTCCATGATCCATGCCTTTGCCGTCCGCCATGGTGGACAGCAAAGAAGCTGATTCCAGTTGTGCCAAGGTAAAATTCAAGGACAACCAAAAGCCTGAGCTTGGGGATGCCCCGGAAGGCATCCCCTCTTTCGTCTTCGTCCATCGGTAACTTTACTTGATGCTATATTTTCAATCACCACATGATATGTGTTTTGCTTGGAGCGTCTTGTATGATTTGAGTCTTTGATTTTTAGTTTACCACAATCATCCTTGCTATAAACACCTTTTGGGAGAGACACACATGCATCAGAATTTATTAGAATACTCTATGTGCTTCACTTATATCTTTTGAGCTAGATAATTTTGCTCTAGTGCTTCACTTATATCTTTTTAGAGCACGGTGGTGGTTCTATTTTATAGAATTTATTGATCTCTCATTCTTCACTTAAATTATTTTGAGAGTCCTTTAGAACAACATGGTAATTTGCTTTGGCTATAAAATTAGTCCTAATATGATAGGCATCCAATATGGGTATAATAAAAACTTTCATATAGAGTGCATTTAATACTATGAGAAGTTTGATACTTGATGATTGTTTTGAGATATGAAGGTGGTGATATTAAAGTTGTTCTAGTTGAGTGAATTTGAGAAATACTTGTGTTGAATTTTACAAGTCCCATAGCATGCATGTATGGTAACCGTTGTGTAACAAATTTTAAACATGAGGTGTTCTTTGATTGTCATCCTTATGAGTGGCGGTCGGGGACGAGCGATGGTCTTTTCCTACCAATCTATCCCCCTAGGAGCATGCGCGTAGTGCTTGGTTTTTGATGACTTGTAGATTTTTGCAATAAGTATGTGAGTTCTTTATGACTAATGTTGAGTCCATGGATCATACGCACTCTCACCCTTCCATCATTGCTAGCCTCTTGATGCAGTGCATTGACCTTTCTCACCTTGAGAGTTGGTGCAAACTTGGCGGTGCATCCAACCCCGTGATATGATACACTCTATCACACATAAACCTCCTTATATCTTCCTCAAAACAGCCACCATACCTACCTATTGTGGCATTTCCATAGCCATTCTGAGATATATTGCCATGCAACTTTCCACCATTTCATTTATTATGACATGCTTCATCATTGTCATATTGCCTTGCATGATCATGTAGTTGACATCGTATTTGTGGCAAATCCACCATGCATAATTCATCATACATGTCACTCTTGATTCATTTCCCATCCCGGTACACCATCGGAGGCATCCATGTAGAGTAATATTTTGTTCTAAGTATCGAGTTGTAATCTTTGAGTTGTAAATAAATAGAAGTGTGATGATCATCATTATTAGAGCATTGTCCCCAAAAAAAGAGAGAGAAAGGCCAAATAAAAAAAGGCCCAAAAAGAAAGAAAGAAAATAAAAGGGACAATGTTACTATCATTTTCCACACTTGTACTTCAAAGTAGCACCATGATCTTCATGATAGAGAGTCTCTTATTTTGTCACTTTCATATACTAGTGGGAATTTTTCATTATAAGAACTTGGAATGTATATTCCAATGATGGGCTTCCTCAAGTGCCCTAGGTCTTCGTGAGCAAGCAAGTTGGATGCACACCCACTTAGTTTGTTTTGTTGAGCTTTCACACATTTATAGCTCTAGTGCATCTTTTGCATGGCAATCCCTACTCCTTGCATTGACATCAATTGATGGGAATCTCCCTAGCCCGTTGATTAACCGCGTTAGTGTGAGAATTTCTCCTTTTTTGTCTTCTCCACATAACCCCCATCATTATATCCTATTCCACCCATAGTTCTATATCCATGGCTCACGCTCATGTATTGCGTGAAGGTTAAAAAAGTTTGAGATTACTAAAGTATGAAACAATTGCTTGGCTTGTCATCAGGGTTGTGCATGATGAGAGCATTCTTGTGTGACGAAAATGGAGCATGACCAAACTATATGATTTTGTAGGGGATGAACTTTCTTTGGCCATGTTATTTTGAGAAGACATAATTGCTTAGTTAGTATGCTTGAAGTATTATCATTTTTATGCTAATATTAAACTTTTATGTTGAATCTGAACATTCATGCCACAATAAAGAAAATTACATTGAAGATTATGTTAGGAAGCATTCCACATCAAAAATTATGTTTTTATCATTTACCTACTCGAGGACGAGCAGGAATTAAGCTTGGGGATGCTTGATACGTCTCCAATATATCTATAATTTTTTATTGTTCCATGCTATTATATTATCTGTTTTGGATGTTTAATGGGCTTTATTATACGCTTTTATATTATTTTTGGGACTAACCAAAGGCCTAGTGCAAATTGCTTCTTTTTTTTTGCCTATTTCAGTGTTTCGCAGAAAAGGAATAACAAACGGAATCCAAATGGAATGAAACCTTCGGGAGAGTTATTTTTGGAATAAACGTGATCCAGGAGACTTGGAGTGGATGTCAAGGAAGAAACGAGGCGGGCATGAGGCAGGGAGGCATGCCCAGGGGGTAGGCGCGCCCCCACCCTCATGGGCCCCTCGTGGCTCCACCGACCTACTTCTTTCGCCTATATATACTCATATACCCCGAAAACATCCGAGAGCACCACGAAACCCTATTTCCACCACCGCAACCTTCTCTACCCGTGAGATCCCATCTTGGGGCCTTTTCCGGTGCTTCGCCGGAGGGGGAATCGATCATGGAGGGCTTCTACATTTACACCATAGCCTCTCCGATGATGTGTGAGTAGTTTACCACAGACCTTTGGGTCCATAGTTATTAGCTAGATGGCTTCTTCTCTCTCTTAGGATCTCAATACAAAGTTTTCCTCGATTCTCTTAGAGATCTATTCGATGTAATTCTTTTTGCGGCGTGTTTGTCGAGATCCGATGAACTGTGGGTTTATGATCAAGATTATCTATGAACAATATTTGCTTCTTCTTTGAATTCTTATATGTATGATTTGATATCTTTGCAAGTCTCTTCGAATTATCAGTTTGGTTTGTCCTACTAGATTGATCTTTCTTGCAATGGGAGAAGTGCTTAGCTTTGGGTTCAATCTTGCGGTGTCCTTTCCCAGTGACAGCAGGGGCAATAAGGCACGTATTGTATTGTTGCCATCGAGGATAAGAAATGGGGTTTATATCATATTGCTTGAGTTTATCCCTCTACATCAAGTCATCTTGCCTAATGCATTACTCTCTTCTTATGAACTTAATACTCTAGATGCATGCTGGATAGCGGTCGATGTGTGGAGTAATAGTAGTAGATGCAGAATCGTCTCGGTCTACTTGACACGGACGTGATGCCTATATACATGATCATGCCTAGATATTCTCATAACTATGCGCTTTTCTATTAATTGCCCGACGGTAATTTGTTCACCCAGCGTAGATTATGCTATCTTGAGAGAAGCCACTAGTGAAACCTATGGCCCCCGGGTCAATCCTCCATCATATAAGTTTCCGATCTATTTTACTTTGCAATCTTTACTTTCCAATCTATATCATAAAAATACCAAAAATATTTATCTTATTATCTCTATCAGATCTCACTTTTGCAAGTGGTCGTGAAGGGATTGACAACCCCTTTATCGCGTTGGTTGCAAGCTTCTTATTTGTTTTTTAGGTACGAGGCGATTTGCGTGTATCCTCCTACTGGATTGATACCTTGGTTCTCAAAAACTGAGGGAAATACTTACGCTAATTTGCTGCATCACCCTTTCCTCTTCAAGGGAAAACCAACACATGCTCAAGAGGTAGCAGTGGAGTGTGCGCCCTACCCCCTGGGCTCGCCCCCTATCTCGTGGATGACTCGGAGACCCCCCCCCCCCGACATGAGACCAACGCCAAAAATTCCTATAAATATAGAAGCCCCCAGAAAGAAACCTAGATCGGGAGTTCCGCCGCCGTAAGCCTCTGTAGACACAAAAAACCAATCGGGACCCTGTTCCGGCACTCTGCCGGAGGGGGAATCCCTCATCGGTGGCCATCTTCATCATCCCGGCGCTCTCCATGATGAGGAGGGAGTAGTTCACCTTCGGGGCTGAGGGTATGTGTGATGTCTACTACGCAACCTTCTTCTTGTAGACGTTGTTGGGCCTCCAAGTGCAGAGGTTTGTAGGACAGTAGCAAATTTCCCTCAAGTGGATGACCTAAGGTTTATCAATCCATGGGAGCTGTAGGATGAATATGGTCTCTCTCAAACAACCCTGCAACCAAATAACAAAGAGTCTCTTGTTTCCCCAACACACCCAATACAATGGTAAATTGTATAGGTGCACTAGTTCGGCGAAGAGATGGTGATACAAGTGCAATATGGATGGTAGATATAGGTTTTTGTAATCTGAAAATATAAAAACAGAAAGGTAACTAATGATAAAAGTGAGCGTAAATGGATTGCAATGCGTTGAAACAAGGCCTAAGGTTCATACTTTCACTAGTGCAGGTTCTCTCAACAATAATAACATAATGGGATCATATAAATATCCCTCAACATGCAACAAAGAGTCACTCCAAAGTCACTAATAGCGGAGAACAAATGAAGAGATTATTTTACGGTACGAAACTACCTCAAAGTTATCCTTTTGGATCGATCTATTCAAGAGTCCGTAGTAAAATAACACAAAGCTATTCTTTCCGTTCAATCTATCATAGAGTTCATACTAGAATAACACCTTAAGACACAAATCAACCAAAATCCTAATGTCACCTAAATACTCCATTGTCACCTCAAGTATCCGTGGGTATGATTATACGATATGCATCACACAATCTCACATTCATCTATTCAACGAACACATAGAACCTCAAAGAGTGCCCCAAAGTTTCTATCGGAGAGTCAAGACGAAAACGTGTGCCAACCTCTATGCATAGGTTCATGGGCGGAACCCGCAAGTTGATCACCAAAACATACATCAAGTGGATCACGTGATATCCCATTGTCACCACAGATAAGCACGGCAAGACATACATCAAGTGTTCTCAAATCCTTAAAGACTCAATCCGATAAGATAACTTCAAAGGTAAAACTCAATCCATTACAAGAGAGTAGAGGGGGAGAAACATCATAAGATCCAACTATAATAGCAAAGCTCGCGATACATCAAGATCATGCCGAATCAAGAACACGAGAGAGAGGGAGATCAAACACATAGCTACTGGTACATACCCTCAGCCCCGAGGGTGAACTACTCCCTCCTCGTCATGGAGAGGGTCGGGATGATGAGGATGGCCACCGGTGAGGGTTCCCCCCCTCTGGCAGGGTGCCGGAACAGGGTCCCGATTGGTTTTTGGTGGCTACAGAGGCTTGCGGTGGCGGAACTCCCGATCTATTCTGTTCCCCGATGTTTCTAGGGTATATGGATACATATAGGCGAAAGAAGTCGGTCAGGGGAGCCACGAGGGGCCCACGAGGGTGCAGTGCACGCCCAGGGCGCCCCCTGCCTTGTGCCCTCCTCGTTGATTCCCTGACGTGTACTCCAAGTCCCCTGGATTGCTTCCGTTACAAAAATAACTCTCCCGACGGTTTCACTCCGTTTGGACTCCGTTCGATATTCCTTTTCTGCGAAACACTGAAACAAGGGAAAAATAGAAACTGGCACTAGGCTCTGGGTTAATAACTTAGTCCCAAAAATAATATAAAAGTGCATAGTAAAGCCTATTAAACATCCAAGGTGGATAATATAATAGCATGAATACTTCATAAATTATAGATACGTTGGAGACGTATCAGCATCCCCAAGCTTAATTCCTGCTCGTCCTCGAGTAGGTAAATGATAAAAGAAAGAATTTATGAAGTGTGAATGCTGGAAGGTGCATAAGTTTGATCAACGATAATTTCAATCACCTTTTATAGCATCATTATATGTCATAACAGTAGCTCAACTCATGGAACTTTGCATGATCAAGTAACAAACTATTCACTTGTTAAAGTATAGATCATAAACTTTCTTGAAAATGAACAAGCCGTGTTATTAGTCATCAAACAATTACAATTCATCTTATTTTCAGGAAGAGTCTATGTTAGAGCTTTGATTTAGCAAACTCCACATACTCAACTATCATTTAGTCTTTCACAATTGCTAACACTCACGCAATATTTTTGGGTTCAAAGTTTTAATCAGACACAGAGAAAGGTAGGGGCTTATAGATTCGCCTCCCAACCTTTTATCTCAAGGGTAATGTCAACAATAATAGTTCATGATGCCTTACATCCAGTTGGATATATATATATATATATATATATATATATATATATCGGAATCTTTCCTACACGAGGTGCTTGCAAAAGGATAAAATGAAAAAAGGAAAAGTAAAAGATAGGCCCTTCGCAGAGGGAAGCATAGGTTGCCATGCGCTTTTATAGTTGGATGCACAAAATCTTAATGCGAGGGAACACCACTTTATATTGCCACTTTTGATAGGGACCTTTCTTATGCAGTCCGTCGCTTTTATTTCTTCCATATCACAAGATCGTATAAAGCTTATTTTCTCCACACTAAAAGATCATACATATTTAGAGAGCAATTTTTATTGGATGCACCGATGACAACTTACTTGAAGGATCTTACTCAATCCATAGGTAGGTATGGTGAACTCTCATGGCAATACTGGTTTAAGGGATGTTTGGAAGCACAAGTAATATCTCTACTTGGTGCAAGGAATTTGGCTAGCATGAGGGGGAAAGGCAAGCTCAACGCGTTGGGCGATCCATGACAATATACTTTATTTCGGATATAAGAAAACATAACCCATTACGCTGTCTTCCTTGTCCAACATCAACCTTTTAGCATGTCATATTTTAATGAGTGCTCACAATTGCAAAAGATGTCCAAGATAGTATATTTATATGTGAAATCTCTCTTCCTTCAATATTCTTTCATGAATTGTTCAAGTGACCAATACAATGTTTGCTAACCTTCAATGAATTTACCACCGCTACTTCTTATATGTAAAGTCATTACTCCCCATGGGATAGCATATGAAACATATATAATTTCAGATTTATGATATTCAATTCATTCAACCATTTACTCTTAGGATATAAGTGAAGCACACGAGTAAATGACAAACTACTCCAAAAAGATATAAGTGAAGATTAATGAGTAGTTCAATAATTATGTAGCTATGTGAAGACTCTCTCCCATTTAAGAGTTTCAGATCATGGTATTTTATTCAAACAGCAAGAAAAATAAAATAAAATGACATGACGCTCCAAGCAAACCACATATCATGTGGTGAATAAAACTGTAGCTCCAAGTAAAGTTACCGATGAACGAAGACGAAAGAGGGGATGCCTTCCGGGGCATCCCCAAGCTTAGGATCTTGGTTATTCTTGAATATTACCTTGGGGTGCCTTGGGCATCCCCAAGCTTAGGCTCTTTCCACTCCTTATTCCATAGTCCATCAAATCTTTACCCAAAACTTGAAAACTTCACAACACAAAACTCAATAGAAAACTCGTAAGCTCCGTTAGCGAAAGAAAACAAAACACCACTTCAAGGTACTGTAATGAACTCATTCTTAATTTGTATTGGTGTTAAATCTACTGTATTCCAACTTCTCTGTAGTTTATAAACTATTTTCCTAGCCATAGATTCATCAACATAAGCAAACAACACACGAAAAACAGAATCTGTCAAAAAACAGAACAGTCTGTAGTAATCTGTATCAAACGTATACTTCTGGAACTCCAAAAATTATAAAATAAATTGGTGGACCTGAGGAATTTGTCTAGTAATCATATTAAAAAATAATCAACTAAATACCACTCTCCAGTAAAAAGTTTTAGCTAATCTCGTGAGCGCTAAAGTTTCTGTTTTTTACAGCATGATCATAAAGACTTCACCCAAGTCTTACCAAAGGTTCTACTTGGCACAAACACTAATTAAAACACAAAACCACATATACACAGAAGCTAGATGGATTATTTATTACTAAACATAACCAAGAAGCAAAAAAATAAAATAAAATTGGGTAGCCTCCCAACAAGCGTTAACGTTTAACGCCCCTAGCTAGGCATGATGATTTCAATGATGCTCACATAAAAGATAAGAATTGAAACATAAAGAGAGCATCATGAAGAATATTACTTGAACATTTAAGTCTAACCCACTTCCTATGCATAGGGATTTTGTGAGCAAACAACTTATGGGAACAAGAATCAACTTGCATAGGAAGGTAAAACAAGCATAACTTCAAGATTTTAAGCACATAGAGAGGAAACTTGATATTATTACAATTCCTACAAGCATACATTCCTCCCTCATAATAACTTTCAGTAGCATCATGAATGAATTCAACAATATGACCAGCACCTAAAGCACTCTTTTCATGATCTACTTGCATAGAAATTTTACTACTCTCCACATAAGCAAAATTCTTCTCATTCGGAATAGTGGGAGTATCATAAGAGACTTGAATACTATAAATTGTTTCCACATTAAAAGAGTAATATTCAGAAAAAGGGTAATCATAATCATGACAAGTTCTATAAATATAATCATCACTACTCTTTATAGCATAAGTTTCATCACAATAATCATCATAAGTAGCAACTTTGTTCTCATCATAATTGATTGAAACCTCTTCCAAGATAGTGGACTTATCACTAAATAAAGTCATGACCTCTCCAAATCCACTTTCATAAATATTATAAGATTCAACATCCTCCAAAATAGTGGGATCATTACTTCCTAAAGTTGACACTCTTCCAAACCCACTTTCATCAATATAATCATCATAAGTAGGAGGCATGCTATCATCATTATAAATTTGCATATCAAAACTTGGGAGGCTAATAACATCGTATTCATTAAACATAGCATCCCCAAGCTTGGGACAAACATTAATTTCAGCAAATACATTCTCAAATATGGCATCCTCATCGAACATAGCTTCCCCAAGCTTGGTCCTTTTCATATCATAAGCATAATCATTCTCATCATTAATAGTATGGATAGCACCAATAATATAGCAATTATCATCATCACAATGAGTAGTAGGAGCAACATCATTTGGGAGGGATACCTTTTTACCTTTGCTTCTCCGTTTTTTATTTTTCTTCTTCACATCATATGCGGGTTTATCCCTCTTTTTTGAGCTCCATATTGATGAGATTGGTTGAATAGAAAGCTCCTCCTCGTTACCTGATTCATCATAAGAGATAATAGGAGGATACTGGGAAGTCTCTTCCCTTTCATTAGCATTCTCTTCATCTTCTATTTGCTTTCTTTTCTTTATGTAATTGGCAATACAAGGATTTTCAATGCAATTCACCGCACAATACATATAAATTTCCTCTAGATCAAAAATCAAGAAGTTTATCATAGGCAACATCGGAAGATAGTTAGTTATACGTTTCATTTCATCATAACCAATAAGCAAACTAAGTTCATTATGATGTGCAAGGGAAATCAAGTCATCACAATTTTTGGAAACGATTAGATCATGAAACAATTTGCATCGGATAGTTAAATGACCACGTTCATTGCAAAGTTCACAAGTACGGCTAAGAAAATTTAAATTTTCAGCACAAACATCTAGCCTTTCTTGCAACCATTTAGTTTCTAAATACTTATGCCTCTTGCAAAATCTATCTTCTCTATTTGGTATGTACTTGCAAACTCTATGCACTCCACAAAAATCGGCATGCTTATAAGAGATATTTTCATCATGACTAGTGCAATCATCATTAGTACTATGGATATTAAAGGAGTTCATACTAACAACATTGCAATCATGCTCATCATTCAAAGATTTAGTGCCAAACATTTTATAGACTTCTTCTTCTAGCACTTTAGCACATTTTTCCTTCCCATCATTCTCACGAAAGATATTAAAAAGATGAAGCGTATGAGGCAAAAGATTAAACTAGTGATAAAACAAGAAACAAAAATATTCGACTGCAAGATCTAAATATATACCTTCAAGCACTCACCTCCCCGGCAACGGCGCCAGAAAAGAGCTTGATGTCTACTACGCAACCTTCTTCTTGTAGACGTTGTTGGGCCTCCAAGTGCAGAGATTTGTAGGACAGTAGCAAATTTCCCTCAAGTGGATGACCTAAGGTTTATCAATCCGTGGGAGGCGTAGGATGAAGATGGTCTCTCTAAAACAACCCTGCAACCAAATAACAAAGAGTCTCTTGTGTCCCCAACACACCCAATACAATGGTAAATTGTATAGGTGCACTAGTTCGGCGAAGAGATAGTGATACAAGTGCAATATGGATGGTAGATATAAGTTTTTGTAATCTGAAAATATCAAACCAACAAGGTAACAAATGATAAAAGTGAGCGTAAACGGTATTGCAATGCGTCGAAACAAGGCCTAAGGTTCATACTTTCACTAGTGTAGGTTCTCTCAACAATAATAACATATTTGGATCATATAAATATCCCTCAACATGCAACAAAGAGTCACTCCAAAGTCACTAATAGCGGAGAACAAACGAAGAGATTGTTGTAGGGTACGAAACCACCTCAAAGTTATCCTTTTGGATCGATCTATTCAAGAGTCCGTAGTAAAATACCACGAAGCTATTCTTTCCGTTCAATCTATCATAGAGTTCGTACTAGAATAACACCTTAAGACACAAATCAACCAAAACCCTAATGTCACCTAGATACTCCATTGTCACCTCAAGTATCCGTGGGTATGATTATACGATATGCATCACACAATCTCAGATTCATCTATTCAACCAACACATAGAACCTCAAAGAGTGCCCCAAAGTTTCTACCGGAGAGTCAAGACGAAAATGTGCCAACCCCTATGCATAGATTCATGGGCGAGAACCCGCAAGTTGATCACCAAAACATACATCAAGTGGATCACGTGATATCCCATTGTCACCACAGATAAGCACGACAAGACATACATCAAGTGTTCTCAAATCCTTAAAGACTCAATCCGATAAGATAAATTCAAAGGGAAAATTGAATCCATTACAAGAGAGTAGAGGGGGAGAAACATCATAAGATCCAACTATAATAGCAAATCTCGCGATACATCAAAATCATGCCGAATCAAGAACACGAGAGAGAGAGAGAGAGAGAGAGAGAGAGAGAGAGAGAGAGATCAAACACATAGCTACTGGTACATACCCTCAGCCGCGAGGGTGAACTACTCCCTCCTCATCATGGAGAGCGCCGGGATGATGAAGATGGCCACCGGTGAGGGTTCCCCCCTCCGGCAGGGTGCCGGAACAGGGTCCCAATTGGTTTTTGGTGGCTACAGAGGCTTGCGGCGGCGGAACTCCCGATCTATTCTATTCCCCGGTGTTTTTAGGGTATATATATAGGCGAAAGAAGTCAGTTAGGGGAGCCACGAGGGGCCCACGAGGGTGGAGGGCGCGCCCAGGGCGCCCCCTGCCTCGTTCCCTCCTCGTTGATTCCCTGACATGTACTCCAAGTCCCCTGGATTGCTTCCGTTCCAAAAATAATTCTCCCGAAGGTTTCATTCCGTTTGGACTTCGTTTGACATTCCTTTTCTGCGAAACACCGAAACAAGTTAAAAAACAGAAACTGGCACTGGGCTCTGGGTTAATAATTTAGTCCCAAAAATAATATAAAAGTGCATAGTAAAGCCCATTAAACATCCAAGATGGATAACATAATAGCACGGATACTTCATAAATTATAGATACGTTGGAGATGTATCAATGTGCTAGTAGCTATGTGTTTGATCTCTCTCTCTCTCTCTCTCTCTCTCTCTCTCGTGTTCCTGATTTGGCACGATCTTGATGTATTGCGAGCTTTGCTATTATAGTTGGATCTTATGATGTTTCTCCCCCTCTACTCTCTTGTAATGGATTGAGTTTTCCCTTTGAAGTTATCTTATCGGATTGAGTCTTTAAGGATTTGGGAACACTTGATGCATGTCTTGCATGTGCTTATTTGTGGTGACAATGGGATATTCACGTGATCTACTTGATGTATGTTTTGGTGATCAACTTGTGGGTTCAATGACCTTGTGAACTTATGCATAGGGGTTGGCACACGTTTTCGTCTTTACTCTTCGGTAGAAACTTTGGGGCACTCTTTGAAGTTCTTTGTGCTGGTTGAATCACTACAAAAAATACACTTCCGTGATGATACGTGTTTGTCAGAGTAGGTCGCGTTTTTTGTCATGCATGTACATCCATGACAAATTTATGATAGAATCAAGATAGTCATACATGTCTTTGTCGTACAAGTGTTCCATGACATTCTGAAATTTATCATCACGGAAGTGTCCACTTCCATGACGATAAATCGCGCGCGTCCTGAATTGCTTTCGTCAAGGGTGACCGACACGTGGCATCCACCGTAACGGAACGCCGTTAAGCTATCGGGTCGGGTTTTGGATCCGAAAACCCGTTAACAGCCCCGACCAATGGGGATTTTCCACGTGTAAAATCATCATTGGCTCGAGGGAACACGTGTCGGCTCACCGGGGACAGATGTCATCCACTCATTGGATGTATACGCCTATGATACGTCGACCGTGGCACGCCCAACAGAGGCCCATTGCTGTGAAAAGGCCGCCCGCTTGACTTGGTCAAAAGGTGGCGGGCCGGCCCATGGAAAGCCTGTTAACGGCATGTTCGCATATAGCCCATTTACAGCCCGCTAACCCAAAGCCCGTTACGCCCTATTCGAATTAGGCCAAGTAGCGTCATCTGGCCATCTTCTAGCCCGTTTTCACTTCTGGCCCATGTATGGCCCATGACGTCTTTCGGCCCATATGAGGCCATATGTAACTCTTGGCCTATTACGGCCCGTGGTGAAACTGGCCCGTTATGAACAGTGTATCACTTTACACCCATTAACGGCCCGTGGTGAAATTGGCCTGTATAGAACAGTGTATCACTTTATACCCATTAACGGCCCGTTATTCCGTTGGACCATTTCCAGCCCATGTTATCTTTCGGCCTTCTCAAAGCCCATTTATTCTTGGGCTCATTTCCAGCATTCGTTTACTTAAGGCCCGTTACTGTCATTTTCTGCTTGTGGGCCAAATTTAGCCCGTGGTTACAGTCGGCCCGTTTGTGGTCCGTTAATACGTTGGGCCGTTTTCATAAAGTCATCAAATACTGCCTATTAACGATGGCCCGTTATGGTCGGCCCATGAACGGGCGATTCTAACTCTAGCCCGTTTACGGCCAGAATGCGGTCGGTTTGGCCCATGTTTGGCCAATCGATCATACGACCCGTATAAGGCCCATTGATGATACAACCCGTAGAAGGCCCATTGTTTCTACGGCCCGTAGAAGACCCATTGTTTCTATGGCCCATAGAAGGCCCACTGTTTCTACGGCTCGTAGAAGGCCCACTGTTTCTACGGCCCGTAGAAGGCCCACTGTTTCTACGGCCCGTAGGCCCGGTGTCACCTCTGTATGGCGTTTATTGTGGCCCGCTTTTAAAAATAGGTTATTGCAGCCACTAGCAAACCGCAAAAAAGAACTGCATCGACTAAAAGCAAACAAATAAACAAGACAACAAGGAAATAAATAAGCAAGCAACTTACACTAGACTATCACGGCTATTACACATATTACATCCATCGGGCATCAAAGTTGGCCACCAAAGGTAAAATATAGGGAACACAAAGAAGATATAAACGCCAAGACAAAAACAAGTCCAGAACTGAAACCACTTCAGAAGAGCTCAAGAAAAAATATCCTGGGTAGCCATAATGCTGGCAAGATGCTTACAAAGCTTATTAACTTTCTCTTGTTTGGCGCTTAAGTCCTCCAGCGCTTGATGTTGCACCAGAAAGTATGCATCTGAATTCTGCAGGGACTTCCTCGGTCCTTCGGTTTCGTCGTGATAACATCTCGATCGATGTCTTTCAACTTGAAGTTGAGACTCAAGAAGTCGAACTGATTCAGTGCAACGAGTTCAAGAGCTGGTGCCGTGGTAGCCACTAACTCGAACAATACATCAAGACATGACTTTGGGGTTGTCTTGTCTTCAATATAGTTTTTATCAGCTTTCTTGGAGACCAACAAGATGTCTCACTATCTTGAACCTTATCTGCATTACTTCCTTTACCATTGCATAACAGGGTACTCTTCTCCAATATTTTATCCGCGTTCTAAAAGAGAAACAAACAAACACATCTCAGGTTTACAATGTAGTATATAAAACTCATTTTGGTAAACCAGTTCAGTAGTACGGTGGACAGGATAACAGCATGAAACAAACATATATCTATGTAGTATGGTCACTGTATGGTGTATATGATTCTAGTTTATGTTGCCAAATCAAGATAGATACAGTTCGAATCATATCTATTTAAGACAAAGCAGCATAGATAGAATATAAGTGTGGGAAACTACACAACAATAACAACACTTGTAATGTGCATGGCATGAGAACATAACTGTTTATTCAATTGAAACTGAAATCAACATAGAGCAAGTTACAAAAGAAAACAACCAAAAACGTTGAAGAAACAGGTTTAAAACATACCTGTTGCGCCATTGGAGTTTCAACTGCATCCTTCAAATT
Organism: Aegilops bicornis; assembly: GCA_021605145.1. Taxonomy (NCBI): domain Eukaryota; kingdom Viridiplantae; phylum Streptophyta; class Magnoliopsida; order Poales; family Poaceae; genus Aegilops; species Aegilops bicornis. Next base: position 770,415,502 of record CM038675.1, read on the forward strand.
TGAAATTGGTTGGTATCAGTAAATACAGTGATGCAAGAGCAATGTAGTATGAACCATAGCTACGGAACCTGACATGAGAACAATTCTTCTTCTGCTTTAAGCGTTGACTTCGGGTTCGGAGTGGTGGTCCTCGTGATTTGGGCACTGCAGTTGCCTTACTAACTGCTCGTGTTTGGGTGCTCTGTGGTGGAGACGGTGTTGTGTCAACGGGAACTGGGTGTCTATCTGCTGGGTTGGGGTTAGAAGGGGTGTAGCTGGTTCTCTGTCCAACTGGGTAGGGGTACAATCTGCATGAGTGTGGGTTATGTGTGGTGGGGCTGGTTCTTGGGCAAGTACAACCGTGGTTCTATCTGCATCGACAGGTAGCACGATCTATTCGAAGACCGTGTTTTTACTCCCACAGATACTGCCATCACTCCCTCCAATTGAAATGGATGATAAACAAGAAAAGTAATTGAATGTACATACATTGTAAGATAGACAGGTGCAATGGATAGTAAGGAAGAAAACAGGGCATGAAATAATTCACATTTATGTTGTCTAAGCAAACAGAATAGCAGGACATAATTTCACATATATGATGGCTAATTAAAGAGGATAGCATGACACAATTTGACATGTATGATGGCTAACTAAAAAGGATAGAATGACATACTTCAAAATATGATGACTATGTAAACAGGATGACATGATATAACTATACGATGTGTCTATTAAAATGGTTGGCATGCCATAAATCACAAGCATGCCGTCGATGGTAACATGATGGCATGATATAATTCACAGATAGAATGCCATAATTTAAAATATGATGACTATGTAAATAGGATGAGATGATATAACTATATTATGTCTTTAGAAAATGGGTTGGCATGCCATAATTCAGATAGATGCTGTCTATGTAAACATCAAGGCATGACATAATTCAAATATATGATTTATATACTAAGGAAGTGAGCAGAGGGAAATCACATATATGATGTGTCAACTAAGGAGATGACATTCAATATTGTGTATATGATGTAAAAAGTAAGCATTGCAATACAACTTATGCATTATATGATTAATATAACCCTGCCAAGTTTGAGCATACACCTCAGGGGGATAATAGGACTGGTCATCTGCCTCTGAATCCTCCTCTGAAGAGCTATCTGTAACCAGCAAGATATCTGCTTCAGCAGGTAGCATTATCTGCTCTTAAGACCTTGTTTCCACTCCAGATTTCTCCATCACCAATTCAAATGGCTGATGCATAGGAAGAGCAGTTGAATATACAAACATTGTCGACAAAAGCAATGAGAAATACAAAAAAAAGGACGGCATGATATCATTCACATATATGACTGTAAGTGCATCTAGTGCCCCTTAGTGATTTTGGTGTATTGAAGACTTATAGGTTAAGGGACTAATGTGTTTATGAATGTACACAGGTCTATAAGTCTATGAGGAGTTAGATATTTACAGAGAAAGTCGAATTCTAAAAATGAAGTTCTTCGATCAAGACTTTGATATTCTCAAGACTTTCTGAAGACTTTGTAAGTGAAGAAATTAGTGTGACCTTGAAGACTTGGTATTCATTTGAGGAACATGAAGCGTGAAGACTTTTGTTTTCGTAGTTTCGTTTTCTCTTTCTTGAGTCATAGGAAACACTGTACTGTTAAAGGGGGTCGAGGAAATACTACGGAAAATTTTCCATGTGATTCTCAACTCAAAATCCTACACCTACCAATCCCTTTGAGTGAAGCCTTTGGAAATCTCATATAGTTCAGTCAATTTCTTCAAAGGATGTAGACGAAGTTCTTCCGTCACCGAGGAATTTGTTCTCGATCGAGGAGTTAGGAATTCGCCATGGCGAATTGCCTACACAAAGGAGGATCATGATAGCCCCGAGGAATTTGAGAGTCAAATTTCCGACCGCTGTTGTGCCGCATGGCCAGCCTGTTCCAAAATATCTTATCCACCTAACGGTCATATCATTGAAGGGCATTTATGTCTTATCATTTCGGGCTGCTCCCTAGGCTATAAATAGCCGCCCCCTACAACCACTAGCTGGTTGGCTGCTCCGAGAGAAACTGACACTTGTCATTTGAGAACATCCCATCCTCTGAGAACTTTGAGTGAAAATCATCAAGTGAGGAAAACCCAAACACAAACACCTACAAACCCAAAGTGATTGAGCATCACTGAAGAGATTGATCCTGCGTGGATCCGACACTTGTTACCTTTGAAGACTGTGCTTCTTCCAGACGGTTAGGCGTCATGGTCTAGAGCATCGAAGAGGAATTGTGGATCACCGAGTGACCGAGTCTGTGAAGGTTTGGAAGTCGCCTGAAGACTTACCACGATCGATTGGACGAGGTCTGTGTGACCTTAGTTCAAGGAGAATACGGTGAGGACTTGGTGTCTGAGCTGCGTGCTCGGCGATCGGGTGTCCGGGACTGTGTGTCCTCGAAGTTTAAATACTCAGCCGCTCCAATCGGGGCATAACTGAGACAGCAGTTGGAACTGGTCTACCAAATCATTGTCTTCACCAAGCTTACTGGTTCTATTTCCTCATCTCTTTCATTTCCTCATTACTGTGTTGAGTGCTTGTTCATATCTGTGTTTGAAGACTTTGACTGAAGACTTTCTCAATTTCCTCAGTTCAATTTCTTCAGTCTGTTTGTCTTCATCTTGTGTTATCCTGTGATTACACTTTTTGTACTCTGTGATTGTCTTCATTTCATCATGATGACCATGCTTGTATTCTGTTATGCTTACTCCTGAGTACTTATTCTGCTGCAAGTAGTTCTTCGCTAAGGAATTTCCTCACCGGCAAATTCCTAAGTGAAGAATTTATAAAAATCGCCTATTCACCCCCCCTCTAGTCGATATAACGCACTTTCAATTGGTATCAGAGCAAGGTACTCCCTTGTTACGTGTGATTTTGGTTTAACCACCGGAGTTTTAGTTTTGTCGACCGCAGGTATGATCAAGGTCTCTGCTGGCTGTCCTACCTTCGATGGGACAGACTACCCTTACTGGAAGAATAAGATGCGAATGCATCTTGAGGCAATTGATAACGATCTCTGGTATGTTGTAGAAAATGGTGTTCCCACTGTCTCACCCTCACTGAACGCTACCGATGTGAAGAGATTCAAGCAACTCGATTCTCAAGCAAAGAATATCATATGTGGCCATCTGAGCAAAGGACAATATGGAAGAGTGAGTGCTTTGGAAACTGCTAAGCTTATCTGGGATAGGTTGTCCAAAGTAAATGAAGGAGTCTCATCTCAGCGTGATTCTCGAGTTGATGTTCTTCGAAATCTCTTCAACCGCTTCAAAAGACTCGACAATGAAAATGTTCAACAAACCTTCGATCGCCTCACTGACATCTCAAATGAGCTCCAAGCACTTGGTGCCACTGACATCACTGACCATGAGGTGGTGAAGAAGTTGTTGAGATCGCTCGATTCCTCATTTGATACTCTAGCACTGATGATACAAGAACGTGCTGACTACAAGTCACTTGATCCCGCTGATATCCTCGAGAGGCTAAATACTCATGAGTTCCAGCTTGCTGAAAAGAGAGATCTCTATGGTTCGAGCTATGGCAAATCACGTGCCTTGAAGGCCAAGGCTGTGTCTGAATCTGAATGTGAAGATTCTGGTAGTAGCCTTGGTGATCCTGAAGAATTGAGCCAGGAGCTAGCACTGCTCGTGAAGAAGTTCCAGAAGTTCTCAAGACGTGGTCGCTTTGGAAAATCATCAAGGAGCAGTGGTTCCTCATCCAGTGACTATAAGAGAAGGCTATTCCACAAATGCAAGAAACCTAGTCACCATATTCAAGATTGTCCTCAGTGGGAAAAGGAATTAAAGAAGAAGAAATACAAGGATTACAGTTCTGATGACGCTAAGATGAAGAAGAAATCATCAAAATCTTCATCATCAAAATCCTCGAAGTCTTCATGTCACAAGAAGAGCAGCTCCAAGAAGGCTCGGGCATTCATTGGCAAGGAAATGGACTCTGAAGCTGAATCTGAGGAACATGAGGAAGAGGAGGCATTTGAGGAGTCCGAGTCCGGTGTGGCGAGTCCGGCTCTCGCCATCGCATCCGTCGACAAGTCCATCTTCAACTCAAGAAACTGACCTCACCAACAAGGTTGATGAAGATAATGATGACTACGCTCCCACCTATTGCTTCATGGCAAAGGGTGCAAAGGTACTCAAATATACCTCCTCCGAATCTAGTGAGAATGAATCTGATGAAGATCTCAAGCCCAGCTACTCTAAACTTGCTAAGATTGCTGTAAAACAACAAAGGGCTTTTGAAAAGGTTCAAAACATGCTAGACAAAATTGATGATATGTTGGGTGAAGAAATGGATCGCACTAAAGCCCTGACTGAAAATCTTCAGAGACTTCAGTCTAGCTTCGACAGCCTTCAAGGTCATCATAACACTCTCTTATCTGATCATGAGAAGCTTTATTATGAATTTCTTCAAAGAAAGCAAGATCTTTAGAAGCTAAGAGTGAGTTATGAAGATCTTCAGAAGGAGCGCGATTCATTACTTGCTCAACAAATCAGCGCTTCTCAGGAAGAATTTGTTCCTCCATGCTTAAAGTGCATTGAACGTGAATCTGCTAATTCTTCACCTGAATGTTCAAATGCTTCAACTGTTACAAATTCTTCACCTGCCTCTGCTATCACTAATTCCTCATCTGAGAACATTGCTAGTATCACTGACAATGCAGGGCTGAAGGAATTGTACATGAAAGGCATGTACAAAAGCCTCAAAGGGCATCAGACTCTTTGTGATGTGCTTAAAAATCAAATCCTCAACAGAAACCCTAGGAAAGAGGGTATTTCCTTTGAGAGGAAAATCAATGCTGATGGTACATACTGGAAGCCTGAGCATGTGAATCTCCTCATTCTTCTGATGAGTCATTTGACTCCAACTATAAACTGTTCAAAAATCAGAATGGTGAAGTATTTGCTAGATATGTTGGCACTAACTGCATGAACGGTTCTCCTATGAAGAAAATATGGGTTCCCAAGAAGTGTCTTGAAAGTCTTCAGGTGAATGTCCTCATGACACCACCTGTGAAGAATAGGAACCCCAGATCAAACTCTTCATATGGACCAAATTCTTCATATGGATCCAAGTCCTCATACAGACCAAATTCCTCACATGGATCAAATTCCTCAAAAGGATCAAAGTCCTCATATGATTATCATCGTGCTAACAACTCTGTTTCGCAGGGTAGAGTTAAGGGCTATGAATATGTGCATTATTCTTCAAACCATTATGTTCATAAGTCCTCAAAGAATTTCTCTACTTATTCATATGCTTACCCTAACCCCTCTTATGTGAAACGAAATGGATTGGCCTCTATGCCACCATTCTCATATGGAGCTCGTAGAGTGATGAACTCTTTGTCACCCCTTCAGATGTGGGTGGTGAAGAAAAAGAACTAATCTCTTCTGCAGGGTCAGGTCTCCAGACGTGATTTAACATCTGAAGAATTTGCTGGGGGCCTGACAAAATTGCCTGAAAGGACGCAGGCGAATCATGAAGAAATGAACTTTCATTTCACACGTCCTCATACTGCTATATCTGTTTTACTGTTTGATGAATTTCATCTGATGAATTTGATATCATATTCTTCACTGATGAAGTATATGAGTTCGTAAGTTGCACTAATTCATCTGCAGGATGATCTTCCCAAAGCCACTGAGTGCGTCCTCGATAGTGGATGTACAAATCACATATTTGGTGACAAGAATCTATTGATGGATGCTCCCTTATCACCATCACACCAAGCATATCATCTTTGGCCGACAAAGGCAAAAGTCAGGTATTGGGTCTTGGTAAGGTTGCGACCTCTAAGGACATACACATGGACAAATTCATGCTTGTTGAGTCCTTAGGATACAACCTCATGTCAGTCTCAATGCTTTGTGATCTTGATATGGTTGTTGTGTTTAGCAAGTATCGATGTGTTGTAATTATGGAAGCTGACCATTCCAAAGTCTTCGAAGGCTTTAGGAGAGGAGACTTGTATATCGTTGATTTCTCTACAGGACCACAACCAGCCGTGTGTCTACTTGCAAAAGCTTAAGAAGGCTGGCTATGGCATCGACGGCTTGGTCACGCAGGCATGAGGAATCTGCACACGCTTGCGAAGAAGAAGCATGTCATTGGCATTGAGAATGTCAAATTCCTTAAGGATCACTTGTGTGGAGCCTATGAAGCTGGAAAATTGACAAAGGCCAAGCATCCAGCAGCAGACTATCATGACCACTACTCGTCCATTCGAATTGCTTCACATGGACCTCTTTGGTCCTAATCATTACTCAGTATTAACTAATGATGCATCTCTATATGGCTTTGTTATTGTTGATGATTACTCTCGTTACACATGGGTACACATTGTCACTTACAAACATGAAGTGCAGGAAGTCTTCAAATGATTTTCCTCGAGGGCTTCAACCAACTTTGGTGTGAAGATCAAGCACATCAGAGTGACAATGGAACTGAGTTCAAGAATTCGGTCTTGATGACTATCTTGATGAACTTGGTATTACTCATGAGTTATCCGCTCCTTATACTCCTCAGCAAAATGGCGTCGTGGAGCGCAAGAACAGAACTCTTGTTCAGATGGCTCACACTATGCTTGATGAATACAAAACGCCTTGTCGTTTTTGGATTGATGCAATTGATACCGCGTGCCACATCATCAACAGAGTATATCTTCACAAATTCTTCAAGAAGACTGCCTATGAACTCCTCACTGACAAGAAACCCAATGTGAGTTATTTCAAAGTCTTCGGTGGTAAATGTTGGATTAGAGATCCTCATCACAATGCTAAATTTGCACCGAAAGCACATGAAGGTTTTATGCTTGGTTACGGAAAGGACTCACACACCTACAGAGTCTTCAACAACGCTCTTCAAAAGGTTTTTGAAACTGTAGATGTGCGGTTCGATGAAACTAATGGCTCGCAAAGAGAGCACCTACCTTCTGTGATAGATGAACCAGCACCTGAGGATTCTATCAAGTTCAAGACGACTTAGGATGTCATTCCTACTGAAGAATCTGCTGAAGAATTCATTCTAGAACGTGAAGAACGTCGAGCTGATGCACCTGAAGATTATGGTGAAGAAAATGGTGCTGAAGAAAATGCTGATCAAATTCCTCGACGACAACCAGCTCATCCTCGCGTTGCAAAAGAAGTGCAAGTTGACAAGATCATCGATGACATTGAAGCACCAGGTCCTCTCACATGATCAAAAGCTTCACATTTATCTAACTTTTGTGGGCACTATGCTTTTGTCTCTATCACAGAGCCCACTAAGGTAGATGAAGCATTTTTGGAGCCCGAGTGGATTCAGGCCATGCAAGAAGAATTACATCAGTTCGAGCTCAACAATGTCCTGAACTGGTCAAACGTCCAGATCCTCGTAAGCAAAATATCATTGGCACAAAGTGGATCTACCGCGACAAGCAAGATGAAAATGGCCTTGTGGTGAGGAATAAGGCACGACTTGTAGCTCAAGGCTACACACAGGTTGAAGGAATTGATTTCGATGAAACTTTTGCACCTGTTGCTAGACTTGAGGCTATTCGCATATTACTTGCTTATGCTAACCATCATGGTATCACTTTATATCAAATGGATGTGAAAAGTGCATTCCTCAATGGTAAGCTTGAGGAAGAAGTATATGTTGCTCAACCCCCAGGTTTTGAAGATCGAAAGAATCCTGACAAAGCCTTCAGACTCAACAAGGCCCTCTATGGCCTCAAGCAGGCCCCTCGGGCGTGGTATGATACTTTGAAGGAATTCTTTGTGAAGAATGGCTTCACACCCGGTTCACTCGACCCTACTCTCTTTACTAAATCTTATGATGGTGAACTGTTTGTGTGCCAAATATACGTTGATGATATTATCTTTGGTTGTACTGACCAACGTTATAGTGATGAATTTGCCTATATGATGAGTGAATAATATCAAATGTCTATGATGGGAGAGTTGAAATCCTTCTTAGGTCTTCAAATTAAATCAACAAGCAATGGCATATTCATATCTCAGAGAAATACCTCAAAGATGTTACGAGGAAATTTGGCATGCAAGATTGCAAAGGCGTCAAAATTCCAATGCCCACAAATGGCCATCTATGCAATCGATGAAAATGGTATTGACTTGATCACAAGGTATACCGCTCCATGATTGGTTCTTTATTGTACTTATGTGCATCTAGGCTAGATATAATGCTTAGTGTTTGCATGTGTGCCCGATTTCAAGCTACACCGAAGGAATCACATCATAAGGCTGTGAAGCATATTCTTCGATATCTAGCTCACACACCAACACTAGGATTTTGGTACCCCAAGGGCTCTACTTTTGATCTCATTGGATATTCTGACTCTGACTATGCTGGTGATCATGTGGACCGCAAGTCAACATCTGGTACTTGTCATTTCCTCGGACGGTCTTTAGTCTGTTGGTCCTCGAAGAAACAGAACTGCGTATCACTGTCTACTGCGGAAGCTAAGTACATTGCTGCTGGTTCTTGCTGTGCTCAATTGATGTGGATGAAGCAAACTCTCAAGGACTACGGCATCAATGTGAAGAATGTGCCTCTCTACTGTGACAATGAGAGTGCCATCAAGATTGCTCACAACCTAGTTCAGCACTCGAAGACGAAGCACATTCAGATTCGTCATCATTTTCTTCGCTCATGTGTTGAAGGGCGACATCTTTATTGATCATGTGAATACTGAAGAATAGCTAGCCGATATCTTCACAAAGCCCTTGGATGAGAAGAGATTTAGCAAGTTGTGGTGTGAGCTAAATATCTTAGAATCTTCGAATGTTGTTTGAAAAGGACACACATCCTGACACTTATGCAAAATTGATGACTTAGATGTGCAACACATGAAGAAACGTTTTTCTTCATTGGCTATATATATGTATGGGTTTATGTCCTCTACAGCATTCACTTATGGCTATTTCTTCAAGTTGCATTTTTTGCTAAGTGAATGTGATCGGACCCTTCTCCCTCTATGCTATACTCAACCCAATCTATTCACAAATTCTTCTTGTGCGTTCTATTTGAAACTCGTTCAAAATCTTCACTGTCCTTGTCAATTTGAAGAAATTGCGAACGGAACTTTTAACTTATCTTATCCAAATTTTCGGCTTTGCCGCTCAAACCGTTCCGCTTCCTACGATAGACTTATATATTCACCCACGATCTAACACGATCTCCACTTTTCAGTACGTGGGTGACACATGTCAAGAGAATGAGAAGGGTCAGGGGAACGTTCGTCCTAAATCTTCGGGCGAACAGTTTTTCACTGCGACTATAAATACCCCCCTCTCCCCTTCCTCAATTCCTTTACTCCGCTCGACCGCTCTCTCTCCCGCTCGAGCTTCTCAAAACCTAGCGCCGCCGCTACTCCATCGTCGCTGGTGAGGAAGAGCTTCACTGCCTCGACCTCGTCGCCGTCAATACGGCCGACCGCAGAAATCTTCACTCCGCCGCCGCCATAGCTGTCTTCCTCCGCCGAGTTAGGGTGTGGAAGATCTGAACTGACGAGCTTCAAATCTACACTTCTCAGTTCGTCGTGTTCTTCATCCAGGGTAATTAAAAGTTACTTCTACTGCCCTCTTTGATTCAAATTTTCTCTACAAATCCTCAAAGGTGTTTTATTCTTGAAATCCTCACACACAAAACACCTCACTAGTCATCTGTTCTTGATTCGTTTCCCTAAGCATCATTTTCTTCAAGATTCCTCAATTGTGTGGATCCTCGATCTATACAACTTTGGAACCTAAGACAAAGAACGCTTAGTGAAATTCTTCAAGGCTCATCTGGTCAAATTCCTCAAACTTGTTCTTTTTGAAAAACCTTACGAGAACGCATATGACCTCTCCAAATTCCTCAAGAACTATACTCGTGGTCGGTGTACTAGAGTAGGGTACCCTAGTATCCCGAACTTGTGCACGGGCAGTTGCAGCCCCAGCGGCAAGGCTTACCGGTGACCGCCAAGGTCCTCCGTGGTTCCTTTGGAGCCATTCAAGAACAAAGTATTCAAGCCGAGGAGACAAGGCCCGGCAAGAGGAGCTTGCCGGGAAGGCCACCCAAGGCACCTAGGAGACAAGGCCCCGGCAAGAGGAGCTTGCCGGGAAGGCCCGGTGAGCGACAAGCTTCCGGACGCGACAAGACAACAAACGCGGCAAGGCGCTTGCCGCGGCAGACCACCATTCTGTACCTGCGCTCCAGCACATCCACTAGTCGCCCTGAGGCCTTTCCAGGCGCGCGTGGCAAGAGGCTGCGCGGCCAGCGGTGCGCGGTGGCAAGCGGCGCTGACAAGATTGCCATCGTGGCAAGCGGTGGCGCCCCTGACGGTCCCTGTCTGCACTGTTAGGGCGACGTAGACGGGCATTTAATGCCTTTGTCCCCTGCCGTCAGGGTTAGGTATGATACACTGTACAAGTAGTTGTACCAACCCCACTCCTTTTCCATTTTTACCCTTGCCTACGTTGCCACCTGTCGGAGACCCCTTGATCATATAAAAGGAGGCCCGTGCACAACGTAGAGAAGGGGTCAGAGGGAGGAAAAAGGTTGGAGGCCAGAGAACACTCACGCTCGGTCTCGTTAGCAGCTTGTGTGTACTGTAGCACTCAACGCTCCTGAGCAAGAACTCAATACACTCAGACACGCAGCAGTAGGAGTGTTATCTCTACGGAGAGCTCCGAAGCTGGGTAAACCGCTCGTGTGCTTCGCCTCGATCCGCTCTTCGTGCGACCTCCGCCCCCCGCCGAACCGAAAGGGACTCGGTCCGCCGGTCCCATAGGTGTTCGTGGGCCAGATCAGCCTCCCCCGACATCTTTGGCGCGCCAGGTAGGGGGCGTCGAGATTGTGTGAACCCGATCCGGCGTCCACACGAGCTAGATCTTCATCATCTTCATCGATATGCCACCGAAGAAGAAGGCTTCGGCGGCAGATGTTCCGTCCGCGTCGAACCCACCACCACCGGAGCAAACGGGTGGTGGGGTAGACGCCGGCGGAAGAATGGACGTCGATGGGGGAGCCCACGGTGCTGCCAAGTCCAAGTACAAGGCAGCGCAGACCTCGGCGTCCGTACATGCACCGCGCCCATCTCAGGAGGCGCGGGACCGACAGCGTCATGGTGTTCACAACGCCATACGCTCGTTGGACCAAGATCGAGCTGGTGGATTTCGGGGTCCTCAAGACCAGCATGCACGCCAACATGCCGCAAGACGAGCGAGGCATTTGCGGTCGCTCGACGGGATCCTGCTCCTTCTAACATAGTTAGAAGTCCGAGCATATCCGGTCCTCGCGCCGCTCGCCATCGCCACCCACCACTCCAGCAGAAGCTTTGGCGAGAGCTCAATCGCTCTGGATTACCCTCCAACAGCCGACAAGGTCGATGAATGGAGGCCACCATTCAGTCTCATCGGCTTTGCTAACGGCGACGCCCGCGGCAGCCGAGTGCATTGCTGCCGCGCGGGGCGGCCAAGCACGAGCCGGTGGCGTGGAACAGGTGGGGTGCAACCACCATGCACTCTCCACCCGAAGGCCAAGATCGCCGACTTCGCCAGATCCACCTCGACAGCGACTCCACCGCATCATCGGATCCACGAGCTCGTCGCGATCAGCGCCAAGTTCTTCACGAACGACAACAAGAAGACGCCGAACTCGCGCCGGCGCCAAGAGAAGCGGTGTCAATCCGACCAGCGCGCTGGGCCCTCTGTCGACATGCATGCGCCAGGGGAACCAGACGACTTGCCATACGCGGTAGGTTGCCCTGCGTTCACTCGTGAGCTGCGGCAAGTACAGTGGCCCAGCAAGAAGAATGGGCGAAGAAGAAGACCAAATCCGGCAAGAGCTCTGATGCCCACTCCGGCAAGCGCACCTCTTCGGAGTGCTGCACTACCGTCGAGGACGCACCATCGAGCTCCACCGGCAAGTGTAAGAAGACGATGGCAGCTCCACCAGAGACCAAGAAGGTGTCCGCCAAGGAGGACGCCAACAGTGCTGAGGAGCAGTCTGCTCCGACAAGCCCTAGGGTTTGTTTCGTTGAAGCAGACGCTCCCGACAAGTTTTGCTCCGGCAAGCTTGCCGGGGAACGTCAAGCTCCGGCTGAGCCGCAGGTTCTCGCCGTAGAAGCGGATGTTCCCGCAGCAGCAGATGTGCCTTTAGTCCTTGTTGTCGAGCCGCAAGCTCCAAAGATGGGCACAGCAGATTGTCCGCTTCCTTCGCATGTAAGAACTTCCCAAGAGCAAGAATAAGCGGAAAGAGTAGCCCGGTAGTCAAGTATGTACCAGTTTGTCGACAACACACTGCATGTAAGAAGACTCAACGGTGTGAAATTGAAGTGTATTCACCGAAGACGGACAAAAGCTGTTGGCAGAGATACATGGAGGCATATGTGGTCACCACATTGGCGCCAGAGAGCACTTGCCGCAAAGCTGCTCCAAGAAGGTTTGTTTTGGCCGACAGCCCTCCGTGATGCAACTGCACAAGTAACCAAGTGTGAATTGTGCAGTTCCATTCCAAGCAGATACACCAGCCAGCTCAAGCTCTCCGGGCGATCCCTTTATCCTGGCCATTTTCGGTCTGGGGCTCGACATCCTCGGCCCCTTTCCCCGAAGTTGTCGGGGCTTTGAGTACTTATGCGTTGCAATCGACAAGTTCACAAAGTGGCCGGAAGTGGAAGCGATGAGGAAGGTGACAAAGACGCCAGTCAAGTTCTTCAGTCGATTGTTTGCCGTTTCGAATCCCTAACAGGATCATCACCGACAACGGCACGCAATTCACGAGCCGCACCTTCATGCAAAGACGCCCAAGATCTTGGCGCCAAGATCTGCTTCGCTTCATTGCTCATCCGAGAAGTAACGGTCAAGCGGAGAGGGCGAATCGGAAGTGCTGCGCGGCTCAAGACCAGAACTTTCGACAGTGCTGCACAAGTGCGGAAAGAAACTGGATCGAGGAGCTGCCGGTGGTTCTTTGGTCGATCAGACGACGCCAAATCGATCCACCGCCGGACACCTTTCGCTCTAGTCTATGGAGCAGAGGCAGTTCTCCCCACGGAACTCGTGATACGGGTCACCTCGAGTGCTCGCTATGATGAGCTTCAAGAAGAGCGATTCGCGACAAGATGACGCGCTGCTCCTTGAGGAGGACCGTCTTCAGTTGTCAGACGAGCTGCTCGATACCAGCAAGCTTTGGCGCCGCTACCATAGCCGCAGTTAATGCCAGAAGTCTCGAGGAAGGCGACCTTGTTCTTCGCACGCTCAGTCCACCAAGAATTCCAACAAGTTGACGCCAAGTGGGAAGGCCCTTACCGGGTGAAACGAGTCACTAGGCTCGGCGCTGTCCGCTTTGAGACCGAAGATGGCATTCCGGTGAGCAACTCCCGGAACATTGAGCATCTTCGTAAGTTTTACTCAGATGCGGCTGCCGGAACCCGTTCCGGCAACCACCTTTTGTACAAAGTCTTGCCGATGTTGCATGTAATCCTTTGTACAAAGTCAGCGCAGAACTTCTGCATAGGTAAAGCTCATGTGCTTCGCACATCTTGTCAATTTCATGCTTTCTACTTCTATTTGCATGCGTTATCTGACACTTTGTGCAGCACCTACCCCGGTAAGCAATAACGAGCCATAAGGCTCCATATCTTTATTTTCTCTTCTTTCTCTTTCTCAAAGAAAGGAAGGTTCCTCGCCCACAAGTTTGCCGGGGAAAGGAGAAGATAGTGGTGTGGACCAAGCGTCGCTCAAGGAAGTCTAGCCTTACCGAAGCAAACGACGTAAAAGCTAAGTTGCTAAAGTTTGAGCAATCCGTTTTAAAAATTTAAGTTATCTTCCTCGAACGACCGTACTTTGTATGGAAAACCTGCGTGGAGGAACCGACTGTAGCTAGTTGCGCCCTTACTTTGTTTCGAGTCCGCTCAACAACTTAAGTGAGCTGCAACTAGTTGCGACAAGGTTACTTTGTCGGAAGCGGCACCGCCAAAGAGGCTTGACGTCCGCACTGGCGCTTCATGACCTGTGCCTGCGCCAACAAGTTCCCTAAAAGCATAGGGCAAAAACATACAAAGGAAGGAATCAAGTAAAGGAAATAACATAGCATTTTTAAGTTATTCTCATCGAACGACCGTGCCTTGTATGGAAAACCTATGCGCAGAGGAACCAACTCGTAGCTAGTTGCGCCCTTATTTTGTTTCGAGTCCGCTCAACAACTTAAGTGAGCTGCAACTAGTTGCGACAAGGTTACTTGTCGGAAGCGGCACCGCCAGTAGGCTGCTGACGTCCTACACTCAGCGCTCGCGGCCCAGGTGCCTACGCCGACAAGTTCCCTAAAAGCATAGGGCAAAAACATACAAAGGAAGGAATAAAGTAAAGGAAATAACATAGCAATCACTATCCGAAATAGAGTTATATTACAAGATAACTTGTCGCAGCTCTAATAGACTGTTCTCATAACATGACCAGCAGCGGCAAGAAAAAGAGAAAGTGGGCGGCCTAATCTACGCGATCGCCCTCAACCCTCTTGATCCCGCTCACCCTGTCCACGATGGGTGCGACAAGGGTCTTGAGCGCTTCCACATCAGCATCCGGCGGCAAGGACTTGAGGACGTTGGTGAGGATGAGGCCTGGATTGCGGAAGGCCACCTTCATCATCACCTTTTGAAGAGCTCCCACGCAGATCTGGCGTGACTCGTCGGCCAGCTGCTTTGGGATCTCTTCCCGGAGTCGCTGGAGGGCCGTCACCACGCCTTTGAAGAACAAGCTGAGCTTGGCGCTGGGCTGGAGGTGCTCATTGGAGGAATACCCAAGGTCCTCCATCCCCAGCTGCGCCAGCTCCCTGTCGATGGCTGCAGCAACATCCACGAGACCCACGATCTCTCCCACGATGCCGCATTCGACGCGTGCCGTTCGTGGAGGGCGTGGTGGGTCCGGAGTGAGTTACGACATAACCTGTGCCGCTGCGTGTCGTTTCCTCGCTTTTGGGCCTCGGCCCAACAAAGACTTTCTAAGACTGCAGTGTGGCCCAGGCCGGGGCTCTGCCGGTGTACTAGAGTAGGGGTACCCTAGTATCTGAACTTGTGCTCGGCAGTTGCAGCCCTCGCTGCAAGGCTTACCGGGTGACCGCCAAGGTCCTCCGTGGTTCCTTTGGAGCCATTCAAGAACAAAGTATTCAAGCCAAGGAGACAAGGCCCGGCAAGAGGAGCTTGCCGGAAGGCCACCCAAGGCACCTAGGAGACAAGGCCCCGGCAAGAGGAGCTTGCCGGGAAGGCCCGTGAGCGACAAGCTTCCGGACGCGACAAGACAAATCATGCAAGGCGCTTGCTGCGGCAGACCACCACTCAGACTGCGCTCCAAAGACATCCACTAACGTGTCGCCCTGAGGCCTTTCCAGGCGTGCGTGGCGAGAGGCTGCGCGGCCAGCGGTGCGCGGTGGCAAGCGGCGCTGACAAGATTGCCATCGTGGCAAGCGGTGGCCCCCCTGACGGTCCCTTTTCTCAGACCGTTAGGGCGACGTAGACGGGCATTTAATGCCTTTGTCCCCTGCCGTCAGGGTTAGGTATGATACACTGTACAAGTAGTTGTACCAACCCCACTCCTTTTCTATTTTTACCCTTGCCTACGTTGCCACCTGTCGGAGACCCCTTGAGCATATAAAAGGAGGCCCGTGCGCAACGTAGAGAAGGGGTCAGAGGGAGGAAAAAGGTTGGAGGCCAGAGAACACTCACGCTCGGTCTCGTTAGCAGCTTGGGTGTACTGTAGCACTCAGCGCTCCTGAGCAAGAACTCAATACATTCAGACACGCAGCAGTAGGAGTGTTATCTCTCCGGAGAGCTCCGAAGCTGGGTAAACCGCTCGTGTGCTTCGCCTCGATCTGCTCTTCGTGCGACCTCCGCCCCCCGCCGAACCGAAAGGGGCTCGGTCCGCCGGTCCCATAGGTGTTCGTGGGCCAGATCAGCCTCCCCGACACTCTGTTCACAGGTACTCATGTCCGCTGCTGAATCACTAGGTTCTCATCAACTTAAGTCATTTGCAGCGTTCCTCGCAGAAAAGTTGCATACTTCTTCAGAGAATTCGATTGTTAAAATTAATCAACTGAAGAATATGGCAGACAGTAAGACGCCACAGAAAGGAGGAAATTGGCCTGAGGTCATGACTGCGTTTGAAATACCTGAGGACATCTATGCTGACTATTGCACACCTGATGAGGCTAAGTTCGGAAAGGAGAACAAAAATCAGCGCAAGGTGCGCATATAGACGATTGAAAGGAGATGGGAAAGAGAATGGAGGGAGTACAGGTATGTAACTCCAAAGTATATGAAGAAATTCTCACTTAATCCTCCATGCCCAAGAGCTCCATTGGCACCCTGCCAAGAAGCTGACCCCACCAGCATCAAGCATGGTGAGGATTTTCCTGAAGAATGGGCCAAGCGCCAAGCCAAGTTGGCGAGACAAGCCCAAGAAGCAGTGAGGAAATTCAATGAAGACTCTGCTACTGCTGCTGCCACTGAGGCCTCTGTCAAGCCTAGAAAATCAATGGCAAAGAAGCCCGCGCACAAGCCAAGTTCCTCATCAATGCCCTCACGGCCAGTTCCTCATGCTGCTCCTGCTCCTCCCAAATCCTCAGCTCCTCCTCCAAAGTCCTCACCGCTCCCAAGAAAGTCCTCAAGACTGTGCATCCGCCACATGTCAAATGACTGCAGGCATCTCTATTGCCTCCGGTGTCTCAAATGAAGTTTCTACTTGCACCAAATTCTTCATCGTGCCCCACACCTGCTGAAGACAAAGGCAACGGTTGGGCGAGGTCCTCGCCAAGTCCGAAGAAGAAACAGGTTGCCTTCCAAGTGCCATCTGACGATGAAGCTAATATGATGAACTTGCAGAAATCATCAGAGACATGCAAGTTAGGGCCACTAGAGCCAAAGGCACACCAGTGCCACTGCTTTTGGATCCAAGGGCGATCCTCGATTACATTGATCTCTTGCACAAGGACCCAAACACCCCTATGCCTGATTTTCATTTGACTCCTGGCCAAAGTCACATGCTGATCCATTTCATCACTAAAGAGAAATGGAAATTTGAGAAGGCTAGGCAGATCAAGAAGGCTCAGTTCAGGAAAGAGAAGTTCCTGAGGAAAAACGTTGTCAAAATGACAACTGATGAACTCATCAAGATCCAGTCTGAAATCAAAGCCCTCAGCGATGACTTCGATGCTTATTGTGCTGATTGGCAAGGAGCCAAAGTCAGGTTTGTCAACCTGACTAAGAAGTTCACCAATGTTGTAGCTCCAACGCAACAAGAAGTTCCTCAGGCTGGAGCCTTTGCTCAGCCTACTGAAGAACATGCCAGCACCGCTGATGATTTTCAGGCTGCTGAAGAAAATGCTAGTTCCAGGGCTGATGGCTCCATTCCATCGGCCGAAGAAATTGCCGTGGCATCCACTAGTGGTGCGCTCAAGAAATCGAAGAAGTCAGGCAATCTGCATCGCCATACCGAGGAAATTCAAACAGATTCCTCGGCTCCTCCCGCGCCTACACCAACTCCTATCCTTCCATCTCGCATCGATGTGAAGAAGACCAAGGCTGCAGAGCGAAGTTTCAAAGAAGAAAAGGAAAGCATCACCGCTTCTGTAATACTCAGCTCCAAAGAAGATGAAGCCTATGACCAGCTCGCTTTGAAAATCCGATTGATGTTGTTCCGATTTCCACCATGCCATCAAAGGACCTTGTTCCTTTTGGTGAAGAATATGTGATCCCTAGCGGATCCGATGAAGAAAATCATTTTGCTGCTTCACGAGCAGATTGATGAAGAAATTGAAGTGGATGCGATCCCTTCACCACTGTTGTTTCCTCGCCAATGCCTCGGTTCCACAAATGAAGAGGTCATGGCGTTCAAGAAATTGAAGATGAAGACATGGATATTGGATGCACTACGCCAGTGATGAATGATGACTTTTGGGAAAGTCAGCGTCCCAATTCTCCACTCTTCACCCCAATACAACAAATACCTCAGTCCCCTACACCAACTGTTCAAATGGGCTCTGAAGAAATTCACCCCACCTCGTCTGTGCATGAAGAAATTCCAGCCACTAGTGCTGAAGAACTTTTATTCCTCTGTGCTATTCAACAAAGACAAAGTCTTCGATAATGCACACATTCCTCACGTGGACATGGAATCTCTGCCAGGCTTCGAGCCAGTCCTCAGCATTCTTCACGATGTTGGATTGCTGAATTTCTGCACTGACATCTGTGATTGGAATGAAGAACTCATTCTTAAATTCTATGCGACGCTGCACATCACAGGAAATTCTAAAGATGTGAACTCATGGGTGCTGGACTGGATGTCGGAAAATACTCACTACAAGGCACCAAAGAATCGAATTGCTTCGTGCCCTCCCACTCAGTCCTCCCCTTGATGGTGCTCGCTATGCCTACAATGAACCCGAGCTTACAAATCATTACATGCAAGTGCCGATGAAGCCTTTGAAGCTGTGGCAGGCCCTCGAACCAAATTCCTCGTCAAGGAATTATCAGATGTGCCTCGGACTGTCTATCGCATTCTAACGAAGACAATGAGTCCTATCAAAGGCCATGACTCAAATGATGAAGAAGTCGTTGGCATCATGAAGAATATGCTTTTCAATATCATTCATGGCGTTCCCATCACTTCCATGATTTCTTCAAGATGACTCTAGCAAATATTGCTATGTCACCATTTGAGCTGAAGCCTTATGCACCATGGATTATGAGTTTCATCAGGATAAGTGTCACGCCCAATATGCGACCCTATCCAAAAGGAACTCGACGGTCCCACCAAGTATAGACCCGCATATTGGAACGCTTTTGCAAGGTGGATATCATTACATCAACATTACATAATACATAGGGATACATACAGAAGGCACAAATGCCACAAGAAGACATCAACATCAAGTACAAGATCAACACCCGACTACGGATGAAACATAAACAGAAGCTCACACGACATCCACCACCTTTAGCCCAGGCCGACTGGAACCTATCCCCGATCGAAGAAGAAGCGGAAGAAGAACTCAACGCAAGCAAGCATCGCTCTCGCGTCATGATCATCGCATAACCTGTACCTGCAACTGGTGGTGTAGTAATCTGTGAGCCACGAGGACTCAGCAATCCCATTACCATGGGTATCAAGACTAGCAAAGCTCAAAAGGTAAGGAAGGGGTGTTAAAGTGGTGAGGTTGCAGCAGCGACTAAGCATATATGGTGGCTAACATACGCAAATGAGAGCGAGAAGAGAAACAAAGGAACGGTCGTCAACTAGTAATGATCAAGAAGTGATCCTGAACTCCTACTTACGCCGACATAACCCAGAAACCGTGTTCTCCTCTCGATCAACCCCGAAAAGAGACACTCACGGTTACGCACACGGTTGGTGTATTTTAGAAGAGGTTGCTTCAAGTTTACTACAACCGGACATTAACAAATTCCCATCTGCCACATAACCGCGGGCATGGCTTTCGAAAGTTTATACCCTGCAGGGGTGTCTCAACTTAGCCCATGATAAGCTCTCGCGATCAACGAAGGATATTCCTTCTCCGGGGAAGACCCGGTTAGTCTCGGAATCCCGGTTACAAGACATTTCGACAATGGTAAAACAAGACCAGCAAGACAGCCCGATGCTACCGACAATGCCGATAGGAGCTGCACATATCTCGTTCTCGTGGCAACACCGGATGAGACAAAGCTACGAGTAAAACCAATCCTCAAGTTGCCCTAAGGTGGTTCTCAAGAAGTTTTCGGTTCGAACCAGCACTTAGAGAAGCACCGCCCGGGGGCTAATAAAGATGACCCTCGAGAGAGCGACTCCCAAGGGAAAAATAGGTGGTGATGAGGCAAATGGTAAAACCAATGTTGGGCCTTGCCGGAAAAGTCTTATTCAAAGCGAACTGTCAAGGGGGTCCCATAAATCACCCGACCGCGTTAGGGATGCAAAATCCGGGAACATAATACCGATATGACGGAAACTAGGGCGGCAAGAGTGGAACAAAACACCAGGCATAAGGCCGAGCCTTCCACCCTTTACCAAGTATATAGATGCATTAATTAAATAAGATATATTGTGATATCCCAACAAGTAAACATGTTCCAACAAGGAACAACATCTCCATGTTCCAACAAGGAACAAACTTCATCTTCACCTGCAACTAACAACGCTATAAGAGGGGGCTGAGCAAAGCGGTAACATAGCCAAACAACGGTTTGCTAGGAAGGGTGCAAAAAGGTTAGAGGCTGACATGGCAATTAGGTAGGCTTGAGCAGCAAGTGATAGGTAGCGCAGCATAGCGATAGAACGAAGCAAGCAGCATAGCAATGATAGTAGTGAGATCCAGGGTAGCGGTCATCTTGCCTAAAATCCCGCAAGGAAGAAGAACGAGTCCATGAAGAAGACGAACGGATGAAGCCGAACCAAGCGTAGACGAACGAATCCTCACGATCGCAACGAAACACGAACTAACAAGAAGAAGCACACAGCACGGTAAACACACCACACATGAACAAGACATGATGCTCAACCAAGAATGATGCATGACAAAGCTACATGAAGCTACTCATGGCAAGGGATGATGCAAACAAGAGCAACACATCAAGGCAAGTTTAAATGAGGCCGGGAACAACATATAACAATTCCGGCAAGTCCTCATATGCAAATTTCGAAATAGGTCCAGATCTGAATATCTTTATGTTCAAGTTGTTAAACAGCAATTTAAGATGCACCACGATGATCTACACGAAATTCTAGTCAAGTTACATATAAAGTTCATTAGATTCGAAGCTACGGTCCATAAGATATGAGCAAAACAAGATAAGCATGGCATTGATGCAAAATGCATACAAACATCAAGAAAACACCTCAAAACAAGGATGCAACATGATAATATGAAACTACATGCAAAATCAAGCAAGTTTCATATAGAGCACGCTCAAAACGGAGCAACGGTGCAACACATACACCCTATACAAATCATAGCAACAATCTGTCCAAAACAGCAACTAGGCATCTTGCAAGCATCAAAACAACATGCTACAGGACCTCAACAAGAAAACAAAAGGCACGGGCATGATGTACAGGTAAAGCATTACAAAACATGAACACTGAGCTATCTCCATAAATAACTAGAACATGCTCAAAACCACATGGCAAGATTGCAAATGATAACAGTTTCAGACTTTAGCAGAAATTACATCAGGTTGCAATGTTTAGAGCTATCGAACAACAAGCTACAGGAACTTATAGTAGCAAGAAAAGGCATGGAATGAATCTACACAAAGCATAGAACAAAAGTCCTTTAGTGACCATAAGCCAAAAAGGATCATAAGATATGATGGCACCCATGTAAACATGGCAAGTTATATTACAGATTTAAACATGGCATTAATAACAGCAAGTAGGCATGTTGGGGAGCTTGAACCACTCACCACAGAGCAATACATGGCATGGCAAGGCAATTCACAGTAATAAGACATGGCATAGAAGCTGTACATGGCAAGAACAACATCATAGCATACACGGATCAACTACAACAACCTTGGCAAAATTGAATAACATGTAAACAATCTGCCAGGTAACATTTTATAGCAAAAGTAGAGCTCGATTGACTCAAGCTATGGCACTCCATAAATGCAAACAAGGGCATGTATGGATAGAACAAGACATGTAGAACAAAACATCCTTACTGAAGTATCTCAAAATATGCATGGACTCTCGGTAGCATCAAGTTAACATGGCATAAAAAATATCAGCAAAACAGGGCTGAAATCAGCAACATCAAGACACCTAGTTTGCATGCTTGTGCTAGTCACCACATAGATCACAAAAATACATGGAATATACCCCTGGAAATATGGCACGACATATTACAAGACACATGTAGAACTCAAGTTCATAGGATGCACACATCAATCATGGCAAAAATGACAAAAGTGCATGTTCTGATAAAATCATAAACTAACGTCACTTAGCACTCTTCCAACAGCATTTCGGGCATCAAGATAAGCTCAAATGAAAATGATTCAATGCAATGAAATGATCTACTCTTCGAGGCGAACATTTTGACATATCACGCGCAAAACGGAGCAACGATGACAGAGTTATGATGCGGTGAAAATGCATGAAAATTACTGAAACTTGGGGACTTGGTGGAATCGGGGAAGGGGAAAAAGTCAACGGCGGGATCCGGGCACGCGAACCGAGGCCGGATCGGGCTCCTCCCGATCCGCTGCGGCGACGGACGTGGGCTCCGGCGAGCGGGCGCGGAGGCGCTCGGTGGCCGGCGGGGCGGCCGGAGGGAGGCGGGCCGGGCGGCGCTGGTGAGCACGGGTCGGGCGCGAAGCTCCATGGAGGCGCGGCAGTAGGCTGGCCGGCGGGGGCTGCGACCGCTGGAGGCGCGGGGCGCGCCGAGGCGGGCGGCGAGGTCGGGCGCGCTTCGCCGACGGCGGAGGGGCGGCCGGGAGGCGGCGGCGGCAGGCGGAGGCGGCGGCCCGGGCGACGGGACGGAGCGGGCTGGGGCCGTCAGGCTCGCGGGTTCAAGGGCGGCGCTGGAGGCGAGGCCACGTGGCGGCCTCCCACTGGCTGCGGGCGGCGGCGGCGAGGTGTCCGGCGGCGGCGGACGTGTTCGGCGGGCGTGGGGACGGATTTTTAGGGTTTGGAGGGATTTGGACTGCGATTTTTGGAGGGGAAGGTGTATTTATAGGTAGAGGGAGCTAGGAGTGTCCAAATGAGGTGCGGTTCTCGGCCACGCGATCGTGATCGAACGACCGAGAGCATGGAGGGGAGTTAGGTGGGTTTTGGGCCACTTTGGAAGGAGTGTTGGGCTGCAACTCAAAGAGGGCTTTGCGGTTACCCGGTTAACCGTTGGAGTATCAAACGACCTCCAAATGATCCGAAACTTGACAGGCGGTTTACCGGTGCTATACCAAGGCCGCTTGACAAACCTCGGTCCATTCTGAGACCGTTTAACACCCGCACACGAAAAGAGGTAAAAGGGGGCGCCGGGAGACATAGGGGTGCCGGATTGCAAAACGGACAACGGGGAAAATGCTCGTATGCATGAGACGAACACGTATGCAAAATGAAATGCACATGATGACATTATATGAAATGCAGATGATGACATGGCAAAGTGCAACACGCAAGCAAATGACATGGCAAAGACGGCGAATAACTGGCAGACACCTGGCGCATCGAATCCGGGGCGTTACAATAAGGTCTTCACTCAATTACAAGGCTGATACTCTGAACCACTGCAGCTACTTGCCTCCAATTGAAGTCCTCAAACGGACATTTCCTCAGCTGATGACAAAGGCAAGGCAACTGCTGTGATAGATGAAGGCATTTGTCCATTGGATGGTCAATTTCGTAAGGCTGCATCCTACTCCACCAATGATGACTCTGCCACACATGACTCTACCACCAACAACTCTGCCAAACAAAATCCTCAAGCCACAGCACCCAGGGTGATGACTGATCGTGAGTTACTCCTCAGTCTTCATCAGAAAGTTGATCGCAATCATAAATGGGTCAAGCGTCAGTTTGGTTCAATTCTTCACAACATGACCTCAACACACAATGCAGTGAAGAAAAGCCAATACTACCTCCACGAAACCTTCAACCGTACCTCGGCTATTCTGTCTCATGTCTACAGCGCAGAAGATCTGAAGAAAATGGGTCTCAAGGAAGAATTTGACTGGTCTGCACCTCCACCGAAGAAATACAAGAAGGTCAAGGTTCCTTCCTTGGTGGCCAGCTCTTATTCTTCATCGCACGACACTGATGAAAATGAACACTTGGACGACACTGCGGCAGGCCCTACTACGACAACTGACCCCGACAACGCTGGAGCTCCTCCATCAACTTGATATTCTTCAGGGGCGTTAGTCCTCAGTTTCGGTCCTTTTGGTCATTCGATGACAAAGGGGGAGAAATTTGAGTTAGTCTTCAAGTGGGTCTATTATATGGGCGTTATGGGCGTTTTTTTCTCTAAGTTACAACTCTCGCTCTTCTGAAACTTTTATTCGATCGAGTTGTAATCTTAAACGCGATGGTACTCTGATACTTTTGATGTGTTCCTCTGCATGCTTATTCCTCATTATATGTTAATACACGCATGCTGAATTACATCAGTCACCATATTTCATCATGCATTTCAAATTCTTCATATTATATGTCAAATGCGTATGAATTACAAGATATAGGGGGAGAACTCCATGATTCAACTCTTCAAATGTGCATTGCCTCAAAAGCAAATTCCTCACTATGCACATCTTCAGGGGGAGTTCTTCTATATCTTGCAATCAAATTCCTCAATATCAGTATTTACACTTCATATGTTTATCCCCGTTGAAAACTTAACCTATATTGTCATCAATCACCAAAAAGGGGGAGATTTTAATTGAATGTAGTGCCCCTTAGTGATTTTGGTGTATTGAAGACTTATAGGTTAAGGGACTAATGTGTTTATGAGTGTACACAGGTCTATAAGTCTATGAGGAGTTAGATATTTACAGATAAAGTTGACCCCTAAAAATGAAGTTCTTTGACTGAAGACTTTGATATTCTGAAGACTTTCTGAAGACTTTGAAAGTGAAAAAATTAGTGTGACCTTGAAGACTTGGTATTCATTTGAGGAACACGAAGCGTGAAGACTTTTGTTTTCGTAGTTTCGTTTTCTCTTTCTTGAGTCATAGGAAACACCGTACTGTTAAAGGGGGTCGAGGAAATACTAAGGAAAAATTTCCATGTGATGCTCAACTCAAAATCCTACACCTACCTATCCCTTCGAGTGAAGCCTTTGGAAATCTCATACAGTTCAGTCAATTTCTTCAGTGATAGAGACGAAGTTCTTCTAGTCGCAGAGGAATTTTTTCTGATTGAGGAGTTAGGAATTCGCCAGTGCGAATTGCCTACACGGCGAGGATCATGATAGCCCTGAGGAATTTGAGAGTCAAATTTCCGACCGTTGTTGTGCCGCGCGCCAGTTGTTCCAAAATATCTTATCCACCTAACGGTCATATCATTGAAGGGCATTTATGTCTTATCATCTCGTGCTGCTCCCTAGGCTATAAATAGCCGCCCCCTACAACCACTAGCTGGTTGGCTGCTCCGAGAGAAACTGACACTTGTCATTTGACAGCATCCCATCCTCTGAGGACTTTGAGTGAAAATCATCAAGTGAGGAAAACCCAAACCCAAACACCTACAAACCCACAGTGATTGAGCATCATCAAGAGATTGATCCTGCGTGGATCCGACGCTTGTTACCTTTGAAGACTGTGGCTTCTTCCGCACGGTTAGGCGTCATGGTCTAGAGCATCCAAGAGGAATTGTGGATCGCCGAGTGACCGAAGTCTATGAAGGTTTGGAAGTCTCGAAGACTTACCACGAGTGATTGGACGAGGTCGGTGTGACCTTAGTTCAAGGAGAATACGGTGAGGACTTGGTGTCTGAGCTGCGTGTTCATGATCGGGTGTCCGGACTGTGTGTCCTCGAGTTTAAATACTTAGCCGCTCCAACCAGACGCATAACCGAGACAGCAGTTGGTACCGGGTCTACCAAATCATTGTCTTCACCAAGCCATCGGGTTCTATTTCCTCATCTCTTTCATTTCCTCATTCCGTGTTGAGTGCTTGTTCATATCTGTGTTTGAAGACTTTGATCAAGACTTTCTCAATTTCCTCAGTTCAATTTCTTGATCTGCTTTGTCTTCATCTTGTGTTATCTTGTGATTACGCTTTCTGTACTCTGTGATTGTCTTCATTTCATCATGATGACCATGCCTGTATTCTTTTATGCTTACTCCTGAGTACTTATTCCGCTGCAAGTAGTTCTTCGCTAAGGAATTTCCTCACCGGCAAATTCCCCAGTGAAGAATTCGTAAAAATCGCCTATTCACTCCCCTCTAGTCGATATAACGCACTTTCAATGACGCTTGCCTAAACAACATGGCATTGTATAATTCACATACATAATGCCTTGCAACAAGATAACATTGCATAATTCACATATATAATGTCTTGCAACAAGATGGCATTGCATAATTCACATATGTGGTAATTAGACACTAAACATGTGGCATTCACACAAAGCATGTCTAAACTAAGAAAATGACATAGCAATGCAAGATACCATACG
Source organism: Aegilops bicornis (assembly GCA_021605145.1). Classification (NCBI taxonomy): domain Eukaryota; kingdom Viridiplantae; phylum Streptophyta; class Magnoliopsida; order Poales; family Poaceae; genus Aegilops; species Aegilops bicornis. Next base: position 770,441,710 of record CM038675.1, read on the forward strand.
CACGATATGAGAAACATAACCCTGCCAAGTTAGGGCATGCACCTCGGGGGGGGGGGGATATGACTGGTCATCTGTCTCTAAATCCTCCTCTGAGGAGCTATCGGTAACCAGCAAGACATGCGCTTCGTCAGATAGCATTGTCTGCTCTGAGGACCTTGTTTCCACTCCAGATTTTTCCATGACCATGCCAAATGGCTGATGCACAGGAAGAGTAATTGAATGTACTAAAATTGTTGACAAATTTAACACGTAATAAAAAATGATGGCATGATATAATTCACATATAAGATAACTGGCTAACCAGGGTGGCATTGCAAAATTCACATATATGATGCCTGGCTAGACAAGATGGCATTGCATGATTCACAAAGCATGCCTAAACTAAGCAGGTGACATCTTTAATGTATACAGTAAGCAATGCAAGGCACCATATGCATGATATTACCAACATCAGCATGCCAAGTTAGAGCGAAGACCTCATGGGGTAAATAGGAGTGGTCTTCTCCTTACGAATCCCCTCTAACAGTTATCTTCCTCTTAATTACGATCCGAAATGGATGGAGGGGGCTGCCTTTCGCCCACCATGGAACGACGTCTGCATGAAATTTTATTGCCACGCAAGGCTCGTCTCTTCTGCTCTACATGATCAGTTCCATTGTGTACAATAACTGGCATGCATAGGAATAAAACATAGTGAGATTATGTAAGGAGTGCATGCACAAATCCAGAGTGATGGTAGAAAACTGTGGATAGACCCAAAACCAATGATAGCAGCAGATAATAGCTTTAGTTAAAAAATACAGATAATGGCTCCTTTAATGTTTGTTTGCACCCAACATGAAACTCATAGTAGACACTGGAGATTAACCAGATAGTAGACACATAGTACTGATTGTTGCCCCAATATGTACCCCACAACCATTTAAAAACTCAAGTTTCAGTATTAGTTTGGACATGACTCGGAGTCTAATAGGTGAACACGACGATAATGTAGCATGTCATCATATTAAGCGACGCATAACGTAAGCAAACACGGAAGAGTGCGACCTCTCTCGCGGACCCGTGTAGTCCTCAAGGTCAAGCTTTCGATTGATGATGGTAATGCAATTGTCGTGGGCTGTCAAGGGGAAGAAGATCTAAGGCGAAAGACAGTCTGGAGAGCGGATCCTCGCTGTGGTGAACCCTTACGTCGTTGGAGCAGCCGAGCTGGGTGGAACACAAATACAGGAGTAGGACAAACCACACAAGGTTTTCTTTGACACATATCATGTGAAGTAATTGAGTAAGTGCTTGTTTGAATTTGAGGATTCTAACAATGCAGGGATAGGAAATAGACAGGAATAGGATAGGAATGCACGTGCAAAACAGAGAATTTATAAACACAGGATTTCTGCCAATCTGGGTGTTTGATTCACAACAATTGGAAGATCACAGGACGCAAAAAAGCATGGTGAGATTAAGTTAAACCACAAGAAAATGTACGGTTATAATGCTATTATGCTACTATCTGTTAGTCTTGTGCTTGATGAATAGGAATATGAAAAGGAGGAGAAGTGGAAATTAGAATTCCTACTGTTTTTCTCTCAAGGAGACACTAAAGGAACAAATCCTATAGTTTTCCTTTGCTCCATTCCTTTGCACCAAATTCATGAAAAGTAGTACCATAGGAAACACTCCAATTCCTATGTTTTTCATTCACTTTTCCTTTCAAGCGCTGGCGATTCTAGTAGGCAGGCTTGAGCAAGGAAAATCCTACACTAAAAAAATGTTTTTATGTTAGTTCTATTACTTTGGACCCAGGCCACTGCCAAACTAGCTCAACTCCTAGGCCGATTGACAAATGCACAGCTGAAACGCGCAGAGATAAATAATGATGGCGTTCAAAAGAGTCCATCACGGATAGCTAAGTTGCCTGGTACCTCACTGCTTGTCATATAGTAGGATAAAATAATCGTATTTCCCGTTACTACGAGTGCTCAGTGGACAATATATATAACATGTATAGTAAAAAAGAGATGCAACAAGTGTACAACCTCTTTGGCGAAGCCATGTCGATCTCAGCGTGATTGCGTTGGCCGTTGAGGATGCTCCGGCTGACTTTCCTGTCAGAGGAGGGGAAGAAGCTCTTAGGCATCTGGAGATGGATCCCGAGGTACTGCTCCGCTGTGATGGAGGGTTTAGTCGTTGGAGCAGCTCCGGTGAGTTGGACAACGCCGAGGCTGAAGCAGGACAAGAAAGACAACGAACAACATTAACCTGAGTGGAATTCTAATAGCATCTCCAATACATGACGTAAAATACATAACCACAAAGTGCTAGATGTAAAATACATCAGCCGCTCATCTCTGAACTTAACTGTCGAAACTGAACTTAACTGTCGAAACTGAACTTAACTGTCGAAACTGAATTTTGCTGTCGAAACTAAACGCACTAGCAAGGTGAGGCTACACGTCGGTCGACTGACATTTCCATCTCTGGTCAGTCGATTTTGCAGCCATTGGATACGAAATCAAGGGCATGCGGTTCATCTTCAACCTCCACCACCCTGAGCCGCCATCCACCACTTGCCAAACAGCAGCCCCCGCCGCGTCAGCGGCGTGCGCCGCCGCCTCGCCCAAAACACTCCCCACCACCGGTCCGCCGCCGCCCAGCCATCCTCTAGCCCCCTGCGGCCGAAGCTTTTTCTCGGCGATCTCCACGCCACCGCCCGCCAATGCCCCGCCACCGCCCGGCGACCACCGCCCCATCCTAAACCCTAAGATAGATAGTGGGGTACCTCTCGTGAGCCCCCTCTCCGCTACGGCTGGTTCTTCCTTCACCCAGCGAGCCCCCCCCCTAAAATCGATCGACCCAAAAGTCGATTCAGTCGATCAAGTGTAGCTAAATCGAGCAGCATCGCAAGCAAGAGCAAGAGCGAGAGCAACATCGCGAGCAAGAGCAATAGCAAGAGCAGACCAGTGCAGGGACCGAGAGCATGAGCAAAGCAGCAGCGAAGCGAGCTAAAGCAAGCAGCTGCCATCGATGTGGACGTCGCCGCCGAGGGAGCGACGCCGTGGAGGAAGTGGCCGGCGATGCTGCCGTGGATGGAGCCGCGCCGTGTCGGCTCGGGACCAAGCGCCAGCAGTTCCGTGAGATCGAATCAAGAAGAAAATGCGGTGATTAGTGTACAACCTCTTTGGTGGCGCCGATTAGGCCGCAGCTTCATCCGAGGAAACGGTGATGATGATGCTCTTCCGATGGTGCAGGTGAAGACGGCGGTGTGGGAATGGAGGTGGCGCGAAAGACGAGGGAACGTCGGGCAGCTCCTTAGAGGTGGAGGACGGGGTGGCTGAACCGGCGGGACGATGAGATCGATGACGGATCCTCATCCGGTACGGTAGATGAAGGACGTCGAGGTGTTGTTGTGGACGACGTCGTCGGGGAAGAGGCTCCGGCTGGGAGGCGGACGGAGTAGGGTGTGGGGTTTCGTCACAGGTTTTCGCGGCTTCGATGTACAAATGGGTGGGCGGATGGGATGGCAGTGGGGAACTGTCGGTGTCAAAACCGGCGGATCTCGGGTAGGGGGTCCCGAACTGTGGGTCTAGGCGGATGGTAACAGGAGACAAGGGACACGATGTTTTTACCCAGGTTCGGGCCCTGTTGATGGAGGTAATACCCTACTCTTGCTTGATTAATATTGATGATATGGGTAGTACAAGAGTAGATCTACCACGAGATCAAGGAGCCTAAACCCTAGAAGCTAGCCTATGGTATGATTGTTGTTCGTCCTATGGACTAAAACCCTCCGGTTTATATAGACACCGGATAGGTTAGGGTTACACAGAGTCGGTTACAATGGTAGGAGATCTACATATCCGTATCGCCAAGCTTGCCTTCACGCCAAGGAAAGTCCCATCCGGACACGGGACGAAGTCTTCACTCTTGTATCTTCATAGTCTTGGAGTCCGGCCGTGATGATAGTTCGCTATCCGACACCCCTAATCCGGGACTCCTCAAGAGCTCCCGAACCAGGCTTCAATGACGACGAGTCCGGGCGCGCATATTGTCTTCGGCATTGCAAGGCGGGTTCCTCCTCGAATACTTCATAGAAGGTTTTGTACACCAGGATAGTGTCCGCTCGCAAAACAAGTTCCACATACCACCATAGAGAGAATAACTTTTGCACAGATCTGGCGACGTACTGCGGGCGTGACATCACACCACGGCCAGGCCTTTATATGAATCGCTTTTTTACCGCTCCACCTTAGCGCGTTTAGTGAGGCGGTTTGCTTGGCACGCCTTATCAAAGCATAGATCGTGCCCCTTATTCCGGGATTCTCATCAATACGGATGTGGGTAACCCAACTGCGTGCCGGCATGCCTCCTCTATCAAAGGCGAGTCCTAATCGATTGCTGTGGAGGGCTCTTGGTATTCAACCTCTTTATAATGAGACCAAGGCCCTCTTCTTTTCACACCCTCCATCGAAGTTCGCCTCGCGCCGAAGTTCTAACACCCAAAGCTTCAGATTTAGGCGCTCGGATCTTCGACAATGTCCGGCTCCGACCGTAACGGCCGATGGATGTCTTCCTGCATCACGAAGAAGATGTGCTAAAGCTGCGAGACGCCAGGTATCTAACCGGCGAGATCTCGCATAGGCTTCCTGCTCCAGGGCAGGTCATCCCCACTCCCGAGCCCGGCGAGAACGTAGTGTTCGTGTCTCACTTCCTTCGGGGGTTTAGGCTTCCCGACGGATCCCTGTGTGCGGGGGCTCATGTTTTATTATGGGCTGGATTTCCATGATTTGAATCCGGAGCCCATCCTCCATATCTCGTCATTCATTGTCATATGTGAGGCCTTCCTCCATATTACCCCTCACTTTGGATTGTGGCTCAAGACCTTCAAGGTGGAGCCAAAGATGATCGAGGGGCAGCAAGCAGAGTGCGGAGGGGCGGTCATAAGTAAATGTGCTGACGCTCCGTGGCCCGAGGGCTCTTTTCAAGAGGAGCTTGGTTTGTGGCAATGGGAGTGGTTTTATATCACTGCTCCTGTGGGCACCAAATGGGTGGCGCCCCCGCCTTCCGGCCAGATCCACCACAAGGCTGGCGTCATGGGTCAACAAGGCTCGACTGGGGGCCGCCCAAGGACGTTCCTTTGCTGCAGGCCGTATCTCGAGACCTCCAAGAAAGAGAGATCAATCTGGTTGCGATGGCGCAGTTATGTTGATCCGGCGCCTATACGCCTGCAAACTCGCCCCCTCCGCCTGTGGGAATTTAACCCGGAGGGACCACGAGCTCTCCCAAGTTTTATGGGCATGACGCCCGTGGAGATGTATAAACTGTTCTTCGGATCACAAGAGAAGTGTCCGGACCTGACTGAGGACGCAGGACTAAGCTGCAATCGCCCAGATACTCAAGTAAGTAGTCCTCAGAATCGGACAAGCTGTTCATTCATTTATTATATATATATATGCCCTTTAAAGGAGCCGTTTCTTGAACAGGAGTGGATAGCCAAGGCAAAGTTAATAAGGTATCCGGCTCCCGTCCCGGAGACCACGCCGGATCCCATGCTGACCAAGATGTTGAAGGTCGTGCCTTTTGAAGAAGGCGAAGGGGGAGCGGCGGGCGACCGCCTACGAAGGAGGCTATCAAGGAAGGAGGGATTAAAAGTCCCATCTTTCGAGGGGAGAAGAGGACCACTTCGGAAGATCCGGAGGTCAAGGCCTCAAAGAGGGGAAAGGAATCTTCGTCAGAGAGTCCGGCGCTGGGAAGTAACCCAGCCGCACTATTTGCCCAAGGGGATCAGCCCTCCAGCAAGTCGTAAGTAAAAAGTAGGGGTCTTGTAAATAAGGAACATCCCTGTATTTATTTTTAAAGATAACCAAAATTGTACCTTGTAGTTCGGATCTCAGCCCTTCTCAGCAGAGCTCGTCTTCGGGGGATCTTCTTCCGGAGATGATGGAGAGAGAAACGCCTCCACCTGTCGCGCCCTCATGTGAGGCGGACGACCTTGAGGTGTCGTCGCGAAGGGTTCCCCCAAGTCCGGTTGGGCCGGAAGGTCCGGCACCAAGTGGTGTGCGGTCGGAGGAGCTGAAGGATCTGCTCGGGCGAGCGGCTATCTCAGAAGATCACCGTTCTCTAATGGGTAAGGTGATTGAAAGGATTGCATCCGCGGAGAGCGGACTGCATGAAGCCGTCAGAAGCTTACTGACGGGGTTCGAGGTACGAAGAAATAATGTACCTTCTAACAGTTATGCATATAGAATGCGCCCTGTATAGATAGTAGCCCCTGAGACTCGGTATGTTGTCAAAATTGACAGCGTGCCGAGGATCAAAATCTCAGTTATAACATATCGCCGCTCCTAAACAGGTGGCGGGGCGTCCGGTGGCTGGCTGGACTGATGAATATGCCGAACTAAAGCGGCAACTTGACGAGGCGGCCGCGGACATCGCGCTAGTCAATAAACGGTTTGACGAGTCACAAGGTATGCGACTTCTACGCGGACACCTGGTAAGGGAGCTTGACGCCCATGTCTTACTATTTTTATGCTTAATGCATATGGTGCCGCTGCTGTGGAGGAGCTGCGGGCGGAACTCGCCCGAGCGAAAGAGCAAACCATAATTAGTAATGCGGCCGCATTAAGGGTGACCGAAGAGCTAAAAGCCGAACGGGCTGCCCACTGCCGAAGCAAGGAGGAAATGGCCGATATGGCCAGAAAGTTGAAGAATACTACCGATCGCTACGAGGTTCTTGAAAAAGAACGTCAAGCGGAGCAAGAGGGCCTGAAAAAGGCCACCGCCGAATCCAAGTATGCCCATTCGGCTTTGAGAGCTGCCAAGGAGGAGCTGAGTCAGGCCGGGGCAATTGCGGCTGGAAAACCGTTTCTGCTGCGGAGGAAATATACGGATCCAAAGTATGCTCAGTTGGACAAGTTGTGGAGTTCGGAGGATGCTTATCTGGACTTGGCGGCGAGTGCTGCGGACGCGGTTGAGCACTTCCGGGGCCAGAAGGGGCACAGAAGGGAAGAGCTATATTGGTCGCAATTCCATAGTCCGGAGCGTCCTCTTCCGTTGACCGATCGGTTGGCCGAATGGGCCGAGCTGAATCGATTATCCGGATTTGCCATGAAGCATATCTTGACTCATTTGTGGCGGGCGGACTGACCTAAGAGTTATTTTGGTTTAGTGCAGCGGTTCCTTGGTGCGGTATCGCCAGACGACGCAATGAAGCGGTCGGCGTGTATTGAGGGAGCGCTGGATGGCTCTGGCCCGTGCCAAGACATACTGGGCAGAGATGAAGGCCACCGACGTTGCATCCCAAGACTCGGACAGAAGCCGAGTACCTGCCGAGCATTACTTTGAAAAAGTCCTGCAGGGCGCTCGTTTAATAGAGACGCGGTGCTCGAAGGATAATATGTTTAAATGACATGTATGATTTGTGATAACAATGTTTCTATATAATATAAGAGCTTTTTATACTTGTGCGTTCAAGTAGTAAGCTACTCAGGCGGCCGTTTATGTATATGTATATATAACACGAAAGATGGCAGTCCTTGGTTTCAGCCCCACGCACATAGTGCGGGGTGCTTGCAAAGAAAGCGCTTTTTCACACTTAATCCAACGCCTTGGTCCTGTTAAGGAGGTGGTAGCGTAGCAAACTAGGCAACCGGACTATAATGCTTTATCACTTTCACTTAGCCATAGGAGTTCGAGGGTGGGGCTACTATATAGCCCCTGGGGGCACCGCACTCTCCCGAATTCGGGGTGCGTATGTGCTTGACCGAAAACCGTCCTTCGTTAATGCGGAGGAATCCTAAACATTCCAAAGTGAGTCATCGAGTGGTTGACCAGTCTCTCGCTATATCATGATAGTCAGTTTTCGGCTTTCTCTCGAGGTGCTACTTGGCCGAACCGGGCACAATCGCAGTAGTTCTCCTGGTGCCGCGTTAGCCGATAAAACGGAACGTAAGGCAGCAAAACACAGGAGCCGGGCAACCAAACATTTGACCAAAGACATGATTCGGAGCTGATGCATATAAGGCCTAACTCGAGACGCCGAATACTCCCAAAGGTATTCGGTCTTTATGAAAATGGGCAGATGCCCTAAGCCCCTAGTGTCCAGGTACGTGCAAAAATTCCCGGTGCAGCCAATGCCAAAACGCCATCCTCCTCCTCGGTTATAGTAAGGAACCGGGGGATGTATATCAACAAGAGACAGTAAAAAAAGGTTTACGCAGGGTCTTAATCTGAAAAGAATCCTTGCAACGGGTCCCTCATCGCACATCTGCTACTGTGTCTCCGTTGTGCCGTATCCTGGACGGGTGTAGCATGTTGTTCATCTGTAAAAGAGAGGAACTTAGTTTGAAAGAAAAAGATCGTGCGAAAGATGTACTTTACATTAAATAAACAGAGTACGATTTGAAGAAGTGACGAAAATTGAGCTTTATTGTCTCTTGTTGTACATGCATGCAGCCCCTTGTATAAGGGTATGCCGCTAGTAGGCTCCGGACTCGTCTAGCCGTGTCCGGGGTTTGAATGACCTATTCAGTTTCTTTGACTAGCGGAGCCGGATAGGTGTGGGGCTGTCAAGGCAGTCTCACGTTCTTCCGTGCTCGAGTAACACTTAATACTCCCTTTTAATGAGATGATGTCGCGTGGACCGGGCATTTTAAGTGTTAGAGATGCATAATGCGGTATTGCGTTAAAGCGGGCGAAAGCTTCGCGTCCCAATAGCGCTTGATGGCTACTTTTAAATAGGGCGACATGGAAGACTAACTTTTCGCGACGGATGTTGTCGGATGAACCGAACACAACTTCTAACAGTAGGGAGCCCGTACAATGGGCATATGGGCCTGACATTACCCCTTTAAAGGAGGTGTTGCTATGGCGAATTTTGGTTGGGTCGATCCCCATCCCGCGGATTGTGTCCTGATATATCAGGTTTATGTCACTGCCACCATCCATGAGGACTTGTGTAAATTGGAATCCGTCAATTATGGGATCCAGTATCAAGGCAGTCCATCCTGCGTTCCGAATACTTTCGGAATAGTCTTGATGGTCGAAGGTGATTGGTTTTGACAACCAGTGTTGGTACTCCACCAGGGTAGTTTGTGCGGCGCGCATTTTAGCGGGCGCCGCTCTGTTTTTCCCTTTGATCATGTGAAGGGAGTTTACTGTTTTGACTTCTTGTGGGAAATTCTTTTGTTTTCCGGGGCTCTGCTGGTGGTGCTTGTCATCATCTTCACTTGGTGTGTCGAGCCCCTAGTGTTCGGCGTTGAGTCTGCCGGACTGTTTGAAGACCCAACAATTTACGTGGGTATGGTTTGCGAGCCTCCCGGAGTCTTGTGGATTTGACATATCTTGTCCAAAATTTTGTTGAAGTTGGATAGCTCATCACTATTGTCCTTAAGGGCAGCTTTTTATTGTTCTGCCGTGAGCTTTTGAATCCGGCTGATCGCCGCGCTCTTTGGACCATTCCTTTTAATCCGGCGCTGGTCCTTGGTGCGCTGTGGTTTCATTTCCATCCCTGATTTGGATGTACTTGGGTCATTGGTGCTGCATCATGCTAGCTAGCTATCCTCTCCAGCAAAAAGCGGGTCATGAGGCTTCTTAATGCGGCCATTGTTCTTGGCTTTTCTTGGCCGAGGTGTCTCAAGCGAGCCATTCGTCTTGGACGTTGTGTTCAAAAGCTGCTAAGGCTTGGCGTCGGACGATCGACTATTTGGTTCTTTTTAGTAAGGAACCTGTTCCAGAATTTCCGGGCTGACTCTCCGGGCTGTTGAGTTATGTGACTTAGATCTTCTGCATCCGGAGGGCGGACATAGGTCCCCTGAAAATTTGCCCGAAACGCATCCTCGAGCTCTTCCCAGCTTCCAATGGTATTTTCGGGGAGGCTTTTAAGCCAATGCCGAGCTGGCCCTTTGAGTTTAAGGGGTAAGTACTTTATGGCGTGGAGATCATCTCCTCTAGCCATGTGTATGTGGAGGATGTAATCCTCAATCCAGACTCCAGGGTCTGTTGTTCGGTCGTATGCCTCTATGTTTACGGGTTTGAATCCCGCTGGAAATTCATGATCCAGCACCTCATAGAGGGTGAAACATAGGGGGTGTGCGGCGCCCCTATATTTGGGTGTGCCGTGATCTTCGGATTTTTGGCGTGTTGCATTGCTTTGACGAGCCTGCCTTCTTGGCCCATAGATGGACCTAACCAGGTCATCCTTTTGATGTGAATCCTTATGCAGATTGCATATTGGCTTGTGTGCGGCGCCATTTGCCGCTCTCTTTTTTCCATGGGGTCGTCCATCTGACCGGGTGGCCTTCTTACTTTTTAATTGTGGGGGCTCTAAGGCCTCCTCGTCGAATTCGGGCAGTAGCTTTCTTTTTGGGTAGCTCTTTGTTCGGCGACTGTCGCCGTACTTGTCTGCGGTGTTGAATACTTTGCTCCATCTGATCCTGAGTGCGTCTTCCGTTGTTTTGAGCTTCCGCTTCTGCTTTTTCAGGCTACACGCAGTGGCGACGAGCCCTTTCTGTAGGTTATTTTGCTCCAACAATTTGTCCGGCGTGAGATCGTCCGGACTGTTGTCTTCGCCGGGGACGGGTTGTTTATCCAAGTTGTCTTGTTCGGACGATTGCTCGATAGCGTGTTCGTCATCCACCGGTTCGCCCTGCTCTATGGCTGGGTCTCTGTTGAGGCGGGACTTGGTTCGGCGTTTACGTTGCCGTTTTGACTGTTTTCGAGGGATTTATCCTTCATAGCGTCCCGTTGTTCCTCGTCTTAATTTCCTTTAGGTGTATCCACCATGTATACATCATGAGATGAGGTGGTTGTCCAGCATCCTAGAGGTGCTGGTTCATTGTTGTCTCCTACATCGTCGTCCATACCGTCGATGTCTTTGGAGTCGAAATCGAGCACGTCGTGTAAGCTTTCGACGGTGGCTACGAAGTGGGTGGTGGGTGGGCGTTGAATTTCTTCGTCGTCCGTGTCCCAACCTTCCTGACCGTAGTCCGGCCAGGGCTCTCCGGATAAAGAGAGAGACTTTAGTGAATTCAGGATGTCGCCAAAGGGCGAGTGCTGAAAGATGTCCGCGGCCGTGAACTCCATGACCGGCGCCTAATCGGATTCGATTGGCAGGGGCGTGGAGGGTTCAGAGTCCGGAGAGGAGTCCGGCACCCTGGAGTCGAGGTCTTCGCAAAGGACGGGGATGGAGTTCGGCTCTATCGCCGTAGAGATTGTAGGCCCCGAGGCGGTGTCCAACCACTCGTCCTCGATCGAGGAATCCGGCTCCGGAATAAGGATCGGAGCGGATGCTGGTGCGGCCTCCAGGGCGCCGTTCGGATGCAGAGCTAGATCGTGCCTATCGAGACAGTGCGGCACGCTTCACTGCGGCTCGAGTCCGTCGAAGATCAAGTCTTCGCGGATATCGGCCGTATAGTTCAAACTTCCAAATCTGACCTGATGGCCAGGGGCGTAGCTTTCGATCTGCTCCGGATGGCCAAGCAAATTGGCCGCATGCAAAGCCGCCGAATACGAAGATCTGTCCGGGAGAAAAGTCTCACCTGGACCGCGTCATTGTTGATGATCGAAGGAGCCATCGGGCCTATCGGTGACGACTACGTAGGAACTCTCAATGAAAGCACCAATGTCGGTGTCAAAACCGGCGGATCTCGGTAGGGGGTCCCGAATCGTGCGTCTAGGCGGATGGTAACAGGAGACAAGGGACACGATGTTTTTACCCAGGTTCGGGCCCTCTCGATGGAGGTAATACCCTACTCCTGCTTGATTAATATTGATGATATGGGTAGTACAAGAGTAGATCCACCACGAGATCAAGGAGGCTAAACCCTAGAAGCTAGCCTATGGTATGATTGTTGTTCGTCCTACGGACTAAAACCCTCCGGTTTATATAGACACTGGATAGGTTAGGGTTACACAGAGTCGGTTACAATGGTAGGAGATCTCCATATCTGGTATCGCCAAGCTTGCCTTCCACGCCAAGGAAAGTCCCATCCGGACACGGGACGAAGTCTTCAATCTTGTATCTTCATAGTCTTGGAGTCCGGCCGTGATGATAGTTCGGCTATCTGGACACCCCCTAATCCGGGAGTCCCTCAGGAACCATGGCTTAGAGACGCGCTTGTCCGAAATGTGGGGTAAGTTACGAAAGTACCCCCACCGATTTGAGGCGGTTCTTCCGGTTCAGGGGTACCACGGGCATTTCGCGTGCCGGGATTTCACAGGAGGTGGAGTTTTCACGCGGTTGTAATTTCGGAATAGTAAGGCGCAGGTTGAGATGGAGGGAGTTGTCGAAGCACAACGAGACAAAGATATATCTTAAATATTTCGGGCTAACAAGGCGCGGGTTGAAGAGGCCGGAGTTTCAAAGACGATAGACAGAGACGCTAGCTTGAATTTTCGTCATAACAAGGGGCGGCTTGAAATTTCGGAAGAACAAGCTTAACCTGTACCCAAAAAAAAGACAATTTGCACCTCAACACGCACAACACACACAAATACCATTTAGACTAGAGTAAGGTACACGTGCATTGCACGCATGAGATTTGGCAACCAAATTATGAATAAATACCACATTATAGCATTCAAGCTTTGAGTCATATATGCATGATGTAGATGTTCGTTTAATTCCTATAGTTCATTTCATTCAAAATCATCTAGTTTTTATAAGAAAGCTAATCTATTTTAAGATTCATGGAATTGTGCGTTGTAAGACATAAAGTAAAAACAAATAATGGAAAATCATGTAGAAAAACATTTGTGCAATTCTGATACGGAAGATTCTAGAACAAATAAGAAGTGCTTGTGTTTTTATGTTTGTGCATTATGCTTTAGTTCAACCATGGAGTCTTCTAGATTATACATGCGGCGAAATCTGGTGGAATCTAGATGATATCCAACGGCCAATAGTGCTCAAATTTGCCATCTTTGGACCATCGGATTCGCCTCATCCAACGACCATCTTTCAAAGTTAAAGTTACCCACACACAATATAAAAATATATAAAATATAATATATATATATATATATATATATATAGGGGTATAGATATAGATATGTGATGCGAAAGCCGCCCATCATCTTCAATTAGAATAGTGTGTCCATGCACGGATGCGACGTGGCCAAATGATGTCTGCCATCGTTATCTCAAATTCAAATCAGTCTGACCTTGTTCAATGTGTATACATTACAACATGCTCATTTCCAAACCACACCGCGCAGATATCTGTTATATTCACGCATGCATGGGTTTCAAACATCAGGATCTCTTATTCAAATATTTGAATTCAACTTTACATTGATTATGACCTCACCTATTCTACACCCACACAGTAGTTTTCTCTTTATAATTGTACCACTAACCTTCTCTCGTGCATGCATGCACACACACTACCAGTTGGCATTATCCATCGCACGCATGCAATCTTTTTCTTCAGGTTGGACTCCCATGAAGGCACACACCCACACACGTCCCCCTCTCCATCATATCGGGCATTCTTTATCTCTCACGCGTGCATGCGCAACGATCGATGTTCCTCTATGTATGTGTGTATATAGCTAGGTCTTTCATAGTTTTCCACACAAACCGATCAATCGATATATCCAGTGAGGTCTCACCCTCTTTCCCACGTCCACATCGATCAATCTATACCTCTCTATATAGGATTAACATATATAGCTAATACACCCACATTAATTATATATCCAACGTCCCCCTCTCATCATCCATGCCTTCCTCTTCATCTCTCAGACGCGTGCACAATGGCGAAGACAGGGGCAGTAAGGGCCCTGCCACCCCCAAACATCACTATATATCGAGGCTAATATGAATGTGATCATTAGACAATTGCTGCTAAAAATGGTTTAAGTTCATGAATTGACCCTCCTCTTAAAGGATTAGCAATGCTTGGCCCCCTAGCTCATTTATTTTTCATGGCTCGCCATCAAGGCAACAACAGCTTGCGTGTTCGCCCCTCTCTCTAAATATCGATCTCGCACTTGTGCATTCCTTCATAGTCTCCCTCCACTCGCCCTCGCACCATCTTCTAGCCCCCACGGATTTCGCCACATGTACAATCTAGCAGACTCCATGGTTGAACTTAAGCATAATGCACAAACCTCAAAACAAGAGTGGTTCTCTTTTGTTCTAGAATCTTCCGTATCATAACTGCCCAAACTTTTTTCTAGTTGAATTGCCATTATTTGTTTTTACTTTATGCTTTACAACGCACAATTCCATGAATCATAAAATAGATTAAGGGCTTCTTTGATTCAAAGGATTCTCAAAGGAATTTTGGAGGATTCTAATCACTAAAAAAAACTCCTATCTTGGTTGTTTGATTCGTAGGATTGTAAAATATAGGATTTTTCCATATGATTCATTTGCACTGTATTTCATAGGAAACATTCCATCCACTCAAACCTCTTTGAAAGAATTATGCGTTTTTCCATGAACAATCAAACACTCGTACAATCCTGTAGGATTCAAGACGACATTCCACTATAATCCCATGTTTTTCCTATTCCCGCATTCTTAGCTTTTTTTATAAAAACTAAGAGGGTTCTTGGATCCAAGGGACTTATTTTAGTCTGACTAAAAATAGTCTCTTTAAGAGACTAAAGTTCCAAGCACCCCTGACTAAAGAGGGGCTAAAACTAGTCTTGAGACTAAATTTTTTTAGTCAGGGGTACCCCTACTAAAATGTGGATTAGTGCTCTCTCTCCTCATTTAACTCCTCTCCTTTAACACGGGTGAGTTCTGGATTCGAGGGTTTTTGGAGGATAATAAATGCTCATTAACTTGATTTTAGTCTCCTTAGTATTTGGATCCAAGCATGGATGAGGCTAGCATGTTTTAGTCTCACTACTTTTAGTCATGAGACTAAAACGTATCCAAGCACCCTCTAATTGGTTTTGAATGAGATGAACTATAATAATTAAACGAAGGGCTACATCAGGCATATATGACTTAGAGCTTACATGCTATAGTGTGGTATTTATTCAGAATTTGGTTGCAAAATCTGATGCATGCAATACATGTATACCTTACTAGTACTTCGAGTATGTGCAAAACACGTAAATTAGAATACCAATGGCACGCTACACAGTGTCTCTCTTACAGTTCATAAAGCCACGTGGCACATGTGGAGGCGTTGTCGCGACCTCCTTGCGTGGATTGATCACAGTGACGTGCTGCTGGTTCCAGAAGAATGTACTCGTCCTCCCTGAGCCATACTGGCGGTACATGCACGAAGCGAAGATGTGCACGCACACCACGCACGCACTCATTCCCTCGCACGCACACGCGGGTACACGGGCGGACACAATTTTGTACCAAGATCCACCCCATGTGATAATTTGACGGGTGTAAAGTCGTTCACTTCATTGATGGTCAATTAATACAGCGCATGCAAATTGAGTTGATGTGAGGGCGGAAGAAAGATATTATTACTCCACTGCGCGCATGCGAGTAGTTAAATCGTGGGATGCTAAGTAGTACTTCCATTGGTCTCCTTCATATTTTGTGCCATTATCTATTATATAATTAAAACAGAAGTAAAAGAAGCCATCACGTTCATCCACATAGATTAAATTATCTTAGCCACTATTTTCTTATATTAACGGCTCAGATTTAAAATTGTAATGTTACATACAAATATTGTCGTAAACTGACAATTGGACTGTCACGCATACAAATACTCCGGCACGTAATTGGAGTAGTTCAGATTTGACAAGAAAAAAAAGAACTAACTTGGAAGGAGCGTTCAAATTTCACAAGGAAAAAAAAGTAATTTGAAAGGAGTCAACTGGAGATAAAATAGCTTGCATCACCGTATGTCCATAGGACTCTCAAAACCAAGGTAAAGGACGGGATACAGCGCGAGAAAACTAGACGGGAAGCACTAGGGATTCGTATTAGATGCGGCCAGCCAACCCAACTAAAAAAGAAATTATACGGCCGGCCATGTGACGTCAAAACCTTAGGCAATCCGGTTTGGGCATGCCATCCATGTAATTAGTGCCATCATTACCCAAGAAGCCAACGCATTGGTGTGTACTTAGTCCTTTAAAATTTCTACCCAAAGTTCAAACTATGCAAACAATATACAAAAAAAGAAATTTTGGCTTTACAGCTTGATGTAGATATAGTATTTTTTGAAAAACAAGAATGAATGTTTTAAGTTTCCAAAAAGCAAAAATAAATAAATACATAAGTACTTATACATGCGTAGTAGACGTGTGTAAAACTTTCTTTATTCAATAGGTTGTATGTGGTCTATATAGAAAAACAAAATCACGTACATGATTTTGTTACTTTCAGCTAGCCTACAGGCGAGGCGTTTTGGCTTTACAGGTCAATGGAACTCGAAATTTTTGAAAAATCAAGAGTCAATTTTTTAAGTTTCCAAAAAAAAATACATAAGTACTTATAAATGCATAGTAGATGCGTGTAAAAGTTTCATTATTAAATAGGTTGTATGTGGTCTATATAAAAAAACAAAAGCATGTACTTTTATATAAGTGAATAGTACATGTGCTTACATAATTTTGTTACTTTTCTGTAGATCACATATAATAATGTTTTCGCCATCAAACGGTACAAACAAGTATTATTCATCCATAGGTATGTTTGTATTATTTAAAAAATGAAACCTAAACTTTTGATATATTTTTTTCAAATTTCAAGTTCTATGGAGATCAAGCTTCATTAGCAACTTCTTCTAGGCTACACATACGTGCATGCATGCGTTTCAGAGATATATGCTTTTTTGTGGGGTATATGCAGATTATTAAGTTTCTAGATGGAATATATAGATATATATCATGCATGTGTGTACGATCACTTGGCTGTGAAGTAACTGCGCATTTCTTACATAGACGTCAAATGCGTTGGAGTTTTTGTTATAAGATCTATTTGATTAGGAATGAATGGTTATGTAGTGTCCAGTTAGAATTTAGAACATCGTCTAATGACTATAATAAAGGTCTACCAAATGAATTTACTCATTAAATTTTTTCATTTTCACACTTTTAATAGTTGATGAAATGGCTTGGCGTGGTAGAAGCTAACATTAGTGCAATTATTCACATTTGTCATGCAGGTATCGATGAGTTTAGGACAATAATATATTTACCAAAGATATCTCACATGTAGTTTGATCATGCTTTCTTAGGACACATGCACACATTCCAAGTAAAATATATTTTGTATTTTAAATGATCTATCAAGGGGGACTGACAAACAACTGTGGAAGAGAGAAATCTGAAGATTTGCATGGAATTATATGTCATTGCATGGCAGAATGCCGATATTTATCATAGACAAATGAAAAAAATAATGCAGTTAAGAATATAATTCCAAAATATTATCTATTTTTTGGATATGCACAGTTTGGCCTTCTTAATATCACTTAACTGCCAGTACAAATATTGGTGGAGATGTTTTTTTTACTAAATATAACAATTAGTGAATGGCACGATCAGAAGATGTGGAAGCAGACACATGGATATGAGGATATATGATAGTGTGCTCATTGGTAGCGGTGGAACATATGCCAATGTATGGCTGCAAGTCATTAGTGTTTTCATTTTCTCTGTAAAATTTCTAAATGAATATTTGGTGCAAAGATAAATGAGCATGGATAAAAGGTGAAACCGTGAAATCTATAGATACATGTATAGTGGGATATATGTATTGGTTCTTTTAATATTTTATTGTGGGACAACATAATATTAGCAACAACTTTATAGTAAATATAGCAAAGTTTAATCAATTTATAATACTATAAATTTTAGTTATATTTGTTTATATAAATACATATATAGGAATAGATTGAATGAACAAACATGCATAGAGCAAAACCAACAAAATAGATAAAGTTGTAAAGGAAGTCTAGCCGCGCAAATGCGCGGGTCACCCAGCTAGTTTGATAGTAACATAATATTTACGCATTTGAGCAGTGTAGTACTTGAAATTTATGTTGCGCTAAACCCATCGGGAGCCGTTTCGGGCCTCGAAACCAAAACCATCAATTAATCTTTACCTTGTTCCCATCACATTCGAAAGCTTGCTCACACCTACTAGTATGTACCAAACCTGAACATGTTCCCACTATGAAGGTATTAGTACTAGTGCTAGTACTTAGGTTATAAAAAGGGGAACTACCTAACCGAAAATTACTCTGTCGGTGTTCTGGGAACGGGGTCCCCAGACTTGCCTGCCTGCGGCCTGCGGCGTGGCTCAAGTGGGGGCCCAGCATGGCCCAGCTTCATCAGCTCAAGCTCAAGACCCTCGCGAGGGGCCAAGCCTCGCGGGGCGGACGACAGGAACCTTCCTCAGGAGCAGCCTCGTCAGGCAGGCTCACGAGGAGGCGGAGAGATCAAGGCAGGGTACCTCATGAGGGTGCCCTGTGACGCAAGCCATGACGATCGAGACCAGGCGGGCGCCAGCCCGCGCAGTGTCCTCATTTCCCCTTTGGTGCAAAGGGGGCAAGCCCAGGCCAAGGCATCAGGCAAAGGTTACCGCTTCGGTGCAACAAGACCAAGACCAGCAGAGCGGCAGGACGGAGGTCATCGTGGAGCCCAGGGCGGCGTCACCGTCAGAGCCTTTGGCAGCCGAAGACCAACTTTAGTCAGGATAAGTGTACTAGATGTTCCCCTTCAAAATGGCCAATTGTTGGCGCCCTTCCCGCTCATTATTTGGGAAGAGGCCCAGGGCCTCCCTCTATAAATAGGACTAGCCACCACAGAGAGAGGGGACGGGCCAAGATAGGTCGAACCTACCGGAGAGTGAGAGAGAGAAGCGACTGGACTCACCCAAGTAGTCCAACGCACAAGCTCAAGAACAACCCCTCGCGAGGCTATTCTTCCTTTGTACTGTTCATCATCATCCCCAGAGGCAATCCACCACACCACAAACTAGAGTAGGGTATTACACCACAATGGTGGCCCGAACTAGTATAAACCTCGTGTCCATTGTGTGTTCTTCTTCCTAGTCTAGATCCCTTGCTAACCATCAATGCGTGAGCTGGTAGGGGAAAGCTCTCCACGCGCGCCCAAGTGTTTGAACCTCAAGGGTCTGCCGGAACCCGAAATCTGACATTTGGCGCGCCAGGTAGGGGTGCGCCGGAGTCTTTCTTCCGCTGGTCGTGTGAGATCTTTCCGTCGTGTCCATGGCTGACGCTCGCCGAGCCCGCACCGAGCGCCGGGCTGCTCGGGCCGCTCAAGTCGCCCAGACGGCTCCCGTCGGCGGACACCCCCGTCGTTCCCCGTCGCATGCCGCCAACGCCGCCACCGGTCCGGCGGGTAACGAGCAGCAAGCCTCGTCCCTCCATCCATCGCTGAGGCGAGAAGCCCGCGCCGTCCCTCTCGCTGCCTCGCCCTTCACCCCGCGCAGGAGGCAGGGAGCCGGAGGTGCCCACACCACCTCCTCCCCAAGAAGGCGTCCTGGCTCCAAGGCACGTGGCCCCGGGCCGAGACCCTCCGCGTCCGGCGCCCGTGCAACAAGAAAGGAGCTGCCAGGAGATCCCTCGTCCCCAAGAAGGTGTTCGCGTGCTCCCAGCACCGGAGCGCCGCGATCGCGCTCCAGCGCCACCACGTCAAGACCCCGCGCTGCTCCAGGCAGCGGTCCGCGGGAATCCACAAGAGCAAGCTCCGCATCAACAGAGAGCCCCGGTGGCCACTGCAGGCTGTCGCGCCTTCACCGCTGAGCTATGCAGCGTCGCATGGCCTGGCAAGTTCAAGCCAGACCTGCCTCCTCGCTATGACAGCACCGCCGACCCCGCGGAGTTCCTTCAGCTCTACGAGCTGGGTATCGAAGCCGCCAACGGGGATGAAAAGGTCATGGAGAATTGGTTCCCCGTGGCGCTGAAGGACGGTGCCCGAACCTGGCTCCTGAACCTGGCTCCCGACACGATCTCCTCCTGGGACGAGATGCGCACCCGCTTTATTGCCAACATCCAAGGCACTCGCAACCGGCCTCCGGCCGTGAGCGACATGCACCGCATCAAGCAGCAGCCGGGAGAGACCCTGCAGAGGTACATCCACTGCTTCAACAACACCCGCCTCAAGATCCCCAGGGTGACTGAGGAAGCCATCATCTCAGCCTTCTCTGATGGCGTGCATGACGTCAAGATGAAGAAGGAGCTAGCAATGCATGAAGACCTGTGCACATCCCTGGAGTTGTTCAACTTGGGGACCAAATTCGCCAGGGATGAGGAATGGCGCCTCTCCCTCCTCGAGCTTCCAGCTGCCGATCCAGAAGAGAAGAAGCCCAAGGCCAAGGACGTGAAGCGCAAGGGGGCTGCCGTGCTCGCGGCAGAACCAGACACCAAGCGAGGCAGGGATCAGCCCGAGTCATCCAAGGGCAGCCGGTACTGCGTATACCACGACCTCCACACCCACAACACCAACGAATGCCAGGAGCTCAGGGCCGTGCGAGAAGGGCGTATCGGCCGATGCCCCGAGCGCAATGTTTGGGGCTACGACCGAGGAGGAGGAAGAGGCGCAGGACGCTGGGAAGACCGTGGCCCTTGCCAAGGATGGCATGACAGACCTCGCGAGGACCGCTGGCAGGACCAACCTCGCGAGGGAGGTTGGAGGGACCAGCCTCGTGAGGACCGCCCTCAAGGCAACGCAGGGCTCCCACCTCTGCCGAAGCCGCCAAGGAGGTACGAAGACAATCATCAGGACGAGGGGGCTGGGGGCTTCCAGGAGCCGCGCGCGATCGCTTGCATCCTGGCTGGCGCACAGGCCCCAGCCTCTCAGCGCATCTTCAAGCAGTTTGCTCGCGAGGTGGACGCTGTCCTCCCCAAGCCTGAGGCCACGCGCCCTCTCAGGCGATCGTCGTGCGCTATCACGTTCAGCTCAGCGGATCAGCTCAAGTGCGCGGCAACGGCCGGAGTCCTCCCCATGCTTTGTTCACTACCATCAAGAACGTGCAAGTCACGGGACCCTCATCGACAGCCGGAGCAGGACCCAACGTCCTATCTGTCGAGACATTCAACGATCTCCAAGTGCCATACGATCAGCTTCAGCCAACCAAGCCTTTCTCAGGAGTCACCGATGGCTCCACCATCCCGGTAGGGCAAGTTCGTCTTCCCGTCACCTTCGAACAGTGCAACAACTACCGCACCGAGCTCATCGACTTCGACATCTCCCACATTCACCTGCCATACAATGCCATCTTCGGGTACCCAGCCTTGGCCAAGTTCATGGCAGTGACTCACCATGGCTACAATGTCCTCAAGATTCCATGAAGCGGAGGAGTCATCACAGTGCCTTGTGAGGAAAGGGACGCAGTGTGCTCTCTTGAGCGGGCCTTCCAAGCTGGAGCAATCGAAGACCCAGATCACAGGAGCGGGAGACTTCCCGAGGCGATCCCCAAGAAGAAGAAGGCTTCGCCTGGTCCAAGCCCTCATGGGTAGGCACCTCTGGAGGCATGGCAACAAGACCCGCGCCCGTTCAAGGGGCGCCACCCTCTGTCGCATAGGAAGGCGCGCCCAGCGCCCTCCTCAGACGGGGCTCGGGGGCTCTTTCCTGGCGAGCCACCGACCTAGCCGGGGTCACGAGGGAGGCGCTCGGGCACTACTTGGAGGCGTGCTTCAAGGCACGTTTCCCTCGGGAAGGTATGAGGCAAGGAGGGCCAAACCCTCAGGAGTTCATCGCGAGGAACACCAGGGAGCTACAGGAGTCAAGAGTCATGCGCGGCTGCCGCCGCTTGCCCACCGTGGCCCCAGATCCAGGCGAGGATGCTGGGCTGCGAATCTGCATCGACATACCAGGGCTCAACCAGGCCGCGTCTCAGGAGCGCCTCTGGCCCTCACGTGCGGGGCGTTGCGAGGGTCCACCTCATAGCTACGCTCGCATGCCCTTCGGAGTGCGCTCTGGAGGCTCAGGAGGTCAAGCAGCGCGCGATCCTGGCAGAGATGGAGATGTCTCTCGAGGAACCCCTCGTGCCCCCGGAGCCTCCCGAGGCTCCAGGACCGAAGGGCTCGTGAGGGCCTGCTTCCTCATCACGCGTCGTCCGCTACCTCAAAATCCCGCCATCTCCGACCATATCAGGTGACACCTTTCTGTGTTCCGTTTTGGTGGGGCGCCCTCGGGCTGCATCATTCCCAGGCCGCGGGGGTCCGTCCCTGCGGCATGCATCCATTTTGCTTATGTTCTTTACTTACCTTGTTGGGGGCGCCCCTTGGGCTACATTATCCCCAAGCTACTCGCGCCAGACCCAGTGGCATGTGCTTTCTCCGCACCTATCTAGATGGATTTGCTCCTCCGCGCTTAACCTGATTCACGTAATTATTGCCTACTGTCTGTTGCGGACCTCTCCGTCCTAATGCAAAGCGCTTGCATGTTAAAAGGTGGGTACCTGAGCATCGCGACTCATGGGCTCTTACTGGCTCTCCAGCCCTCACCCCATGGCCTTGACCCACGGCATCGCGACACATCATACCGGTGGCTGAGCTCGCTCGAGGGCGGGACACGAGGACGTAGAGCATTTGCATTCTAACCCTGCAGGAACACACCATTGATAAAGGCCCAGAGCCAGGCGCAACCCGCCTCGAGGTAGGGCCTTGTGAGTCCCGCGCTGGCTCACGGGTGCGACATGTCAAGGCGGGGCTGTACACGCCCCCGGGGCTCCTCCCCTGGGGGAGCCCCCTCCCACGAACCAGTGGAAGCACCATGCTCCGCGCTGGCTGACGACACTGCCGAGGAGCGGCTATGCCCGTACACATACGGAAGCGCTATGCTCCGCTGGTGATAAACAACTGAGGGCGGCTCACAACCGTATCAACCTCAGGGAGCCCAGAGCTCAGTGTCCGGCGCCATCGCAACGCCTCCCCTCGGGAGTGCCATGGGAGGGGGATGGACACGGGGGCTGCGCCCGGGCCAGGCCCGAACGTACGCCACCCAGCCAGGTCCCTCGGACCAGGTCGTCGTGCGCCTCCCCGAGCGGAGCCAAGGTATGAAAATTCGTTTGAACGTCAAGGGGGACTCCTGAGCATCGCGACTCAGGAGCTTAACAGGTCACGTAGCCCCTCACTCCTTAGTCCCGTCCTGGTCTCCGGTCGGGGCTAACGGCAGTTGAGGTATGCGCGGGGCCGGGCCCTGCCGACGTAGAACGACCAATCCACTCCTATGCCTCTTGTCCCTACTTGTTATTCGCACGTCAAGGGGGACTCCTGAGCATCGCGACTCAGGAGCCTAACTTGCCATGTAGCCCCTCACTCCTTGGCCCGTCCTGGTCTCTAGTCGGGGCTAACGGCGGCTGAGGTATGCGCGGGGCCGGGCCCTGCCGACATAGAACACACGCAAGTAGGAGGGAAGAATGCGAATTCAAAGCAAATATTACAAGCCATAAGTCGTTTCACAATGCCAAACACAAGTTTAAACGCCTCCACAAGGCATGGTGCATGTTGCAGGAATTAAAAACAGGCGGAAGGCTGAAGGGATTACTCTCCTATGGCGCCCCACCTCCCGAGGTCAGCGGAGCTGGCGGCACCACGCCTTGAGCAAGGTGTTGGCTGAACTTCCCAATGAGGCCTCATTTCGGCCTTTCACGGCCTCACCGGCCCAGCGGCAAGGTCGCCGCTCATAGGCTCCAAAGAGCCGTCAAGGTCGGCCTGGGAGTCGTGAAAGGTAGACGTGTTGAGGGCAGCAGCGTCGGCCCGCGAGAAAACAGGGCATGCGCCTGGGCCTCGGCCGTGGGGCCAAGGCCGTCCGCGACATCTTCAAGTGCACGGACCAAAAAAGGAAGTAGCTCGGCGGGGCCGTCCTCTGCACCAGCCAACGGCTTCTCCAGGCCACCCTCGTAGAGCGTCTTCATCGCGGCGCGAGCCTTCTCTTCCAATCTGGCGAAGGCCACCCGATCCTCAGCCAGGATCTTTGCCTTCCTGTCTAGCTCGATCCTCTCCGCTTTCAGCGACTGTTCCAGCGTCTCCAACCGGCCACGGCGGTCATCAAGCTCGGCATCCCGGTCCCTGACGGCGGCCTCCCGAGCCTCCATCTCCTTCTCCTTCTCCTGGCGGCCGCGGACCTCCTTGGTGAGATCGTCGCATAGGCCTTGCAGCTCGACCTCCAGCGCCTTGCAGCGGTCCTGGGCGTCCGCGGCGTCGCCCTGGGCAGCATCGCGAGCGGACCTGGCCTGGCGGGCGGCTTGTTTCTCCCCATTGGAGGCCGACGCGGCTTGGCTCAGCGCCGCTCAGACGGAGGCAGCAGAGCGGGCCCAGCCAGAAGCCAGCTCCAGGCGCCCGGCCACCAGACGGGGATCAGCATTCCGGAGATCCTCTTGCAGCCGACTCAGTTCGCTGGCAGCCTGGTCCAGGATGGTCGAGGGATCAGAAGGGACTGGAGCCGGTGGAGCAGGTGTAGAAGACGGCAGCGTGATCACGACTTGGGAAGGAGGAGCCCCCTAGGCCTTGGGCACCTCAGCGACAACGTCAAGCGCAGGCACCTCCAGAGTCAGCGGGGCCACGGGGGCTGACTCATCGCAGAGTACCCCTGTTGGGCTCGCGAGGATGACCGGGCAGGGGAGGCGCGAGCTTTGCTGCCTCCTTTCCCCACAGACGGAGCCGCAGCCCCGGCAGGCGAACCCGCCTCAAGCAGGGCCGCAGAAGCCCCCTTCGGCCTTTTTGCTGCAGGTGCAGACCTGGCCTAGAGAATATAGATGTCAAGCCTCGGCGGCAGAAGCAAAGCAAAACACGGATCGAACACTTACTGGTCATCGTCCCCGGACTCAAGCAGCTTCCGGCCAAACTTGAAGCCTGAAAGCCTGCGGCTAGGGTCAGCCTTGGGAGGCCCGGAAGCAGTAGGCACGTCGGGAAGGCCGGAGCTGGCCTCAGACCGCCTCGAAGCCAAAGCGGACCCTGGGGGAACAAGCCCCGACCTGCCCTTCCTCGGAACCAGGGGAGAATCCTCCCCTCCTCGCCTGGCACCGGCCTCGTCGTCGTCCGGCATGGAGCGAAGGGCGTGGGACCTGCGCCGAGGGAAGGAATCACCTGATTCCTCGCCAGCCTCCTCGAAGTCAGACACTTCTTCCTCCACCTCCTCTTCTTCCTCCTCACTCCCGCTGGAGTTGCTGGAGGAAACGTTCACCGTCGCCAACATCGTCAGATTCTCGGGAGCCCCGGCGGGCACCAGCCCCTCACCATTGAATGTGGGCATGTCGTTCACCACTTGCTCCCAGTCGTCACGAAGGAACACGGGGACGGGAGCGCCCTCCGGCCTCGCCACGTCTCCCCGACCAAGGAGTGAAGAGCCACGGCCAGATCTTCGTCAGAGAGGGCCTCGGAGCTCATGCGAAGGGCGTCGCCTGCTTCCCCAAGCCTCCACAGCGGGAGCGAATGCTCCCGGAGCGGAGCCACCCGGTGTTCCAAGAACTCCCTCAGGAGCGTGGCCCCGGTTAGTTTCGCCGCCCCCAAGCTGCCTGGCCTCAGGTCTGCGTCTATCCTCTTCAGCACCATCTTCGCACGAGGGTCGACGAGCTCCGCGCGAGACCACGCATCAACGGTCTCGGGCTGCCCCGACGGCAGCGCCAGTCGAGGGTGGATGCGCCCGACATCCACCATGACCCACTTGCTCCTGAAGCCATCGATCCTCTTCCCGGGATTGGAGATGGAGTTGGAGCTGGAATATGCGACAAAGCTTGCACATGCAGTAATAGAGCCAAGAGAGACCCGGAGGTAAAAGTAATGGCACAGCAAAGCCACCGAGGGCTTTATCCCAACGTGAGCCTCACAATAGTAGGCGAAAATCGCCAGCAGGAGAACAGAGTTGGGGTGGAGATGTTGAGCTTGCAAGTTGTATTGGCGGAGAACAGCAAAGAAGAACTCAGAAAAAGGTGGGACCAGACCGGCGATAATGGCGCTCACAAAGAATGGGTAGAAGGTGCTCCCCTTGCCTTCAGGCTGATCGGAGTCGGCCTTAAGCACAGTCGCCCCCTCGTTGCCCTGCGCCACCGTCCTCCGGCGCACAAGGACGAGATTCTTCGCCGACATAGTCAGAGGATCCAGAGCCGGGAGATACCAGGCCTTAGTCGGGGTCTTGCGAGGCGCCATCACTTGCAGGATGGGAAGGATTGAGGTAGATCTGGAGGATTCATAAGCAAAGAGGAGAAGGGCGGAAGGGGATCTGGAGCAAGGCGAGCAAGAACGAGCACCAAGTCTGGCCCGGGCCTCCTTTTCGTCAGAAGGACGGTTGTCGAGGTGTCATGGGGAAGCGGAGACACCCACGACCAGTCAATCACCATGCGGCGCCCCAGGTCGTAGGCTGTTGGGGCCCGTGGCGCTTCGCACTTGCCCCTTCGCTTCTCTGCTAAGCCAAGTCCGGGTGCGCCTTGGGCCCAGGGGCTACTGTCGGCGTTCTGGGAAAGGGGGTCCCCAGACTTGCACACTGCGGCTGGCGTGGCTCAAGTGGGGGCCCAGTGGCGGCCCAGCTTCATCACTCAAGCTCAAGACCCTCACGAGGCCAAGCCTCGAGAGGCGGATGACAGGAACCTTCCTCAGGAGCAGCCTCGTCAGGCAGGCTCACGAGGAGGCGGAGAGATCAAGGCAGGGCACCTCACGAGGGTGCCCCTAACGCAAGCCATGACGATCGGGACCAGGTGGGCGCCAGCCCGCGCAGTGTCCTCATTTCCCCTTTGGTGCAAAGGGGGCAAGCCCAGGCAAAGGTTACCGCTTCCGTGCAACAAGACCAAGTCCAGCAGAGCGGCAGGATGGAGGTCATCATGGAGCCCAAACGGCGTCACCATCAGA
This sequence comes from Aegilops bicornis, assembly GCA_021605145.1. NCBI lineage: Eukaryota > Viridiplantae > Streptophyta > Magnoliopsida > Poales > Poaceae > Aegilops > Aegilops bicornis. The sequence goes on from CM038675.1 coordinate 770,468,451, forward strand.
GCCTTTGGCAGCCGAAGACCAACTTTAGTCAGGATAAGTGTACTAGATGTTCCCCTTCAAAATGGCCAATTGTTGGCGCCCTTCCCGCTCATTATTTGGGAAGAGGCCCAGGGCCTCCCTCTATAAATAGGACTAGACACCACAGAGAGAGGGGACGGGCCAAGATAGGTCGAACCTATCGGAGAGTGAGAGAGAGAAGCGACTGGACTCACCCAAGCAGTCCAACGCACCAGCTCAATAACAGCCCCTCGTGAGGCTGTTCTTCCTTTGTACTGTTCATCATCCGCCCAGAGGCAATCCACCACACCACAAACTAGAGTAGGGTATTACACCACAATCGTGGCCCGAACTAGTATAAACCTCGTGTCCATTGTGTGTTCTTCTTCCTAGTCTATATCCCTTGCTAACCATCGACGCATGAGCTGGTAGGGGAAAGATCTCCGTGTGCACCCCAGTGTTCGAACCTCAAGGGTCGGCCGGAACCCGAAATCCAACATACTCTACCTTTCCTCCTCATAAGTGCTTCTTCTTCGTCCGTCGTTGCCATGGCCGGTGAGCAGAGCTCTAGGTCGAGAACTGTAACGCCCTCGATGCGGCTATATCTCCGATGTGTCGAAGCACGACTTAGAGGCATAACCGCATTGAAAGCAATGTCGCAAGTGAGGTAATCTTCACACAATCCATGTAATACATAAGGGAAAGAGATACATAGTTGGCTTACAGTCGCCACTTCACACAGTACATAAATAAACATCCATCATACAGAGTACACTCAAGGTCCGACTACGGAACCAAAATAAAAGAAGATACCCCAAATGCTACACAGATCCCCGATCGTCCCAACTGGGCTCCACTCCTGATCATCAGGAAAAGACACATAGTAACGACCACGTTCCTCGTCGAACTCCCACTTGAGCTCGGTTGCGTCACCTGCACTGGCATCGTCGGCACCTGCAACTGTTTTGGTAGAATCTGTGAGTCACGGGGACTCGGCAATCTCACACCATGAGATCAAGACTATTTAAGCTCATAGGAAGGACAGAGTTGTAAGGTGGAGCTGCAGCAAGCGACTAGCATATATGGTGGCTACATTCGCAAAGAGAGCGAGAAGAGGAGCAAAAGCACGGTCGTGAAGCTAGTAGCGATCAAGAAGTGATCCTGAACTACTTACGTCGGACATAACTCCAACACCGTGTTCACTTCCGGACTCACGAGAAGAGACCATCACAGATTACACACGCTTGATGTGTATTTTAATTAAGGTCAACTTCGGGTTTTCTAAAACCGGACATTAACAAATTCCCATCTGCCTCATAACCGCGGGCACGGCTTTCGAAAGATAATAACCTGCAGGGGTGTCCCAACTTAGCCCATTATAAGCTCTCACGGTCAACGAAGGATATTCCTTCTACCGGGAAGACCCGATCAATCTCGGAATCCCGGACTACAAGACATTTCGACAGCAATAAAACAAGACCAGCAAAGCCGCCCGAATGTGCCGACAAATCCCGATAGGAGCTGCACATATCTCGTTCTCAGGGCACACCGGATGAACCAGACGTCGGGTTGGCATAGACCCTGATTGCTCAAGGGGCGTCGGACATCGCTCAAATTGGACCAGCACTCGAAGGAGAACTGGCCCGGGGCTTAAATAAAGATGACCCTCGGGCTCGCGAAAACCCGGGGAAAAAAGGCTTAGGTGGCAAATGGTAAAACTAAAGTTGGGCCTTGCTGGAGGAGTCTTATTCAAAGCGAACTGTCAAAGGGGTCCCATAAATCACCCAACCGTGTAAGGAGCATAAAATCAAGGAACATAACACGGTATGGCCGGAAACTAGGGCGGCAAGAGTGGAACAAAACACCGGGCATAAGGCCGAGTCTTCCACCCTTTACCAAGTATATAGATGCATTAATTATAGCAGATATATTGTGATATCCCCAACAAGTAAACATGTTCCAAAAAGGAACAACATCTCCATGTTCCAACAAGGAACAAACTTCATCTTCACCTGCAACTAGCAACGCTATAAGAGGGGCTGAGCGCGGTAACATAGCCAATCAACGGTTTGCTAGGAAAAGGATGGTTAGGGGCTGACATGGCAATATGGGTGGCATGATAAGCAAGTGATAGGCATCGTAGCATAGGCATAGCAAAAGCGAGCATCTAGCATAGCAAAGATAGAAGTGATTTCGAGGGTATGGTCATCTTGCACGCAAAGTTCTCGAGTTGTCGAAAGCTTGATCCTCGTAAGCGTTCTCAACAGGTTCCTCGTTCACGAACTCGTCTCCGGCTCTACCCAAAGCAAGAACACAAACAAAGGAACCACAATAAATCACGGTGCAATGCACAAGCAACATGATGCAATATATGGCATGATATGCGGGATGTGATATGCAATGCGTATGCGTGCTCGGAAGGAAAATGATGAACCAGGCATCAACTTGGCAAACCAAGTATGCCACTGGAAAGATGAGATGATTTCGGTTGAAATCGATATAAAGATCACCGGAATCGGATGCACGGTTTGCAAATGACAAGCAAAACAAGAATGGCACAAATCTGCCATTAACAGCATAATGCCACTTAGCAAGCAACAAGAAATTAAGCTACTGCACCCAAACGTACCAGAAAGGCATATGGCAGTGATCTACTCAAGATGCTTGACAAAAGATGAACACTGATCTATGGCAAATTCACATCATAATAGGTTCAAACAAGCATGGCAAAAGTGCAAAATATATCAGCTTCACAGACTTGGTGAAATTACTGAACATGGCAAAAACAGCATCAGGTAGCAATGTTCAGAGCAATAAAACTACATGCTACAGGAACTTATAATAGCAAAACAAGGCATGTCATGAATCTACTCAAAGCATAGAACAAAAGTCCCTTACTGACCATAAGCCAAAAAGGATCAGAAAGTATAATAACATCCATGTCAACATATCAAGTTTCGTTAACAGATTCAGCAACATGGCATGTCAAAAACAGATAACAAGTAGGCATGTTTAAGAGCTCGATGCACTCACTACAGAGCATCTCATGATAGACTAAGCATACATACATCAAGAACACATGGCATAGAATACATACATGGCAAGAACAATATCATAGAATACACGGATCAACCACAACAACCTTGGCAAATTTGAATAACATGTAAACAATCTGCCAGGAAACATTTTATAGCAAAAGTAGAGCTCGATTGACTCAAGCTATGGCACTACAAAATTGCAAACAAAGGCATGGATGGATAGATGATAACAATATATGCAAAACATCCTTACTGAAGTATCTCAAAATATACATAGATCTCTCGGTAGCATCAAGTTAACATGGCATAAAAATATCAGCAAAACTGGGGCTGAAATCAGCAACATCATGAAGCCTAGTTTGCATGTTTGTGCTAGTCACCACATAGATCACAAAAATACATGGCATACACCCCTGGAAAGATGGCATGTCATATTACAAAACACATGTAGGACTCAAATTCATAAGGTGCACACATCAATCATAGAAAAAATAACAAAAGTGCATCTTCTGTTAAGAAACAGAAACTAACATCACATAGCCCTCTTCCAACAGCATTTCGGGAAACAAGATGAGCTTAAATGAAAATTACGCAATGAGATGAAATGATCTACTCTTCGAGGCGAACATTTTGACATATTACGCGCACAAAACAGAGCTACAGGTGCAGACTTATGATGCGTTGAAAATGCCACGAAATAAACAACGGAATAAAAACTTAGATGAAATTTCGAGGGGGGGGGGAGGAGAAAGTCAACCCTCGGGCTACAGATCCGATCGAGGCCGATCCGGCGCGGCCGGCGGCCGGCTCGCCGGAGCTCGGGCCGGGAAGGAGAGGGCGCCGGCGGGGTCGGTGGTGGCGGCGCCGGAGCGCTACAAGGGGGCGACGGGACGAGTGGTGGCCGAAAGCGGCGAAGGCCTCGGCGCTCACGGGCAGCGGCGGCGGCGACCGGGAGGGCCTCTGCTGGCCTGGGCGGGCATGGCGACGGAGGCGGGCGGCGGGGCCACGTGCGCGACGCTAGTGGTTGCTGGGGCGGCGGCGGACGTGTCCACAAGGGACGATTTTTTTAGGGTTTCGGGAGGTAGAAGACCCGGATTTGGAATGGGGGGTTGCTTAAATAGGCATAGAGGGAGCTAGGACAGTCCAAATGAGGTGTAGTTTTCGCCCACACGATCGTGATCAAACGACGGAGAGCATGGAAGTGACTTAGATGGGTTATTGGGCTGTTTTGAAGGGGTGTTGGGCTGCAACTTAAAAGAGGCCTTTGCGAGAGTGCGGTTAACCGTTGGAGTACCAAACGAGCTCCAAATGACCCGAAACTTGACCGGTGGTCTACCGGTGGTATACCAAGGCCACTTGGCAAGGCTCGGTCCATTCCGAGAAAGTATAGTACCCGCTCACGGAAAAACGTAAAAGGGGCGGGGGAACATAGGAGCGCCCGGATTGCAAAAGCGGACAATGGGAAAAATGCTCGGAATCATGAGGCGAACACGTATGCAAATGAGATGCACATGATGACATGATATAAAATGCATGACATGGACAAAATGCAAAATGAAGAAAAACCCAACCACGGAGGGAATATCATATCACAATGCCGAAAATGGCAAGAGTTGGAGTTACAACTATGGAACGGTACCTCCGGGGTGTTACCACACTCCACCACTACCAGAGGATCTCGTCCCGAGATCTAGGACTGAAAGAACTCCGGATATTCGGAACGGAGGTGATCCTCGCGCTCCCTGGTGGCTTCTCGGTCGGAATGGTGTGACCACTTCACTTTCAGGAATTTGATTGACTTGTTGCGAGTCTTGCGCTCGGTTTCTTCAAGAATAGCAACAGGGTGCTCATGATAAGAGAGATCTTCTTGAAGGTCAATTTCTTCGAAGTTGATAGTGCGTTCAGGAGTCTTGAAGCACTTGCGAAGCTGTGACACGTGAAACACATCGTGCACATTTGCGAAGTTGGAGGGAAGCTCAAGTTGATAGGCGAGATCGCCTCTTTTGCCAATGATCTTGAAAGGACCCACGTATCTAGGGGCAAGCTTCCCTTTGATACCGAAGCGACGAGTGCCTTTCATTGGAGAGGCGAGGTAGACATGGTCTCCGATTTCAAAAGCCACATCACGGTGCTTGTCATCATAATAGCTCTTCCGGGCGCGAGTGCGGCTTTGAGATTCTCACGAATGACTTTGCACATTTCTTTGGCTTCTGTGATCAAGTCGTTGCCAAGAAGTTGGCGTTCACCTGTCTCGGACCAATTGAGAGGTGTACGGCACTTTCTGCCATAGAGAATTTCGAATGGGGCCATGCCCGAACTCGCTTGGAAGCTGTTGTTGTAGGAGAACTCGGCATATGGAAGACAATCTTCCCACTTCATACCGAAGGAAATGACACAAGCCACGAGCATATCTTCAAGGATTTGATTGACTCGCTCGACTTGGCCACTTGTTTGAGGATGGAAAGCTGTGTTGAAACGAATGTTGGTGCCCATGGCCTTCGAAAGAATCCCAAAACTTGGAGGTAAAGATGCTGCCACGGTGCAGAAGAGATCAATTGTGGAATGCCGTGCAAGGAGACAATCTCGGAGGTGTATAGCTCTGCCAACTGAGCTGCTGTGATCGATTCTTTGATAGGAAGAAAATGAGCCACTTTAGTAAGCTTGTCAATGACAACGAAGATAGCATCATTTCCACGCTTGGACTTTGGAAAACCAGTCACGAAGTCCACCTTGATATGATCAAACTTCCATTCTGGAATAGCAAGAGGTTGGAGGAGACCAGCTGGTCTTTGGTGTTCTGCTTTCACTCTTCTGCAGACATCACACTCATTCACGAATTGAGCAATTTCTCGCTTCATTCGAGTCCACCAATATGATTGCTTGAGGTCATGGTACATCTTCGTACTTCCAGGATGAATGGATAGAAGCGAATTGTGTGCCTCGTTCATAATGACTTTACGTAGATCACCCTTTGGAACCACAATCCGGTCCTCAAAGAAAAGAGTATCTTTGTCATCAATGTGGAAGCACTTGTACTTGGAAATGCCCTTGTCGATACCACGTTTCACCTTTTTCACCATGGCATCCAGAAGTTGAGCCTCACGAACCTGATCTTCCAAAGTAGGAGAGACTATGAGGTTGGCAAGAAAGCCTTGAGGAACAACTTGAAGATTTAGCTTGCGGAAAGCTTCACGAAGATCCGGTTGGAAGGGCTTGAGGATTAAACTGTTGCAGTAAGCCTTCCTGCTCAAAGCATATGCAATGACATTGGCCTTGCCCAGAGTATATTCAATACTTGGGTTGTACTCTTGAATCATTTCGACCCATCGAGTCTGCCTGAGGTTGAGGTTGGGCTGAGTGAAGATATACTTGAGGCTCTTGTGATCGGTGAAAATGTCCACTTTCCTTCCCAACAAGAGATGTCTCCATGTTATCAATGCATGGACAACTGCCGCCAACTCAAGATCGTGAGTGGGGTAGTTCTTTTCATTGGGCTTCAGCTGACGAGAGGTATAAGCCACAACCCTCTTCTCTTGCATTAACACAGCACCGAGACCTTGAAGAGAAGCATCACGAGAAAACTTGAATGGCTTGGATTCATCAGGAGGAGTCAAGGCAGAGCTGTGACGAGTTTCTCTTTGAGAGTATTAAAAGCAACGTCACACTCGGGAGACGGACATACTTCACATGCTTACGGAGGAGGTTGGAAAGAGGCTTTGCAATCTTGGAGAAGTTCTCAACGAATCTTGACAATAGCTTGCAAGACCAAGAAAAGCTATGAGCTGCTTGACATTCTGAGGAGGTTCCCAATTCACAACTGCGGACACCTTCTCGGGGTTAACAGCGATGCCCTTGGCGGAGATGATATGACCAAGATAAAGCACTTCATCAAGCCAAAATTCACATTTGGAGAACTTCGCATAGAATTGATACTCTCTGAGCTTGTCTAGCACCACCCGCAAATCTTTGGCATGATCCTTCTTATTCTTGGAGAAGACCAAAATATCATCAAGATAGACCAAGACGAATTCATTGGTGTAGGGATTGAAGATGAAGTTCATCATTCGAGAGAATGTTGGAGGAGCATTGACAAGGCTGAAAGACATGACAGTATATTCATAAGAACCAAAGCTTGTTACGAATGCCGTCTTGGGAATATCTTGTTCACGAATGCGAATCTGATGATAACCCATCTGAAGGTCAAGCTTGGAGAACACTTTAGCACCTTTGAGTTGCTCGAAAAGCTCATTGATGTTGGGAAGTGGATACTTGTTCTTGATAGTCTTCTTACTCAATGGACGGTAATCGACGCAAAGTCGGTGCATGCCATCCTTCTTACGGAAAAAGAACACCACAACCCCAAGGAGATGAACTTCGGTGCGATCAAACCCAGACGCTCTTGTTCATCGAGCTGCTTCTTCAATTCCTTCAGCTCATTAGGTCCAAGCTTGTATGGACGCTTGCAAACGGGTTCGATGCGGGCTCAAGATCAATAACGAACTCAAGCGGCCGATGAGGAGGCATTCTGGCAGCTCTTCCGGAAAGACATCTTGGTACTCACAAACGTTGGAATCTGAGAGATAGCATCCAACTCGCCCTTCTCATTGAGAGAAAACAACCGAATGGTTTCATCACGAGCGGCATAGATGATCACATCATTAGAAGAGTGAGTCAATTGAATTTCCCTAGCAGCACAATCAAGCTGAGCTTTGTGCTGAGAAAGCCGATCCATCCGAGAATAAGATCAATATCCGAGTCACCAAGAGCAATTGGTTTAGCCAGAAATCTATAATCGCCCATCTTGATAGAAACATCCGGAACCAAGGAGCTTGCATGCATGAATTTACCCGGAGAGACAACCGATAACGGCTTAGGCAAATCTTGAAAAACCAAATCATGCTTAGATGCAAAAGGTCTTGAAATGAAAGAATGCGATGCAACAGTATCAAATAAGACTTTTGCAGGAATATCATTAAATGGAAGATTACCCATAATCACATCGGAAGAATCCTTCGCTTGCGCTTGCATTCATCATGTTCACCTTTGCAGACTTGGGATTATGCTTGACCTTTGCATTGCTTTGGAAGATTTCACAGCAGGAGGAGGCGGAAGGCGCCTTTGGTTGAAGCACTTGTTCGCATAGTGACCTTTCTACGACATTTGTTGCAAGTCACCTCTGAGAGCGGACGGTGATAAGGAGCATTTGACCTTGGAGCTTGAGAATTAGACTTGTTACGATAGCCTGGGTTGGGTGGGTGGGAAGATCCACGGCCACCGAGTTCTTCTGTGGCGATAAGGTGACGGACGGAGGAGGAGGAAGATAGAACTTCTGCTTAGCTGCCACTTGAGAGGAAGAAGAAGACTGAATCGCATCCCTGATTCTCTTCTTAGAAGCCTCGCATTTGAGATGGGCAGCTTCTTGCTTGATGCCATGTTGTAGAATTCATCATACTTTTACGGCTCAAAAGCACAAGAGCTAATTGCAGATCTTCTCGAGACCACCTCTGAATTGATAGATCATACTCTTTTCATCGTGGACGTCTTGCTTAGCAAAACGAGCGAGTTTGGAACTGGATATTGTATTGATAGACAGACATGTTGCCTTGCTTGAGATTGCGGAACTCCTCACGCTTGCTCTCAACAACACTTTTCGGAATGTGGTGAGCTCACGAAGTCTCGGCGGAACTCATCCTGTAATGACACGACCTCCTCTGGAATCTTTGTATTCTTTGGTACCACTCGGCAGCTTGGTCCTTGAGTTGAAGCAGACCAAACTTGACAAAGTCCTCGTGTCCGACATTGCTACATTCAAAATGTTTGCAGATGTCCACAAGCCAATCGTCGGCGCCCTGTGGCCTCGACTACGTAAACCGAAAGACTTCGGCTGATTAGCGAGGAACTGGTTGAGGGTAGCAAAGTGCGGCTAGTTGTTGCCTTGACCTTGATTGCCTTGATTGCCTTGCCCTTGAGTACGCTCTTGTAAGAGCTGCAAAATCATCTGAGCATTGGCATTGGTGGCTGCCATGATAGCTTGCCATGCCTCCGGAGGCGGAGGTGGAGGTGGAGGGTTCGGCGATTCTCATCATTGCGATCCGGATTGACGCGTTGGCGGAGCCATCTGAAGAGGGTGACATCCGTTAGCACTTTGATAAACAGATAGACAAGTTGAATCAACGGATAGAAATTGCAACATATAGTCTTCACAATAAACATTCGAGCAAGGATGAACGAATGAATTCCAAGGTTAACATCACACGTCCATTAAGGTGAGAAGCCACTTAGATAAAGGTATGGAATCATCATCTGCCTTTGAAACAATTCGAATATCACAACTGAAAACAAAAGATTGGCTTCTAGAATAAGCGGAACAAACACATGATAGAGATTTACGCCCAAAGTGTTCGTGGTGGGGCCCACATGGACACGACGATAGCGGCAAATCACGAATGACAAACAAGGCGTCCCGAATCAGCATAGCCAAGGATTCTTTAAGACGCCTCGCGACCATCAGAATCGACCGTGAATGGGCGGACCACTAGACGTTGGACCCCAATCTCAAATCATACATCTGTCGGAAAGATATCATGTAAGCTACTAGAATTCCCACCTATAAACTCCCGAAACTTTACGGTTATGCAATGCGGTGTTGGGGATACATGGGACACAAAATATATCACCCAAACTAACAATACCTAGATCCAATTTGTATCCATCCGTCAACACATAACCAAGAAACCTTCGGAAATCGTGTACCTCGACCTTCGAAAAGCATCCATTATACGAGTCATGGAAATACTCCCGAGCTCGCCCCAGTACTAGGTTATCGGGGTTATCTCACCAACAAGTGCACAAAAGAGATTTCGATGTCGGTAAAACTCAGGTATTCCAGAACTGCAACGATAAAATTGTGACGACAACACCTCGGAGCTCAACTCCCAGACACCGCCACAACCCCTAAATGTCAGGAGGCACCAAGAACAATGTTCTCGTCACAAAACCATCGGAACGATTCCAAGATACCCGCGTGATCCTAAAATTTTTTTTAGTGAAATTTGAGGAGAGGAGTCAAAACTTCTACGTCAGGAGACCTCACAGAGCGACGAAGGGACTGGGGAGTTAAAAGAATCCTACTCTCCGATATATATAATCCTAAGACTCAAAACATTTTCCATTCTAGACTCAACAACGCATGACAAACAATCAAGTAGGGGCTCCTAAGTCGGGATGGCTCTGATTACCAACATAGCGCCCTCGATGCGGCTATATCTCCCACGTGTCGAAGCACGACTTAGAGGCATAACCGCATTGAAAGAAATGTCGCAAGTGAGGTAACTTCACACAATCCATGTAATACATAAGGGAAAGAGATACATAGTTGGCTTACAAGAACTACTCGTAACAAGGCAGCAACAACCAAGGCTGCGGAAAAAAAGAGGGCTCGCCGCCACGCAGAGACCTCGAAAGATCTCTCACGGGCAGGCGATGGCTCCCAGGCGCGCCCTAGCCGCGGAGGCGGACATGCCGAGCCGGCGGAGCTGGAGTCGATATCCCTCGATGGCATGCCCGATCAGCTCAATAAGCACCTCAATGCCTCGGAGAAGAAGGCGACTGGCGAAATCCTGCGACTTCAGGAGGACAAGGCGAAGCTCTGCCACGAGATCGACCTGTTGTAGGAAAAGAACGCCGGATGGAAGAAGCTGCATGAGAATAGTAGTTCCTCGATGAAGATGCTGCAGGCCCTCGTCATGGAACAGAAGGAGGAGTTGGCGAAGCTCCACATCGAGCACCTGGCTGCTGTCAAGGTACGTAATGCGGCCATGGAACAGATGATGAAGGCTCGCATCGAGAAATCCCACGTCATGGACAGAATGAAGAAGATGGCGGAGGAGACGCGCAAGGAGATGGAGGTCGTGGAGGCGATGAAGAAGAAGCGATTTACGACGCTAATTAGATCATTTGAGGTGATAATCTTCCTTCTTCTTTTGCTTCTGTGTTTCATCTTTTGCTTCGGGTGTTTCGCCGCACGTGTCACGTTCTTTGTGAGGCATGAATAGTACAATGGTTTTTTAGGGAATGAATAGAACAATGCTAACAATGAGATGACTAGCAAATTAGATCATTTTTTATCGCCATATGGCACTGGGCTACCGTAGCCAGGTTCCTCCGTCAGTAAAGACTACTCTAGTGGAAAACTTGAGTATACCACACGGTTCTTTGCTCCTCCTCGACCAGGTCGCTAAGACAAGCATTTATCTGAAAGCAGTCAAATCACAAGGCCCCGCCTTCCAGCAGTAATGAGCCATCAAATCACAAAGGCCCTCGCCTCTCGTGAAACCGACCAAGCTAGACTGCCCCACCCTCTAGCCTTTTAAAAAATGTATACTTTTGTACAGCAGTAGTATCGATGGATTGCGCCATGGAGCAAAACTTGAAATTAAAAAAGGTGGTACATATAGAGAGCATTGGTCGCCAAATTATGCATATAGTACTATTAAAAAGGCTAGTCACAATAATGGTGTCCAGCACAACCCACCCTCAAATAAAACTAAGCACCGAATTCTTTGACAAAACTAAGCACCTGAAATTCTTTGACAACTAAAGCTGCTGGCTATATGGCGTTGGCTAAATATATTATGCATTATATAATGTGAAGAAACGAGTGGTAGTACTATGCCAACTAAAAGATGAAATGTAAGAAATACTAGTATGTACGTCTTGAAGAGTTAAAGTAACAAGAAGAAACATAACATAGTTACTCATTGGGGATCGACAACACACCCCTCAAATTAAGTTAAGCACACCTGAAATTAAACTTTGCAACTATCCCGGTAGACACTGCATTAGAACCACCATGAGCAACGACACTGCCACCTTACTCGGAGTACTTGTCCACGTCCTCGACTTCGTCCTTGTCCCTCTTCCTCTTTGCCGATACTTCTTTGCTTGAACCGCCAACTTGGTTGTTGCTCTTCATCCAACCCTTGTAGATATTGAAACAAAGGTAGCCATCTATTGCAGTGTAGTGGATGTGGTCTATATCTAGTACATTCCGCTACCATGCATGACGATGAAACGTGTATGGAGGTTTGTCCAGTTTACCGTACGAAGGATGAACCATGGCTCCTGCCAGGGTCAACATTGAAGGCTGACGAGAGGACACCAGCCGATTCTTTTGGAGGTCGAAGGTGTTGCCTACAACGAGGCCTATCCAACGCAGGACTTCTTTGTCATTACCAAAGTCTACAGTAACGAATTTGACTAGGTTGCTCTCGAGGAAGTCCTTAAAATCTCGGCACTCAACGTCGGCATGGCATATGTGGTAGGCCAAGCATAAGTCATGCACGCAAACCTGGATCACGGCGGGCTTCTTCCTCTCTTCGTCCTTTAGATCCTTCTCTCGTCCTAGGACTGTGGTGTACTCAACATCTAGCCCAGCGACCCACTCATCATCTAAGTCTTCGAACATGTGTCTGAAGCGAGAAAGGCATCCTTTCACCGTCGCGGAAGAACGGGTGTAGATGACGTCGAACTCATCGCCGGTGATGGTTCTGACCTTGTAATCACCGCCGATTGGGGAGATTTGGGACGCCATGGATTTGGGAGGAGGGTTAGGATTAGTGGAACTGACGTAATGTGAATGGATTGGATGACTAGGAGCGAACCGTTGTAGTATTAAAGGACGTGCGAGGACGAGTAGGAGCGAGCTGCCAGCATGCGAACGGCAGGGTAGTGGCTTTCCATTCTCCCATGATACGGGCTTCCGAGAGCCCTTGGATCTAAGATCGAATGGTTGCATGGCGTGATTCTAGACCTATGGGTGAATATCCTATCCTGGAGGGTTATTCTGCAAATTTTCAGCAACATAGCATGCGACCGTTTGATCTCAGATCGAAGGGCTGCCAGCAGCCCGTATCATGGTCGCGCCTACCACGACCGTCGCGTCGCTCGCGCGGTCGCGCCCTTGGAGATTTAACACGATGCATTAGGCTATCTGATGTTGACATGTCATACATAGTCATCACTTAGTCACTCATACTACAACAAGGTTGGCTATAAGGTTGGCTATAAGTGTACTTTTTTTACTCCTCTCTATCTCTTTCTTCATACTCCCTCCGTCCCATAATATAAGAACGTTTTTGACACTAGTGTAGTGCCAAACTAGTCTCTCTCTTCTTGATTAACTTGCCACATCAGACTTTATGCCTATGTGGCAAGCTTAAGCACCTATAGGAGCAAGTAAGGTGCCCGTCCGTTGCACGGAAGAGTGAAATGCATTGATCGGGGCGTTGTTTATTTTGACAAAGGATGTGGGGGTCATCTCATGTGTAACAGGTAACGATTGATTTTTCGGATATTATTTCATCTCTAGAGCTCAGAAACATCCGGGTCAAATAGATAAAAAAAGTATCTTTTGCAAACAAAAGCGTTCAACTGTTCAACCTGCATCCAAAACTTGTGAAGAAATAACTCTTATTGTGCTTTGCAGGAAATGGTTCATCATAAGTCTTTCACCGGTACTGTAGTAAAAATTCATACATGGAAGATTCTAGACTAAACCATAATGGATACACTTTTATTCATGCGCGATACTCCAATAGAGCAAGATCATGCATGGAAGTCTCCACATGCTTAGACAACGGATTACATTGAGCGAAGACTAATGATCAACATTTAACTTAGTAATGCATATGTCCAGGTGAACCTCCTTGGAGTCCCCATGCACATTGTTGGGGGTCAAATAATACCATGCGTCTTCCATGTCCACATTGGCGGGAAAGTCCCAGCTCGGCAGAGTCCAAGTCATCTTGACGTAGCCAGTGTCGCCGCCCATGGACCTCCGCGGGGTACTAATAGTGAACACGCACCCGTACATCGGCCTCGTGTCGATGTCAAGATCAACAAGGCCGCTTCGACGCACACTACGTAGATGTGGCGGCGGCTCGCTGAGCCTCACCGGTGGCCACGATCAAGAGGAAGACGCTGTCGTCCCTCCTCCGAGACTAGCAGCGGCGCTGATCCTCCAAATAATCCGCACGGGCGAACGGGTAGCACGTCTCGTGACTTGATGTTCTTCGCCAAGGGCTAGTAGTGATCGCCGCACGCTGCGTCGGTGATGCACGATGTCCGGCCGGCGAGCCCTAAACGGCACCGGGCACTCATAGCGATGAGACGAAGGGCTCCTTGGAGGCATCGACCAGGCCGTCTATGAAACGGGAGTGGCTGTAGGGGACGTTCCGCCAGTTGAATATATGAGCAAGTTACTACGAGATTTACTACAGAATAAATCATGATGGCTATAACAGAGATTAAAATAATCATGTGGACTAGCATAGTACATGAACAAATCGAGTCTAGGACACAGAGTAGAAACATTAATTCTACCACGATTTTGAATAGGAAGGACAGAAACACATACGGTGCAATGGGAGCAGCACCATTGGCGTTGAGGTTGTCGCCCATGTCGTTGAGGAAGAGGTTGCCGAGGTCGGGGAAGAAGTCGTCGGTGAAGTCGTGGCTGCTAGCAGTCGCGAGAGTGCGCTCCCCAAATGTCAACAGCGCCCGCCGAATGGAGCGCAAGAGGGAGTGGTTGTAGGGGACGTTGCGGCCGCCGAATGGAGCGCAGGAGTAGCCCACGAAGCAGTAGATGGTGCTCCTCCCTAGTCTGTATTCTTATCTCTATCTCTACTACTCTTCTTTGTTTTTTATAATATACTAGTTGTAGTTGTCAAATCGAATAGTACTGTGCCTTCCACTGCACGCCCAGCTGAACACGCCTCCTCGCCTCCATTAAACCCACATGCAAACCGAGAAACCTACTCCGGCCCGCGGGAGGAAATTTCGGTTGTCAGCGGAGGGTTATTCTGCAAATTTTCAGCAACTTAGCATGCGACCGTTTGATCTCAGATCCAAGGGCAGCCGGCACCCCATATCATGGTCGCACCTACCACCACTGTCGCGTCGCACGCGCGGTCGCGCCCTTGGAGATTTAACATTGTGCGTTAGGCTATCTGATGTTGGCATGTCATACATAGTCATCACTTAGTCACTCATACTACAACAAGGTTAGCTATAAGGTTGGCTATAAGTGTATATTTTTTTCTTTGTACTCCCTCTGTCCCATAATATAAGAACATTTTTGACACTAGTGTAGTGCCAAAAACGTTCTTATGTTATGGGACACAGGGAGTACTAGTATTTATTACATTTGCCAAGGAGTGACCTCTTGCAATGAAATGGTGTTGCTAAGTTTGCTTCATTTAATTAGCTATAGACTCAAAATTGCCTTTTCACCTAGTTACACGCGCTTAGCACCGTTTCTTCCTTGGGTCACCAAACTAGTCTCTCTCTTCTTGATTAACTTGCCACATCAGACTTTATGCCTATGTGGCAAGCTTAAGCACCTGTAGGAGCAAGTAAGTACAATAGTGCGCTTTACATGGCTTTTTTGCATATGTGGAAGAAAGAGAGGCAAGGAAAAAGTGTAGAAGTGGGCTCTCATGCAAGAGCCAGCCTCTACTACATGGTGGAGCATTGGGAGAGGCACCTGTATGGAGGTGGTCGGGAATCGGGAGACTCACGCCGGTCGTAGCGCTGCAGTTAAAATGATAATGGCAAGTCAAATCACGGGGCCCCACCTGTCCACCAGTAACTTGCTGTCAAATCACACAACCCTACGTTTGTAGCAGCCTACTCCCTCGTCTTCTCGTGTATCTGTCGAACAGACTAGGCGGAACTGCCCCGCCACCTACCGCGCAGGAAAAGCCCCGCCCTCGACTTTTAAATAGTATACAGTATACTAATTTTGTATCCATGGATTGCGCCCGCGCCATGGAGCAAAACGTCTAGAAAACGGCGGTACACATGTACGTAGTATACAGCACGGCCGTCGCGTTCGTGTCGCACCCCAGACGGTCAGTCGGTCTGGCACGCTACTCTCTGAATGGAACACGCGTCATATTGCGTTCGCACACACATGTGGGACGGCAATTGAGAACCGACCATAGGCACACTCCCCGGCCCCTCAAGTCGGGTGACTTAATAGAAGAGGGAGACGAGCGATAGTACTAGAGAAGTGTTGTACTACGTTGGTGCCTGGACGATCCCTACAAGACACGGAAGATCAGTTCGTCCATGCATGTGACCAAACTCCAGCAGACACGCCTGGATTGGCTATCGTCTACATATTGTGCAGGCTGTGTTGTACATGGCTATAGTTGTGGTGAGAAATATAAAAAACGGTTTCTTGTCATCTCACAAAATTAGGTGTCATGTGCTTCGGATCACTGCGAGGGTTAAATAGCGACAAATGAGTTGGGCTAGTCATTGGGGGCACATGCACGAACAGTGACTACTCGGCTGCCATCTAGGTCAAGCCGGCTATGTTAATTAGGACATCTATCGACAGACCCCTTTTCTACGAGTTTATCTTTAATTTGAGCTTTGTTCCTCGTCTAGTTTGTCCGTCGGGATTCATGTTGTCTCCTTTGGGCAGTGAGGTTATGATTTCTTGTCATGTGGCATTTTTCGTGTTATATGTTATAATCCGGCGCTTCAGATCAAAATGATGACAACTGCCCCTCCGGGCCACGTGCATGAAGACTTCTCGACAGTCATTGACGAGGTCAAAGCCGGCTCCGATAGACAAAAGAAAACTAGTACTACTCCACTATATAGGCAGGAGCCTCCGCGCTTGCTTGCTAGTGTTGCTCTCTTCACACTGTCTTGGCCTCTCCAGATCTAAACACGACAGCGGTGGCCACACTCTCTCTCTCTATCTCTGCTCACCGCTGGTCACAGATCCAGCCGGATCCTCTCCGCCGGGGAAGGTGAGAAGGTGCAACGTTCAGGCGGTCTTCCTCGTTGACGGCTCTTACCCACTGCTGGGCGCGTCCCGATCAGCCTGCCTTGTCGTTCTCTCCCAAGCACCGCTGGCGAGGGAGGGCCTCCGACCCCTTCTTCCTCGCTGTCGTAGTGTGGGCAGATCCGGCCTCCCGCCGCCCACCTAGCGACATCCCGGCGACCATCAGGTATAACTTCCTTCGAAACCGGCCTTGCTCTACTTCTTGAGCTCCTGACGTCGCTGCATTTGTATCTTTTACTATTTCTCAGGCCCTTTCGTAGATAGGATCGATCGGCTGTTCGAAAACCACCTAATTTTTTTACGTTTAAGAGGTAAAACTAGTTCATGCACTCGAATCTAGTACTACTTGGTTCAAACAAGGAAGAAAGGGGGTAGGGGTGGGGTGGGGGAGAATTTGTTACCTGAATCTAGGACTTGGTCGAAAGAGGAAATAATGGGGGAGAAAAGCAGCAGAGACTGGCTATCCAACCAGTCTCTAGGTCTAATAGGGAAATAAAGGGAAACGCAGTACAAACTCAATATAAACCCGATCTATTGGTTGAAAAAGGAAAGAAAGTGGGGACTGGGGACAAGTCAATGAGTAAGTCCAGCACTAGATTTGCTAGCCTCACACAAGTATAAGGTGGCTATACCGAACAAAAATGGGACCAACCGGATATCCTGTTACGATGTTTGTTGCCCCGAGCCACTCTTATGTAATGCCACTGGTAAAATGTAGCGATCGACCGTTAAAAGTAAGGACACATTAAACCAATGTTGTTTTCAATGTAATGCCTCCAAAGAATATGAATCAATGGCACTTCTTACATCTCCTGCTAAAATTTCCCATTAAGATAAGTTGGTTCTTTTCGTTAGAAATGCAACTGTCCTGGTCCGCCTACTCTCCCGTGCCCAAAGTAATGATAGTTAATCCTAATGCCCACACTAATATCTAGCAATGCCACTGCTTTAGAAATTGCTACCGTCCTTGTAGGATTGCCATTCAGATAAGGAACATGCTTCTTTTCATTTGATGCATGTTTCATCACTTGTTAGTCACCTTCCTTTCCACCTTTTTTGTGCAAATAGAGATATACATTTCATGCTCGATCTTAGTTGAACTACACAAATGTTATCCAAATTATAGTTGAGCATTCCAGGAGCTTCACAACCAACCTTGATGTTGCTCAATTTTATTGCAACTAATGAAGAAGAAGCTCTGTGGGTTTCGTTTTCTGATGGAAATGGAACCGCCCGGAGCCCTTTTCTTAAAAAAATTTGAAGAAGAAGTCGCTAGCTGGGACATTGCTTCATTTTAAGTGAACTGCACCAAAACGTCCCATGAATTGAATCATCCATGTTGGTGATTGAAAGAGCCAGACAAAGATCCCGCCTAAGTACCCCGGCCTCCATCCTTGCGACACACGGTACACCTCGTCTGCCACCTGCTCAACCCTAGTGTCACTAATAAAATGAAGTAATAATACACTTAAAATAGAGCGAGTGTCATCTCTATCATTTCATTTCCAATGTAGATAAAGAAAGTGCTTCTCTTTGTTAAAGTATGTTTCATCAACTAGTCTCATTGTTAATGTTTAATTGTTTCTGCAAACTGGGGTGCTTAATTTTAGTTGATATGTACAAAAATAGAGATTTGAATGTCTCAAGGCACCTCCTTCTACTACCACTGTACACTGATGTTCATCACAGGCAGAAGGTGTATCTGGGAGACTTGGGACGATGTCCAGTATGAGGCGTACCGTATGAGGTGTCGCAGGGCCCATCTCGCCCTCGCAGCATGGCATACTATGATACTATCGCAATATTTTCTTGTATTTATTTGTGTGTTTCATCAACTAGTGCCACTATAATGTAATCACGCTTTTTCATTATCTGTGCAAACAGGGTTATTCAGCTGCATTTTGGTGGAACTGCACAAATGTATGTATGGAACCGGCATATATTCAGAGTGCGAGGTGTGCCAAGTAAAATTACCGACACCAACCATGCTGCATGCACGCATTGGCATCCACCACCACCAGTGGGATGTGTGGCGCTCTCTGTGGATGGATCTTTCTCGGCAGCAAATCCTCTAACCAAATACTAGTAGCTTATATTGGCAGTTTTCTAAGGAGTACTCTTTTCTGAAAGAAGCACCAATCTATTTTTATTTATTTGTACACTGTGTCATAACTTTGACCCAAAGGTCCAGAGCTATTTTAGGGTGATTGGCGTAGTACTCGGAGACTGATTGTAAGCATGATTTTCATTAGCTGTCACACTGATTGTAAGCATGAGAAGGTGGAAGATTAGGTTAGTGCGAAGCTTACCTTAAACCCTACCGCCGCCGTTGAAACGAGGCGAGCATTGAGGGAACTGTGGAGAACGGCGAGGAAGCGATGTGGCGCCATCCGGCCTCCTCTTGCGGTGGGAGAACGAATACTCCTGTGGCTCTGGCTGGCTCTGCACCCTCACGAACGACACACCATACTCGATCGATTCGTTATCCTCTGGGTGCTCGACCTTCGACCTGTACGTCCACCACCTCCGCCTGACTGTCGCCTCGGGTGAATCTGTTTGCTCCATCGCCCAGAGGAGATACTCAATGAACTCGGAGGACTGCGGCGTGACTGCCACCGAGGAGTACATGTACATCGCCGCCCTCATCGCCGCTGTCTCGCTCTTTCGCATACATTGCCACATGGGCCGCATCGTCCTCGAAATCTCCCACTCATTGTCAAACCAACTAAGGATCTCCTTCAACCTGGCTAACTTTGCACAGTGGCTACCGGGCGATCTGCTGATTCGCTGCATCCTCTCCATAGATGTCCTTCTGAGTGGTCCGGTGCTAGCTTTGGAAGATGGGAGGAGAGACAGTGGTCTTGCAATAGAGAAGAGGGAGAGGCGAGACGGTGGTTTTGGAATGGAGATGATGGAGAGGAGAGGGGGTGGTTTTGCAATGGAGAAGATCAGAAGAGGGAGAGGCGAGACGGTGGTTTTGGAATGGAGATGATGGAGAGGAGAGGAGGTGGTTTTGCAATGGAGAAGAGGGAGAGGAGCGTCGGCAGCGATTTAGGATTGGGCGAGAGGGCTGCTACACAGGATCGGATCAAAATCAAAATCAATTTACCCTTCAATTTAGAAAGCGACCCACATTAACTAGTGTCCCTTTTATTCTGGGTCTTAATTGACCATGATTTTCGCACATAAAATATATGTTATACTTTGCAAAAATAATATAATTTGAAAGTACATTCAGATACGAACCAAACGATACAATTTTTGGTGACATGCATTCACATTTTGCTTGTCAAATACAAGACGTGGTCAAACTTTGACCCAAAATACGCATAAAACAACAAAAAATACTTCCAAGACCAGCGCGCTCTTCCGCTCTTCTCCTCTTAAACCACCGTCGCTCCACTCCTGTTCCAATCTAAATCCAGCGCCGCTCCTCTCCTCGTCCATTTCAAAACCACCGCCCCTCCTATCCTGTTCCAGTCCAAAACCAGCTTCGCTCCTCTCCCGTTCTAATCCAAAACCAGCGCTACTCCTCTCCTCTTTCATTCAAAAACCACCGCCAGCGAGTGAAGGTGCTATGGAGAAGTAGATCGATGGAGGAGTACAACCGATACGTGAGGATCGCAGACGGCGACCCTATGAAGCTAGCTAGGATGTTGGAGATACAGTCTTGGTTTGACAACAAGGACCAACTAGCGGCGACGGCGACATCCATGGCCAAATATCTGCAACAAAGCGAAAAGGCGGCGATACTCCCGGAGGGAGTCGCGCCGGAGTACATAGAGCTGCTCCTCTGGGCCATGGAGCAAACATATTCACCGAATCCGATCGTGAGGGAGCGGTGGTGGGAGTATCGATCCCAGATGGAGCATCCACCAGAGATTGAAGGATCGAGCATCTACAGGATGCCGTTTGTGAGGGTGTCCTGCCAGAGCGAGCCGGTGGAGTCTTCGTCGACCGAACCCAACTGCAAGAGGAGAAAAGCAGTTGGCCCGACAACTCTTCCCCGCCATCGTCTCCCTCGCCATTCACATCGTCTCACGGGGCGGCTGTCTGCCGGCGAGGAATAGGAGGGGGCTGCCCCCCCAGCCCAATAGTCGGGCAGGTTGTGAATTGTCAGGAGGAGCTTAGGGTTGTCAGTATTTGCAGGTTGTGAATTGTGTTTTGTGTTGTGTATTTTGAGAGTACTTTCAGATATGAATGTCTTTTGAATTCCAGATTTGCAGTATTGAGCATACGAAGTATTTTTATGAATTCTAGAGATCTATTTTTAGCACTTAAAAAATGTAGTTTCATAGGAGTATAAAAGTGCAGACAATGTGATTCTCAAAGAAGAAACTGCAAGTTTCAGTTTCAGATAAGAAACTGCAAGTTCAGTTTCAGATAAGAAACTGCAACTTTCAGAGGCAGAGCATTTATATTAACACGGCCTTTTCAAACAGGGTTAACATCATGTTGGAAGTTTTATTCGTGGTCAAAATTGAACTACCAGCCAGTTAACATCATGCTGATCAACATTCATGCATAGCACATCTTCATATGATGCATAGTCAAAATGCCCACACAATGTCGAGTGTGCGAAACACAGAGAAAACGAGGGACGAAGTTTTGGCAAGTGATGTTAGATTTATGCGACTTTCAGTTAGATTTGTCCCAACATTGTAGTCTCACAGCAAACTACATGTCATGATGGTTTCTTCGTGTGATCATGCTGCTTATGATGGTCACGAGTTACTGTTGTTCGTTAGTGTCCCGCTTGGGCCATGATTTTAGCAAACTTTTTCTCACATTTAGATATTTGGTTTCTTCATGTGTGCAATCCTAATTATGGTGGTAATGAGTCACTATTGTTGTTAGTTTTCTGGTTGGGCAGTGGTTTTAGCATACCTTTTTCTGCGCCTCCAAGTGTTTGGTCAACTGCAATGCTATAACTTTATCATCAGTTACTATGGGCTTGTGGCGTAGTATGGTCACCCGAATTTCTGTTAATTTTATTTCCACTTGTCACTTTTAGATCTGCCTGCTATTATACTTATTGTAGTTCTGTCTGTGGAATCCTCCAAATGAGAGATGGGGAGAGGGCTCTCACCGCCTCCACCTCCAGCTCAGGTGATAGGGTTAAAAGGTATTCAGGGTTTGACAAAGATACAGATGTATGTTGTTAATGCATTATAGGACTGTAGGGTGTTCAGATTTTAAATGCCGGCATTGATCGAGGTGTTAACTGGGTTTTAGTTCTGATTAGATGTGTAGCAGGTTTTAGTTCTGATGAGATGCAGAAACTGTTGAGACGGGCATGAATGGTATATTTAGCCGTTCTTTTATTCCCTTTTGTTCTTTCCAAAGGGACTACTCTACTCTTGTGTTAGCCATTAGTATATATTTTTTCAGAACCAAATCCATTTATTTAATGAGGAGAGGTGCATCAGACAAATTAAAATGTATTGAACTATTGTTCATGACAAGTGGGCAAGTTATTTTACTGGGGCTAATAAACATATACCACAATTTGCAGAGTACTTTGCTTTTCTGGTTGTTTTGCTATGAGATTGTTAATGATAAATTAGATGTTTTCCTTTCTTTAGTATGCTTAACAATAATATTTTACGTTGGCTATTAAATTGGACTTCTTTCTGGTTACATGATTCCTCTTAGAATTACAGATCTTCGTTTATTTACAATATTCTAAGGCTACTAAGGTTACATATTGTTCTACAGTTTGCAGTTAGATCAAGCTATTTCGGATGGTTTTGTCCTATTATTATCCCGTGTTTGCTTCAGATATTTTGAGTGCTCATAACAACAAAACTATTGATTCTTGACTATTGTGTCTGTCAGCAGGTGCACATGAACAGCAAGATGTGTTTGGCGTCGTACTTGACCGTGGTGCAGAACATCTTGTGGTTCTACCCAAGGGTTGACACCGAGCACCGGGGCGAACTGCAGAGATAGCGTCACGCGTCCTTTGTCAACGTCCATAGCATCAAGGACCTCCTCACGCCCCTGTGCAGATGGCGCTCGCTTCGTGATCACAGGAAACCGGACGACGCATGTGCCCATTGTCTGTCAGCGCCGACAAGGTTGGTTCTGTGTTAAGGCCCTGCGTCCTCAGGTAAGAGGCCATGATTCATAAGGCAGGTACTAATTGCATCTTCATCTCTATTTTCATTTGGTCTCGATTTCTTTCAGTTGGTGTTGCACAAGGTCAGGTCAGCTTGGAACCTCTGCCTCCCAAATTCCTATGACAGAAAGGATGCCCTTTCCAAGTACTAATTCAGCTTTTCTATTGGATGGATAACAATATAACCACAAGAAATATCTATCAGGTATTGGCCCCAAGCTTTCAATTTATACTCTTGCTTTTAAATAACAGGGAAAATGTTATTTCCTGAAATTTTGCATTATAGGCAAGAATATTCATAGATCGTGATT
Source organism: Aegilops bicornis (assembly GCA_021605145.1). Classification (NCBI taxonomy): domain Eukaryota; kingdom Viridiplantae; phylum Streptophyta; class Magnoliopsida; order Poales; family Poaceae; genus Aegilops; species Aegilops bicornis. The sequence goes on from CM038675.1 coordinate 770,491,779, forward strand.
GATAGCTTATCTGGTGTTCTTCCTTACAATATCCTAATTTATTTTTATATGATGTAAGCTTGCTCTGTTAACCGTTCTCCGAGTTTATGAAGAAAATTTGGGTTAAGTAGTGCTACTTTCGGCTCGATTTTTTTTTGATTTCTGATGTTCATGTCAAGTAGGTCATACTCTCCTTCTAGATATCTTAGGGTTCAGACTTAAACGAATAGATGTAACCATATCAAATGTGCAAAGTAGAGGAAGTCGTAGTGAACATTCATAAGCTTGATCTTGTGCTAGATAAGAAAGATTCAGAAAACTATTATGCAACGGTCGCCGGAGCTTTACTGCTCCTTGTATGCACTGCAAGAATTATTGTGCAAGGGTAGCCGGCTGCGCATTTGTTGTTTTCCCAATCATTTAATAATATTAGTTATAGTGGATGGTGATACGATGTTTATACCATTTGAGGTACCTATTCTTTTACAAAGCATCTGAAAATACTTAAGGTTCTTCTAAAGAAGAGAGATATGGAGGGAGCCAGGAAAATTCAATTTGTGTCCTACTTTTATATAATTCATCCAACTACATTTTCACTCGCTTAATAGAGCTTGGTTAACTTCCAGACTGTTTATTAGGTTAGCCACGCTTTCCGCTACTTTTTTTGTGAAGCCACTGTTCTATTTATTGCTTGCTGTAATTTATTTGATTTCTTTGTAGAATTGATTATAATCAGGGATGGAAGCAACTCTGTTTCAGCAGAGAAGCAACTGCCTTCACTCGAGAATAATCAGGTATAGACAATTGACACTTCCCACCTGTGCAAGTGTTCTGATGTACTGTGTATTATGCCATCGGGAAGTAATAGATCTGTTCCTTCCATCATTTCTTCCACAGGGTAGGGCATTATGGTCCGGCATCTCCATCCTCGGTCACTAATAATAGCTATAGCTGATGCTAGGCCCATAAAAAGTTCTTGTTATTACGATGATGGAGATCAGTAAAATATCAGTTGATGCATACACATTGCGATTTATTTGGTTATGGATCAGTATGGTCTGTAATCGTTTTCTAATTCACGAGAGGGATGTTTTCCCAGAAGTTGCTAATTGAGATGGCAATTGGGGACTATCTAGCTCGGTGTTCTAATGAACATAGCTCGGTATTTCAACCATACTTCACATTCCTTTGCTATTTGCAGTGGCTTGTTGGGTTTGAAGGATGAAGCAAATCCCAAGCAAGGAACGGGTTAACCTATCTTGATGCGGTCTACTGCTCTTGATACGCATCAAGATTTGATTTAGATGAAGCTAATAATGAAAAGTGTCATCAGTGTGCTGTTATATGTATTATCGACCAATACATGTCTAGCATTACTCGGATAACAGATCAATAATAGGAAGTTGTTTAATGTGGATTTCCTTTTTTTGGCCTATAAACCTGCCATGGAATAGTCTCTAAATATTCTTACTTGCATGGTTTGAATGCTTGGTTCCCTATCGCCCTTTGCGCCATTGGCGCAACAAGTCATCTAGTGTTCTAAAATATGAAGTGGCTGGTGATGACTTGAAAAAGTGTGAGCCGTTGAGGCAGCTGATAAATTATATTATTGGTAGTCAACATTATGTTTCACAGTACATGCAGACTTTGTGGACTGGAACCATACATGTCACCTCCCACATGTTCATCAGCTCATCGTGCAGGGGACGCTTGATGTACCTGAACCAGCTCTTCCCATTGAAGGACTTCTCGCCACTGTCGATCGCCTGTCAGGCCTCCAGAAAAAGCAGGACATGCACGGACCATAGTTGGCTGGATCAAAACCGTAAATCAGAAAGAATGATTAGTCTGAACCGAAATTTCAATTTTCAGAGTTGGACCAATTATAAACCGGAGCTCGGATCTTGCCGGCACCCTTGGCGGTTCATCGTGGCCGCCGCCGCTACCCGGACCTCCGGAAAGGATTGCACCGGTGGAAGTTCGCCATGGCTGCAGGCGCCGCTAGCCACTTCCAGGTGCCACTAACTGAATTCCTTCACAATGAAGGGTACTAAAACACCCAATACACAAAGAAATAGAGAAGAACCAAGAGATGGAAGCCCACACCTCTCGAAATGTAGGATCTGGACGAACGATGCATGCATGAAGCAGCTCGTGCGTGAAGCCGTGGACGTCCATCTTGGTAGAGGCCGCCTGCAGGGATGGGATCACGGTGGTACTGCCGTGGACCTGATTGAGGCAGACGATGTCCGAGTTGGCATCGTGCTGCCCGAGAGGTCGTCCGTGCTACCAACGACGACAGATATGCAGAGGCGGCGCAGCTAGGACGGTTTGAGGGAGAGGTGGCTGGCGACAGGGGAGAAGCAGCCGCCAGTGCGTTGGTCGTTGTGACAACGGCGGCGGCACGCTCAGACCAAAAATAAACTGGAGGAGATATGGTAGGAGAAGGGAACGTGGAGGGAATGCTTAGGTGAAGGAAACTTTTGATTTGATGGAGATTTGTGGATCGGCTGACGATCCAGACATCGTGGAAAAAATCGTGGAGAGGAAGCCTTTAGGAAGATTGAGCGACGTATGGAATGTTAATTAATTTAATTTTGATGATGTACGGAAAGTTTAATTAATGTGATTAAGCGACTTATGGTATGATTTTATTAATTGATAACGTGCTACCGGTTTCTGCTTGTTTGTAGTTAGGAAAATTTAGAAAGGTTGGGAACGTTTTTATTGTCAGGGTAAAAAAACCAACGTGAGAAGATATGACGGTGGGATGTGAGACAAAAAAAACGGACGAAAAAAACCAGACGGAAAAAAAATCAGACGAAAGTGGTGGGACTATTCAACCAACTCGTCCATTAGAAATAGAGATAGTTAGAACACATTCCCGTGCGTTGCAATGGGATAATAAAATTACATGCCTCTACCTCAATATAAGAATGGCTCAAGACCCCCGCAGGTTCGAGTTCTCTAGTTCGACATGGCTCCCCGCTCGTGCCGCCACTTGGCTGCTTCGCCGTAAGGTATATTACATATGAGCTTCAATTTACATATTGTAAAATGTAAAAGGTAGAATTGTTTTTGTAAGTTTCAAGTTAGAATGATGATTAAGTGAAATTGAGTTCATTTTGCCATGAAAATAAGCCATCCCACATACAATTTTTTTAGGAGCCCACATACAAAACTTGCATTAAAAAGATACGATTTAAACCGTATTTTCGTGATTGGTCCATTCATTAGTAATTAATTGAAATTGCTCGAGATGCATATGACATGTGTACGGGGTCCAACTTGGCATGCACAAATAAAGATGACCAATTTTCTCCCCTCGTTGATCGGAAAAAAAATTATGTGCGACCCGGGCCATACCTTCCTTGTCCTTAGACCCTCTTCCTCAGCTAAGTACTGACGCGTGGCAAAATAAATCTCAAAGGTTCTTCTCCTTTGTCGCATGCTCTCGGTGACGCCACCGCAACTCTTCAATTTCGTGGAACAACCGATGCTCCGTCTTATCTTCCCTCCCTCTTTTCTCTTCCTCTCGTCTCAAATCATGACACGACGGCGTCTCAGCTACTGTGCTAGGGCTAGCGGCCTCAGTGGATGGAAATTGGATGAGTAGCGGTTGCAATCACAAGTCGGCAACAACCAGAAGCACAACCATTTTATTGCTTCAAGATTCGTTTTTCCACAAGTCAGCAAATGGAGAGGGTGAAGCGAACTGGAGTGTGTGACCCTGTCATATTACGATTTTTTTTACCTCGCTGATCTGCATGTCCATTATTTAGCACTAATCCGCTTTAATTATAGAAGCCCATATCCATGCGTTCACAATCCTATTTAATTACGACAAACATTTCTATTTTCATGAGAGCCAACAAGCAGCGGCGTATGCCCTCAAAAAAAAAACAAGCAGCGGCGTACACTTCCTTTCCAATCAAGTTTACACATGCAATGCATGGCAGCCCACAAACTCCTCTAATTATTTGCAAATGTCACGCTCATGCTCACCGTTTAATTTAATTTAATCTGATCCCAATCAATTAAGGCACGCACCTTCAGCCCATAAATCCCTCTTTTCCAATCCAGTTTACATCATGCAATGCTTGGCACCCCATCAATCCCTTTTAATTATGCAAATACTCATCTTTAATGTGATTTCAATCCAATCAATTAAGGCACATTTAGCCCACAAATCTTTCTTTCCAATCGAGTCATCTCCTCTGTTCTATTTTCCATTCTTTGATTTTCGAGAGTTTTTATTGCAATTTTTTTTATTTTGGATGTTGACTATTGATATTCTGTACAATCTGTGACGTATAGAAATTGAAATTATTTGATGTAATGCACCGGGTGGTATTATTTAATTGTTGATACGCATAATTTTTTTAATATAAATCTCTCTTTTATTTTTAAGCCCACTTGCATGGCTCCTGACCATAAGAATTCCTCTAATTTTTAGAGAAGCCGATAAAAATTTCTTTAGTAGAATCAGCTCGCGGCCCATAAGTGCAGCGGCTGCCCAGTAAAACCCGGCCCATGATTAGCTTTATTAAGGGGGTAACCGGATTTTTTTAACATCATAGGATTCCTAGCCGAATTGGCTCCCTGTGTATCTTGTGGGCCGGAGGTCTGAAGTTCGAACCCGATGCTACCATATTTTTTGCTGCTGCCACACATCCAAATTAGTAGGTGTAGATGAAAAAACTCAAAAAATTCCAAAAATAATAATATAGGTGAACGGATGAAAAAATCAGCCGAAACGCACCTTGCTTTATTAATAGGTATATAGATTATATATTATTTTTATTGTCATCATATATTTAACAGATACTTACATATGTAAGAAAACAATATCCCACATCTTATTAACTTATAAAAATAATTTCTTAACAAATAAAATCCTGGATTGTTTTGGCACGAAAATCTTAGTGATTGTGTACAAAAGCTTGGTAAGATTTAAGGACGAATGTAATAATATCAGTTATTATTTAAATATATTTATAACAAAATGTCATCCCCTTTTTATTTTTTGATAATATTGCTGGCCCAACCCAACATTATAATTAGAATCAGCCCAGCAAAATCGTGTATTTCGAGAAAGTGCAAATGACCTGTAATTTTTTAGGAAATAAAATAAATAGGCCGCTTGGACTCTACATTATTTGTTCACCCAGCCCAGATAATGGCTGTAATTAAAAGAAAAAAGATTAAATTGACTGTAAATTCTACCGCGCAAAAAAAAGACTGTAAATTCTGAAAAAATGGGTTGAATATGTGCTACATTTTTGGAGGCTGAAATGTGGGCCAACAGGTCAAAGCCAACGCAAGTCGTTGTCAATTTAGTCAACAAATGATTCTGACATATTAGCCGTTGGATTTACAGCCAACGACCGCATCCATCTTCAATCTAGTCTTCTTCCTCCAGCCGCCGGGACCACCTCCCGCCTCCTGCTAGCACGCGTCGCTTAGCACGCCGCTATGAAGCGCTACTCCACCGCTGGCTGTGCCATCCTCCACCCCTCCACACCTCCTGTTCTTCTCCACCGATTGCCGAACCACGCCGACTAGAACCAGTTAACTCTCGTACACCTCTCCATCTGCGACTCTACTCCCGTCTTTCCCATCTACGGCTCGTTCTTGTCCGGGCCTCGCCGTCATCCATCACCTTGGATGCGCTCGGCGGCATGGTCAACGTGGTCAACGAACGACACCATCGGAAGTAGACTGTGGCGTGGAGAGGTCGATACCGGGTCCACGGCCGCACACAAGGAAATGCCTCGTTATTACGCGCAAAATAATTATTCCTCCACCTGACATCTGGGACCCACCGGAAGGGCCTCTGTATTTCACGAAAAAACATGCCCCCCACTGACATGTCGGACCCACCAGCTATCTTCGCACGCAAGGAAGTGCCTCCTTATGACGCACAAAAAAATGAATACTCCCCCTGCCAGCTGGAACCCAGCATAGTGGGAGGCTGACTTGTGGGCCTACCAAGTTGACGGGGACGGAGGGCTTGGTCAACTTAGTCAATATGAACGATTCTAGCTCTTGTTACCGTACGATGTTCATCCAACGGCTGTAGTGCTTCTTCAACCTCTGGTCTTCTTGCTCCAGCCGTCCAAACCAAATACGGTCGTGTCAGCGTGTTCCCGCCTCCGTGGTCGGTTTGTGATGCGTGGAGGCCTCACCGCCTCTACTACTCCCACGGCTGGCGGGCCATCCCTCTACTCACCCACACGCCTGTTATTCTCTGGCGACAAAGACCTCACACCGCAGCCGAACCAGTGAACCCTCGTACTCCTCTTCACGTGGGCATCCACTGCTGCATCTTCCCCGGCTCCGAGTCATCCCCTTCCTAGGCCTCTCCGTCCTCCACCGTCGTGGTGCTCTCGGTGCGGCGTGGTCAACATGGTCAAGGAACGACATCCATCGGACGTGGACTGTACGTGGAGAGGCTGACAGCTGGGTCCACGGCCGCAGCAAGGAAGTGCCTCCTTATTACGCGCAAAATAATGATTCCTCCACCGACAATGGGGACCCATCGGACGGGCCACCGTATTTCGTGAAAAACGCTTTCCGACTGCTGGGACCCACCAGCCTACATCTTTGCACGCAAGGAAGTGCGTCCGGCAAGAAAAAATGATTCACGCCCGACCGCTGGGACCCACCAGCTACATCTTCGCACGCAAGGAAGTGCGTCCGCAAAAACGATTTGCCCCTCGACCGCTGGGACCCACCGGCTACATCTTCGCACGCAAGGAAGTGCGTCCGCAAAAAACGATTCACCCACGATCACCGAGACCTACCAGCTACATCTTCGCACGCAAAGGAAGTGCGTCCGGGCAAAAAAAATACGATTCGCCCCTCTGACTGCTGGGACCCACCAGCTACATTTTCACACGCAAGGAAGTCCCTGACAGTCGGGACCCACCTGGTCGAAGCGTACGTAGCGTTGTCATTCTGGTCGCGAATGTGTACGTACATACTAGTCGTTGTAGAGGCGAGCACCCGTCGTAATAGAGGCGTGCACGTAGCATGTACACGTACGTACAGCGGCCAGGGTGCAAGAAAGAAAATACGACCACGTACGTACATACGGGCAGGGTCTCAAACGCCTACTCGCGCATACGTACGGCGAGGGCTCGTGTACATGGCTAGGTCGGATCGGAGAAACAACGTCGTCGCCGTGTTCATGGGGAGGCAACGGAATGCATCGTGTTCATGGGAAGGCAACGGAATGCGTCGTGTTCATCGGGAGACAACGGAACGCGTGGGAGCCAACCGGCTTGGACGGAACAGGCGATGGAAATGAGGCCTGGCGTACGGCAGAACGGAGGAAACGGCCTTGTGTTCGATCGGCCACGTTCGAAACGGGGTCCTGTTGATCGGGAGGAGTCTAGTGTACCGCAAAACGGAGGAAACAGACCTCCTACGGTCGAAACGGGGGTCCTGTTGATCGGGAGGGGTGTGGCGTACCGCAAAACGGACGAAACGGACCTCCTACGGTCGAAATGAGGGCTGTTGATCGGGATGGGTGTGGCGTACTGCAAAACAGACGGAACGGACCTCCTATGGTCGAAACGGGGGTCCTGTTCATTGGGAGGGGTGTGGCGTACCGCAAAACGGGACTCCACGGGATACTGTTCATCTCCACCGTCGAGCTCCTCTAGCCTCCACGGGCTACCAACGACCTCCTCCAGCCTCCACGGGCTCCTGTTCATCCAACCTCCACCGCGCGCTACTCCACCGGCTCCTGTTCAACCACCCCTCCACAGGTACCCCTCCACCGTCTACTGTTCATCCAGCTCTCCACACCACGGGGTCCTGTTCAACCACCCCTCCACGGCCACCCTCCACCGTCTACTGTTCATCCACCCCTCCACACCACGGGGGTCCTGTTCATCCAGAGGCAACACCACCGCTCACTGTTCATCCACCCCCACCCCCCCCCCCCGCCGCAACGCTCACTGTTCATCCAATCGATCGACTTTAGTTAGCAGCAGTAGCGAAGGAATCGCTCGATCGGGTTCAGTTAACAGCCATCGATCGATTTCTCGGGTTCGATGTCGTAGCCTGCGATCTGTCGCTCGGGTTCAGTTAGAGCCCAACGCCTCGCTCGGGTTCAGTTAGAGCCAACGCCTCGCACACACTCGCGTAGTGTACAAGAGAAACGCGCATCGCTCGGCGCCCAACCTCCCACCGTAACTGGCAACTCCCCGAAATTTTCCTCCCCCTCGCTTCTACCACAGTTTTTTCTGTCATGGATGGCCCAAAGAATGTCATGAAGCTGCGTCTCCAGCCCGCCAAACACGTAAAGCCCATTTTTTGTCAAGATTTTTTGTCATATAAGTAGGAGCCCGCCAAATCTATGATTATACCGGGTTCCGTCACAATTATCGTCATAGAAGTGTCATATTTATGACAGAAAAAAAATTCGTTCGGCCCAGAATGTCATGGATGTGTCTTTTTTTTGTAGTGAATAGATGAATCTGAGATTGTGTGATGCATATCGTATAATCATACCCACGGATACTTGAGGTAACAATGGAGTATCTAGGTGACATGAGGCTTTTGGTTGATTTGTGTCTTAAGGTGTTATTCTAGTACGAACTCTAGGATAGATTGAATGGAAAGAATAGCTTCGTGTTATTTTACTACGGACTCTTGAATAGATCGATCAGAAAGGATAAATTTGAGGTGGTTTCGTACCCTACAATAATCTCTTCGTTTGTTCTTCGCTATTAGTAACTTTGGAGTGACTCTTTGTTGCATGTTGAGGGATTTTTATATGATCTAATTATGCTATTGTTGTTGAGAGAACTTGCACTAGTGAAAGTATGAACCCTAGGCCTTGTTTCCTAGCATTGCAATACCGTTTGTGCTCACTTTTATCATTAGTTACCTTGCTATTTTTATATTTTCAGATTACAAAAACCTATATCTACCATCCATATTGCACTTGTCTCACCATCTCTTCGCCGAACTAGTGCAACAATACAATTTACCATTGTATTGGGTGTGTTGGGGACACAAGAGACTCTTTGTTATTTGGTTGCAGGGTTGTTTGAGAGAGACCATCTTCTGAAGGAAATATGCCCTAGAGGCAATAATAAAGTTATTATTTATTTCCTCATATCATGATAAATGTTTATTATTCATGCTAGAATTGTATTACTGGAAACATAATACATGTGTGAATACATAGACAAAACATAGTGTCACTAGTATGCCTCTACTTGACTAGCTCGTAAATCAAAGATGGTTAAGTTTCCTAACCATAGACATGAGTTGTCATTTGATTAACGGGATCACATCATTAGGAGAATGATGTGATTGACTTGACCCATTCTGTTAGCTTAGCACTTGATTGTTTAGTATGTTGCTATTGATTTCTTCATGACTTATACATGTTCCTATGACTATGAGATTATGTAACTCCCGCTTACTGGAGGAACACTTTGTGTGCTACCAAACGTCACAACGTAACTGGGTGATTATAAAAGTGCTCTGCAGGTGTCTCCGAAGGTACTTGTTGAGTTGACGTATTTCGAGATTAGGATTTGTCACTCCGATTGTCGGAGAGGTATCTCTGGGCCCTCTCGGTAATGCACGTCACTATAAGCGTTGCAAGAAATGTAGCTAATGAGTTAGTTACGAGATGATGCATTACGTAACAAGTAAAGAGACTTGCCGGTAATGATATTGAACTAGGTACTGGATACCGACGGTCGAATCTCGGGCAAGTAACATACCGATGGCAAAGGGAACAACGTATGTTGTTATGCGGTTTTGACCGATAAAGATCTTCGTAGAATATGTAGGAGCCAATATGAGCATCCAGGTTCCGCTATTGGTTATTGACCAAAAATGTGTCTCGGTCATGTCTACATAGTTCTCGAACCCGTAGGGTCCGCACGCTTAAGGTTTCGTTGACAGTTTTATCATGAGTTTATGAGTTTTGATGTACCAAAGGTTGTTCGGTGTCCCGGATATGATCACGGAATTGACGAGGAGTCTCGAAATGGTCGGGACATAAAGATCGATATATTGGACGACAATATTTGGACACCGGAAAGGTTCCCGGTGAGATTGGGACAATACCGGAGCTCCGGGAGGTTATCGGAACCCCCCGGGAGGTATATGGGCCTTATTGGGCCTTAGTGGAAAGGAGGGGAAAGGATCAAGGTAGAGGGCGCCCCCCAAGGCCAATCCGAATTGGGAGGGCCCCCCCTTTCCTTCCTCCCTCCTTCCTCTTCCTTCCCTCTCCTACTCCTAATAGGAAAAGGGGGAGTCCTACTCCCGATGGGAGTTGGACTCCCCTGCATGCGCCACCCCCTTGGCCGTCCCCTCCTCCACTCCTGGATATCCGGAGGAGGGGGGCACCCCATAGACACAACCATTGATCTGTTGATCTCTTAGCCGTGTGCGGTGCCCCCCTCCACCATAGTTCTCCTCGACAATATTGTAGCGGTGCTTAGGCGAAGCCCTGCGACGGTAGAACATCAAGATCGTCACCATGCCGTCGTGCTGACGGAACTCTTCCCCGACACTTTGCAGGATCGGAGTCCGGGGAACGTCATCGAGCTGAACGTGTGCAAGAACTCAGAGGTGCCATAGTTTCGGTGCCTGATCGGTTGGGCCGTGAAGACGTACGAATACATCAACCGCGTTGTGCTAACGCTTCCACTTTCGGTCTACGAGGGTACGTGGACACACTATCCCCTGTCGTTGCTATGCATCACCATGATCTTGCGTGTGCGAAGGAAATTTTTGAAATTACTACGTTCCCCAACAGTGGCATCCGAGCCTAGGTTTTATGCGTTGATGTTATATGCACGAGTAGAACACAAGTGAGTTGTGGGCGATATAAGTCATACTGCTTACCAGCATGTCATACTTTGGTTCAGCGGTATTGTTGGATGAAGCGGCCCGGACCGACATTACGCCAGACGCTTACGTCAGACTGGTTCTACCGACGTGCTTTGCACATAGGTGGCTGGCGGGTGTCAGTTTCTCCAACTTTAGTTGAACCGAGTGTGGCTACGCCCGGTCCTTGCGAAGGTTAAAACAGCACCAACTTGACAAACTATCGTTGTGGTTTTTAATGCGTAGGTAAGAACGGTTCTTGCTAAGCCCGTAGCAGCCACGTAAAACTTGCAACAACAAAGTAGAGGACGTCTAACTTGTTTTTTTCAGGGCATGTTGTGATGTGATATGGTCAAGACATGATGCTAAATTTTATTGTATGAGATGATCATGTTTTGTAACCGAGTTATCGGGAACTTGCAGGAGCCATATGGTTGTCGCTTTATTGTATGCAATGCAATCACCCTGTAATGCTTTACTTTATCACTAAGCGGTAGCGATAGTCGTAGAAGCATAAGATTGGCGAGACGACAATGATGCTACGATGGAGATCAAGGTATCGCGCCGGTGACGATGGTGATCATGACGGTGCTTCAGAGATGGAGATCAAAAGCACAAGATGATGATGGCCATATCATATCCCTTATATTGATTGCATGTGATGTTTATCTTTTATGCATCTTATCTTGCTTTGATTGACGGTAGCATTATAAGATGATCTCTCACTAAATTTCAAGATAAAAGTGTTCTCCCTGAGTATGCACCATTGCCAAAGTTAAATGCGTGCCCGGACATCACGTGATGATCGGGTGTGATAAGATCTCGTCCATCTACAACGGGTGCAAGCCAGTTTTGCACACACAGAATACTCAGGTTAAACTTGACGAGCCTAGCATATGCAGATATGGCCTCGGAACACTGAGACCGAAAGGTCGAGCGTGAATCATATAGTAGACATGATCAACATAGTGATGTTCAGCATTGAAAACTACTCCATTTCACGTGATGATCAGTTACGGTTTAGTTGATTTGGATCACGTGGTCACTTACATGATTAGAGGGATGTCTGTCTAAGTGGGAGTTCTTAAGTAATATGATTAATTGAACTTAAATTTATCATGAACTTAGTACCTGATAGTATTTTGCTTGTCTATGTTTGTTGTAGATAGATGGCTCGTCTTTGTTGTTCCGTTGAATTTTAATGCGTTCCTTGAGAAAGCAAAGTTGAAAGATGATGGTAGCAATTACATGGACTGGGTCCGTAACTTGAGGATTATCCTCATTGCTGCACGTAAGAATTACATCCTGGAAGCACCGGCTTGGGTGCCAGCACAGTGCAGGAGCAACACCGAGATGTTATGAGCGTCAGCGAGCAAAAGCGATGACTACTCAATAGTTCAATGTGCCATGCTTTACGGCTTAGAACCGGGTCTTCAACGACGTTTTGAGCGTCATGGAGCTTATGAGTTGTTCCAGGATTTGATTTTACTATTTCTAGCAAATACCAGGATTGAGAGATATGAAGTCTCCAATAAGTTCTATAGCTGCAAGATGGAGGAGAATAGTTCTGTCAGTGAGCATATACTCAAAATGTCTGGGTATAATAATCACTTGATTCAATTGGGAGTTAATCTTCCGGATGATAGCGTCATTGACAGAATTCTCCAATCACTGCCACCAAGCTACAAGAGCTTCGTGATAAACTATAACATGCAAGGGATGAATAAGATGATTCCCGAGCTCTTCGCAATGCTAAAGGCTGCGGAGGTAGAAATCAAGAAAGAGCATCAAGTGTTGATGGTCAACAAGACCACTAGTTTCAAGAAAAAGGGCAAAGGGAAGAAGAAGGGGAACTTCAAGAAGAACAGCAAGCAAGTTGCTTCTCAGGAGAAGAAACCCAAGTGCGGAACTAAGCCTGAAATCGAGTGCTTCTCTGCAAGCGGTGGTCCTTTGGAAGCGAACTGCCCCAAGTATTTGGCGGATAAGAAGGATGGCAAGGTGAACAAAGGTATATGTGATATACATGTTATTGATGTGTACCTTACGAGCTCACGATAGCACTGGTATTTGATCTTGGTTACATTGCTAATATTTGCAACTCGAAGCAGGGACTCTGATTAAGAGAACAACGGCAAAGGATGAGGTGACGATGCTGGCGTGGGAAATGGTTCCAAAGTCGATGTGATCGCGGTCGGCACGCTACCTCTACATCTACCTTCGGGATTAGTTTTAGATCTAAATAATTGTTATTTGGTGCGGTGTTAAGCATGAACATTATATCTGGATCTTGTTTGATGCGAGACGGTTATTCATTTAACTCAGAGAATAATGGTTGTTCTATTTATATGAGTAATATCTTTTATGGTCATGCACCCTTGAAGAGTGGCCTATTTTTGATGAATCTCGATTGTAGTGATACACAATTCATAATGTTGAAGCCAAAATATGCAGAGTTGATAATGATAGTGCAACTTATTTGTGGCACTGTCGTTTAGGTCATATCAGTGTAAAACGCATGAAGAAACTCCATACTGATGGACTTTTGGAACCACTTGATTATGAATCACTTGGTACTTGCGAACCGTGCCTCATGGGCAAGATGACTAAAATGTCGTTCTCCAGTACTATGTTGAGAGCAACAGATTTGTTGGAAATCATACATACAGATGTATGTGGTCCGATGAATGTTGAGGCTCGTGGCGGATATCGTTATTTTCTCACCTTCACAGATGATTTAAGCAGATATGGGTATATCTACTTAATGAAGCATAAGTCTGAAACATTTGAAAAGTTCAAAGAATTTCAGAGTGAAGTTGAAAATCATCGTAACAAGAAAATAAAGTTTCTACGATCTGATCGTGGAGGAGAATATTTGAGTTACGAGTTTGGTCTACATATGAAACAATGCGGAATAGTTTCGCAACTCACGCCACCCGGAACACCATGGCGTAATGGTGTGTCCGAACGTCGTAATCGTACTTTACTAGATATGGTGCGATCTATGATGTCTCTTACTGATTTACCGCTATCGTTTTGGGGTTATGCTTTAGAGACAGCTGCATTCACATTAAATAGGGCACCATCAAAATCCGTTGAGACGACGCCTTATGAACTGTGGTTTGGCAAGAAACCAAAGTTGTCATTTCTAAAAGTTTGGGGCTGCTATGCTTATGTGAAAAAGCTTCAACCTGATAAGCTCGAACCCAAATCGGAGAAATGTGTCTTCATAGGATACCCAAAGGAGACTGTTGGGTACACCTTCTATCATAGATCCAAAGTCAAGACATTCGTTGCTAAGAATGGATCCTTTCTAGAGAAGGAGTTTCTCTCGAAAGAAGTGAGTGGGAGGAAAGTAGAACTTGATGAGGTAATGATCGGCTCCCTTATTGGAAAGTAGTTCATCACGTAAACCGGTTTCGCGGACACCTACACCAATTAGTGAGGAAGTTAATGATGATGATCATGGAACTTCAGATCAAGCATTCTTGAACTTCGAAGATCAACCAGAGTAAGATCCGCACCAGAGTGGTATGGTAATCCTGTTCTGGAAGTCATGCTACTAGATCATGATGAACCTACGAACTATGAAGAAGCGTTGGTGAGCCCAGATTCCGCAAAGTGGCTTGAAGCCATGAAATTTGAGATGGGATCCATGTATGAGAACAAAGTGTGGACTTTGGTTGACTTGCCCGATGATCGGCAAGCAATAGAGAATAAAAGGATCTTCAAGAAGAAGACTGACGCTGGCGGTAATGTTACTGTCTACAAAGCTCGACCTGTTGCAAAAGGTTTTCGACAAGTTCAAGGGGTTGACTACGATGAGACCTTCTCACCTGTAGCGATGCTTTAGTCTGTCTGAATCATGTTAGCGATTGCTGCATTTTATGATTATGAAATATGGCATATGGATGTCAAAACTGCATTCCCGAATGGATTTCTGGAAGAAGAGTTGTATATGATGCAACCGGAAGGTTTTGTCGATCCTAAAGAAGCTAATAAAGTGTGCAAGCTCCAGCGATCCATTTATGGACTCGTGCAAGCCTCTCGGAGTTGGAATAAATGCTTTGATAGTGTGATCAAAGCATATGGTTTTATACAGACTTTTGGGGAAGCCTGAATTTACAAGAAAGTGAGTGGGAGCTCTGTAGCATTTCTGATATTATATGTGGACGACATATTATTGATTGTAAATGATATAGAATTTCTGGATAGCATAAAAGGATACTTGAATAAAAGTTTTTCAATGAAAGACCTCGGTGAAGCTGCTTACATATTAGGCATCAAGATCTATAGAGATAGATCAAGATGTTTAATTGGACTTTCACAAAGCACATACCTTGATAAAGTTTTGAAAAATTTCAAAATGGATCAAGCAAAGAAAGGGTTCTTGCCTGTAATACAAGGTGTGAACTTGAGTCAGACTCAATGCCCGACCACTGCAGAAGATAGAGATAAAATGAAAGAAGTTCCCTATGCTTCAGCCATAGGCTCTATCATGTATGCAATGCTGTGTACCAGACCTTATATGTGCCTTGCTATTAGTTTAGCTGGGAGGTACCAAAGTAATCCAGGAGTGGATCACTGGACAGCGGTCAAGAACATCCTGAAATACCTGAAAAGGACTAAGGATATGTTTCTCGTTTATGGGGGTGACAAAGAGCTAGTCATAAATGGTTACGTCGATGCTAGCTTTGACACTGATCCGGACGATTCTAAATCGCAAACCGGATACGTGTTTTTTATTGAACAGTGGAGCTGTCAGTTGGTGCAGTTCTAAACAAAGCGTCGTAGCGGAATCTACATGTGAAGAGGAGTACATAGCTGCTTAGGAAGCAGCAAATGAAGGAGTTCATATCCGATCTAGGTGTCGTACCTAGTGCATCGGGTCCAATGAAAATCTTTTGTGACAATACTGGTGCAATTGCCTTGGCAAAGGAATCCAGATTTCACAGGAGAACCAAGCACATCAAGAGACGCTTCAATTCCATCTGAGACCAAGTCCAGGTGGGAGACATAGAGATTTGCAAGATACATATGGATCTGAATGTTGCAGACCCGTTGACTAAGCCTCTTCCACGAGCAAAACATGATCAACACCAAGGCTCCATGGGTGTTAGAATCATTACTATATAATCCAGATTATTGACTCTAGTGCAAGTGGGACACTGAAGGAAATATGCCCTAGAGGCAATAATAAAGTTATTATTTATTTCCTCATATCATGATAAATGTTTATTATTCATGCTAGAATTGTATTATCCGGAAACATAATGCATGTGTGAATACATAGACAAAACATAGTGTCACTACTATGCCTCTACTTGACTAGCTCGTAAATCAAAGATGGTTAAGTTTCCAAACCATAGACATGAGTTGTCATTTAATTAACGGCATCACATCATTAGGAGAATGATGTGATTGACTTGACCCATTCCGTTAGCTTAGCACTTGATCGTTTAGTATGTTGCTATTGCTTTCTTCATGACTTATACATGTTCCTATGACTATGAGATTATGTAACTCCCGCTTACTGGAGAAACATCTGTGTGCTACCAAATGTCACAACGTAATTGGGTGATTATAAAGGTGCTCTACAGGTGTCTCCGAAGGTACTTTCTGAGTTGACGTATTTCGAGATTAGGATTTGTCACTCCGATTGTCGGAGAGGTATCTCTGGGCCCTCTCGATAATGCACGTCACTATAATCCTTGCAAGCAATGTAGCTAATGAGTTAGTTACGAGATGATGCATTACGTAACGAGTAAAGAGACTTGCCGGTAACGAGATTGAACTAGGTATTGGATACCGACGATCGAATCTCGGGCAAGTAACATACCGATGACAAAGGGAACAACGTATGTTGTTATGCGGTTTTGACCGATAAAGATCTTCGTAGAATATGTAGGAGACAATATGAGCATCCAGGTTCCACTATTTGTTATTGATCGGAAATGTGTCTCGGTCATGTCTACATAGTTCTCGAACCCGTAGGGTCCACACGCTTAAGGTTTCGTTGACTGTTTTATCATGAGTTTATGAGTTTTGATGTACCGAAGGTTGTTCGGAGTCCCGGATATGATCACGGACTTGACGAGGAGTTTCGAAATGGTCGAGACATAAAGATTCCGGGTGAGATTGGGACAATACCGGAGCTCCGGGAGGTTATCGGAACCCCCCGGGAGGTATATGGGCCTTATTGGGCCTTAGTGGAAAGGAGGGGAAATGAGCAAGGGAGAGAGCGCCCCCCCCCCAAGCCCAATCTGAATTGGGCGGGGGCCCCCCCCTTTCCTTCCTCCCTCCTTCCACTTCCTTCCCTCTCCTTCTCCTAATAGGAAAAGGGGGAGTCCGACTCCAGGTGGGAGTTGGACTCCCCCCCTAGGGCGCGCCACCCCCCTTGGTCGGCCCCCTCCTCCACTCCTTTATATACGGAGGAGGGGGGCACCCCATAGACACAACAATTGATCTCTTGATCTCTTAGCCGTGTGCGGTGCCCCCCTCCACCATAGTTCTCCTCGACAATATTGTAGCGGTGCTTAGGCGAAGCCCTGCGACGGTAGAAGATCAAGATCGTAACCACGCCGTCGTGCTGACGGAACTCTTCCCCGACATTTTGCTGGATCGGAGTCCGGGGAACGTCATCGAGCAGAACGTGTGCAAGAACTCGGAGGTGCCGTAGTTTCGGTGCTTGATAGGTTGGGCCGTGAAGACGTACGACTACATCAACCACGTTGTGCTAACGCTTCCCCTTTCGGTCTACGAGGGTACGTGGACACACTCTCCCCTCTCATTGCTATGCATCACCATGATCTTGCGTGTGAGTAGGAAATTTTTGAAATTACTATGTTCCCCAACATCTTCATCCTACGCCTCCCACGGATTGATAAACCTTAGGTCATCCACTTGAGGGAAATTTGCTACTGTCCTACAAACCTCTGCACTTGGAGGCCCAACAACGTCTACAAGAAGAAGGTTGTGTAGAAGACATCACCCACCCCTCCTCTCTCTCTGCATTTTAGAGCAAAAATTAGTTTAGAGCAAAAGTTAGTTAGAGCAAAAAAAATAGTTTAGAGCAAAAGATGTTAAGTAGTAGATGTTAGAGCAAAAATTAGTTTAGAGCAAAAAAATTTGTTTACAACAAATGTTAGTTAGGGCAGTAGGGTTTAATTAGAGTTTTTGTTTTCATAGATGTTTTTTTAAAAGAAAAGAAATAAAGAAAATGTTGTAGCAGTGCTGCTAGTAGTATATAGTGATACTAGTAGATGTTAATTAGGTTAGGACAGTAGTGGTACTAGTAGATGTTAATTAGATGTTTTTTAGTTAGGGTAGTAGGGTTTTGCTAGGTCAATTAGGTTAGTAGTGCTGCTAGTAGTAGTGGTACAATAGGTTAATTAGGTGAGTTAAATGAATAACCTAAATGAATGAAATTAGTAGTTCACCGAATTTTTTTTCCTTTCATCATATAGAGCACTAAAGTTAACTGAATTTTGTTCTATTAGTAGTTAAATGAATTTTCTTCTACACTTAGTTTTTGAATTAGCTTGTGAAATTTGGACATGAATATTTGGACATGTGGTTGCTCGTGTATATTTGGACATGTGTTGCGGTGTCGAAGATGGATATTTGAACACTGTTTCCAGGGAATGAGGCCGAGTGGCCTATGTTTTTCTGGAATGTTGATTCATTTCCATTCCGGCTAATTTCAGGTGCTCGATTTTTCCACTTTTTAGCAAAGGTCAGGCCAAAAAAATTCGTGAATTTCGGCATGACTTGTGCTACAAACTAGGACATATCGAGCACCCGGGATTTGCCGCACTGGGAATGAGTCAACGTTCCTGCAAAACATAGGCCTTTTTTATGTCATTATTCATTTTATTAGGTCTAGAATTAATTGACTAGATTTAATCATAGGAAACATGGCTAGCAACGATGAAGGACAGGGTTCTGGTGATTGCGACAACGTCTACCTGGCGGCAGAAGAATTTTTGAGGGAAGCCGATCAACGGTTGATGTTGCTGGGCCCACCTGTCACATCGGAGACTAAGACCGACATCGAGACCGGCGGTGAGACTGAGACCAGCATCGAGACCGGCGCTGAGACTGAGTCTCGGCGCCGGTATAGAACCGAAAGCAAAGAGGCACCGGCGCATAAACGAGCTCAGGACTACTAGACTGGTGGTCACGGAGGTGGACGACGACATTTTTGAGCCAAACGCGCCCGCGGAAGCGCGCGCGTGCTACGGCAATCAAATATGCTGCATCGTACGGACAACCGCCACCATCAATGCTAATATGAGGTTAACCTAGTATTATAATATGAGGCCCTCCCTACTAAACAAGCTGCACCAGATATTCTTGTTCCTGGGCCGGAATGAAGAAGATTATAAAAATCCAGATAAAGACCCAACAATGAAGAAGATAAACAAACACGCCATGACCAAGTTTAGCGACGCGTTGGCCACCTGGAAAGCAAGGGTGAAACATCGGATTGTCAAGAAAAAGGAACACTACTCTGAGATTGTAAAGGATAATCTGACAATCACGGAAGAGCTGTTTCAAATATTCAAGGCGGCTTGCGAGGCCGAAGCTGCCAAAAAGAAGTCAATGTACATGAAGGGGCTTCAAGAGAGGAAGATGGGGTCCCACTGATACGTCTCCGTCGTATCTACTTTTCCAAACACGTTTGCCCTTGTTTTGGACTCTAACTTGCATGATTTGAATGGAACTAACCCGGACTGACGTTGTTTTCGGCAAAATTTCCATGATGTTGTTTTATGTGTAGAAAACAAAAGTTCTCAGAATGACCTGAAACTCCACGGAACATCTAGTTAAAAATAATAAAAAATCCTTGCCAAAGATGAAGGCCAGGGGGCCCACACCCTGTCCACGAAGGTGGGGGCGCCCCCCCTAGGGCGCGCCCCCTACCTCGTGGGCCCCCTGGAGCTCCTCCGACGGCAACTCCAACTCTATATATTTGCTTTCGGGGAGAAAAAAAATCAAGGATAAGAAATCATCGCGTTTTACGATACGGAGCCGCCGCCAAGCCCTAAAACCTCTCGGGAGGGCTGATCTGGAGTCCGTTTGGGGCTCCGGAGAGGGGGATTCGTCGCCGTCGTCATCATCAACCATCCACCATCACCAATTTCATGATGCTCACCGCCGTGCATGAGTAATTCCATCATAGGCTTGCTGGAAGGTGATGGGTTGGATGAGATTTATCATGTAATCGAGTTAGTTTTGTTAGGGTTTGATCCTAGTATCCACTATGTTACGAGATTGATGTTGCTATGACTTTGCTATGCTTAATGCTTGTCACTAGGGCCCGAGTGCCATGATTTCAGATCTGAACCTATTAGGTTTTCATGAATATATGTGTATTCTTGATCCTATCTTGCAAGTCTATAGTCACCTACTATGTGGTATGATCCGGCAACCCCGAAGTGACAATAATCGGGACCACTCCCGGTGATGACCATAGTTTGAGGAGTTCATGTATTCACTATGTGCTAATGCTTTGTTCCGGTTCTCTATTAGAAGGAGACCTTAATATCCCTTAGTTTCCATTAGGACCCCGCTGCCACGGGAGGGTAGGACAAAAGATGTCATGCAATTTCTTTTCCCTAAGCACGTATGACTATATTCGGAATACATGCCTACATTACATTGATGAATTGGAGCTAGTTCTGTGTCACCCTATGTTATGATTGTTACATGATGAACCGCATCCGGTATAATTATCCATCACCGATCCAATGCCTACGAGCTTACCATATACTGGTTTACACTTATTTACTTTTCCGTTGCTACTGTTACAATCATTACAAAATACCAAAAATATTACTTTTGCTGCCGTTATCATTTGCTACCGTTACCACTACTATCATATTAATTTGCTACTAAATACCTTGCTGCAGATATTTAGTTATCCAGGTGTGGCTGAATTAACAACTCAGTTGCTAATACTTGAGAATATTCTTTGGCTCCCCTTGTGTAGAATCAATAAATTTGGGTTGAATACTCTACCCTCGAAAGTTGTTGCGATCCCCTACACTTGTGGGTTATCAACACTAATTTCTGGCGCCGTTGCCAGGGAGCATAGCTCTATTATTTGAGTCACTTGGGATTTATATCTGCTGGTCACTATGAAGAACTTGAAAGACGCTAAGACAACAATTTATCCCTCAACTACGAGGGGAGGTAAGGAACTGCCATCTAGATCGCACTTGATTCACCTTCTGCTTTGAGTAAGCTTGTGACACCTAAACACGCTTACGCTATTCGTTACGATATGTCACATCTTATTGATGATGCCACTTCTGCTATGCATGATACTTATGATGAAACTACTTCTATGCTTGATACTCATGCCCTTGGTGATTTTCTTGATGAACAAATTGCTAGGGCTAGAGGGAAAGAAATTATTGAAACTGATCATGTTGATGAAATCAATGATGAAAACATGCCTGTTATTCCTGAGGGTTATATTTTTGATAAAGAAGCTTCTGCTGCTATTTTCGTTTGCAAAGATAACGGTGAGCTTAGAAGGTTATTGGCTAAATGGAATAAGAAATCTCTTAATGATAGAATGAGGCCCGACCCTACTTTTGCTACTTCAGCTATTTGTGTTGCCGATAAGGATTATGAATTCTCTATTGATCCTGATATAATTACTTTTGTTGAATCTGATCCCTTTCATGGCTATGAATCTGAAACTGTTGTGGCACATCTTACTAAATTAAATGATATAGCCACCCTGTTCACTAATGAAGAGAGATCTCGTTACTTTTATATCCTTAAAATATTTCTGTTCTCATTAAAGGGTGATGCTAAGATATGGTTTAATTCTCTTGATCCTAGTTGTGTGCGTAGTCCCCAGGATATGATTTATTACTTCTCTGCTAAATATTTCCCTGCTCATAAGAAACAAGCTGCTTTAAAGGAAATATTCAACTTTGTGCAAATTGAAGAAGAGAGTCTCCCACAAGCTTGGGGGAGGCTTCTCAAGTTACTTAATGCTTTTCCTGATCATCCGCTTAAGAAAAATGAAATACTTGATATCTTTTATAATGGACTAACCGATGCTTCCAGAGATTACCTGGATAGTTGTGCTGGTTCTGTTTTCAGGGAAAGAACACCAGATGAAGCTGAAATTCTATTGAATAATATGTTGGCAAATAAAAATAATTGGACACTTCCTGAGCCATCTCCTGCTCCAATTCCTGAGCCTATTCCTAAACCAACTCCGAAGAAGAGAGGTGTTCTATTTCTCAGTCCTGAAGATATGCAAGAGGCAAAGAAATCTATGAAATAAAAAGGTATTAAAGCTGAAGATGTTAATAATTTACCTCCTATTGAAGAAATACATGGTCTTAATTTACCGCCTGTTGAAGAAACATATGATCTTAATCCATTACCTATTGAAGAACCTCCTGGTCTTGATAACCCGACACAAGTAGTAAAGGTAAATTCTCTCTATAGATTTGACGAAGGTGACATTCCTCACTACAAGTCTGCTAGACAGTGCTTAGAAGAGTTTGATAATTTTATTGTCAAACAAGAAAATTTCAATGCTTATTTTGGTAGACAATTAAAAAAATGCTTATATGATTAAACACTTGGGTGATTATATGGCTGATGTTAGATGTGAACTTAAACTTGTTAGGAAACATGCTTCTATGGTTACTACTCAAGTAGAACAAGTACTTAAAGCTCCAAATGATTTGCTCAATGAAATGAATAGTAAGAAAAATGATTATGCTGTTAGAGTGGCTACTAGAACTGGTAGAATGACTCAGGAACCTTTGTATCCCGAAGGCCACCCTAAGATAATTGAGCAAGATTCTCAGAGAAATAATATTGATGTACCTAGTTCTTCTAAAAGGAAGAAAAAGAAAAATGATAGGACTCTGCAAACTTCTAGTGAACCTATTGTTGAACCACCTGAGAATCCTAATGATATATCTATTTTTGATGCCGAAACACAATCTGGTAATGGACATGAACCTAGTGAAAATGTTAATGATGCTGTTCATGATGATGCTCAACCTAGTAATGACAATGATGTAGAAATTGAACTTGTTGTTGATCTTGATAACCCACAATCAAAGAATCAACGTTATGATAAGAGAGACTTTGTTGCTAGGAAACATGGTAAAGAAAGAGAACCATGGGTTCAGAAACCCATGCCTTTTCCTCCCAAACCATCCAAGAAAAACGATAATGAGGATTTTGAGCGCTTTGCTGAAATGATTAGACCTATCTTTTTGTGTATGCGATTAACTGATATGCTCAAAATGAATCCTTATGCTAAGTATATGAAAGATATTGTTACAAATAAGAGAAAGATACTAGAAGCTGAAATTTCCACCATGCGTGCTAATTACACTTTTAAGGGTGGAATACCAAAGAAACTTGGAGATCCAGGAGTACCTACTATACCATGCTCCATTAAAAGGAATTATGTTAAAACTGCTTTATGTGATCTTGGAGCTGGTGTTAGTGTTATGCCCCTCTCTTTATATCGTAGACTTGACTTGAATAAGTTAACACCTACTGAAATATCTTTGCAAATGGCTGATAAATCAACTGCTATACCTGTCGGTATTTGTGAGGATGTGCCTGTTGTGATTGCAACGTTACTATTTTAACGGACTTTGTTATTCTTGATATTCCCGAGGACGATAGTATGTCTATTATTCTTCGAAGACCCTTTTTGAATACTGCAGGGGCTGTTATTGATTGCAACAAAGGCAATGTCACTTTTCATGTTAATGGTAATGAGCACACGGTACACTTTCCAAGGAAACAACCTCAAGTTCATAGTATCAATTCTATTGGAAAAGTTCCATCGATTATTTTTGGAGGTTTTGAATTTCCTCTTCCTACTGTCAAGAAGAAATATGATATACTTATTATTGGGCATGTGCATATCCCCGTCGAGGAAACTAGTGTTATTCGAAATTTCTCCGGTTCCATGTTAGTCAGAATGAGTGTGTTAACGAGACCTGATCAACCTTGTTAGTGGATTCCTTTTGATGAGCATGAGGCGGATGAAACTAGAAGGCACAACCTTGTGTACCCTCTTTATACTTTCTGTTACTTAGTTGAAATAAAGTAAAAATAGTATTTTCTGTCTGTTTTCTGATTTATCTATGCAATATAAAAATACCCCGAAAATAGAAGTCCTCGAAATGCCATGCCAATTTAATATGATTTTTTTCTAGAATATTTGAGGATTTATGGTACTGAAAACATCATGGGGAGCTGCCACCTGGCCACGAGGGTGGAGGGCGTGCCTCACCCCCCTGTGCGCCACTCGTGGGGCCCATGGTGGCCCTCCTCCACTTATTCCTGCACCCATCCTCTTCTTCTTCCTCCCACAAACACGAATATATGGTTCAAGCACGAGTTCCAGCTCACTTTGCTGTGATTTTCGATCTCCTTGCTCAAAGCACCTCTCACAAAACTGCTTGGGGAGATTGTTCCTTGGTATGTGACTCCTCCATTGGTCCAATTAGTTTTTGTCCTAGCGCTTTATTCACTGAAAATTTGTGCTGCCTAGGTGACCATGTTCTTGAGCTTGCATGTCAAATTTATATGGTTCCAAGTAGTTCTAATGCATGATATAGGCTCTAGGCACTTGTAGTAGTAGTTGCTATCAATTTTGTTGAGCTTGGTTCACTTTTGTTTGAAGCTACTAAAAATTTCAGAAATTTTTCAGAGGAAGAAATATGCTTAGGAAAATGTTCCAAGGTGGTTCTTCAAGAAAGCAAGGACCCAGGCTTGCAATACGTGATGCTGACGAGGAACCACCAAGAGATTTCCCAAAGGCGGCCTTGTGAGTGGCCTTCAGAAAATTTTATGGATCGAGCAGGAATCAAACAAGAATTTAACGCATATTTGCGTAACACCGATCTTGTGAGTTTTGAGGCCGACAAATGCCCCCAGTAGCATCAACTCACAAGCTCATTTGTGAGTAGGTTTGAATTTTTATCTTCACGTAATTCTTCAACAGTCATGTTTGATCTTTATGACAAATCTTATACCATGGACTTAGAGGATTTTACTTCTGCTTGCAAACTTCCACAATGGGATAGTGTTAGTGATCCCTGTAAATCTGAATTTAGAAACTTTCTTGCTGGTATAACCGTGGGGGAATCTAGAGATATAACACAAGCTACTATAGGGAGCATCCATTTTCCTGCTATACATTATTTTGCTCTCTTCATAGGCAGATGCATAAATGGTAAAGATGAAGCATGTCATATGTGTGTCCCTGATCTCAGTATTCTTAGGAGTGCTGTGTTGGGAGATCAATCTTATAATATGGGAGCCATTGTTGCACGTAGGTTGCATCATAATAGATTTAATCGAGATTTCTTTGGAGGAATTGATGAAACCCGCTTAGCTAATTTTCTTGAGGTGGACGTTCGTGAGGATGATATGGAGTTGCCTCCTACTTATTTAGATTTTAATTCTATGGTCTCTCACCAGTTTGTCGAGAGGAATGAATCACCTCTCCTATATCGACTAATCTTTGACAAACGGGCGTGTTGTCCAGACATTACTCCCTGCTCCTGCCTTCTTTGATTATCAGGCAAAACGAAGATACATTATTACCAGAGAGGAGGCAGATGAGTATGAGAGGAGAGCGGAGGCAGCTCGACGCCACGCTGCAGCTCAGGAGGCGATAGCCGCTGCATCACAGTACGACCCCAGCTACACCTACGGGTATCCGCCAGGCCATCCCTGGCAATGAACCAACTTAGGCCAAAAGCCTAAGCTTGGGGGAGTACGTATTTCCCACCGACATTACATTTATGTTCACACACACTCATTACTAGATGTCGGTGCTCATACTCTTTAACTGTAATACCCATGCTAGTTTATTTTCTTTTTCTTGCTTTCTTCTTGTGTGTCTATTAAACCTTAAGAAAAACCAAAAAAATTACTAGTAGTTTACTTTACTTGCTGTAGTAGTAATAATTAAAAAGAAAACCCAAAAGGATTTCCCGTTCTTCTTTTGCTTGTTGGGTGCTTTCCCGTGTAAATAGTTTTATTTGTTTTCTTTTCTTTGGGGGTCGATAGGAGAAGACCGTGATTAAATTGTTGAAGTGGCTCTTATATGCATTATTATTGATTTAACCAAGAGCCCGTATTGCCTTGTCTTCTCCTGCTTATTGAATGCTCGCAGATTCCGCTTAGTCCAATGCACGTGCACTCTTATTATTATTCACATCGTTCGGTCGTGCAAGTGAAAGGCAATAATAATGATATATGATGAATTGATTGGGATAAGCGAAGCTGGTATGAACTCGATCTCTATTGCTTTTGTAAATATGATGAGTTCATCGTTCCTGATTCAGCTTATTATGGATAAACATGTTTGCAATGACAATTAGAGATCATAGTTGCTTGTGCCATGCTTAATTAGCTATGAGTGATAATGATTTACCTTGCGTGCCAACATGCTATTAAAATGGTTGTGATGTGGTATGATGGGGTGGTATCCTCCTTTGAATGATTTAAGTGACTTGACTTGGCACATGTTCACGCATGTAGTTGGAACAAATCAGCATAGCCCTCACGATATTTATGTTCATGGTGGATTATATCCTACTCATGCTTGCATCCAATGTTTATTAATTTTAATGCATGTTCATGGCTGTTGTCGCTCTCTAGTTGGTCGCTTCCCAGTCTTTTGCTAGCCTTCACTTGTACTAAGCGGGAATACTGCTTGTGCATCCAATCCCTTAAACCCCAAAGTTATTCCAGATGAGTCCGTTATACCTTCCTATATGCGGTATTTACCTGCCGTTCCAAGTAAATTTGTATGTGCCAAACTCTAAACCTTCAAATAAACATTCTGTTTTGTATGCTCGAATAGCTCATGTATCAACTAGGGCTGTCCTTATCTTCCATTTTAGGACGCTCGAACATTCCAAGTAAATTTGTATGTGCCAAACTCTAAACCTTCAAATAAACATTCTGTTTTGTATGCTCGAATAGCTCATGTATAAACTAGGGCTGTCCTTATCTTCCATGTTAGGCGGGTTATTCTCACGAGGAGTGGACTCCGCTCCTCATTCATGAGAAAATGGCTGGTTTCCGGGATGCCCAGTCCCATGCTTTAAGCAAACTAAATCAAATTAATTGCAAACAAAACTCCCCCTGGGACTGTTGCTAGTTGGAGACACTCGTTGTTTCGAGCAAGTCATGGATTGATGCTTGTTGGTGGAGGGGGAGTATAAACTTTACCATTCTCTTTGGGAACCGCCTATAATGTGTGTAGCATGGAAGATATCGCCATCTCTTGGTTGTTATGTTGACAATGAAAGTATGCCGCTCAAAATATTATTTATCTCTATTTCAAAACCGAGCTCTGGCACCTCTACAAATCCCTACTTCCCTCTGCGAAGGGCCTATCTATTTACTTTTATGTTGAGTCATCACCCTCTTATTAAAAAGCACTACCTGGAGAGCACAGCTGTCATTTGCATCCATTACTGTTAATTTATATTGGGTATGACTATGATTGGATCTCTTTTACCATGAATTACAATGTCTAGTCAGTCCTTGATCTTTAAAGGTGCTCTGCATTTATGTTTTGCGGTCTCAGAAAGGGCTAGCGAGATACCATCTTGTTATATCATATTATGATTGTTTTGAGAAAGTGTTGTCATCCGAGATTTATTATTATGACTCGCTAGTTGATTATGCTATTGATATGAGTAAAACATGAGACCTAAGAGTTATTGCAAATGTGGTTAGTTATAATCTTTGCAGTAAACTTGAATGCTGGCTCTACATATTTACAACAACAAGAGCAAACCGAGTTTGTAAAAGTTTTTCTTTATCACTTTCAGTTTATCAACTGAATTGCTTGAGGATAAGCAAAGATTTAAGCTTGGGGGAGTTGATACGTCTCCGTCGTATCTACTTTTCCAAGCAATTTTGCCCTTGTTTTGGACTCTAATTTGCATGATTTGAATGGAACTAACCCGTTCTGACGCTGTTTTCAGCAGAATTGCCATGGTGTTATTTATGTGCAGAAACAGAAGTTCTCGGAATGACCTGAAACTCCACGGAACGTCTTTTCAGAAATAATAAAAAATCCTTAATCTTAGTTTAGATTGAGTATGACTATGATTGGATCTCTTTTACCATGAATTACAATGTTTAGTCAGTCCTTAATCTTCATAGGTGCTCTGCATTTATGTTTTGCGGTCTCAGATAGGGCTAGCGAGATACCATCTTGTTATATTATATTATGATCATTTTGAGAAAGTGTCACTACTACAAAAAGGGCTATAGATGGAATGGCCACTAATGGCGCACCTGTCATGTGGTGCGCCATTACTAATTCTAATGGCGCACCATGCCTCGGTGCGCCATTAGTAATATATTACTAATGGCGTACCTGTTGTGTGGTGCGCCATTAGTAGTTTTGAAAAAAAAACATAAAAAAAATTTGTTACTAATGGCGGACCATGTCCGCCGTGCGCCATTTGTAGTTGACATAGTAATGACGCACCACATCCGCCGTGCGCCATTAGTAGTTTCGAAAAAAAAGTAAAAAAAATAAAAAAATATTTGTTACTAATGTCGCACCATGTCACGGTGCGCCATTACTAACTTGCCCCAACACCGAATCCACCCCCCTGGATCGCCTTTTCAGTTTTAAAAAAATAAAAGAAAATGATGGAAATGTCAAAAAAATAAAAGAAAATAAGTTTCCCATGTGATATGTGGTCTAGTTGTTGGGAAAATTTACAAATATGAATTTCGACTTTATTTGCAAAATCTCTCTGAAAATTTGTAAAATGGCCATAACTTTTGCATACGAACTCGGATGAAAAAGTTTTTTATATGAAAAATCATCTACTCGAAAAGTTACATCCAAATTACGGGGCTTTCAAGATCTAGAGGCAAAAAAATTCAAAAAAATTCAAACTTACTAGTGGCGCACCATGGATGTGGTGCGCCACTAGTAACAGAAAAAAAATTGGTTTGAAATATGACCGGGAAGTTTGAAATATTTTTCAAAATTTCATCATAGTCATGAACATGAACAAAGTCCTAGACATCAACAAGGTATAATAGGATTGATATGCTAGATATATCAACAAGTGCCTGTGAAGTGAGTTGTTCTTTGGTGTTGGATAGAACTACGAAGTTAAGCGTGCTTGAAATTTGGAGTAGTGTGAGGATGGGTGACCTTTCGGGAAGTTAGACCACGGTGTGCGATTTGCCCTGAGATTAAGCATATTGACCCGAGATTAAGCCATAGTGAACTGAGATTAAGAAAAAAATGAAAAAAAAATTGAAAAAAAAAATTCTGAAAAAATATTGTGGCGCACCAGCTGGTGCGCCATTAGTATAACAGATACTAATGGCGCAACCGGTGCGCCATTAGTAGGCCTTTTTCTAGTAGTGTGTTGTCACCCGAGATTTATTATTATGACTCGCTAGTTGATTATGCCATTGATATGAGTAAACATGAGACCTGAGAATTATTGCAAATGTGGTTAGTTATAATCTTTCTTTGAAAACCTGAATGTCGGCTTTACATATTTACAACAACAAGAGCAAACAGAGTTTGTAGAAGTTTTTCCTTTTCTCTTTCAGTTTATCAACTGAATTGCTCGAGGACAAGCAAAGGTTTAAGCTTGGGGGAGTTGATACGTCTCCGTCGTATCTACTTTTCCAAACACTTTTGCCCTTCTTTTGGACTCTAACTTGCATGATTTGAATGGAACTAACCCGGACTGACGC
The DNA here is from genome assembly GCA_021605145.1 of Aegilops bicornis. Taxonomy (NCBI): domain Eukaryota; kingdom Viridiplantae; phylum Streptophyta; class Magnoliopsida; order Poales; family Poaceae; genus Aegilops; species Aegilops bicornis. Next base: position 770,521,395 of record CM038675.1, read on the forward strand.
TGTTTTCAGCATAATTGCCATGATGTCATTTTATGTGCAGAAAACAAAAGTTCTCGGAATGACCTGAAACTACACGGAACATCTAGTTAAAAATCATAATAAATCCTTGCCAAAGATGAAGACCAGGGGGCCCACACTCTGTCCACGAGGGTGGGGCCCCCCCTAGGGCGCGCCCCCCTACCACGTGGGCCCCCTAGAGCTCCTCCGACGCCAACTCCAACTCTATATATTCGCTTTCGGGGAGAAAAAAATCAAGGAGAAGAAATCATCGCGTTTTACTATGTTGAGCCGCCGCCAAGCCCTAAAACCTCTCGGGAGGGCTGATCTGGAGTCCGTTCGGGGCTCCGGCGAGGGGGATTCGTCACCGTCGTCATCATCAACCATCCTCCATCATCAATTTCATGATGCTCACCGCCATGCGTGGGTAATTCCATCAAAGGCTTGCTGGACGGTGATGGGTTGGATGAGATTTATCATGTAATCGAGTTAGTTTTGTTAGGGTTTGATCCCTAGTATCCACTATGTTCTGAGATTGATGTTGCTATGACTTTGCTATGCTTAATGCTTGTCACTAGGGCCCGAGTGCCATGATTTCAGATCTGAACCAATTATGTTTGCATGAATATATGTGTGTTCTTGATCCTATCTTGCAAGTCTATAGTCACCTACTATGTTTTATGATCTGGCAACCCCGAAGTGACAATAATCGGGACCACTCCTGGTGATGACCATAGTTTGAGCAGTTCATGTATTCACTATGTGCTAATGCTTTGTTTCGGTTCTCTATTAAAAGGAGGCCTTAATATCCGTTAGAATCCATTAGGACCCCGCTGCCATGGCACGACGTCTCGACTTGAAGCCTTTCACTAAGCTCGGGGACTATCTCCCTGACTTGGATGGATGGCACGACATGTTGGAGTGATTGTCGATATATGACAAGTGTCCGTTTAGTCCATACTTTCTATATGACAAAAGTTTGTTTTATGCACTTCGATTCTTTATTTGTGATGTAATTATACCTTCCTCCTCGACTAGCAAAGATTACTCTAGTTAGGGCATTTTGGGTAATGATGAACTATGTTACTTATGCTTATGATATGTTGCTTCTATTTTTGCCAAGTCTGTCTCTTTCTGTTGCTCAACTATATATGTTGCATATCATCGACTCATGTGACGATGCAGGTGCATAGATCATCGATGGCGAAGAAGTGCTATGCCAGGAGTATACGACGAGTGCCGGAGTGTCTGGCCCAGGTGTACGGGTTTCCGGTTTTCGAGCGACAGCCAGTAGTTAGTTTAGGTTCATGCTAATGCGGGAGAGGGATACAAACTCATGTACTGCATAGTTCCGCTCTCACTCATAGTGATAGCTCTTGTCGCGTATATCATTGTTTAGATGGATGACGATGTAGTTGCAAGTAATCGAGACTTGTATCACTATTTTTGAGATGATGACGAGACCACTTTGTGTTGGATGATTATTATGATGATGACATGATTTGATGAGACTATTTGTATGTATATGCTATGATTACATTTGTATGTGTATGATATGCTAAAGATTATTGTATAAAGCCTGTTCAAATACAAAACAAATATGTAGAAAAAACAAAAACTAATAAAATTAACGGTAGCGAGGGGGAAAAAGTTACCAGTAGCGCGCCCAAGCTAAAAGCGCTGCAGCTATAAGCAGTAGTGCGTTGAACTAGAGCTTGCTACTGCTAGCCAGGTATAGCAGTAGCGTGGGGCAACACGCGCTACTGATACATGTTAGCTGTAGCGCCTTATCAGTAGCACGGGACCACGTGCTAGTGATACACCATATACCCGCACTACTGCTAGGCTTTTCCCTAGTAGTGAATACTCCTCTGATCATGAGCATGTTTATTATTTGTGAGTAGTTACTTTCATTCTTGAGGTCAAGGGATAAATCATGTTGCAAGTAATCATGTGAATTTTATATGTGTTCGATATTTTGATAGTATGTATGTTGTGATTCCCTTAGTGGTGTCATGTGAACGTCGACTACATGACACTTCACCATATTTGGACCTAAGGGAACGCATTGTGGAGTAGTAAATAGATGGTGGGTTGCGAGAGTGATAGAAGCTTAAACCCCAGTTTATGCGCTATTCCGTAAGGGACCGATTGGACCCAAGAGTTTAATTCTATGGTTAGAATTTATTATTAATACTTTTCTCGTAGTTGCGGATGCTTGCGGGAGGGTTAATCATAAGTAGGAGGTTTGTTCAAGTAAGAACAACACCTAAGCACCGGTCCACCCACATATCAAATTATCAAAGTAGCGAACACTAATCAAACCAACATGATGAAAGTGACTAGATGAATTTCCTATGTACCCTCAAGAACACTTTGCTTATCATAAGAGACCATTTTTGCATGTCCTTTGCCTCAAAAGGATTGGGCTATCTTGCTACATACTTGTTACAGTTATCGTTACTTGCCCGTCACAAATTATCTTGCTATCAAACTACTCGCTACTTACAGTTTCAGCACTTGCAAACATTACCTTACTGAAAACTACTTGTCATTTCCTTCTGCTCCTCGTTGGGCTCGACACTCTTACTTATCGAAAAGATCTACAATTGATCCCCTATACTTGTGGGTCATCAAGGCTATTTTCTGGCGCCGTTGCCGGGGAATGAAGCGCCTTTGGTAAGTGGAATTTGGTAAGGAAACATTTATATAGTGTGCTGAAATTAATTGTCACTTGCTACTATGGAAAACAATCCTTTGAGGGGTTTGTTCGGGGTATCTTCACCTCGTCGGGAACCACAATTAATTTCCCCTTGATACATCTCCAATGTATCTAGAATTTATGAAGTATTCATGCTATTATTTTATCATTCTTGGATGTTTTACAATCATTTTATAGCAACTTTATATCATTTTTTGGGACTAACCTATTGACCCAGTGCCAAGTGCTAGTTGCTGTTTTTTGCTTGTTGTTTACATCGCAGGAAATCAATATCAAACGGAGTACAAACAATGCGAAACTTTTTGGAGAATTTTTTGGGCCAGAAGACATCCATTTGTTGGGGAACGTTGCATAAAATAAAAAATTTCCTACGTTCACCAAGATCTATCTATGAGTTCATCTAGCAACGAGTGATAGGAGTGCATCTACATACCTTTGTAGATCGCGAGCGGAAGCGTTCAAGAGAACGGGGTTGAGGGAGTCGTACTCGTCGTGATCCAAATCACCGATGACCAAGTGTCGAACGGACAGCACCTCTGTCAACACACGTACAGAGCGGATGACGTGTCCCGCACCTTGATCCAAAGAACGAGGAGGGAGAGGTTGAGGAAGATCCAAAGAAGACGACGGGCGTGGTGGTGGATGCAAGATAGTTCCCAGTAGGCTTCACCAAGCGACTACGGGAGGAGGAGGTGTAGCAAGGGGAAAAGGAGGCGCCAGGTGCAAGGGGTGCGGCCGCCCTCCCTCCCCCCTCTATATATAGGGTCCCCAGGGGGGGCGCCGACCCTAGGAGATTGAATATCCAAGGGGGGGCGGCGGCCAGGGGGGTGGAGTGCCCCCCAAGGCAAGTGGATGCGCCCCCTCCCCTAGGGTTCCCAACCCTAGGCGCAGAGGGGGCCCAAGGGGGGCGCACCAGCCCACCAGGGGCAGGTTCCCCTCCCACTTCAGCCCATGTGGCCCTCCGGGATGGGTGGCCCCATCCGGTGGACCCCCGGGACGCTTCCGGTGGTCCCAGTACAATACCGGTGAACCCCGAAACTTTCCCGATGGCAGAAACTCAACTTCCCATATATAATTGTAACATCCCAAATTTTCAATTTGGAATGTTATACATTAAGTCATCACGTATTACATATTTTCTTGCATTTTCCGATCCTAGAAATTTCACGCAACTCAAGGACCCTCGGAGAGAGTTGGAGATTTCGTTATTTTCATATTTGAGTTTTCTCAAATTTTGAAAATAGGATCATTTGATTTTATTTATTTTATCTTCAATTATTTCTACTATCAAAATATGAGACAGGGAATAAAATGACTTTCCCAAAATAAAGAAATAATGAAGATTTAATAAAAATATCAAATAAGATTTTTATTTCGGAGTTTTTCACTTTTATTTGCCTTAGGGAAAAATACGTGTTTTCAAAAATTGCATTTTGGCACCGTGTTAAAGTTCATTTTGTTCGACTCATTTTTAGGAGTCGGGGAAAGTTTACTTTATTAATTTTGGAGTTCGTTTAGATTTTTGTTATTTATTTTTCTGCGCGCGAAACCGTTTAAAAAAAGGGAGCGCAACGCCTTGGGCCAAAGGCCCAAGCCGCCAAAGCCACCGGCCGGCCGAAGGCCAAGGCCATCGCTAGCACGCCAGCCAGGAGCCAGGAGCCAAGTTTCCTATTCTTTACAAATCCTAGTAGGATTTGATCCCGCTTCGTTATTCCGCTTTTTACTCCTAGGATTCCTAATCCTAATCTATTTCTTGTCCCCTACCCCAAGCAAAACCCCTCCTCCCCAATATAAATACCCAAGCACCCCCTCCAACACATCAAATGAACTCTCCTCCTCTCCTCCTCCTCCGTGGCGGCAGTGATGCCGCGCCGCCATATACGCCGCCGCCCCACACCGCCGCCGCCGCCGGAGCCCCTCGCCTCTTCGAGGTACTAGCCCCGCGCTGCGTCACCTTTCTTTTCCTCGGTTCGGTTTTTTGTGAATCGTTCCGGTTTTCCGTTCCGGTTTTCTAGATCGGTTTTTGTTTCGGTTTTCTTTCTGAAACCCTAGATCGGTTTTTCTCGCCGGTTTTTCTTTCCGGTTTTGTTTAGCAATCGTTCGCCGGACCGTTCGTCCTAACGAACGTGATCACCGGTTTGCTTCGGTTAATGAACGTCCGTTCGTTCAACGGTTCGTCGTTTTCTTTCTCATCGGATTTATTCCGCTATTTTTCTGATAGCGATTTCAGATCCGATCTTCGTTCTAGTTTATCTTCTCGCTGGATTATCGGAATCAGGTGATTCAAACGCCTGGAGTTTCATCTCGAAACCGCTATTCCGACTAATCAACTTAAACAAAGTTTTGCTACTGTAAAATTTGACTTAGTTTCAACTTGCTAGAACCGAGTTGTTTTCTTCGCCGTTTGACTTTCGTTGCTTTATTTGATTCGATTCTTTTTGCAACCAGGGTTCTTAAGTTGAACTTTCTGGTCAATTCTTTTATTCGAGATTTACCCGTGCATTAGATGAGTACTTATTGTATGCTTGTTGTTTGTCTGCGATAGATCACCCGGAGTGCGCCGCTTGTTATTTCGAATCTCTAGGTTTCATGGATCATCAAAGAAGGCAAGTAACACTTGATCATACTTTTTCTACTACCCAATTTTAAGCATTAGATCTATTCCTCAAACACTTGCATGATTAGGATCTAATTAAATTGTGGGATTGGGAAGTAGATGAGGTAGTACCTATTACCTGTTTTACTTATGAAACCTTGGGAGTTACTTCTACGTTTGCTTATTATGCCATGCTATGCTAGTAGGCGTGGATTGGGTGAGTGATATCCATGACAGATGTGAGATTGTTAATTTAATGGTTTATCTAAGGTGGCAACTTAAACACACATCTGGGCGGATTGAGGCACCTGGGGTTCCAGGACTTGCCTGTTTGTTTTGGGACCGCCACCCAGGCTCAAAGGGATCATAAGATTATTCAAACTAGAAACTTCCGTGTGCAGCCACAAGCCATTATGGGCTCTAGCATAATTGAGTAAGTCGTGCGAACTCTTATAGTGCTGGACTAGCAGATGTAGGGGATGTAGGTGTACCGGTCCACCCATCGTAAGGTGCTAGCGCTTCTGAAAGACTATGTCTCGGTCATCCGTCTCTCAAACACCATGTAGTGCGAGAAACCAAACGGAGGCGATCGAAGTCTTGTGGGGAAAAGTGCTAAACCTCTGCAGAGTGTATAAACTAATCATGATTAGCCGTGTCCCCGGTTATGGACATCTTGAGTATCTAGTACTTGAATATCATGTGAATCTCAAAGATGTTACTCTAACTAATATTGTTGGGTTTTAATGAGTATTTTTAATTGGGATTGAGGATGCTGTCAACCATTCTCAATGTTTCACAACCACCATGATAGTTAAGCAAATTTATTCCTTTGCAGTAGGGAAAAACTGGCTTTATGCAAAACTGTAACCATAGAGCTTTTCCACCAGCCACATATGCATGTAGTATAGGCTTATTCCTTCATTACTCTCTATGTGTTACATTGCCAGCATATTCCATGTGCTGACCCGTTTTCGGGCTGCAACTTTCGTGTTGCAGACTTTTTCGCATTTACTGACAGTAAGGTGCTTTAGGTCGTGGTTCTATACTCAGTGATGTTACCGGAGTTGATGGACTCACTTATCTTCCAAGTCTTCCGCTGTTATCGTTATTAGATGGCCTTAAGCCATATTTATTGTAATAAGTCCTCTTTTGGACCTCGATGTAATAAGTGTGTGATTGCTACTCTGTTATAAATCCTTCGAAGTACTGTGTGGTGTCAGACATCGATCCAGGGATGACGCTTTGAGCACGAGACTTGATCCATTCGGGTCGGGTCGCTATAGAGATGGTATCAGAGCACACGCTGACTGTAGGACACGACCACTAAGTTAAAGCCACAGATCACTACTCTCTTCTCATTTTCTAACTCCTCATCTTTTCTACTCTTTTAGGATGAAGCACGCGAAGATCAAGTACGCCCAACCGCATTTAAGGCACACCTTTTGGATTTCACTTGAAGGAAGTCACCAAGTACCTGAACATTGGACTACCAAGTTTCACCGGGACTTTCAACGCCACTCTGCCTGAAGAGGAGCGCTGGAAGATTCAAGCTCACGTTCCGGGAAGGACATTCGCCCCAATCACCAAGCCTATAGATAGTGTTTTCAAAGGCACCAACCCGAGTCCGGGAAAGAGCATGGCAGCTCATATCACGATGGGACGCATTGGAGAAGTTTGCCAAGAAGACCTCAAGGACACCATCTATCAGATTTGTGGACGCCGAGATGAACAATGGGAGATAGTCAGCACCAAGAAGGATAGATCCATTGCAGCTTTCATCCAGGAGTTAGACCAGCACATTCGACGCCAGGAGAACCAGATGTGCAATGATATGATCGAATTGAAGGATGCGAAGGGAAGGATCATCGAACTTGAAGAAGAACTAAAGTCTACACGTAAGGACTACATGGACGAGATCGTAGCTTTAGCAAGACACAATAACGATCTTAAGTATGAGATTGAAGAACTCAAGAAGAAATTGGCGCTCAAGAATGAAGACAAGTACGCCGACTGTCCGAGCAACTACATCATCATCGACGACACCGATTCGGATCCAAGTGAACCCGACTTTGAAGACGAAGCTGGAGCAGACATCATGGAGTCTTCCACCGGTTCAAATTAATAGATGACCCCCACATATTAGTAGCATTCCCTCCATGTAAACATTTTGGTTCACGCACTTTTGCGATAGTTAGACCGTTGTAAGCCCTTTGTTTGAATTGAATGAAGTGATTTTGTGTGCATTTGCTCATATCCATTTGGGGTAGTGTTTCTCCTTAGACCTCACTCTATTCTTAATTTCTCATCTTTTCTAAACCCATCAGATGCCTCCAAGACGCGACCCCGGGTTTGTTTTTCCGCCGGAGATCACCTAGTTGATTCAGCAGCAGAACACTTTGATCCAAACACTAGTACAGAATCAAGGCAACAACAACAACAACCCACCGCCACCACCACGGTTGACCATCCGGCTCGCTTTCTTAAGGCTGAACCCGCGGTGTTTTCCAAAGAGCACCGAGCCGATAGTAGCGTATGATTGGCTCCGTAAGATAGGGAGGGAGTTGACCACCGCAGGATGTACAGATGGAGAGAAGGTGAAGTTTGTTGTACACCAGCTTGAAGGACCTGTGAGGCAAAGATGGTGGGAGAATTTTACAGCCACTTACCCTATAGACACTGTCACATGGGATCAGTTTCAGCAAGCTTTCCGCACTGCCCATGTCTCAGCAGGAGCTATGGCCATGAAGAAGCGTGAGTTTCGCAACTTACGCCAAGGAGGAAGGACTGTTGGCCAGTATGTGGATGATTTTAGTAAGTTAGCACGTTATGCCCCGGATGACGTTGTTACAGATGCAGCCAAGGTGAGAAGTTTCGGAAGGACTGAATGATGAGTTAAGCATGCAGTTGATGGTAGCAAGTTTCAATAACTACCAGGAGTTGGTAGATCGTGCCCTCATGATTGAAGGAAAGCAACAGCAAATTGAGAATCGCAAGAGGAAGTATGGACAGGGAAGTATAACTCTGGAGCCCAGCAGAAGCCCCGTTATACCCCTAAACAGGGAGTTCGGGCCAAAGATACCCATGGAGGAGGTAATTCAGACAAACCATAATGGCCACAAAAATGGAAATGGGAATGGAGGAAGCAACGGCCAGAACCGGACCACACCATCAACCCCAACCAAGAAAGACCTAAGCCATGTTACCTGTTACAAGTGTTCCAAGACCGGACAATATGCAAATGACTGTACCAAAGGCCAAGGTGGGAATGGAAGTTCTGGAAAGAAGCCAAACCCTTTCAACAGGGGACAGGTGAACCACATTGATGTGGAGGAGGTTGAAGATCAGCCCGATGCAGTAATCGGTAAGTTTTTGGGTAAGTCATTTACTGCACTAGTTCCTTTCGATACCGGTGCATCGCATTCATACATATCAAGGGGATTTGTAGAGAAGTATAGTCTACCTACTCGGATTCTTAAAACCCCTATGCTAGTAAGCTCACCAGAGCGGAGTATATGGCGGAACAAGGATGTTTTCAAGTGCCATTAAGTATAGGAAGGCATGTGTTCTGACGGATTTGATCATTTTGGAATCCCAAGGATTAGATGTGATTCTCGGTATGGATTGGCTGTCGATGTATGGAGGAAACATCGATTGCGCAAGTAAGACGATTTTGCTCACCACACCAGAAGGAAGAAGGATTAAGTATGTATCGCGACATGGACCAAATAGGAATCAAGTAAATTCCTTATCAGGAGTTGTGCAGGAAGAGGTGCCAGTGGTGAAGGATTACCCTGATGTATTTCCTGAGGAATTGCCAGGAATGCCACCGGATAGAGACATTGAGTTTTTGATTGAGCTGTTGCCAGGAACAGGCCCGATATCGAAGCGACCATACAGGATGCCCGCACAGGATTTGGCGGAAATCAAGAAGCAGATTAAGGAGCTATTGGATAAAGGTTATATACGCCCAAGTTCTTCGCCTTGGGGATCACCCGTACTGTTAGTGGAGAAGAAGGATGGATCGTTAAGGATGGTTGTTGATTATCGTGGATTGAATGAAGTAACAATCAAGAATAAGTACCCACTACCAATGATAAATGATCTGTTTGATCGTTTGCAAGGAGCTAGAGTGTTTTCCAAGATCGATTTGCGATCGTGGTACCATCGATTGAAGATTCGAGAGCAGGACATTCCTAAGACAGCATTTACCACGAGATATGGACTGTATGAATATACCGTTATGTCATTTGGACTGACTAACGCGCCTGCCTATTTCAAGAACCTGATGAACAAAGTGTTTATGGAGTTTTTGGATAAGTTCGTCGTGGTGTTCATAGATGATATTTTGGTTTTCTCGAAGAATGAAGAGGAACATAAGGAACATTTGCGATTGGTTTTGGAGAAACTAAGGAACATCAGTTATATGCCAAGTTCAGCAAATGTGAGTTTTGGCTAAAGGAAGTTGGATTTCTTGGACATGTTATATCCGGAGAAGGGATAGCAGTTGACCCCACAAAGGTTGAGACCGTAACTAAATGGGAAGCACCAACGACAGTTGGAGAGATCCGTAGTTTTCTTGGACTCGCAGGATACTACCGAAGATTCATTGAGAATTTCTCAAGGATTGCAAAGCCTATGACGGAATTGCTGAAAAAGGATACCAAGTTCATATGGACTGAGGATTGTGAGGCAAGTTTTCAGGAATTGAAGGAAAGATTGGTTACCTCACCAGTGTTAATTTTGCCAGATCAGACCAAGGATTTTGAGGTGTATTGCGACGCTTCACGTCGAGGACTTGGAGCAGTGCTTATGCAGGAAGGAAGAGTTGTTTCAGTATGCTTCACGACAGCTTAAGCCTCATGAGTTGAATTATGCCACACATGACTTGGAGTTAGCAGCCGTTGTGCATGCATTGAAGACATGGAGACATTTTCTCATTGGAAATCATTGTGAGGTGTACACGGATCACAAGAGTTTGAAGTACATCTTCACGCAGAAGGAATTAAATCTCAGACAGAGGAGATGGTTGGAGCTTATTAAGGATTATGATATGAGATTGCATTATCACCCAGGGAAGGCTAACGTTGTAGCAGGCATTTATTGCGCCGTAAGAGCCACGTCAATACACTAATGATGGGAGGAATACCCAAGGAGTTAGCCGAGGACCTTCGAGAGCTATGTTTGGAAATAGTTCCGAGAGGCTATGTAGCAGCATTGGAGATTCAGTCTACGTTGATGGACAAAATCGGAGAAGCTCAAAAGGCAGATAAGGAAGTTGCCTCTATAAAGGAGAAAATGAGCGAAGGAAAAGCTAAGGGATTTCGTGAGGATGAGCACGATACCCTATGGTTTGAGGACCGTGTGTATGTGCCAAATGACCCCGAGATCAAGAAGTTGCTTCTGCAAGAAGCACATGATTCACCATATTCGATTCACCCTGGAAATACCAAGATGTATTTGGATTTGAAGAATACTTTCTGGTGGACCGGAATGAAGAAGGATATCGCGGAGTATGTAGCAGTTTGCGATGTATGTCAGAGAGTGAAGGCAGAACATCAGAAGCCAGCAGGATTGTTGCAGCCATTGCCAATACCAGAATGGAAGTGGGATAAACTAGGCATGGATTTCATCACAGGTTTGCCAAAGACTCGTTCCGGCTATGACTCGATTTGGGTTATAGTCGACCGCTTGACGAAGGTAGCTCATTTCATTCGAAATCAAGACTACCTATAGCAGTGCTAAGTTGGCAAAGATATACATGACCAGAATTGTGTGTTTACACGGAGTTCCGAGGAGTATCGTATCGAGATAGAGGAACCCAATTTACCTCAAAGTTTTGGAATCAGTTGCACGAAACATTGGGAACCAGGCTGGAATTCAAGACAGCTTTTCACCCATTGCACCGATGGATGACCGAGAGAGTCTATCAGATTTTGGAGGATATGCTGAGAGCTTGTGCACTAGATTATGGATCTAGTTGGGATGATAACTTGCCGTATGCAGAGTTTTCTTATAACAACAGTTACCAAACCAGCTTGAAGATGGCACCTTTCGAGGCTTTGTACGGAAGGAGGTGCAGGACACCGTTATCATGGGACGAAGCTGGAGACCGTCAGTTGTTTGGACCAGATTTGATTAAGGAGTCTGAACAGAAGGTTAAGTTGATTCGCGATAGGCTTAAGGTAGCCCAGTCTGCATGTAAAAGCTATGCGGATTCAAACGCAAGGCGATAGAATATGAAGTTGGAGACAGAGTATATCTTAGAGTATCCCCACTTCGAGGAGTTAAGCGCTTTGGAGTTAAAGGAAAGTTAGCACCATGTTTCGCTGGACCGTGACAGGATTTTGCAACGCATGGGAGAAGTTGCTTATAAGCTGGAATTGCGGAGGGACTGTCAGGAGTTCATGATGTATTCCATGTTTCTCATTTGAAGAAATGTCACGCCGAGATGGCAGAGGTACCGTTAAGAGATACAGTGCCACTTGAAGCAATTCAGTTGAAGGATGATTTGACATATGAGGAGAAACCAGTCAAGATTCTCGATTATGCCAGCAGAGTTACTCGCAGCAAGGTTATCAAGTTTTGCAAGGTTCAATGGAGCCACCACACCGAGGATGAAGCCACCTGGGAAAGAGAAGAGGAATTGCTCAAGGACCACCTCACCTATTTTCTAGTTAACCCGAATCTCGAGGGCTAGATTCATCTTAAGGGGGGGGTAGGTTTGTAACATCCCAAATTTTCAATTTGGAATGTTATACATTAAGTCATCATGCATTACATATTTTCTTGCATTTTCCGATCCTAGAAATTTCACGCAACTCATGGACCCTCGGAGAGAGTTGGAGATTTCGTTATTTTCATATTTGAGTTTTCTCAAATTTTGAAAATAGGATCATTTGATTTTATTTATTTTATCTTCAATTATTTCTACTATCAAAATATGAGAGAGGGAATAAAATGACTTTCCCAAAATAAAGAAATAATGAAGATTTAATAAAAATATCAAATAAGATTTTTATTTCGGAGTTTTTCACTTTTATTTGCCTTAGGGAAAAATACGTGTTTTCAAAAATTGCATTTTGGCGTCGTGTTAAAGTTCATTTTGTTCGACTCATTTTTAGGAGTCAGGGAAAGTTTACTTTATTAATTTTGGAGTTCGTTTATATTTTTTTTATTTTATTTTTCTGCGCGCGAAACCGTTTAAAAAAAAAGGGAGCGCAGCGCCTTGGGCCAAAGGCCCAAGCCGCCAAAGCCACCGGCCGGCCGAAGGCCAAGGCCATCGCTAGCACGCGCGCGCGCCAGGGAGCCAGGGAGCCAAGTTTCCTATTCTTTTACAAATCCTAGTAGGATTTGATCCCGTTTCGTTATTCCGGTTTTTACTCCTAGGATTCCTAATCCTAATGTATTTCTTGTCCCCTACCCCAAGCAAAACCCCTCCCCTCCCCACTATAAATACCCAAGCACACCCCCCCCCTCCAACACATCAAATCAACTCTCCTCTCCTCTCCTCCGCAGCAGCAGCAGCAGTGCTGCCGCCGCCATAGCCGCGCCGCCGCCGCCCCACACCGCCGCCGCCCCACACCATCGCCGCCGCCTAGTGCCGCTGCGGCCGCCCTACGCCGCCGCCGCCGGAGCCCCTCGCCTCTTCGAGGTACTAGCCCCGTGCCGCGTCACCTTTCTTTTCCTCGGTTCGGTTTTTCGTGAATCGTTCCGGTTTTCCGTTCCGGTTTTCTAGATCGGTTTTCGTTTCGGTTTTCTTTCCGAAACCCTAGATCGGTTTTTCTCGCCGGTTTTTCTTTCCGGTTTTGTTTAGCAATCGTCACGGACCGTTTGTCCTAACGAACGTGATCACCGGTTTGCTTCGGTTAATGAACGTCCGTTCGTTCAACCGTTCGTCGTTTTCTTTCTCATCAGATTTATTCCGCTATTTTTCTGATAGCGATTTCAGATTCAATCTTCGTTCTAGTTTATCTTCTCGCTCGATTATCGGAATCAGGTGATTCAAACGCCTGGAGTTTCATCTCAAAACCGCCGTTCTGACTAATCAACTTAAACAAAGTTTTGCTACTGTAAAATTTGACTTAGTTTCAACTTGCTAGAACCGAGTTGTTTTCTTTCGTCGTTTGACTTTCGTTGCTTTATTTGATTCGATTCTTTTTGCAACCAGGGTTCTTAAGTTGAACTTTCTGGTCAGATCTTTTATTCGAGATTTACCCATGCATTAGATGAGTACTTATTGTATGCTTGTTGTTTGTCTGCGATAGATCACCCGGAGTGCGCCGCTTGTTATTTCGAATCTCTAGGTTTCGCGGATCATCAGCAAGGCAAGTAACACTTGATCATACTTTTTCTACTACCCAATTTTAAGCATTAGATCTATTCCTCAAACACTTGCATGATTAGGATCTAATTAAATTGTGGGATTGGGAAGTAGATGAGGTAGTACCTATTACCTGTTTTACTTATGAAACCTTGGGAGTTACTTCTACGTTTGCTTATTATGCCATGCTATGCTAGTAGGCGTGGATTGGGTGAGTGATATCCATGACAGATGTGAGATTGTTAATTTAATGGTTTATCTAAGGTGGCAACTTAAACACACATCTGGGTGGATTGAGGCACCTGGGGTTCCAGGACTTGCCTGTTTGTTTTGGGACCGCCACCCAGGCTCAAAGGGATCATAAGATTATTCAAACTAGAAACTTCCGTGTGCAGCCACAAGCCATTATGGGCTCTGGCATAATTGAGTAAGTCGTGCGAACTCTTATAGTGCTGGACTAGCAGATGTAGGGGATGTAGGTGTACCGGTCCACCCATCGTAAGGTGCTAGCGCTTCTGAAAGACTATGTCTCGGTCATCCATCTCTCAAACACCATGTAGTGCGAGAAACCAAACGGAGGCGATCGAGTCTTGTGGGGAAAAGTGTGCAAACCTCTGCAGAGTGTATAAACTAATCATGATTAGCCGTGTCCCCGGTTATGGACATCTTGAGTATCTAGTACTTGAATATCATGTGAATCTCAACATGTTACTCTAACTAATATTGTTGGGTTTTTAATGAGTATTTTTAATTGGGATTGAGGATGCTGTCAACCATTCTCAATGCTTCACAACCACCATGATAGTTAAGCAAATTTATTCCTTTGCAGTAGGGAAAAACTGGCTTTATGCAAAACTGTAATCGTAGAGCTTTTCCACCAGCCACATATGCATGTAGTATAGGCTTATTCCTTCATTAATCTATATGTGTTACATTGCCAGCATATTCCATGTGCTGACCTGCTGGCTGCAACTTTCATGTTGCAGACTTTTCGCATTTACAACAGTAAGGTGCTTTAGGTCGTGGTTCTATACTCGGTGATGTTACCGGAGTTGATGGACTCACTTATCTTCCAAGTCTTCCGTTGTTATCGTTATTAGATGGCCTTAAGCCATATTTATTGTAATAAGTCCTCTTTTGGACCTCGATGTAATAAGTGTGTGATTGCTACTCATATAAATCCTTCGGCATCTTGTGTGGTGTCAAGACATCGATCCAGGGATGACGCCTGAGCACAGAGACTTGATCCATTCGGGTCGGGTCGCTACAATAATTCTTTACCTCCGGACCATTCCGGAACTCCTCGTGACGTCCAGGATCTCATCCGGGACTCCGAACAACTTTCAGTTTGCTGCATACTAGTATCTTTACAACCCTAGCGTCACTGAACCTTAAGTGTGTAGACCCTACGGGTTTGGGAGACATGCAGACATGACCGAGACGGCTCTCCGGTCAATAACCAACAGCGGGATCTAGATACCCATGTTGGCTCCCACATGCTCCTCGATGATCTCATCGGATGAACCACGATGTCGAGGATTCAAGCAACCTCAGATACAATTCCCTTTGTCAATCGATGCGTTATTTGCCCGAGATTCGATCGTCGGTATCCCAATACCTCGCTCAATCTCGTTATCGGCAAGTCACTTTACTCGCATCAGAATGCATGATACCGTGACAAAACACTTGGTCACTTTGAGCTCATTATGATGATGCATTACCGAGTGGGCCCAGAGATACCTCTCCGTCATACGGAGTGACAAATCGATCTCGATCCGTGTCAACCCAATGAAACTTTCGGAGATACCTGTAGTGCACCTTTATATTCACCCAGTTACGTTGTGACGTTTGGTACACCCAAAGCACTCCTATGGTATCCGGGAGTTACACGATCTCATGGTCTAAGGAAAAGATACTTGACATTGGAAAAGCTCTAGCAAAACGAACTACACAATCTTGTGTTATGCTTAGGTTTCGGTCTTGTCCATCACATCATTCTCCTAATGATGTGATCCCGTTATCAATGACATCCAATGTCCATAGTCAGGAGACCATGAGTATCTATTCATCAACGAGCTAGTCAACTAGAGGCTCACTAGGGACATGTTGTAGTCTATGTATTCACACGTGTATTACGATTTCTGGATAATACAATTATAGCATGAATAAAAGACTATTATCATGAACAAGAAATACAATAATAATCCTTTTATTATTGCCTCTAGGGCATATTTCCAACAGTCTCCCACTTGCACTAGAGTCAATAATCTAGTTACATTGTGATGAATCGAACACCCATAGAGTTCTGGTGTTGATCATGTTTTGCTCGCGGAAGAGGTTTAGTCAACGGATCTGCACATTCAGATCCGTATGCTACTTTGCAAATTTCTATGTCTTCATCTTGAACATTTTCACGAATGGAGTTGAAGCAACGCTTGATGTGCCTGGTCTTTTTGTGAAACCTGGGCTCCTTGGCAAGTGCAATAGCTCCAGTGTTGTCACAGAAGAGTTTGATAGGCCCCGACGCATTGGGTATGACTCCTAGGTCGGTGATGAACTCATTCACCCAAATTGCTTCATGCGCTGCCTCCGAGGCTACCATGTACTCCGCTTCACATGTAGATCCCGCCACGACGCTCTGCTTGCAGCTGCACCAGCCATCGCTCCACGATTCAACATATACACGTATCCGGTTTGTGACTTAGAGTCATCTAGATCTGTGTCGAAGCTAGCGTCGACGTAACCCTTTTCGACGAGCTCTTCGTCACCTCCATAAATGAGAAACATGTCCTTTGTCCTTTTCAGGTACTTCAGGATATTCTTGACCGCTGTCCAGTATTCCTTGCCAGGATTACTTTGGTACCTTCCTACCAAACTTACGGCAAGGTTTACATCAGGTCTGGTACACATCATGGCATACATAATAGATCCTATGGCTGAAGCATAGGGGATGACACTCATCTCTTCTTTATCTTCTGCTGTGGTCGGGCATTGAGCCGAGCTCAATCTCACACCTTGCAATACAGGCAAGAACCCTTTCTTGGACTGATCCATTTTGAACTTCTTCAATATCTTATCAAGGTATGTGCTTTGTGAAAGACCTATGAGGCGTCTCAATCTATCCCTATAGATCTTGATGCCTAATACGTAAGCAGCTTCTCCAAGGTCCTTCATTGAAAAGCTCTTATTCAAGTAGGCCTTAATGTTGTCCAAAAGTTCTATATCATTTCCCATCAAAAGTATGTCATCTAAATATAATATGAGAAATGCTACAGAGCTCCCACTCACTTTCTTGTAAACGCAGGCTTCTCCATAAGTCTGCATAAACCCAAACACTTTGATCATCTCATCAAAGCGAATGTTCTAACTCCGAGATGCTTGCACCAGCCCATAAATTGATCGCTGGAGCTTGCATACCTTGTTAGCATTCTTAGGGTCGACAAAACCTTCCGGCTGTATCATATACAGTTCTTCCTTAAGATAGCCGTGAAGGAATGCCGTTTTGACGTCCATTTGCCATATCTCATAATCATAGTATGAAGCAATTGCTAACATGATTCGGACGGACTTCAGCTTCGCTACGGGAGAGAAAGTCTCATCGTAGTCAACCCCTTGAACTTGCCGATAACCCTTACCGACAAGTCGAGCTTTATAGATGGTAACATTACCATCCGCGTCCGTCTTCTTCTTAAAGATCCATTTGTTTTCTATCGCCGCCGATCATCGGGCAAGTCTCACAAAGTCCATACTTTGTTTTCATACATGGATCCTATCTCGGATTGCATGGCTTCAAGCCATTTGTTGGAATCTGGGCCCGCCATCGCTTCTTCATAGTTCGAAGGTTCATCGTTGTCTAACAACATGATTTCCAGGACAGGGTTGCCATACCATTCTGGTGTGGAACGTGTCCTTGTGGACCTACGAAGTTCAGTAGCAACTTGATCTGAAGTACCTTGATAATCATCATTAATTTCCTCTCCAGTCGGTGTAGGCACCACAGGAACATTTTCCTGAGCTGCACTACTTTCCGGTTCAAGAGGTAATACTTCATCGAGTTCTACTTTCCTCCCACTTACTCCTTTCGAGAGAAACTCTTTTTCTAGAAAGGATCCGTTCTTGGCAACAAAGATCTTGCCTTGGGATCTAAGGTAGAAGGTATACCCAATGGTTTCCTTAGGGTATCCTATGAAGACGCATTTTTCCGACTTGGGTTCGAGCTTTTCAGGTTGAAGTTTCTTGACATAAGCATCGCATCCCCAAACTTTTAGAAACGCAGCTTAGGTTTCTTCCCAAACCATAATTCATACAAAGGTCGTCTCAACGGATTTAGACGGTGCCCTATTTAAAGTGAATGTAGCTGTCTCTAGAGCGTATCCCCAAAATGATAGCGGTAAATCAATAAGAGACATCATAGATTGCACCATATCCAATAGAGTGCGACACGACGTTCGGACACACCGTTAGGGCTGAGGTGTTCCAGGCGGCGTGAGTTGTGAAACGATTCCACATTTCCTTAAGTGTGTACCAAATTCGTGACTTAAATATTCTCCTCCACGGTCTGATCGTAAGAACTTTATTTTTCGGTCACGTTGATTTTCTACCTCATTCTAAATTCCTTGAACTTTTCAAAGGTCTCAGACTTGTGTTTCATCAAGTAGACATACCCATATCTACTTAAGTCGTCAGTGAGAGTGAGAACATAACGATATCCTCTGCGAGTCTCAACGCTCATTGGACCGCACACATCAGTATGTATGATTCCCAATAAGTTGGTTGCTCGCTCCATTGTTCCGGAGAACGGAGTCTTGGTCATTTTGCCCATAAGGCATGGTTCGCATGTGTCAAATGATTCATAATCAAGAGACTTTACAATGTCCATAGTCAGGAAACCATGACTATCTATTGATCAACGAGCTAGTCAACTAGAGGCTCACTAGGGACATGTTGTAGTCTATGTATTCACACGTGTATTACGATTTCCGGATAATAAAATTATAGCATCAATAAAAGACAATTATCATGAACAAGAAATACAATAATAATCCTTTTATTATTGCCTCTAGGGCATATTTCCAACACCATTGGGCCAGAGCTACACCTGGGGGGTGCCCCAAGGGGGGCACAACCCACCAGGGCGCGCCAGGCTCCCCTGGTGCCCAGGTGGGTTGTGCCCACCTCGGTGGCCTCCCGCACCCCCTCTTTGCACTATAAATTCCCAAATATTCTGAAACCCTTCGGGGTTAACCTAGATCAGAAGTTCTGCCACTGCAAGGTCTCTGTATCTACGAGAACGAATCTAGACCCCGTTCCGGCACCCTGCCGGAGGGTGGAATCATCTCCGGTGGGCATCTTTGTCATCCCGGCGGCCACCACGATGAGGAGGGAGTAGTCCACCCTCGGGACTGAGGGTTTGTACCAGTAGCTATGTGTTTAATCTCTCTCTCTCTCTCTCTCTCTCGATTTATATCATGAGCTTTGTTAATAAAGTCGGATCATATGATGTTTCTCCCCGCTATGAATTGAGCCTTTACCCTTTGAAGGTTAATATTGTCGGATTGAATATTCAGAGATAAGAACACATGATGTATGTCTTGCGGTATGAATACTTGAGGTGACAATGGGGTATCATATTGATTCACTTGATATATGTCTTGGCATTCAGATTGCGGATTCCCGAGGTGATATTGGGGTAATCTATGCATAGGGATTGATGCATGTTTTTATTATCTTTTCTCTGATAGAAACTTTGAGGTCTCTTTGTAGTTGTTTGTGTGGATTGAGTATTATGAATATGAATTTGCTTTGGTGTTATTTTAGTACGAACTCTTGATTAGATCGATCGGAAAGAATAGCTTGTGTTATTTTAGTACGAACTCTAGGATAGATCGAACGAAAAAAATAGCTTTGAGGTGGTTTCGTACCCTACAAACAATTTCTATCTTTTGTTCTCCGCTAATAGGAACTCGGGAGTGATTCTTTATTGCACTTTGAGGGATAATCATATGATCCAACTATGTTAGCGAGATTGCACTAGCGAAAGTACGGATCCTAGGCCTCATTTTCAAGCATTGAAATACCGTTTTTGTGCCCGTTTACTATTTGTTGCCTTGCTGCTTTTACTTATTCAGATTATAAAATATATTTCTACCATCAATATTACACTTTTATCATCATCTCTTCACCGAACTAGTGCACCTATACAATTTGCCATTGTATTGGGTGTGTTGGGGACACAAGAGATTTCTTGTATTTGGTTGTAGGGTCGTTTGAGAGAGACCATCTTCATCCTACACCTCTCATGGATTGATAAACCTTAGGTCATCCACCTGAGGGAAAATTGCTACTGTCCTACAAAACTCTGCGCTTGGAGGCCCAACACGTGTCTACAAGAATAAAGTTGCATAGTAGACATCACCCCTCAACCTACTGCACCTACTGAAAATATTGAATATGAAATTCCTTCAGGTATGATAGAACAACTGTTAGCTAATCCTTATGCAGGAGATGGAACCGAACATCCTGATATGCACTTGATATATGTAGAACAAATTTGTGGATTGTTCAAGCATGCAGGTTTACCCGGAGATGAGGTGATGAAAAAGGTTTTCCCTTTGTCTTTGACGGGAAAAAGCATTGGCATGGTATAGGCTATGCGATGATATTGGATCATGGAATTGGAATCGTTTGAAATTGGAGTTCCACCACAAAATTTATCCTATGCATCTAGTTCATCATGATCGGAATTATATATATAATTTTTGGCCTCGTGGAGGAGAAAGTATCGCTCTAGCTTGGGGGAGGCTTAAGTCAATGTTATATTCATGCCCCAATCATGAGCTCTCAATAGAGTTTATTATTCAAAACTTTTATGCTAGGCTTTCTCATAATGATCAAACCATGCTGGATACTTCTTGTGCTGGTTCTTTTATGAAGAAGACTATTGAATTCCGGTGGGATCTTTTAGAAAGAATTAAACACAACTCTGAAGATTGGGAACTCGACGAAGGAAAAGAGTCAGGTATAAAGCTTAAGTATGATTGTGTTAAATCTTTTATGGATACCGATACTTTTCAAAAGTTTAGCACTAAATATGGACTTGACTCTGAGATAGTGGCCTCCTTTTGTGAATCATTTGCTACTCATGTTGAACTTCCTAAGGAGAAGTGGTCTAAATATCACCCACCTATTAAAGATGAAATTAAAAAACCAGTACCAGTTAAAGAAGAAACTATACTTTATAATGTTGATCCAGTTGTTCCTACTGCTTATATTGAGAAACCCCCTTTTCCTGTTAGGATAAAGGAACATGCTAAAGTTTCAACTGTGGTTAACAAAAGCTATGTTAGAACACCTAAACCAGATGAGCGAATTAGAGTGGAACCTAATGTTGCTATTGTTAAAGATCTCTTAGAAGAACATATAGATGGGCATGTTATTTACTTCTGTGCAGAAGCTGCTAGAATTGCTAAACCCAATAAAAGGGATAAACATAGACCAGTTGTTGGCATGCCTATCGTTTCAGTTAAAATAGGAGATCATTGTTATCATGGTTTATGTGACATGGGTGCTAGTGTGAGTGCTATTCCTTACACTTTATATCAAGAAATTAAGAGAGACATAACACCTGCAACGATAGAAGACATAGATGTTACTATTAAACTTGCTAATAGAGACACCATATCACCTTGTGGGTTTGTTAGAGATGTTGAAGTCTTGTGTGGGAAAATAAAATATCCTACTGATTTTCTTGTTCTTGGTTCCCCACACGATGACTTATGTCCCATTATCTTTGGTAGACCTTTCTTGAACACAGTTAATGCTAAGATAGATTGCAAGAAACAAACTGTTGGTGTTAGTTTTGGTGATGAGTCTCATGATCTTATTTTTTCCAAGTTTAGTACAAATCATCATGAAAAAGAATTTCCTATTAAGGATGAATTATTGGTCTTGCTTCCATTGCTGTGCCACCTACTGATCCCTTAGAACAATATTTGCTATACCATGAAAATGATTTTCATATGCATGAAAGAAATGAAATAGATAAGATTTTCTTTGAACAATGTCCTCATCTTAAACACAATTTTCCTATGGAAACTCTATGAGGTCCTCCTCCACCTAAAGGTGATCCTATGTTTGAATTAAAACAATTGCCAGACACTTTGAAATATGCTTATCTTGATGAAAAGAAAATATATCCTGTTATTATCAGTGCTAACCTTTCAGAACATGAAGAAGAAAGATTATTGAAAGTTCTAAGGAAGCACCAAGCTGCTATTGGATATACTCTTGATGATTTAAAATGCATTAGTCCCACTCTATGTCAGCACAAAATTAATATGGACCTGATACTAAACCAGTTGTTGATCACCAACGTCGGTTAAATCCGCAGATGAAAGAAGTGGTAAGAACGGAAATATTAAAACTTCTGGAAGCATGTATAATTTATCCTATGGCTGATAGTAGATGGGTAAGTCCTGTTCATTGTGTCCCTAAGAAAGGAGGTATTACTGTTGTTTCTAATGATAAGAATGAACTTATTCCACAGAGAATTGTTACAGGTTATAGAATGGTAATTAATTTCAGAAAATTAAATAAAGCTACTAGAAAAGATCATTACCCTTTGCCTTTATTGATCAAATGCGTGAAAGATTATCTAAGCACACACACTTTTGCTTCCTTGATGGATATTCCGGCTTTTCACAAATACTTGTTTCTCAACCTGGTCAAGAAAATACCACTTTTACTTGTCCTTTTGGAACCTATGCTTATAGATGTATGCCTTTTGGTTTATGTAATGCACCTGCTACCTTTCAAAGATGTATGACTGCCATATTCTATGACTTTTGTGAAAAGATTGTTGAGGTTTTCATGGTTGACTTTTCTGTTTATGGGAATTCTTTTGATGATTGTTTAAGCAATCTTGATCGAGTTTTGCAGAGATGTGAGCAAACTAATCTTGTCTTGAATTAGGAGAAGTGCCACTTTATGGTTAATGAAGGTATTGTCTTGGGTCATAAAATTTCTGAAAGGGGTATTGAAGTGGACCAAGCTAAGGTTGATGCCATTGATAAAATGCCATGTCGTAAGGACATCAAAGGTATTTGTAGTTTCCTAGGTCATGCTGGTTTCTATAGGAGATTTATCAAAGACTTCTCTAAAATTTCTAGGCCTCTCACTAATCTTTTGCAAAAGGATATTCCTTTTGTTTTTTATGATGATTGTTTAGAAGCCTTTGAAACACTCAAGAAAGCCTTAATTTCTGCACCTATTGTTCAACCACCTGATTGGAACTTGCCTTTTGAAATTATGTGTGATGCTAGTGATTATGCTGTGGGTGCTGTTCTAGGACAAAGAGTTGATAAGAAATTGAATGTTATTCATTATGCTAGTAAAACTCTAGACAGTGCTCAAAGAAATTATGCTACTAGTGAAAAGAATTTTTAGGAGTGGTTTTTGTTTGTGATAATTTTAGACCTTATATTGTTGATTCCAAAGTAACTGTTCACACAGACCATGCTGCTATTAAATATCTTATGGAAAAGAAAGATGCTAAACCTAGACTTATTCGTTGGGTTCTCTTGCTACAAGAATTTGGTTTGCATATTATTGATAGAAAAGGAGTTGAGAACCCCGTAGCTGATAACTTGTGTAGGCTTGAAAATGTGCTTGATGACCCACTTCATATTGATGATAGTTTTCCTGATGAGCAGTTAGCTGCAATAAATGTTGCTAATAGTACTCCTTGGTATGCTAACTATGCTAATTACATTGTTGCTAAATATTTACCACCTAGCTTAACTTACCAACAAAAGAAAAAATTATTCTATGATTTAAGACATTACTTTTGGGATGACCCACATCTTTATAAAGAAGGAGAAGATTGTATTATCAGACATTGTGTACCTAAGCATGAACAGGGACAAATTCTACAGAAATATCACTCTGAACCGTATGGAGGGCATCATGCTAGAGATAGAACTGCTCATAAGGTATTTCAATCTGGATTTTATTGGCCTACTCTCTTCAAGGATGCTCGTAAGTATGTCTCATCTTGTGATGAATGCCAAGGAATAGGTAATATCGATAAACGTCAGGAAATGCCTATGAATTATTCACTTGCTGTTGAACCATTTGATGTTTGGGGTTTAGATTACATGGGACCTTTTCCTTCCTCTAATGGGTATACACATATTTTGCTCGCTGTTGATTATGTTACTAAATGGGTAGAAGCTATTCCAACCAGTAAGTGTTGATCACAACACCTCTATTAAAATGCTTAAGGAAGTTATTTTCCCAAGGTTTGGAGTCCCTAGATACTTAATGACTACTGGTGGTTCACACTTTATTCATGGTGCTTTCCGTAAAATGCTTGCCAAGTATGATGTTAACAATAGAATTGCATCACCCTATCATGCTCAGTCTAGTGGTCAAGTTGAGCTTAGCAATAGAGAAATAAAATTAATTTTGCAAAAGACTGTTAATAGGTCCACGAAGAATTGGTCTAAGAACTTAGATGATGCACTTTGGGCTTATAGAACAGCATATAAAAATCCTATGGGTATGTCTCCTTATAAAATGGTTTATGGAAAATCTTGTCATTTACCTCTTGATTTAGAACATAAAACATATTGGGCAGTTAAAGAACTCAACTATGATTTCAAACTTGCTGGTGAAAAGAGGTTATTTGATATTAGCTCTTTAGATGAATGGAGAACCCAAGCTTATGAAAATGCAAAATTATTCAAAGAGAAAGTTAAAAGATGGCATGACAAAACAATCCAAAAGCATGAGTTTAAAGTCAGAGAATATGTTCTTTTGTACAACTCTCGTTTTTAGAAGTTTTGCAGGAAAGCTGCTCTCAAAATAGGAAGGCCCATATGTCATCGAGGAGGTTTGCCGGTCTGGAGCCATCAAAATAAATAATTCCAAAGGTACTAACCCGAAGGTTGTCAATGGGCAACGAATAAAGCATTATATCTCAGGTACGCCTATTAATGTTGAAAGCAATATTATCCAAACCTTGACACCAGAACAGCACATAAAAGGGTCCTTCCGGAACACTCCAGAATCGTCAAAATAAGGAGGTACATGATACTGTAAGTAAACGGACTCCAAAAAATCCGCAAAAATATTTTTTTCAGTTTTGGAATATTTTAAAATTTTGGAAATAAAGAAACTTCCAGGAAGCGTCCCCTGGTGGGCACAAGACACTGTAGCGCCAGCATGCGTGGCGCGCCCAGGTGGGTTGTGCCCACCTGGGACACCTTCTGTACTCCGTTTTTCTTCCATGTGCTTGTCCTCCAAGATAAAAACTCTATATATACTTCACGAACCTGTTGATCACCGTATCGCGAAGAAATCCTCTGCTCTCTTTTCTTGTTGTTTTCTACGTAGATCTGAAAATATGTCATCTCAAGACTTTGAGGGAGAGAGCTATGTTGCTGACCTCATCGCGAACCCAAAGTCCTATGGGGATGAGAAGCACTATAGCTGGACTTCGGAAGAAGATGAAGATGAATCGATCCCTTCCTGGTTCAAAAACGAGAGCATGGAGGTGGTTATGCAAGAAGATAATAAAACTCGTGATAGATAATTGTGAGTTGATGATGGAGAATTTTACTCTTAGTCAGAAGCTGAAGGAAGCAAAGGGCAAATCCCCTGTCTTCTCACCACCACCATTACCTTCTTCATCACCAACATCACCTTCTTCACCACCAAAGGAGAATTGAGTATCGGTTATGGGCATTCCCCTTGGCTTCGGCCAAGTTTGGGGGAGGTGCCCCAGTATCGTATCATCCCACTATCTTTTTGCTTTTACTTATCTTAGTTCGATCTTTTTGCTTTAGATGAAATAAAGTTTAGTTCGATCCTTTCTTATTTGAGAGTTTTCTTAGTGATCTATCATTGTAATCATGTGCAAATTATATAATAAAGTAAGTTTGAGTTTTTTTTTACGTTCTTTACTTTCATGTTGCAAATAAAGAAAAGAAATAAGAAAATAAAAAGAGAAATAAAACAAATAAAAGAAAGGAAATAAATCAATAAGATCATATACTAATCCTATGGTAGTTGATAGCACCACATAAGGTAAAGTATAAGTAGGAAATTTTATTAGAGATTGACAAACATAGCATTAGGCAACTCATGAAAGAATTAATAAGGGAAGGGAAGATTCACATATAAATATACTGTCCTAGAAATCTTTGGTGATTGTGAGCCCTCATCAAAATATTATATGCCAAAATTGTTGACTTTGGATAAGGAAGACAATGTAATGGTTTATGTTTGTTTATATTCACATAGAAGTCATATTGTCATAGATCCTTTAACATGTGGTGCTTGCCCCCTATCTTTGCTAGCCAAAAATTCCGCACTAAGTAGATATACTACTTGTGCATCCAAAAACCCTTAAACTCAAATCTTTTTCAAGTGTCCACCATACCTACCTAGGGATTGAGCAACATCCCTCAAGTAAGTTGTCATTGGTGCAAGGCAATAAAAATTGCTTCTAAATGTGTGAGATTGTTTACTGTAAGAGAAAATTGAGCGTTGCACGAACTTGGATGACAAAGAATAAAAGCGACAGACTGCATAATAAAGGTTGTCATCTTAAGGGGCAATGTAACATGACGTTCTTTTGCCCTAACGGAGTGAGCATACAAACAATTAAGCACATGGCAACCTCTGCTTCCCTCTGCGAAGGGCCTATCCTTTACTTTTATGTATTTACTTTTATGCAAAGAGTCAAAGTTTTCCTTCTATTCCTTTTTATTTTTCTTATTTGGCAAGCATCATGTGATGAGGAAAGATCTAGGCACATATGTCCAGCTGAATATAGATAGCATGAGTTATTATTGTTGACATCACCCTTCAGGATAGTATGTTGGGAGGCAAAACCATTAGCCCCTATCTTTCTATGTGTCCGGTTGAAACGTTTTGCTCATGTGCACGCGGTGAGTGTTAGCAATCATAGAGGACAATATGATGGTTGAGTATGTGGACTTGCCTAAAGGCTCCGACACATGACCCTTCCTGAAAAGATGATCAATTGTAGTGGCAAAGTTGACTGAGAACATAGTTTGTTGGTTTCTAATAGAGTTTTTTGCTTTATACTTCGATTGTGTTATGAACTATTACTTATTCATGGGAAGTGTATGATAGAAGTTCTATGATAAAAGTATTATGTTTAAATTTATTGCTGTTATAATAATCAACATGATGCTTCTATGTCCGTATTTTCTTTTTATCGACACCTCTCTCTCAAAGCATGTGGACATGTTTTTTGATTTTGGTTTTAGCTTGAGGACAAGCGAGGTCTAAGCTTGGGGAAGTGTACGTCCATTTTGCATCATGTTTTCTTACGGTTATTTATAATGTGTTTATCCATAATAATGCCTTTGGAGTAATTATAATGCCTTTTTTCTCATAATTTGCAAGGTACACACCAAGAGGGAGAATTCCGGCAGCTGGAAATCTGGACCTGAAAAAGCTACGTCAGGCCACCTATTCTGCACAACTCCAAACAAGCTGAAACTTTACAGAGATTTTTTTATGGAATATATAAGAAATATTGGAGCCAATAACTACTAGAGTAGGGCCACCAGGTGGTCACAACCCACCTGGGCGTGCCAGGCAGCCCAGGCGCACCCTGGTGGGTTGTAGACCCCTCGGCCCACCTCCAGTGCCCATCTTCTGGTATATAATTCATTTTTACCTAGAAAAAATAAGGAGAAGACTTTCGGGGTGGAGTGCCGCCGTCTCGAGGCGGAACTTGGGCGGGAGCAATTTTGCCCTCCAGTGGAGCGATTCTGCTGGGGGAACTTCCCTCCCGGAGGGGGAAATCATCATCATCATCATCATCATCACCAACAAATCTCCCATCTTGGGGAGGGCAATATCCATCAACATCTTCACCAGCACCATCTCATCTCAAACCCTAGTTCATCTCTTGTATTCAATCTTGTTACCGGAACTATAGATTGGTGCTAGGGGGTGACTACTAGTGTTGATTACATCTTGTAGTTGATTACTATATGGTTTATTTGGTGGAAGATTATATGTTCAGATCAATGATGCTATTTAATACTCCTCTGATCATGAGCATGTTTATTATTTGTGAGTAGTTACTTTCGTTCTTGAGGTCACGGGATAAATCATGTTGCAAGTAATCATGTGAATTTGATATGTGTTCGATTTTTGGTAGTATGTATGTTGTGATTCCCTTAGTGGTGTCATGTGAACGTCGACTACATGACACTTCACCGTATTGGGGCATAAGGGAATGCATTGTGGATTAGTAAATAGATGGTGGGTTGCGAGAGTGACAGAAACTTAAACCCCAGCTTATGCATGATACGTCTCCAACGTATCTATAATTTTTTATTGTTCCATGCTATATTATATTATGTTTTGGACATTATTGGGCTTTATTATACACTTTTATATTATTTTTTGGACTAACCTATTAACCGGAGGCCCATCCCAGAATTGTTGTTTTTGCCTATTCAAAGTTTCGCAGAAAAAGAATATCAAACGGAGTCCAAACGGAATGAAACCTTCGGGAACGTGATTTTTGGAACGAATGTGATCCATAGGACTTGGGCCCTACGTCAAGACATCAACCAGGAAGGCACGAGGTAGGGGGCGCGCCTACCCCCCAAGCGCGCCCTCCACCCTCATGGGGACCACGTTGCTCCACCGACGTACTTCTTTCTCCTATACATACCTACGTACCCCCAAACTACCAGATACGGAGCCAAAAACCTAATTCCACCGCCACAACCTTCTGTACCCATGAGATCCCATCTTGGGGCCTTTTTCCTAGCTCACGGAGAGGCATTGATCACGGAGGGCTTCTACATCAACACCATAGCCTCTCCGATGATGTGTGAGTAGTTTACCTCAGACCTTCGGGTCCATAGTTATTAGCTAGATGGCTTCTTCTCTCTCTTTGGATCTCAATACAATGTTCTCCCCCTCTCTTGTGGAGATCTATTCGATGTAATCTTCTTTTTGCGGTGTGTTTGTTGAGACCGATGAATTGTGGGTTTATGATCAAGTTTATCTATCAACAATATTTGAATCTTCCCTGAATTCTTTTATGTATGATTGGTTATCTCTGCAAGTCTCTCCGAATTATTAGTTTGGTTTGGCCTACTAGATTGATCTTTCTTGCAATGGGAGAAGTGCTTAGCTTTGGGTTCAATCTTGCGGTGTCCTTTCCCAGTGATAGCAGGGGCAGCAAGGCACGTATTGTATTGTTGCCATCGAGGATAACAATATCATATTGCATAAGTTTATCCCTCTACATCATGTCATCTTACTTAAAGCGTTACTCTGTTCTTTTGAACTTAATACTCTAGATGCATGCTGGATAGCGGTCGATGTGTGGAGTAATAGTAGTAGATGCAGGCAGGGGTCGGTCTACTTGTCGCGGACGTGATGCCTATATAAATGATCATACTTCTCATAACTATGCTCAATTCTGTTGATTGCTCAACAGTAATTTGTTTACCCACCATAATACGTATGCTCTCGAGAGAAGCCACTAGTGAAACCTATGGCCCCCGGGTTTATTTTCCATCATATTAATCTCCCGACAACAAGCTATTTCTGGTGCCGCTTATTTTGCTTTTATTTTCCTTTGCATCTTTATCATAAAAATAACAAAAATAAAATCTTATCATATCTATCAGATCTCACTTACGTAAGTGACCGTGAAGGGATTGACAACCCCTTTATTGTGTTGGTTGCGAGGATTTTATTTGTTTGTGTACGTGCGAGGGACCCGTGCGTGGCCTCCTACTGGATTGATACCTTGGTTCTCAAAAACTGAGGGAAATACTTACGCTGCTTTACTGCATCACCCTTTCCTCTTCAAGGGAAAACCAACGCAGTGCTCAAGAGGTAGCAAGAAGGATTTCTGGCGTCGTTGCCGGGGAGTCTACACAAAAGTCAACATACCAAGTACTCATCACAAACCCTTATTTCCCGCATTACATTATTTGCCATTTGCCTCTCGTTTTCCTCTCCCCCACTTCACCCTTGCCGTTTTATTCGCCCTCCTTCCGTTCGATCTTGTGTTTGCATGAGCCTTCTTTTTGCTTGCATCTTTGCTTGCTATAAGTTTATGGATCCTCATCCCCTTGCTAATATTTTTAAGAGATCAAATTATTATGAACCTATTGCTATTGAGTTGAGTGCACTAGATTATCTTTATGAAGTTTTGCTTGAAATTCGTGAATCTGAAAATTGTGATGAAAAAATTTATGAAGAGATTCATGATAGCTCCCTGAATAAAAAGCATGATTGCAATGATTTTACTATAAATTCTCTCGATGTCAATTGTGCTAATAATATGCAAAACCCTAAGCTTGGGGATGCTAGTTTTGCTATGTTACTACTTGTTGTAATGATCATGATTGGGGTGATTGTTTTCATGATCTTGAAAATTTATTTAAGCCCCATGATGAATATGAGATTGATATTAGTATTTGCAATAGTATTGAAAGCGGGTTTGGGAGAGTGTCAACTTTAGATCCCACATATTTTGAGAATGTTCAATCTTATAAATTTTTTTGATAAAATTGGGTTTGGAGAGGTCATGACTTTAGTTAATGTTAATCCCACTATTTTGGAAGAGTGTCAACTTTGCATGCATGTGGATCGTGTTGAAAATATTTTATGTGGTAGCTATTTTTTTGAATTTTCTTATGATCCCACATGTAATTATTATGAGAGAGGAAAAAATGGTTTTAGAAATTTTCATGTTACTAAATTACCTCTCGTTATGTTGAGATTGCTATTGTTTCTTTCCACTTCCTTGCATATGCTAGTTTTTGCTTGCTATGATAATTTGTTTGCCTATAAGATGCCTATGCATAGGAAGTATGTTAGACTTAGATGTGTTTGTCACATGTTTCATGATGCTCTTTTTGCGCTTCAATTCTTGTCTTTCATGTGAGAATCATCGAAATCTCAATGCCTAGCTAGGGGCGTTAAACGATAGCGCTTGTTGGGAGGCAACCCAATTTTATTTTAGTTTTTAGATTTTTTATTATGTTTAGGAATAAATATTTGATCTAGCCTCTGGTTAGACTTGTTTTTATGTTTTAATTAGTGTTTGTGCCAAGTTTAACCTATAGGATCTTCTTGGATGATAGTTATTTGATCTTGCTGAAAATTCCAGAAACTTTCTGTTCATGAAAACAATGGTTAATAATGACCAGAAAGTGATAAAATATTGATTCCAATTGCTTCTGATCAATAAACAAATTGTCTAGGTCTTCCTATTTTGGCTGAAGTTTTGGAGTTCCAGAAGTTTGCGATAGTTACATATTACTACAGACTGTTCTGTTTTTGACAGATTCTGTTTTTCGTGTGTTGTTTGCTTATTTTGATGAATCTATGTATAATAAAATAGTTTATAAAACATAGAGAAGTTGGAATACAGTAGGTTTAACACCAATATAAATAAAGAATGAGTTCATTACAGTACCTTTAAGTGGTGTTTTGTTTTCTTTCGCTAACAGAGCTCACGAGATTTTCTGTTAAGTTTTGTGTTGTGAAGTTTTCAAGTTTTGGGCAAGAGCCTAAGCTTGGGGATTCCCATGGCACCCCAAGATAATCTAAGGACACCTAAAAGCCAAATCTTGGGGATGCCCCGGAAGGCATCCCCTCTTTCGTCTACTTCCATCGGCAACTTTACTTGGAGCTATATTTTTACTCACCACATGATATGTGTTTTGCTTGGAGCGTCTTGTATTATTTGTGTCTTTATTTGTTAGTTTGCCACAATCATCCTTGTTGTACACACCTTTTGAGATAGCCACACATGATTTGGAATTTGTTAGAATACTCTATGTGCTTCACTTATATCTTTTGATCTATATAGTTTTTGCTCTAGTGCTTCACTTATATCTTTTAGAGAACGGCGGTAGATTTGTTTTATAGAAACTAATGTTCTCTCATGATTCACTTAGATTATTTTGAGAGTCCTACAAAACAGCATTGTAATTTTCTTTAATTATGATAGGCATTCAAGATTAGTTAAAAAAATTCTTATGAGTGTGTTGAATACTATGAGAAGTTTGATACTTGATAATTGTTTTGAGATATGGATATGGTGATATTAGAGTCATGCTAGTTGAGTAGTTTTGAATTTGATAAATACTTGTGTTAAAGTTTGTGATTCCCGGAGCATGCACGTATGGTGAACCGTTATGTGATGAAGTCGGAGCATGATTTATTTATTCATTGTCTTCCTTATGAGTGGCGGGCGGGGACGAGCGATGGTCTTTTCCTACCAATCTGCCCCCCTAGGAGCATGCGCGTAATACTTTGCTTTGATAACTTGTAGATTTTTGCAATAAATATATGACTTCTTTATGACTAATGTTGAGTCCATGGATTATACGCACTTCCTACCTTTCACCATTGCTAGCCTCTCCAATATCGCGCACTTTTCACCGGTCTCATACACCCACCATATACCTTCCTCAAAACAGCCACCATACCTACCTATCATGGCATTTCCATAGCCATTCCGAGATATATTGCCATGCAACTTACCACCGTTCAGTTTATTATGACACGCTCCATCATTGTCATATTGGCTCGCATGATCATGTAGTTGACATCGTATTTGTGGCAAAGCCACCATTCATAATTTTGTCATACATGTCACTCTTGATTCATTATCGGTACATCACGGAGGCATTCACATAGAGTCATATTTTGTTCTAAGTATTGAGTTGTAATTGTTGAGTTGTAAATAAATAAAAGTGTGATGATCATCATTTTTAGAGCATCGTCCCAAGTGAGGAAAGGATGATGAAGACAATGATTCCCCCAAAAGTCGGGAAGAACTCCGGACTAAAAAAAAGAGGCCATAAAAAAAAGAGAAAAGGCCCAAATAAAAAAATGAGAGAAAAAGAGAGAAGGGACAATGTTACTATTCTTTTACCACACTTGTGCTTCAAAGTAGCACCATGATCTTCATGATATAGAGTCTCCTATGATATCACTTTCATATACTAGTGGGATTTTTTTCATTATAGAACTTGGCTTGTATATTCCAATGATGGGCTTCCTCAAAATGCCCTAGGTCTTCGTGAGCAAGCGAGTTGAATGCACACCCACTTAGTTTCTTTTATTGAGCTTTCATATACTTATAGCTCTATACATCTGTTGCATGGCAATCCCTACTCACTCACATTGATATATATTAATGGGCATCTCCATAGCCCGTTGATACGCCTAGTTGATGTGAGACTATCTTCTCCTTTTTTGTCTTCTCCACAACCACCATTCTATTCCACATATAGTGCTATGTACATGGCTCAGGCTCATTTATTGCGCGAAGATTGAAAAAGTTTGAGAACACAAAAAGTATGAAACAATTGCTTGGCTTGTCATCGGGGTTGTGCATGATTTAAATACATTGTGTGGTGAAGATAGAGCATAGCCAGACTATATGATTTTGTAGGGATAACTTTCTTTGGCCATGTTGTTTTGAGAAGACATAATTGCTTAGTTAGTATGCTTGAAGTATTATTATTTTTATGTCAATATTAAACTTTTGTCTTGAATCTTTCGGATCAGAATAGTCATACCACAATTAAGAGAATTACATTGAAATTATGCCAACTAGCATTTGATGTCTTCTACGCAACCTTCTTCTTGTAGACGTTATTGGGCCTCCAAGTGCAGAGGTTTGTAGGACAGTAGCAAATTTCCCTCAAGTGGATGACCAAAGGTTTATCAATCTGTGGGAGGCGTAGGATGAAGATGGTCTCTCTCAAACAACCCTGCAACCAAATAACAAAGAGTCTCTTGTGTCCCCAACACACCCAATAAAATGGTAAATTGTATAGGTGCACTAGTTCAGTGAAGAGATGGTGATACAAGTGCAATATGGATGGTAGATATAGGTTTTTGTAATCTGGAAATATAAAAACAGCAAGGTAACTAATGATAAAAGCGAGCGTAAACCGTATTGCAATGCTAGGAAACAAGGCCTAGGGTTCATACTTTCACTAGTGCAAGTTCTCTCAATAATAATAACATAATTGGATCATATAACTATCCCTCAACATGCAACAAAGAGTCACTCCAAAGTCACTAATAGCGGAGAACAAGCGAAGAGATTATGGTAGGGTACGAAACCACCTCAAAGTTATTCTTTCGGATTGGTCTAATCAAGAGTTTGTACTAGAATAACACCTTAGGACACATATCAACCAAAACCCTAATGTCACCTAGATACTCCAATGTCACCTCAAGTATCCGTGGGTATGATTATACGATATGCATCACACAATCTCAGATTAATCTATTCAAACCAACACAAAGTACTTCAAAGAGTGCCCCAAAGTTTCTACCGGAGAGTCAAGACGAAAATGTGTGCCAACCGCGACGCATAGGTTCATGGGCGGAACCTGCAAGTTGATCACCAAAACATACATCAAGTGGATCACGTGATATCCCATTGTCATCACAGATAAGCACGGCAAGACATACATCAAGTGTTCTCAAATCCTTAAAGACTCAATCCGACAAGATAACTTCAAAGGTAAAACTCAATCCATTACAAGAGAGTAGAGGGGGAGAAACATCATAAGATCCAACTATAATAGCAAAGCTCGCGATACATCAAGATCGTATCACCTCAAGAACACGAGAGAGAGAGAGAGAGAGAGAGAGAGAGAGAGATCAAACACATAGCTACTGGTACATACCCTCATCCCCAAGGGTGAACTACTCCCTCCTCGTCACGGAGAGCACCGGGATGATGAAGATGGCCACCTGTGAGGGATCTCCCCTCCGGCGAGTCTTAACAGGGTCTGATTGGTTTTGGTGGCTCTGAGAGGCTTGCGGCGGAACTCCCGATCTATTCTGCTTCCCAAAGGTTTTAGGGTATATTGGTATATATTGGAAGAAATACGTCAGGGGAGCCACGAGGGGCCCACGAGGGTGGAGGGCGCGCCCCCTGCCTCGTGCCTTCCTCGTTGCTTCCCTTACGTACACCACAAGTCTTCTGAATTGCTTCCGTTCCAAAAATAACTCTCCCGAAGGTTTCATTCCATTTGGACTCCGTTTGATATTCCTTTTCTGCGAAACACTGAAACAAGGGAAAAACAGAAACTGGCACTGGGCTCTGGGTTAATAGGTTAGTCCCAAAAATAATATAAAAGTGCATAATAAAGTCCATAAACATCCAAAACAGATAATATAATAGCATGGAACAATCGAAAATTATAGATACGTTGGAGACGTATCAGCACCCCAAGCTTAATTCCTGCTCGTCCTCGAGGAGGTAAATGATAAAGACATAATTTTTGATGTGGAATGCTACCTAACACATTTATCAATGATATCGTCTTTATTGTGGCAGGAATATTCAGATCCATAAGATTCAAAACAAAAATTTAATGTTGACATGAAAACAATAATACTTCAAGCATACTAACAAAGCAAGCTATCCCTACAAAATCATATAGTCTGGCTATGCTCTATCTTCATCACACAAAATATTTAAAACATGCACAACCCCGATGACAAGGCAAGCAATTGTTTCATACTTTTGATGTTCTCAAACTTTTTCAATCTTCACGCAATACATGAGTGTGAGCCATGGACATAGCACTATAGGTGGAATAGAATGGTGGTTGTGGAGAAGACAAAAAGGAGAAGATAGTCTCACATCAACTAGGCGTATCAACGGGCTATGGAGATGCCCATCAATAGATATCAATGTGAGTGAGTAGGGATTGCCATGCAACAGATGCACTAGAGCTATAAGTGTATGAAAGCTCAACAAAAGAAACTAAGTGGGTGTGCATCCAACTCGCTTGCTCACGAAGACCTAGGGCTTTGATGAAGCCCATCATTGGAATATACAAGCCAAGTTCTATAATGAAAGATTCCCACTAGTATATGAAAGTGATATCATAGGAGACTCTCTATCATGAAGATCATGGTGCTACTTTGAAGCACAAGTGTGGTAAAAGGATAGTAGCATTGTCCCTTCTCTCTTTTTCTCTCATTTTTTTATTTTTTTGTTTGGGCCTTCTTTTTTTATGGCCTCTTTTTTTCTTTTTTTATTTGTGCTTCTTTGTCCTCTTTTATTTATTTTTTCGTCAGGAGTCTCATCCCGACTTGTGGGGGAATCATAGTCTCCACCATCCTTTCCTCACTGGGACAATGCTCTAATAATGATGATCATCACACTTTTATTTACTTACAACTCAAGGGTTACAACTCAATACTTAGAACAAAAATATGACTCTATATGAATGCCTCCGGTGGTGTACCGGGATGTGCAATGACTTATGAGTGACATGTATGAAAGAATTATGAACGGTGGCTTTACCACAAATACGATGTCAACTACATGATCTTGCAAAGCAATATGACAATGATGGAGCGTGTCATAATAAATGGAACGGTGGTAAGTTGCATGGCAATATATCTCGGAATGGCTACGGAAATGCCATGATAGGTAGGTATGGTGGCTGTTTTGAGGAAGGTATATGGTAGGTGTATGATACCGGTGAAAGGTGCACGGTATTAGAGAGGCTAGCAATGGTGGAAGGGTGAGAGTGCGTATAATCCATGGACTCAACATTAGTCATAAAGAACTCGCATACTTCTTGCAAAAATCTATTAGTTATCGAAACAAAGTACTATGCGCATGCTCCTAGGGGGATAGATTGGTAGGAAAAGACCATCGCTCGTCCCCGACCGCCACTCATAAGGAAGACAATCAATAAATAAATCATGCTCTGACTTCATCACATAACGGTTCACCATACGTGCATGCTACGGGAATCACAAACTTTAGAACAAGTATCTCTCAAATTCACAATTACTCAACTAGCATGACTCTAATATTACCATCCTCATATCTCAAAACAATCATCAAGTATCAAACTTCTCATAGTATTCAATGCACTTTATATGAAAGTTTTTATTATACCCATCTTGGATGCCCATCATATTAGGACTAAATTCATAACCAAAGAAAATTACCATGTTGTTTAGGACTCTCAAAATAATATAAGTGAAGCACGAGAGTTCATCTATTTCTTCAAAATAAAACCACCGCCGTTCTCTAAAAGATATAAGTGAAGCACTAGACCAAACGGCAAACTACTCCAAAAGATATAAGTGAAGATCAGTGAGTAGTCGAATTTATGTAACTATGTGAAGACTCTCTAACATTTAAGAATTTCATATCTTAGTATTTTATTCAAACAGCAAGCAAAGCTAAAGAAAATAAAACGACGCTCCAAGCAAAACACATATCATGTGGTTTATAAAAATATAGCTCCAAGTAAAGTTACCAATGAACGAAGACGAAAGAGGGGATGCCATCCGGGGCATCCCCAACCTTAGGCTCTTTGTTGTCCTTGAATATTACCGTGGGGTGCCTTGGGCATCCCCAAGCTTAGGCTCTTGCCACTCCTTATTCCATAGTCCATCGAATCTTTACCCAAAACTTGAAAACTTCACAACACAAAACTTAACAGAAAATCTCGTGAGCCCCGCTAGCGAAAGAAAACAAAACACCACTTCAAGGTACTGTAATGAACTCATTCTTTATTTATATTGGTGTTAAACCTACTGTATTCCAACTTCTCTATGGTTTATAAACTATTATACTAGCCATAGAGTCATCAAAATAAGCAAACAACACACGAAAAATAGAATCTATCAAAAACAGAACAGTCTGTAGTAATCTGCAACTAACGCAGACTTCTGGATCTCGGAAAAATCTACAAAAATAGGAAGGCTTAGATAATTTGATTATTGATCTGCTGCAATTAGAATCAGTATTTTATCACGTTCTGTTGATTTTAAACAATTGTTTTCGTGAACAGAAAGTTTCTGGAATTTTCAGCAAGATCAAATAATTATCATCCAAGAAGATCCTATAGGTCTTACTTGGCACAAATACTAATTAAAACATAAAACCACATATTAACATCACATATTAACATAAGCTAGATGGGTTATTTATTACTAAACAGAACCAAAAAGCAAGAGACTAAAATAAAATTGGGTTGCCTCCCAACAAGCGCTAACGTTTAACGCCCCTAGCTAGGCATGATGATTTCAATGATGCTCCCATAAAAGATAAGAATTGAAACATAAAGAGAGCATCATGAATAATATGAATAGCACATTTAAGTCTAACCCACTTCCTATGCATTGTATTTTGTGAGCAAACAACTTATGAGAACAATAATCAACTTGCATAGGAAGGTAAAACAAGCATAACTTCAAGATTTTAAGCACATAGAGAGGAAACTTGATATTATTGCAATATGTAGAAGCATATGATCCTTTCTCATAATAATTTTCAGTAGCATCATGAATGAATTCAACCATATAACCAGCACATAAAGCATTCTTTTCATGATCTACTAGCATATAATTTTTATTACTCTCCACATAAGCAAATTTATTCTCATCAATAGTAGTGGGAGCAAACTCAACAAAATAACTATCATGTAAAGCATAATCCAATTGAAAATTAAAATAATGATGACAAGTTTCATGGTCATCTTTATTCTTTATAGCATGTGTGTCATCACAATAATCATCATAAATAGGAGGCATGCTTTCATCATAATAAATTTTCTCCTCAAAACTTGGGGGACTAAACATATCATCTTCATCAAACATAGCATCCCCAAGCTTGTGGCTTTGCATATCATTAGCATCATGGGTATTCAAAGAATTCATACTAACAATATTGCAATCATGCTCATCATTCACATATTTTATGCCAAGCATTCTATGTAATTCTTCTTCTAGTACTTGAGCACAATTTTCCTTCCCATCATT
Source organism: Aegilops bicornis (assembly GCA_021605145.1). NCBI lineage: Eukaryota > Viridiplantae > Streptophyta > Magnoliopsida > Poales > Poaceae > Aegilops > Aegilops bicornis. Next base: position 770,559,882 of record CM038675.1, read on the forward strand.
TTCACGAAAGACATTAAAAAGATGAAGCATATGAGTCACCCTTAATTCCATTTTTTGTAGTTTTCTTTAATAAACTAAACTAGTGATAAAGCAAGAAACTAAAAGATTCGATTGCAAGATCTAAAGATATACCTTCAAGCACTCACCTCCCCGGCAACGGCGCCAGAAAAGAGCTTGATGTCTACTACGCAACCTTCTTCTTGTAGACATTGTTGGGCCTCCAAGTGCAGAGGTTTATAGGACAGTAGCAAATTTCCCTCAAGTGGATGACCGAAGGTTTATCAATCTATGGGAGGCGTAGGATGAAGATGGTCTCTCTCGAACAACCCTGCAACCAAATAACAAAGAGTCTCTTGTGTCCCCAACACACCCAATACAATGGTAAATTGTATAGGTGCACTAGTTCGGCGAAGAGATGGTGATAAAAGTGCAATATGGATGGTAGATATAGGTTTTTGTAATCTGAAAATATAAAAAACAGAAAGGTAACTAATAATAAAAGTGAGCGTAAACGGTGTTGCAATGCTAGGAAACAAGGCCTAGGGTTCATACTTTCACTAGTGCAAGTTCTCTCAACCATAATAACATAATTGGATCATATAACTATCCCTCAACATGCAACAAAGAGTCACTCCAAAGTCACTAATAGTGGAGAACAAACGAAGAGATTATGGTAGGGTGCGAAACCACATCATAGTTATTCTTTCTGATCTATCTATTCAAGAGTTAGTACTAGAATAACACCTTAAGACACATATCAACCAAAACCCTAATGTCACCTAGATACTCCAATGTCACCTCAAGTATCCGTGGGTATGATTATACGATATGCATCACACAATCTCAGATTCATCTATTTAAACCAACACAAATTACTTCAAAGAGTGCCCCAAAGTTTCTACCGTAGAGTCAAGACGAAAACGTGTGCCAACCCCTATGCATAGGTTCATGGGCGGAACCCGCAAGTTGATCACCAAAACATACATCAAGTGGATCACGTGATATCCCATTGTCACCACAGATAAGCACGACAAGACATACATCAAGTGTTCTTAAATCCTAAAAGACTCAATCCGACAAGATAACTTCAAAAGGAAAACTCAATCCATTACAAGAGAGTAGAGGGGGAGAAACATCATAAGATCCAACTATAATAGCAAAGCTTGCGATACATCAAGATCGTATCACCTCAAGAACACGAGAGAGAGAGAGAGAGAGAGAGAGAGAGAGAGATCAAACACAGAGCTACTAGTACATACACTCAGCCCCGAGGGTGAACTACTCCCTCATCGTCATGGAGAGAGCCCGGATGATGAAGATGTCCTCCAGTGAGGATCCCTTCGGGCAGGTGCCTAACAGGGGTCCCGATTGGTTTTTGGTGGCTACAGAGTCTTGCGGCGGCGGAACTCCCGATCTATTCTGCTTCCCGAAGGTTTTAGGGTATATTGGTATATATAGGAGGAAGAAATACGTCATGGGAGCCACGAGGGGCCCACGAGGGTGGAGGGCGCGCCTAGGGGGGTGCGCGCCCCCCTGCCTCATGCCTTCCTCGTTGCTTCCCTTACGTACACCCCAAGTCTTCTGGATTGCTTCCGTTCCAAAAATAACTCTCCCGAAGGTTTCATTCCATTTGGACTCCGTTTGATATTCCTTTTCTGCGAAACACTGAAACAGGAAATAATGAATCGCCTTTGGGCTCTGGGTTAATAGGTTAGTCCCAAAAATAATATAAAAGTGTATAATAAAGCCCATAAACATCCAAAACAGATAATATAATAGCATGGAACAATACAAAATTATAGATACGTTGGAGATGTATCAGCATTCCACATAAAAAATTCTGTTTTTATCATTTACCTAGTCGAGGACGAGCAGGAATTAAGCTTGGGGATGCTTGATATGTCTCCCATGTATCTGTAATTTTTGATTGTTCCATGCTATATTATATTCTATTTTGGACATTATTGGGCTTTATTATACACTTTTATATTATTTTTGGGACTAACCTATTAACCGGAGGCCCAACCAGTAATTGTTGTTTTTTGCCTATTTGAGTTTCATGAAAAGAATATCAAACCGAGTCCAAACGGAATGAAACCTTCGGGAACGTGATTTTTGAAATGAACATGATCCAGAGGACTTGGACCCTACATCAAGACATCAACCAGGAAGGCACGAGGTAGGGGGCGCGCCTTACCCCCCCACCCCCTAGGCGCGCCCTCCATCCTCGTGGGGCCTACGTTGCTCCACCGACGTACTTCTTCCTCCTATATATACCTACGTACCCCCAAACTACCAGATACGGAGCCAAAAACCTAATTCCACCGCTGCAACCTATACATGCCGTGAGATGCCATCTTGGGGCCTTTTAGGAGCTCACGGAGGGGGGCATTGATCACAGAGGGCTTCTACATCAACACCATAGCCTCTCTGATGATGTGTGAGTAGTTTACCTCAGACCTTCGGGTCCATAGTTATTAGCTAGATGGCTTCTTCTCTCTCTTTGGATCTCAATACAATGTTCTCCCCCTCTCTTGTGGAGATCTATTCGATGTAATCTTCTTTTGCGGTGTGTTTGTTGAGACCGATGAATTGTGGGTTTATGATCAAGTTTATCTATGAAAAAAAAATTAATCTTCTCTGAATTCTTTTATGTATGATTGGTTATCTTTGAAAGTCTCTTCGAATTATCAGTTTGTTTGGCCTATTAGATTGATCTTTCTTGCAATGGGAGAAGTGCTTAGCTTTGGGTTCAATCTTGCGGTGTCCTTTCTCAGTGACAGCAGGGGCAGCAAGGCACGTATTGTATTGTTGCCATCGAGGATAACAAGATGGGGTTTATATCATATTGCATGAGTTTATCCCTCTACATCATGTCATCTTACTTAAAGCGTTACTCTGTTCTTTTGAACTTAATACTCTAGATGCATGCTGGATAGCGGTCGATGTGTGGAGTAATAGAAGTAGATGCAGGCAGGAGTTGGTCCACTTGTCGCGGATGTGATGCCTATATACATGATCATACCTAGATATTCTCATAACTATGCTCAATTCTGTCAATTGCTCAACAGTAATTTGTTTACCCACCGTAATACTTATGCTCTCGAGAGAAGCCACTAGTGAAACCTATGGCCCCCAGGTCTATTTTCCATCATATTAATCTCCCGACAACAAGCTATTTCTGGCACCGTTTATTTTCCTGTTATTTTTACTTTGCATCTTTATCATAAAAATACCAAAAATATTATCTTATCATATCTATCATATCTCACTTTCGTAAGTGACCGTGAAGGGATTGACAACCCTTTTATTGCGTTAGTTGCGAGAATTTTATTTGTTTGTGTAGGTGTGATGGACTCGTGCGTGGCCTCCTACTGGATTGATACCTTGCTTCTCAAAAACTGAGGGAAATACTTATGTTGCTTTACTGCATCACCGTTTCCTCTTCAAGGGAAAACCAACGCAGTGCTCAAGAGGTAGCAATGCGCTATTCCGTAAGGGACCGATTGGACCCAAGAGTTTAATGCTATGGTTATAATTTATTCTTAATACTTTTCTCGTAGTTGCGGATTCTTACGGGAGGGTTAATCATAAGTAGGAGGTTTGTTCAAGTAAGAACAACACTAAGCACCGGTCCACCCACATATCAAATTATCAAAGTAGCGAATAGTAATCAAACCAACATGATGAAAGTGACTAGATGAATTTCTCGTGTACCCTCAAGAACACTTTCCTTATCATAAGAGAACATTTTTGCCAGTCCTTTCCCTCAAAAGGATTGGGCTATCTTGCTGCATACTTGTTACAGTTACCGTTACTTGCTCGTCACAAATTATCTTGCTATCAAACTACTCGCTACTTACAGTTTCAGCACTTGCATTCATTACCTTACAGAAAACTACTTGTCATTTCCTTCTGCTCGTCGTTGGATTCGACACTCTTACTTATCGAAAAGAGCTACAATTGATCCCCTATACTTGTGGGTCATCATGCTCTCGGGTGAATTCCGTGATCATGGAGTGGTTGGCGTGGAGTCCACGCTCAACCATCCCTTGACACTTGAAGATCTGCTGTTCCACCGCTTCCAGCCTGACCTTCTCACTTTCGGTCTTCTTAGTCCCTTGCACGTCCCGGATATGAAGCATCCGTTCATGCATCTCGATCTCGTGAGGGTGTTTCATCACCTCTGGAAGATAAAGGTTGTTGACCTTCTCAAAGAACTTGTCGCACCCCCTCACTACAAGAAATATGGTCGATAGTGACCCACCATTTTGGTCAATAAATCGTCGTTGTTTTCTACATATAAACTTTTTTTCACCAAACTGAGTAGGTTAATAGTTGGTCGTCAAGAACAAACAAACATGACCTTTTCTAAGTTTCTATCGTGGCCACCAGATCTGACGTGGCATTGGTAGTAATGATATAAAATCGTCATAATTTCTGGCAAGCCAAGCCCAATAAGGCTGGCCCATAAAACTTTATACACATTTATTTTACTAGGCCAAAGCCCATGTACAATCCATTATGTAATATTAGATCGTTTAACCTTTTTAGACCTGAAACTATACTACAAGTAAATTTCAGTGAAGAATACACCACAGATTTAAATAAGACAGATATATTTTTGAATATCCCAGCACACACAAAATAAGATTACACACGCCAGACAACATAACATAGATTTAAATTATAGATATAGCTTTTTGAGTATCCCAGCACACACAAACTAAGATACACAGCCAAGACAAATGGTATTATGAAGAACATAGCCTGTTGCACAACAACAGCATGGCTCCATTGTCTTCCTCTTTAAGAATTCTGATAAGCGTTTCGTCCTGGCATCAGGAGGGACAACACATGAGAAGCAAATTAAGCATAACATGAAATAAGAAAAATGCAACAAGCTGAGAGTAGAATGCAAACAGTGTATATAAGCAAGTCACATGGATGCAAGCAGTGAGCATTTTAGAGGGTTTTATGTGGCTGAGTGGCCCAACTTTTGTTTCTTCCATAGAACAGGTTAGAAATATTAAACACTAGTAAGTTAAAATTCATATTATATCATATTGTGTAAACTCTCTACCTCCTAAAGAGACTCCAACATAAGAAGATCATACTAATTACTAAAGGCCAGTTCTTTTGCTACTTTATAGAATAAGTTGCAATAAGCACCCCTACCCAGCTTATTCTAGAAAATTATTTACTAGAAGCCTACTGCTGTCACACATGCATTAAAGTGAAGTATACATGTTATACAATCTTTAAGAAATTACTACTTATGAGATCTAGAAAGAATGAAGATAGGTGAAGTGTTCATACATGTGTCCACGAGAAAAAGAAAATGTTAAAGACCCAAAGGGGTATTATAGCAATACTGATAGCCAAATAAAACCAATTGATAGTGCGTAATATTATGATCTTTAATGCTTTAAATAGAGAAAGAACAAGTTCATGTGCATTGATTCTCCTGTATCCAGCTGACTGTTGCATCAGAAGAAAATGAAGAACATGTTGGAATCTTGACAATAGTTCACGCCCAGTACAACAAACTGGAGAAAAAGTTGCATACAACACATGAAGGGCTGATCTACTTACTTAACTTGTAGCATCAATAGGTGCAAGAAGCGCATACACAATGATATTAAGCAAAAGCAGAATCTCCTCCTATTTTGGAGGATATCAATCAAAGGCGACCAAAAGGAGGATTACCAGGTTGGATGAGTAGACACACATACGGTACTTGTCGTGTCGGCAAACCTCGTAGTCGATGTGCTCCTAGATCTGATTCACCCTCCCTACACACACAACCCCAGATCATTACTTGGTGACAAATAATACATGGTAAATAAAATATCCTGGTTTATCCTTATGAAACAATAGAACATTCGGAAATTTACAATAATTTGTTACAGCCACAGTTACATACATTATATATCCACATTCCCAGTATTTACATCACACATTTTCTTAAAAAGTGAGCGGTGTGCATCTAAACAAGATCATAGCGTTAAAGGGCAGCATGATAGAAGGTGAATACAGAGAAGCCTTGTGTGGTTTCTCAAATATACTCACCAAACGTCTCGCAAGGTATGGATAAACATGGTTGAGCTAGCTGACATGTTATCATACTCAAGAATTACTTACCATCATCTTGTTCATCCACAACATTGTGTAGTTGTTCTCCTCATGATCCTTCCTCTAGTCCAGCGTCTCAAGTTACAGGCCAGTTCTTGATTACCTCTGAGACCAAGGAACATTAGGGAGCTGTCCGAGAACTACCGAGCAGCCGGGGAAACCTAACCTCTTGGTGCAGGGACCCTGTTCTCCTCGTCGGCCCTTCCCTTGTTGGCATTGAAAAGGAGCAGTATGGTGAGCTCGGTCTCGTCAGGCACGACTCCTCTGGCATCCGCGTACTCAAATATATTATCTGTAGTAGCATCAATGAGGGGAGCATACAATTGTTCTGATATAGTAAAATATGCACCCTTGAGGCAATGTGAACATTTGTGCATTGTACTACACCAAAAAAATTTTACGCTAACTTTCCATGGCCAAGTCACGAAAAATATTAGGCTATGTTTGATATCAAGGTATTGCAAAAACCAAAGTATTGAAAACTATAGTATTTTAGTCTGTGGGTACAAGATACCACAATTTTGACATACCAAAGTATTCTGAAGTATTGTGAAGCTAGCTAGCCGGTTGATAGCTATTACAAACACGTCTGTTCCTAACTAGTTACAATTACTCGAGCAAGAGCTAGTTGGATATGGTACGGATACTCGTGTGTCGTAGCCGGCACCGATGGATAAACATCGGAAACAACAGCTACAACAGCTCATCTTTGAAGCCGCATGCCTGTGTAGCAAGCTCCACCAGTAGTCCAATAGGACTTGCTCGCTCTGTTCCTCATGGCTGGCATGACAGAGCTGGAGGGGGAAACAACGGGAGGCAGGGATCAGTGCCGGCACGAAGAGGTGTATAACGTACTAGCGACCAGCTATCAGACAGTGCACCATAGCAGCACATCAGAGGCAAAGGTTGAGCGAAGGAGTTCACAGATGAGATTCAACAGAACAAGATCATCAAGCAGAAGCAAAATGAGGATGAAGGAGGAGGTGACATCGGTTTGGAGCAAGGAGGAAGATGACGACGAGGCGTTTCTTTTGCCAGATCAGTTTTAAAAAAAGAGGTACATGGTTCTTTTCTTAAAACAAAGAAAATACCACGGTTTTGCAAATACTACAGTATTAAAACCACAGTTTTTAGTGACAGTGTCGGTGTACAAAAGTAGGGGCCTTTCGGTACCCCTTTACTTGTGCACAGGCAGTCGTAGCCACACCTGCAGCCATGTTTGACGGGGCAGATGAAGGAAAGGTACGAGACTAGCAAAGTAGCACTCAAGCCAAAGGTATGAAGAGAAAAGGGGCAAGATGGACTTCCCCTGGCAACACCCTTGCCGGGGCAGCCTACATAGCCCCGGCAAGAGCATTGCCGGGGCAACTTGCCCAACACCAGCAAGGCCGCCACCCTTGAGCCCGAGAGTTCTGAGACCATCGACAACGTCGAGACCAAGACTCAGGGGCGTCTGCATGGTGGCATGCAGATCTTTGTGAAGACCAAATGCCTGCGAGTCAAGATAAGAACCGGCAGAGGAAGACCCCCGACAAGATCCTTGCCGCGGACGGCCAAGAGACCCCGGCAAGATACTTTTCGGGGGCATCTGTGGGGCCGCGGCCAGGTCCGCTGCCCCGCGGCCATTCCGACGCAGCAACCAGCCCGCGATAACTAGGCAAGCACCTGCGTGGCAGCACGCAGCTTCTAGGCCAACTAGTCAAGCACCTGCGTGGTGGCATGCAGATCTTCGTGAAGGCCCTGTCACCGCACGAGCACAGCAACCAGCCAGCCAGCATGGCGCTGCATGCCTCGTCAGCTTGGACGCGCGTTGAAGCAAGGAGAGGCGGCGACGGATGGGACGAGCTCTGTTGCCGTCTCCAATAAGCAAGAGGGCACGTAGGCAGCACATTAAATGCGTTTGTCCTACGATGTCAGGCGATAAACTTGTACACTGTAGATACTTTCCACCTCCTGTGTGCCACTGTGGCGATCCCTTTGACATATAAAATGAGGCCCGAGGCGTACTGTGGAAGGATTCGGACTATTTGGACGGTGCACGCATAGTAGCTAGTCCAAGAACTAAAGAACACAAGATAAACACAAACAAGCAGGATTAGGGTTTTACGCATCATTTGCGGCCCGAACCTGGGTAAAAATCCCCCCGCGTTGATTGCTAGACCTGCTCTTTGCGCAGCTCTTCGCCCCCGCCAACCGTAGTAGGGGTCCTCGGGATCCCATAGGTGTCATTTTCCCCGACATCTTTGGTGCGCCAGGTAGGGGCGCTAGGCTGTGAAAATCTGGTCTAGAAGTTAGCCCATCAACTTCTTCATTGCCATGGCTCCCAAGAAGAAGAAGGCCCCATCGGTCGACTCGTCTGGAGCCGGAAACTCCGCACGAGCGCGGGCAAGCGACAGGGCAGACGGTGGCGGCGGAGGAGGTCAAAATCATACTCATCACTCTGGTGCCATCAGCCAGCCGAGCGGTGTTTTCCGCAGCCGCAACGACCATCCGCGTGGCAACGAAAAAGCTAAGTCACACAAAACCTTGAGCAATTTCCTTTTTATAGGTTTATTTTCCTCGAAAGATTTTGCTCCTTGTATGGAAAACCTGCACACAAAGGAACCCTTCCGCTATTGGCAACGCCCTTGTTCTGTTTCGAGTCCGCTCAACAGTTCAAGCGGTTGCACCGAGAATGGCAAGGTGGCTTTCCCGGCAGCAAGCGCCCCCGGCAGGCTGCTAAGGATCCGTTCCTCAAAGCTCCAGGGCATGGGTTTATGCGCCGGCAAACCTATCCAACTAAGCATAGGGTATGCACATACAAAGAAAGCTCAAACAGGAAGATAGCACGCACTATTTTAGAATACTTAAAAGTTATATTACATCAATGGTTGCCGCGGTTCTAATTTAAGATAAAATTGTCTTGGGCATGAACTCGCACCGGCAATGAGAAACGGGGCGGCTAGTCCCAACGCTGGCCTTCCAACCTCTTGACTCCGTTAACGCAGCTGATGGTGGGCTCTGTCGGCGTCCTGGGAATGGGGGTACCCAGACTTGCCTGCCTTTGCCCCAGGGCGTGGCTCCTCTAACAGCATGGTACGACCCATCTTCATCAGCAAATGCACAAGACCCTCGCGAGGGGCCAAGCCTCGTGAGGCGAACGACACAAGACCTCCTCAGGGGCAGCCTCACCAGGCTGGCTCGCGAGGAGCGGAGAAATCAAGGCGAGGGGCACCTCGTGAGGTTCCCGTGACGTGAGCCATGACGACCAAGCCCAGGCAGGCGCCAGCAGGCGTAGAGTACTGGTTTCCTCTTTGGTGCTATAGGTGCAGGCGCAGGCGAGGAGTCCCGAGGCATCAGGCAAAGGTTTCCATATCGGTGCAACGAGACAATGACCAGCAGGACGGCAGGACGGATGTCATCGCGGAGGCCATGACGGCGTCACCACCAGAGCCTTTGGCAGGCGAAGACCACCTTTTGTCAGGATAGGTTGTACTAGCTGTCCCCCTTCAAATTGGCCATTGTGGGATCCCTTCCCGCCTAATATTTGGGAAGAGGAACGGGGCCTCTATAAATAGGACTAGCCACCAGGGGCGGTGCTAGGGGTATTCTTGGGTCTTCATGTGAATACCCATGATTTTTACAAAACAGTGACAATTTTTTAAAAACAACAATGAGATTGGCAAAATGAATACACATGAATACCCGGTTGCAAACTCCTGGATCCGCCTCTCACTACAAAAAAAAGACACATCCGTGACATTTTGGGCCGAACGAAAAAATTTTCTGTCATACATATGACACTTCTATGACGATAATTGTGACAAAACCCGGTATCATCGTAGATGTGGTGGGCTCCTACTTCTATGACAAAAAATCATGACAGAAAATAGGCTTTTCTTCCTGGGTGGGCCGGAGACGCAGCTGCATGACATTCTTTGGGCCGTCCATGACGGAAAAAACCGTGGTAGAAGCGAGGGGGAGGAAAATTTCGGGGAGTTGTCGCTTATGGTGGGAGGTCGGGGGCCGAGCGATGCGCGTTTCTCTCGTACACGTGCGAGGCGTTGGCTCTAACTAAACCCGAGCGAGGTGTTGGGCTCTAACTGAACCCGAGCGATTGCACTGCAGGCTATGCGTTACTGAACCCAAGCGATCGATCGATGGCTGTTAACTGAACCCGATGGAGCGATTCCTTTGCTGTTGTTGCTAACTGAAGCTGATCGATTGGATGAACAGTGAGCGCTATGGGGGGGTTGGATGAACAAGGAGCGGTGGCGTTGCCTCCGGATGAACAGGACCCCGTGGTGTGGAGGATGGATGAACAGTAGACGATGGAGGGGTGGCCGTGGAGGGGTGGTTGAACAGGACCCCGTGGTGTGGAGGGCTGGATGAACAGTAGACGGTGGAGGGGTGGTTGAACAGTAGCTGGTGGAGTAGCGCGCGGTGGAGGCTGGATGAACAGGAGCCCGTGGAGGCTGGAGGAGGTCGACGGTAGCCCGTGGAGGCTGGAGGAGGTCGACGGTGGAGATGAACAATATCTCGTGGTGTCCCATTTTGCGGTACGCCACACCCCTCTCGATGAACAGGACCCCCGTTTCGACCGTAGCGCGCCAACACAAGTCCGTTTCGTCCGCTTTATGCGTCGCCACACCCTCCCGATCAACAGGAACCCCGTTTCGACCATAGGAGGTCCGTTTCCTCCGTTTTGCAGTACGCCACACCCCTCCCGATCAACAGGACCCTGTTCCGAACGTAGGAGGTCCGTTTCCTCCGTTGTGCGGTACGCCAGGCCTCGTTTCCATCGCCTGTTCCGTCCAAGCCCTCCCGATGAACACGACCACACATTCTGTTCCGACCCAGCCGGTTGGCTCCCCATGAACATGACGACGATGCTGTTTCTCCGTTCCGACCCAGCCATGTACGTATGCGCGAGTAGGCGTTCGAGACCCTGCCCGTATGTACGTACGTGGCCGTATTTTCTTTCTTGCACCCTCGCTGCTGTACGTACGTGTACATGCTACGTGTGCGCCTCTACATCGACCAAGATGTACGCATTACCGTTCGCGACGAATGACAACGCCACGCACGCTTCGACCAGTTGGGTCCCGACCGCCGGGCACTTCCTTGCTGCGAAGATGTAGCTGGTGGGTCCCAGCAGTCGGGCGAATCGCTTTGTTTTTGCCCGGACGCACTTCCTTGCGTGCGAAGATGTAGCTGGTGGGTCCCAGCAGTCAGGAGGGAAACATTTTTTTCGCGAAATACGGTGGCCCGTCCAGTGGGTCCCTGCTCTCAGGTGGAGGAATCATTATTTTTCGCGTAATAAGGAGGCACTTCCTTGCTGCGGCCGTGGACCCAGCTGTCAGCCTCTCGACGTGCAGTCCACGTCCGATGGAAGTCGTTCCTTGACCACGTTGACCACGGCGCGCCGAGAGCACCAGCGCGGTGGATGACAGCGAGGCCTAGGAAGGGGACGACGCGGAGCCAATGAAGACGCGGCAGTGGATGCCTACGCGGAGAGGAGTATGAGTATTCATTCGTTCGGCTATGGTGTGAGGCTGTCCTCGCCGCAGGGCCTGGCCTAAGGTGGGAATAGTAGGGGGCGGTGAGGCCTCCGCAGCAGCACAGCCGGACACGGGAGGCAGGAGCAGGCAGCACGACCGGCTGCTTTGGTCGGCTAGAGAAAGAAGACCATAGGTTGAAGAAGCACTACGGCCGTTGGATGGACATCGTACGGTCACTGGAGCTAGAATTGTTCATGTTGACTAAGTTGACAAAGCCCTTGGTACGCTCCAACTTAGTAGGCCCACAGGTCAGCTTCCCACCAAGGTGAGTCCCAGCTAGCAGGGGGAGTATTCATTTTTTTGTGCGTAATAAAGAGGCACTTCCGGTAGGTCCGAGCTGACAGCGGGGGGAACGTTTTTTTCACGAAATACGGTGGCTCGTCCGGTGGGTCCCAGCAGTCAGGGGGGAAACGTTTTTTTCGTGAAATAAGGTGGTTCGTCCGGTGGGTCCTTGCTGTCAGGTGGAGGAATAATTATTTTGCGCATAATAAGGAGGCACTTCCTTGCGGCCGCCGTGGACCCAACTGTATACCTCTCCACGTACAGTACTTTTCCGATGGAAGTCGGTCGTTGAACACGTTGACCACGCCGCGCCGAGAGCACCAGGGCGGTGGACGACGACGACACCTAGGAAGGGGACGACGCGGAGCCGGGGAAGACGCAGCAGTGGAAGCCCGCGCGGAGAGGAGTACGCGGGTTCACTGGTTAGGCTGCGGTGTGAGGCTTCCGTCACCGCAGAATAACAGGGGTTGTGGGTGAGTGGAGGGATGTCCTGGCCAGCGGTGGGAGTAGTATGGGGGCGGTGAGGCCTCCGCGGCAGCACAGCCGGCGACGGGAGGAAGAGCAGGCGGCACGACCGGCGCTGCTTTGGGCGGCTGGACCAAGAAGACCAGAGGTTGAAGAAGCACTACGGCCGTTGGATGGACATCGTACGGTCACTGAAGCTAGAATCGTTTATATTGACTAAGTTGACAAAGCCTTTGGTACGCTCCAACTTAGTAGGCCCAAGATGTCAGGGGGAGGAATCATTTTTTGGTCGGTCGAAGCTAAGAATATCCGAGATTGAAGAAGAAGCACGACATCCGTTGGATAGACATCCAACAGCCAGTGCTGCTAGAACCGTGTGTTCACTGTAATAAGTTGACAAAGCCTTCCATACGCGTCAACTTTTTTTAGGGGACGCGTCACTTAGTAGGCCCTCAAGTGTGTGGCAGAGAATTTATAGCCCATTTGCGTTTTGTAAAAATGTACATCCCATTTTTGAATTCTAATGGAATTTACAACAACCCATTTACAATTTGTTAAAAGTACAACCCATTTTCTAGCCAGGACAACAATTAATAATTTCAACAAACCGTTGAAGACAGAATTCAATAATATTTCCCACATTTTGATGGGATCCGAAATATTTTTATCCCAAAATTTCTAGTCAGATTAAATATAAATTTGTATCACGTAAAAATCCAACGAAACATTGCGCGCGCAGCAATGAAAATTTAAGATTTTCAAAATCTATAAATAATATTTTATAAACTAATTTCGTGTTTGGTGCATTTTTTATAGTTACTGCCCAGTTTTTATAATTACATCCCATTTATTATTTTTAAAGCCCATTTTCTTGTTAAGCCTAATGCATCCCTCCTAGGAAAGATTTGCAGCCCAGCGGGGCGGAGAATAACAAGTTGACCTTGCCTGGGTATTCCTCAAAAAGACGTATAGCTAGGCTAGCCATTTTCATCTTGAAAAAAGTAGTATCTGGGCTGGATGTACGGCTCGGGCTAGACGGGCCACCGCCTCGCCAGATTAATACCCCTGCTCTCCTCACGAACAACAACGAAATCATCGCCAAGAAAAACTCTGCAGTGCTCACGCCTCAAAAACACAAATACTGCTCGAGCTGCTTGGTCCCAGCTGTCGGCCGCACCTTGTGCAATTCTCTCGTTTATATTGAGTCATAGGTTGACAATGGTGTGGGACCGTGATGTCAGGAAACCAGGAGAAAGCAAAACAAAATATAGTTGTACATAATAAGGAGGCACTTGCGTACGTACGGCTATGGCCCTAGTGGGTCCATAGTGTCATCCAGTAAAAATAAAGTCATGTCCTGAATCCTCATGTTCGTTGACCATGTTAACAATGCTCGGCGCCACGGCGAGCGCAACAACTCTAAGGACAATGGAGAGCGCCTCATGGCCCTACTGAAGGTGCAGTGCAGCGCCGCTGCTCATTCAGGAAGCCAGGATCATCGGACACCTATGAGCACCTTCGAGAAACTGAGACGACATGAAACGGTTAGGCCGCGCTAGGGAGCTCTGGTTTATTTCAAACATGTATTAACATAAATGTGAAATTTACTCGTCATCGGAAGGCCCGAGGTCTGTAAGTAAAACTGGCGGGTTACGCGTGTAATTTGAGAGACCAGTGTATATTTTACGAGCACTGCTATATGGATGACATTACCAGACGATACATGCACGACGTGCGTCTCATGCCATCCATGGGCAAGGCTGAAACAACAGCTAACGGCTGGATTAGCAATTGTCCGAGTGTCGTTCAGCGTTTTTATCGTGTGTGAAGTACTTCCAATATTTTACTAGTCGAAATCGACCAACCAAGCGCCTTCGCCCGAGACCATCTGCTTTAATTTACAAGCGTCAGTTTTACAAGCGGTTTTGGTTGGAAAACGACGATCCAATCACGGCCTAATATCATGAGTTGGTCGGAAGATCATATGGTTTCACGTATAACCTACCCGACATGTCGTATAGGCTATGAATGAGGGCCTGTTTGGTTCCAAATAAGTCACCAACTTATAAGTCGAAAAGTAAAAAAAGTGACTTATTTTGCCAAACAGACCCGACTTATAAGTCACCTCAACTTATAAGTCATAAGTTGCTCCACCCCAACTTAAAACTTATAAGTCATCCCCTTTTGTGTGGGTCCCACCACCTGCATGATGTTGATTGGTGTGGGAAGGTGTGTCAGGTGACTTATAAGTCAGGTGACAACTAAGCAGGCGTGACTTATAAGTCACTGGTTTTAAGTCACCTGACTTATAAGTTAGGTGACTTATTGGAACCAAACAGGCTCTGAAACATCAGACGATGAACTTCTTACGCACGGAAACAACAGAAGAGGATGATCTTCTTCACAAGAAAATCACTGGCATTAGATCGACATGCAAAACAATACGAAGCATTATTCTCAGGAGGCACGGTGAACAGCTCGTGATGCCGCATGCCACAACATTCCAAGCTCAACTTTGCAATCAAACACAAGGCCTGGCATTACATAGACAATATTCAGAACAAACTCTTAACACAGGAATATCTCAGCAGAGTAACTATTTACTTCTAAACTGAACACAGGAATAGGAAAAAAACACTCGACGCTGCTCACAGCAAGGGCGTCCCACTCAAAAATATCAAATGCATGTCTTCTGGCTAACATCAATGAGAAAATTTTGACAAGGTTTTCCAATTCAAATATATTAAACTAACGTATTCTTGCTAACATCAATGATTAAACTTTGACAAGCTTTTCCCATTCAAAATATGTAATGCCTATGATCGTGGAGTCCTGTCGTTTCTTGCTAACATCAATGATTAAACTTTTACAAGCTTTTCCCATTCAAAATATGTAATGCCTATGATCGTGGAGTCATGCCGCTTCTTGTACTTGTTTGGGCACTTTTTTCCCATGGCACTCCACGTGTTGTTAAATTTCCAATGGTCTCTGCAAACTAGTCATGTCACCGGTGTCTAATATTTATGGCACCGGCTATAGCAATGGAGGGATTCGGTGCCAAACTAAGAAAAGGTGAAATTGGCACCTCTTTTGGCCTACATAGTGTAAGGCCTAATACTCTGTAAAGCTTGTTGGTCATTCCTTCTGTAATGTAGTGCAAACAGTGACTGCTTCTTTCTGCAAAGTGGAACGACCAGCTGGACCCAGTAATGCAGCAGTTTGCCTTGGACACATTGGCTCCTTTTGTGCAGTTGAACCAAAATCGAAGTCGGAATAAAACTGAGCTTTAATTGTGATATCCCTGTAAGCAACAAAAGGTATAAGGGAAACAATTACTGAGAAATAACGGTTGATGACTTGTACTCCCAGAAGAAAAACATCTACTGATCTACCTTATCTTAATGGGAAACAAAGCAGGAGAGTAGCAATTCTCAATCAGTGTGATTCATTAATATTAACTGAGACATTATCTTAACAATGCCTTGTTTCAACATGTATAAAGAACGAAAAAGCAGAAAAGTATCATTCCTAAAACAATGCGACTGATTCATTTTAACAGACATTATCTTAATAATACCTTGGTTAAACATGTAGAAAGAACTACAAAGCAGGATAGTACCATTCCTAACAAGTGATGAAGTTTTGAACTAAGATTCAGTAGTTAATTAATTCTGAGAGTGGCATTGCTTAATTTTACCAAATGACATTAGATTAATGAAAAGCATAAACAGTTCCAGGGGAGAGTGGGCGCAACAACAAGATATGTGCTTCCATCTACTTATAAAGGGGTGATGCAGAGTTTGTTGTAACAAAGCAACAAGCATCATATGCAGGTTGGTCCCATTTTTGTTCACTACTTAATGGGAAAAGACAGCAATACAATAGCTTCAATTCAACATTTATTTAAAACAGTACCAATACAAGTAGCACAACATCTCAAAGCACACTGCACAATCATGTGGATGAAGGCCTATACGGACCTTTCATCAGACCACCAGGATAAAATACGAATCTGCAAACACGAATAGGTAATCCAATCTCGTTTTGTGTAGTTGCACTAAAATCAAGCAAAGTGTTTCGCGTAGCGAAGCAAAATGTCGCAATAGCAACAAGTTGAATAGATATCCCTGTTTAAACAGAGGCAAAAAGGAATCAATTACTGGCTAATAAAGGAGGATGAAACATGCGGCCACAAAAATGGTAATCCCGCCAATCCCTAACAAGTGTTGCAGTTTTGAAATAAGATTCAGTAGTTAATTCTGAGAGTGGCATCAATTACTGGCTTATAAAGGGGGTGATGTTGAATTTGTTGTAACAAAGCAACAAGCATCATGTCTGGGTTGGTCCCATTTTTGTTCACTACTTAATGGGAAAAGACGGCAATACAATAGCTTCAATTCAACATTTATTTAAAACAGTACCAGAACAAGTAGCACAACTTCTCAAAGCACACTGCACACCATGTGGATGAGACCAAGATTTGAAACAACTCGCCACGAAGAGTGGAAAAAAATCTCGATCTCCTTTTGTGCAGTTCCACAAAAATGAAGCAAAGTCACCGGTGTGACATTCAAGTTGAACTGCACAAAACACTCTTAAAACATAAGTGTTTCGAGTAGCGAAGCTAAATGTCGCAATAGCAACAAGTTGAATCGATACCCCTATTTTAACAGAGGTAAAAAGGAAACAATTACTTGCCGATAAAGGAGGATGAAACAAACGGTGACAGAAAGAAGCATCTAACTTATCTTGGATGGAAAACGAAGTAGGATAGTAACATTTCTAAAACGGTTGCATTGATTCAAATTAACAGAGACATTCTCTTGAAACAAGATTCGTTAAAAAATGTAATTTACTTTTAACAGTGGCATTGCTTCAATTTTCCGGCGGCATTCTTAGATTAACAACATCAAAATAGCTGTATGGGACATGTCAGCACCATGTGCGTCCACACGTATAAATGGGTGATGCGAGTATGTAGCCAAGCCAACATATATGCGTTGGTCCCATATTTGTTCTCTTTGAACCTTTTTCCTAAGTGAGGGCAGCAAATCTAGTCTTGCACAAACTACCCGACCCCACAGTTTCTTTCCCTTTTCAACAAAGAGATCGGTTCTATGTGTGTACTGGGTTACCCCATTTTTCCCTTTTCGACCTACAAAGCGGCTGGATAGCCAGTCTATACTACTTTTCGCCCCTCCTTTCCTCATTGAACCACGTCCTAGATTGTTGCTCCAGCCCACCGCACCCTTCTTTCCTCTTTGAACCCAGACCTAGATTCGACTACAGATCAAAAAAGATCCAAATGCAGCTAGAGCAACGACGGTTTCAATGAAACTTATACCTTAGGGTCGTCGGGATGTGGCTAGGCGTGCGGCGGGAGGCCGGATCTGCCCACACTATGTACGACAGCGAGGAAGAAGGGGTCGGTGGCCCTCCCAAGACAAAGCGCTGGGTGAAAGAGAACAGCGCAGCCGGGCAAGGATTGCCTCCCTCGCCAAGGCGATAGAGTGAACGCTGCACCTCCTCCCCTTCCGGTCGACGGGATCTGACGCCTCCTTCACCACCGTATGGGGGGGGAGAGAGAGACAAGAGGCCAATGCAGTCTTGTATAGATCTGGTGAAGAGAGGGTGAGAGGCTGCGAATATAGCAAACCCTTGCAAATGAACGCCGAGCCTCCAGCGTGTAACATATATGTAATGCAGCGAGCGTGTGGAGAGTGCAAAGCCTAGCGAACAAGCGCTAAGGCTCCCGCTTATATATATACTACTGTAGTACGGACTGAGCTCTGGTGCCTTCACTGCACCTGCTTTTGGTTGTATGACAGGTGAGCCAGCCACATTTTGGGCCCACCTGTCATAAACCCAAAGGCAGGTGCACTAAGTCAAGCCGCGTCCATATAGTACTCTCGTGTATACGAGTAATATATACTAGTGGAGTGGTTTTCTTATTCTCTCCATAACAATCGGTTTTAAATTGTGTAAGTCTGAAAGCGAAACTCTTTATCTAATGTACAGTGAAGAAAACTAGTACTACTTCCGATGAACTAACGAACCACGCCCACGCGTCCTGGTCGCACTTCCTGTCCTTCATGTGTGGTACACTACCCTCCCTTAAGTGAATAACCACAAATGCGCCAAATTATCGGAAACGTGTGAGTGTGTACAAATAAAGAATTTTAATTTTAATTATCAGAAAGGTTTGAGACTATTATAAAGTTTGACTTCAGCCAAATCTAATATGCGGAGTAAATAAAAATGGAGGGCTACTACGTCCATCTGGGTTTTTAGTCCACACCATTTTTTAAATCAAAGTTAATAGCTGGACAAATAAATTACAGGGGAGCTGGAGACAAAGTTGTGAGAAGGCTTAGAAATCAATACAAAACTTATGCTCTTAGTACCAACGTCGATCCTTCTTCGAGGAAACATTTGGTTCATAGCCAATTGTGTGATAAAATTGCACCAACGTGAAAGACGACTGCGTCTCCAACGCAACCAAGGTGAATAGACGAAGGATATCATCTTTGTGCGTAAGAAGCAAAGAGCACTGATGTAAGACAGCTTGTTTTTCATTGAAAATCGACCAGCTTCACCAGCCGACGCAACCACGAGGCGCAACCATGAGCATCGATAGGTCATCGTGGTGATGCATCATCCATTTGCCATCTTCGTCGCCCTCCGGCCATCGAGAGGACGGTGTGCATCGGCTCCCTCCGTCGCCGACGGCGACAACGTCAACGCTGCACCTCCTCACCTGCTCCAGCGGACCGGATTCGGGCATTCGGCCGGATCTGTGACCACCGGTGAGGAGAGAGATAGAGTGGACACTGTCATCTTGTTTTGATATGGAGAGGGTGAGAGAGCGAGACGCGAGAAACTCTATCAAACAAGAGGCTATAATGGAGTAAAAAATCTCTCCATAGCAGTGGTTTTAAATAGAATACACGCGTT
Organism: Aegilops bicornis; assembly: GCA_021605145.1. Lineage (NCBI taxonomy): Eukaryota > Viridiplantae > Streptophyta > Magnoliopsida > Poales > Poaceae > Aegilops > Aegilops bicornis. Next base: position 770,579,258 of record CM038675.1, read on the forward strand.
CCCGAAAAAAAGAAACGAAAACTGGCGGTCAATTTTTTTGGTCTGTCTAGGACACATCTAGATGTGACATAGTTATGTCACATCTAAGTTGATGTCCACTCTGTTTGTGGTCTATTTTTTGTCCTAGTTTTTTCTATTTCTTGTTGCTACATTATATTACTTGTGGGAGCTTAGGTGTGATATCCTTAAATAACATCTAGATGTGAATTAGACAAAATGATTTTATAACGTACCAAGAAAACTCGATCAAAAACACGCCCCCGCTTCTAGGTCACGAGAGTCCTCGCGCACACACACATAGACATAGACATGCATATCCGTGTTTACATAAAATTCCATTTCCATCTCCATCTCCAATCATATTTGTCCAACTAGCACATTATTTACGTTGTTAATTATATACGCAGCAATATTAACGTACAACAACTCTTGTTTGCGCACGTCCGGACCGCTGCCACGGCAGGTCCTGACCAACCCGAACCCTCTTCATCACCCGCTTGTGCTTCCTGCCCGAAACGGTCAGTGCCGCATTCATGCCTGGCCAGAGCGGACGCGACCTCTCACTGGCGCCGGCATTGAAGCGGCGCGCCGGCCGAGAGAGCGTCGCCCACGCCACTTTCGGGTGCACGCGGCTGCTCCGTGTTCAAAGGTCGCAATAGCCGGCTACAACATGCATGTAAAAAGTTCTTGGGAGTCCGTGCTACAGCTAGCTGTCCTCCCCCAACTCGTCAATCTCTTCCAGTAGTGCTAGTAGTACTCCATGGCGCGATCCATCGACAAGCAGGCGGGAAAGTTATCGTATACTCGGTTTGCAGTGAGTGGCATGCCGAGCGACCGTGTGGGGTCGAGCCATGGAGGAGGGTGAGACAGGAACACGACAGACATGATTTAAACGTTAGTTTTGCTCGATGGTGCGATCCAACGAAACGAAATGTTGGTTTCTCTCCGTTTCCATTTTTTCTCTGGAAAAACGGAAACTTTCCACTCCATTTTCATTCCTATTCCAAGGTTGCCCCGTTACAACATTCCTTCAAATACAAAGGAAAACTAACACGCATGCTGATGCATCTCAATGATTCACAGATAATAGCCAATATTTACTTCACAACTAAAGAAAAAAGTTGTGAGAGCGTGTACAAAGAAAAACTACTGATGGGGTCACTACGACTTAAACCCTAAACCCTAAACATGATTTAATTCCCTGGCTAGGTAGAACATGTCGAAGGAAAGACGGCTGGCACCCTCGGATCATACGATGCTTTTGTGCAGTTCCACTAAAATCGACCTGAGCATCCCTGATGGCAAAGATATTGAAGAAGTGTGATTAGATAATAGTACTGGCACTAGTTCATGAGACATAAACTCATCACAAGTAGAAGTCGGTAGAAGTAGAGAAAGATCGACATGGAGATGGAGCTACGGCAGTGGAGCAAGCCGGCTCCAAAAGGAAGATGGACTACCTGGGACGTCGGGCTGTAGCTAGAAGGGCGGTTGGGACGTGACATCGGCCCATACCGCGGTGACCCCTGATTGGGACGCACCGACTGTGGGTTTTCTCCCTCGCCGATGTCGACCGCGTCTACGCAGAATATTGTTCCCTTCCCCAGCGGGATCGGCCCGTCGTTCTATGCTTGTGAAGAGAGCAACCTTAGCAAGCGTGCTTGTAGCTTAGGCTCCTGCTAGTGTATATATAGTGGTTTTCTTTTTCTCTCCATATCAACCATTTTATATTGCGTACATGTCATTCAAGAGTGAAATGATGGTTGCTTCTTCCGAGTAACTTACTGTGTGATTTGACTGCTACTTAGTGGCCCCTACACGTACCCCCCTACATGTATGCAACAGTCACATGTACACATGGACGCAAAAACGCGCGCGACGCCCTAATGCATGCATGTCCGAGCACACGACGGAACACACACGGTCACGCTAAGTGCTCAACCTACACGTGCATGCACACACATACTCAGTCAGGGTGAGCTAGTGACCGTATAAAAACAGGAAAAATATATATATATTGAGCGCAATGAGCGTATTATGAAGTCCACTGACCGTATTTTTACAAATATACAGTGGCAGACAGTGTATTTATCTCGTTTGAAATTAATCCATATTAACCGTAGAGGAGGCAGTATGGACTAGCATTACTCGCGCGCGGTGGCTCGCAGGACAAGGAAAAACTTTTGACTAATGCAAGCTCTCCCTCGCTCAGGCGATGGACGTGCAACAGTTAATTCGGTGTCAGATTGCCAGAAGCATACACTATAATACTAGTGCTACTATTGTTCGACTTCCTGAATAGGCGAACAGCCAAGCGCAAAGTTTACTAGTACTAGTACTACTAATATAGTCTATAAAGGTACGTAAGTACTATACTAGTACTAGGAACCGGATGGAGGAGCATCTGCACTCTTATTATAATTTTAAAATGTGATAAAGCAATCTTCAACACATTTGCTTCTCTTCGAGGGTTCTCACATGTGATAATGGAAGTTGATTGCATGGAAAACTCGCCACAATTCTCGCTTAATTCTGGCTCATATCCTATTACAAATAGTAGCGCTCGGTAATATTTCCTCTTTTTTTGTTATTCATCATGTAAACATGTCAGCAAACCTTGCGGCGCATCTTCGTGCGAACCGTGCTTGCAGCACTTTGAATGTGGCCGAGAGCTGGCTTGATGAAACACCTCGCTTCCTACTTCTTTTTTATGGGTACCTCGCTTCCTAGTGACCAGTGTCTTGGCTGATCGTCCTAAGAATGCTTATATATGAATAAAGCTCTCTCATTTACCCGCAAAAAAGATTAACCCATATTAACCAGAAAGGAGGGAGTATGGACTAGCACTACTTTTTGGTGTGTCCCGTCAACTTTCGGAACGAGGAGAAGCTTGCAGGACAAGGTGAAGTTCGCTTACGCCTTTTGACTAATGCAACCTACCCTCGGTGGACATGCATCAGTCCATTCAGTGTCAGATTGTCAGAGGCATACACTCTGGTACCCAACATGTGGAGTACCATCATTGTTCGACTTCACGAAGAGGCGAAGAGCCAAGCACAGTAGTACGAGTAGTACTACTACTAGAACCGCATGGTGGAGCGTCTGTACTCTTATTTTTTATCTCTGATAAAGTACACATTTATTTCGGAGAAGGGCGGAAAACGGCAGCCCAACATGTAATGAATGATATCGATCAACCAACCACGCACGAATATATCTTGGCCTCCATGCGAACCCGTCTGTGTGTTCTCGCTCCTCGTCTCTCTCAAGGAACGGTGGGTTGGCTCTTTGCCGTCAATTGAGATTGGTTTGCTCACACTCCTGTCCCACATGTCAGTGATATGCCAAGAGGAGGTGCGTTGACCTACTACCCATACGCGTACTTGGTTTTGAACCTTCATACTACTCCTCCCTCCGTCACAGTTTACAGGGCGCGCTTCATTATGATGCATTTCTCTCAATGCATTTCCACCACCAGAGACTTTAGGCGCGTTTGGTTTAATGCTCAATTAATTAGGGCGTGGTAACAACAATCAAGTCCACAATTTTCTCTCCATATACTCTGTACTATGGTGTGGAGTAAGTGCATGCATGTGTGTACCCGGGGTGGAAGCACTGCATGCATGTGTGTACGCATTATTCCCTCTAGTAATAGACGCCGTGCTATAACTACCAATGTTATTTTTCAGGCCGATCGCTAGTCGCCTTGGTCCCACAGATTTTTTTTCTTTTTTTTACGAAGCGCTTGTATAAACAGTGACGGATGGAGTATGAGCGGATTCAAAGAAGAGTGTATTGATGGTTGCTTCTTCAGAGAAACTTACAGTGGAAAGGTGGGGCTTACGATTTGACTGCTCATTACTCACTATTAATGCGGTGCAATGACCGGGCTGATTCTCCCATGCGGTTGTGCACTGCCCCCTTGGTTCTTAAATATACTCCGGAGTATATTTTTATTTCTAGAGATTTCAACGAGTGACTACTCAAATATTTGTCTTTTTAGAGATTTCAAATGGACTGGAACATACGGATGTATATACATATTTTAGAGTGTAGATTCTCTCATTTTGCTCCGTATGTAGTCACTTGTTGAAATCTCTAGAAAGACGAATAGAATATTTGGGAACGGAGGGAGTACACATAAGAAGCAAAATGAGTGAATCTACACTCTAAAATATGCCCGTTTGAAATTTGTAAAAAGACAAATATTTAGGAACGAAGGAGTATAATTTTGTGCATGGCACATAGACCCAGATGATGAAGAGGCTTCTGGCAATGATATCAAGCTTCCATCATTTGTTTACATAATTGACGTACTATACAAATATTTTTCCAGCGAGACATGAAATTGTACAATGGTGTGAGCTTTCAGCTTCTGTTTCGCGTGTCTTGCCATCGATGATCTTTCGGAAACAATAAAGAACTGACTTCCTTGCTAATGCATGTCAATTATTAGCAGATCAGAGCTAATAAGTACATCATAACTGAAGACAGAGTTGTGAGAAGGTGTTAAATTAAAATTAATCCATGCTTTCATTGGCAGCAACGTCCCCCCAGCTCTGTCTAAATCAACAAGGCATGTTGGGAAAAAAAAGTAGTTATGCGGAGCATGCAACATTCCGATCATTTTGTGCAGTTCCACTAAAATAGAGCCGAAAGGCCCCTGTTCCAAAGATATTAAGTGTGATTCACGATAATAGAGGACTGCTGATGAAACAATAAACACATAAATAGAAGCCGGTCACCTTTGCAGTCTCTCTTAAGACTAACTAGTTGGAGAAGATTAGGCTCGCAGTTGGATGAGGAGGATAGAGCAAAACCAATCTCCCTTTGTGCAGTCGCACTAAAATGTAGAGACATTGCCCATGTGACATTTTAGTACAACTGCACAAAACACTCTTCAGAAAAAAGTGATTTGTGCAGTTCACCAAAAGGTCGCAATAGCAATGAGGTGAAATGGATAGCCCTGTTTGCAAAAAAGAGGTAGAAAGGAAACAATTACTGCCCAATAACAGTTGATGACACATGAGACGACAAAAAAGAAGCATATTCCTTTCCCTAAGGGAAGATGACAACACGGTTGTGTTTGTCTAAAACGATGTGAGGACGAGAATGCAATATGGGAAGTACGCTGGATGAGCTACGTTTTGGGCAAAGAACTATGGAAGATCCACATGCAGCGACGTGGGAAGACGGGCAGTGGAGCAATGCCGGAGGGGATACCTGGAGGTCGTCGGGATGTAACTAGGTGAGCAGCGGCGGGCGGAATCTACGAGCAGGTGGCGTAGGCCCTGCCGCGCCGGAGCTTGGTCAGAGAGAACGGCGTGTACCGCAGATCGGGACATGTTGCCTCGGCGCCGTTGAGAAACGATGCACTTCCTCCCTTTCCCCCGGTGGACGGGATGCGGCCGGATCAGTGACCAACGGTGAGAGAGAGAGGCCACCGCAGCCTTGTGTGAGATACTCTGAAGAGCGACAAACCAGGCACACAAGGCTCCATTGTATATCGTGAGCGGACTACCTTTTTCTCCATAAAAATCGTTTTATATTCTATGTACGTGCCATTGAGCGTTATAACTTTATTTAAAAATAACACGGCAACGCGTCAAGTCAAACTTTGTTTCATGCAGGCGTGGTACACGACCTCCCTAGGTAAACAACCGCTGCATGCGTTCAAATTAGCACGTGGGCTGCCATTTCGTAAAGAAATGAGCTCCACCGTGTACCCGCGCGGGTGTGGCTGGGCAGGAAGCATGAGTACGTGCACGGTGCACCTATTCTCTTCTTGTATACGTACACCACCTACGTGGGGTTGTGTGAGAGAGATACAAACCTAGAGAGATATAGTGTGTGGGTTCTTGAGAGTTTTTTTTGGGGGGAGGTCAATAAAAAAATGTAACAGATGCAATGTGTGTGAAATAGAGTCCTGGATATAACATATATATAGAGGGGGCGATCCACGAGAACAGATTGGAGGTATCAGCGGCTTGAGGTGTCCATAGAATCAAAAAGAGGGATGATGTGTGTGTGTGTGTGTGTGTGTGTGTGTGCACGCGCGATCGAAAGAGTGCCATCGAATTTGTGTGTGCCCACGTCAAACATATAGAGTGGCTGGCCTACTGGAACGTGAGAGGGGACATGTGCAGTTTGTCTCTGTGGCATGGATACCTACCTGCAGCGCTCGACTATCGGTGTGTGGTGGGGGAATAGGGAGGCCCAATTAACTATAGAGGTACAATGGCTTGTATATGTGTGGAGGAGGAGAGAGGCCTACCTCATGTATTAAGGAGATCGATCTGCCTCATGCATTAAGGGAGATAGATCGGCATCCATGCATATGTGCAGGAGAGGAATAAGGTTGGGAGAGAGACAAAGCTAGAGTGTTGGAGGGGGTGGTAGTGGAGTTGCTTCTAACAAATGGTGGGATAGGCTTGCTAGACAAGCGGAGGGCACGCCCGCAATATCAATAAGAGAGGAGATGGCTGCTTGTTGTCTGTGCACGTGCGTGTGAGAGACGGGTCAGGAGGCATGCACGAATGATGAGGGGGGACGATGTGCTTGTGATAAGCAGACATAACTACATAGGAAGATCAATCGCCCTTTTTGAGAGAAAGGAGAGACATAACTTGTGAGGTACGTCGATCGATGGGGGGGGGGTAGTTAAAGTCGATCCAGGTATATGTTGGGAGATCGATCGGTATACATGCATGTGTGTGTTAGAAGCAAACAAGGCACGAGGAGAAGGATAGAGATAGAGGGATGCATGTAGGAGGTGGTACGAGAGGCATACTATATCGAGCGGGGAGGAGTGTGCGAGTACGAGAACGATGAAAAGAGTGGTGGGAGTGAGGCATGGACGGTGACAAGAGAAGAGTGGAAGCTTGTGTTTGTGCTAGGCACACCTGGCTAGAGAGGCATATCGATCGATGTGTGCCGTAAAGAAGGAGCTGGGGGGCCTACACACACCGTGGGTGAACGACCTAAAGTGAAACGACGAATTTGCGCGATGGAGCTAGAGAATGTTGAGGGAGTGTGAGAGGGATGTGGGCGTGTGCATGCACAAGAGAAAGTTAGTGCTCGCTACAAAGATAAGAGGGTTGTGTGGGTGTAAAAGATGGATAGAGATCATATATACTTCATTATAAAAAGCGAATTCGGATATTTGAATAATTTATCATAGTGTTTTAGACCGACGCATGTGTGAATATATATAACAGTGATACACATGGTGTGTTTATGAACATGTTATACTACATTTAATATATTTTATCTCTACTCTTATAAAAAGCGCGGAGTTGTTGATGATGGTGTGCCTGCCATCCTGCATTATAGGTCGTCCGATTTATATCTGGCGGATAGCAAGGAAACTATGATGGTTGAAGTTGGCAACAATCATGATTGTAGATTCTTATTGAAATAGAGAAACGAATTCAAATTTAGTTTGAATTGCAGCGGTAGTATAGACAATGGGAATGCACTAAAATGTTGGTATGAGTAGGTTACATGCATTATACAGCAAGCGAAAAGAGTTAATCGGACATAACATGGATTCATACTCCCTCCTTCCATCTATATAGGGCGTAATGAGGTTTTTAAGACCGCCTTTGACTATTGACAAGATTAATAGTACATGACATGCACAATGTGAAAATTATATCATTGAAAGAACCTTTCACAGACGAAGTTAACGGTGTGCTTTGTGTAAGTTGCATGTCATATATCATTGCTCTAATATTTGGTCAAAGTTAGCATCAAAAAACACATTAGGCCCTATATAGATGGAAGGAGGGAGTAGCATTGAATAGCATTTGTATAGTAAAATGGGGCAAGACTCTCTCTTTGTGTGGTGTGAATAGTTTTATTTTTCTGTTTTCTTTTTGGTTGAGGGAAGTGCGAATTGATTTGGTACGTACAAGTACAATGTTACTACATGTCGGTGTCAAAACCGGCGGATCTCGGGTAGGGGGTCCCGAACTGTGCGTCTAGGCGGATGGTAACAGGAGACAAGGGACACGATGTTTTTACCCAGGTTCGGGCCCTCTCAATGGAGGTAATACCCTACTCATGCTTGATTAATATTGATGATATGGGTAGTACAAGAGTAGATCTACCACGAGATCAAGGAGGCTAAACCCTAGAAGCTATCCTATGGTATGATTGTTGTTAGTCCCTACGGACTAAAACCCTCTGGTTTATATAGACACCGGATAGGTTAGGGTTACACATAGTCGGTTACAATGGTAGGAGATCTACATATCCAGATCGCCAAGCTTGCCTTCCACGCCAAGGAAAGTCCCATCCGGACACGGGACGAAGTCTTCAATCTTGTATCTTCATAGTCTTGGAGTCCGGCCGCGACGATAGTCCGGCTATCCGGACACCCCCTAGTCCGGGACTCCCTCAGTACCCTGAACCAGGCTTCAATGACGATGAGTCCGGCGCGCATATTGTCTTCGGCATTGCAAGGCGGGTTCCTCCTCCGAATACTTCATAGAAGGTTTTGAACACAAGGATAGTGTCCGGCTCTGCAAAATAAGTTCCACATGACACCGTAGAGAGAATAATTTTTGCACAGATCTGCTGACGTATTCCGCGGCGTGACATCACACCACGGCCAGGCCTTTATATGAATCATTTTTACTGTTCCACCTCAGCGTGTTTAGCGAGGCGGTTTCCTTGGCACGTCTTATCAAAGCATAGATCGTGCCCCCTTATTCCGGGATTCTCATCAATACGGACATGGGTAACCCAACCGTGCCCGTTGGCCTGCCTCCTCTATCAAAGGCGAGTCCTAATCGACCACGGGGTGGGCTCTTGGTATTCAACCTCTTTATAATGAGACCAAGGCCCTCTTCTTCTTACACCCTCCATCGAGTTCGCCTCGCGCTTCGAGTTCCAACACCCAAAGCTTCAGATTCAGGCGCTTCGGACTTTCGACGATGTTCGGATCCGACCAGCACGGCCGATGGACGTCTTCCTCTGTCACAGAAGAAGATGTGCTAAAGCCGCGCGACGCCAGGTACCTTAACCGGCGAGATCTCGTATAGGCTGCCTGCTCCAGGGCAGGTCATTCCCACTCCTGAGCCCGGCGAGAACGTGGTGTTCGTGTCCCACTTGCTTCGGGGTTTAGGCTTCCCGACGGATCCTTTTGTGCGGGGGCTCATGTTTTATTATGGGCTTGATTTCCATGACTTGAATCCGGAGTCCATCCTCCATATCTCGTCATTCATTGTCGTATGTGAGGCCTTCCTCCTTATTACCCCCCACTTTGTATTGTGGCTCAAGACCTTCAAGGTGGAGCCAAAGATGATCGAGGGGCAACAAGCAGAGTGCGGAGGGGCGGTCATAAGCAAATGTGCTGATGCTTCGTGGCCCGAGGGCTCTTTTCAAGAGGAGCTTGGTTTGTGGCAACGAGAGTGGTTTTATATCACCGCTCCCAGGGGCACCAAATGGGCGGCGCTCCATGCCTTCCGCTCAGGTCCACCATAGCGGCTGGCATCATGGGTCAACAAGGGGCTCGGAGGGGCCGTCCAAGGACGTTCCCTTGCTGCAGGGCCGTATTCGAGACCTCCAGGGAAGAGGAATCAATCTGGTTGCGGTGGCGCAGGTTATGGTGATCCGGCGCCTTCAGCCCTGCAAACGTCGCCCCCTCCGCCTGTGGGAATTCAATCCGGAGGGACCACGAGCTCTCCAAAATTTTATGGGCACGACGCCCATGGAGATGTATAAACTGTTCTTCGGATCACAAGAGAAGTGTCCGGACTTGACCGAGGACGCAGGACTAAGCTGCAATCGCCAGATACTCAAGTAAGTAGTCCCAGAACCGGACAAGCTGTTCATTCATTTATTTTATATATATGCCCTTTAAAGGAGCCGTTTCTTGAACAGGAGTGGATAGCCAAGGCAAAGTTAATAAGGTGTCCGGCTCCCTCCGGAGACCACGCCGGATCCCATCTTGACCAAGATGTTGAAGGTCGCGCTTTTGAAGAAGGCGAAGGGGGAGCGGGAAGCAACTGCCTCTGAAGGAGGCTATCAAGGAAGGAGGGATTAAGAGTCCCACCTTCCGAGGAGAGAAGAGGACCGCTTCGGAAGATCCGGAGGTCAAGGCCTCAAAGAGGGGAAAGGAATCTTCGGCAGAGAGTCCGGCGCTAGGAAGTAACCCAGCCGCATTCTTTCCCCAAGGGGATCAGCCCTCCAGCAAGCCGTAAGTAAAAAGAAGGGGTCTTGTAAATAAGGAACATCCCTGTATTTATTCAGGAAGATAACCGAAATTGTACCTTGTAGTTCGGACCTCAGCCCTTCTCAGCAGAGCTCGTCTTCGGGGGATCTTATTCCGGAGATGATGGAGAGCGAAACGCCTCCACCTGTCGCACCCTCATGTGAAGTGGACGACCCGGAGGTGTCATCACGGAGGGTTCCCCCAAGTCCGGCGGGGCCGGAAGGTCCGGCGCCAAGTGGTGTGCGGTCGGAGGAGCTGAAGGATCTGCTCGGGCGAGCGGCTATTTTAGAAGATCACCGTGCTCTAATGGGTACGGTGATTGAAAGAATTGCATCCGCGGAGAGCGGATTGCGTGAAGCCGTCAGAAGCTTACTGACGGGGTTTGAGGTACGCAAAAATGATGTACCTTCTGACAGTTATGCATATAAAATGCGCCCTGTATAGATAGTATCCCCTGAGACTCGGTATGTTTTCAAAATTGAAAACATGCCGAGGATCAAATTCTCAGTTATAACATATCGCCGCTCCTAAACAGGTGGCGGGGCGTCCGGAGGCCAGTCGGAATGATGAATATGCCAAACTAAAGGCAACTTGACGAGGCGGATGCGGACATCGCGCTGGTCAACTAACGGTTTGACGAGTCACAAGGTATGCGACTTCTATGCGGACACCTGGCAAGGGGGATTGACGCTCATGTCTTACTATTCGTATGCTTAATGCAGATGGTGCCGCTGCCGTGGAGGAGCTGCTGGCGGAACTCGCCCGAGCAAAAGAGCAAGCTAGGGTCAGTAATGAGGCCGCTTTAAAGGCGGCTGAAGAGCTAGAAGCCGAACAGGCTGCTCACTGCCGAAGCAAAGAGGAAATGGCCGATATGGCCAAAAAGTTAAGGAATACTACCGATCGCTGCGAGGTTCTTGAAAAAGAACGTCAAGCGGAACAAGAGGGCCTAAAAAAGGCCGCCGCCGAATACAAGAATGCCCAATCGGCTTTGAGAGCTGCCAAGGAGGAGTTGAGTCAGGCCGGGGCAATTGCGGCTGGAAAACCGTTTCTGCTGCGGAGGAAATATCAGATCCAAAGTATGCTCAGTTGGATAAGTTGTGGAGTTCGGAGGATGCTTATCTGGACTTGGCGGCGAGCGCCGCGGGGCGTGGTTGAGCACTTCGGGGCGGAAGGGGCCTGAAGAGAAGAGCTATATTGGTCGCAATTCCATAGTCCGGGCGTCCTTCGCCACGACCGATCGGTTGGCCGAATGGGCCGAGCTGAATCGGTTTTCCGGATTTTCCATGAAGCATTTCTTGACTCACTTGTGGCCGGGCGGACCCCAGCCGAAGAGCTATTTTGGTTTAGTGCAGCAGTTCCTTTGTGCGGTACCGCGTATCGACGCAATGAAGCGATCGGCGTGTATTGAGGGAGCGCGGATGGCTCTTGCCCGTGTCAAGACATACTGGGCAGAGATGAAGGCCAAAGACGTTGCATCCCATGACTCGGACAGAAGCCGAGTACCTTGAAGAAGTCCTGCCGGGCGCTCGTTTAATAGAGACGCAGTGCTCGAAGGATATTATGTTTAAATTACATGTATGATTTGTGAAAACAATGTTTCAATATAATATAAGAGCTTTTTATACTTGTGCGTTCAAGTAGTAAACTACTCCCTGTGCGGCCGTTTATATATATATATATATATGTGTATATAACCTGAAAGATGGCAGTCCTTGGCTTCAGCTCCCACGCACATAGTGCGGGGGTGTTTGCAAAGAAAGCGCTTTTTCACACTTAATCCAACGTCTTGGTCCTGTTAAGGAGGTGATAGCGTAGCAAACCAGGCAACCAGACTATAATGCTTTATCACTTTCACTTAGCCATAGGAGTTCGAGGGTGGGGCTATAGCCCCTGGGGGCACCGCACTCTCCCGAATTCGGGGTGCGTATGTGCCTGACCGAAAACCGGTCCTTCGTTAATGTGTAGGAATCCTAAACATTCTTGTGAGTCATCGAGTGGTTGACTAGTCTCTCGCTATATCATGTGATCGGTTTCGGCTTTCATCGAGGCGCCGCCCGGCGAACCGGGCACAATCGCAGTAGTTCTCCTGGTGCCGCGTTAGCCGTGAAAGCGGAACGTAAGGCAGCAAAACACAGGAGCCGGGCAACCCAACATTTGACCAAAGACATGATTCGGAGCTGATGCATATAAGGCCTAACTCGAGACGCCGAATACTCCCTAAGGTATTCCGTCTTTATGAAAATGGGCAGAATAATGCCCTAAGCCCCGGTGTCCGTGCACGCGCAAAAATTCTGGTGCGGCCAATGCCAAAACGCCAGCCTCCTCCTCGATTATAGTAAGGAACCGGGGGATGTATATCAACAAGAGACAGTAAAAAAGGTTTACGCAGGGTCTTAATCTGAAAAGAATCCTTGCAACGGGTCCCTACTGCACGTCTGCGCCTGTGTCTCTGTTGTGCCATATCCTGGACGGGTGTAGCACGTTGTTCATCTGTAAAAGAGAGGAACTTAGTTTAAAAGAAGAAGGATCGTGCGAAAGATGTACTTAATATTAAATAAACAGAGTATGGTTCGAAGAAGTGAATAAAGTTGAGCTTTATTGTCTCTTGTTATACATGCATGCAGCCCCTCGTATGGGGGTATGCCGCTAGTAGGCGCCGGACTCGTCTAGCCGTGTTTGGGGTTTGAATGACCAATTCAGGTACTTTGCCTAGCAGAGCCGGATAGCTGTGGGGCTGTCAAGGCAGTCTCCCGTTCTTCCGTGCTCGAGTAACACTTAATACTTCCTTTTAACGAGATGATGCCGCGTGGACCGGGCATTTTAAGTTTTAGAGATGCATAATGCGGTATTGCGTTAAAGCGGGCGAAAGCTTCGCGTCTCAATAGTGCTTGATGGCTACTTTTAAACGGGGCGATATGGAAGAGTAACCTTTCGCGACGGAAGTTTTCGGATGAACCGAACACAACTTCTAGCAGTATGGAGCCCGTACAATGGGCATATGGGCCTGGCATTACTCCTTTAAAGGAGGTGTTGCTACGGCGAAGTTTGGTTGGGTTTATCCCCATCCTGCGGATTGTGTCCTGATATATCAAGTTTATGTCACTGCCGCCATCCATGTGGACTCGTGTAAATCGGAATCCGTCGATTATAGGATCCAATATCAGGGCAGTCCATCATGTGTTCCGGATATTTTCGAAATAGTCCTGATGGTCGAAGGTGATTGGTTTTGACAACCAGTGTGCGGCGCGCCTTTTAGTGGGCGCCGCTCTGTTTTTACCTTTGATCACGTGAAGTGAGTTTACTGTTTTAACCTCTTGTGGGAAAGTCTTTTGTTTTCCGGCTCGCTTGTGGTGCTCGTCGTCATCTTCACTTGGTGTGTCGAGCCCCTTGTGTTCGACCTTCACCGCGGACTGTTTGAAGACCCAACAATTTCGGTGGGTATGGTTAGCAGGCCTCCCAGGAGTAGTGTGGATTTGGCATATCTTGTCCAATATTTTGTTGAAGTTGGATAGCTCATCGCTATTGTCCTTAAGTGGCAGTTTTTTGTTGTTTTGCTGTGAGCTTTTGAATCCGGCGTTGACTGCCGTGCTCTTTGGACTGTTCCTTTTAATCCGCTACCGGTCCTTGTTGCGCCGTGGTTTCCCATTTCCATCCCTGATTTCGGATGTACTTGGGTCATTTGGTGCTGCATCTTGCTAGCCAGCTATCCTCTCCGCTCAAAAGCGGGTCATGAGGCTTGTTAATGCGGCCATTGTTCTTGGCTTTTCTTAGCCGAGGTGTCTGGCGAGCCATTCGTCTCTCAGACGTTGTGTTTGAAAGCTGCTAAGGCTTGGCGTCCTGGACAGTCGACTATTTGGTTATTTTTAGTAAGGAACCTGTTCCAGAATTTCCGGGCTGACTCTCCGGGCTGTTGAGTTATGTGACTTAGATCGTCTGCATTCAGAGGGCGGACATAAGTCCCCTGAAAATTTGGCCGAAATGCATCCTCGAGCTCTTCCCAGCTTCCAATGGTATTTTCGGGGAGGCTCTTAAGCCAATGCCGAGCTGGCCCTTTGAGTTTAAGGGTAAGTATTTTATGGCGTGGAGATCATCTCCTCTAGCCATGTGTATGTGGAGGATGTAATCCTCAATCCGCACTCTGTGGTTTGTTGTTCCGTCGTATGCCTCTATGTTTACGGGTTTGAATCCAGCTGGAAATTCATGATCCAGCACCTCATCGGTGAAACATAGGGGGTGTGCGGCGCCCCTATATTTGGGTGTGCCGTGATCTTTGGAATTTTGTCGTATTGCATTGCTTTGACGAGCATGCTTTCTTGTCCCATAGATGGACCTAACTGGGCCATCCTTTTGATGTGAATCCTTATGCGGATCGCATATTGGCTTGTGTGCGGCACCATTCGCCGCTCTCTTTTTGCCGTGAGGTCGTCCATCCGACCGGGTGGCCTTCTTGCTTTTTAATTGTTGGGGCTCTAAGGCCTCCTCGTCGAATTCGGGCAGTAGCTTTCTTTTCGGGTAGCTCTTTGTTCGGCGACTGTCGCCGTACTTGTCTGCGGTGCTGAATACTTTGCTCCATCTGATCCTGAGTGCATCTTCCACTGTTTTGAGCTTCCGCTTCTGCTTTTTCAGGCTACACGCAGTGGCGACGAGCCTTTTCTGGAGGTCATTTTTCTCCAATAGTTTGTCCGGCGTCAGATCGTCCGGACTGTTGTCTTTGCCGGGGACAGATTGTTTATCAAAGTTGTCTTGTTCGGACGATTGCTCGATAGCTTGTTCGTTGTCCACCGGTTCGCCCTGCTCTATGGCTGGGTCTTTGTTCAGGCGGGACTTTGTTCGGCGTTTACTTTGCCGTTTTGACTGCTTTTCGAGGGATTTATCCTTCGTAGGGTCCCGTTGTTCCTCGTCTTCATTTCCTTTAGGTGTATCCACCATGTATACATCATGTGATGAGGTGGTTGTCCAGCATCCTATAGGTGCTGGCTCATTGTTGTCTCCTACATCGTCGTCCATATCGTCGATGTCTTGAGTCGTAAATCGAGCACATCGTGTAAGCTTTCGACGGTGGCTCTGAAGTGGGTGGTGGGTGGGCGTTGAATTTCTTCGTCGTCCGCATCCCAACCTTCTGACCGTAGTCCGCCAGGCTCTCTGGATAAAGAGAGAGACTTTAGTGAATTTAGGATGTCGCCAAAGGGCGAGTGCTTGAAAGATGTCCGGGCCGTGAAGTCCATGACCGCGCCCAATCGGGTTCGATTGGCGGGCGCAGAGGGTTCGGAGTCCGGAGAGGAGTCCGACACTCGAGTCGAGGTCTTCGCAGCGACAGGGATGGAGTTCGGCTCGATCGCCAGAGAGATTGTAGCCCCGTGGCGGTGTCCAACCACTCATCCTCAATCGGGAATCCGGCTCCGGATTAAGGGTCGGAGCGGATCTTGGTGCGGCCTCCAGAGCCTTTGTTCAATGGCCGGAGCTAGATCATGCCCATCGAGACGGGCGGCACGCTTGGCTGCGGCTCGAATCCGTCGAAGATCAAGTCTCCGCGGATATCGGCCGTATAGTTCAAACTTCCAAATCTGACACGATGGCTGGGGCGTAGCTTTCGATCTGCTCCGGATGGCTGCTTAATTGGCCCACAGTGCAAAGCTGCCGAACACGAAGATCTATCCGGGGAGAAAAGTCTCACCCTGGACCGCGTTGTTGTTGATGATCGAAGGAGCCATCGGGCCTATCGGTGACGACACAGAGGAACTCTCAATGAAATCACCAATGTCAGTGTCAAAACCGGCGGATCTCGGGTAGGGGGTACCAAACTGTGCGTCTAGGCGGATGGTAACAGGAGACAAGGGACACGATGTTTTTACCCAGGTTCGGGCCCTCTCGATGGAGGTAATACCCTACTCCTGCTTGATTAATATTGATGATATGGGTAGTACAAGAGTAGATCTACCACGAGATCAAGGAGGCTAAACCCTAGAAGCTAGCCTATGGTATGATTGTTGTTCGTCCTACGGACTAAAACCCTCCAGTTTATATAGACACCGGATAGGTTAGGGTTACACAGAGTCGGTTACAATGGTAGGAGATCTACATATCCGTATCACCAAGCTTGCCTTCCACGCCAAGGAAAGTCCCATCCGGACACGGGATGAAGTCTTCAATCTTGTATCTTCATAGTCTTGGAGTCCGGCCGTGACGATAGTCCGGCCGTGACGATAGTCCGGCTATCCGGACACCCCCTAGTCCGGGACTCCCTCACTACACGTTAAGCTTGTCCCTGAAATTCAACCCACGTCTTGTTATATCCCGAAAATTAAGATATCGTGCTCCCAAAACTGGCGCCTTCACAACCCGCGCCTCGCTATCCTGAAATTACAACACGCGCGAAAACTCCCTCCAGCTGCCAAATCCCGACACGCGAAATCCCCCTTCTAACCCCGAGACGAAAGGGCCGCTAGTTCAAATCGGTGGGGGGTAATTTTGTAACACACCCTACATTTTGGACAAGCGCGTCTCTATGTCATGCTTCACCCCCTTTTCGCCATTCGAAATCCCAGGCCGCCATAACCTCTCCGCTCCAGCCGCGAAACCCCACCCTCCTCCGTCCGCCACATCACCGCTACCCAGCCGGAGCCTCTTCCCCGACGACGTCGTCCACCGCAACAGCTCGACGTCCCTCGTCCACCTCCCCGGATGAGGATTTGTCGTCCATCTCGCCGTCCCGCCGGTTCAGCCACCCCGTCCTCCACCTCCAAGGAGCTGCTCAGACGATCGCCTCGTCTATCGCGGCTTCTCCATCCCCACAGCGCCGCCTTAACCTGCTCCACCGGGACCGCAGCATCCTCACCGACTCCTCGGACGAAACCGAGGCCTACTCGGTGCCACCAAAGAGGTTGTACACTCATCACATTGCACCTTCTTCTTAACTCGACCTCCCGGCGCCGACGGTGCTCCATCCCGCACCCCCATGGAGCGGCTACCTTGAAGCCGGCTCCGCGGGCGACATCTCCACGGCGGCTCTCCCCCTGTGAGAGACCCCTTCGGCGGCGGCGTCCATACCAACCGGATCTGCTGCTGCTACTCTGGCTCTCGCTCGCTCGCGCTGCTGCTGCTGCTCCGGCTCTCGCTCGATCGCTCGCTCGCCCAGTTGCTGCTCTGCTCCGATTAAGCCACACTTCAGTCGACTGAATCGACTTTTGGGTCAGTCGATTTTTAGGGGTTGGGGGGGCTCGCCGGAGTTAAGGAAGAACCACCCGCAGCGGGGACGGGGGCTCGCCGGAGAGGTACCCCACTATCTATCTTAGGGTTCAGGGTGGGGGCGGGGGGCCTAGAGGGCTGGCCGGGGCGGCGGTGGCGAGTTGTTTCGGGGCGGCGAGGCGGCGCTAGGGCCGGCGGTTCGGCCGGTGGTGGCTGGCGGCTCAGGGGGTGCAGGTTGAAGATGAACTGCAGGCCCTCCCTAAACTACATGTCAAGTGCCTCTCTGCTACCATTGCGTTCAGTTTCGACAGTAGCATTCAGATTCCACAGTAAATTTCAGTTTCGACAGTTAAGTTCAGAGTCAACGTTTTTACCTCATCTATTGTAGTCAGGTGGTTTTTGGTGATGTTAATTTTACATCCATTTTACATCATCTATTGGAGATGCTATTAGAATCCCACTTGAGATTGACGATGTTTGTCTTGTGCTGCTTCAGCCTTGACGTCTTACGGCTCACCGGAGCTGCTCCAACGACAGAACGATCCATCACAACAGAGCAGTGCCCTGGATGCCGTCTACAGATTCCTCAGATCTTCCTCCACACCTCCGACATCCACCTCCGCCTCAACTGCTTCCGGGACCAACCCAATGATGCTGAGGTCGACACGGCTACGGCAAAGAGGTTGTACACTTGTTGCATCACTTATTACTATATATCACGTCGATCCATTAGGGCTATTTTGGTTCAACGGAAAAACGTCTATCCACTGGTTGTTACCATCACTCTAAATTTGTGCATGCTCTCCTTACATAATCTCACCATCTTTTTTTCGTATGCATGTTAGATATTGTACACAGTCATGCTGAACATGTAGAGAAAAAGAGAAGAGTTTTATGCTGACAATACAATGTCATGCAGACTTTGCTCCATGGTGGGTTCAATGGCAAACCCTCTCCACCCCTCTCAGATTATAATCCAGAGGAAGATATCTGCTCGAGGCGATTCGCACGCCACGACCACTCCTATTTACCCCCAAGGTGTTTGCTCTACCTTGGCATGATGATGTTAGTCATATCATGCATATGTTGCCTTGCATTGCCTACTTTTGACATCATATATGTCATCCGCTTAGTTTAGACATGTTACGTAATGCCACCTGTTTAGTTTCTATATCATATATGGGAATTATGCAGTCTCATGTCTTTTAGCCAGCCATAATATATGTGAAATGTGCAATGCCATCCTGTTTAACCAAGCATCATATATTTGAATGATATCTTGCCCATCTTTTTCTTCAATACATTTCCATTTGTCGACAATGTTTGTACATTAAACTACTCTTCCCGTGAATCAGCCATTTGGGTGGGAGATGGAAAACTGGAGGAAAACAAGGCCTTCAGAGCAGACAGTGCTACCTGTCGAAGCAGATCTCTTGTTGGGTTCCGATAGCTCCTCGGAGATGGATTCAGAGACAGATGACCAGTCCTATTCCCCCACTGAGGTGTATGCTCTAACTTGGCATGGTTATACTGCTCATATCATGCATACGATGTCTTGCATTGCATAGTTTAGACATCATATACACAATATTCAACACCATGTTCTTAGTTCAGACATCATATCGAATGCCCTCTGTTTAGCATATAAATCACATATGTGAATTAAATGATGTGATCCTGATTACTTAGATAACATGTAGGTGAATTATGTCATGCGATCCTGTTTAGTTATTCATCATATCTTTGAATTATGTTATGCTATGCTATCCAGTTTAGAAAGACATCATATATGTGAAATTATGTCATGCTATCCATTTTAGTTATATAATATACATGTCAACTATTTCATGCCCTCTTTTTTCCACACTATCTATTGCATCTATCTCTCATACAATGTTTGTACATTCAACTATGTTTCCTGTTTATTAGCCATTTGAATTGGAGCGGGTGATGCCAGTATCTAGCGGAATAAAAACACGGTCTTCAAATAAAACAGTGCTACCTATTGGTGGAGATAGCACCCCGGTTGTACATGCACAAGAACCAGCCCTACCACACATAACCCAAACTCTCGCAGATTGTACCCCTACTGCGATGGACAGAGAACCAGCTTCACCCAATCTAACCCCAACCCTAGCCGATAGTAACCCAGTTCCTGTTGACACAGCACCATCTCCACCACAGAGCTCCCAAACAAGAGCAGTTAGTAAGGCAGCTCCAAAGGCCCAAAGGGCCAAGATTATCACGGCGAACCCCAACTCCACGGTTAGTACGCCTATTCACGTGGAGGAAGCACAACCAGCCAATCGTAGTTTAGCATCTATCGCATTTGATGTTGTTAAATCGTATGTGCGTATCTTCCCATCTTGGAAATATTATATCGAAGATGAAGGAAAATTCGATTGCAGTGTGTTTGTCCAGGAGTTATGTGTAAGTAATGTTATTCATGGCAATTACTTTGCTTCGTCCCATACATCCTACCTCCATGATGGTTATAATACATCAAATTTTCCCATTTTTCTCTATAGAGAAGGACCGATTTGGAAACTCGTGGATGAGGTAACCTGTGCTAATACCTCTGCTATCTTCAAGAATGCTTGGTGGCGATCGGAATTACTCAAGAAAACGTACTTCACCGCAAAGAAACTCATCAAATTCCCTTACGTTCTCCTCGAGACACATTTATCGGACGATGACTGAACGCCTTTGTTCTGCATTAGTCCGTAACCAAGAATGTGGTAAGGTCTATGAGATCATTTTCTATTTTTAAGTATTCTATTCTTGCGTCTTACTGTACTCCGTTCATGTAGAACAAGTGCCTAAACCTGAAGAACAACTGTTCTAATTTAAGATTCCATTGCTATCATAGTTCAAAAAAGCGCTAGGCGTTAATTGTGCATTTTGCCACCGCCTTGCGCTTTACTGACCAAAGCGCATGCTTATGCGCAGTTATGCACAGATTATGCATAGTTATGTGCAATGCGTTTTGCCAATGCCTAGAGCCTAGGCGCGCTTAAGCGCTCGCTTAGGCGCGCCTTTTTTAACTATGATTGCTTTGCTCTTGTATCACTGTATTTACTCATACAAAATTATTTTTAAATTGAAGGATCCAATCGAAACTCCAATGGCACAGCAGGTATGTTCACGCATGTTTCTTTAACAGGTTTGCTCTTATCAATAGCTCTGTTGATTTGAATTTCAATTGTGTATATAGTTGACTTTCATATCATGCACATTACTAGCATCACAACAGAACCAATAGTGTTGTTGTACATGTAGACCCGTGGTACCCATCTGAAATCTTGTTGTGCCGTGTAGTTTCCCACGCTTTGTATTCTTTCACTGCTGCTTTGTCTTGAACTGATATGATTTGAACCGTGTCTCTATTTTGATTTGGCAAGACAATGCAGTGACCATAGGACATAGATATATGTTTGTTTTATGATTTTATTATGTACTAGTACTTGGCAATAGAAGACTTGGTAGTTTAATCATGTCCACCTTACTAATGAACTGGTTCACCGAAATGAGTTTCATATACTAGTACATGCTAAACTTGTTATGTGTCTGCTTGTTTCTTCTTTTAGAATGCTGACAGAATATTGAGGAAGAGTGCCTTATTAAGCAATGGTGAAGGAAGTAATGCGGATAAGGTTCAGGATAGTGACACATCCTTGTTGGTCTCCAACAAAGCTGATAAAACAGCTAAGGAAGACTATCTTGAAGACAGACGACAACCCCAAAGTCCTGTCTTGGTTTAGTGTTTGAGTTACTGACCACTACCGCATGCACAAGCTATTCAAACTCACTGTCTGAATCAGTTTGGTTTCTTGAGTCTCAACTACAAGCTGAAAGACATCGATCAACTGTGCTGCGACAACAAGCGGAAGGACCGCGGAAGTCCCTGGAGCATTTAGATGCATACTTTCTGGTGCAACAGCAAGCGTTGGAGGATTTTAGCGCCAAACAGGACAAAGCTAATCAGCTTGCTAAGCTTATTGCCAGCATGGTGGATACCTAGGATAACGCTTTCTTGAGCTCTTCCGAAGTTGTTTCGGTTATGCTCTTGTTTTGTTGCCGCGTTTATTTGCACTGGTGGCCAATTTTGACGGCCAGTGTATGTAATATGCAGCTTTGTTCCCTATATTTGCACTGGTGGCGAACTTTGATGCCCAGTGGATGTAATATGTGTAATTGCGGTAATAGGCTAGCCTTAATTGCTTGCTTATTTATTTCCTTATTGTCTTGTTTAGTTGTTTGCTTGTAGTCACTGCAGTTTTTTTTCTGTGTTTTTCTAGTGGCAACAATAGCCTATTTTTGGTAACTAGGACAAAATAATCATGGCAATACACGGACTATTGTAACCATGGGCCTCCTGCAGGCCGTATGATCCATGGGCCTTCGTTCGGCCGTAGGACCATTAGCCTTCTATACGGGCCGTAGGATCCATCGGCCTTCTATATGGGCCTTAGGGATCAATGGGCCTTCTACGGGCCGTAGGGTCCATGGGCCTTCTACGGGCCGTACGATCCATGGGCCTTCTATGGGCCGTACTATCCATGGGCCTCATACGGGCCATAGGATCCATGGGCCTTCTACGGGGCGTATCATCATTTCGCCAATCATGGGTCGTACTATTCTGGTCCATAACGGGCCGTTAATAGGCCGTATTTGATAACTCTATGAAAACAGCCCAACGGGTTTTTTTACATGAAAACGGCCCAACGTATTAACGGTCCGCAAATGGGCCGACTGTAACGACGGGCTGAATTTGGCCCACAAGCAGAAAATGACAGTAACGGGCCGTATGTAACCGAATTCTGCAAATGAGACCAAGAATCAATGGGCCCTTAGAAGGCCGAAAGATAACTTGGGCTGGAAACGGCCCAATGGAATAACGGGCCGTTAATGGGTATAAAGTGATACACTGTTCATTACAGGCCAGTTTCGCCACGGGCCGTTAATGGGCCAAGAGTTACAAAGGTACTCATATGGGCCGAAAGAAGTCATGGGCCACACATGGGCCGGAAGTTAAAACGGGTTGAATCATATTGGACGGCCCAGATGATGCTACTGGGCCTAATTCGGATAGGGCATAATGGGCCCTGGGTTAGCGAGCTGTAAATGGGCTATATGCAATCAGGCCGTTAACAGGCTTTCCGTGGGCCGGCCCGCCACCTTTTGACCAAGTCAAACGGGCCGGCCATTTCATAGGAATGGGCCTCATGGGCCGTACACGTGTCGCCGTATCATAGGCGCCTTCGGTCCAATGAGCGGTTGACATCTGTCCCAACGGTGAGCCGACACGTGTTTCCTCCAGCCAATGATGATTTTACACATGGAAAATCCCCATTGGTCGAGGCTGTTAATGGGTTATCGGATCCAAAACCCGAACCGATAGCTTAACGACGTTCCGTTACGGTGGATGCCACGTGTCGGTCACCCTTGACGAAAGCACTTCTGTGACGCGCGATTTATCGTCATGGAAGTGGACACTTCTGTGATGATATTTTTGGTAATGTCATGGAACACTCCTACGACAAAGACATGTATGACTATCTTGATTCTATCATAAATTTGTCATGGATGTACATGCATGACAAAAAACGCGACCTACTGTGACAAACACGTATCATCACGGAAGTGTATTTTTTTGTAGTGTCTGCTAGCCACCACCATGGGGAGGGACCGGAATCTTGGATTGGACTCATTCCGCCAAGGCCAACTCACAAGCTCCTCGAGCTCAAGAACACCTCTCCTCAGGAGGCTGTTCTTCCCTTGTACTTGTTCATCCTCAGCCTACAAGGCAATACACCACACCACACTGGAGTAGGGTATTACACCACATCGGTGGCCCGAACCAGTAGAAACTCTTGTGTCCCTTGTTGTTTGGGTTCGGCGTGCTTGGCCTTGAGATCGTTGTGAGAGTGTGAGCTAGGGGGAGAGAGATCTTTGTGCGCACTCCAATGTTCGAACCTCAAGGGTTTTGCCGGAACCTTTAATCCAACATTTGGCGCGCCAGGTAGGGGTGCGCTGAAGATTTTCTTCCGTCGATCCGTGCTCCACTGCTCAACCACGTCCATGGCCAACGCACGCCGAGCCCGCGCGAGCGCCGGGCCGCCCTGGCCGCTTGTGTCGTTTAGACGGCTCCTGTCGGCGGGCCTCCCCATCGTTCTCCATCCCCCGCCGCCAACGCTACCACCGGCCCGGTGGGTAACGAGCAGCAAGCATCATCCTGCACCCCTCTGTGCGGCGGGACGGCCGCACCGCCACCCCATCACTGACTCCGACCAACTCATCGTCCCACGCTCGTCGTGCGCCCATGGATGCACAGACCGCGCTGCTCATGGCATGTGAGCTCCTGCGCTATCGCCCGGTCAACAATCTCTACGAGGAATGGCTGGATTGCATCGCCGAGCTCGTCAGCGCTACTGGGGGCTCCCCTGTACCATCTCTCTCGCTGCCTCGCCCTCCTCCAGCCGCGGGCGACGTAGCTCATGGGGCGCCTCCACCACCTTCGCACTAAGATGGCGTCCTAGCCCCAAGACGCGCGACCCCTCAGCGCGACTCGCCGCGCTGGGTGCCTACGCGTGAAGAAGGAAGCAGCCAAGAAGTCCCTCGACCATGAGACAATGCTCCTGCACTCCCGGCGCCGCCACATCAAGATCGTGTGCCGCCTGCGGTGGCAGTGCGTTTGCATCAAGATCAGGCTCCACCCCTACGACGGGCCCCTGTGGCCACAACAGGCTGCCAGGCCTTTACTCTGGAGATGTGTAACGTCATCTGGCCAGGCAAGTTCAAGCTGGACCTACCCCCGCGCTACGACGGCACCCCCAACCCTGCGGAGTTCTTGCAGCTCTACGAGCTGAGCATCGACGCGGCCAATGGCGACGAGAATGGCATGGCAAACTGGTTTCCCATGGCTCTCAAGGATGGTACTCAATTGTGGCTCATAAACTTGCCCCCGGGGTAAATCTCCTCCTTCGGTGAGATGCGCAACCGCTTCGTCGCCAACTTCTAGGGCACTCGCGACCGCCCGCCGGCTGCGGGTGACCTATGCCGCATCAAGCAGCAGCCAGGAGAGACCCTGGAGAAGTACATCCGGCGCTTCAACAACGTTCTCCTCAAGATCCCCAAGGTGATGGACGAGGCCATCATTTCGGCGTTCTCTGATGGCGTCCGCGATGTCAAGATGAAGGAGGAGCTCGCCATCCACGAGGAGTTATGCACGGCTCTGGAGATGTTCAACATGGCGACCAAGTGCGCAAGAGCCGAGGAGGGGCGCCTCTCCCTCCTCGAGCTCCCTGCTGCCGACCCAGAAGAGAAGAAAGCCAAGGCCAAGGACGTGAAGCACAAGGGAGTAGCCGTACTCACGGCCAGGACTACCTCGAGTCGTCCAAGAGCAGCCGTCCGTTCTGCACCTTCCACAACATGCACATCCACAGCACCAGCGACTGCCAAGAGCTAAGGGCTATTCGAGATGGACGCTTAGGTCGACGCCCCGAGCGCAGTGACCGGGGCTATGGCCGAGGAGGAGGATGAAGTGGAGAACGCTGGGACGACCACGGCCACCGTCAGGAGTGGCGCGACCGCCCCCGTGAAGTGCTCTTGGGCTGTGCTCAGGCCCCAGCTTCTCAGCGCATCTTCAAGCAGTTTGCTTGTGAGGTGAACGCGGCCCTTCCCAGGCTCGAGGCCACGCGCCCGCTCAGGTGGTCCGCCTCCCTGTTACCCTCGGCCAATGCAACAACCACTGCACCGAGCTCATTGACTTCGACGTCGCTCACATCTGACTTCTGTACAATGCCATCCTCGGGTATCCAGCATTGGCCAAGTTTATGGCAGTGACTCGCCATGGCTACAACGTCGTCAAGATGCCGGGGAGCGGCGGAGTCATCACAGTCCCCTGCGAAGAAAGAGATGCGGTGTGCTCCCTTGAGTGCACCTTCCAATCCGCAGCGATCGAAGACCCTGACTATGAAGGAACCATGTATCCTCCTAAGGCCATCCCCAGGGAGAAGAAGCAGCTACTCCACCCAGGGCCTCAGGAGAGCGGCGGCACAACCTCAAGATCTGCGCCCGCAGTTGGGGTGCCTCCTCCCTCGCATAGGAAGGTGCGCCCGGCGCCCTCCTCGGACAAGGCCCGAGGGCTCTTTCTGGAGGGCCTCAGACCTAGCCAGCATCACAAGGGAGGCGCTCGGGCACCATGTGGAGGCGTGCTTCGCCGCACGTTGATACGTCTCCAACATATCTATAATTTTTGATTGTTCCATGCTATTATATTCTCTGTTTTGGATGTTTAATGGGCTTTAATATACTCTTTTATATTATTTTTGGGACTAACCTATTAACCGAAGGCCCAGTGCAAATTGCTGTTTTTTTTTGCCTATTTCAGTGTTTCGCAGAAAAGGAATATCAAACGGAATCCAAATGGAACGAAACCTTCGCGAGGATCTTTCTTGTAACAAACGCAATCCAGGAGACTTGGAGTGGAAGTCAAGGAAGCAACAAGGTGGCCACGAGGCAGGAGGGCGCGCCCAGGGGGTAGGCACGCCCCCCACCCTCGTGGGCCCCTCGTAGCTCCACCGACCTACTTCTTTCCCCTGTAATCATCTAGGGGAGCCACGGAACCACTTTTCCACTGCTGCAACCTTCTGTACCCATGAGATCCCATATTGGGGCCTTTTCCGGCGCTCCGCCGGAGGGGGGTTCGATCACGGAGGGCTTCTACATCGACACCATAGCCTCTCGATGATGTCTGAGTAGTTTACCACAGACCTTCGGGTCCATAGTTATTAGCTAGATGGCTTCTTCTCTCTCTTTGGTTCTCAATACAAAGTTCTCCTCGATGTTCTTGGAGATCTATTCGTTGTAATAATTTTTGTGGTGTGTTTGTCAAGATCCAATGAATTTTGGGTTTATGATCAAGATTATCTATGAACAATATTTGATTCTTCTCTGAAGTCTTATATGCATGATTTGATATCTTTGCAAGTCTCTTCGAATTATCGGTTTAGTTTGGCCTACTAGATTGATCTTTCTTGCAATGGGAGAAGTGCTTAGCTTTGGGTTCAATCTTGTGGTGTCCTTACCCAATGACAACAGGGGCAGCAAGGCACGTATCGTATTGTTGCCATCGAGGATAAAAACATGGGGTTTATATCATATTGCTTGAGTTTATCCCTCTACATCATGTCATCTTGCCTAATGCGTTACTCTGTTCTTATGAACTTAATACTCTAGATGCATGCTGGATAGCGGTCAATGTGTGGAGTAATAGTAGTAGATGTAGAATCATTTCGGTCTACTTGACACGGACGTGATGCCTATGTTCATGATCATGCCTAGATAGCCTCATAACTATGCGCTTTTCTATCAATTGCTCAGCAGTAATTTGTTCACCCACCGTAATCTATGCTATCTTGAGAGAAGCCACTAGTGAAACCTATGGCCCCCGGGTCTATTTTACATCATATTAGTTTCCCGTCAACTAGCTATTTCTGTCGCCGTTTATTTTGCAATCTTAACTTTCC
Source organism: Aegilops bicornis (assembly GCA_021605145.1). Classification (NCBI taxonomy): domain Eukaryota; kingdom Viridiplantae; phylum Streptophyta; class Magnoliopsida; order Poales; family Poaceae; genus Aegilops; species Aegilops bicornis. Next base: position 770,606,192 of record CM038675.1, read on the forward strand.
AATCTATACAGCAAAAATACCAAAAATATTTATCTAATTATCTTTATCAGATCTCACTTTTGGAAGTGGCCGTGAAGGGATTGACAACCCCTTTATCGCGTTGGTTGCAAGGTTCTTGATTGTTTGTGCAGGTACTAGGCGATTTGCGTGTAGTCTCCTGCTGGATTGATACCTTGGTTCTCAAAAACTGAGGGAAATACTTACGCAACTTTGTTGCATCACCCTTTCCTCTTCAAGGGAAAACCAATGCATGCTCAAGAGGTAGCACACGTTTCCCCCAAGGGGGCACTGGGTGAGGTGCGCCCGGTGCTCACGAGTTCATCGACAAGGTGACCCAGGAGATTCAGGAGGCAAGGACCGTACGTGGCGACTGCCACCCGCCACCCGGCGTAGCTCCCCATCCTAGCGAGGACGGCAGGCTACGCGTCAACATCGACATCCCAGGGCTCAATAGGGCTGCATCCGAAGAGCACTTCTGGCCTTCGCATGTTGGCTGGTGCGAGGGTCCACCTCACAGCTACGTTCGCATGCCATTTGGCCTGCCGAACGCGGCTCTCATCTTCCAGCGTCGCCTGCGGAGCATCCTCGCGACTCAGGAGGCTAGGCACCTTCAGTCCTGGCGGAGATGGTGACGGTCCTCAAGGAACCACCCGGGCCTGTCGGTGTTCTGGGAACGGGGGTCCCCAGACTTGCCTGCCTGCGGCCTGCGGCGCAGCTCAAGTGGGGGCCCAGTGCGGCCCAGCTTCATCAGCTCAAGCTCAAGACCCTCGCGAGGGGCCAAACCTCGCGGGGCGGATGACAAGAACCTTCCTCAGGAGCAGCCTCGCCAGGCAGGCTCACGAGGAGGCAGAGAGATCAAGGCAGGGAACCTCATGAGGGTGCCCCGTGACGCAGGCCATGACGATCAGGACCAGGCGGGCGCCAGCTCGCACAGTGTCCTCGTTTCTCCTTTGGTGCAAAGGAGGCAAGCACAGGCCTAAGCATCAGGCAAAGGTTACCGCTTTGGTGCAACAAGACCAAGACCAGCAGAGCCACAGGACGAAGGTCATCGTGGAGCCCAGGATAGCGTCACCGTCAGAGTCTTTGGCAGCCTGTCGGTGTGAGGACGACACCTATGGGATCACAAGAATCCCTACTACGGTCGCGGGGCGCGGGGTCGTGAGAAGAGCGGATCAAACAGTTAGCACACGGTTTCGCTATCCAGGTTCGGACCGCGAGGATGCGTAAAACCCTACTCCTGCTTTGGTGGTTTGTTTATCTGTGTTCTTGAACTAGCAATGGGGCGTGAGGAACTCCAAAAAGCCGAATCCTCCTCCTGGTCGCCTTGGACCTCCTTTTATAGGGAAAGGGGTTGCCACAGTGGCACACATGAGGTGGAAAGGGTACATTGATGCGAGTTTATCCCTCGCATTACATGACAAGGCGCTTTTAATGCGTCTTGCTTAGGTGTCCTTGCTTTATCGGGACGGGGAGAGCCCTGTCTCGTCTGTCGCCGCTCCCTTTCGTGTCGACACGCCGCCAGCCAGCGGTGCCCGTGGTGCCATGTAGGCAGGCAGGCAGCTGAGGTGGCGCAATGGCGGGTCTCCACGAAGATCCGCTTGCCGCCACGCAGGTGCCTGCCCAACTAGTTGTGTCGGCAGCTGTATGTGAACAGTGGTGGAGGTTTGATTGGCGTGGGCCTGATGGTGGCCCTACGGGTGTCCTTGGCAAGGGCCTCGCCGTAGCCCCGGCAAGGATCTTGCCGGGGCCCCGGCAAGGGTCTTGCCGTGGCGCCGTTGTCATCCCGGCAAGGCTCTTGCCGGGGCCTTGTGGTCTTCCTTGGCTGGGATCCCGCCAAGGGTCGTCATCTTCTATAGTGTGTATCTGATCTTGAATGTCTTCACAAAGATCTGCATGCCAAAGACGGGATGTCTCGAATCCTCGCCCCATGGGGGCAGTGGACTCAAGGGTGATTCGCTCCGTAGGTGTGGGCGAGCCGCCTGCAAGGGTCTTGCCGGGTTTGCTAAACCGCCTCCCGGCAAGGATCTTGCCGGGAGTCCGCTTCATCCCTTTGCTCTTTGTGGTCTTGGTCTTGGCGCTGCTCGCTCCTTTTGAGCTTCGTCCTTACCTTGGCTCACCTCCCTTGCCTTGCTCAGTGTGGTGGTGCCCGCGGCTCAGACTGCACGTGCACAGTTATAGGGGTACAAAAAGTGTACCCCTCTTTTTGCACAACGACACAGTCGAAGACCAACTTTAGTCAGGATAAGTGTACTAGATGTTCCCCTTCAAAATGGCCAATTGTTGGCGCCCTTCCCGCTCATTATTTGGGACAAGGCCCAGGGCCTCCCTCTATAAATAGGACTAGCCACCACAGAGGTAGGGGGATCGATCGATCGACGAGACACAGGTCGAACCTACCGGAGAGAGAGAGAAGCAACTGGACTCAACCAAGCAGTCCACCGCACCAGCTCAAGAACAGCCCCTCGCGAGGCTGTTCTTCCTTTGTACTGTTCTTCATCAGGCCCAGAGGCAATCCACCACACCACACACTGGAGTAGGGTATTACACCACAACAGTGGCCCGAACCAGTATAAACCTCGTGTCCCTTGTGCTGTTCATCGTTCCTAGTTTAGATCCCTTGCAAACCATTAACGCATGAGCTGGTAGGGGAAAGATCTTCGTGCGCACCCCAGTGTTCGAACGTCAAGGGTCTGCCGGAACCCGAAATCCGACATTCGGCACGCCATGTAGGGGTGCACCGGAGTATTTCTTCCGCGGGTCGCGTGTGATCCTTCCGTCGTATCCATGGCTGACGCTCGCCGAGCCCGCCCGAGCGCCGGGCTGCTCGCGCCGCTCGAGTTGCCCAGACGGCTCTCGTCGGCGGACACCCCCGTCGTTCCCCGTCGCCTGCCGCCAACACCGCCACCGGCTCGGCGGGGAACGAGCAGCAGGCCTCGTCCCTGCATCCATCGGTGAGGCGAGAACGCCGTACCACTACTCCTTCGCTCGCCCCTGTTGGTTCTTCGTCCCGCGCGCATCGCGCTCCCATGGAGGATCGAGCCGCGCTCATCACGGAAACGAGCTCCTGCGCTACCGCCATGTCGATGACGTCTACGAGGAGTGGCTCGACCGCGTCGCCGAGCTCGTCCGCGCCGCAGGGGGCTCCCCCGTGCCGTCCTTCTCGCTGCCTCACCCTTCACCCAGCGCGGGAGGCAGGGAGCCGGAGGTGCCCCCGCCACCTCCTCCCCAAGAAGGCGTCCTGGATCCAAGGCACGCGGCCCCGGGTCGAGACCCTCCGCGTCCGGCGCCCGCGCAACAAGAAAGGAGCTGCCATGAGATCCCTCGTCCCCAAGAAGGTGCTCGCGTGCTCCCAGCACCGGAGCGTCGCGATCGCGCTCCAGCGCCACCACGTCAAGACCCCGCACTGCTCCAGGCAGCGGTGCGCGGGAATCCACAAGAACAAGCTCCGCATCAGCAGAGAGCCCCGGTGGCCACCGCAGGCTGCCACGCCTACACCGCCGAGCTACGCAGCGTTGCATGGCCCGGCAAGTTCAAGCCAGACCTGCCTCCTCGCTACGACGGCACTGCCGACCCCGCGGAGTTCCTTCAGCTCTACGAGCTGGGCATCGAAGCCGCCAACGGGGACAAAAAGGTCATGGCGAATTGGTTCCCCATGGCGCTCAAGGACGGAGCCCGAACCTGGCTCCTGAACCTGGCTCCCGGCACGATCTCCTCCTGGGACAAGATGCACACCCACTTCATTGCCAAGTTCCAAGGAACTCGCGACCGACCTTCGGCCGTGAGCGACATGCGCTGCATCAAGCAGCAGCCAGGAGAGACCCTGCAAAAGTACATCCAGCGCTTCAACAACGCCCGCCTCAAGATCCCCAGGGTGACTGAGGAAGCCATCATCTCAGCCTTCTCCGATGGCATGCGTGACGTCAAGATGAAGGAGGAGCTACCAATGCATGAAGACCTGTGCACATCCCTGGAGCTGTTCAACTTGGTGACCAAATGCACCAGGGCTGAGAAAGGGTGCCTCTCCCTCCTCGGGCTTCCGTCTGCCGATCCGGAAGAGAAGAAGCCCAAGGCAAAGGACGTGAAGCGCAAGGGGGTTGTCATGCTCGCGGCAGAACCAGACACCAAGCGAGGCAGGGATCAGCCCGAGTCATCCAAGGGCAGCCCGATCACAGATACCACGACCTCCACACCCACAACACCAACGAATGCCAGGAGCTCAGGGCCGTGCGAGAAGGGCATATCGGCCGAGGCCCCGAGCACAGTGATCGGGGCTACGGTCGAGGAGGAGGAAGAGGCGCAGGGTGCTAGGACAACCGTGGCCCTCGCCAAGGATGGCGTGACAGACCTAGCGAGGACCGCTGGCAGGACCTGCCTCGCGAGGGAGGTTGGAGGGACCAGCCTCGTGAGGACCGCCCTCAAGGCAATGCAGGGCTCCCACCTCTGCCGCAGCCGCCAAGGAGGTACGAAGACCATCATCAGACGAGGGGCTGGGGCTTCTGTGAGCTGCGCGATCTCTTGCATCCTGGGTGGCGCTCAGGCCCCAGCCTCTCAGCGCATCTTCAAGCAGTTTGCTCATGAGGTGAATGCAGTCCTCCCCAGGCCGGAGGCCACACGCCCTCTCAGGTGGTCATCGTGCGCTATCACGTTCAGCTCGGCGGATCAGCTCAAGTGCGCGACAACGGCCAGAGTCCTCCCCATGCTTTCCTCACCAGTCATCAACAACGTGCAAGTCACCAGGACCCTCATCGATGGTGGAGCAGGACTCAACGTCCTATCTGTCGAGACATTCAACGATCTCCAAGTGCCATACGATCAGCTTCAGCCAACCAAGCCTTTCTTAGGAGTCACCGACGGCTCCACCGTCCCGATAGGGCAAGTTCATCTTCCCGTCACCTTCGGACAACGCAACAACTACCACACCGAGCTCATCGACTTCGACGTCGCCCACATTCGCCTGCCATACAATGCCATCCTCGGGTACCCAGCTTTGGCCAAGTTCATGGCGGTGACTCACCATGGCTACAATGTCCTCAAGATGCCAGGAAGCGGAGGAGTCATCACAAAGGTGCCTTGTGAGGAAAGGGACGCAGCAGTGCTCTCTCGAGCGTGCCTTCCAAGCCGCAGCAATCGAAGACCTAGATCACAGGAGCGGGAGACTTCCTGAGGCGATCCCTAAGAAGAAGAAGGCTTCGCCTGGTCCAAGCCCTCATGGGGTAGGCACCTCCGGAGGCGTGGCAACAGGACCCGCGCCCGTTCAAGGGGCGCCACCCTCTATCGCATAGGAAGGCGTACCCGGCGCCCTCCTCGGGCGGGGCTCGGGGGCTCTTTCATGGCGAGCCACCGACCTAGCCGGGGTGACAAGGGAGGCGCTCGGGCACCACTTGGAGGCGTGCTTCAAGGCATGTTTCCCTCAGGAAGGTATGAGGCAAGGAGGGCCAAACCCTCAGGAGTTCATCACGAGGAACACCCAGGAGCTACAGGAGTCAAGAGTCATGCGCGGTTGTCGCCGCTTGCCCGCCGTGGCCCCACATCCAAGCGAGGATGCTGGGCTGCGAATCTGCATCGACATACCAGGGCTCAACCGGGCCGCATCTCAGGAGCGCCTCTGGCCCTCATGCGTGGGGTGTTGCGAGGGTCCACCTCACAGATACGTTCACACGCCCTTCGGCCTGCCGAACGCGGTTGCCGCCCATCAGCGCCTGCTGAGGTGCGCTCTGGAGGCTCAGGAGGTCAAGCAGCACGCGATCCTGGCAGAGATGGAGATGCCTCTCGAGGAACCCCCCGTGCCCCCGGAGCCTCCTGAGGCTCCAAGTCCGGAGGGCTCGTGAGGGCCGGCTCCCTCATCATGTGTCGTCTCCTACCTCAACATCCCGCCATCCCCGACCATATCAGGTGACACCCTTCCAAGTTCCGTCTTCAGCTGGGAGCGCCCCTCGGGCTGCATCATTCCCAGGCCGCGTGGGTCCGTCCCTGTGGCATGTACCCGTTTTTCTTATGTTCTTTACTTACCTTGTTGGGGGCGCCCCTCGGGCTGCATTATCCCCAAGATGCTCGGGCCAGACCCAGTGGCATGTGCTTTCTCCGCACCTATCTAGATGGATTTACTTATTCATACATAACATGCTTGACCAAATCGCCTGCTCGCTTGACACCTACCTTTGGAGCCGCTCGCTCAGGCACGACACTTGCGCACGGGTCCGTCCCTGCAGCGCCGATAAATCTGAGTGGCTGAGCTCTGGCCGCGGTAGCCCCGCAAGGCGCCACCTCACCAAGCCCTCAGTGCCCCCGATCACTCCCTCGGAGCAACCAATGGTTGGCTGGCAACCGTAACAACAAACCTTGTTTCCCCTCGTGATTGGTACACAAGACCTGCTCCGAGAGTAACGCTGGCGGCATCACGAGCCTTCTCTCCTCCTCACCGGCACGATCCGCTTGAACGTTAAAAAGGGGGCGCCTGAGCATCGCGACTCATGGGCTCTTACTGGCTCTCCAGCCCTCACCCCCTGGCCTTGACCCACGACATCGCGACCTGTCATACCAGCGGCGGCTAAGCTCGCTCGAGGGCCGGGACTTGAGGATGTAGAGCATTAAGGAAAGTGCGGGGGAGAGGGAAGATGCTCGCGAGGGCCCAACCCAGCAACACCTCAGTTGCCGTCGCGCATGCACAACACCTCATCAAACGCAACTCCAAACCCGCAAGATAAGTCACGCAAAAACTGATCCGACTCAGCGCTAAACCCTCGCCTACTGCTGCTCTGTCACGGCAAAGCTGCCTACCTTTCTTGCCCAGCGGAGGCTGCTTGAGCGCTAAAGGGGACCTCCTGAGCATCGCGATTCAGGGGCTCTTACTGGACCTCAGGCCGCTCACCTCCTGGCCTTGAGCACGGTATCACGACCTGGCATACCAGCGATGGCTGAAGCCTACCTGGGGACCGGGACCTGTCAGCGCAGAGCACCAAGCCCTCGTGAGGAAAGAAAGGGGAGCTGAGCTGGGGCAGAACAAGCATCTCGCACCGATTCATCATAAGGATATAATATTCACAAAAACATGGCTAGCACCTTACATACCCCCGCGGGGTGCTACTTCGATTCTTTGTAGGAAATAAAAGGTCCTAATCCTAAGGAACGCCGACTACGCGTGCCTCCGCAGGAGACGCCATCATCAAAGTGGGCCGCTAGGCCCCGGCGCCAACCCCATCCAGATCACCGGCGCCGGTAGCCTGAAGCGCCCGCCCGGCTCCGAGCACGGCGCGAGCTCGGGGGCTCGTAGCTGTCATCGCTCGTCTTCAGAGTCACTAGAAGCTCGGCGGAGGCGCTGGACCCTCCGGCCCCTTCGCTGCTACCCGAGGAGCTGCCGAGAGGGCGACCGGCGGGCCTAGTCCTTGCCACGACGATGCCCCGACCGCCCTTCTCAGGGCAGCATTCCAGCCGGCGTCCTTCCGCGTCGAAGACCTTGAAGAACATCAAGGAGGCGCCATCGTATTCCGGGTGGATCACGATGGCGCCCCTTGTCCGGCAGACCCGGGCGATCTCGCCCCAGCCTCGGGTCATGTAGACCTTGCCCGGAGCGACAACCGCAACCTCCGCTCCGGTCGCAGGGGTGCTGCAGCCAGCGTGCTGCAACCAGAGCTCCAGAGAGCCCCTCGACGGGATCTCGAAGGCGAAGGAGGGAGGAAGGCGAATCCAAGATTGAGGAGGCATGGCAGCGTGGAGCACAAGCTCTCGGGAGGAGCCCTCGGCATGGACTCCAGGAGGAACGACGCGCATCACCGTGACCCGTAGGCACCGACGGCGGCGTCGTTCGTGGCGCTCGGTTTATACTCCTCCAAGGCCCTCAATGCGGGCGAACAAGGGCAGCGGGAACCCCAGCGGTGGCCGATCGTACCAGGGCCTCGACACCTCCTGCCGGGCGCCCTCATCTCGGCGGCATAGGACTAGCCCTTTCTTCGGCGGAAGCAGGTCGGGACCCTCTCTGGGCCATGGAGGAAAAGGAGTAGCTAGAAGAGATGGACTAGAAGGGCTCGCACTGTTCCATACTTATAGCTGGAGGAGGCCAACCGTCGGCCTCCACGATCACAGGTAATCGTGACCCATTTATGCGCCCAGGGACTTGTCAAGTCATGCGGTTGCCGAGGGATCATGGGGAAGGGGAGACGCCCACGACCAATCAATCGCCACGCGGCGCCCAAGGCTGCAGGCTGTTGGGGCCCGCGGCTCTTCGCACTTACCCCTTCGCTTCTCTACTAAGCCAAGTCCGGGCACGCCTTGGGCCCGGGGGCTACTGTCGGCATTCTGGGAACGGGGGTCCCCAGACTTTCTTGCCTGCGGCCTGCGGCGCGGCTCAAGTGGGGGCCCAGCGCAGCCCAGCTTCATCAGCTCAAGCTCAAGACCCTCGCGAGGGGCCAAGCCTCGCGGGGCGGACGACAGGAACCTTCCTCAGGAGTAGCCTCGTCAGGAAGGCTCACGAGGAGGCGGAGAGATCAAGGCAGGTTACCTCACGAGGGTGCCCCGTGACGCAAGCCATGATGATCGGGACCAGGCAGGCGCCAGCCCGCGCAGTGTCCTCGTTTCTCCTTTGGTGCAAAGAAGGCAAGCACAGGCCAAAGCATCAGGCAAAGGTTACCGCTTCGGTGCAACAAGACCAAGACCAGTAGAGCGGCAGGACGGAGGTCATCGTGGAGCCTGTGACGGCGGCCACCGTCGAGTCTTTGGCAGCCAAGACCAACTTTAGTCACGATAAGTGTACTAGATGTTCCCCTTCAAAATGGCCAATTGTTGGCGCCCTTCCCGCTCATTATTTGGGACGAGGCCCAGGGCCTCCCTCTATAAATAGGACTAGCCACCACAGAGGTAGGGGGATCGATCGATCGACGAGACACAGGTCGAACCTACCGGAGAGAGAGAGAGAGAAGAAACTAGACTCAACCAAGCAGTCCACCGCACCAGCTCAAGAACAGCCCCTCGCGAGGCTGTTCTTCCTTTGTACTGTTCTTCATCAGCCCTAGAGGCAATCCACCACACCACAGACTGGAGTAGGGTATTACACCACAACGGTGGCCCGAACCAGTATAAACCTCGTGTCCCTTGTGCCGTTCATCATTCCTAGTTTAGATCCCTTGCAAACCATTAACGCGTGAGCTGGTAGGGGAAAGATCTCCGTGCGCACCCGAGTGTTCGAACCTCAAGGGTCTGCCGGAACCCGAAATCCGACAGGGCCCTCGGAGCATCCTGAGGCCCAGAGCTCTGGCGGCTCGTGAGGAACAACTCCATCAGCGCACAACTTCAGCTACTCCAACATCCCTTCGGCAAACGTTACCCCGTGACATTTTCCGGTTTATTCAGCTGGGAGTGCCCCTCGGGCTGCATCATTCCCAGGCCGCACAAGCCTGTCCCTGCGGCATGTGTCTTTCTATATCTTTAATTTACTCTGTTGGGGGCGCCCCTCGGGCTGCATCCTCCCCAGGCCGCTCAGGTCCGTCCTAGTGGCATGTATCGTTCTTGCGCCCACGTAAGCTAACCGGTCTCCTGCTTGGTTGTCACCCATCGCGGCCGCCCGCATTGCCGATCGGCCCCTCGCTCGTTCCGCAATGGGGGCTACTCATACTGGCATGGCACTTGTGCTCGAGTTCGTCCCTGCAACGCTGACAAATCTGAGCGGTCGAGCTCTGGCTCGTGGCACATCCCGCGCACGTCACCTCACCAGGCCCTCAGTGCCTTCATCTTCTAGCGGAACGACTAGTAGCAGGCCTGCAAGCGCGGTTGCACTGTATCCCTCCTTGCACTAACCTGCAGGAACCTCCCGAAGACGATAGCGGACGACACCGCGGGCTCCTTCTTTTCACATGCAATTCGCTTGCGCATTAAAGGGGGGGGGGGCTCCTGAGCATCGCGGCTTAGGAGCTCTTACTGGCTCTCTAGCCCCCACCCCCTAGCCTTGACCACGGCATCACGACCTGGCATTCCAGCGGCGGCTGAGCTCGCTCGAGGGCCGGGACCCGAGGACGTAGAGCACATAGAAGAGCGTCAAAAAGAGGGAGATGCTCGCACGGGCCTAACCCGGCTACACTATGACCACTGACGCACGAATCAGGCTCTGCACAAGGTAACGACTCTGGATCGCTAAGATAAGTCTCACACTCGGATCAGCCAAGATCTGCGGCACAGGATTCCCATCACCTGCAGCCTTGCTACGGCGACGTCGCCTTCCTTTTTTGCCCTCGGGTAGTCGCTTGCGCATTAAAGGGGACCTCTCAAGCATCGCGCCTCAGGAGCTCTTACTGGACCTCGAGCCGCTCACCTCCTGGCCTTGACCACGGCATCACGACCTGGCATACCAGCGACGTCTGCAGCCTGCCTGGGGACCGGGACCTGTCAGCATAGAGCACCAAGCTACCGCGAGGTTGGGAAAGGGGGGACTGAGCTGAACCAAGACACGCAGTCGTGCACCTTCATAACAAGGATAATATTAACAAAAGGCACTACAGATCCATTACACGCCCCCACGAGGCTCGTCTTGATTCCTCGCAGGGAACAAAAGGAGAAGGTTTCTGGGAGCCCTATCTGCGAGCGTTGCCGCCGACACCATCATGAAAAGTGGGCCACGGGAGGCCGAAGTCAACCCCATCCAGATCAACGGCGGCGACGGGCGGATGCTGCAACTGCGCTCCGGGCACAGCGAGAGCTCGGGGGCATGTAGCTGTCGTCGCTCGTCTCCGGGGTCTCGTAGGGCTCGGGAGAGTCGTTGGACTCCCAAGCATCGTCGCTGCTGTCGGTGGAACTGCTGGTGAGGCCAGCGGCAGGCCCTGCTCCTGTTGTAGTGCCGTCCCGACGGCCCCCTCCAGGGCAGCACTCTAGGCGGCGGCCTCCCTCGTCGAAGACCTTGAAGAACATCGTGGAGGCGCCATCGTATTCGAAGTGGATGGCAAGGGAGCCTTCCATGCGGCAAACTCGGGCGACCTCGCCCCATCCGCGGGTCATGAAGATCTTGCCCCGTGAGACGACCTCGACCTCCGCCCCCATCGCCGGGGCGTCACACTCAGCGTGCTGAAGCCACAGCTCGAGTGGCCCACTCGGCGGCATCTCGGCGGAGAAGAACTACAGGAAGCGAATCCAAGAGCGCGGTGGCATCGCCGCCCACACCACAAGTTCACGCGAGGAGCCCTCGGCGTGGGTTCCTGGGGCGGCGGCGCACACCACCACAGCACGCCCACCACAGCCGTGGCACGGTCGGCGCCGATTGCTGCCTCCTGCTCCAGAGCACTCTGCCTGGGCGTGCACATGCAGCGGATATCCGGGGGGAGGCTGCTCTTGCCAAGGCCTTGTCACCTCCGACCTTGCGACCACGTCATGGGAGCGGGCCAGCCTCTTCTTTGGCGGGAGTGGTCCTATCTCTTCGCGGGGGGGGGGGGGTCCCCTTTTCTGCAGGGGGAGAATCTCCGAATCGGCGCCATGGGCGGCGCAGCAAGGCGGTGAAGCAAGCAAGGAAGAAGAAGCAGGCGGAATGGAGGAAGAGATGGGCGACGGGGGCTCCGCCCCCCTTCCCATTTATAGCCAGGACAAGGCCAATTGGCGACCCCCACGATCGTAGGTAATGATGGCTTTTCTGCATGCACCAGGGACTCGTCAAGACGGGCAGTTGCCGAGGCAGCATGGGGAAGCGGAGGCGCCCACGTACCATCAATCAGAACACGTCAATCAAGGCCGCAGGCGGTTGGGGCCCGCGGCGCTCCGCACTTGCCCATTGGCTTCGCCTCAAAGCCAAGTCCGAGTGCGCCTTGGGCCCGGGGGCTACTGTCAGCGTCCTGGGAATGGGGGTACCAGACTTGCTTGCCTACGGCCCAGGGCGTGGCTCCCCTAACGGCCTGGTATGGCCCATCTTCATCAGCGAACACACAAGACCCTCGCGAGGGGCCAAGCCTCGCGAGCCGAACGATACAAGACCTCCTCAGGGGCAGCCTCACTAGGCTGGCTCGCGAGGAGCGGAGAGATCAAGGTGAGGGGCACCTCGTGAGGTTCTCGTGAGATGAGCCATGACGACCAAGGCCATGCGGGCGCCAGCGGGCACAGAGTACTGGTTTCCTCTTTGGTATTACAGGGGCAGGGGCAGGCGTAGGCGAGGAGGCCCGAGGCATCAGGCAAAGGTTTCCATATCGGTGCAACGAGACCAAGACCAGCAGGATGGCAGGACGGATGTCATCGTGGAGCCCACGACGGCGTCAACACTAGAGCCTTTGGTAGGCGAAGACCACCGTTTGTCAGGATAGCTTGTACTAGTTGTCCCCCTTCAAATTGGACGTTGTGGGATCCCTTCTCGCCTGATATTTGGGAAGAGGACCGGGGCCTCTATAAATAGGACTAGCCACCACCATGGGGAGGGACCAGAATCTTGGATTGGACTCATTCTGCCAAGGCCAACTCACAAGCTCCTCGAGCTCAAGAACACCTCTCCTCAGGAGGTTGTTCTTCCCTTGTACTTGTTCATCCTCAGCCTACAAGGCAATCGACAACACCACACTGGAGTAGGGTATTACACCACATCGGTGGCCCGAACCAGTATAAACTCTTGTGTCCCTTGTTATTTGGGTTCGGCGTGCTTGGCCTTGAGATCGTTGCGAGAGTGTGAGCTAGGGGAGAGAGATCTTCGAGCGCACCCCAGTGTTCGAACCTCAAGGGTTTTGCCGGAACCCATAATCCGATAGTCTCGATACGCTCTTTGAGTGCCTTGAGGTCCGCATCCTCCGGCAAACTCTCAAGCGCGTTGGCGAAGTCGACGCTGGGGTTCCAGAACACCACCTTGGTGAGCACCTTGGTCAGGGCGCCCCGGCAAAGCTTCCGAGCCTCATTGGCCAGATAAGTCGCTCGACTGGAGCGGAGCTGCTCCAGGGCGTCGAGGACGCGCTTGAAGAACAAGGTCAGCCTGGCACTGGGGCTTATGTTCGCTTCCTGGGAGTACCTGAAGTCCGGCATGCCCATGACGGCTAGCTGCGTGGTGAGCCTCTCTGCAACGTCGATGAGGCGGCTGGTCCAGAGCTTCGTGCTGGCCACATAGTCGTTTCAGTGACGACATTCTGCAGCAGCTACCTCTCGTCCTCAAGGGCCTTGTTCAGGGTCTCCTCTCGGGCCCTGCCCTCTGAAAGTGTCCCTTCCAAGGTGTCCAGCTTCAGCTTCAGATCATCGATGGAATCATTGGCCTCAGAGAGCAGCTTGGCCTTGTCGGAGATGGTGACCTGCAAATCCGCCAGAGTGCGGTTAGTCATGTCCCTGTCCTTCGTTAGCTTTGAGATCTCCTCCTTCAGCTCCTCCCGCTACAGCTCTAACTTCTCTACCTTACCGGATTGGTCCAGGGCCAGTGCAGCAAGTGCATCTTTGTGCTTCTGCTCCAGCTGCTGGGTCCCCTGCACGACGAGCTTCTCGATCTCCTCGTCCTTGTCGTGGAGCATGGCGGAAAGTGCATGTTCATGAGCAACGAGGTCTTCCTCTTGGGTGTCCAGCAAAGCTTCCCGCTGCCTCTGGTCAGCTTCGTCCTTGGCGGCCTGTTCCTTCGCCGCCTCTTGGGCCTTCTCGATGTCGGCCTACTTCAGGAGGAGCTCTCGCTTGCGCTAGTCCAGCTGATCCTGGGTGGCAATCAGGTCCTGCCGGGCCTCGGTGAACCAGACTTGCATCTAAGCGACGCACTCCTGAGAGTCTGCTTCTGCCTTGTCCACAGCCGCCATCCTGGAGTTCACCTTATCCTGGCGGGCGCGGTGGAGCACCTGAAGTTTCTGGAAATTGGCGCTCATGGCCCGGAGGATCTACTCCTCTTGGGAACCACCGCTGCTAGCGCTCGGTTCATCGACAACCTGGAGCCCGGCGGCGGCGAGGGCCTCGTCATCTAAAACCTCCCCTTCGGCTGGCGCTCTGGTGCTTGCCCTCCCCGGGAGGCTGACGAACAGATCATCGCCCACCTTCATGTTGGGGAACGTAGTAATTTCAAAAAAAATCCTACGCACACGCAAGATCATGGTGATGCATAGCAACAAGAGGGGAGAGTGTTGTCCTTGTACCTTCGTAGACCGAAAGCGGAAGCGTTAGCACAACGCGGTCGATGTAGTCGTACGTCTTCACGATCCGACCGATAAAGTACCGAACGTACGGCACCTCCGAGTTCATCACACGTTCAGCCCAATGACGTCCCTCGAACTCCGATCCAGCCGAGTGTTGAGGGAGAATTTCGTCAGCACGACAGCATGGTGACGATGTTGATGTTCTACCGACGCAGGGCTTTGCCTAAGCACCGCTACAGTATTATCGAGGTGGACTATGGTGGAGGGGGGCACCGCACACGGCTAAAACATCAACTGATGAATTGTTGTTTCTATGGGGTGCCTCCTGGCCACGTATATAAAGGAGTGGAGGAGGGGGGACAGGGCCAGACCCTTTGGCGTGCCCTGGAGGAGTCCTACTCCCACCGGGAGTAGGATTTCCCCCCTTCCAAGTAGTAGGAGTACGAGTCAAGGAAAGGGAAGAGAGAAGAGAAGAGAAGGAAGGAGGGGGCACCGCCCCTCCCCCTAGTCCAATTCGGACTAGTCAATGGGGGGGGCGCAGCCGGCTTCTCCCTCTCCCCTAAAGCCCAATAAGGCCCACATACTTCTTCCCCCATATTCCCGTAACTCCCCGGTACTCCGAAAAATACCCGAACCACTCGGAACCTTTCCGATGTCCGGATATAGTCGTCCAATATATCGATCTTTACGTCTAGACCATTTAGAGACTCCTCGTCATGTCCCCGATCTCATCCGGGACTCCGAACTACCTTCGGTACATCAAAACATATAAACTCATAATATAACTGTCATCGATGCTTTAAGCGTGCGGGCCCTACGGGTTCGAGAACAATGTAGACATGACCGAGACACGTCTCCGGTCAATAACCAATAGCGGAACCTGGATGCTCATATTGGCTCCCACATATTCTACGAAGATCTTTATCGTTCAAACCGCATAACAACATACGTTGTTCCCTTTGTCATCGGTATGTTACTTTCCCGAGATTTGTTCGTCGGTATCTCAATACCTAGTTCAATCTCGTTACCGGCAAGTCTCTTTACTCGTTCCGTAATACATCATCCCGCAATTAACTCATTAGTTACAATACTTGCAAGGCTTATAGTGATGTGCATTACTGAGTGGGCCCAGAGATACCTCTCCAACAATCGGAGTGACAAATCCTAATCTCGAAATACGCCAACCCAACAAGTACCTTTGGAGACACCTGTAGAGCACCTTTATAATCACCCAGTTACGTTGCGACGTTTGGTAGCACACAAAGTGTTCCTTCGGTAAACGGATTTGCATAATCTCATAGTCATAGGAACATATATAAGTCATGAAGAAAGCAATAGCAACATACTAAACGATCAAGTGCTAAGGTAACGGAATGGGTCAAGTCAGTCACATCATTCTCCTAATGTTGTGATCCCGTTAATCAAATGACAACTCATGTCTATGGTTAGGAAACATAACCATCTTCGATTAACGAGCGAGTCAAGTAGAGGCATACTAGTGACACTCTGTTTGTCTATGTATTCACACATGTATTATGTTTCCGGTTAATACAATTCTAGCATGAATAATAAACATTTATCATGATATAAGGAAATAAATAATAACTTTATTATTGCCTCTAGTCCATATTTCCTTCAGTCTCCCACTTGCACTAGAGTCAATAATCTAGTTCACATCGCCATCTGATTTAACATCAATAGTTCACATCTTTATGTGGTTAACACCTATAGTTCACATCGACATGTGACCAACACCCAAAGGGTTTACTAGAGTCAGTAATCTAGTTCACATTGCTATTTGATTAACACCCAAAGAGTACTAAGGTGTGATCATGTTTTGCTTGTGAGATAATTTTAGTCAACGGGTTACATCACATTCAGATCCGTAAGTATTTTGCAAATTTCTTATGTCTACAATGCTCTGCACGGAGCTACTCTAGCTAATTGTTCCCACTTTCAATATATATCTAGACCGAGACTTAGAGTCATCTAGATTAGTGCCAAAACTTGCATCGATGTAACCCTTTACGATGAACCTTTTGTCACTTCCATAATCGAGAAACATATCCTTATTCCACTAAGGATAATTTTGACCGTTGTCCATTGATCTACTCCTAGTTCACTATTGCACTCCCTTGCCAAACTTAGTGGTAGGGTATGCAATAGATCTGGTACACAGCATGGCATACTTTATAGAACCTATGGCTGAGGCATAGGGAATGACTTTCATTCTCTTTCTATCTTCTGCCGTGGCCGGGCTTTGAGTCTTACTCAATTTCACACCTTGTAACACAGGAAAGAACTATTTCTTTGACTGTTCCATTTTGAACTACTTCAAAATCTTGTCAAGGTATGTACTCATTGAAAAAACTTATCAAGCGTCTTGATCTATCTCTATAGATCTTGATGCTCAATATGTAAGCAGCTTCACCGAGGTCTTTCTTTAAAATACTCCTTTCAAACACTCCTTTATGCTTTGCAGAATAATTCTACATTATTTCCGATCAACAATATGTCATTCACATATACTTATCAGAAATGTTGTAGTGCTCCCACTCACTTTCTTGTAAATACAAGCTTCACCGTAAGTCTGTATAAAACGATATGCTTTGATCAACTTATCAAAGCATATATTCCTACTCCGAGATGCTTGCACCAGTCCATAGAAGGATCGCTGGAGCTTGCATATTTTGTTAACACCTTTAGGGTCGACAAAACCTTCTGGTTGCATCATATACAACTCTTCTTCCAGAAATCCATTCAGGAATGCAGTTTTGACATCCATTTGCCAAATTTCATAATCATAAAATGCGGCAATTGCTAACATGATCCGGATAGACTTAAGCATCGCTACGGGAGAGAAGGTCTCATCGTAGTCAATCCCTTGAATTTGTCGAAAACCTTTCGCAACAAGTCGAGCTTTATAGACAGTAACATTACCGTCAGCGTCAGTCTTCTTCTTGAAGATCCATTTATTTTCAATGGCTCGCCGATCATTTGGGCAAGTCAATCGAAGTCCATACTTTGTTCTCATACATGGATCCCATCTCAGATTTCATGGCCTCAAACCATTTCGCAGAATCTGGGCTCATCATCGCTTCCTCATAGTACGTATGTTTGTCATGGTCAAGTAACATGACCTCCAGAATAGGATTACCGTACCACTCTTGTGTGTATCTCACTCTGGTTGACCTACGAGGTTAGGTAGTAACTTGATCTGAAGTTACATGATCATCATCATTAGCTTCCTCACTAATTGGTGTAGGAGTCACAGGAACAGATTTCTGTGATGAACTACTTTCCAATAAGGGAGCAGGTACAGTTACCTCATCAAGTCCTACTTTCCTCCCACTCACTTCTTTCGAGAGAAACTCCTTGTCTAGAAAGGATCCATTCTTAGCAATGAATTTGCCTTCAGATCTGTGATAGAAGGTGTACCCAACAGTCTCCTTTGGGTATCCTATGAAGATGCATTTCTCCGATTTGGGTTCGAGCTTATTAGGATGAAACTTTTTCACATAAGCATTGCAACCCCAAACTTTAAGAAACGACAACTTTGGTTTCTTGCCAAACCACAATTCAAATGGTGTCGTCTCAACGGATTTAGATGGTGCCCTTTTTAACGTGAATGCACCTGTCTCTAATGCATAACCCCAAAACGATAGTGGTAAATCGGTAAGAGACATCATAGATTGCACTATATCCAATAAAGTACGGTTATGACGTTCGGACACACCATTATGATGTGGTGTTCCAGGTGGCGTGAATTTGTGAAACTATTCCACATTGTTTTAATTGAAGACCAAAGTCGTAACTCAAATATTTGTCTTCACGATCGGATCGTAGAAACTTTATTTTCTTGTCACAATGATTTCCACTTCACTCTGAAATTCTTTGAACTTTTCAAATGTTTCAGACTTATGTTTCATCAAGTAGATATACCCATATCTGCTCAAATCATCTATGAAGGTCAATAAATAACAATACCCTCCGCGAGCCTCAACACTCATAGGATCGCATACATCAGTATGTATTATTTCCAATAAGCCAGTTGCTTGCTCCATTGTTTCGGAGAACGGAGTTTTAGTCATCTTGCCCATAAGGCATGGTTCACAAGCATCAAGTGATTCATAATCAAGTGATTCCAAAATCAGCATGGAGTTTCTTCATGTGCTTTACACCAATATGACCTAATCGGTAGTGCCACAAACATGTTGCACTATCATTATTAACTTTGCATCTTTTGGCTTCAATATTATGAATATGTGTATTACTACGATCGAGATCCAACAAACCATTTTCGTTGGTGTGTATGACCATAGAAGGTTTTTTATTCATGTAAACAGAACAACAATTGTTCTCTAACTTAAATGAATAACCATATTGCAATAAACATGATCAAATCATATTTATGCTCAACGCAAACACCAAATAACACTTATTTAGGTTCAACACTAATCCCGAAAGTATAGGGAGAGTGCGATGATGATCATATCAATCTTGGAACTGCTTCCAACACACATCGTCACTTCACCCTTAACTAGTTTATGTTCATTCTGCAACTCCTGTTTTGAGTTACTACTCTTAGCAACTGAACCAGTATCAAATACCGATGGGTTGCTATAAACACTAGTAAAGTACACGTCAGTAATATGTATATCCAATATACCTTTGTTCACTTTGCCATCCTTCTTATCCGCCAAATACTTGGGGCAGTCCGCTTCCAGTGACCAGTCCCTTTCCAGTAGAAGCACTTAGTCTCAAGTTTAGGTCCAGACTTGGGCTTCTTCACTTGAGCAGCAATTTGCTTGCCGTTCTTCTTGAAGTTCCCCTTCTTCCCTTTGCCCTTTTCTTGAAACTAGTGGTCTTGTTAACCATCAACACTTGATGTTTTTTTTATTTCTACCTTCGTCGATTTCAGCATCATGAAGAACTTGGGAATCGTTTCTGTTATCCCTTGCATATTATAGTTCATCACGAAGTTCTACTAACTTGGTGATGGTGACTAGAGAATTATGTCAATCACTATCTTATATGGAAGATTAACTCCCACTTGATTCAAGCGATTGTAGTACCCAGACAATCTGAGCACATGCTCACTGCTTGAGCTATTCTCCTCCATCTTTTAGCTATTGAACTTGTTGGAGATTTCTTATCTCTCAACTCCGGTATTTGCTTGAAATATTTACTTCAACTCCTGGAACATCTCATATGGTCCATGACGTTCAAAACGTCTTTGAAGTCCCGATTCTAAGCCATTAAGCATGGTGCACTAAACTATCAAGTAGTCATTATATTGAGCTAGCCAAATGTTCATAACGTCTGCATCTGCTCTTGCAATAGGTCTGTCACCTAGCGGTGCATCAAGGACATAATTCTTCTGTGAAGCAATGAGGATAAACCTCATATCACGGATCCAATCCGCATCATTGCTACTAACATCTTTCAACTTAGTTTTCTCTAGGAACACATATAAAACATAGGGAAGCAACAACGGGAGCTATTGATCTACAACATAGATATGCTAATACTACCAGGACTAAGTTCATGATAAATTAAAGTTAAATTAATCATATTACTTCAGAACTCCCACTTAGATAGACATCCCTCTAATCCTATAAGTGATCACGTGATCCAAATCAACTAAACCATGTCCGATCATCACGTGAGATGGAGTAGTTTCAATGGTGAACATCACTATGTTGATCATATCTACTATATGATTCACTCTCGACCTTCGGTCTACGTGTTCCGAGGCCATATCTATTATATGCTAGTCTCGTCAAGTTTAACTCGAGTATTCGCGTGTGCAACTGTTTTGCACCCGTTGTATTTGAATGTAGAGCCTATCGCACCCGATCATCACGTGGTGTCTCAAAGACGAAGAACTTTCATAACGGTGCATACTCAGGGAGAACAGTTATACTTTGATAATTTAGTGAGGGATCATCTTATAATGCTACCGTCAATCAAAGCAAGATAAGATGCATAAAAGATAAACATCACATGCAATCAATATAAGTGATATGATATGGCCATCATCATCTTGTGCTTGTGATCTCCATCTCAAGCACCGTCATGATCACCATCGTCACCGGCGCGACACCTTGATCTCCATCATTGCATCGTTGTCGTCTCGCCAATCTTATGCTTCTACGACTATCGCTACCGCTTAGTGATAAAGTAAAACATTACAGGGCCATTGCATTGCATACAATAAAGCGACAACAATATGGCTCCTGCCAGTTGCCGATAACTCGGTTACAAAACATGATCATCTCATACAATAAAATATAGCATCACGTGTTGACCATATCACATCACAACATGCCCTGCAAAAACAAGTTAGACGTCCTCTACTTTGTTGTTGCAAGTTTTACGTGGCTGCTATGGGCTGAGCAAGAACCGTTCTTACCTACGCATCAAAACCACAACGATAGTTTGTCAAGTTGGTGTTGTTTTAACCTTCGCAAGGACCGGTCGTAGCCACACTCGGTTCAACTAAAGTTGGAGAAACTGACACCCGCTAGCCACCTTTGTGCAAAGCACGTCGGGAGAACCGGTCTCGCGTAAGCGTACGCGTAATGTCAGTCTGGGCCGCTTCGTCCAACAATACCGCCGAACCAAAGTATGACATGCTGGTAAGCAGTATGACTTATATCGCCCACAACTCACTTGTGTTCTACTCATGCATATGACATCTACGCATAAAACCTGGCTCGGATGCCACTGTTGGGGAACGTAGTAATTTCAAAAATAATTCCTATGCACACGCAAGATCATGGTCATGCATAGCAACGAGAGGAGAGAGTGTTTTCCACGTACCCTCGTAGACCAAAGCGGAAGCGTTAGCACAACGCGGTTGATGTAGTCGTACGTCTTCACGATCCGGCCGATCAAGTACCGAACGTACGACACCTCCGAGTTCAGCACACGTTCAGCCTGATGACGTCCCTCAAACTCCGATCCAGCCGAGTGTTGAGGGAGAGTTTCATCAGCACGACGGCGTGGTGACGATGTTTATGTTCTACCGACGCAGGGCTTTGCCTAAGCACCGCTAGAGTATTACCGAGGTGGACTATGGTGGAGGGGGGCACCGCACACGGCTAAAAGATCAACTGATCAATTGTTGTCTCCATGGGGTGCCCCCTGGCCACGTATATAAAGGAGTGGAGGAGGGGGGAGAGGGCCGAACCATATGGCGCGCCCTAGAGGAGTACTACTCCCACCGGACCATAATGGGCCGGCCCAGCTAAAGGCCCACAAGATTCTGCAGACCATAGTGGGCCGGCCCAGCTAAAGGCCCAACATTCTCCGTCAACGGCCTGGTCTAAACTTGTCATCAATGCGGCCCATGGTCACTTTTGGTCCGTTAACAGTCCGCTAAGTAATTGGGCTGAATTACGACCCGGTGTATTTCCGGCCTATTAAAGGTCAGGCTTCATTTGGGCCCATTTACAGGCCATCAAAATGTTTGGCCCATAAACGACCGTGAAGGATTTGGGTCATATTCGGCCATGTCTGTCATTCGGCCTGTTAGAGGCCCACTAAAGATTTGGGCCACTTTCGTCCTGTTGTCATTTTCGGCATGTTAACACCGGACGTAAACCATGGGCCATATGTGGCCCAACGTCATATCGAGCCCATTAACGGCCCATATAAAAATGACGATATTCTAGCCCGACCGAAGTTCCGGCCTGTTAAAGGCCCGTGTATTAGGTCGGCGCATTTCTGACCCGTCCGAATATCGGCTGTCAAATATCCGCGTAAACGGGCCACCATTTCGGCTGCTAAGTCCGATTGGGTTATTTGGCACAACCAGGGCTCAATCTCACTTTCGGTCTATTAAAGGCCCATGTTTTCTATGGGCTCGAGATATTTACACCTGTGAACGGCCTATTTTTACTAAGGGCCCAAATTATGTTTAGGCCTGTTAAAGGCCCACTATGGGCACAGGCCTACCAGAAAATTTTGAAAGCTTATGCTAATTTAAGCCCAGATATTTTTAGTGGGCTACATGCCAATTTCGGCCCGTAATCGTTTTTAGCCCAATTGGAATGGGCCCGACGAATGTTGGCATGTTGGGCTCCTACGAAGCTTTCGGCCGAATACATTACTAAGATAAACCTACACTATACAAAAATAGCGTCGTAATTACTGCAGCCTGTGGCAGCATCATACATTTTTTTCCGCCATTGCTCTTCAACAACGAAGCGAATGTCTGATAGTCTGGTTTCAAAACCATTCATATCTTGACGACATTTCTCAACCACTATTCTTGTTTCTGAAACAACGTCCATTAGGGATTGGACTTGTGTCTGGAGCACAGATATATCACTCTGTCTAGCAGGAAGATTTTGTTCAGTAGGCGATTTGGACGAGGTTACCTTGACAACCAACCCAGAATTACGCAGGAAGGTGCTTTTTGCACTGTTAGTGGAGAGATACTGATGCACTGCAGCAAGAGGTGACATTGTGCCTGTAGTAGCCTCGTCACCTTCAGGTGGTTGTGGTTGTTCAATCATTTGTTCCATAGCTTCCTGAAAGTTTGAACTTGTAGATTAGTGTACCGGGTAAGTTACTAATGAGATAAAAACAAACAAAGTAGGTTAAACGTTTATACATAACTTATTTTGGTGAACTACTATAATACATTAGCATGTATTGTAGTTCCAACTACATAATAAAATCACTTTCGGAACATATTTCCATGTGGCATGCCTACTATATTGTCTATTTCCTCACATTCGTTGACATCTAAGGATAAAGAGACATGGTTTAAAGTAGGATGAACATAGTATGACATCATTCATATCCTGGGCAAACATATATAAAACAAACAGGCTATTTTATCATTTTGTGCGCACGTGAACATAACAACTAGATTACAGATCAAGACCAAAAGAATATCCTTCATCTCTTTTAAACCATGTAAGGTGAAATGATACGTTAAGACAATTGTGTAGAAAAGTGAATAGAGTAACTCACAATGGCTGCAAACCAAGTAGTTAAATGAACACATCACAGTACCAATCAGTTCAAGGCAGGAGGAGTAAGGACTTACAACAGCGGCTTGAACTGGTGTGGTCATGCCCTTCATCTTGCTGGTGTGGCAATCCTTGAAGATTTGCACTACATTCGGTTCAGGTTCTTTTAGGTTCGCACGGGCTTTCCTATGTATTTGGAACAAGTAAATATAGATACGATAATATGTCACAAAAAAAGAAGGAAGTAGCAGCTATTTACATAAGCCTCGTAGTGTGCAATATAGCTATGAGATCCCGTTGTCAGTTGGAATTTCACTTTAGAACGGTTGGTTTTGTTCTTCAAACAGTTAGCCTAGAAGAAGATACACTTGTAAGGCACATACATAAATACAAGTTCAATATGTGGTCTTATCAAATACATATATCCTACGATACTTTGGATCGCACCGGTGTTTAACGAGGGATGTCCAGTCTTCATCTGTAATATATTCCACTTTGGAGATGTTTGGGCGATTTCATTGTTAGCCTTGCCTTCAAAGTGAGATTTTCTAAGGTGGTACCGATACTATCGCAGAAAGCGGTGAAAAACATGAGTGCATGCGTTTTAGTTGCATCATCTTCGGATCCAACTTGAACCTCATCTGTTGAAAAAGAACGTGAGTCTTATTAGGAGGAAGCTAGAAAGTATGGGACAGAGCAAGACAATATTACTAATTGCGATGAATAACATTACTTACGGATAAATGGTCAAGGAAGGTGTTAAACTGGGTATTGTCTTTCTCATTCATGTACTGGATCCATGTTGGGAGGATACGCGCATGACACCTAACGGCAACGGCTGCCTCTGATACTAATTTGGCTGACTCTTTAGCATCACGTGGCCTTTTTAAACCTGCCTCAAAATGGTTCTCCATTCTTCCTCCTTTAGGTTTTGTTAATCTGTCAAGCATTATCCCTGATGTCTGTTTCCGCTTGCGCCGTGATGCTAGTTCAACAACGAATATGGAAAGTGTTAGTGTACATCAAACTGTGAGAGTACATATAAAGGAGCATGCAACTGCAACTTGACTCGGTCAGGCACCGTCTTGGTGTTGATGCTCATGAGGTTCATCTGATCTTGCCAAGTCCTGTTGTGTCAACAGTACTTCGGAAGTAGTGTTAGGTGTGAAGGCAGCTCGGGAACT
Source organism: Aegilops bicornis (assembly GCA_021605145.1). Taxonomy (NCBI): domain Eukaryota; kingdom Viridiplantae; phylum Streptophyta; class Magnoliopsida; order Poales; family Poaceae; genus Aegilops; species Aegilops bicornis. The sequence continues at coordinate 770,630,405 of CM038675.1, forward strand.
GGCCAGTTCCGGAGCAAACGAACGAGTAACTGGTTGAGATGCTGCTACAGTTGAAGCGGATGTTGCAGCTGGTGGAGCAGGTGATACTGTGTTTGTAGATTTAGCCGTGGACTTGGACCTTCTACTGCACTATAAGTACCAGCAGAATCTCGACGGCAGAACCTTTTCCGTTTCACCCGACGAGTAACAGCACTCCCTACTATATTATTTACCTTGCTCTTTTTTGACTTTGCCATGTCAAGTTGTACCCACAACACAAAAGAATAAAATCACTCTTCAGAACTCATTGATGCATGATACAGACAAGCAACACTTTGATGTAAGACAACCGTATGACGACGGAATATGTAAGAAAAACAGGACGGCATGACATATTCACAGCTACGATGTGCAAACTAAGCAGAAGGATTTTCAAGAAAATAGAAGTAATGCAAGCTAGACACCATATGAAAGATGCAACCAATATTACTCTGCCAAGTTAAAAGTGTGTCATAAGTGGCAATTTAAAAAATTAGAAGCAGTACAATGTAGAAATCAATGCAAAATGCAACCACTATCAAACTGCCATGTTAAAAGCGTCAAATCATGAGTTACTGATGCGGGATACACGACAGCAGTACTTTGATGTAAGAACATGGTATGATAGATAGATGCAGTGTATTCGAGACACAGAAAGCCATGTCATATGCACATGTATAACGTATAAACTCAGCAGGTGCAATTTAATCAAAATAGAAGAAATACATGCTAGACAACATATGCAAAATGAAACCAATTATCACACTATCAACTTAGAGCAAGCACCTGCGATGATGGAGTGCGGGAGATGAACTCATCATGTAGACTTGGGACTTCAACTTCATTAGCAGTAGCAGCGGCAAATCTAGAGAGTCTCTGTTTGCGTCGGTGCGGAGTACCACCAACATCCCTTAACTTACTCTTTTCCTTCCTATTTTCTGATATTGCCTTATGAAGTCAAAACCACAAGAAGATGAATAAAATTAGCTCTGCATAACTGGTTGATGCATGATATGACGGACACTACTTTGATGTAAGGCAAGCGCAGGATAGGAGGATGGAATATATACAAAAGACAGCATTTCATATTCACATGTACGATAGGAGGATGGAATATGTATGAAAAAACGATGGCGGAAGGCATTTCAACAAAATTAGAAGAAATGAAAGCTAGGCACCATATGAACATGCAACCAATATCACTCTATCAGGTAAAAAGTGTCTCGTCGTAAGTGCCATTTCAAGAAATTAGAAGCAGTACAAGCTAGAAGAAAATGCAAGATGCAACCTACAACACAGTCCCGAGTTAAATATGTCTTATGGCTAAGTGATCGTTGCAGGTATAAGTTGTAAGCTACATAGATGCAATTCTACATAATCAGAAGCAATACAAACTAGACATCATACGGAAAACGCAACCACGTATAACAGTTCCAAGTAAGAGAAAGCACCTGTGATGGTGGAGTAGGGGAGATGTGCTCATCATGTACACGTATGTTCTAGAAACAGGAACACGTGTCATATTCACAGGCATTATGTGTAAAGTAAGCAGATGCAATTCAAGTTAGAAGCAATCCAAGCTAGACATCATACGCAACATGCAACCACATATAATAGTGTCAAGTTAGAGCAAGCACTGTGATGGTGCAGTAGGGAGATGTGCTCATCATCTACACAGCTACGTTATTTGTGCAGCCTTGTGTTGTCTTGCGAATCTTGTTGGGAGGATGGCGGAGTAGAATCTATAGAGACCCCTGTTTGAGTTGCTCAAGGACCACCATCATCCACCGCCGGACTAATTTCCTTCAGCTGTAATGATTTTGCATTGTGAAGCCAAACCGATAAGAAAAGGAATAAAATTCGCTCTTGAGAACTCATTCATGCATGATATCTTGACAAACACTACTCGGATGAAAGGCAAACACATGATGCGAGGATGGAATATGTATGAAAACAGGATGGTGTGACATATTCACACCTATGATGTGGTAACTAAGCAGAAGGCATTTCAACAAATTAGAAGCACTGCAAGCTAGACACCATATGAAAGATGCAACCAATATCACTCTGCCAAGTTCAAACTGTATGACGTTTCAACAAATTAGTAGCAGTATATGCTAGAAATCATATGCAAGACACAACTAATATCACGGTGGCGACTTAAAGGTGCCTTATCATAACTGACTGATGCGGGATATGCAAGAATAGTAGTCTGATGTAGAAACAGGAACACATGTCATATTCACAGGCATTATGTGTAAAGTAAGAAGATGCAATTCAACAAAGTTAGAAGCAATACAAGCTATACATCATACGCAACATGCAACCACATATAATAGTGCCAAGTTAGAGCAAGCACATGTGATGGTGGAGTAGGGGAGATGTGCTCATCATCTACACAGCTACGTTGACCGTCTAGCCTTGCGTTGTCTTGCGAATCTTGTTGGGAGGATGGCAGAGTAGAATCTGTAGAGAACCTCCGTTTCAGTTGCTCGGAAGGACCACCATCATCCAATGCCTTGCCAATTTCCTTAAGCTTTATTGATTTTGCATCGTGAGGTCATACCGAGAAGAAAAAGGAATATCATTCGCTCTTCAGAACTCATTCATGCATGATATCTTGTGAACACTACTACGATGAAAGGCAAAGTCATGATACGAGGATGGAATATCTACGAAAAAATGGACGGCTTGACATATTCACACCTATGATGTGGTAACTAAGCGAGAAGGCACTTCAACAAATTAGAAACACCGCAAGACACCATATGGAAGGTGCAGTCAATATCACTCGCCAAGTTAAAACTGTCTCGTCATAGGTGGCGTTCATCAAACTAGAAGCAATACATGCTAGAAATCATATTCAAGACGCAAACCAATATCACACTGCCAACTTAAAGGTGTCCAATCATAAGTGACTGATGCAGGATACACAAGAAGAGTAGTTTCATGTAAGAACATGGTGTGATAGACAGATATAGTATGTACCAAAACAGGAAAGCGTGTCATATTCACATGTATCATGTGTAAGCTAAGCAGATGCAGTTTACACTAATTAGGAGCAATAAGAGCTAGACACCATATGCAACATGCAACCAGATATCACACTGCCAAGTTAGAGCAAGCACCTTGGATGGTGGAGTAGGGGAGCAGAGACTTGGACCATGTAATGCACTATCAGTACAAGGAGAATCGGTACAGATGCTCCGTTTACGTTGCTGCAGAGGACCACCATCATCGCCTTCCTTACTCTTTTCCTTCCTCTTTCTTGATTTTGCCTTGTCAAGTCAAACCCACAAGAAAAGGAATAAAATCTGCTCTTCGTAACTTATTGATGCATGATCTTGTGAACACTACTTTCATGTAACGCAACCGCATGATAGGAGGATGGAATATGTATGAAAAACAGGACAGCGTGACATATTGACATGTATGATGTATAAAGTGTAAACAAAGCACAAGGTGCTTGAACTTGTTAGAATCGATGCAAGCTAGAAACCATATGAAAGATGAAACCAATATCACTCGCCAAATTAAAAGGGTGCCCTAACAAATGTATTTGACAAAATTAGAAGCAATACATGGCAACAGGACAGAAATAATATGCAATATGCAACGAATAAAGGTGACTCATCGTAAGTGATTGATGCAGGATACAGAAGAGAGGTAGTTTCATGTAAGAACAAGGTTAACACGTACATGTAGTGTGTACCAAAAATAGGAACGCATGTCATATTCACAGGTATAGTGTGTAAACTAAGCAGATGCAATTTACCCTAATTAGAAGCATTACATGCTAGACACCGTATGCAACATGCAACTGCATATCACACTGCGAAGTTGGAGCAAGCACCTGTGATGGTGGTGTAGGGGAAGTGTTGTCTTCAGGTACAGAGCAACGTTCAATATCTTCATTTAGGCTTGCCGTTTCTTGAGAATCATGTGGAGAGGATGAAATTGCATTCTTTATAAGAGTATTGCGTCTCATATTAACCCACGCGCGTGATTATCTCATCATAAGCGATAGACGCAGGATACACAAGAACAATTGTTTGATGTAAGAACATGGTGTGATAGGCAGATGTAGTATGTACCAAAAACAGGAAGGCGTGTCATTTTCACATGTATAATGTGTAAGCTAAGGAGATGCAATTTAACAAATTAGGAGCATTGATGAGGGATACACAAGAAAAGTAGTTTGATGTAAGAACATGGTTAATAGAAAGACGTAGTATGTACCAAAAACAGGAAGGCATGTCATATTCAGAGGTATAATGTGTTAACTAAGAAGATGCAATTTACCCTAATTAGAAGCATTACAAGGTAGACACCATATGCAACATGCAACCACATATCACACTGCCAAGTAAGAGCAAGCACCTGCGATGGTGGTGTGGGGGAATTATGTGATCAACTAGAGAGCTACGTTGACTATCTTCATTTAGCCTTGCTGTTTCTTGAGAATCATGTGGGGAGGATGACACTTTGCACTCTTTAAACGAGTAGGGCGTCTCACAGTAACCCACCCGGGTGACTGTCTCATCATAAGTGATTGACGAGGGATACAAAAGAGCATTAGTTTTATGTATGAACATGGTTAATAGACATATGTAGTATGTATCAAAAACAGGAAGGCTTATCATTATCAAAGGTATAATGTGTAAAGTAAGCAGATGCAATTTAACCAAATTGGAAGCAATACAAGCTAGACACCATATGCAACATGCAACCACATTTGACAGCGCGAAGTTAAAGAAAGCACCTGGGATGGTTGTGTGTGGCAATTGAGATCATCAACTGCGATTACATGCTTATCGTCTCCAATCACGACATCGCACCCTTTAGAGAGCTGAAACGCTTAGTGCTTATCTTCGAATTACATCGAGCGACTTCTGTCTTTTCTTTTTGCATTCATCAACACTGCGTAGTCTGAAATACCCATGCATAAAAACAATATTGTGAGTATGGGTGAAGTGTGTGCACAATTAGTACAATGTAAAGGTAGCAGATAGCAGGTCGGTGAGAAATAAATGACGGGAGACATATGATAGCTCTACAACATGCATGGCAAACTCAATTACTACAGGATTCTATGAAAATAACAGTCGACTGAAAGAAAATAGGTCAATCCATTTTTTCTGCACCGTCCGATGTACAAAGAACGGGCAGATCGCCTTCATCTACCTCGGCCCGATCGGTGTTGACGATCTTCCTCGAAACGCCAGACCACCGGCCCAAAGATTCCTCCCTGCGCCGCCTCCTCGACCTCACCGCACCGCTTGCTTGGCACCGCCCGACCATCCATTCAAGCCCCGCAGACCTCCAGATTGGGCGCAAGCAGCTCCTGCGCCCCACACCCCAATGATAGACACCGATGCGCCGCTTCCCTGGGGAACAAAGCGGACTAGGTGCTCAGCGCCTAAGCGGTGCTGCTTCTTTTAATTGCGGTTTGACCGACCCTAAATTGAAATCCAAAGGGCTACCGACCTCTAGCAAAGGTGAAATAGTAAAAGGAGGAAACCTTGTGCATTTAGTATCACGAAGAAGATGCGAAGAAGCGCCAACTAGTTTCTTTCGTGGGATGAATACGGTGTGAGCGGAGACGTAAGATTTGCACGAATAAGGGAAGAGGAGTACCTCTTTCTGCTGGCAGTGTTGTGTCCTCCTTCCGTTTTTCCGACGATCTTGTTGTTCGCCGGAAACCAGAAGTTTTGGAGGACGGTGCAGCCTTGGATGAACCCATGGCCAAGTTGTTGAGTGTGGTGCGGTGTCCGTCTGTCGGCGGTGGGGAAGCAGATCCGAGGTGGTGAACAACAGTGTAGCGGGAACAACTCCGGTGCGGTGGACGGTTGCGACAGTGGAGTCGCAGCAGTGAGGCGCAGGATGGCGTGGTCGGAGTGGTTCAGGTACGGCGCACGTCGGCGTCGGCGTCGTGGAGGCAGCTCTGCCTCGGCTTCAGCTGCTAAGTCCTTGAGGGCGTTGCGGTTGCGGTTGCGTTGGATGATGACGCTGGTACTGCCCAGCTGCGGCGTCTTTGGAGGAGGGCGGCGATGGACTGGCCGCTATGGGGTGGAGGACGGAGGAGGCTGGGGTTTCGCGGCTGGTGGAGAGGGCGTTTTCACGCCAACGGAGTATGAATGGGGAAACGGAGGGAGGCGGGAACTAAGGGGGAACAAGTTTCGGTTTGAGATGCGCTTGTTTGAAATTTCGGGAAAGTTACAAACTTTGCCCCCATCTAAAATTTCAGACATATTGCGGGTTGGGGTAGGACAGTCATGTCAGGTGTCCCAAATGTGGGCGGTATAGATTTCGGCCGAGCGCATGGGTGTTTAGGCGCCCAAGGCGTATGAATGCTTCTCGGAGGCGGTTGAGACTGGCGTCTTGGTGAAGTTACAAGCCTACCCCGGTTTAGACCTTTGGACATCGGGCCGATAGGCTACATGGGCCAGAGTCAGGACAGTAATTTCCTACCACCAAAACATTAGTCTCAAGGCGGTTTCGGGTGACCAGAGGCCTATTTGGCGCTTCGTTCAATATTTGGGAGCAGAAGCATTAACGTTTTCGGTTCTCTTGAATTGAACTTTCAGGATTTGTCAAACTTCACAAATCTTTACTCTTGAAAATCCTAAAGCTATGATTATTTTGGAATGGAGGGGGTACATTTTAATATACATTGTACACGAGTATATATTAAAAAATATGCAACTTAACTCAGTTCATGCATGGTTCAATGTATAATCTCCTTGGTTGCAAAAAAAGTTAGATATGCGTATGAATATATATATATAGCATGTTCAAACTCACAACAAAGATTGATGCCCCCTTTTATATCTGATTTACAAATGCCATTATCTCGGGTTCAAATAGATGAATGCACTTCCTATGAATTCGAATCTTTGAAACCCCCTTTATGTTGAATTCGACATGTATTTTATTTCGTAGCTAGCAATTTGGAATGTATCCATGCAAGTGACAAATGTATAAAGTGCTTCACACTAACAACATAGAGTCCACTAATTAATGTTTATATATGAATTGCAAAAGCATCCATTGCCTGTATTTCAAACCGCTCTCACTCTATGGATCGATAATATGAAATAAACACATGCACATGCTAGAATTCAATAGAGTATGGGTGTCTGATAGACCAGTTTTCGTCCATACGCAATTTTGCAAAATTCATGATCTCATCCAAAAATAATAATGCCATTTATATTTTAATTTAATGCGTAGAACCGCCTTTTACACGTAGATGCACTATGCATCGCCCCGTTCTCACAAACGTGTTATATATCTCTCTATCTAACGCATAAGTGCACACACTTTATATGCATCGGCATTTCTCTTTCACACATGATCACAATCTCTCTCAGGGTGTCGGGGTGTCTCACGCACATGCTCTCTCTGCTTTCTCTCTCTCTTCCGACTACTATGTACCACTCTTTTCACTAATCTCAGTTGGAAAACACTATTTCTCTCACATGCATATATACACATGCACGGTCTCTACTAGCCCTCTATACGCACATATATGTGCCTACGCTTTCTCCCAAGACACACATTATCTTTAGGCCTCTCTCGCACACACATGCCCCCCGACACACCTCTCTAATAGTAGTTGGCAGATATTATTTCATCATATCATTCCGTAGGATATCTCTGGCTGTTAGGCTGGATGGTAATACGAGGCAAAGTTTTACCCTAGTTCGGATCGGACCCTTGCAATTGAATAAAGAGCCTACTCCTGGTAAAGTACATGTGAATACCAGGCATTGTGCATGTGTGTATACTATCGACGAACTAGCCCCCAAGCTTGTATAACATACTAAGGGCCTAGGGTTACAAATCATATATAGCCGGCTTATCACCAGTGGGGATAGAGTCCTCTGCGACTCTGGTAGCTTCATGTTGTATGCCGAGTCCTCCACATGGGTCTCCGTATAACACGTCTCGGTCCAACCTATATGTGGCGCAGGATGGAACCGACCCATGAGTTGACCCACCACAACTAGAACTACACACGCAATCGGCCACTAAGAAAATAAGCATATACAATAGTACAACAGTATCTAGCTCACGATACGTCTCCATATTTTGTTGATGACACTGACGGACTTTGCATTTGATGCGTGCTCCGTATTTTGTTGAAGACACTTACGGTCATTGTATTTGAAGCAAAAGCATGATATGGTCACTGGACTTCAAAATAAGCTCATCACGGTCACCACATACATTTTGTCGTGTTAACCAACATGTGGTTGGATGGTTAGAGGACAGTGGTTTCTCGAGCCCACCAAGGTTAAAGTCCCGGTGCTCGCATTTATCTTGTGTTAATTTCAGTATTTTCCGGCGATGTACGTTCAGTGGGAGGAGACGTTCCACTCGACTACGAGGCACCTATGGTGACTTCGTAAAATCTCAAGATCATGTAGATGAAAAAGTCAGTCAACTGGCGTGGCCTCACCCCGCACGTACACATGCACGCACGCAAGACACGCACGCATGTAGGCATGCAACACTGACACGTACACATAACGTACACATGCACGCATGCTGGCATGCAACACTGACACGTACACATGCACTCACGAACACACGCACGTACGCACCCATGCATGCAACACTGAAACGCACCCTTGCACGCACGCAACACTCGTGACGCTCGCATGCACACAACACATGACGCAAGACACACGCCAACCTATACGTGCATGCACCCTTTGTTAAGGACATGGATTGTTACGGGTATTAATCAATCTTATCTGTGATAAGCAGAACATTGATGTTTGCATCGGTCTTTATGACTCACAAAGTATCGAACGGGCTATCAACATAGTAGGCTTAACGACATGAAAAAGATGACGTCACACTCAATGAACAATCGTCGGTTTATGAAATGCCCGCTTCTGACCGCCTGGCCCACCAAAGGTTCTCTCGCTATGCGCTGCGTTGGGTCAGCGACATGCAGGCCATGCACCCAAAGAGCCCACACGCCGCTGGGACGAATGGAGCGGTGTCCTAGGTCAGAGTCGAGGGCGCCACTCATGCACGCTCGGCTGAACACGCCTCCGTGCCGCATTCAAACGCCTCCATGAAACCCGCCCGTGTGGAAGCCGAGAAACCCACTCTGGACACACGTCCTTTCATGACCGGGCCAGTGTTAAGCTAGCCATAGTGGGGGTAACATAACCGGTAACATGCACTTGGGACTAGCAAACATGCTTATGTGGCACACAATTAAATAAGGGAGAGAGGGTTATAGTAACATAGGTAGATACTGTATCATGTTAAATGCTATACTACTTTGTGTCATGCATGGCAATATGGTAATCTATGATACTACTTTATGATACTATGCACTAAGGTAGTATCATATACTAGTATCATATGCATGATACTAGTATATGTTACTCCCCACTATGAGTAGCCTTAAACGCAACGCCGGCCGAGCTCCTCCCGTCCGCCATCTATTTAATTTCCTATTTAAACGAGGCCAAACGCCGGCCAAGAATCGCACACCTCCACCGCTCCCCTATCTCCTCCACCATTTTTCCACTCTTACATCAAGCTTATTTAAGAGTAGTTATTCCGCGATCCAAGCCGCTGCGAGTCGGGCGGATACGAGCTATGCAGCTTGCTGATCCACCTCCCTCCCCTCGCCCGATGGAGCCAGTTGCCGCCCCAAGCCGGCGCGCGGTTCAGCAACTCGCCGCTACAGGCCAGCTCGATGAGGAGCGGCGCACGGGCGTCGTTGCTGCCGTCCACGCTGCTGCCTCGTACCGTGTCTCCCGTTTCTGTGGCCGAGACTCCCATGCCGGCAGCCGCGCCATGCAAGCAGCGATAGAAGCCGGGTGCGCGGAGAGCAACGGGTTGGTGGCCAGTGCCTCCGCGTCCGCCGCCATCATCGAGGAGAAGTAGAACACGGGAGGCCGCCACCGCTTGGGTCCCATGAAGGCCACCGCTGAGGCTTCGCCGGCGTACACAGCAGGTGTCTTGCCGGATCCTTTTGTTGCGAGGACCTTCGTCGACCCCGCATGGGCTCCAAGGAAGAGGTCAATGTTAGGATGAACTCGAGCCGGTGCCGGCCATGGCGAAGTAGTGGCCGGTGATGAACTCGAACCGGTGCCGGCCACCATCATCTTCGGCACCAGCCAATGATATTAGTTGGGCAGTGGGGAAGCGAGCCGTCCTTTGCGCTGAAGCATATACCTCCGGGGCTCCCGGCAGTCCGGTGATCGTGCTGCCGGACATGAGGAACACAAATCGATCGGCGAGCGACCATTTAGGCCAGGTATTATATACATGTGCTGTCCAGAACTAGCACCGCATGGTTCATTTGAATGTAATGAAATCCGTCATGTTTGTGTGAAAATCCGGTATTTTATATGATTTCCGTCGTTGTTTATATGAAATATCAGTTTGTTCACGTGTTTGCGTGAATTTCGTCCGGTTGGTTGAGTTGCCGTCAAAATGTGTGCGGCTACGGTTGGATGGCGTAATTTATGGGTCGCCGTTAGTCTGCGGGCGGCTCGGGCGGCGTTAGGGACAAAAAGCACAGCTCGTGGCGAGCTCGTCTCAACGTATGCTACTGGAGGATGCATGACACCCGAGCCATTCCTCGTTCATCGGTGGCAAAGGAACCGGTGGACAAAAGGGTCGCCAATATTTTGGCTACCCCGGGCAAGATCCAAATAGCCCCTCCCAACAGATTCAAATCCCTCTTTCGTTGTGGAATTTTGCCATGTGTTGTTTTCATGGACTAGCAAGATGCCCGTGCATTGCGCGGAACATCAAGATGCATTTTTTTACAAACTCCCGCATGCATGCAAGGGATAATTAATGTCCTCCTTTGCTAGTACCACGAGGCAAACACCATTAATATTGCATCGATTAGTGTTAGTGGCCTTGTATATCTGCAAATTGTAATTTTGATATTGGCCGCTTGTATATAAAAATGGAGGGAGAAATATGAGAGATAAGGTGAGGAGGAGTGGGGCGTGGTGCCGTGGTGGTGACTGGTGGTCGGACTGGGTGGAGGCATGGGGATGGACGGCGCATTATGTCTAGGTTTGTATCTCTCTCTCTCACACACACGTAGGTGGGGGACGTGCACTAAGAGAAGAGGTGCACGCACGGCGCACGTACTCCCGTCTCTTTCCAACCACATCCGCGTGGGTACACGGTGGAGCTCATTTCTGTACGAAAAAGGCAGCCCATGTGGTAATTTGGCACGTGTACAGGTTGTCCACTTGGTGGAGGGAGGATCGTCTACCACGGGTGAACAAACAAATTGCGACTTGACGCGTTATATTAAACTAAAAATAGAGGCAAACCATGTGGGGCCTACCTTAGAGGCAAGGCTCTATACACTGGAGTACTTTTGATGTGTCCCGTCAACTCAAGTAACGAGGAGAAACTTGCTTAGCACGCCGTCTCCCCGCCTACAGGCGCGGTGGATCGAGGGATGAGGTGAAGCTTACTACTACTATACGCCTTTTACGCCCGCCTCGCCCATCGCTGTGGCTCGCAAAGACGAGGAGAAAATTTTACTACTCCCTCCGCTTACTCCTCGTCCCTACTACGCATTTCTTTGGTTAGTACTCCCTCTATTTACTTATACAAGGCCACTATAAAAAATACATTTTGCATCTATACAAGGCCACAAATAGTAATCGAGACAAAAGTTACTACTCCCTCCTTTCCAGTTTATGGCTCAATTTCAAAATCTCTCCAACCAAGGTAGACGATGAGTGGTCGAATTAATTTCGTAGTTTGCACAAGTAATTAATACGCTCATTTTTCTCAAGAAGTTATGTTTACCGAGGCATTAATTAGAACGAATGCATGAATGACCACTAAATTTCCATGAACTTATACATGCATTGGTTAGTTTCCTCTTGACACTGCTTGCGTCGGGTGATCTAACGCACCTCGAAATCCAACATGTAATGGTACTAATACTAGGTATAGTAGAATTGAGACTTATCAAACGGAAAAACGAATGTTTTTTAGACGAGCCCTATAAACCCTAGTGGGTACGTACTCCATAAAAACAGATTTTTCCAAAACTAAGTCGCTCCCTTTCATGAATTCTGTAGTATACTCCTCCGTCGACGCTCCCTTTCATGAATTCTATAGTTCATGTCGCCGACATGTGGGACATATAGCAACCGGGTCAACGTGTCAAGCACCAAATTACAGCGCAGAACAGCAGGGGGGACGCACCCCACTCGTACCGGCCCAGTAGTAGTAATGAGCAATGAGACGTCAAATCACAATGCCGCACCTTCCTAGACGGACGAAGCAACCATTATTTCACACTTCGGTTCTCCATCATCTCAAACCACGTACTAGTATTGCTTACGCCTCAAGAGGGACACGCGACGCCTTTGGTACATCATGACACGTGGGACCGCATGACAGGCCATGCTTCCCCGCCGATCGCTCGGTAAAATCACCTCATTTTTACTATACTTCCTCTGTATCAGTTTACTACATGGCATGCACGTCGTTCTAGGTTGAGAATTTAACTGGCTATATATGTGATGAACAATAATCTAGCCTTTTAAAAAAATGTATACTTTTGTACAGTAGTACTATCGATGGATTGCGCCATGGAGAAAAAATTGAAATTAAAAGGTGGTACATATAGAGAGCGCTCGTCGCCAAATTATGCATATAGTACTATTAAAAAAGCTAGTACATGCGTAATTGGGGTGCTAAATTATTAAAGAAATACTAGTAATATGTACATACTAAAGAGTTAAAGTAACGAGAAGAAACATAACATAGTTCTGTTGGGGGCTCAGCACAACACACCCCTCAAATTAAACTAAGCACACCTGAAATTAAACTATGCAACTAATCCGGTAGACACTGCATTAGAAGTTTAGAACCACCATGAGTAACGACATCGCCACCTTACTCGGAGTCCTCGTCCACGTCCTCGACTCCGTCCTTGTCCTCTTCCTCTTGGCCGATACTTCTTTGCTTGAACCGCACACTTGGCTGTTGCTCTTCATCCAACCCTTGTAGATATTGAAACAAAGGTAGCCATCCATTGCAGCGTAGTGGATGTGGTCTATATCTAGTACATTCCGCTGCCATGCATGACGATGAAACGTGTAATGAGGTTTCTCCAGTTTACGGTACGAAGGATGAACCATTGCTCCTGCCAAGGTCAGCATTGAAGGCTGACGAGAGGGCACCAGCCGATTCTTCTGGAGGTCGAAGGGGTTGCCTACAACGAGGCCTATCCGACCCAGGACTTCTTCGTCGTCCTTAAAGTCTACAGTAATGAATTTCACTTTTTTTTTCCTTGAGGAAGTTCTTAAAATCCTGGCACTCAACATCGCCAAGGCATATGTGGTAGACCAAGCAAATGTTATGTACACAAACCTGGATCATGGCGGGCTTCTTCCTCTCTTTGTCCTTTAGATCCTTCTCTCGTCCCACGACTGTGGTGTACTCAACACCTAGCCCAGCGACCCACTCATCATGTGAGTTTTCGAACATGCGTCCGAAGCGAGAAAGGCATCCTTTCACCGTCATGGAAGTACGAGTGTAGATGACGTCGAACTCATCGCCGGTGATGGTTCTAACCTTGTACTCACCGCCGATCGGGGAGATTTGGGACGCCATGGATTTGGGAGGAGGGTTAGGATTAGTGGAACTGCCGTAATTTGAATGGACGGGACGACTAAGAGCAAACCGCCATAGTATTAAAGGACGTGCGGGGACGAGTAGGAGCAAACTGCCAGCGTGCGAACGGCAGGGTAGTGGCTTTCCATTCTGTCAGGACCCCGATTCCAAGTCACATCGACCTAGCCGGTAACACCTCATATCACTTTGCGGCCTCACGCACGGTATTCCCACGGGTGTCGCCTTACCATGGCCCGGGACCGTTTGCGCCTTTTGGCTCACGATATGATAGTGTCGCTAGCATCCATATGACAGAGAACCCGGCCGACATGGCTAGTCGTGAACCCAAAGCGGCGCTAACCCATGGGGACAGGCATACATGAATCACATCGAGCATGTCGGTCATCAACGTATGAATTCGGGCTGTAGCACTGGGCTAACAGGACTCTGGTATCCCGGGCTGTAGCAGGCTAGGCAGGACTTCGAATATCACCGCGTGACATTTCCCCGAAGGGACAAACATAGGAACTAAGTGAAACACATGCCGGCCAGTCAAGTGTCCAAGCAGTAGTGCTGGGCTAGCAGGACTCCGATGAACCGGGCTGTAGCGGACTACTATCTCTCAGAAGCACGAGACTACATTTCCCCATATGAGAGGCTGCCAAGGATAAACAACTAGTTTGTCGGATCCCACTCATACCAAGCATTTCAATCATACATGCAATATGCCCGATATGAGTACATACAACATGGCATCACAACAAAACTCTACAACTCAAAGTATTTTATTTAAGAGGCTCCGAGGAGCCATACATAACATATCCATACAGGTAGGGGTCACATGACCCAACACTCAAGTCATACAAACATACAAGCACATGCGGAAGCAAACTCTAAAAAAAAGAAAGCTTGTTGAAGCCCTTCTATCTACAGTGGCCCTTCACAAGCCTTGGATCACCACCTGGGTGGCTAGTTCACTCGTCGATGTCAAGGTCTACATAAAACCCATCGGAGGGGGCGGTGTTGTCGTCTAAAAACATTAATTAAGCAAACATGAGTACGGAGGTACTCAGCAAGTCTTACAACAGAATCCTACTATACATGCACATTCTCAAGAAGGTGGTGGAGTTATTGCAGCAAGCCAGCTTTGACTCTTGGCTAAACTATCCTACGTGACACCACCTGAAAAGCATTTGTCGCACACGAGTCCACTAATCACCATCACAATACTCCACCGTGGATCCTCTCTCGTCAACCCACGAGAGGGCCATCTGTGGCACTCACACTTATCTTGAGGCTTTTAGTAGTATCCATTTACTTGTCTATGAATTGTATAGGTGACCAAGTAGTCCTTTATCATGGACGCTATTCAATAGTTTTATACCCTGCAGGGTGTACTTCTTCACACACGCTCACCACTTATCACGATACACGATATGTACTCGGCAACCTTCAAGCGGAAGCCCATGAGGGTGTCGGCCACGACCTGACTAAACACACGAGTCCCGAGTCCATGTTTATCGCCTATTCGGGTTCCATCCGCAGGGAGTCCGGCCGAGGTTTCCACTAACGGCCCCGAACGATGTGTGCAGGGTTCCCGAGACACCAAACGGGCGAATTGGTACACCGGGCCACGTGCCTACCGCAACACAGCCCACCCCTAAGGTCAGCTAAGGTATGCCCCTCAAAGATGCTACAAACAGCAGAAACTACTTGCAACTCCCGGACTGAGGACAAGAGTGGTTAATAAGTCGAGAGGGTCAATTAAGGATCCCAATGCGTGGTAGTAGCTAAGTCTTAAATCACGCACACAGATCTCAGTTCTTAGGGACGGCTTCAATGAAACAACCCACCATGTACTCCTACATGGCCTCTCATCAATACCTTTACCAAAACGTGTTCAACACTTTCACTCTCGAACCCGACACAACCTTTCACTCCAGTTCATCATCCCGATGAGCCAGACTTGACACAACTCTAAGCATAGCAAGCATAGCATGGTAGGAATCACAAACATGGCTCAATCAACTCCTACACATACTAGTGGGTTTCATCTAGTTACTGTGGCAATGACAGAATGCAAAGGAAGTGGGTTCAACTACCGCAGCACACAACAGTTTGAATCGCGTTGTCTTAATGCAGTAAACAAGAGCAGAAGCGAGAACATGGGTTTGTATCGGAATGATCAATGGGTTGCTTGCCTGATGTAGTGGTGGTAGGATACCGCCCTTCAGACGGATATTCGAGATTATCCTGAGGCGTAACCTATCACGAAAGACACACCGAAATAAACAACACATGACAATATGCAACAATATGATGCATGCTATGACATGGCAATATGAATGTGTGTTGGCCTAATGCAAGCTGGAATAAATAGGGATGAACTCATTTGAATCAAAGATTCAAATGTTAGCTCATTTAACATAGCCATAAAGGTGCATTATCTTAATCTGCTTAAACAGCAAGGTTAACTTGTTCTATCATGCATGAAACCTTCACCAATGGATATAATGGATTTTTCTGATCATTTTTCATATATAAATCTTTGCATTTGGAGTTACAGATTAATTTCTATGAATTTTTGAAGTTTGAACTATTTTCTGGAATTTCCTATAACAGAATAATTCCAGTAATTCATTTACTGCGTCAGGATGACGTCAGAGGTCAACGGGGACGTCCAGGTCAAACTGACCAGTGGGTCCCGCACGTCAGCACTTAATTTAACTAATTAGAATTAGTTTAAACCAACTAAGTTAGTTAGCAGGGGGGGCCCACCTGTCATAGGCTCAGGAGAGTCAACGAGGGCCCGCCCTGGTCAAAGTCGAGTCATTCACGCTGGCGTTAGTCAGCCGGCGAGCCAGACGCTGGCGTAGATTGGTTTTGGGCGTTCCGCAACCAAATGAACCGCTGGAGGGCGTCCTATGTGTGGCTGGGAGCAAGCCGCAGTTCTTGGTGGCGCTATCGGGCTCGGGTGGCCGGAACGGCGCCGGCGACGACCTTGGCGGTCGCTGAGTACGGGTGATGACGAACTTCGTGGCTACGGGTGCGGTGAGGTGCGTGAAGTGGTGGGTTAGACTCACGCGACGCCGGTGAGCATGTTAGACACCGAGGGGTGACCGGTGGATGGCCGGAAGCACGCCGGGCGACGAAGCTTCAAGGGCGGCGGCGCGTGCGGGTGAGCTCCGTGCAGTTGCTACGAGGCTTAGGAGCGAGAAAGGAAAGGAGGGGGAGGTAGCTAGGCTCACGGAGAACTCGAGGAGGCAAACGGTGCGGTCGGGGACGAGCTGGTGCGGCGGTGTCGTCGAAGGGGATCTCCGGCGACGGCGGGGTCGGGCGAGGTCGGTGCAGAGGCCTCGGGTCACGCGAGCGCTCGGGGCTCGGCTAACTCGAAGAAGAGGAGGGCGGCGGAGCTCCTAGACACGACGGAATGGCGCAAGGGCGACGAAGAGCGCGACTACGGCGACGGTGTGGCTGCGGTGGCGTCGGCCATGGCGTGGGAGAGCGAGGGAGAGGAGCTGGGGAGGAGGGAAGGTGTCTGCGGGTTCGGGGGGGAGAGAGAGAGCGTTCCGCGGCGACAGCTCGGCGAGGGAAGCGGCGAGGCGGCGGCCAGCTGCGTGGCACGCATGCGGTGCTCGTTGCCGAGCACTGCCGCTGCCCGGCCAAGCTAAGCAGCCATTGGCAGCTGCAGCTGGGCTGGGCCGGCAGGTGGGCAGTTGGGTGGCGCTGTAAGGTTTTTCACTTCTGTTTCTTTTTTCTATTTTCTGTAACTTTGTGGACTTTCTAAAAATACCTAAACAGCTCCAAAATTCACCAAACTGCACCTGGTCCTTAGTTGGAATATTTCCAGCTTGGAACATTTTAGTTTGGGATTATTTGGGCATTTGAAATATTTAATATAATTTAAATGCCCAAACTCAAATACTTATGATTTAATTCAAAAACCTTAGGATGACCTAGAAAATTGTGCACCACTTTTGGCAGAGGCTCTGAACCAAAGCAAAGGTGATGAGCATTTTAGAAGGGCATTTCAGGTTCATTGAAAATAATTTTGGTAAGCCCTAGTTGGATTCAAAAGGGGTTCTCGGGGTTCTCTCTTCCCCATTTCAAATTTCTGATGAAAGTTAAACATGATGCAACACACTAATGCATGGACTAGCTAGGATGTGACAACTCACCCCCACTCAAAAGAATCTCGTCCCGAGATTTAGGATCCGCTTGAAAAAAGGTGGGATACTCAAGTCGAAGACGATCCTCCCTCTCCCAAGTTGCTTCTTGCTCGGAATGGTTTGACCATTGAACCTTGAGAAACTTGATATTCTGACGTCGAGTGGTACGCTCGGTTTGATCAAGAATACGAACGGGATATTCTCGATAGGTGAGGTTATCTTGGAGATCAAGCGTTTCGTGGTCCACTCCATGGATAGGATCCGAGAAGCAACGCCTGAGTTGGGAAACGTGGAAGACATCATGGGCTCTGGAAAGATGCAAATGTAGTTCCAATTGGTAGGCAACTTCTCCTCGTTTGGCAAGAATGCGAAAGGGTCCAATGTAACGAGGAGCCAACTTGCCTTTGATACCGAATCGATGGGTTCCCTTCAAAGGAGTAACCCTAAGATAAGCCTTCTCGCCAACTTCATAAGCCATAGGCTTATGCTTGCGGTCATATTGGCTCTTTTGACGAGATTGGGCTGTTTTCAATTTCTCACGAATAACGCGAACCTGCTCTTCTGCTTCCTGGATCATATCCGGGCCAAAGAGTTGTCTCTCCCCGGTTTCTGACCAGTTAAGAGGCGCTCGACATTTCCGTCCCATAGAGAACTTCGAAAGGAGCTTTGCCCAAGCTAGCTTGATAACTATTGTTATAAGCGAACTCGGCGAATGGAAGGCATTTCTCCCAATTCATGCCGGAGGAGATGACAGAAGCTCGAAGCATATCCTCCAGGATTTGATTGACTCGTTCTACTTGACCACTTGATTGAGGATGGAAGGTGGTGCTAAAGGAGAGACGAGTTCCCATAGCATTTTGGAAACTTTCCCAAAATCGAGAGGTGAAGAGACTTCCACGGTCTGAGTTAACCTCCAATGGAACACCATGAAGAGACACTATTCGAGAGATGTACAAATCAGCTAGCTGGCTAGCGGTTATACTCTCACGAACGGGTAGGAAGTGGGCTACTTTGGAAAGACGATCGATGACAACGAAGATAGCATTATTCCCTCTCTTGGTCCTGGGAAACCCGGTAATGAAATCCATACCGATTTTATCCCATTTCGATTCGGGAATAGCCAAAGGTTGAAGGGTACCAGCAGGCCGTTGATGCTCTGCTTTAACTCGATTTACGACGCCGCAGCTTAGCATTGTATTGAGCGATTTCTCTCTTCATCCTAGTCCACCAAAACCTCCGGGCGAGGGTCTTGATACCTTTTAGTACTACCGGGATGAATGGTGAGAGGAGATTCATGAGCTTCCTTAAGGATCAGCTGTCAGCTGTTGTCTGTTGGGAACCACCAAGCGGTTCTCAAAGAAGACAACACCTCGCTCATCTATGGAGAAACACTTAGCAGCTCCGCTAGCAATGTTCTCCTTGATCCGAGATATTCCTCTATCATACTGCTGAGCAGTTATGATTCGATCCGTAAGGTTGGGTTTCGCCACCAGGGTGGAAAGGAATCCTCGAGGAACAATGTGAAGGTTAAGCTTACGAAATTCCTCGTGGAGAAAAGGTTGACTTTGTTGTAACATCAGATTGTTACAATAAGATTTGCGACTTAGTGCGTCATCCATGACATTGGCTTTGCCTGGGGTGTAAGATATTCCTAAGTCGTAATCTGTAATCAACTCGACCCAACGTCTCTGCCTGAGATTCAAATCCGGTTGGGTGAAGATATATTTCAGACTTTGGTGATCAGTGTAAATTTCGCAACGATTACCAAGAAGGTAATGTCGCCAGGTTTTTAGTGCATGGACCACTGCTGCAAGCTCTAGATCGTGTGTGGGATAGTTATCCTCATGTGGACGCAACTGTCGAGAAGCGTAGGCAATCACATGACGATCTTGCATGAGTATGCAACCTAGTCCTTGTCGCGAGGCGCCGTAATAGATAATAAAGTCCTTAGAAAAATCTGGTGGAACAAGTACGGAGCAGATGTCAGCGCCTTTTCAGTTCTGAAAGCTGAACTTCGCCTGTGGCGTCCATTCGAACTTTTTATCTTTCTTGAGGAGTTCGGTTAGAGTCTTAGCAACTTTGGATAAATTCTCGATTTAAGCGGCGGCAATAGCTCGCTAAACCGAGGAAACTCCGAACTTGCTTGACCGATTCGTGTGGATTCCAGTCAAGGACGGCTTGAACTCGCCGGATTGACAGCAATGCCCTTACCAGAGATTACATGGCCTAAAAGGGCACTTACGGTAACCAAAATTCACACTTAGAGAATTTGGCATAAAGGCGGCGCCTCAAGTTTCATCAATACTAGCCTTAGATGTTCGGCATGTTCTTCCTCATTCTTGGAGTAGATGAGTATATCATCGAGGTAAACCACGACGAAATTATCCAAATACTCCATGAAGATTGAGTTCATTAACCGAGAGAAGGTGGCTGGAGCATTGGTTAACCCGAAGGACATAACGGTGTACTCGTATTGGCCATAACGAGTAACAAAGGCCGTTTTAGGAATGTCCCCGTTCTTGATTTTGATTTGATGGTAGCCCAACCTCAAATCCATCTTGAAAAGATCGAGGATCCAGCGAGCTGATCATACGGTGTCGTTGATCCCGGGGAGCGGATACTTGTTCTTGATAGTGACCAAGTTGATGTGTCGGTAATCTACAACCATCCGATCCGTTCCATCCTTCTTCTTGACGAAGAGGACGGGGCAAGCCCATGGAGATGAACTAGGACGGATGAAACCCTTTTGCAAGGACTCATCGAGTTGATTCTTAAGCTCGGCTAGTTCTAGGGGTGCCATCTTATAAGGTCTTCTAGAGATTGGGACGGTTCCGGGAACAAGGTCTATCACGAACTCGGCATCCCCGCCGTGGAACACCGGCAGTTCTTCTGAAAGACATCCGGAAAGTCACGGACTACCGGAATATCTTCGAGGTCTGGAAGGGGGTTGGCATTTAAGGAGTATAGCTGACGCTTAGACACTCGGGTTAAAACATTAACTGTCTTGCCCGAAGGATGGGTGAGTTGAACAGTTCTAGTAGAGCAATCAATCTTAGCATAATGGGCTGACATCCAGTCCATACCCAAGATGATGTTTATGTCCGAGGACTTGAGAGCTATTAGAGATGCAAGAAAGACTAATCTGTCGACAAGAATTTCATTCCCATGACTTATGCTAGAGGTTTGCCATCTAGAACCGTGGAGTCTGAATTTCCATGGAGGTGTGCATGTCACAGAATGTGGTGTTGTGCAGTCGAGCATAGCTCTCAGAAATAAATGAATGAGATGCTCCAGTATCAAAAAGAACAGTTCCCGGATGACAATTAACAAGGAGCGTACCGAGAACGACGTTGGGATCCTCATGGGTTTCCTCAGGGGAAACATAGTTGATGTGGCCACGAGCAGTGGCAGCTGGTTTGGCGTAGAGCACCTTTCCTGCTGGCTTACCACGGCCAACAGAATTTCTGATCTGACTGGGGTTGTTCTGGGGACGCTCACGGATGTAGTGGCCCATCTCTCCACACTTGAAACAGGTTATCATGTTGGGGCGTGGAGCAGCATTAGCAGCAGGGCCACCATAAGTCTTGGGCGGTACATACTGCTGGTTGGGGCGAGGCGCCTCAAAGGATGGCCTCGGAGTGAACCTGGGTGGCAGAGCAGTGTTTGGAATCCAGACCCGGCGCTTCTGAGATCCAGAGCCGGATGAAGAACCAAAGTCACGGGAGTGCTTGCATGAAGCTTCAAAGTCAGACTGTCCAGTTTCAGCACTGATAGCCTCGTTGACTAACTTCGGAAGGAGTTGCACTCGTGCGAGCGAAGATCACGGCGAAGCTTCGGGCTAAGTCCCTTGCGGAACCTTGCCCGCTTCTTGGCGCCAAGAGAAACCTCTTGAGGGCATAACGTGCTAGATTTCCAAACTCACGGCTGTATGCATCCACGGTCAGTCTACCACGGGTGAAATTGCGTAACTCCTTCCTCTTACGATCCATGAGACCTTCCGGGATGTGATGCTCACGGAAAGCGGCAATCAATTCAGCCCAAGTAGTGATTTGGCCAACCGGGCGATAGCCTCATAATTCTCCCACCAAAGGCTAGCGGTGGCCTTCGAGGTGATAGGTGGCAAAGGTAACCTTATCGGCTTCAGCCCACGTTCGCAGAACGTAGCTTGTGGTGATGTCTGAAGCTACCATCCGCATCGAGAGGCTCAACGGAATGTTTGAACTTCGTGGATACAGCTTGACAAAGTCATTGAGTGACACCAGATCATTCCTTGGCCGACGTGCGGTATTCTCGCTCAATCCGCTCCAAAGAAGCGATTGGTCTCACGCTTGTTGCGTTCTGCCTCCAACATAACTTCGGCCAAAGAAGGCGGTTGAGGCAGGTTTACATTCCTTGTTGCACTGGCTTCTCCCTGCTCCGGAGCAGCAGGATTGTTGCGGGTGTTGACCATCCTAGGAAACAAAACAACGGTTTAAACCAGGATAGCATAATTCAGCAAGGAAGTGCGGAATGTAATGGATAACACGGAATGCAGGGATGTTCATCCGTATGACATGGTAATATAGAAACTGCCATATATATACCAACGGTCATACACACCATTCATAGTTTAGTACAAGCCCGACGGAGTACAACTACAGTGAAAGGTGTTACATCTCATCGGAAGCATTCTGAACTCCTATACATTATTTTTCTACACTTCCGGAATGATACACACTAAGTCATATTCCACAGGTCATGCAGGATGGTGGAAATACAACTATTACAATACTAGGGATACTACTACTAACTCAGACAGCTCCGTAGTAGTCCTCATAAAAGTCACCACCCAAGCCTAGAAGCGGAACATGATCATCCGGGAACAGACGGTCCTATGGAGCTTGCGGACCATAGGGACTCGGATGTGGCCGTGGTCCAAAAAAAAGAAAGCTTGTTGAAGCCCTTCTATCTACAGTGGCCCTTCACAAGCCTTGGATCACCACCTGGGTGGCTAGTTCACTCGTCGATGTCAAGGTCTACATAAAACCCATCGGAGGGGCGGTGTTGTCGCCTGAAAACATTAATTAAGCAAACATGAGTACGGAGGTACTCAAAGAAGTCTTACAATGTAATCCTACTATACATGCACATTCTCAAGAAGGTGGTGGAGTTATTGCAGCAAGCCAGCTTTGACTCTTGGCTAAACTATCCCACGTGACACCACACGAAAAGCATTTGTCGCATACGCAGTCCACTAATCACCATCACAATACTCCACCGTGGATCCTCTCTCGTCAACCCACGAGAGGGCCATCCGTGGCACTCACACTTATCTTGAGGCTTTTAGTAGTATCCATTTACTTGTCTATGAACTGTATAGGTGAACAAGTAGTCCTTTACCGCGGACGCGGCTATTCGAATAGTTTTATACCCTGCAGGGGTGTACTTCTTCACACACGCTCCCACCACTTATCATTGCTACACGATATGTACTCGGCAACCTTCAAGCGGAAGCCCAATGAGGGTGTCGGCCACGACCTGACTAAACACACAAGTCCCGAGTCCAGGTTTATCGCCTATTCGGGTTCCATCCGCAGGAGTCCGCCGAGGTTTCCACTAACGGCCCCGAACGATGTGTGCAGGGTTCCCGAGACACCAAACGGGCGAATCGGTACATCGGGCCACGTGCCTACCGCAACACAGCCCACCCTAAGGTCGGCGCTATGCCCCCCAAAGATGCTACAAACACCGTAAACTACTTGCAACTCTTGACCGAGGACAAGAGTGGTTAATAAGTCGAGAGGGTCAATTAAGGATCCCAATGCGTGGTAGTAGCTAAGTCTTAAATCATGCACACAGATCTCAGTTCTTAGGGACGGCTTCAATGAAACAACCCACCATGTACTCCTACATGGCCTCACATCTATACCTTTACCAAAACGTGTTCAACACTTTCACTCTCGAACCCGACACAACCTTTCACTCCAGTTCATCATCCCTATGAGCCAGACCTGACACAACTCTAAGCATAACAAGCATAGCATGGTAGGAATCACAAACATGGCTCAATCAACTCCTACACATACTAGTGGGTTTCATCTAGTTACTGTGGCAATGACAGGTCATGCAAAGGAAGTGGGTTCAACTACCGCAGCACACAACAGTTTGAATCGCGTTGTCTTAATGGAGTAAACAAGAGCAGAAGCAAGAACATGGGTTTGTATCGGAATGATCAATGGGTTGGTTGCCTGATGTAGTGGTGGTAGGATATCGCCCTTGACGGATATTCGAGATTATCCTGAGGCGTAACCTATCACGAAAGAGACACCGAAATAAACAACACATGACAATATGCAACAATATGATGCATGCTATGACATGGCAATATGAATGTGTGTTGGCCTAATGCAAGCTGGAATAAAGAGGGATGAACTCATTTGAATCAAAGATTCAAATGTTAGCTCATTTAACATAGCCATAAAGGTGCATTATATTAATCTGCTTAAACAGCAAGGTTAACTTGTTCTATCATGCATGAAACCTTTACCAATGGATAGAATGGATTTTTCTGATCATTTTTCATATATAAATCTTTGCATTTGGAGGTACAGATTAATTTCAATGAATTTTTGAAGTTTGAACTATTTTCTGGAATTTCCTATAACAGAATAATTCCAGTAATTCATTTACTGCGTCAGCAATGCGTCAGGATGACGTCAGAGGTCAACGGGGACGTCCAGGTCAAACTGACCAGTGGGTCCCGCAAGTCAGCACTTAATTTAACTAATTAGAATTAGTTTAAACTAACTAAGTTAGTTAGCAGGGGGCCCATCTGTCATAGGCTCAGGAGAGTCAACGAGGGCCCGCCCTGGTCAAAGTCAGAGTCATCTACGCCGGCGTTTAGCCGCCGGCGAGCCAGACGCGGCGGCGAGAGTGGTTTTGGGCGTTCCGGCAACCAAATGAACCGCGGAGGGCGTCTATGTGTGGCTGGGAGCAAGCCGCAGTTCTTGGTGGCGTTGGCTGGGCTCGGGGTGGCCGGAAACGGCGCCGGCGACGATCTTGGCGGTCGCTGGAGTTCGTAGCTTTCTGCGAGCTGTTCTCGGGCATCGAGCCCCATTTTGCCCTGTGGAAGAGATTGTTTTGTCTCGTACCCCGTTCTCATGAGGGGTCGATATACCAAGTGGGCGGAGCCGAAATATGGCGAGATCGCCGTACCGGATATCTATCCGGCACCCGAAGAAGGTGTCCAAGACCGGCCTTCGGAATGGTTCTACATGGAGGACGCCCTCTGCCGGATCCAGTCCGGATCGGCCTCCCGGAGTTCAACAATGCTCCCTTGAAGAAACGCTCGAGTTGGCGCTCATGAGCCCTCAACGGGAAGATGATAGGAGCGTCCATTATCTCGATGGGCCGGATTAGGTTATCGCCCATTCCGGATTGACCATGATTGGAGTCATGGCCACGTGCATGATGCGAGGGGTGCAGCCACTCCAATATAGGGGCCACCCTATGTGGGATTTCAACGGGGAAGATGACGCCACCCGTCATGGCCGCAAAGGGCTAGGCTCGGCAGCCGATCTGGCAAAGATCCTGTCCGGCTTGTACAAGGGAGAGGAGGAGGACTTCCTCCACAAGAATCCGTTGAATGGATTTTCTATGCATAACCCTCGGACCTGGGTAAGCGGATGTTCATCTACCCGATCCATACTTTTTTTAAAGTCAAGTATCTTACTCTGTGATTTCGACGAAGGAGCTACGCCGGGACGTGGAGGGCATACGAAGCCTAGCTCCACAGCCCGAGGATCCGGAACGATCCCTTGATCCGGCCTTCGAAGAGGATCCGGACATAAAGGTGGAGCTTATTGACGGGGTGTTCCACCAACGTAGCATAGACAATGCCCTAGTCGCCATTAATACCGACTACCCCGGTTTGTTTTCGCCTCCTGTGACTACGACCGAGGTCTTGACACCATCGTTTGATCCGCGCTCAATTCTGACCATCCCATACTGATGGTGTATCGCAGGATGTGCCTTTAAGGCGGGAAGATGAACCCGCGACGGCCGCCCAACAAGGGTCAGTCCGGCCCGGCAGGAGGAAGAGGAGTGCGGCGCGAACCGAGACGTCGCGAACGGCATGCGAGCACCGCTATTTTTAAGGGAAGGATCCCGGAAGGTATATTAATGCTCATAACTTTTCCAGAAGAGCGCCACGGACAAAGGTCCGGAGAGGTTGCCAATCAAGCCTCCGCCGCCATGCTCCAACGCATGGTCCGGAGGGGAGGAGAATACAAGGCGAAATCGGACGCCTCCTCCGACGGAGGATGCTAACAGGCTATCCGCCACCCGATGCGAGGTGGAGAGCGCCATGAATCACAAAGGCGTCGCCGGACAGTTCTTCGTGGACGCGTGTTTCTCCCGGAGGGGTTAAATGCCTTTAAAGCGGAACGCGCACCTCCGTGCCGCTCAAGATGGGTTAACCAGAGCCACGGAGCAGTATGTGAAAGACATACGGGTAAGTAATTTTAATAGTTATATATGCCAAGAGTCTCCCCGAGACTTAAAATAGTTGAAATAACTGATTTAAGGATCAATTATTATGCAGGTCTTGCGAAAAGAACACCCAGCTGTCCCAGAGCTCCAAGAGTGCAAGGCCCAACTTGAAGTCAAGACTGCCGCCATGTGGGGAGCCACAGAGACCCCCGCTGGTAAGACGTACTTTGAAAAGATAATTGTTTAGCAAATTGTGGCGTTAATCTGACAATAATATTGCAGAGGGCGCCGGACTAGATCCGGACAAGCAACAGCTACTGCGTCAGCTAAAGACCGGCGAGAGGGTGCTTATGAAGGTGCAGCAGGAGAGAAACAAGCTCCAAGATGCCCACACCCAGCAAGGAGAAGAGCTGAAAGGTGTTCGGGCCTTGTCTGCTCCGTGAAGGAGAATCAGCAGCTTCATCGCGGCATTTATAGTAAGTGCTTGAACAAATTCCTTTGAAAAGAAGAATTCGGGCGAGGAAGTCGATTGACGTAAATATGTCTTTAGGTGTGCTCACAGTCGCCTCATGGAGGAAACGCTCGAGTCAACGGGTGACCAACTTCCCGAGCTAGTGCAATTGCTCGAACGTGTTCGACAAAGCGGCGAGTGGCGCTGCTCATGCTTTATGGCCATCCGCCTCCCTACCCGAGGGCCTTGGTGAGCTTGCCGAGAAGCTTGTGAGCACGGCGACGCCTCCGCTTGTGGAAGATATCGGCCGCTGCCGTGGCGCCAGGGAGGCTCGGGCCATGGTGAAGACACGTTGCAAGTTCGACCCAAACCACATGGCCGAGGTCGGACCAAGGGGCCCGATGGGAAGGACATCCTGTGAGTTGATGTACGGCCAAGTAGAACTCGCCGTGAATATTCCCAACAGGATCAGAATTAGACAAACCGTTAGATGGGATTGAAGAGGAGTACAATCACCGGTTTGACGATGTAATTTGAAATGACATGTAAAATGCCTTCTAGCCGGATTGTAGATCGCTTGTCTGCGGCGGACTGTTGCTTCAACCTCGGGACCCAACAGTCCCGAGTGTGTCCGAATACCTTACGGTTATAAAAGAACCGGGCATGCATGGAGACAAGGCGTCTGGGTCATAATTGCTTTATCAGACAAGTGCCCAACTAGTTATGTTATATTACATGGTTAGTAAGAAACATCTTCCAGGGAGAATAGTTCCTTTAAGGGTTCCTTTTCCTGGGAGGCATGCCCTAAAGTGCAATGCCGACCGTGAAAATAGCGTAAAAAAGCATCCGGAGGCAGATAAATAAGTAAGTAATAAATCATCTTTCAAGTCACCGACCGAATATTCTCTTAAGAACGCTTAGCTCCTGGCTTCACCTCCCGAGGTACACATCCGCCGACCCGGCAAGAATAATCGCAGAGGTGCTCCCTTTACCTCCTAGCCGAACAATCGGGAACGTAGGGGTAAGCACAGGAGCCAGGCAATCCATCTTGGCCAAAACTTAAGTCATATCAATGCATATAATGGTGAATAAAAGGTACATGCGGAAGTATGACACATGTGTTGGGCATGAAGCCTGTATGAATAAGCTTCTGTCTAAAGAAGCCCCCAAGTATAATGAGTGCCAGGGGCACATCAAGTGTGTGCGAACAAGGCGCAAATCAGCCCATAAAAGGTATTGAAAAAAAAGTGGGAAGAAGGAGGAGGAGGAGAGACAGTAAAAAACAAGGAGTGGACGGGGGAGTGAGACGAACCCGGAGTCCGGCGTTAGGCGTAGAATCTTCGGAGACGGGCTGCGTTCCATGGGTTCGGCTCGAGTTGGTTGTCCGATGCTACGTGAGACGGTACGCCCGCCGGTCAGGACTTGGTCGATGATGAAGGGACCTTCCCACTTGGGCTTGAGTTTGTCCTTTTTCTTGTCCGGCAGCGAGAACAAGTTCGCCAACATTGTAAGTTTTGACCAGCATTCTACGCTTTGATATCTTCGAGCTCGATGTCGATAAAATCCGAACGAGCCTTTGCCACGCCCCGCCTCCTCTAAGGCGCCCAGACTGTCCCCGCCGATCTTGGTCGGCTTCTCTTTCTTCGTACATGCGCACACGAGGTGAGTCATGAATTATATCGCAGGGCAGGACTGCCTCTGCGCCATATACCATGAAAAATGGTGTGAATCCGGTAGTTCGGTTTGGCGTGGTCCGCAGCCCCCAGAGTACGGAGTCGAGCTCCTCTACCCAGTGCGTGTTAGATTCCTTGAGGGACCGCACTAGTCTGGGTTTGATGCCGCTAATGATTAGACCATTTGCTCGCTCAACTTGACCGTTAGTTTGGGGTGATAGATCAAGCGTAATCGAGCTTAATGCCCATGTTTTTGCACCAGAGTTTAACCTCGCTACCGTGAAGTTCGTGCCGCTGCCGCTGATGATGCTGTGGGGACACCGGCGGTGTACTACCCCGGATATGAAGTCTATCACCAGTCCGGATTCTGCCGCTTTTAACCGCTTGGCCTCAATCCATTTGGTGAATTTGTCCACCATGACCAATAAGTATTTGTGCTTGTGGGTTCCCCTATAAGGGGTCCGACCATGTCAAGCCCCTGCACCGCGAATGGCCAGGTAATGGGTATAGTTTTGAGGGCGGTGGGTGGCATATGGCTCGATTAGCAAACAGCCGGCAACCGACGATCGTTGGACTAAATCTCGAGCATCCGCCCGGCTATCGGCCAATAAAATCCTGACGGAAGGCCTTGCCACGAGGGCCCGGCTGCAGCGTGGTGCCCGCCGAGTCCGGGCGTGAATTTCAGCCAGAGATTTCGCCTTCCTCTTCGGAGATACACCTTTGAAGGACTCCGGTTGTGCTTTTCTTATAAAGCTCTCCTCATGGACCTTGTAGGCTTTAGATCGCGAACTATGCAGCGGGCCTCATTTTGGTCTTCGGAAGTTCCTGCCGCATTAAGTAGGCTAGGAATGGTTCTGCCCACGGGCAATGACCGCCATTATTTCATGAGCTGAAGGTGTTATTTCATTGGTCGAGCTACCGATTGTGTCGTAATGGTCTGAGTTAGGTGATGCAATTGGCTCCGGGATTGTTATTTCCGGACTCCTCTTCCCATAATACGGATGGCTTAAAGAGTCGCTCCAGAAGATGTTAGGAGGGACGGCGTCTCGCTTCACGCTGATGCGTATAACACGTCTGCTGCCTCGGTTATTATCCCGGCTACATGATGGAATTCTAGTCCTTCAACCGATCTAACATTTTTAGGACGGCGCTATGTAAGCTGCCATTTTGGATTTTTGGCGTCAAGTCTCCATTTACTTGGGTATTGCGAGGTTTGAATCCTCGCGCACCTCTAGGCGTTGAATGCCCATGGAGATTGCCATCCGGAGGCCATGTAGAAGGGCCTCAGATTCGACTGCGTTGTTGGAGTCCATGTACATTATTTGAAGTACGTATTGGATTGTGTCTCCAGTTGGGGACGTTAGTACGACGCCAGCCCCCAAGCCAGCCAACATTTTGGATCCGTCGAAATGCATGATCCAGTTGGAGTACGCGACGTACTCTTTAGGGAGTTCGGCTTCGGTCCATTCGGCGATGAAGTCCGCCAGAACCTGCGACTTTATAGCTCCGTGGTTTGTAGGTTATCTCAAATGGTAAGAGCTCGATGGCCCATTTTGCAATCATGCCCGTTGCGTCGCGATTGTTTATAATATCGTTGAGAGGTACTTCGGAGGCCACCGTTATTGAACACTCTTGAAAGTAGTGTCGCAGCTTCCGGGATGCCATGAACACCGTGACACGCTATCTTTTGATAATCTGGGTACCGGATTTGCATGGAGTTAGAACAGTGGATACGTAGTACACCGGTTTCTGAAGAGGGAATTTGTGCCCTTCTGTTTCTCGTTCAACGACGAGTACCGCGCTAACAACTTGATGTGTTGCTGCGATATATAATAACATAGGTTCGCCCAGGTTGGGCGCGGCCAAAACCGGATTTGTTGCTAGTATGGCCTTTATTTCTTCGAGTCCGGCTGTGGCAGCATCCATCCATTCGAAATGTTCGTGCCGGAGGAGGCGGTAGAGGGCGAGCCTTTTCTCCCAAACGGGAGATGAAGCGATTTTAGGCCGCCACGCATTCGGTTAATTTTTGTATCTGCTTGAGGTCTTTGGAATATCCAATTGTGACAGAGCTCGGATTTTGGCCGGGTTTGCTTCAATTCCTTGACCGGCACGATGAAGCCCAAGAGCTTTCCTACCGGGTACGCCAAGACGCATTTTTCGGATTGAGCTTAATGTCATATGCTCGGAGGTTGTCGAATGTCATCCTCAAGTCTTCTACTAGAGTTCCGACGTGTTTGGTCTTGACGACCACGTCGTCTACGTATGCCTCTACTGTTTTGCCTATATGGGTCGCCAGACATGTTTGAATCATGCGCTGATATGTTGCGCCGGTGTTTTTGAGTCCGAAGGGCATGGTGTTGAAGCAGAATGGCCCATATGGAGTAATGAATGCCGCTATGGCCTCGATCTTTCTCCGCCATCTTGATTTGATGGTATCCGGAGTATGCGTCAAGGAAGCACAATGAGTCGTGCCCTGCGGTAGCATCGATGATTTGATCGATGCGGGGGAGGGGGAAAGGGTCCTTTGGACAGGCCTTGTTATGATCTTTAAAATCGACACAGAGGCGCCAGGATTTGTCCTTTTTTGGTACCATTACTAAGTTGGCTAGCCAGTCCGGATGTTTTATATCTCTGATGAATCCGGCTTCTAAGAGTTTGGCTAGCTCTTCTCCCCTTGCTCGTCTTTTGGGCTCGGAAAATCGCCAAGAGCTTGTTTGACCGCTTGAATCCTTTTAGGATATTTAGGCTGTGCTCTGCCGACCGCGTGGGATTCCCGGAATGTCCGAAGGGTGCCGTGCAAAATGTCCCAATTTTCCCGAAGGAATTCTCGAAGTGCGGCTTCGACATCGGGACTTAATTGTGCCCCAATGGAGGCCGTCTTTGTGGGGTCCGTTGGATGGACCTGAAATTTGACTATTTAAGTCGCTTTCGTTTAAAAGAGGTGGACTTGGACCTCTTATCGAGTATCACATCGTCCCTATCCACCGTGGAGCGCAGCGTGGTTAGTTCCTCCGCCGCTAGGGCTTCGGACAATGCCTCTAGGGCCGCAAGGCGGTTGTCTTATTTTTAGCGCGGAGTGTCAGATCCGGATCCTTTGGCGAGAGTAATTATCCCATTGGGTCCGGGCATTTTCAGCTTCATGTACCCGTAGTGGGGTATAGCTTGGAAGATTGTAAATGCCTCTCGCCCTAACAAAGCGTGATATCCGCTGCCGAATGGGGCCACTTGAAACTTGACCTCCTCGGACCTGTAATTGTCCGGTGAGCCTAACACTACATCTAGTGTGATTTTTCCCTGCAGCTGCATTTCTCGACTAAGGGATTATCCCTCACGAAGGTTGTGCTGCTTCGCTCAATGCGGCAACAGTCAATTTCCATTTTTTGAAGGGTTTCCTCATAGATGAGGTTTAATCTGCTGCCGCCATCCATGAGTACCTTAGTAAGACGAAAACCGTCCACTATCGGACCGAGGACCAATGCGGCTGGTGCTCTAGCTGTTCGGAATTTAGGTTCGTCGCCGGGCGTTGAAGGTGATAGCCATGTCGCCCATGGATTTGTTGTTGCTACTTGGTAGACTTCGCAAGGCTGCGGATTGTTCGTTTTTCGCATGTTATTTGATGCGAAAGTCTCAAGACCGTTAATACCGCATCGGTATCGCTGGGTTGGTTGCCGGGCGCAGAAAGCCTACGACACTTTTGGCCACTCGCCGTAGTATCCAACACGCCAAGGCTGTGTGTTGGAGTGGCGCCCTCCGTACTGTGGATCTTGCAGGGTCCGTTGAGCCAACCCTCCAGTACGGTTCCGTACCCTTTAGGGGGTTTTGGTCTTTTGGTATTCAATCCGGGTGCTTGATAATGATGCACCCTTTTGTTTCGTATTAGGGGTGTATTCGGGGCCGGATTGTCCCAAAATTTACTTTCGCTTTTCCAGGCACTCTCCATAGCACAGTACTTTTGTACTATGGTCACCAAGTCAGTAAAGCGTGTAATTTCGCGACGACTGATGGCGTTCAGGATTCGCTTGTCCGTGCAATTATTGCAGAAAATTGGGATTGCGTCCTCCTCTCGGCAGTCCTTTATCCTATTCATAACCAGGAGGAATCGCCCAAAGAATGATGTATCGCTTCATCGGGCTCTTGCCGAATTTGAGAGAGATCGCTAATGTTTGGGTGGGCGGGTGGAACTAGATCCTAACCCCGCCCAGCTTTAGGACTCAAGGGCCGAGAAGTTTCCGAACTTGGAAGTTTGGATTTTTGAGTGTTATCTCATGAATCTAACCCACCGCCTGACTTTAGATTCAGGGCTTGATCAACGTCCATCCCTCTGCGGGAATCCGGCATGAAGGGATTGGGAATCCGGACGTAACTAGTACTTAAGATACAAGAAGAATCGCCGCATTGCTGCTCTATCACAGCAACATGATGGGTAGCCTGGGGAGAGTTGATCTCTCTCAGATCGGTTTTAGGCCCGATCCGTCAGAAGTCTGTGGGCGACTCCTGTGGCGGCGATGCGATCCGAGAGCTCGCTCATGGAGGAGAGCTCGATCGGATCTAACTGTTCGTAAGTTCGAACTAACTCGAGATTGGTTTCGTGACTCGAGAGGTCATCGTCGGTGCGGTGGGCTTGACCGGGCGGTCATAAGAAAACCACCTAGTCAAGAGTTCCGCCAGCGCCAAGGCTCTTTTGGCGATAGTATCGCCTTTAAAGACGAGATGAGGCATCCCACCCGACGGACGCATTTACTACGTAGGAACTCTCAATGAAAGCACCAATGTCGGTGTCAAAACCGCGGATCTCGGGTAGGGGGTCCCGAAGTGCGTCTAGGCGGATGGTAACAGGAGACAAGGGACACGATGTTTTACCCAGGTTCGGGCCTCTTGATGGAGGTAAAACCTCACGCCCCGCTAGATTAATATTGATGATGTATGTTACAAGAGTGGATCTACCACGAGATCAAAGAGGCTAAACCCTAGAAGCTAGCCTATGGTATGATTGTTGTTCGTCCTACGGACTAAAACCCTTCGGTTTATATAGACACCGGATAGGGTTAGGGTTACACAAAGTCAGTTACAAAGGTAGGAGACCTACATATCCAGACGCTGTGCTTGCCTTCCACGCCAAGGAAAGTCCCATCCGGACACGGACTAAGTCTTCAATCTTGTATCTTCATAGTCTTGGAGTCCTACCGATGATAATAGTTCGGCTATCCGGACACCCCTAGTCCGGAACTCCCTCGAGGTGGTCAGGAATCGGGAGACTCACGCCGGTCAGAAGCGCCAGCTTAAAATGATAATGGCAAGTCAAATCACGGGCCCCACCTGTCCAAAGAAGAATCGCTGTCAAATCACACAGCCCTACGCTTGCAGCAGAGCCTACTCCCTCGCCTTCTCGGCGTCTCATCGAACCGACTAGGCGGAACTGTCCCGCCTACCAAGCAGAAAAGCCCCGCCCTTGACTTTTAAATACAACTACTCCCTCCGTCTAGGTTAGTAAGTCATCTTATGAAAACCAAATAATCCCAAAATACTAAGGCGCGGTGCATTAACTTCTACCTCGTTTCTTGTTTCTTCACATATCAACCAATAAGAATCCAATGATATACTTTTCGTGACATAGTAACTCATATTTAGTTAGTCAAATGGATGACCTAGAACTACGTGCAGGCCCTATAAACCGAGACACCCACAAATAAAAAACCAAGACGGAGAGGGTAGTTCAGCACGTATCTTTTTAGATCAATATAGTCGGATTCACCAAGGAGCAAAACCAA
This sequence comes from Aegilops bicornis, assembly GCA_021605145.1. Lineage (NCBI taxonomy): Eukaryota > Viridiplantae > Streptophyta > Magnoliopsida > Poales > Poaceae > Aegilops > Aegilops bicornis. The sequence goes on from CM038675.1 coordinate 770,664,594, forward strand.
GTGGTAGGCTGCTCTGTCGTGTTGGCGTAGCAACTCAAGCAGTGGTCAGTCCGCACACCTAAATGGCGACACACTTAACAGACCCCTTTGGCAGACATGTGGCTCCTCCACCGCCTTGTTCCACGTACGATGCACCAAATCACAGTTCGGAGCAGCGGTTGGAATTGGAGGCACCCCGTCATAGCGCCAAAGAGTAGAAAATGAGCGATGAGGGGTCAAATCACAAAGCCCCACCTTTCCCGCATTAAGCCGATGCAGAAGCAACCATCATTTCACTCTAGCGCGCAAGAGCATAAAGAAAATAGAAAACAATGATGTGTGCGGCAGCTACCTAGGGCACCCTAGGGTAGGGGTCTCCACTACATATCCTTTTTTTGATAGCGCCTCCACTACAAATCGGCTTCTCCCTCTTCCTCTTGAAGAAAACCGATGATGAGTGCGGCGGTAGGGTTTGTAGGAGTACTACGGCGTGCGGGGCCACGTCGTAGTAAACGGGCTCGAGTCGATGCCTTAAATATGTGTGGGCCGCTTTGTTTTACGGGAACGAGGCAGCATTTTGGGTTCGGGGACCAGTGGAGATATAGCACGTACAACAAATTGTGGACGTAGGTTCGACCGAAAGGCAATGATGCATGGGCCCTGCATTTTGATATACCCGGGGCCACGTGAAATTTTCTACTCTACTCAAAACTAGTAAGGTACACATGTATTGAACGCATGAGATTTCGAAACCAAATTATGAATAAATACACACTATAGCATGTAAAGCTTTGAGTCATATATGCATGATGTAGATGTTCGTTTAGTTCTTATAGTTCATCTCTTTCAAAATCAATTAGTTTTATAAAAATGTTAAGACTCATGGGGTTGTGCATTGTAAATCATAAAGTAAAAAACAAATAATGGCAATTCATTTAGAAAAAATAATCAATTATGATACGTAAGATTCTAGAACAAAGGAGAAGTGCTTGTGTTTTGAGGTTTGTGCATTATGCTTAAGTTCAACCATGGAGTCTTCTAAATTGTACATGTGGCAGATCTGGTGGAATGTTGATGATATCCAACAGCCAGTAGTGCTCGGATTTGCCCATCTCTGCACTGTCGGGTTAGCTTCATCCAACGACCATCTTTCAAAGTTATTGGCACACTATATAGTTCTTGTGCCATAGTTGCATATTTTGGAAAAAAGCTACTAGTGGGTTGTACTATCTATTTAGGAATAAAAGATGTATACATGGAAGTTGTAGGGAAAGAGATGACATGGAGGATCTCAATTCTTATGAGTAGGGATTGGAAAAGAGATGTCATTTGGTTCACATCATACGAACTTTTCTATTGAATCTAGAGATGACATGTATCTCAAGTCCTATGAGGAGGGATTAGTAAATAGATGTAATTTGGTTCATATCATAGGAACTTTTCCATTGAATATACACTAATGTTTATTTTCCTTTGAAATTAAGGGAGTATAGGAATCCATTCATATGAACCAAGTGGCTCTGAAGCTATAGAAATGATATCATGTTTATTTCCTTTGAAATGTAGAGTATATGAATCTATCACTACTAGAATCAGCTACTTTGCCATCTGCCAGATCTTTGCCGTCCGCTAGCGGACGGCAAAGAAGCTCTTTGCCATCAGCCGACGAAAAGCCGACGACAAAGAAAGGGCAGACGACAAATAAGCTCTTTGCCATGGGCCATTTCTTTGCCGTCAGCTGGCGGACGGCAAAGATTCTTTGCCGTCAGCTGGCGGATGGCAAAGAGGGAGGTGGCCCCCACCCAATAGGCTCTAAAGGAAAAAAATCCTATAAAAATCATATCATATAGAGTTCCTATGATATTCCTCGACACTAAAGGATGGTTGAAATTGCTGCGGGTGATACGATGGTCTTTCTTTGTAGACTCCTCACCCATCTTTATAGTTACCACTCAAGATGAATGAAATGATATATGCTGAGGTATTCTACATGTGCAATTTGGTACACGAAAACTTCGGTAAAAGTTTGCGAGGTTCTAATTTTCAATAAAGCTATATGCACCGCATTTCGAACGGAGGGAGCATACGGTAGTTGCTAACACTCACGTGGAAGATTTGTGTGTAGGAGGAGTGGCTGTTCGTTAAATGACATGGCAAACCGATAATCGCTTGGATGCTAATCTAACGTTTCTTACGGTGTTCGTCGGGAAAAGGCTTGTGGCGAACGTTTGTCGGATAAGACTTACGGACACATGCATTGCATTGATACGTGCCCCCCTCTCTCTCACGCACACGCACCCTCACGAGTCACAACTCTCCCGAGTCCTCTCGCAGACTCGCACGTGGCACCCATCCTCTATCTGCAGGTAGACGTCACGCACATATGTGTGTTGGAAATATGCCCTAGTGGCAATAATAAAATGGTTATTATTATATTTCTTTGTTCATGATAATTGTCTGTTATTCATGCTATAACTGTGTTATCCGGAAATCGTAATACACGTGTGAATACATAGACCACAACATTTCCCTAGTAAGCCTCTACTTGACTAGCTCGTTGATCAACAGATAGTCATGGTTTCCTGACTATGGACATTGGATGTCATTGATAACGGGATCACATCATTAGGAGAATGATGTGATGGACAAGACCCAATCCTAAGCATAGCTCAAAGATCGTGTAGTTCATTTAGCTAGAGCTTTTCCAAATGTCAAGTATCATTTCCTTACACCATGAGATTGTGCAACTCGCGGATACCAGGGAGTGCTTTGGGTGTGCCAAACGTCACAACGTAATCGGGTGACTATAAAGGTGCACTACGGGTATCTCCGAAAGTGTCTGCATTGGGTTGGCATGAATCGAGATCGATTTGTCACTCCGTATGACGGAGAGGTATCTTCGCCCACTCGGTAATGCATCATCATAATGAGCTCTATGTGACCAAGTGTCCGGTCACGCGATCATGCATTACAAGACGAGTAAAGTGACTTCGTAACGAGATTAAACGAGGTATTGGGATACCGACGATCGAAGTCTCGCAAGTAACGTACCGATTGACAAAGGGAATTGTATACGGGATTGATTGAATCCTCAACATCGTGGTTCATTCGATGAGATCATCGAGGAGCATGTGGGAGCCAACATGGGTATCCAGATCCGGATGTTGGTTATTAACCGGAGAGGCGTCTCGGTCATGTCTGCATGTCTCCCGAACCCGTAGGGTTGTAGAGATATGAGTATGCAGTAACCCGAAAGTTGTTCGGAGTTCCGGATGAGATCCCGGACGTCACGAGGAGTTCCGGATTGGTCCGGAGGTGAAGAATTATATATAGGAAGTGCAGTTTCGGCCATCGGGAAAGTTTCGGGGGTCATCGGTATTGTACCGGGACCACCGGAAGGGTCCCGGGGGTCCACCGGGTGGGGCCACCTATCCCAGTGGGCCCCATGGGCTGAAGTGGGGAGGGGAACCAGCCCCTGGTGGGCTGGTGCGGCCCCCTCTTGGGCCCCCCTGCGCCTAGGGTTGGAAACCCTAGGGTGGGGGGGCGCCTCCACTTGCCTTGGGGGGCAAGCCTCCCCCTTGGCCGTCGCCCCCCCTTGGAGATCTCATCTCCCAGGGCCGGCGCCCCGCCCCCCCCTAGGGGGCCTATATAAAGGGCGGAGGGAGGGCAGCCGCAGCCATGCTCTTGGCGCCTCCCTTCCCCCTTGCTACACCTCTCCCTCTCGTAGAAGCTCGCCAAGCTCGCCGAGATCACTGCTGCATCCACCACCACGCCGTCGTGCTGCTGGATCTCCGTCAACCTCTCCTCCCCCCTTGCTGGATCAAGAAGGAGGAGACGTCTTCCTCAACCATACGTTTGTTGAACGCGGAGGTGTTGTCCGTTCAGCACTAGGATCATTGGTGATTTGGATCATGACGAGTACGACTCCCTCAACCCCGTTCTCTTGAACGCTTGCTCGCGATCTACAAGGGTATGTAGATGCACTCCTCTCCCTAGTTTCTAGATGAACTCATAGATTGATCTTGGTGAAACCGTAGAAATTTTTTATTTTCTGCAACGTTCCCCAACAGTGGCATCATGAGCTAGGTCTATGCGTAGTTCTCTTTGCACGAGTAGAACACAATTTGTTGTGGGCGTAGATGTTGTCAACTTTCTTGCCACTACTAGTCTTATTTTTCTTCAGCGGTATTGTGGGATGAAGCGGCCCGGACCGACCTTACGTGCACGCTTACGTGAGACAGGTTCCACCGACTGACATGCACTAGTTGCGTAAGGTGGCTAGCGGGTTTCTGTCTCTCCCACTTTAGTTGGAGCGGATTCGATGAAAAGGGTCCTTATGAAGGGTAAATAGAAGTTGACAAATCACGTTTTGGATTTTACGTAGGTAAGAAAACGTTCTTGCTAGAACCGTATTGCAGCCACATAAAACATGCAACAACAATTAGAGGACGTCTAACTTGTTTTTGCAGCATGTGATTGTGATGTGATATGGCCAAAAGTTGTGATGAATGATGAATGATATATATGTGATATATGAGATCATGTTCTTGTAATAGGAATCACGACTTGCATGTCGATGAGTATGACAACCGGCAGGAGCCATAGGAGTTGTCTTTATTTTTGTATGACATGCGTGTCATTGAGAAACGCCATGTAAATTACTTTACATTATTGCTAAACGTTGCTAGCCATAGTAGTAGAAGTAATAGTTGGCGAGCAACTTCATGGAGACACGATGATGGAGATCATGGTGTCATGCCGGTGACGAAGATGATCATGGAGCCCCGAAGATGGAGATCAAAGGAGCTATATGGTATTGGCCATATCATGTCACTATTTGATTGCATGTGATGTTTATCATGTTTTTCATCTTGTTTACTTAGAACGACGGTAGTAAATAAGATGATCCCTCATAATAATTTCAAGTAAGTGTTCCCCCTAATTGTGCACCGTTGCGAAGGTTCGTTGTTTCGAAGCACCACGTGATGATCGGGTGTGATAGATCTTCATGTTGATCGTATCTTCTATACGACTCATGCTCGACCTTTCGGTCTTCTGTGTTCCGAGGCCATGTCTGTACATGCTAGGCTCGTCAAGTCAACCTAAGTGTTTTGCGTGTGTAAATCTGTCTTACACCCGTTGTATGCAAACGTAAGGACCTATCACACCCGATCATCACGTGGTGCTTCGGAACGATGAACCTTAGCAACGGTGCACGCTTAGGGTGAACACTTCTTGAAATTATTATGAGGGATCATCTTATTTACTACCGCCGCTCTAAGTAAACAAGATGCATAAAACATAATAAACATCACATGCAATTATATAAAGTAGTGACATGATATGGCCAATATCATATAGCTCCTTTGATCTTCATCTTCGGGCTCCATGATCATCTTGTCACCGCATGACACCATGATCTCCATCATCATGATCTCCATCATCGTGTCTTCATGAAGTTGTCACGCCAACGACTACTTCTACTTCTATGACTAACGTGTTTAGCAATAAAGTAAAGTAGTTTACATGGCGCTCTTCAATGACACGCAGGTCATACAAAAAAATAAAGACAACTCCTATGGCTCCTGCCGTTGTCATACTCATCGACATGCAAGTCGTGATTCCTATTACAATAGCATGAACATCTCATACATCACATATAGATCATTCATCATTCATCACAACTTCGCCATATCATATCACAAAGCACTTGCTGCAAAAACAAGTTAGACGCCCTTCTAATTGTTGTTGCAAGTTTTACGTGGCTGAATTAGGGTTCTAGCAAGAACGCTTTTCACCTACGCTCAAACCACAACGTGATTTGTCAATCTCTATTTACCCTTCATAAGGACCCTGTTCATCGAATCCGATCCAACTAAAGTAGGAGAGATGACACCCGCCACCCACCTTATGCAACTAGTGCATGTTAGTCGGTGGAACCGGTCTCACGAAGCGCACGGTAAGGTTGGTCCGGCCGCTTCATCCCACAATACCGCTGAATCAAGATTGACTAGTAACGGCAAGAAGAATTGACAACATCTACGCCCACAACAAATTGTGTTCTACTCACAAGAAGAACTACGACAGACCTAGCTCATGATGCCACCGTTGGGGAACGCTATGCAGAAAATTAAAATTTTTCCTACGGTTTCACCAAGATCCATCTATGAGTTCATCTAGCAACGTAGTATTCAGATTGGTTAGCATCTACATACCACTTTGTAGATCGCAACGGAAGCTTCGGAGTGAACGTGGATGAGGTAGTCGCATTTGCCGCGATCCAATTCACCGATGATCTAGTGCCGAACGGACGGCACCTCCGCTGCTCAACACACGCACGGTCAGCGTAACGCCTCCTTCTTCTTGATCCAGCAAGGTGAAGGAGAGGTTGAGGAAGATGGCTCCAGCAGCACGACGACGGGCAGTGATGGTGGAACTTGCAAGATTCTACAGTGGCTTCGCTGCACTACGGAGGAGGAGGATGTGTTGGAGAGGGAGAGGAGGCGCCCAGGGCAAAGGTGCTGCCCCTCCCCTCCCCCCCCTTTATATAGGTGCCAAGGAGGGGAGGGCGCAGCCTTGCCCCTCCTCCAAGGGAGGGGTGCGGCCAAGAGGGAGGTGTCCACCTCCCCAAGGCACCTAGGAGGTGCCTTCCCCTCATGGACTCTTCCTCCTTAAACCCTAGGCGCATGGGCCCTTGGGGCTGGTTCCCTTGGCCCATGTGGGCCTAGGCGCACCACCTAGGGCCCATGTGGCCCTCGGGCTGGTGGCCCCACTTGGTGGACCCTGGGACCCCTCCGTGGTCCCAGACAATACCGATATCACCGAAACTTGTCCCGATGGTCAAAACAGCACTTCCTATATATAATTCTTTACCTCCGGACCATTCCGAACTCCTCGTGACGTCCGGGATCTCATCCGGGACTCGAACAACATTCGGGTTACTGCACATACATATTCCTATAACCCTAGCTGCTATCGAACCTTATGTGTAGACCCTACGGGTTCGGAGACATGCGAACATGACCGAGACGGCTCGGGCAATAACCAACAGCGGATCTGGATACCCATGTTGGCTCTACATGTTCCACGATGATCTCATCGGATGAACCACGATGTCAAGGATTCAATTAATCCCAGATACGATTCCCTTTGTCAATCGGTATTTTACTTGCCCGAGATTCGATCGTCGGTATACCAATACCTCGCTCAATCTGCTGCATCGCAAGTCACTTTTCTCGTTATCGTAATGCATGATCCCGTGATCAAACACTTCGATCACATTGAGCTCATTGTGATGATGCATTACCGAGAGGGCCCGGTGATACCTCTCCGTCAAGCGGAGTGACAAATCCCAGTCTCGATCCATGTCAACCCAACAGACACTTTCAGAGATACCCGTAGCATACCTTTATAGTCACCCAGTTACGTTGTGACGTTTGGCATACCCAAAGCACTCCTACGGTATCCGGGAGTTACACGATCTCATGGTCTAAGGAAAGGATACTTGACATTGGAAAACTCTAGCAAACGAACTATGCGATCTTATGCTATGTTTAGGATTGGGTCTTGTCCATCACATCATTCTCCTAATGATGTGATCCCGTTATCGATGACATCCAATGTCCATAGTCAGAAACCATGACTATCTCGTCGATCAACGAGCTAGTCAACTAGAGGCTCACTAGGGACATGTTGTTGTCTGTTATTCACACATGTATTACGATTTCCGGTTAACACAATTATAGCACGAATAAAGACAATTATCATGAATAAGGAAATATAATAATAATGCTTTTATTATTGCCTCTAGGGCATATTTCCAACAGTCTCCCACTTGCACTAGAGTCAATAATCTAGTTACATTGTGATGAATCGAACACCCATAGAGTTACGGTGCTGATCATGTTTTGCCTTAGGGAGAGGTTTAGTCAACGGATCTGCGACATTCAGATCCGTGTGCACTTTACAAATTTCTATGTCTCCATCTTGAACATTTTCACGAATGGAGTTGAAGCGACGCTTGATGTGCCTAGTCTTCTTGTGAAACCTGGGCTCCTTTGCAAGTGCAATAGCTCCAAAGGTTGTCACAGAAGAGCTTGATTGGCCCCGACGCCTTGGGTATGACTCCGAGGTCGGTGATGAACTCCTTCACCCAAATTGCTTCATGTGCTGCCTCCGAGGCTGCCATGTACTCCGCTTCACATGTAGATCCCGCCACGACGCTTTGCTTGCAACCGCACCAGCCATCGCCCCACCATTCAAAATATACACGATCCGGTTTGTGACTTAGAGTCATTCAGATCTGTGGTCAAGCTAAGCGCCGACGTAACCTTTACTTATTTGTGCTCTTCGTCACCTCCATAAACGAAACATTTCCTTAGTCCTTTTCGTACTTCAGGATATTCTTGACCGCTGTCCAAGTGTTCCTTGCCGGGATTACTTTGGTACCTTCCTACCAAACTTACGGCAAGGTTTACATCAGTCCGGTACACAGCATGGCATACATAATAGAACCTATGGCTGAGGCATAGGGATGACACTCATCTCTTCTATATCTTCTCGCCGTGGTCGGACATTGAGCTGAGCTCAATTTCACACCTTGTAACATACGGTAAGAACCCTTCTTAGATTGATCCATATTGAACTTCTTCAATATCTTATCAAGGTATGTGCTTTGTGAAAGACCTATGAGGCGTCTCGATCTATCTCTATAGATCTTGATGCCTAATATATAAGCAGTTTCTCCAAGGTCCTTCATTGAAAAACTTTTATTCAAATAGGCCTTAATGCTGTCCAAGAGTTCTATATCATTTCCCATCAAAAGTATGTCGTCTACATATAATATGAGAAATGCTACAGAGCTCCCACTCACTTTCTTGTAAACACGTGCTTCTCCATAAGTCTGTAGAAACCCAAACGCTTTGATCATCTCATCAAAGCGAATGTTCCAACTCCGAGATGCTTGCACCAGCCCATAAATCGAGCGTTGGAGCTTGCACCTTGTCAACATTCTTAGGATCGACAAAACCTTCCGGCTGCATCATATACAATTCTTCCTTAAGGAAACCATTAAGGAATGCCGCTTTTGACGTCCATTTGCCATATCTCATAATCATAGTATGCGGCAATTGCTAACATGATTCTCGACGGACTTCAGCCTTCGCTACCGGTGAGAAAGTCTCATCGTAGTCAACCCCTTGAACTTGTCGATAACCCTTAGCGACAAGCCGAGCTTTATAGATGGTCACATTACCATCCGCGTCATCTTCTTCTTAAAGATCCATTTATTTTCTATGGCTCGCCGTTCAACGGGCAAGTCAGTCACCAAAGTCCATACTTCGCTTTTCATACATGGATCCTATCTCGGATTTCATGGCTTCCAGCCATTTGTCGGAATCCGGGCCCGCCATTGCTTCCTCATAGTTCAAGGTTCACCGTTGTCTAACAACATGATTTCCAAGACAGGGTTCCCGTACCACTCAGTGCGGAACGTGTCCTTGTGGACCTTCAATTTCAGTAGGAGCTTGATCAAGTATCTTGATCATAATCATTAATTTCCTCTCTAGTTGGTGCGGGCACCTCGTGAACGATTTCTTGAGTTTCGCCATTTTCCGGTTCAAGAGGTAACACTTCATCAAGTTCTACTTTCCTCCCACTTACTTCTTTCGAGAGAAACTCTTTCTCCAGAAAGGATCCATTCTTGGCAACAAAGATCTTGCCTTCGGATCTGAGGTAGAAGGTATACCCAATAGTTTCTTTCGGGTATCCTATGAAGACGCATTTTTCCGACTTGGGTTCGAGCTTCTCGGTTGAAGTTTCTTGACATAAGCATCGCATCCCCAAACTTTTAGAAACGACAGCTTAGGTTTCTTCCCAAACCATAATTCATACGGTGTCGCCTCAACGGATTTCGACGGAGCCCTATTTAAAGTGAATGCGGCAGTCTCTAAAGCATAGCCCCAAAAGATAGCGGTAAATCGGTAAGAGACATCATAGATCGCACCATATCTAATAGAGTGCGACACGACGTTCGGACACACCATTACGCTGAGGTGTTCCAGCGGCGTGAGTTGTGAAACTATTCCACATTTTCTTAAGTGTGTGCCAAATTCGTGACTCAAGTATTCTCCTCCACGATCCGATCGTAGAAACTTGATCTTTCTATCACGTTGATTTTCAACCTCACTCTGAAATTCCTTGAACTTTTCAAAGGTCTCAGACTTGTGTTTCATTAAGTAGACATACCCATATCTACTCAAGTCATCGGTGAGGGTGAGAACATAACGATAGCCACCATGAAGCCTCAACACTCATTGGACCGCATACATCGGTATGTATGATTTCCAATAAGTTGGTTGCTCGCTCCATTGTTCCCGAGAATGGAGTCTTGGTCATTTTACCCATGAGGCATGGTTCGCACGTGTCAAATGATTCATAATCAAGAGACTCTAAAAGTCCATCTGCATGGAGCTTCTTCATGCGTTTGACACCTATGTGACCAAGGCGGCAGTGCCACAAATATGTGAGACTATTGTTATCAACTCTAACTCTTTTGGTATTCACACTATGAATATGTGTATCATCACGTACGAGATTCATTAAGAATAAACCATTAACCATCGGAGCATGACCATAAAACATATCTCTCATATAAATAGAACAACCATTATTCTCGGATTTAAATGAGTAGCCATCTCGAATTAAACGAGATCCAGATACAATGTTCATGCTCAAACTTGGCACTAAATAACAATTATTGAGGTTTAAAACTAATCCCGTAGGGTAAATGCAGAGGCAGAAGCCGACGGCGATCACATCGACCTTGGAACCATTCCCGACACGCATCGTCACCTCGCCCTTCGCCAGTCTCCGTTTATTCCGCAGCTCTCGCTTTGAGTTACAAATATGAGCAATCGCACCGGTATCAAATACCCAAGAGCTACTACGAGTACTGGTAAGGTACACATCAATCACATGTATATCACATATACCTTTGGTGTTGCCGGCCTTCTTGTCCGCTAAGTACTTGGGGCAGTTCCGCTTCCGGACCACTTCCCTTGCAATAAAAGCACTCGATTTGGGCTTGGGTCCATTCTTTGGCTTCTTCCCGGAAACTTGCTTATCGGGCGCTGCAACTTCCTTGCCGTCCTTCTTGAAGTTCTTTTACCCTTGCCCTTCTTGAACTTAGTGGTTTTATTCACCATCAACACTTGATGCTCCTTCTTGATTTCTACCTCTGCTGATTTCAGCATAGCATATACTTCAGGAATGGTCTTTACCATCCCCTGCATATTGTAGTTCATCACAAAGCTCTTGTAGCTAGGTGGAAGCGATCGGAGGATTCTGTCAATGACCGCTTCATCCGGGAGATTAACTTCGATTGAGTCAAGCGGTTGTGCAACCTGCACATTTTGAGTATGTGTTCACCGACAGAGCCATTTTCCTCCATCTTACAGCCTAAAGAATTTGTCGGAGACTTCATATCTCTCGACCGGCATGAGCTTGGAAAACCATTTTCAGCTCTTGAACATCTCATATGCTCCATGTCTCTCAAAACGCTTTTGGAGCCCGGCTCTAAGTCTGTAAAGCATGCCGCCGAACGAGGGAGTAATCATCGCAGCGTGATCGCCAAGCCGCTCATAACGCCTTGTTCTGCAGGAGAATAGGTGCGCCACCCAGCGGTGCTCTTAGGACATAATCTTTCTTGGCAGCTATGAGGATAATCTCGGGTTCCGGACCCAGTCCGTATAGTTGCTACCATCGCCTTTCAGCTTGGTTTTCTCTAGGAACGCGTTGAAGTTGAGGACTACGTTGGCCATTTGATCTACAAGACATATTGTAAATATTTAGACTAAGTTCATGATAATAAAGTTCATTTAATCAAATTTAATGAACTCCCACTTAGATAGACATCCTCTACTAGTCATCTAAGTATTACATGATCCGAGTCAACTAGGCCGTGTCCGATCATCACGTGAGACGGACTAGTCAACATCGGTGAACATCTTCATGTTGATCGTATCTTCTATCGACTCATGCTCGACCTTTCGGTCTTACGTGTTCCGAGGCCATGTCTGTACATGCTAGGCTCGTCAAGTCAACCTAAGTGTTTTGCGTGTAAATCTGTCTTACACCCGTTGTATGCGAACGTAAGGACCTATCACACCCGATCATCACGTGGTGCTTCGGAACGATGAACCTTAGCAACGGTGCACAGTTAGGGTGAACACTTCTTGAAATTATTATGAGGGATCATCTTATTTACTACCGTCGTTCTAAGTAAACAAGATGCATAAAACATAATAAACATCACATGCAATTATATAAAGTAGTGACATGATATGGCCAATATCATATAGCTCCTTTGATCTTCATCTTCGGGCTCCATGATCATCTTGTCACCGGCATGACACCATGATCTCCATCATCATGATCTCCATCATCGTGTCTTCATGAAGTTGTCACGCCAACGACTACTTCTACTTCTATGACTAACGTGTTTAGCAATAAAGTAAAGTAGTTTACATGGCGCTCTTCAATGACACGCAGGTCATACAAAAATAAAGACAACTCCTATGGCTCCTGCCGGTTGTCATACTCATCGACATGCAAGTCGTGATTCCTATTACAATAGCATGAACATCTCATACTTCACATATAGATCATTCATCATTCATCACAACTTCGCCATATCATATCACAAAGCACTTGCTGCAAAAACAAGTTAGACGCCCTCTAATTGTTGTTGCAAGTTTTACGTGGCTGAATTAGGGTTCTAGCAAGAACGCTTTTCTTACCTACGCTCAAACCACAACGTGATTTGTCAATCTCTATTTACCCTTCATAAGGACCCTGTTCATCGAATCCGATCCAACTAAAGTAGGAGAGACAGACACCCGCCAGCCACCTTATGCAACTAGTGCATGTTAGTCGGTGGAACCGGTCTCACGTAAGCGTACGTGTAAGGTTGGTCCGGGCCGCTTCATCCCACAATACCGCTGAATCAAGATTGACTAGTAACGGCAAGAAGAATTGACAACATCTACGCCCACAACAAATTGTGTTCTACTCAAGAAGAAGAACTACGCATAGACCTAGCTCATGATGCCACTGTTGGGGAACGCTAAGAAAATTAAAATTTTTCCTACGGTTTCACCAAGATCCATCTATGAGTTCATCTAGCAACGAGTATTCAGATTGGTTAGCATCTACATACCACTTTGTAGATCATAGCGGAAGCTTCGGAGTGAACGTGGATGAGGTAGTCGTACTTGCCGCGATCCAATTCACCGATGATCTAGTGCCGAACGGACGGCACCTCCGCTGCTCAACACACGACGGTCAGCGTGAACGTCTCCTTCTTCTTGATCCAGCAAGGTGAAGGAGAGGTTGAGGAAGATGGCTCCAGCAGCAAGACGACGGCGTGGTGATGGTGGAACTTTGCAAGATTCTCGGCAGGGCTTCGCCGTGCACTACGGAGGAGGAGGATGTGTTGGAGAGGGAGAGGGAGGCGCCCAGGGCAAAGGTGCTGCTGCCCCTCCCTCCCCCTTTATATAGGTGCCAAGGAGGGGAGGGCGCAGCCTTGCCCCTCCTCCAAGGGAGGGTGCGGCCAAGAGGGGGAGGTGTCCACCTCCCCAAGGCACCTAGGAGGTGCCTTCCCCTCATGGACTCTTCCTCCTTAAACCCTAGGCGCATGGGCCCCTTGGGGCTGGTTCCCCTTGGCCCATGTGGGCCTAGGCGCACCACCTAGGGCCCATGTGGCCCTCGGGCTGGTGGCCCCACTTGGTGGACCTCGGGACCCTCCGGTGGTCCCGACAATACCGATATCACCGAAACTTGTCCCGATGGCCGAAACAGCACTTCCTATATATAATTCTTTACCTCCGGACCATTCCGGAACTCCTCGTGACGTCCGGGATCTCATCCGGGACTCCGAACAAAATTCGGGTTACTGCACATACATATTCCTATAACCCTAGCGTTACCGAACCTTAAGTGTGTAGACCCTACGGGTTCGGGAGACATGCAGACATGACCGAGACGGCTCTCGGGCAATAACCAACAGCGGGATCTGGATACCCATGTTGGCTCTACATGTTCCACGATGATCTCATCGGATGAACCACGATGTCAAGGATTCAATTAATCCCGTGATACGATTCCCTTTGTCAATCGGTATTTTACTTGCCCGAGATTCGATCGTCGGTATACCAATACCTCGCTCAATCTCAAGTTACCGCAAGTCACTTTTCTCGTTACCGTAATGCATGATCCGTGATCAAACACTTCGATCACATTGAGCTCATTGTGATGATGCATTACCGAGAGGGCCCGTGATACCTCTCCGTCAAGCGGAGTGACAAATCCCAGCCTCGATCCATGTCAACCCAATGTACACTTTCGGAGATACCCGTAGCATACCTTTATAGTCACCCGATTACGTTGTGACGCTTTGTCATACCCAAAGCACTCCTACGGTATCCGGGAGTTACACGATCTCATGGTCTAAGGAAAGGATACTTGACATTGGAAAACTCTAGCAAACGAACTATGCGATCTTATGCTATGTTTAGGATTGGGTCTTGTCCATCACATCATTCTCCTAATGATGTGATCCGTTATCGATGACATCCAATGTCCATAGTCAGGAAACCATGACTATCTGTCGATCAACGAGCTAGTCAACTAGAGGCTCACTAGGGACATGTTGTTGTCTGTTATTCACACATGTATTACGATTTCCGGTTAACACAATTATAGCACGAATAAAGACAATTATCATGAATAAGGAAATATAATAATAATGCTTTTATTATTGCCTCTAGGGCATATTTCCAACAGATGACTAGTCTGTCTCACGTGATGATCGAACACGGGCTAGTCGAGTCGGATCATGTATCACTTAGATGACTAGAGGGATGCCTAATCTGAGTGGGAGTTCATTAAGTAATTTGATTAGATGAACTTAATTATCATGAACTTAGTCTAAAATCTTTACAATATGTCTTGTAGATCAAATGGCCCACGTTACCCTCAACTTCAACGCGTTCCTAGAGAAAACCAAGCTAAAAGATGATGGCAGCAACTATACGGACCGGGTCCGGAACCTGAGGATCTTCCTCATAGCTGCCAAGAAAGATTATGTCCTAGAAGCGCCGCTAGGTGAAGCACCAATCCCAGAGAACCAAGATGTTATGAATGCTTGGCAGTCTCGTGCTGATGATTACTCCCTCGTTTAGTGCGGCATGCTTTACAACTTAGAACCGGGGCTCCAAAAGCGTTTTGAGCAACACGGAGCATATGAGATGTTCGAAGAGCTGAAAATGATTTTCCAAGCTCATGCCCGGGTCGAGAGATATGAAGTCTCCGACAAGTTCTTCAGTTATAAGATGGAGGAAAATAGTTCTCACAAGGAGCACATACTCAAGATGTCTGGGTTGCACAACCGCTTGACTCAGCTGGGAGTTAATCTCCCGGATGACGCGGTCTTTGACAGAATCCTTCAATCGCTTCCACCAAGCTACAAGAGCTTTGTGATGAACTTCAATATGCAGGGGATGGAAAAGACCATTCCTGAGGTATATTCAATGTTGAAATCAGCGGAGGTAGAGATCAAAAGGAACATCAAGTGTTGATGGTGAATAAAACCACTAAGTTCAAGAAAGGCAAGGGTAAGAAGAACTTCAAGAAGGACGGCAAGGAGTTGCTACGCATAAGCCGCCATCGGGAAGAAGTCAAACAATGGACCCAAGCTTGAGACTGAGTGCTTTTATTGCAAGGGAAGTGGTCACTGGAAGCGGAACTGCCCCAAGTACTTAGCGGACAAGAAGGCCGGCAAAACCAAAGCTATATTTGATATACATGTAATTGATGTGTACCTTACCAGTGCTCGTAGTAGCTCCTGGGTATTTGATACCGGTGCGGTTGCTCATATTTGTAACTCAAAGCAGGAGCTGCGGAATAAGCGGAGACTGGCGAAGGACGAGCTGACGATGCGCGTCGGGAATGGTTCCACGGTCGATGTGATCACCGTCGGCACGCTACCTCTACATTTACCTATGGGATTAGTTTTAAACCTCAATAATTGTTATTTAGTACTAGCTTTGAGCATGAACATTGTATCTGGATCTCGTTTAATACGAGATGGCTACTCACTTAAATCCGAGAATAATGGTTGTTCTATTTATATGAGAGATATGTTTTATGGTCATGCCCCAATGGTCAATGGTTTATTATTAATGAATCTCGAACGTGATGTTGCACATATTCATAGTGTGAATACCAAAAGATGCAAAGTTGATAATGATAGTCCCACATACTTGTGGCACCGCCGCCTTGGTCACATTGGTGTCAAGCGCATGAAGAAGCTCCATGTCGATGGACTTTAGAGTCTCTCGATTATGAATCATTTGACACATGCGAACCATGCCTCATGGGAAAATGACCAAGACTCCGTTCTCCGGAGCAATGGAGCGAGCAACCAACTTATTAGAAATCATACATCTTGATGTGTGCGGTCCAATGAGCGTTGAGGCTCATGGAGGATATCGTTATGTTCTCACTCACCGATGACTTGAGTAGATATGGGTATGTCTACTTGATGAAACACAAGTCTCAGACCTTTGAAAAGTTCAAGGAATTTCAGAATGAGGTAAAGAATCAACGTGACCGAAAGATAAAGTTCTTACGATCAGATCGTGGGGCAGAATATTTAAGTCACGAATTTGGTACGCACTTAAGGAAATGTGGAATTGTTTCACAACTCACGCCGCCTGGAACACCTCAGCGTAACGGTGTGTCCGAACATCGTAATCGCAATTTATTGGATATGGTGCAATCTATGATGTCTCTTACCGATTTACCGCTATCATTTTGGGGATATGCTCTAGAGACAGCTACATTCACTTTAAATAGGGCACCGTCTAAATCCGTTGAGACGACACTGTATAAATTATGGTTTGGAAAGAAACCTAAGCTGTCGTTTCTAAAAGTTTGGGGATGCGATGCTTATGTCAAGAAACTCCAACCTGAAAAGCTCGAACCCAAGTCGGAAAAATGCGTCTTCATAGGATACCCTAAGGAAACCATTGGGTATACCTTCTACTTAAGATCCGAAGGCAAGATCTTTGTTGCCAAGAACGGGTCCTTTCTGGAGAAAGAGTTTCTCTCGAAAGAATTAAGTGGGAGGAAAGTAGAGCTTGATGAAGTACTACCTCTTGAAACGGTAAGTAGTGCAACTCAGTAAGATGTTCATGTCACTACTGGAATCAGCTACTTTGCCATCTGCCAGCTCTTTGCCGTCAGCTAGCAGACGGCAAAGAAGCTCTTTGCCATCAGATACCCAAAAGCAGACGGCAAAGAACTGGCTGATGGCAAAGAAAGTCTTTTCTATCAGCCAGTTCTTTGCCGTCGGCTAGCGGATGGCAAAGATTCTTTGCCATCGGCTAGCATACGGCAAAGAGGGAGGGGGCCCCACTGAGGAGCTGCTTAAAAAAATACTTTAACGCCCTCTTTGTCGCCCTGCACAGGCACGCAAAGAGCAAAAAGCAGACGGCAAAGGGGCGGACGGCAAAGATTTAACATATCTAACGGCGCGCCCACCCCCCTCTCTCTGTTTCTCTCCGCTCTTCACACGCACCGCCGCCACCACTCGCCGCTTGCCGCCCCACCGCCTCGCCGCCCGCCCCCGCCCGTCGCCCGCCGCCTAGTGTCGGCGCCACACCTGACCCACGGCCCACTTCCGCCCAGCGCCCGCCTGAACCGCCCGCCTCGTCATATCGCTGCCGCCCTTCACCAGGCGCCCGTCGGCCCCCGCCCGTCGCCCCGCCGTCTCGGCGCCCCACCACTGGGCAGCAGCGCCTTGAGCCGCCCGCCCCCTCATCCACCGCCACCTCCTCCATCGGCCCTGCCCAGTGAGCTCTACCTCCTCTGTTTTCCTTTTTTTCTGTTTTTTAGCTTTAGGTTTATGTTTAGTTTAGATTTAGATTTAGTTTTAGTTTTAGGTTTAGTTTTAGTTTTAGGTTTAGTTTTAGTTTAGTTTTAGGTTTAGATTTAGTTTTTTTCCTTTTTTCTGTTTTTTTAGTTTTAGGTTTATGTTTAGTTTAGTTTTAGTTTTAGTTTTAGTTTTAGTTTTAGATTTAGGTTTAGTTTTAGGTTTAGTTCAGTTTTAGGAAAGAAGAAGAAGAAGGAAAAAAGAGGAGAGGAGGAGAAGAAGAAGAGGAAAAAGGAAAGGAAGAAGAAGAAGAGGAGGAGGAGGAGAAGAAAAAGAAGAAGAGGAAGAAGAAGAAGAAAAAGAGGAGAGGAGGAGAAGAAGAAGAGGAAAAGGAAAGGAGGAAGAAGAAGAAGAAGAAGAAGAAGAAGAAGAAGAAGAAGAAGAAGAAGAAGAAGAAGAAGAAGAAGAAGAAGAAGAAGAAGAAGAAGAAGAAGAAGAAGAAGAAGAAGAAGAAGAAGAAGAAGAAGAAGAAGAAGAAGAAGAAGAAGAAGGAAAAAAGGAAGAAAAGGAAGAAAAGGAAGAAGAGGAAAAAGAAGAAATGGAAAAAAGAGGAAAAAAACCCGACCCGACACGGCACCCCGACCCGGCACCCCGACACGACACTCCGACCCCGAGACCCCGACCCCGACACCCCGACCCTGACCCCGACCCCGACCCCGACACCGACACCGACACCCCGACCCCGAGCCTCACCCAACACCCCGACCCCGACACCGACACGGCACCCCGACCCCGACCCGACACCCCGACCCCGAGACCCCGACCCCGACACCGACACGACACCCCGACCCCCGACACCTCCCGAAAAGGTGTTCTTTGGCCCTCCGGAGGCCGACGGGGTCATATATTTGTGAATTATAAGTTAGGTCATATATTTTTCGATTTTGTTATGAAAAACATCATATATAATTGTGTTGATCGGGTAGTTTTAAATGTGCAGTTGTTTCATCATTGCGAGGTTTGGTGTTCGACTACCTCGCCGTATGCTTCGACGAGCTCGCCTTCGCTCGTGGGTGAGCACAAATGACATGTCCTCCTCCCCATTAATTATTTGATCTATTCCGATGAAACTTGATAGCTAGCTATATATGTGTCTTGAATCATCAGTATGCGTAACCAATATGTGTCTCCCGTTAGAAAGCGTCATAGTTATAAATATGCATGCATTTGCATATTTATAACCTTGATTCTTTCGAATTGTCCAACGCTATCCATGGACAGCCCGAGTATTTGTACATTGGGTTCGTTTTCCCATATGCTTTGCTCTGGATCTAAATTTCGTCAGTGCCTCCCCTGTTGTTCTCCGGGTACACATCCTCTCTGTTTATTGCAGAGACGTGTATCAGGAGAACAATGAGGTGCCGCCAAATTTTGCGTCGGATCCGTAGCATAGCATGGGAAAATGAACCCAATCTACACATACACGGGTGGGATTAGGACCTATCATTACCTATTAGAGTGTAGGTTGCATGGACGTAATAAAATTGACAAAGTAGATCAACCGATGAATATATACATGGTGAATTACATACATAATTGTTGTGTGTCCAAGAGCTCTGAAAGTCAAGATGAGTGATCGATGCGTGGATGTATATCGGTCACACCGGTCGTAACAAATGGAGCGCTGAATGGTTCACAAAAACCAAGGGGTTTGTGCAAGCCGCATTTGCAAATGGCCAGAATAAAACCTGGTGCCCCTGTTTACGGTGCGGCAATTGGGAAAAGAGGATAGAGGCTGAAATGGGCAAACACCTGCAGAAGAGTGGTTTTACGCCCGATTATACGGTGTGGACATTTCATGGTGAGTCTGCGCAACGTGACCGAGCTGAGGTGGATCATTGTCGCACCGACGAGCATGGTACCAGGATGGAAAACATGGTGCAAGACTATGATGATGCTCGGGATTCGGACGAGGAGATGGAGGAATCTGCAAAGGCCTTCAATGAAATGTTGGAGTCTTCAAAACGTCCGCTCCACGAGCACACTGAGCTTTGTCAGTTGGATGCCATCTCACAAGTAATGGCTCAAGGCTCAGTTCAACTTGGGCAGAGAATGCTATGACGCAATTATGACAAAGATTTGGACGCTTTCTACCCAAAGGCCATGTAATGCCTGCAAACCTGTACCCATCGGACAAAATCCTCCGTGCACTGAAGATGCCCTATGAGAAGATACATGCCTGTGAGAAAGGATGTGCCTTATTTAGGCTTGACTATGCAGACTTGAACTATTGTCCCATTTGCAAGTCTTCCAGGTATATTGTGGTAGACAACGGTATGGGTGAGAAGACACGCACCAAAATCCACGTTAGTGTTCTTGGTATATGCCAATCGTACCAAGACTTCAACGTCTTTTCATGGTCGAATAGACGGCCGCAGATGACATGGCACAAAACAGGCAAAAGAACCGAACTAGATCTGAGATGAGAATCTGATGATGGTACACACATCGGATGGTGTTGCGTGGAAAAAGTTTGATGAATTACATGTCGACAAAGCGGCAGATCCGAGGCATCCTCGAGTCGGCATCAGACGGATGGCTTCAGGTGTTTGGTATGACGGCAGCCCAATACAGCTTGTTGGCCCGTATTTGTCTTTCCACTCAATCTCCCCGGATAGATTATGCAAAGAAAGAACATTTTCCTGACGTTGATAATTCCAGGGCCCAACTATCCGGGAAAAAATATGAATGTGTACACGCAGCCGCTTAAGCACGAATTGCAAGAAGCCTGGGATAATGGGTTCAAGACATACGACGCCTATAGCAAACGAAACTTCATAATGCGTGTCTGGTACATATACGACGCCTATAGCAAACGGCATTTCACATTAGTTAGCTCATAAACGACCCATTTCAACTAAGTTAGCTCCAAAATGATCCATTTCACCTAGGTTAGCTCATAAACGACCCATTTCACCTAGGTTAGCTCATAAACGACCCATTTCACCTAGGTTAGCTCATAAACGACCCATTTCACCTAGGTTAGCTCATAAACGACCTATTTCACCTAGTTTAGCTCATAAACGACCCATTTCACCTAGGTTAGATCATAAATGATCCATTTCACCTAGGTTAGCTTATAAACGATCCATTTCACCTAACTTAGATCCAAAATGATGCATTTCACCTAGGTTAGCTCATAAACGACCCATTTCACCTAGGTTAGCTCATAAACGACCCATTTCACCTAGGTTAGCTCATAAACGACCCATTTCACCTAGGTTAGCTCATAAACGACCTATTTCACCTAGGTTAGCTCATAAACGACCCATTTCACCTAGGTTAGCTCATAAGCCATCCATTTCACCTAACTTAGCTCATAAGCGATCCATTTCACCTAACTTAGCTCATAAACCATCCATTTCACCTAACTTAGCTCATAAGCGATCCATTTCAACTAATTTAGCTCATAAATGTTCCGGTTCACCTAAGTTAGCTAATAAATGGCATATACTTCTTCTTCTAGTCTTCTTCTTCTTCTTCTATTCTTTTCTAACTTTCTTATTTGTCATTTTGCGTGTTTCATTCACTTCACTAAGCTTGACATCCTATGATGGATTGATTGTTTTTTCCTTTGATGCACTTCTTGTATTCTACTCGCTTGCTATGATGAAACTAGATTGCTATGATGAAACTTTGCATATTGTAATATGTATGGATTGATGGGACTATGTGCAACCTACTATGTATGTATGGATGGATATATATGTGCTTTGGATATTTATTATGTTGGATATATATGTGCGGATATTTATGTGATGGATATATATGTGTTGTGATATATTTGTTGTGATAATTGTTGGATATAAGAAAAACAGAATAAAAAAGAGGCAAGTCTGGGCTCTTTGCCGTCTGCGGCAGACGGCAAAGACCCCTTTGCCGTCGGTGGCAGACGGCAAAGGGGACACGTGGTGGCCACCTGTGCTTCCTCATAGATGAGCCATTTGGCAAATTTGCCTACCGTGGTGGACGGCAAAGTTAAGCTGATGGCAAAGACTTTGCCTTTGCCGTCCGCCACGGCTGATGGCAAAACACAGGGGCGCTAACGCATTGTTGACGTCAACTGGCGGACGGCAAAGAGGCGCTCAAATTTGCCATCCGCTGGCTGATGGCAAAGGCCGACGTTAGCCGCCTAACGGACTAACTCTGGCGGACGTCCAGTATTTTGCCGTCCCTCCTCTTTGCCGTCCGCCGTTGTAGGCAAACCACTCTTTGCCGTCACTGTTTGCCATCCGCCGCTGACGGCAAAGGACAAAGGACATGTTTCTCGCTTATGGAGGTGACGAAGAGCTCGTCGTAAAGGGTTATGCCGACGCTAGCTTCAACACGGATCTGGATGACTCTAAATCACAGACCGGATATGTGTATATTTTGAATGGTGAGGCAGTAAGCTGGTGCAGTTGCAAGCAAACCGTCGTGGCGGGATCTACATGTGAAGCAGGGTACATGGCAGCCTCGGAGGCAGCGCATGAAGCAATCTGGGTGAAGGAGTTCATCACCGACCTAGGAGTCATACCCAATGCGTCGGGGCCGATCGCACTCTTCTGTGACAACACTGGAGATATTGCACTTGCCAAGGAGCCCAGGTTTCACAAGAAAACCAGGCACATCAAGCGTCGCTTCAACTCCATACGTGAAAATGTTCAAGATGGAGACATAGATATTTGTAAAGTGCATACGGATCTGAATGTAGCAGATCCGTTGACTAAACCTCTCCCTAGAGCAAAACATGATCAACACCAGAACGCTATGGGTGTTCGATTCATCACAATGTAACTAGAATATTGACTCTGGTGCAAGTGGGAGACTGTTGGAAATATGCCCTAGAGGCAATAATAAAATGGTTATTATTATATTTCTTTGTTCATGATAATTGTCTGTTATTCATGCTATAAGCGTGTTATCCGGAAATCGTAATACACGTGTGAATACATAGACCACAACATGTCCCTAGTAAGCCTCTAGTTGACTAGCTTGTTGATCAACAGATAGTCATGGTTTCTGACTATGGACATTGGATGTCATTGATAACGGGATCACATCATTAGGAGAATGATGTGATGGACAAGACCCAATCCTAAGCATAGCTCAAAGATCGTGTAGTTCGTTTAGCTAAAGCTTTTCCAAATGTCAAGTATCATTTCCTTAGACCATGAGATTGTGCAACTCCCGGATACCTGTCAGGACCCCAATCCTAAGTCACACCGATCTAGCATGTAACACATCATATCACTTTGCGGCCTCACGCACGGTATTCCCACGGGTGTCGCCTTACCATGGCCCGGGACCGTTTGCGCCTTTTGGCTCACGTATATGATAGTGTCGCTAGCATCCATATGACAAAGAACCCGGGCCGACATGGCTAGTCGTGAACCCAAAGCGGCGCTAACCTATGGGGACAGGCATACATGAATCACATCGCGCATGTCGGTCATCAACGTATAAATTCGGGCTGTAGCACTGGGCTAACAGGACTCCGGTATCCCGGGCTGTAGCAGGTGCTAGGCAGGACTCGAATAACACCGTGTGACATTTCCCGAAGAACGGACATATAGGAACGAAGTGAAACACATGCCGCTACCAAGTGTCCAAGCGGTAGTCTTTGGGCTAGCAGGACTCAGTGAACCGGGTATGTAGCGGACTACTATCGCTCGTAAGCACGAGACTACATTTCCCCATATGAGAGGCTGCCAAGGATAAACAACTAGTTTGTCGGATCCCACACATACCAAGCATTTCAAACATACACACAATATGCTCAATATGTGTAGATACAACATGGCATCACAACATAACTCTACGACTCAACTATTTATTCAATAGGCTCCGAGGAGCGAGATATTACAAACATGGGTCTCATGACCCAACACTCAGAGCATTCAAGTCAAAGCACAAGCGGAAGCTAAACATGTCTCGAGTACGCATAACTAAAAATGAAGAAGGCTGAGAAGCCCGACTATCTACTGATCTGCCGAGGGCACAAGATCGTAGCTGAGGTAACAAGCTAAACGTCGAAGTCCAAAGCGGAACTACTAGCGAGACCGAAGTCTCTACGCAAAACATAAAATAAGCAAATGTGAGTACAAACGCATACTCAAGAAGACTTACATCGTAACTAGCTACATATGCATCATTATCAAAAGGGGTGGTGGAGTTTGTTGCAGCAAGCCAGCTTTGACTTCGGTGGCTATCCTGAACTACATTCGCAAGTAACTCTTTTGAGGTGGCGCACACGAGTCCACATATTCACCATATCAATACACCACTATGGATCCGCTCCCGTCTCCCTCACGAGAACGCCATCCATAGCACACACGCTTATCTTGCATTTTAGAGTATCCACTTTCACTTGTCTATGAACTGATATAGGCAACCCAGAAGTCCTTTTCATGCGGACACGGCTATTCGAATAGATCATATTAACCCTGCAGGGTGTACTTCTTCACACACGCTCACCACTTACCGCCGTTTACACGACATGTACTCGGCAACCTTCAAGCGGAAGCCCAACGTGGGTGTCGGCCACGACCTACCTAAACACACAAGTCCCAAGTCCAGGTTTATCGCCTATTCGGGTTCCATCCGCAGGGAGTCCCGCCGAGGTTTCCCATACAGCCCGAACGATGTGTGCAGGGTTCCGAGACACCAAGCAGGCGAATCGGGTACACCGGGCCACGGTGCCTACCGCAACACAACCCACCCCTATGGTCAGCGTTATGCGGCGGCCCCAAAGATACTACAAACACGAAACTACTTGCAACTCCCGGACTGGGAACAAGGGTGGTTAAGAAGCCGAGAGGGTCAATTAAGGATCCCAATGCGTGGTAGTAACTGTTTCATGGATCAAAAACACAGAACTCAGTTCCTGAGGACGGCTGCAATGAGACAACCCACCATGTACTCCTACATGGCCTCTCACCGCTACCTTTACCAAATCGTGTTCACACACTTAGCTCACACACGTGAGGGACATGTTCACACAACCATTCCAATTCATTCCCGATGAATCGGACTGACTCAACTCTAAGCGATAGCAGGCATGACAACAAGCATGAATGAGTAGGCACAACATGGCTCAAACAACTCCTACTCATGCTAGTGGGTTTCATCTAATTACTGTGGAACGACAGGTCATGCAGAGGATAAAGGGGTTCAGCTACCGCAGCAAGTAACACATGAGTCGTTGTTGTCCTAATGCAGTCAAATAGAGCAGGAGCGAGAGAGTGGGATTATATCGGAATGAACAAGGGGGGTTTTGCTTGCTTGGCACTTCCGAAGATAATATAGTTCTTCATCGGTGTCATCGAACAATCGCTTTAACGTCGTCTATCGAGAGGGGGCAATTACCGGCAAACAAGAGAGAGCACAATCAATGCAATGCACATTCACATGAATGACATGTCATGTTAAGGTACTAAATTCACCTAATGCAATGTCTAGCCAGGTTAATTGAAGTGGAATTCAAACAAGAACAAATTCCAACTCCAAATGTTATTTCATAAATTGCCCTAATCATGATTCATCCTGTTCAGTGAGGTTAACTTGTTTAATCATGCATGAAAGTGCCATAAACAGATTCTTTATATTTTTCTGATCATTTTTCATATATAAATTATTTAATTTGGAGTTACAGATTAGAAGTTATGAATCTTTGAAGTTTGGGGTATTTTCGAAATTTCCTGAATTAAATTAAATCCAGAAAATCAATTCTCGCGTCAGCTTGACCTCACGGTGACGTCAGCAAGTCAACGGCGCTGTCTGTGTCAAATCTGACCTGGGTCCCGATTGTCAGTGTCTAACTAATCTAACCTAGCTTAGTTAGTACTAACCTAACTTAACTAACCGGACGGGGCCCGCATGTCAGTGTGTCAGGGGGCGATTAAGTGGGTCATTAGCACCTAATGACGATGCCACGTCATCACCACCGGCGTGTGATCGCCGGCGACCAAATCATGGCGGTGTGCACCGGAGTGGCTCGGGTTTCGCCTACGGTGCACCATTTTGCTCGGGGTTTGCGGCTACGGCGAGCTGGGAGACTCGCGCATCTAGTGGTGGTGGCGGCAGCAGCTGCGGTGGTCGGAATCAACGGCGGCAAGCTCCAAGGCGGCAGCCAGAGTTCGGGTTTGGTCGGGTTAGGCGATGCAGGCGCTAGGGGAGGCGTTGAGTGCGCTCACGTGCTCTGGTGAGGTGTGGAGCACGGTGGTGTGCCCGGCCGAGCCACTGTGGCTCTAGCCACGCCTGACGAGGCACGGCGGCGGGGGAGTTTTCGGGTGAGGCGGGGACGGCGGCTACGGAGGTCAAACAAGCACGAGAGCTAGGGGGAGAGGGAGAGGAGTTCACCGTGGAGAGGGAGAGGTGGTCAGCGAGCTCGGGGGCGTCCGGAGTTCGACGAATCGGGCGACAGTGACCGGCGGGTCCGAGAAGGGGAAAAGCGGTGGGGCGGCGCCTCAGGGCGCTCCGGTGTCGGGGGGGTCGGTGAGGAGGGGGCGAGAGACTCGGCGGAGCTCGGGGCATGTCGAGAGGAGAGGGGTGGCGGTGGCCGCGGTGCACGTCGGCGGTGGCGGGCGCGTTCGTGCGAGAGAGAATGAGACAGAGGAGGGAACGAGGGAGAGGGAGAGAGCGAGGGGGTCCAGGGGGGTTGGGGCGGCGCCGAGGAGAAGGCGCGAGGCATCTCGGTGAGGCAAAGCAGGTGGAGGAGGCGTGGCGAGCTCGGCGGCGGCGTGTCCCTCCTCTCGCCCTCTTGGCAGAGGTAGGCGACGACTGGCGAGGTGGGTGGTGGGCTGGGCCAACTGGGCCAGCGAGGGGGAAGCTGGGCTGGTTGGTGGCGCCAGGTAAGTTATTCTCTCTCTCTCTTATTTCTGTTTTTCTATTTTCTGTAATTATGTTTGGCTTTAATAAAAATGCCAGGGCATTTCCAAAAATCATGAAACTGGTCAATGTCACTGCTTTGGAATATTTCCAACAACAAACATTTCAGTTCATGATTATTTGAACATTTAAACTATTTATTAGCATTAAATGCCCAAATGCAAATATTATTTGATTTAATTCAAAAATCCAAATTTCATGGAAAAATGTGAAACATCTCTTGTTACTGCTTCTAGATTTTTTCCAAAATATGGTTATAATTTTTGAAGGCCATTTGGTTCATTGAAAAATATTTCTTAGTTGAACCTATTTGAATTGTTTTTGGTGCTAGGGCTTGGTCATCCCCATTTCAAATTTCATGAAAACTTAGCATGATGCATGGATGCAATGCCACTAGTTACAAGCAAGCTCTAGGGCTGTGACAACTCACCCCCACTAAACAAGAATCTCGCCCCGAGATTCAGGACGTGAGGTAAGAGGAAAAGGGGAGTCGCAAACTATCACAATCTTCATGATCCATTTGCCCTTCTCGAAGATGTTGATTTACTCCATCATCTTCGTCTTGACGTCTTGCTTTCAAGATCCTCACTCAACACGACAACAGAAAGAAGGGGGAAACCCTACATGATTCGATCTTCACGAAGATCAAGTAAACATGATCGACTCACGGACTGAGATGGTGACACATCTCGAATTGAGACACAAAACTCATCGAGAGGGATGGAAGAACAAACGACGGGGTTTGATTGATGGCAACAATTCCACGCTTAGAAAGATGGTGGATGGTGTCAAGGTGGCAAGGAAATAGTTATCATGATCACGTGAACGGGACACCTCGAGAAAGGTGACGCAAAGAACTATTCCCTTAAGTGGCAAAAAGAATTACTTTTGACTTAGAGATCATTGAGACTCTTCATACCAGCCTAAGGTAATTCACAACGATCGTTTGGCGGAGTGCAAAGGAATGGTACACCCGGACTAGAATGGATGATGTGGACTACCTTGTTGAAGACAACGCAATGGATGATTTTTGCTTATCATCGGAGGTGGAGGGGACCCATGGTAAGTCCACTTTTGAGGATGATCCTAGACAAGAATTACTAAGAAGGCAGCCCATAGTGAAATGGCACAAGGACGGTGTAAGCTGGGAATGAAATACAACTGTTGGAATGTTCCAACCATCATATTTGCCTGGGATTCAGATCCGATTGGTGATAGGATACTTCAGACTCAAAGATGTCCGAAAAGGAAAAGTTGCAACACAAATCGATTTAGATGATGTTGCGAGATTCTCGTGGAGATGGACTTTGGTTGTGTGCTCCAAAACATGAGCGGGTTCTGCTACAAACAGGTGAACACATTGTCCCAGACAAGCGTGGCCACGTAGTAGTCTTATATTAAATACTACCAAGTTCAGGTGGGGGGGGGGGGAACCATCATCGAGGATATCGAAGTCTTTACGCAAATCCATGGATTAGATCCCAAGCATAGACTTCTTTTCCTTGAACAAGTCAATCAGTGGCTTGGTGTGCTAGGGATACATACGGAATGAAGATGATCAGTCTATCAAACCATAGAATACTTTGCACATGCATGACTGACTTGGGATGGTACCATAGGAAACAAAACAAACCTTTCCCGAATTCATGGCGGCAACTTACACCTAAAGCACATGAATTCGAGGAAGTCACTCTGTCCATCCAAGCATAAGCTTCATGAGCGTAACACGAAGAAATGCTTACACAAATTTCCAACACTAGGTTGATGTTCAACATGACTCATGGGGGAGACAAAATGCTACTGATGGGCTCAACAGCAACTCATCGGAATTCCCATATCACTGGACTTCCACCATCATGTGAACACCGTGATAGCATTGGTCAGACCAAAAGATATAATGGTGTATGCTTGAGGGATCAACCACGAGTAAGACAACATCACGAATATCGTTGGTTCTGATTTGACTTGACAATGGCCCATATTCAAGTCAAAGAATTTATAAGACAATAGGTGCAACAACTGATCACGAGGACCAATCGATGAAGATATCATCTTGCTTCAACACACACTACACGAGAATATCCCTTTGGAATGAACTAAGTTAGGCAAGCTTTTATCTTCCAACTCTCCAAGTTGTTGTCTAGCTTAACCAACTAGCTCAGGGATATCCAACACAGATTCTTGGGGAAATGATGGTTCACAGGAAACCAACTTGATCACGAGCTCAACATAACAGTCAGGGGACAACCTGGTAATACTTCCGAGAAGATATTTGGAAATTCACGAACCACCGGTATGTCACTAAGCTCGAGAACAACCTTGCTTTTGAGGGCAAGACGATATGATCAAATGAGTGAGGACTTGATATAATCCTAACTCATCAATCGAAGTGTGCACCATAAATAAGGACTAGATAGCACGATCAATCTTAGGATGATGATTTAATAACCAACACGCTAAGAATGAGGATATTGTCCATTAGCTGCCAAGCAACGAGTTGCTCGGAGTATTGATTTCACACATCACAATTCACTTGTCGGCATTCCGGTTTCAACAACTCGGAACCGAGGAATGGATAATGATGGCGAGAAGTATCACTGCATCGAGAATTCATAAGAGAAGGTGCAATTCTCATGACATTCTTGACATAAAGATGGTAACACTCTGTGGAACAACATCAAAAGCTGAATTGGCATTTTGATCTGCGGGATACAACTACTTTGACCCAATCCTGGAATTGGATGAGGCACTGGAGTTTGTTTCTCCTAGTCATTCCGGAATAGAATGGCTTGACGGACCACAAGGATAATAGGCATCGATAAACACGATCACACACATACTATTGACTATCAATTGATAGACGAGAGTCAGAATACAACTAAAGAGGGACAACTCAAGGAACATATAATTTTCTGAGTTGTGGATGCATAGATTAGTATGTCGAGCAAAGCTCAACATTTCTTCCGGATAATCCATGCAGAGAAGGTAGAACTGGCAGAGTCACAATATAGAATGGAGTACTCCTCAAGAGCACCCTGGTTGTGATCTTTTGGTTCAAAAGAACTTCTGCCATAAGCGGTTCGTAGTATTTGGAGGAAGGAAATACCATAGACTTCGAGGCTATCGCAAAGGTTACTAATATCCTAAGGAACTAGCAAATACTAACCACATGAAGTAGGGTGAATCTCGGGTTCAGAAACCCAGGAGTAGAATACCTACTACTAAATGGCATCACAGGATGCTTTCGAAAATGATGGCCAGAATCATCACACTAGGAATACAAAAAGCATTACTAAATTGCTAGGTGACTTACTAAACACCTAGGGTCACAATAATAGTTCCAACATCTATGCCGAGGCAACGAAGTACCTCAACTTACCGATTAGTGTGCTTATTACGACCAAAAGGACATCGGGAGCGGAAGGAAAGGATTTGCAAATGCATCGGACTATTTAGAGACCTGGGATGACTCGGACTGACATAACGGCGGTAAATGCTCACAATGATTTGAGACATCCTGCAAAAATGGTGGCATAACCACTCAACATCACAATACCAAGATTCCGAGATCAACAATTATCATACAGAAATAGTAGGAACTGAACTGAGGCTTAAAACCAACAATCTCAAAGGTCTATGGATTAGTAACCCGTCATCCTAATAGATAGATGAGAAGCCTAGTTCTTAACCCCGTAGAAGAGAAGAGGTTGACTCAGATCAGAAGGCCATGAGGTATAAGGAGTAAAAAGAGCCTTACGTTCCCTTCCACAATCAATTCCCTTACATGTCTAAAGCATTTCTAGACACAACTTCGACCAGTTTGGCTTGGTAATCCTACAGCAACAAAGCTCGATACTAACGCTGTCAGGACCCCGATCCTAAGTCACACCGATCTAGCATGTAACACATCATATCACTTTGCGGCCTCACGCACGGTATTCCCACGGGTGTCGCCTTACCATGGCCCGGGACCGTTTGCGCCTTTTGGCTCACGTATATGATAGTGTCGCTAGCATCCATATGACAAAGAACCCGGGCCGACATGGCTAGTCGTGAACCCAAAGCGGCGCTAACCTATGGGGACAAGCATACATGAATCACATCGCGCATGTCGGTCATCAACGTATAAATTCGGGCTGTAGCACTGGGCTAACAGGACTCCGGTCTCCCGGGCTGTAGCAGGCTACGCAGGACTCGAATAACACCGTGTGACATTTCCCGAAGAACAGACATAGGAACGAAGTGAAACACATGCCGCCAGTCAAGTGTCCAAGCAGTAGTGCTTTGGGCTAGCAGGACTCCGGTGAACCGGGTCAGAAGCGGACTACTATCGCTCAGAAGCACGAGACTACATTTCCCCATATGAGAGGCTGCCAAGGATAAACAACTAGTTTGTCGGATCCCACACATACCAAGCATTTCAAACATACACACAATATGCTCAATATGTGTAGATACAACATGGCATCACAACATAACTCTACGACTCAACTATTTATTCAATAGGCTCCGAGGAGCGAGATATTACAAACATGGGTCTCATGACCCAACACTCGGAAACATACAAGTCAAAGCACAAGCGGAAGCTAAACATGTCCGAGTACGGACAACTAAAAATGAAGAAGGCTGAGAAGCGACTATCTACCAGATCCTGCCGAGGGCACAAGATCGTAGCTGAGGTAACAAGCTAAACGTCGAAGTCCAAGCGGAACTACTAGCGAGACCGAAGTCTCTCTGCAAAACATAAAATAAGCAAATGTGAGTACAAACGTACTCAGCAAGACTTACATCAGAACTAGCTACATATGCATCATTATCAAAAGGGGGTGGTGGAGTTTGACTGCAGCAAGCCAGCTTTGACTCGGTGGCTATCCTGAACTACATTTGCAAGTAACTCTTTTGAGGTGGCGCACGAGTCCACATATTCACCATATCAATACACCACTATGGATCCGCTCCGTCTCCCTACGAGAACGCCATCCATAGCACTCACGCTTATCTTGCGCATTTTAGAGTATCCACTTTCACTTGTCTATGAACTGATATAGGCAACCCAAAGTCCTTTACTGCGGACACGGCTATTCGAATAGATCATATTAACCCTGCAGGGGTGTACTTCTTCACACACGCTCTCACCACTTACCGCCGTTTACACGACATGTACTCGGCAACCTTCAAGCGGAAGCCCAACGTGGGTGTCGGCCACGACCTACCTAAACACACAAGTCCCAAGTCCAGGTTTATCGCCTATTCGGGTTCCATCCGCAGGGAGTCCGCCGAGGTTTCCCATACAGCCCCGAACGATGTGTGCAGGGTTCCCGAGACACCAAGCAGGCGAATCGGTACACCAACGGTGCCTACCGCAACACAACCCACCCCTATGGTCAGCGTATGCGTGCGGCCCCAAAGATACTACAAACACGAAACTACTTGCAACTCCCGGACCGGGAACAAGGGTGGTTAAGAAGCCGAGAGGGTCAATTAAGGATCCCAATGCGTGGTAGTAACTGTTTCATGGATCAAAAACACGTAACTCAGCCTCGAGGACGGCTGCAATGAGACAACCCACCATGTACTCCTACATGGCCTCTCACCGCTACCTTTACCAAATCGTGTTCACACACTTAGCTCACACACAGAGGACATGTTCACACAACCATTCCAATTCATTCCCGATGAATCAGACCTGACTCAACTCTAAGCAAGAGGTGCATGACAACAAGCATGAATGAGTAGGCACAACATGGCTCAAACAACTCCTACTCATGCTAGTGGGTTTCATCTAATTCTTGTGGAATGACAGGTCATGCAGAGGATAAAGGGGTTCAGCTACCGCAGCAAGTAACACATGAGTCGTTGTTGTCCTAATGCAGTAAAATAGAGCAGGAGCGAGAGAGTGGGATTATATCGGAATGAACAAGGAGGTTTTGCTTGCCTGGCACTTCCGAAGATAATATAGCTCTTCATCAGTGTCATCGAACAATCGTCGAACGTCGTCTCATCGAGAGGGGCAATTACCGGCAAACAAGAGAGAGCACAATCAATGCAATGCACATTCACATGAATGACATGTCATGTTAAGGTACTGAATTCACCTAATGCAATGTCTAGCCAGGTTAATTGAAGTGGAATTCAAACAAGAACAAATTCCAACTCCAAATGTTATTTCATAAATTGCCCTAATCATGATTCATCCTATTCAGTGAGGTTAACTTGTTTAATCATGCATGAAAGTGCCATAAACAGATTCTTTATATTTTTCTGATCATTTTTCATATATAAATTATTTAATTTGGAGTTACAGATTAAAAGTTATGAATATTTGAAGTTTGGGGTATTTTCTGAAATTTCCTGAATTAAATTAAATCCAGAAAATCAATTACTGCGTCAGCTTGACCTCACGGTGACGTCAGCAAGTCAACGGCGCTGTCCAGGTCAAATCTGACCTGTGGGTCCCGATTGTCAGTGTCTAACTAATCTAACCTAGCTTAGTTAGTACTAACCTAACTTAACTAACCGGACGGGGCCCGCATGTCAGTGGGTCAGGGGGCGATTAAGTGGGTCATTAGCACCTAATGGCGATGCCACGTCATCACCACCGGCGTGTGATCGCCGGCGACCAAATCATGGCGGGTGTGCACGGAGTGGCTAGGGTTTCGCCTACGGTGCACCATTTTGCTCGGGTTTGCCACTGGCAGCCGGGAGACTCGCACATCTAGTGGTGGTGGCGGCGGCAGCTGGTGGTCGGAATCAACGGCGGCGAGCTCCAAGGCGGCGGCCGGAGTTCGGGTTTGGTCGGGTTAGGCGATGCAGGGCGCTAGGGGAGGCGTTGGTGCGCTCTACGTTCTCCTGGTGAGGTGTGGAGCACGGTGGTGTGCCCGGCTTCGAGCCACTGTGGCTCTAGCCACGCTGGCGACGAGGCACGGCGGCGGGGAGTTTTCGGGTGAGGCGGGGACGGCGGCTACGGAGGTCAAACAAGCACGAGAGCTAGGGGGAGAGGGAGAGGAGTTCACCGTGGAGAGGGAGAGGTGGTCAGCGAGCTCGGGGGCGTCCGGAGTTCGACGAATCGGGCGACAGCGACCGGCGGGTCCGAGAAGGGGAAAAGCGGTGGGGCGGCGCCTCGGGGCGCTCCGGTGTCGGGAGGCTCAGTGAGGAGGGGGAGAGAGACTAGGCGGAGCTCGGGGCATGTTGGAGAGGAGAGGGGTGGCGGTGGCATGGCGGTGCACGCCGGGCGGTGGCGGGCGCGGGTGCGAGAGAGAATGAGACCGAGGAGGGAACGAGGGAGAGGGAGCGAGCGAGGGGCTCCAGGGGGGTTGGGGCGGCGCCGAGGAGAAGGCACGAGGCATCTCGGTGAGGCAGGCGAGCAGGGAGGAGGCGTGGCGAGCTCGGCCCAGGCGTCTTGTGTCCCTCCTGTGCCCTCTTGGCGGAGGTAGGCTGACCGGGCGAGGTGGGTGGTGGGCTGGGCCAACTGGCCAGCGAGGGGGAAGCTGGGCCGGTTGGTGGCGCCAGGTAAGTTATTCTCTCTCTCTCTTATTTCTATTTTTCTATTTTCTGTAATTATGTTTGGCTTTAATAAAAATGCCAGGGCATTTCCAAAAATCATGAAACTGGTCAATGTCACTGTTTGGAATATTTCCAACAACAAACATTTAAACTATTTATTAGCATTAAATGCCCAAATGCAAATATTATTTGATTTAATTCAAAAATCCAAATGTCATGGAAAAATGTGCAACATCTCTGGTTACTGCTTCTAGCATTTTTCCAAAAAATGGTGAACATTTTTGAAGGCCATTTGGTTCATTGAAAAATATTTCTTAGTTGAACCTATTTGAATTGTTTTTGGTGCTAGGGCTTGGTCATCCCCATTTCAAATTTCATGAAAACTTAGCATGATGCATGGATGCAATGCCACTAGTTACAAGCAAGCTCTAGGGCTGTGACAATACCGTAGGAGTGCTTTGGGTGTGCCAAACGTCACAACGTAACTGGGTGACTATAAAGGTGCACTACGGGTATCTCCGAAAGTGTCTGTTGGGTTGGCATGAATCGAGACTGGGATTTGTCACTCCGTATGACGGAGAGGTATCTCTGGGCCCACTCGGTAATGCATCATCATAATGAGCTCTATGTGACCAAGTGTCTGGTCACGGGATCATGCATTACGGTACGAGTAAAGTGACTTGCCGGTAACGAGATTAAAAGAGGTATTGGGATACCGACGATCGAGTCTCGGGCAACTAACGTACCGATTGACAAAGGGAATTGTATACGGGATTGATGGAATCCTCGACATCGTGGTTCATCCGATGAGATCATCGAGGAACATGTGGGAGCCAACATGGGTATCCAGATCCCGCTGTTGGTTATTGACCGGAGAGGTGTCTCGGTCATGTCTGCATGTCTCCCGAACCCGTAGGGTCTACACACTTAAGGTTCGGTGACGCTAGGGTTGTAGAGATATGAGTATGCAGTAACCCGAAAGTTGTTCGGAGTCTCGGATGAGATCCCGGACGTCACGAGGAGTTCCGGAATGGTCCGGAGGTGAAGAATTATATATAGGAAGTGCAGTTTCGGCCATCGGGAATGTTTCGGGGGTCATCGGTATTGTACCGGGACCACCGTAAGGGTCCCGGGGGTCCATCGGGTGGGGCCACCTATCCCGGAGGGCCCCGTGGGCTGAAGTGGGGAGGGGAACCAGCCCCTGGCGGGCTGGTGCCCCCCCCTTGGGCCCCCCTGCGCCTAGGGTTGGAAACCCTAGTGTGGGGGCGCCTCCACTTGCCTTGGGGGGCAAGCCTCCCTGCCCCCCTTGGAGATCTCATCTCCCGGGGCGGCGCCCCCTAGGGGGCTATATAAAGGGGAGGGCAGCCGCACCCATGCTCTTGGCGCCTCCCTTCCCCTTGCTACACCTCTCCCTCTCGTAGAAGCTCGTGGCTCTGCCGAGATCATCGCTGCATCCACCACCACGCCCGTCGTGCTGCTGGATCTCCGTCAACCTCTCCTCTCCCCTTGCTGGATCAAGAAGGAGGAGACGTCTTCCTAAACCGTACGTGTGTTGAACGCGGAGGTGCTGTCCGTTCAGCACTAGGATCATCGGTGATTTGGATCATGACGAGTACGACTCCCTCAACCCCATTCTCTTGAACGCTTCCGCTCGCGATCTACAAGGGTATGTAGATCCACTCCTCTCTCTAGTTGCTAGATGAACTCATAGATTGATCTTGGTGAAACCGTAGAAAAATTTTATTTTATGCAATGTTCCCCAACAATGTGCTCTTCACACCCTACCCTCAGAACTTCTAAAAAACAAAATAGGCGCGCACATTTTATTTTAGCTCACACGTCACACACTTATATTATTACTCTTGCGGCGAACGTTCTTTGGGCATAGTATATATTGTACTCTCACGAAGAGAAGCGGTGCATGCACGCACTAGTTCTCTCACACCCACTCGCGGGTACACGTAGGAGCGCATTTTTTTGAAGCCGGTACAACAAAATCACTCCACTATATATAAAAGCAGGAGCCTTAGCGCTTTCTTTACTAGGGTTCCTCTCGTTCACTCTCTCATGCTCTCCAGATCTAAGCAAGACATAGGTGGCCTCTCTCTCTCTCTCTCTCTCTCTCTCTCTCTCTCTCTCTCTCTCTCTCTCTCTCAGCTCACGGCTGGTCACAAATCCGGTCGGACAACCTCGACCAGGGCAGGGGGTGTAGGTGCATCGTTCACGCTGTCGTCGGCGGCGAGGGAGGAGACCAACGGCTGCCCACGCGTCCCGATCAGCGGCCGTGCCGTTCTCTCCGAGAGAGCGCCGGCTCGGGAGGGCCTCCGACCCCTTCTTCCTCCCTGCGGTATTGTGGCCAAGATGCGGCCTCCCGAAGCCGTCTTTGCCACATGCCGACGACCCTCAGTTATATATTCCTTCGAAACCTGCCTTGCTCTACTACCCTAGCTCCTCCA
The DNA here is from genome assembly GCA_021605145.1 of Aegilops bicornis. Classification (NCBI taxonomy): domain Eukaryota; kingdom Viridiplantae; phylum Streptophyta; class Magnoliopsida; order Poales; family Poaceae; genus Aegilops; species Aegilops bicornis. The sequence continues at coordinate 770,701,392 of CM038675.1, forward strand.
CCTTCGTGTGGATCCTTTTCTACTTCAGTCCGCTATTCCAAAGCCACCTAGACTTCTACTATTATTAGAAGTAAAGCTAGTTCATACAGTCAACTCAAAGCATTGGTTCAAACAGGGAAGAAAGTGGGAAAGTTGTAGCATGAATCTAGGACTTGGTTCTAAGAGAAAATGGGGGAAAGTAGTAATATACATCACTTGTTTAAATAACCGTATTGTGTATTTGGCGCAAACAGGGATGTCTCTCTCCATATCGTTTCGGGATGTCTGTCTCCGTATCGTTTCTATCCGCTGCAATCAAAAGCACACACCTCAGTTTTAGTACAACTGCGCATAAAATGAGATGGCTATCCTCGTTGCCGTCGCCTAACCTCCCGTCTTCAAGGTATCCCTACATTGGTAGTAACTAAGGTAGAATGACCAACGCAATCTAAACGAAGCTGATTCGTACGTTTTACTTCCTGATTGCAGTGCAGGGACGAGCGAAAACAACTGCATCCTAGTCCGTAATGCACTTTCTACCAGTTCATCCATGGACCCAGGACTAGCTAGCACGGCTGCATGGCGGTTTTTTGGACAGGTGCGCGGACAAGAGGCATTGTGGTCTGCTTATTTCTGCAAATAGCAGTGCTTAAATTCAGTGGAATGCACAAGAATTTCACCTGGTCAAGATTACCTTTGCATGGTTCAGTTCAGCATTCCAAATTGAGACCACAATTATAATTGGTTGATTCTGGAATGAGAGAACCTAACCTCGGATGGTGGCAACAAGAAAAACCAGAGTGAACTCCAAGAAATTTAAGCCTGCCAGAGGCCCTTTGCTCAGGAGAAGCCTTGCTTGTTTTTTCCTGATTTGTAAACCTTCTCACAACTTTGTCTTTTGCTGTGAACTAGTATATGTTTGTTATGTTCTATGAATCATTGAGATGTATAAAACTGCTTAACTTATGCTTTTCAAGATTTTTATGAAGACGAGTTTAATGTGAGTGTTCCACATGAGCGCTGGACTAGCGTTGAACGTTTAGAATTTATTACATTGTGGCCTCCATTAACTGCATGAACCACTGTAACAAGATACATAGTTGCTTATATGATTCACGGGCACACAAAAGTAGCAGCAGTTCCCATAGACGGATTCAAACAGAGTACTAGCCCCAGAGGGGTCGATGTGAGCAAGGTTCGAATAATTAGACACAATCCAAACTACTATTAAACACTAGCTGGGGCAACTATTTCATGCCTCGATCTAATTTGGGCTAGACACAAGACGGACCTTGCCATGAACATCATCGAGGATGTCCCGCAGCAGCTCATTCATGTGAACCTTCATGAAGACAACCTTGTGGCCTTGCCACTGATAAACTTGTTTGTGGAGGCATGCCATGTCATCTTCCTGCGTAAGCTTGACAAGAACAGTATGCCTCACAAACGAAGGAGTAGCTTTGAACTTCTAGTGCTTCAAGACACCTGGACAACACGCTGACAACGGTGAGGCTGGAATACACCTCTTTATTGTTATAACCGCAAATGGCTTCCGTGATCCAACAGCCTAAGAACTCTGTTTTCCCGGTCGTATATTCAGCCTGGCCTCATAGCGAGTGACATGCACAACCACACAATCCTTATGCGCATCAGGGCTCTAATTGAAGCGAAACAAATTCTGAATTACTTTTCAGTATAAGAAACACAAGTTATTTAAACCACTATGTATAGCATGGCATCGAAGCTAATAAAACTTTGCATTATTAATCACCACATACTTCCTTTTCTAAAAAAATCACCACATACTTAGATGAAAAACCACAATGAGATCGGAAAAGAAGGAAATCACCTTGGGCAGCTCAGCGGGGGGGGGGGGCACATCCTCGAAGGGGGAAAACTGCTCCTGCAGTGCCACGGGGGCTGTAACCTCAAACGGGGCATTGACCATCTCAGTAGTGGCCGATCTGGGGTCTCCTCGGTGGTTGCCTCCATCTTCTTGGAGCTCTCTATCTCGTGGGGATCAGCCTCCCGCGTCTGCTCCAATATTGGCAGATATTTGCCGTTCTCCTTCGTCCATCATGAAACCGACGAATCTGAGGAGACCACTGAAAGGAAAACACAATCGCAATGACAATGAAACAAAAAGAGAGTGAGGATCGATTCTTGCTTTGCAAAAGTTCTTTTTTTTCTCTGAACGAAAGTATACCAACATCACGGATCTGCTTACCTTCCCTTCGTTGGGAGAGAAGAACAGTGGCAGATGAGAGTGTTGCCTTTCTTGAAGACGGTGAGGGAGAAGGGGATTCAGCTAAGAGTGAAATGATGGTTGCTTCTGGCCCCGTCAAATTTAGGACTGTGGGGAGGTGGGGTTTTGTGATCTGACGGCTCGTTCTTGCCGGCGCTATGACCGGGTGACTCTCCGCTTTGCATACGCCTTCTAATTTGGTGGATGGCATTTGGGCCCGCGTGCTGCATGGCCCGCATGTCGGTGAACAAAAGTATAACGGCATTCAGTAGTGGGAGACGTTTCAATGACCTAGGAGGAGCCAGAAGCGGTAGAGTGTCTCCACTGTACTAGTAGTAATTGTTTTTCTGGGTAGCTGTAGAGTGTCTCCACTGTACTAGTAATAATTGTTTCTCTAGGCGCTACCCACACCCAGCACACCCCCCCTCCCCCCAAAAAAATCCTAGGTGCTCTTCTTCCTCCTCGCTCCCACCCACCTCACGTCAGCTCGCTCCACTCGTACCCCAAAATTCCTCACATCACTCCTACAGAGAACCCCAGCTCCCCTTCTTCTTCACTCCTACAGAAAACCCCCAGCTCCCCTTCTTCTTCGCTCGCACTACAACTAGGCTCGTCATTCGTTACTATGCTCAAATCCGTGAGCGCGAAGCGACGCCCTCGAGGAAAATGGAGTCGGCTGACCCCAGCACCAAGAAGATGATGCTCCACTTGATGGCGGCCTTTGTTGTAGATCCCGCACCAGGCAGCGCGGGGAGAAGCGGCGACCCCGCCCCCACCGGATCCCAGGAACCCATAGAATCTCGGGTGGACCGCATCAGCGATCTCCCGGACGCCATCCTTGGGGAGATCATCTCGCTTCTCCCCACCAAGGATTGCTGCCGCACCCAAGTCCTCTCAATTTGGTGGCGCCCTCTATGGCGCGCCGTGCTTATAATCTCGTGGTCGTCAGCTATCTCTCTTCAATGATTTTGAAATCCCCAGATCCATCATCTCCTCCCACCAGGGCTCCGTTCACAGCCTCTGCATCCCATCATGCTACCTGGGCAAGCATACCATGCCCTGCATGGTGGATGCCTGGCTGAAATCCCCTGAATTCACAGAACTACAGCTGCTTGAGTTCTACTATTCCCCTGGAAATCACATACCACATACCGAACGCCATGAACTTGTGCCCTCAGCACCGATGTCCATCTCTCGGTCTTCCTCCTCTCTCCACACCGCCACCTTTGCGTTGTGCTACCTACCAGACAATCTGGTACTAAACCTTCGACTCCCATTTCTCAAGAAACTTTCACTTGTGCGGGTTCGTATATCGGAGGCCTCATTGCACAGCATCATCCACTCCAGCTGCCCTGCGCTGGAGTGCTTGGTGCTTTTTTTCACAGTTAGAATCAGTTGTCTCCAAATAAAGTCGCCTAACCTTGCAAGAATTGGAATTTCTTTTGACGGAAGGCAGCTCATCATCCAAGATGCCCCTTCACTTCAAAGGTTGATCCTTGATTCTAGTTATTCACCGTTGCAAATAATCGTCCTCTCTGCGCCTAAACTGGAGACCTTGGGTGTAATACATGATCTCTGTGCTCATTTCAATATAGTCTTTGGTTCCACAGTTCTTCAGGTACTTTATATTATCATCTACACTTGTAACCATAAGCTGCATTTTAAATTTCTGCGCATAATTTATATATCATCTTGGAGTACACATTTTGTACTAATATTATGTTCTATGCTCAATGAAGAGTTTCTCCATGGATGGCCTATCAATGGTGCTGGATTCATCAAGATCTTATATATCCAAATGAATAGTTTTGATCTGAACAAGATTATTGGCTTGTTGCAATGCTTTCCATGTCTGGAGAAGTTGTATATAAAGGTGATAATTTCACGCACATTGGAAGCCCGCATATAGTGTACTAGAATTAAACGTTTAGTTGTTGCTCTTTCGACACTCTTCTTTTAGACCTTAACTGTTTTCAATCTTCATGTCTATTTAGGCAACAGGACGGAGTAAGAAAGTTAAAACCAATCGGTGGATTCGTAAGCATCGGGATTTTCTCACTTCTCATGAGATTCGATTGAAGACAATAACGCTAGAACGATATGTAGCCAACCGTGCAAACACAAGATTTGTCACATTCTTCCTACTGAATGCGAGGTTACTATTGTCCATCAGGCTTAAGTTTATCAGCAGCATGGTTTTGACGAATGGGTATGTCGAAGAGCAAAAAAAAGGAGTTTCAGGTGGGCAAAAGAGCTTCTGAACGTGTCGGGCTTCTATTTACAACATATTGTGGTCATAATCCAGTAAATTTTACGACCCAGGATGTTCATTCTATTGACTGACCGATCCATTTGACTATGACTGCCGAAAATAGTGCTGGAGTTAGATGTTGTTGCCCTTTTCAATCTGGGTTTTTTTGTAAACCTGATGAACAATCAACCCTCGTGCTTTTGTACAGTTTGTAAGCTGGAGTTAGATGTCCCTGCCCTTTTCAACTCATTTGTGACTGTCATATTTTCTTTGAAACAAGGCAAATGGCTTGCCATTCGTTTAATTTAGAGTGAAATATTGTAAAAAATCACAACCAAGGGAAATAACATCACTCACGCCGGCTGCTTGAGCTCACTGTGTATTACAGAAGCCAAGTGATTAGCCCCCACCAGCACCCACAAACTTATTCCAAACTAGCACATCAAATGGGCTGTAAATTTTCATAGGAAAGGCTGCATGACCATGACAGATTTGGATTCTGACATTTGGGACCCGCGAGGAAATAGCCTATCCAAGGTGGTGTCGACTTACTAGCCGGTCCAACAAACGATTACGCCTACCACCGTTGGATTGACATCCAACATCTTTCATGTATCTTCTATCTCTTGTCTTCTTCTTCCTCCAAATTACCAAACCAAACCACCCCGTCGGCTCCGCCTGCTCCCGCCTCCCATGGCTGGCCGCGCCTCCGCCGCCCTACCGTACGTACCCTCCAAGGCCAGTCCCTCCCTCTATTCCCCCACACGTCCTGTTATTGTCCGGCGACATTAGCCCCAACACGCACCCGTGCCCGAACCAGTCAACCCTCGTACTCCCCTCCGCCTGCGACTGGACCGGCGCATCTTCAACGGCTCTTGTTCGTTCCGTTCGAGGCCTCGCCGTCGTCCTCCGCCTTGCGGCCTTGGTTCGCTCACCGTGCGCGGTGCACCGCCCTCTTGCGTTGTCAACGTCATCAACAACCGAGAGGAACAAGGAGATGACTGTACGTGGAGAGGATGACAGTAGGGACCCACCAGCGTCATGGCAGTACGCAAGCAAGTGCCTCTATAGTACAAGCCCAAAAATATGGTTCCTCCTAATGGTTGGACATCCGGGGCTCACGCCATTGTCAACGTAGTCAATAAACGAGAGAATTACACTAAGAGCGTCTGACACCAGGGACCCAGCAAGTCGCAGTGTTTTTTTGAGGAACAAGCGGTTGTTATTTATACTAGTTTTAGCGACGGATCGTGGTAATAACGGGGTTGTGCGGGGCTGGGGCCAAATCTAGCCAGGGGTTTATTTATGTTTACCACATCATGAGCCCAGTTGTGTTTTTTTCTTGCTGAAAATGGCTAGCCCAGTTCTATTTTTTTTAAGAAATACCCAAACAAGGCCTACTTGCTTTATCGGCCCTGCTGGGCTACAAATCTTTCAAGACGACATGTACTTTTTTTAAAACACATCAAACCGGGAATTAGTTTCAATTTCTTTCATTACAAGATCTTAAATTCCATTGATTTTTATGCGTGGACAATTATTTGGATTTTACATTTATATAAATTATTTTTCAAAATAGTTTGAATGTGAATCGATATTTCTGGATTAAAAACAGTTGACCGCACCGAAATATGCAAAATTTCGTATACTTTTTAACCGTGGCCACAATATGGGGTGTAATGCTAACAAAAAGAAGATGGGCTCCAAAAAAACCTTAAGAATTAGCAAATGGGTTGTACATTATTAGAAATAACGGCAGATGGGTTGTATGCTGTTTTCCATAGATTTGAGGCTGACTTGTGCGCCGACTACAGGTTGACGCGTATGCTTTCATAAAAAAAAGGTTGACGCATACGCATACTGTCAACTTAGTCAACACACAAAGAGCGTTGATCGTTGGATGTCCATCCAACGGCTGTCGTGCTTCTTCAATCTCTGCTCTTTATGCTCCAGCCGCTCAAACAAGCACCGCGGGACTGCCTGCTCCCTCCTCCCGCGGCCGGCTATGCTGCCGCGCAGGCCTCATGGCCCCATCGTACTCCCATCGCTGGCCTAGCCATCCCTCTACTCACCCACACATGCTGTTATTCTCCGTGACGGCAGACAGACGATAAACCCTCGTACTCCTCCTCGTGGGAAACAACTGCCGAGTATTCCCTGGCTCCGTGTCGTTCCTTCCTAGGCCTCGCCGTCGTCCACCGCCCTGGTGCTCTCGACGCGGCCTGGTCAACGTGGTCAATGAACGACATCCATAGGAAGTGGACTGTACGTGGAGAGGCTGACAGCTGGGTCCACGGCCGCACGCAAGGAAATGCCTCCTTATTATGCGCATAATAAGGATTCCTCCACCTAACAGCTTGGACCCACAGGAAGGCCTCTGTATTTCGGGAAAAAAACGTTCCCCCCGCTGACAGGTCGGACCCACCAGCTATATCTTCGAACGCAAGGAAGTGCCTCCTTATTACGCCCAAAAAATGAATACCCCCCTGCTAGCTGGGACCCACCATATTGTTGGGCTGACTTGTGGGCCTACTAAGTTGACGGGGACGGAGGGATTTGTCAACTTAGTCAATACTCCAAAGGACCGTATGATGTCCATCCAACGGCCATAGTGCTTCTTCAACCTCTAGTCTTCTTGCTCCAGCCGCCCAAAGCAGCGCCGGTCGTGCCGCCTGCTCCTGCCTCCCGTGGCTCGGCTCCGCGTCTTCCCCTTCCTAGGCCTCGCCGTCGTCAACCGTCGTGGTGCTCTCGGTGCAGCGTGGTCAATGTGGTCAACGACCGACTTCCATCGGAAGAGTACTGTACGTGGAGAGGCTGACGGCTGGGTCCACGGCAGCCGCAAGGAAGTGCCTCCTTATTACGCGGAAAATAATTATTCCTCCACCTGACAGCGGGGACCCACCGGACGGGCCAACAGTATTTTGCGAAAAAAATTGTTTCCCCCTGACTGCTGGGACCCACCGGACGGGCCACTGTATTTCGCAAAAAAAAACATTCCCCCCGCTGTCAGCTCGGACCCACCGTAAGTGCCTCCTTATCACGCACAAAAAATGAATACTCCCCCGGCTAGCTGGGACCCACCTTGATGGGAGGCTGTCTTGTGGGCCTACTAAGTTGACGGGGACGAAGGGCTTTCTCAACTTAGTCAATATGAACAATTCTAGCTCCAGTGACCGTCCGATGTCCATCCAACGGCCGTAGTGCTTCTTCAACCTCTGGTCTTGTCGTGGAATTAACACGCCAGATGTCCTTAGTGTCAGGACTTAGTCGCGAGGCCAACGCATCTATGTGGTAGCTTGAGAGGGGTTGAGCGGAATCGAAAGACGCAACACAAGACAGGGATTTAGACAGCCGGGCCCCTGTGAAACATCATCCGGTAATAGCCCTACGTCTTTGTTTGAGGCTAGGTCTCATTATGATCATGAGGGAGTCGCCAGAAACCGGCTCTCCTCTAGTTGTGTCTAGACCTAGATATTGTTGTTTGCTTGTAGCCTTGTCCCTCTTTGGGGAGCCCTGCCCCTCCTTATATATGTTGAAAGGCGGGTTACATGTGGAGTCCTATTAGGACTAGGACTAGCCTATCTTGTATTACAAGTCGGATACAAGTCCATGTCTTAGCTCCTTGTAAGACAAATATTCCTCACGCCTTTCCTCTTAAACCGCCCACCGTAGTTGAACCGGCCTTCATGAACCGCCGGTCAGGCCACGGGTCTTGCCGCTCCTCGACCCTTTGCCGGATTACCAATGAACCATAAACCGCTGGTCGCCAAAGGTGAACCGCCAAGTGTCAGCCGGTTCTTCGTAAATCGCCAAGTCCGCCGGGTTATACTTCCGCCGGTTTACGCCAAGGGTATATCCTCGACATTAGCCCCAGTTTAATTTGGATTTATCCATGTTAAACTGATCCTCGAAACAAACACAAGAACAAACTTGACAGATTATGCTCCGGTTTAAGAATTCTTGTAAACCGGCATCTGATCATCCTTAAATCCTTGTCATTTCCTCCTTATATAAAATCCGGTTTAATAGGCCAGCTTCATAATCAAATTGCTGACATTGGTTTCTCATAGAAAATATATTGTGAAGGATAACTCCTTTGATTCAACTCCCAATGCTTAAAAACAATATCGGTCCTTGAAATATTCATCCAATCTTCAGCCGGTTTAAAGGACGTAAAACTTGTCGGTTTATCATTGCCAAGATCACCGGTTTATAAATATTGATGGTACCGGGTCATGATTGTTGCGTATATCGGTTCATGATTGTTTGCCAACGCCGGTTCATGATTATTAATGACGCCGGTAGCAGCCACAGGGCCATAATGATTGGTGACGCCGGGTCAACCTATTTTGCTCAATCGAGAATTTGAAAATATTTCCTCGATAATAATATAATATCTGTAGCCCCCAAGTCTTTGAGCAGAACAAAGTGGTAGCTTAAGACTTTTGCTTCAATATAAATACTGCCACTTTCAAAGAAATCCGTGTTGTTCATCCCAGTGACTAGCAAAAGCTGAATACTCCACACTATGTAGCCCCCAAGTGCGGGTTGTCACGCTTGCGGCAACACAGGACTTGTAATTGTCTTACACTCATAAAAACTTCCACCATTGTAGCCCCCAAGGGCCGGGTCATTATGTAATAATGAGCAGGGACTTTGTAGGTGTAATCATGTAGATTTGAGCAATGATGTGTAGCCCCCAAGGGCCGGCTCAGTAAGATAATATTGAGCTGGGACTAAATATAGACTTCAATGATAATAACATCATATGATGTAACTCCCATCATGGGACTTGAATCCACGTCCACAAGGTTAAGAGCCTTGTGCTTTACCAACTGAGCAGTGGACCCTTCAATATAATGAATAAAGAGCTTTGTACCTTCAACTGTTGACAAGAGCAATTGATAGTCCCCAAGTGTCATGGTGCATGCTTGCAGCGACATGAGACTTGCACATTTGATGTAATCTCAAAATAATGTAGCCCCCAAGTGCCGGGTCGTAAGCCTGCAGCGACTCGGGACTATTCCTTCAATTGTAGAATAAATCATATCCATTAATAATATGATAACCATTGCGCTAAAAGCGACTTTGAAAACCTCAATTATAATATTGGGTATTGATAACCATAATAAAAATCCAGCCATGTTGGCTATTAAAGATAACATAATCTGGTATGAAAAAACCTTTATTCATTCAATACCATAATGAAAATTCAGCCAAGTTTGGCTATTTGAATAATATAACCCAATGATTTATAAGCACATGATTCCAATGGCGCAATCCAAATAGGTACTGGCGACTTATAGTCCAAAGCCAGGCCGGGTTAACAAACACCGGATAATTTCTCATCATATCGGGCGACTTATCGTCTTAAAGCCAGGCCGGTTTAATAAACACCGGGTAATTTATCATCATGCTTTATTCAACCTGTCTCTGCATACAACAAGTTTAAAGTGTCCTGGCGGTTTACCACCGGACGAGTCATAATGCCCAACAGATAACCCAGGTTTATAACCAAGGCTGCACTTTAAGAATAATCAATGAAATATATCATACCTGTGACATTGAATCACATCATTGGTTTACCAATTTTTTGTAGTACGGGTGATGACCCCAATCTTGAGTAATGATAACTCCTTTCATACAGTGACGGTTTATGATAAAACCGTACTGGGTTGTGATAAACACCGGTTTAACCATATATATCTTGGCGACTTATAGTCAAACCCGGAGGCGGATAGTCTCCGGATTATGATTTGATCATGTCTTGACAATTTGTAATTGAAAGTCAAGCCGGGTTAATGAACACCGGTTTACTCCATATATAAGATGGTTAAAATCAAACCCGGGCAAATAGTCTCCGGATTAGGATTTGACCGTGTTCCGTCAATTTGTAATTGACAGTTTGAACCGGATTAATAATGTCGGTTTGAAAACACAACAAAAGAAATAATTTAAAAGAGAACAAAATTCAAGCAAAGGCAAATATAAAACCATTTCAAATGAGGCTTTGAGCCGATCAAGAGGCATTACCATGGTCGGACACGACCAAGCCCCCAAAAGGCGTAGCTATGGTTCGAGTCAGCCAGGTCCCCAAATGATGCATTGGCATTACGCCGATCAAGAGGTGTAGCGATGGTTCGGTTTCGACCAAAGCCCCCAAGTGATGCTGTGGCACTAGGCCGATCAAGAGGCGTGACTATGGTTCAGACGTGACCACAAGTCCCCAAGTGATGTTGTGGCTTTTCGCCTACCAAATGGCGTTGCTATGGTTCGGACACGACCAAGGCCCCAAGTGATCTTGTGGCATTGCGCCGATCAAGAGGTGTGACTATGGTTCGAGACATGACCAAGCCCCAAGTGCTCAATAATATGATAAGCCAATAAGGCATGATACCCATGTTTGAACCGCGCATCATGGCAGCAGGTCCTCTTTGGCACCCTTTAACTTTTGCAAGAGATAAATCCTTCTTGAACCGGGATTTTGAACCGGATATTGAGAGCTTCAAAGCTTTGTGGGAGATATCTTCCCTTGAACCGGATGTTAAACCGGATACTTGAGAGCTTCGGTGAGACCGACTCCTTGAGCCGGATTTTAAACCGGAATCCTTTCCGATGATCCGGAACTTCTTGCTTGAGCCGGGATTTTGTAACTGTCATATACTTATTAAGCCGGAAATTTTCTCGACGGCCTTCAAATAACAGATAGCCTCCGGACCGGGTTATCTTTCCCTCCATCGCCCCGGGTTCTTAAATTTGCTGGCAAGATTTGCTTAGTCATGTCATCGTAGCCCCGAGTCTCAAGGTGACTCGAGGAGTTGGCTTGAAACTCTCCATATTTGGTGGTTTACGACTCATTGGTGTTGATAACACGATGCAAATCCACGTAAGGTTGTGATGATCATGCGGCGGGTTATAAATGATCCCGTATGAGCCGTGTCAAGAATCTCGGCCAATGGTTCCTTCCAACTGGCGATTTGAAGTTAACCAAACTGTAGTGGCGGCGATTTGTGCGCCTGCCCATTGAGCCATCCAGTGCAGACGACGGTTGATGATAATTTGCCTCCAATTTGAAGGAAAATCGGGCTATCCAAGCCGTGACTTGCTTATATCCAATAAACAGCTCATGCAGATAGGTGCGGCCCGGTATGTCGATGTAGACCAGGCCGCGAGAGACGGACAGCAGAGACGACCGCAGCATCAGTGGCGGCTCCAACAGATGAGTCGGCCGCGGTATTGTAAACCGGCATGGACGGGCGAATTAGCCACGTCATATTGATGTAAACCGGTATCCTTGACACGGCCATAGCTTTTGTGATGAATAATAGCTCCTGCATAAACAATATCGCAAGCAGGAGTAATTTGTTCTTTTAAAATAAAAATGTATCAAAAATAGACCGGATGGATTTCACCTGTTTCGACCGGCCGAGACATGAGCTGCATATAGCGTCATCGTGGATCCCCTCCAATAATTTCAGTGGCGATTTAACCATTCTTGAGGCCGAGGCAGAGTTGACGTTGGTAAGCAAAAGCTCTTATGAGAGCATTGAAACCTGCAGAATCAGGCGCTCCTCCTCATGGTATTATTAGACTTACGGAGTTGCTTCTCCGATGTATAAACTTCAGTTCCCTGATTTTTGACAACAGGCCGGTGAGGGTGGCTTTAGCACGACCGAGGCGAGCACAGCGCCGGGATGACTCACAGCGATCGCGGCCTGATGGATGCTTAACGCGGAGGCGCGGGTCACGATCCGGCAGATGTCCTTCACCTTTAAGGCGGCTTGACGCGGCAAAAGTAGCCCGGCGCGGCGAGTCAGCCAAGGTGGAAGTGTTAGCGGCGAGGCTGCGGCTAAAGGCACACGAGGCGGTGTTGGCTTGGTGGCTCGTTCAATCATGGCATCGCTGGAATCTTCCCTTCATGCTTATGGTGCCTTCACGTGATGAATATGAGTTGATCTTGCTAGAACTCACGTACTAAAAGTAGCAGTACTACTCCAAAAATCAGAACAGACTTTGTAAACCGTGCAACCACCAAAGATTGGCCATGCCTTTCGTGAATGCAGCACAGAAATGACCGATTCAATCTTCTTGGGAGTTCATTGTGGACAACTTCCCGAGGAGCAAAACACGAACCAATACAGCGTCAATCCTTGTAAACACTTCTTTACGCTAGTCATCATATGATTCATTAGAAAATTGGAGCGGCGAAACGGCAGCTCAAGGCCGTCAGAGCCCGTAGTGACAGGTGGAAGAGGCCGGATGAGGCGAAAACTGCGTCTCGCTGGAGGCAGAGGCGCCTCGACGCAGCCGGCGGAGGGTGCTTGCGGCGACCATGTCAGCCAGCCGGCTCGGCGAGGTGCGACGGCACCCGGTGCAACCATGGACGGAGGCGAGGCCCAGCAGGGAAAGGCGGGGCGGCGGCTTGCGGCCGTAGAGACGGCAGCGGCTCGGCGCGGAGATGGCCGTGGAAACTGGTTGAAGCAGAGGCGACCGCGGCACCGGGGTTGCTCGGCGACTCGTAGGCAGCCGCAGTACAGGCGCCAAGCCGGTTTGGAGCGGGCAGCCCAAAGTGGAAACGAGGCCGTAGCGGTTGACTTCTAGTCCACGCTCACGTAGCAGCCTTTCAGCGCTGCGTGCTCGCCAATTGACTCTCTTGTGTGTTGGCGTGAGCAAGGAGCAACCGTTGGTGAGCAAAACCACTTGGAAAGCCTTGTGTGAGATCAATTTATGGTAATGATGGCCTAGGAATTTTGTCCCTTGAAAGGTTTGCTTCTCCGTGTAGCAAACAGACATTTAAAAAACTGATTTGGAGATGTCGTAACATGAGTAATCTTCGGACTCGCTTTGACTAAACTACAAGTAGATGATTAGGCGACGCGGGCTGTCTCGCCTTTGGCTGTTGCGAGCAAAGAAGAACTGGAACGGACACGGCCACGCCTAGAGATAGAAATTTTTTGTTAGTCTCACGTAGCTTGCGGTAACGGCTGTAGCGGAAAATCCAATCGGTGTCGACGGCTTGCGGCGACTCAACCGACAACCAACGCAACCCTAATCCTCTTGATCCCTTCTCGATCTTGATCCAATCTTGTACTACATGCCAGCTCCAGGCTAATCACAATCTTTGATCACAAAACAATGAATTACAGGCTCTGTCCTGCTGCCGGTTCTCCCCGTGCGACCTTCCGTATCTTCTTGAGCCATTCTTTTTCTTCATCAAATTAATCGCGAGCTCCTTGATAGAAAGATCCCTCCAAGAACTCAACACCACTGTGCGCTGGCCCCACGGTGGGCGCCAACTGTCGTGGAATTAACACGCCAGATGTCCTTAGTGTCAGGACTTAGTCGCGAGGCCAACGCATCTATGTGGTAGCTTGAGAGGGGTTGAGCGGAATCGAAAGACACAACACAAGACAGGGATTTAGACAGCTTCGGGCCCCGGGAACATCATCCGTAATAGCCCTACGTGCTGTTTGAGGCTAGGTCTCATTATAATCATGAGGAGTCGCCAGAACCGGCTCTCCTCTAGTTGTGTCTAGCCCTAGATATTGTTGTTTGCTTGTAGCCTGTCCCTCTTTGGGGAGCCCTGCCTCCTTATATATGTTGAAAGGGCGGGTTACATGTGGAGTCCTATTAGGACTAGGACTAGCCTATCTTGTATTACAAGTCGGATACAAGTCCATGTCTTAGCTCCTTGTAAGACAAATATTCCTCACGCCTTTCCTCTTAAACTGCCCACCGTAGTTGAACCGGCCTTCATGAACCGCCGGTCAGGCCACCGGTCTTGCCGCTCCTCGACCCTTTGCCGGATTACCAATGAACCATAAACCGCCGGGTCGCCAGTTAACCGCCAAGTGTCAGCGGGTTCTTCAGGTAAATCGCCAAGTCCGGCCGGGTTATACTTCCGGCCGGTTTACGCCGCGGGGTATATCCCCGACAGGTCTTCTTGCTCCAGCCGCCCAAAGCAGCGCCGGTCGTGCCGCATGCTCCTGCCTCCCGTGGCCGGCTGTGCTGCCGTGGAGGCCTCACCGCCCCGTACTATTCCCACCGCTGGCCAGGCCCTGCGACACCTCACACCGCAGCCAAACCAAAGGTGAACCTCAGATTGCCTCGTCTCGCTGGCTTCCACCGCAAGCATCTTCCCCGGCTCCGGCGTCGTCCCTTCCTAGGCCTCGTCGCCGTCCCACCGCCGTGGTGCTCTCCACGTGGCGTGGTCAACGTGGTCAAGGAACGACTTCCATCGGAAGAGTAATCAGACGTGGAGAGGCCGACAATGGGTCCACGGCCACAGCCCAGTTTTTTGTGATTTGCCAAGTAAGTCGCTTTGTCATGCCTGTTGGGCTGCAAATCTTTCAAGACGAGGAGAGCTTTCATTCGGCTGGCCGAGAAAATGGCCCATCAGTAATGAGAAATGGGTTGTACATTTTTAAAACACATCAAACCGGCAATTAGTTTCAAATATTAGTTTTTTCATTTCAAGATTTCAAATTACATTAATTTTTATGCGTGGAGAATTTGTTGGATTTTATATTGATATAAATTTACTATTAAAATCAGTTTGAATGTGAGTCGAAATTTCGGGATTAAAAACAGTTCGGACCGCACCGTAATATGCAAAATTTCGTATAATTTTTTAACCATGGCCACAATATGGGATGTAATGCTAACAAAAATAATATGGGCTCCAAAAAAACCTTAAGAATTAGCAAATGGGCTGTAAATTATTAGAAATAATGGCAGATGGGTTGTATGCTGTTTTCCACAGATTTGAGGCTTTCCTAAAAAAAGGTTGACGCACAAGCAGTGACTGTTGGATGTCCATCCAACGGCCGTCGTGCTTCTTCAATCTCTGCTCTTCCTGCTCCAGCCGCTCAAACAAGCGCCGGCGGGACTGCCTGCTCCCTCCTCCCCGAGGCCGGGTTTGCAGGCCAAGCAGGCCTCACCGCCCCACCGCATTCCCCATCGCTGGCCTAGCCATCCCTCTACTCACCCACACCTGTTGTTATTCTCCGTGACGGCAGACGAACCAAGAAACCCGCCAGACAACAGATTCCCTCCGCGTGGGAAACAACTGCCGAGTCTTCCCTGCCTCCGTGTCGTCCCCTTCCTAGGCCTCGCCGTCGTCCACCGCCGTGGTGCTCTCGGCGCGGCGTGGTCAATGTGGTCAACGACCGACTTCCATCGGAAGAGTACTGTGTGTGGAGAGGCTGACAGCTGGGTCCACGACCTCAGCAAGGAAGTGCCTCCTTATTACGCACAAAATAATTATTCCTCCACCTGACAGCGGTGACCCACCGGACGGGCCACCGTATTTCATTTAAAAACGCTTCTCGATTGCAGGGGACCCACCACCTACACCTTCGCACGCAAGGAAGTGCGTCCGCAAAAAAGATTCGCCGACCGCTGGGACACACCAGCTACATCTTCGCATGCAAGGAAGTGCGTCCGGGAAAAAATGATTCGCTTCGACTGCCGGGACCCACCAGCTACATCTTCGCAGAGCAAGGAAGTGCTCGATGCTTAGGACCCACCGGTCAAGCATACGAAGCGTTGTCATTCTGGTCGCGAACGTGCACGTACATATATACTGGTGGATGTAGAGGCGCAGACGTGTCGTAGTAGAGGCGCGACGTAGCATGTACACGCACGTACAGCGCTGTGGTGCAAGAAAGAAAATACGGCCACATATGTGTACATACGGGCGGGGTCTCGAACGCCTACTGCCAAGACACGCACGGGCGAGGGCTCGTGTACATGGCTGGGTTGGAACGGAGAAACAGCGTCGTCATCGTGTTCATGGGGAGGCAACGAAATGCGTCGTGTTCATGGGGAGGCAACGGAATGCGTCGTGTTCATCGGGAGGCAACGAAACGCGCGGGAGACAACCAGCTGGGTCGGAACGGAATGCGTGGCCGTGTTCATCGGGAGGGCTTGGACGGAACAGGCGATGGAAACGAGGCCTGGTGTACCGCAGAACGGAGGAAACGGCCTCCTACATTCAGAACGGGGTCCTGTTGATCGGGAGGGGTGTGGGGTACCGCAAAACGGAGGAAACGGACCTCCTCAGGTCGAAACGGGGGTCCTGTTGATCAGGAGGGGTGTGGCGTACCGCAAAACAGAGGAAACGGACCTCCTACGGTCGAAACGGGAGTCCTGTTGATCAGGATGGGTGTGGCGTACCGCAAAACGGACGAAACGTACCTCCTATGATCAAGACGGGGGTCCTGTTCATCAGGAGGGGTGTGGCGTACCGCAAAACGGGACTCCACGGGATACTGTTCATCTCCACCGTCGACCTCCTCCAGCCTCCACGGGCTACCGTCGACCTCCTCCAGCCTCCACGGGCTCCTGTTCATCCAGCCTGTCGGTGTTCTGGGAACGGGGGTCCCCAGACTTGCCTGCCTGCGGCCTACGGCGTGGCTCAAAAGGGGGCCCATCACGGCCCATCTTCATCAACACAAGCTCAAGACCCTCGCGAGGGGCCAAGCCTCATGGGGCGGACGACAGGGAGCTTCCTCAGGCTCGGCCTCATCAGGCTGGCTCGCGAGGAGGCGGAGAGATCAAGGCGGGGTACCTCACGAGGTGCCCATGACGCAAGCCATGACGACCAAGGGCGCCAGGCGGGCGCCAGCCCGCGCAGTGTCCTCCTTTCCTCTTTGGTGCAAAGGGAGCAAGCGCAGGTGAGAGCATCAAGCAAAGGCATCCATTTCGGTGCAACAAGACCAAGACCAGCCCAACGGCAGGAAGGAAGTCATTGTGGAGCCCAAGTCAAGGCCACCACCAGAGCCTTTGACAGGCGAGGACCAACTTTAGTCAGGATAAGTGTACCAGATGTTCCCCTTCAAAATGGCCAATTGTTGGCGCACTTCCCGCACAATATTTAGGAAGAGGCCCAGGGCCTTCACCTATAAATAGGACTAGCCACGCACAGAGCTAGAGGCATCTTGAATCGAGAGAGAGAGAGAAAGAGAGGGAGCGATTGAAATCCTCCAAGCAGTTCATCGCCCGGCCAAGAACAAACCCTCGCGAGGCTGTTCTTCCTTGTATTGTTCATCACCATCAGCCCAAGAGGCAATCCACCACACCACAAACTAGGGTAGGGTATTACACCACAATGGTGGCCCGAACTAGTATAAACCTTGTGTCTCTTGTGTTGTTCCTTTCGTAGTTTTGATCCTAGCGAGGTGGCGGGGTGTCGGTAGGTAGAGGGTGAGATCTCCGCGCTCACCCCAGTGTTCGAACCTCAAGGGTCTGCCGGAACCCGAAATCCGACATTTGGCGCGCTAGGTAGGGGTGCGCCAGGGTTTTCCCTTCCGCCACCGCCGCGACCCGCCTCGCGATGAGCAGCGCGCCGCCGCCTGCCGCCGCGCTAGCGCTGGGGCCAGGGGCTCGAGCCTGGCCCCGGCCTTGCAACGGGTGCGGTGGCCGGACAAGTTCAAGCCGACGACGCCGCCGCGCTAAAACGGCGCGACCGATCCGCTGGCCTTCCTGCTGGCGTACGAGGAGGTCGTCCTTGAAGCTGGAGGTGACGACAGTGTCATGGCCAACTGGCTTCCCATGGCCCTCACGGCGCTCCGCGGGCATGGCTGCTCCACCTGCCGGCAGCCTCCGTGGCCTCTTGGGAAGAGCTGCGCGGCCTCTTCCTCACCCACCATGTTGCGCCGGCGCCCCCGGTCATCGCGGCCCTCCTGGGCGGCTCGCAGGCGCCGCCTTCAAGTCACCATGTCAAGCCATTCGTCCGCCGGGTCGGCGCCGCCTCCACGCGGCAGGGGCCCCCCCTGGACCGGTCGGCCCCCAAGGCCAGTCTGACCTTCAGCTCGGAGGACCATCCCTCCAACTCAGCCTACTCGGGTGCGCTCCCCATGCTATGCACCCCCACCATCTGCCAGGTGGCCGTCACCAGGACTCTCATCGACGGCGGCGCGGGCCTCAACGTGCTCTCAGTTGAGGCCTTCAACCTCCTCTGCATACCCCGGGAGCGGCTGCAGCCCAGCCGCCCTTCTCGAGCGTCGGGGGCGGGTCATCCAGCTCCTTGGGACAGATCCGGCTCCCGGTAACTTTCGGCACCTACGACAACTTCCGCACGGAGCTGGTCGATTTCGACATCGCCCCCATCGGCCTCCCCTACAACGCCATCCTCGGCTACCCAAAGACCGGGTCCAATTCATGGCGCGACTCACCCGCATACAACCTCATGAAGATGCCCGGAGCAACGGTGTCCTCACTGCGTTCGGGACACCGGAGATGCGTTGCGAGTGCTCAAGCTCGCCTTCAAGACGGCGGCACCAGCACAGCCCGCCGACGCGGAGACCCCTGGGCCCAAGGGGGCTGCACCAACCAAGAAGAAACAGTTGTTCACCCCAAGACAAGGCAGAGACCAAGCAAATACCCGTCGATGAGGACGGTTCCACTGACACCACTTTCACCATAGGCGCCAACCTCAAGCCCGAGCAGGAGGAGGCCCTGGTCAAGTTCCTGCGTGCAAACAAGAAGGTATTCGCCTGGGAGCCTGATCAGTTGGCGGGGATCCCTAGGGGCATAATCGAGCATCACCTCCACGTGTGCCCCAACGTACGCCCCGTGAAGCATAAAGCGAGGCGGCAGTCCACTGAAAAGCAAGCCTTCATCATCCAGGAGACCCGCAAACTAGAAGCCGTTGGGGTCATTCGCGAGGTCCGATATCCGGATTGGTTGGCCAACCCTGTTGTTGTGCCAAATAAGGGAGGGAAGGAGCGCATGTGTGTCAACTTCACCAACCTCAACAAGGCATGCCCGCAAGATCCGTTCCCGCTCCCTCGCATCGACCAGATCGTCGATTCCGTCGCTGAGTGCGACCTGTTATGCTTCTTGGATGCCTTCTCTGGGTATCACCAGATCAAGATGGCGGTAGAAGACGTGGAAAAGACGGCCTTCCTGACCCCGTGTGGGGTGTACTGCTACACGTGCATGCTATCTGGGCTGCGCAAGAATGCGGGGCGACCTTCCAGCGGCTGATGCACATCACCTTGGGTCCGCAGCTCGGGAAGAATGTTGAGGCTTACATCGATGACATTATGGTGAAGTCTCGGGAGGCCAGGACCCTGATACAAGACCTGGAGGAAACCTTTGCGAGCCTCAACACAGTGAACCTACGGCTCAACCCGAAGAAGTGTGTGTTTGGAGTCCCCTCGGGCAAGCTCTTGGGCTTCCTCGTATCCCACCGAGGCATCGAGGCTAACCCAAAAAAGGTCAAGGCGGTCGAGGACATGAGCCCGCCAAAGAACCTCAGGGAAATGCAGAAGCTCACTGGGCGCGTCACTGCGCTAGGGCGCTTCATCTCCAAGTTGGGGGAACGAGCGCTGCCTTTCTTCCAGCTAATGAAGAAAAAGGGACCCTTTGAATGGACTAAAGAGGCCGATACATGCGTTTCAAGATCTCAAGAGGTACTCTAACCAGCCCTCGGTCATGGTGGCCCCACGCCACAGAACCCCTCGGTGCTCTACTCGCCGCCACTCCCTACTCCGCCCGCAGCTCTGGTGGCGTTAGGGAAGAGCGCCAAACCAAAACCACAAAGCAGCCCAGTCAAGGCAAAGCAGGAACAAGGAAGACCCACGTAAACCACTACCACGGGCCGAGAAGGATCGGCCGCAGGGGAGCGCATCGGGAACGGAAGAGGTCCTCCCTGACTACCAGCCTCTAGAGGCTCCATCGCCTCAGGAGGCGCCACGGTCCCCAGAGGGCGCCATCGGCACTGGCGCTCCAAACCTCGTTGAGCACCCCGTGTACTTCGTAGACACGATGTTGCGGGACGCGAGGGCACGGTACCCCATGCCTCAGAAATTCCTCCTCGCGCTACTGGTGGCCTCGCGCAAGCTGCGGCACTATTTTCAGGGTCACCCCATCAAGGTCGTCTCAACGTACCCCTTGGAAAGGGTGCTCAGGAGCCCTAACTCAGCGGGAAGGGTCGCTGAGTGGAACATTGAACTGCAAGCGTTTCAGCTCGAATTCAGCATGACCTGAGTCATCAAGGGGGCCGCATTAGCGGATTTTGTGGCAGAATGGACGGAGGCACCAGGCCTCAAGGCCGACGAGGATCGGTCCCTCTCCCCGGGAAGCGAAGCGCCAGAAGGTTGGGTCATGTACTTCGATGTGGCGTTCTCTAGGCATGGCGCTGGGGCTGGGGCGGTGCTCATATCTCCCACTCAGGACAAGCTCCACTACGTTGTGCAGCTCTGTTTCCAGCAAGGTGAAAAGGTCTCCAACAACATAGCGGAGTATGAAGCTCTAATAGCGGGCTTGAAGGCCGCAGCTGCCCTAGGGGTGAAGCGCCTTACCATCAAGGGCGATTCGCAGCTCCTCGTCAGTTTCTCCAACAAGGTGTATGAGCCAAAAGATGAGCACATGGAAGCCTATCTTGCAGAGGTCCGCAGGATGGAGAAGCAGTTCTGGGGGTTGGAGTTGCAGCATGTGCCCCGTGGCACCAGTCAGGAGGACGACGACATCGCCAAAACGAGCATCCAGGCAGTTACCTCAGGAGCCTGGCATCTTCGAGGAGCGGCTTTTCAAGCCCTCGGCCATGCCTTCACTATCAAACATGGCGCAACCTCGGAAGGAGCTCCCCCAGCCACCTACCTCAGGAGCCCCGGTCTTTGGCCCGGCCTCAGGAGCGCGCATGCTCCTGACGATGGAGCCTCGGGAGGGGTGTTGGATCACAGAGCTCTAGAGCTACTTAACGCAAGGGACCCTGCCGGAGAAGGAGGAGGAAGCGGAGCGTGTGGCGCGGCAAGCCACAGTGTACTGCATCAGGGATGGAGAGCTCTATCGGAAGCGACCAAATGATGTGTCCCTACGCCGCATCTCCAGGAGCAAGGGAAAGAACTGCTTGGCGGATATACACGGTGGAGACCGTGGGCATCACTCGTCATCACGAACCCTCGTGGGCAAGGCATTCGGAGCGGTTTCTATTGGCTCATCTGCGCTCAATGACGCCGTCGAACTAGTGAAGGCTTGCGAAGCCTGCCAATTCCATGCCAAGCAGATCCATCAGCCGGCAAGAGGTCTGCAAACTATACCCCTCTCGTGGCCATTTGCAGTCTGGGGGCTGGATATCCTGGGCCCGTTTCCTCGAGCGCCAGGGGGCCATCGCTACCTCTATGTCGTCGTGGACAAGTTCACCAAGTGGGCCGAAGTGGAAGCCGTCCGCACCATCCCCGCAGGTTCAGCGGTCAAGTTCATCAAGGGCATCGTGAGCCGGTTCAGGGTGCCGAACCGCATCATCACCGACAACGGTTCGCAGTTCACCAGTAACCTCTTCAAAACATACTGGGCTAACCTGGGAACGCAGATATGCTACGCTTCGGTGGCGCACTTCAAAGCAACGGCCGGGCCGAAGCGGCCAACGCAGAGGTCTGAGGGCCTCAAAACTAGAACATTCAAGAAGAAACCGGAGGCTGCGGCGAGAGGTTGGTACGACGAAGCTTGATCCATGCTGTGGTCCATCCGCACGACCACGACCAAGCCAACCGGAGAGACCCGTTCTTCCTGGTCTATGGAGCCGAAGCGGTCCTCCCTCACGAGGTCAAACGTTGTTCCGCACGGGTCCTGGCGTTCGACGAGGCGCAGCAGGACTCCATGCGGGGGACGGACCTCGTGCTGGGGGAGGAGCGTCGTCGGGAAGCTGCGTTGCAAGCGGCGAGGTACCAACAAGCACTGCGACGATACCCTTTGCCGCAACATCCGCCCGTAACTCTTGAGGTAGAGGACCTCGTGCTCAGCGGGTTCTCTCCAGGAGGGACTGCATAAGCTCTCTCCCATGTGCGAGGCCCATTCAAGGTTGTTCATGTTTCCAGGCCCGGCTCCAGCGCTTGGAGACTCGTGAGGGAGGTGCCGATCCGTAACGCGTGGAACATCCAAAGCACCTCGGAGGTTTTACCTAAAAGGCCCAGAGCACATGAAGAAGGCGAATGCCTGTGAAGCTTATCTTTTGGAAAAGGCCCAGAGCTCGTGAAGAAGGCGGATGCTGTGAAGCTTATCTTTTGGAAAAGGCCCAGAGCACATGTGAAGAAGGCGAATGCCCGTGAAGCTTATCTTTTTGGAAAAGGCCTGAGCTCGTGAAGAAGGCGAATGCCTGTGAAGCTTATCTTTTGGAAAAGGCCCAGAGCACGTAAAGAAGGCGAATGCCCGTGAAGCTTATCTTTTGGAAAAGGCCCAGAGCTCGTGAAAGAAGGCGAATGCCCGTGAAGCTGTCTGCGTTTGGAAAAGGCCCAGGCACGTGAAGAGGGCCAATGCCCGTGAAGCTTGCTTCCCCAAGAAAGGCCCGGAGCACATGAAGAAGGCCAACGCACTGTGGAAGCTTCGCTGCCCGTGACACTCTCACGTAATAATGAGTTGGGGCTGTACACGCCCGAGTCTTAGGAGCGCGGCCTCAGGCCCCGGGCTCCCTCCCACACCAGTGGCAGCACTTAGCTCCGCTACTGGTGAGAAGACGTCGAAGACTAGATTAGGTGCCGACGCGGCTTTTCATTTGCTTTCCATGATTGGCTTGTTCATTCTCATTTGAAGTTTTATCGAAGCTGTTGTCGTTTTGATTTGTGGCTCTTGACCTTCGCCCTCCTACCTCGATTTCTCTCACGCAAGGTCTCGCGAGGGGGCAGCCTGAGCACCCTCGCGAGTGTTTTCTGCCCTTATCGTTCAAGGTTTCCCAACCTGGGTCCACCACAGGAGCACCCCTCCAGTCCGTGCCTCACGGGCACCGCGACACGAACACAGGACCTGGGTCGGTCGCCCCCCACGGCTGAGGCTGGGAACTACCTACGCGCAGGCGTGCGGCCCGAAGGCACGATACCGAAATAGCAGAAACAGTACGATGATTAACGGCGAAAGTCCAAACACGCCCCACGGGGCCCCACACTACTGTCTTTCTACGCAGGAAAAGGAAAAAGGAAGAACAAATCAGCGCGCCGCCTCGACACCAGCCAGGAAGACTCGACCCGCCTCCGGAGCTCAGGCGGACTCCCTCTCGCGCTTCACCGAGGCGTGATGGCGGGCAGACCCGCTACCACCCTCAAGCGAGCACGACGGGCGTGGGGGCTGATCGCGACGCCTGGAGGAGCCGCTGCCGAAGAAGAATCGATGAAGCTCGAGGAGCCCTGAGCGTCGCCGACCACGCATGCGCTGTCCTCTCCGTCATCGCCGGGGCTGGGCCCCCGGCCGCGGTCGTCGTCCTCAGGGCAGCACCCAGCGCGGCGACCATCCTCCCTGAACACCATCACGTAAAGGGTGGCATCACCGTCGAACTTGAAGTGTAGGGTGCACCGACGGCTCAGGCCATGCGCGCGGGCAAACGTCTGCCACCATGAAGTCGAGCCAGGCTCGGCCGCGGAGACCTCCAACGAAGGGGAGGCCCGACTGCAGCCCGTCTGCTCGAGCTAGAGGCCGCCCGGGCGCTAGCCGGAGCTCACCTAGGAGGAAGCGAGGAAGCTGAAGCAGGCGCAGTCGGCTCCGCCGACCACACAACAAACTCCGGCAACACCTCCATGGCCGCGCGGCCTAGGGGGTCGCGGCGTGAAGCGCCCCGGCCGCGGCCAGCCGCCTTTCACCGCGCGGGAGATCACCTCCACGGCCACGGGGAGTTGCCGTGGGAGCCACAGGATGTTTGCGAGGGCGGCCTCGACCGCGCTTGGGCGGGGGAGAGGCAGGCTCAACCTGGCAGGCCTTCCCCTTCTCTGCAGCCGAGAACTTCCTCGGCGGAGCCATGAAGAAGGAGGAGAAGGAAGAGGGGACAGACTGGAAGGGCACGCGCCGTTCCATACTTAAAGCCAGAGGAGGCCAACCGCCGGCCTCCACAATCGCAGGTAATCATGACCCGCTTTGCGTGCAGGGACTTGTCAATTCGTGCAGTTGCCGAGGCGTCGTGGGGAAGTGGAGACGCCCACGTCCAATCAACCGCCACGCGGCACCTGTGGCCGCCCGGCTGTTAGGGGCTCATGGGCGTCGCACTTGCCCCTTCGCCTCTCTGCTCGGCCAAGCCCGGGCGTGCCTTGGGCCTGGGGGCTACTGTCGGCGTTCTGGGAACGGGGGTCCCCAGACTTGCCTACCTGCGGCGTGGCTCAAAAGGGGGCCCATCACGGCCCATCTTCATCAACACAAGCTCAAGACCCTCGCGAGGGGCCAAGCCTCGCGGGGCGGACGACAAGGAGCTTCCTCAGGAACGGCCTCATCAGGCTGGCTCGCGAGGAGGCGGAGAGATCAAGGCGGGGTACCTCACGAGGTGCCCATGACGCAAGCCATGACGACCAAGGGCGCCAGGTGGGTGTCAGCCCGCGCAGTGTCCTCCTTTCCTCTTTGGTGCAAAGGGAGCAAGCGCAGGCGAGAGCATCAAGCAAAGGCATCCATTTCGGTGCAACAAGACCAAGACCAGCCCAACGGCAGGAAGGAAGTCATTGTGGAGCCCAAGCCGGCGTCACCACTAGAGCCTTTGACAGGCGAGGACCAATGTCGGTGTCAAAACCGGCGGATCTCGGGTAGGGGTCCCGAACTGTGCGTCTAGGCGGATGGTAACAGGAGACAAGGGGCACGATGTTTTTACCCTGGTTCGGGCCCTCTCGGTGGAGGTAATACCCTACTCCTGCTTGATTAATATTGATGATATGGATAGTACAAGAGTAGATATACCAAGAGATCAGAGAGGCTAAACCCTAGAAGCTAGCCTATGGTATGATTGTTGTTCGTCCTACGGACTAAAACCCTCCGGTTTATATACACACCGGATAGGGTTAGGGTTACATGTAGTCGATTACAATGGTAGGAGATCTACATATCCGTATCGCCAAGCTTGCCTTCCATGCCAAGGAAAGTCCCATCCGGACACGGGACGAAGTCTTCAATCTTGTATCTTCATAGTCTAGATGTCCGGCCAAAGATGATAGTTCGGCTATCCGGACACCCCCTAGTCCAGGACTCCCTCAGTAGCCCCTGAACCAGGCTTCAATGACGACGAGTCCGGCGCACATATTGTCTTCGGCATTGCAAGGAGGATTCCTCCTCCGAATACTTCATGGAAGGTTTTGAACACAAGGATAGTGTCCGGCTCTGCAAAACAAGTTCCACATACCACCGTAGAGAGAATAATTTCTGCACAGATCTGCTGACGTATTCCGCGGCGTGACATCACTCCACCGCCAAGCCTTTATTCGAATCGTTTTTACTGTCCCACCTCAGCGCGTTTAGCGAGGCGGTTTCCTTGGCACGTCTTATCAAAAGCGGAGATCGTGCCCCCTTATTCCGGGATTCCCATCAATACGGACGTGGGTAACCCATCTGCGCCATTGATTACGGTGCTTGGGAGATAAGCGAGTTTTACCAGGCTGGCGAGGGACGCATAGCTTCGTCCATCCATATAAGGGGATAAGGATCCGCCTTTTCACCTACGCCTTCTTCCTCCTTTGCTCATCCATTTTCGCGCACTCGAGCTCCAGCGCCCAAGTCCGCACATCCCACCTCAACCTTCTCCAACTATGTCCGGAGCGGGAGGCAGGTGGATGGCCTCCTCCGTCATGGAGGGACACATCGAAAAGCTGCGGGAGGCCGGATACTTGTCCAGCAACATCGCGCACCGGCTACCCGACGAGGGGCAGCTCATTCCAACCCCCAGGCCCCATGAGAGGGTGGTGTTTCTCCCCCACTTCCTCCGCGGACTAGGTTTTCCACTTCACCCATTTGCACGGGGGCTCATGTCCTACTACGACCTGGATTTCCACGATCTGGCCCCGAACTTCATCCTCAACATCTCGGCGTTTATCGTCGTGTGCGAGGCCTTCCTCTGCATCCAGCCCCACTTCGGCTTATGGCTTAAGATCTTCAATGTCAAGCCGAAGGTAGTGGGCGGCCGCCAAGCGGAGTGTGGAGGCGCCATGGTTGGCAAGATGGCCAAAGTCCTATGGCTCGAGGGCTCCTTTGTGGAGACCATAAAGGGGTGGCAATCGGGGTGGTTCTACATCACCGAGCCGCGCAACTCTCAATGGGCGGCGGCCCCCGAATTCCGATCTGGCTTCCCCACACGGCTCTCATCATGGAAAGAGACGGGCCTGATGTGGGGGAATTCGGACGAGCTATCCGGACTCCAAACCTGTGTCCGAAACCTGGTGGACAAGAATCTCAGGCTTGTCAACGTAATCCAGGTGATGCTCATCCGCCGGATTCTCCCATGCCAACAATGGGCCTTCAAATTGTGGGAGTTTGATCCAGCACAGCACTCAACTCCGAAAAGGCTCTTCGACACTACGTACGAAGATGCCTGGAAGGTGCTATTCAAGGGCGCCGAGGCTCCCACATCCGCTACCGAAGATCGCGGATTCAGCTCGCAGCGTCAAGCCAGTGAGGTGAGTTATTTTACCCTTTAAGGGACTCTTTTTTCATAGTTTGACTCTATGCAGGATCTAAAACTCCCTAACCTTTGTGACAGACTGGCTGAAGACGCGTCAGACATATTAACTGTCCGGCCCCCTTGCCAGAAGACCCAGCGGACGCCCGATTGACAGGGTTGCTGGCTCCGGTACCTCATGTGGTGCCGGAGAAGAAGGCCAAGAAGGAGGCCACGGGAACTCGAAGGAGCTCCCGACGCTAGCGGCTGTCGGACTCATCGCCCGACAACCCTGAGGCGGAATCCTCCTCTGAGGAAGAGGAGGAGGAAAAAGCCTCTCCCGGTGAAGGAGAGAAGAAAAGGAAGGCCGCCCCAACTGGGGAGGCCGGAGGGTCCAAGAAGGAAAGGGCCCTTCATCCGGACTTCTCCACCAACGCCGACAATGACGAGGAGGAGCGGCCAACAAGGGCCAAGCCCCTGGCGAGATCGTAAGTGTCCGGATACCCATGGTTTTTTTTCATTGCATAGTGTTCTCTAATGCCGAACAATCATGCAGCCCGCCCAAGGGCGAGCTAGCCGCTTCGTCAAGCGGGTCCCTGAATTCGTCGGAAGTGGAGAGTACTTCACTTCCGGCCGCCTCCTCACCTCACGATGCGGACGAGGCCGAGGTGGGGCCCCGTGGGAGGCGCCGCAAGGCAGCCTCCCGGACTCCAGGCGCGAGGGGAGCGAGACCCCCAGGGGCTCTAAGCCCGACCCTTGTCCGGACTCCATACCGGAACCTTCAGCGGTTCCTAAGTCCGGCAAGCGGTCCCTTCGTAGGAAGGGTAAGACGCCGGTGTCCTCCGTCCAACCGGAGGCACCGGATAGCTTACTGGAGGCGCTTAACAGTGCCTCCATCGAGGAGGAGCACCGCACTGTTATGAGTGTGGTGATCCAGAAAGTTCAGTCCGCCAAGAGCGGGCCGGTGAAGCTTCGTACCAGCCTTCTAACAGGCTTTGAGGTAAGTTTAGAATATGTAAAAATATTACCGCATAGACGGTAGCCTCGATGCTTAGTTCGGTGTTCGGAAAGAAAAGCCGTAGTAAGGATCTAAAAGATATACGCATGAGTCTAACATAAGTATGTCAATATGGGAATGCACGAGCTTATTTCTTGACCTCTGCCGCACTGACTGCGGAGGTTAATGCATTGAAGCGGAGCCTCGAGCGGTCCGAGAACGAGCTCGGCCTTGCCAAGAAGCAGCTCGAGGACAAGTAAGGTAAGTAATACCTTATTAAAGAAATACCTTATAGAAAGGAGTTGGTTGCAAAAGATAACAAGAATAACATGGGTACTGCAGGGGCCACGAGCGAGGTGGCGACCCTGAAGGAGGCGGTGTCCGCGGCCGAAAACAAAGCGGCTGCGGAGCGCACTGAGCGAGAGAAGGGGGAGGCGCAGCTGGCGGAGGTACGGCAAGAGCTCCAGGCTCTCGTGGAAAAACACGAGGGTTTGGAGCGTGACTCGAAGACCCGAGAGTCCGAGCTTGCCTCGGCTCTTGAGAGTGCCAAAGCTGCTAAGGCCGAGGCCCAAAAAGCCCTCCAGGAGATTGAGGCAATAAAGAAGATCGCGGCGGGTAAGGCATTCTTTATGTAGAGAAAGAATGTAAAAGTCAATTATCTAGTACTTACCCGAATCCGGAGCTCTTCAGGAGCGTTCACAGATCTGCCTCGTAGTGTGTCTGATGCTGCCCCGTTCTACCGCGCCAAGGAGGGGAGCTCGACGGAGATGGTCTCAGTATGCTGAGGCCGACCGTCCGGTGCCCCTGAGCGACCAGCTGAAGCAGCTGGTCGAGCTCCACAAGGTCGCCGAACAGGCCATGAAGGGCCTCATAGTTCGGCTGTGGCCATTGGAAGCCATGCACAGGAGCTACTTCGGGTTAGTCTGCGGCTGGTGGGCCTTTGTCCATGGATTGAAGTCATCAAGCGCTCCGTCTGCATTGAAGGTGCCCATCGGGCCCTTGCCCATGCTATAGTACACTGGGGCAAGCTGGATGCGGAGAAGCTTGTGACGGACGGGCCACTAAAGGGCAAGGATCATCGCAAGCCCGAGATGTACTATGAGGGCGTCCTGAAGGGTGCCCGCCGTATAGCGGATTAGTGCTCCAAAGATGTAATTTCTGAATAGACTCGCATTGGTTATCCTGTACGCTGAAAACTTGTTCATATGCGCTAAGCAACGCTTGTTAATTTAAAATATTACCTTCTGTGCGGCCGTTTATCAAATTTGAGAGATGGCAAGTCGTTGGCTTCAGCCCCCATGCCACGAAGTCTTTGGGGTGTTCGGGATAAACTTGAGCGCTCTTGTTCCCATTCTTGGGTCCGTCGAGGAGGCGCTCAACGCATAGCGAACAAGGCAATCGGACTTATAGTGCTTGAACACTCTCACTTAGTCATAGAATTCTATAATTTTAAATTTCGTGAAGCCCCTAGTATTCGGAAGACCGAGTTCGGGGCGCTATCCGCGCCTTGGCGGACAATGCCGTTCCTCCTCTAAGCGGCATAAGTCTTTAGGGACCCGAAAAACCTCTCGAATAGCGACCGGCTCTCGCCCTATCATGACGGTCAGTTTTAGCTTTCTCCACTGAGGTGCTCAACCCAGCTCAACCGGGGCACAATCGCAGTGGTTCTCCCAGTGCTACCTTAGCCGATATAACGGAACGTAAAGTACCAAAACATAGGAGCAGGCAAACCCAACTATTGACCCAAGACATGATTCGAACCGATGCATATAATGCTATAAGTTTGGGGTGCCGCACTTGTGAAAGTGTTCGGACTTATCACACCATAATTTTGGGGTACTTAAGCCCTGGTGTATTGGCCGTACCAAAGTGTACGGGTGCAACATGTCATGAAATGAACATATATATAGATAAACAAAGGAGTGCAATAATAGGCAAAAGCTATGTATTGTTTATTCAAAAAAGGTACTGCAATGAACGCAGAACGATACAAATAGTGTGATAAGCAAGGGATGGGACTATTTAACATGTCCCCCTCCAGGGGTAAGCTGCGGGATGGTATGTAAAACAGGTATAATGATCGTAGTAGAGACCACCTGGACATTCGACGTAGCTACGCTTCCACGGCTGTTGCATCGTGAGTTCGGCAATTCTAGTGCGGATAGGACTTCTGAAAAGCGAGTCCTGAAAGTAAGAAAAAGGAAGAAAAGAAAGGAATGACACAATCGGGGCCCACAGTGCGGTTGAGCGCGTGCAGGCGTGTCGTGGTCGTGCCCCTCCTTATGCCCATGGTATGTCGGGCGTAGTTATGTGCAGCGTAATCTTGGCTTCGCAATTTCGCGAGGGCTAGGGTTGGGGCGGATTACTCTGGCGATGCTTGGATCGTGCCAGCGGTCTTGTTGTAGGTTACTCGGTAGCGGACAGCGGTGTCCGGACGTTTAGTGGCCGGACTCGAGAATTGCTGTGAGAGGCTGCTTTGCACCTCCGCGCGAGGGCCGTGTGCTCCTTCGTTCGAAGAGAGCGTTCGGTGTTTCCATTGACCGTGATTACTCCTCGAGGGCCTGGCATCTTGAGCTTGAGGTATGCGTAGTGCGGCACCACATTGAACTTTGCAAATGCGGTTTTTCCAAGCAGTGTGTGATAGCCGCTGCGGAACGGGACTATGTCGAAGATTAACTCTTCGCTTCGGAAGTTATCTGGGGATCCGAAGACCTCTTCGAGTGTAACTGAGCCTGTACAATTGGCCTCTACACCTGGTATTACACCTTTAAAGGTCGTCTTTGTGGGTTTAATCCTTGAGGGGTCTATGCCCATTTTGCGCACTGTATCCTGATAAAGCAGGTTCAGGTTGTTGCCGCCGTCCATCAGGACTCTAGTGAGGTGAAATCCGTCAATAATTGGGTCAAGAACCAATGCGGCGAAACCGCCGTGACGGGTGCTAGTGGGGTGGTCCCTTCGATCAAAGGTGATCGGGCAGGAACACCATCGGTTGAACTTCGGGGCGACTGGCTCCATCGCATATACGTCCCTTAGTGCACGCTTCCGCTCCCTTTTGGGTATATGGGTTGCGTATATCATGTTCACCGTCCGCAATTGTGTGGGAAAGCCCTTATGTCCTCTATTGTTTGGCGGCCAGGGCTCTTCCTCGTCATCGCTATGCAGCCCCTTGTCATTGAGTTCGGCACTTAACTTGCCTGCTTGCTTGAACACCCAATAATCCCTGTTGGTGTGGTTGGTTGGTTTTTCGGGGGTGCCATGTACCTGGCACAAGCGATCGAGTATTCGGTCCAAGTTGGACGGGTCCTGGGTATTTCTTTTGAATGGCTTCTTCCGCTGACCGGGTTTAGAGCCTCTGAATCCGGCATTGACTGCCGTATCTTCATCATTATCGCCGTTAATGCGGCGCTTGTTCTTGTTGCGACGCGACCTGCCATCACTGTCCTTGGTATCCGAACTACCAGGGTTTTTGGTCAAGTTGTTACTACGAGCTAGCCAGCTGTCTTCTCCCACACAAAAGCGGGTCATGAGTGTGGTGAGGGCTGCCATGGATTTCGGCTTTTCCTGTCCTAGGTGCCGGGCTAGCCACTCGTCGCGGATGTTATGTTTGAAGGCTGCAAGGGCCTCTGCATCCGGACAGTCAACAATTTGATTTTTCTTGGTTAGGAACCGTGTCTAGAATTGTCTGGCCGATTCTTCTGGCTGCTGAATTATGTGGCTGAGGTCATCGGCGTCTGGTGGTCGCACATATGTGCCCTGGAAGTTATCAAGGAATGCGGCTTCGGATCCTCCCAACAACCAATTGATTCTGGCGGCAAGCTGTTGAGCCAATGCTGAGCTGGTCCTTTAAGCTTGAGTGGGAGGTATTTGATGGCATGTAGATCATCACCGCGGGCCATGTGGATATGGAGGAGATAGTCCTCGATCCAAACCGCAGGATCTGTTGTGCCATCGTATGATTCGATGTTTACGGGTTTGAAGCCCTCAGGGATTTGATGATCCATTACTTCATCTGTGAAGCATAGTGGGTGTGCGGCGCCTCTGTATTGGGCTATATCACGACGCAGCTCAAATGAGCTTTGTCTATTGTGTTCCGCCCGGCCGGAGTTGTTGTATCCGTTGTGACGGTTATCATCACGTGTCGTGGGGCGCCCACGCGATCTGTAGATCGATCTTGTATGCTTTGCCTTATCCTCCAATATATCTCGCAAGTCCGGCGCATTTTCCCGTGCCTTGGTACTTTTTGAGCAGCGTCGGGGCGTGGCTTGAGCGAAGGGCGAGAGGCTTCTCTATCGCGCCACGGGTGGCCGGTCTGCCATGTCGTCGCTGGGTGCTTCCTCCTCCGATCGAGGCAACGGCCTGCGTTT
Organism: Aegilops bicornis; assembly: GCA_021605145.1. Taxonomy (NCBI): domain Eukaryota; kingdom Viridiplantae; phylum Streptophyta; class Magnoliopsida; order Poales; family Poaceae; genus Aegilops; species Aegilops bicornis. The sequence continues at coordinate 770,733,564 of CM038675.1, forward strand.
GGGGTAGCTTTTGGAGGCGTTCGAGTTCATACTCTTGGCTGCAAGGACTTCAGTCCATCTGTCGCCTAGCAGGTCTTGGTCAGCTCTAAGTTGTTGCTGCTTTTCTTGAGGCTACTTGTCGTGGCCATAAGCCTGCGTTTAAAATGCTCTGTTCGGCGGGGTCCTCAGCACGACAAATTAAATAAATCGTCGAGGCTTGCCTCATCTTCGGAAGGGGAGCATAATTATCGTCCTCTACCTCTCTTTCTGCTGCACTGTCGTGCGGACTTGCTTCTCCCTCCTCCTGTGCTGAATCCTGCTGGAGGAGGTTATCTTCGGCACTATCCGGGGTGTTATTATCTCCCGTGTCGGAATCACCGTTTTTGCTATGGCGGGATTTAGAGCGGCGCCGCTGACATCGGCGCTTGGGTTGTTTCTTGGAGGGGTCATCCTCCGTTGTTCCATCGCCGTTCCCATCTTTTGGGATGTCCACCATGTATATGTCGTATGACGAGGTGGCCTTCCAGTGCCCTGTGGGCGCTGGTTCTTGGTTGTCTCCGGCATCGTCGTCCATACCGTCGATGTCTTCGGAGTCAAAGTCAAGCATGTCGGTTAAATCATCGATAGTGGCTACAAAGTGGGTGGTGGGTGGGCGTTGAATTTCTTTGTCGTCCGCTCCCAACCTTCCTGAACGTAGTCCGGCCAGGGGTCTCCAGATAAAGAGAGAGACTTTAGTGAATTCAGGATGTCGTCAAAGGGCGAGTGCTGAAAGATGTCTGCGGCAGTGAACTCCATGACCGGCGCCCAATCGGATCCGATTGGCAGGGGCGCGGAGGGTTCGGAGTCTGGCACCTGGGAGTCACGAGCTTCGCAAAGGACAGGGAGGGTGTTCGGCTCAATCGCCGTAGAGATTTCAGCCCCCGAGGCGGTGTCCAACCAACCGTCCTCGATCGGCGAATCCGGCTCCGGATTAAGGGTCGGAGCGGATCTTTGATGCGGCCTCCGTGGCCTTTCGTGGCGAGCTAGATCATACCCATCGAGACAATGCGGCACGCTCGGTACGTGGCTCGAATCCGTCAAAGATCAAGTCTCCGCGGATATCGGCCGTATAGTTCAACCTTCCAAATCTGACCTGATGGCGGGGCGTAGCTTCGATCCGCTCCGGATGGCCTAGCAAATTGGCCCGCAGTGCAAAGCCGCCGAATACGAAGATCTGTCCGGGGAGAAAAGTCTCACCCTGGACTACGTCGTTGCTGACGATTGAAGGAGCCATCGGGCCTATCGGTGACGAGACAGAGGAACTCTCAATGAAAGCACCAATGTCGGTGTCAAAACCAGCGGATCTCAGGTAGGGGGTCCCGAACTGTGCGTCTAGGCGGATGGTAACAGGAGACAAGGGACACGATGTTTTTACCCAGGTCCGGGCCCTCTCGGTGGAGGTAATACCCTACTCCTGCTTGATTAATATTGATGATATGGGTAGTACAAGAGTAGATCTACCACGAGATCAGAGAGGCTAAACCCTAGAAGCTAGCCTATGGTATGATTGTTGTTAGATCTCTGGACTAAAACCCTCTGGTTTATATAGACAGCGGATAGGGTTAGGGTTACACAGAGTCGGTTACAATGGTAGGAGATCTACATATCCGTATCGCCAAGCTTGCCTTCCAAGCCAAGGAAAGTCCCATCCAGACACGGGACGAAGTCTTCAATCTTGTATCTTCATAGTCTAGGAGTCCGTCCAAAGATGATAGTTCGGCTATCCGGACACCCCCTAGTCCAGGACTCCCTCAACCAACTTTAGTCAGGATAAGTTTACCAGATGTTCCCCTTCAAAATAGCCAATTGTTGGCGCCCTTCCCGCATAATATTTGGGAAGAGGCCCAGGGCCTTCGCCTATAAATAGGACTAGCCACGCACAGAGCTAAAGGCATCTTGAATCGAGAGAGAGAGAAAGAGAGGGAGCGACTGAACTCCTCCAAGCAGTTCATCGCCCGGCCAAGAACAGACCCTCGCGAGGCTGTTCTTCCTTGTATTGTTCATCACCATCAGCCCAAGAGGCAATCCACCACAGCACAAACTAGAATAGGCTGTTACACCACAATGGTGGCCCAAACTAGTATAAACCTTGTGTCTCTTGTGTTGTTCCTTTCGTAGTTTTGATCCTATCGAGGTGGCAGGGTGCAGGTAGGTAGAGGGCGAGATCTCCGCGCGCACCCCAGTGTTCGAACCTCAAGGTTCTGCCGGAACCCGAAATCCGACACAGCCTCCACCGCACGCTAATCCACCGGCTACAGTTCAACCACCCCTCCACGGGCACCCCTCCACCGTCTACTGTTCATCCAGCCCTCCACACCACGGGGTCCTGTTCAACCACCCCTCCACGGCCACCCCTCCACCGCCTACTGTTCATCCAGCCCTCCACACCACGGGGTCCTGTTCATCCAGAGGCAACACCACCGCTCACTGTTCATCCAACCCCCATAGCGCTCCTTTGTTCATCCAATCGATCGGCTTGATTAGCAGCAGCAGCGAAGAATCGCTCCATCGGGTTCGATTAACGACCATCGATCGACCGCCGGGTTCGAGAACGCGTAGCTGCGGTCTGTCGCCGGGTTCGATTAGAGCCAACGCCTCGCACACACGCAAAATCGTCTGAGAAAGCAGCGCGCACCGCTCGGCCCCGACCTCCCACCGTAACGGCAACTCCCGAAATTTTCCTCCCCTCGCTTCTACCACGGTTTTCCGTCATGGACGGCCCAAAGAATGTCATGCAGCTGCGTCTCCAGACCGCCCAGACGAAAAAGCCCATTTTCTTTCATGATTTTTTGTCATAGAAGTAGGAGCCCACCACATCTATGATGATATCGGGTTTTGTCACAATTATCATCATAGAAGTGTCATATGTATGACAGAAAAAAATTCGTTCGGCCCAAAATGTCACGGATGTGTCTTTTTTTTTGTAGTGCAAGTGCTAAGCTAACGGAATGGGTCAAGTCAATCACATCATTCTCCTAATGATGTGATCCTGTTAATCAAATGACAACTCATGTCTATGGTTAGGAAACATAACCATCTTCGATTAAAGAGCTAGTCAAGTAGAGGCATACTAGTGACACTCTGTTTGTCTATGTATTCACACATGTATTATGTTTCCGGTTAATACAATTCTAGCATGAATAATAAACATATATCATGATATAAGGAAATAAATAATAACTTTATTATTGCCTCTAGGGCATATTTCCTTCACTTCAAGTACATGCCCGGGGCGGGGCGGTAGCGGAGGAAGGTTGGTCATCGGCCCCCTCCTCTCCGGCACGCCCCTTGGCGGCCTCCTCGGCAGCAGCCTTGACGGCCTCCCCACCAGGCCCCTTGGCGGCCTCCTCGGCAGCAGCCTTGACGGCCTCCCCACCAGGCCCCTTAGCGGCCTCCTCGCTAACAGCCTTGCTGGCCTCCCTGGCAGGCTCCTTGGCGGCCTCCTCGGCAGTGGACTTGGCGGCCTCCCCGGCAGCGATCTTGGTAGCCTCAGCTTCGGCATCCTTGGGGACCTCCTCGATGACAGCATCGATGTCCACTTGGTCCATCGAGGGAGGGTCTGGAAACCAGAAAGGACGATGAAGCAAGGCCAAAACCGAAGTTCCAAACAAAGAAAGAAAGAACAATCGCGTGGCAGAGATAGCGAGGGATGGGAGACATGCAGCTTAACCGTGCCAAGTTGAGGAGAAGTGGTTCCCTCCCCGCCAATGTTCATTGCCGGGACGGAGCCACCAGCGCCCATGCTTGCCCCCTCTTCCTCTATGCGCGTGGGCTCGGCGGTAGGCGCCCTTGCCGGTGACACCCCTCTGGGCGGCGTGGTCGACGGGGTCGGCGTGTCAGGGGCGGCCCTCAGCGGCTCCTCCTGTTGCCGCTCTCCTCCTGCGTACCCGGCAAGGTCAGCGCCAAGGATACACACCCCAACGCCCGTTGATGGGGAGTGAATAACGGACTCACGCTGGGGGCTGGAGTGGGGGCTGCGCTGAGGCTGTTGTCCGGGCTGATCACCACCAACGCCGGCGTGCGTGGAGCGCTCACCGGGGGCTTGCCGCCCATAGAAGCATTGGCTCTCTTCGCCGCCCTCTGGGCCAGCGTCTCCATGTCACTGTGAAGATAAGATCAAGTCAGGGAAAGATAGTGTAGACGGAGGGTCAGGAGATGATGAGGAGCAAGGTGCTTACTCGTCCTCCTCCTCTGGCCTCCTCTTCCTCTTCGGGCTGAAGGACCCAAGATCGAAATTGGTCTCCGGGGCGGCGTCGGCGAGGGGAGGAGAAGCGGATGGAGTCCTGGGCCGCTTGGACGAGGAGGAGGCGGCGGCTGCAGCCTTCTTTGCTACCGCGCCTTCCGCTGTTGCGGTTGTACGCCTCGTCTAGCGCACGGGCTGCGCCTGGGCCCATTGCCACCACGCGGTATTGCCGGGCCGGACCGGCATGCCGGAGCCAGCCCGCTGCAGGACGCGTTTCTTCCCTGGAGCCGAGGAGTCATCCGCGTCGGTCTCCTCTTCGGCCGACTCCTCGACCGCTCCTTCGACAAGGGGAACCCCAACGTCGGCGCTGCTGGGTTCCCTGGCAGACCCCGTCCACTCGGCAAACTCCTTCTCTTCTGTGGCCATGTTGTCCTCATCCTCCACAGTGCCGAGGCTGTCGGCCTCCTCGTCAAGTGCTGCATCTTTCGCCCTGGCGGCAATGTACACCAACGCTTCCTCAGTGGTGGCGCGGATGAGCTGTGGCTCGTCACGAACATACTGATACGTCCATTTTGCATCATGCTTTTATATCGATATTTATTGAATTATGGGCTGTTATTACACGTTATGTTACAATACTTATGCCTATTCTCTCTTAATTTACAAGGTTTACATAAGGAGGGAGAATGCGGAAATTTGGAATTCGGGTGGAAAAGGAGCATATATTAGAGACCTATTCTGCACAACTCCAAAAGTCCTGAAACTCCACGAAAGTCATTTTTGGAAATAAGAAAAAATATCCAGCGAAAGAAGTTCACCAGAGGGGGGCCCACCTGTCCATGAGGGTGGGGGGCGCACCTTACCCCCCAGGGCGCGCCCCCCTACCTCATGGGCCCCCTGTTAGCTCTCCGATGGCCATCTTCTACTATATGAGGTCTTTCGTCGAGGAAAAAATCACAAGCAACCTTTCAGGACGAAACTCCGCCGCCACGAGGCGGAACCCTGGCGGAACCAATCTAGGGCTCCGACAGAGCTGTTCTGCCGGGGACACTTCCCTCCGGGAGGGGGAAATCATCGCCATCGTCATCAATAATGCTCCTCTCATCGAGAGAGGGAAATCCCCATCAACATCTTCACCAGCACCATCTCCTCTCAAAACCCTAGTTCATCTCTCGTATCCAATTCTTGTCTCCAAGTCCGGGATTGGTACTAGTAGGTTGCTAGTAGTGTTGATTACTCCTTGTAGTTGATGCTAGTTGGTTTATTTGGTGGAAGATCATATGTTTAGATCCTTTATGCATATTATTACCCCTCTGATTATGAACATGAATATGTTTTGTGAGTAGTTACGTTTGTTCCTGGGGACATGGGAGAAGTCTTGCTATTAGTAGTCATGTGAATTTGGTATCCGTTCGATATTTTGATGATATGTATGTTGTCTAGCCTCTGGTGGTGTTATGTGAACGTCGACTACATAACACTTCACCATTATTTGGGCCTCTGAGGAAGGCATTGGGAAGTAATAAGTAGATGATGGGTTGCTAGAGTGATGAAGCTTAAACCCTAGTTTATCGTTGCCGTAAGGGGCTGATTTGGATCCATATGTTTCATGCTCTGGTTAGGTTTACCTTAATACTTTTGTTGTAGTTGCGGATGCTTGCAATAGAGGTTAATCATAAGTGGGATGCTTGTTCAAGTAAGAACAACACCCAAGCACCGGTCCACCCACATATCAAATTACCAAAGTACCGAAACCTTGAATCATATGAACGTGATGAAAACTAGCTTGACGATATTCCCATGTGTCCTCGGGGCGCTTTTCCTTGTATAAGAGTTAAATACAGGCTTGTCCTTTGCTACAAAAAGGATTGGGCCACCTTGCTGCACTTTATTTACTTTTATTACTTGTTGCTTGTTACAAATTATCTTATCACAAAACTATCTGTTACCGCTCATTTCAGTACTTGCAGAGAATACCTTGCTGAAAACCGCTTATCATTTCCTTATGTTCCTCGTTGGGTTCAACACTCTTACTTATCGAAAGGACTATGATAGATCTCCTATACTTGTGGGTCATCAAGACTCTTTTTTGGCGCCGTTGCCGGGGAGTGAAGCGCCTTTGGTAGGTGGAATTTGGTAAGGAAAAATTTATATAGTGTGCTGAAATTCTTGTCACTTGTTACTATGGAAAGTAATCCTCTGAGGGGCTTGTTCGGGTACCTTCACCCGGCCAAGAGAAACAAGAGTTGCTCCTCAACCCATCTTGAACCTACTGAATATGAAAATATTCCCTTTGAAGTTCCTTCGGTATGATGGAAAAACTGCTAGCTAATACTTTTACGGAGATGGAACAAAGCATCCTGATGAACATCTACTCTATGTGGATGAAGTTTGTGGATTATTTAATCTTGCAGGTATACCCGATGATGTTGTTAAGAAGAAGGTATTCCCTTTATCTTTGAAGGGAGATGCATCGACATGGTATAGGCTATGTGATGACACGGGATCATGGAACTATAAACGAGTGAAATTTGAATTTCATCAAAAGTATTATCCTATGCATCTTGTTCTCGTGATCGCAATTATATATATAATTTTTGGCCTCGCGAAGGAGAAAGCATCGCTCAAGCTTGGGGGAGGCTTAAATCAATGTTATATTCATGTCCCAATCATGAGCTCTCAAGAGAAATAATTCTTCAAAATCTTTATGCTCGGCTTTCTGAAAACAATCGCACCATGCTCGATACTTCTTGTGTTGGCTCTTTTATGATGAAGACTATTGAATTCACATGGAATTTATTGGATAGAATTAAACGCAACTCTGAATATTGGGATCTCGATGAAGGTAAGGAGTCAGGTATGACACCTAAGTTTGATTGTGTTAAGTCTTTTATGGATACCGATGTTTTCCGTAAGTTTAGCACTAAATATGTACTTGACTTTGAGATAGTAGCTTCTTTCTGTGAATCTTTTGCTACTTTTGTTGATCTCCCCAAGGAGAAGTGGTTTAAATATCATCCTCCCATAGAAGTAAAAGTAGCTGCACCATCTAAAGTTGAAGAAAAGATTGTCACTTATAATGATCCTGTTGTTCCTATTTCTTATGTTGAGAAACCACCCTTCACTGTTAGAATAAAGGATCATGCTAAAGCTTCAACTGTTGTTCGTAAAAGTAATATTAGAACTTATACACCTCTTGAGCAAGTTAAAGTTGAACCTAATATTGCTATTGTTAAAGATCTCTTGGCTGATAATATTGATGGGCATGTTATTCAATTCTGCGGTGAAACTGCTAGAATTGTCAAACCCTGTGCTAAAGATAAATATAGACTTGTGGTAGGCGTGCCTGTTATTTCTGTTAAGATAGCAGATCATTGTTATCATGGCTTATGTGATATGGGTGCTAGTGCTAGTGTTATACATCATACTTTATCTGAAGAAATTAAGCATGAAATTGCACTCTTTGAGTTAGAAGGTATTGATGTCACAATTAAACTTGCCAATAGGGATACTATATCAGCAATGGGAATTGTTAGAGATGTTGAAGTCTTGTCTGGGAAAACTAAATATCCTGCAGATTTTCTTGTTCTTGGTTCCCCACAAGATAACTTAGTAAGGATGATATTATTGGTCTTGCTTCAATTGCCGTACCTCCTAATGATCCTTTAGAACAATATTTGCTAGACCATGAAAATGATATGTTTACGAATGAAAGAAGGGAAATAGATGAAGTATTCTTTAATCAGGAACCCATTCTGAAACACAATTTACCTGTTGAAGTCCTAGGGGATCCTCCTCCACCCAAGGGTGATCCCGTGTTTGAGCTTAAACCGTTGCCTGATAATCTTAAATATCCTTATCTTGATGAAAAGAAAATATATCCTATTATTATTAGTGCTAACCTTTCAGAGCATGAAGAAGAGAGATTATTGAAAACTCTGAAGAAGCACCGTGCTGCTATTGGATATACTCTTGATGAAGGGCATTAGTCCCACTCTATGTCAACATAAAATAAATTTGGAAGAAGATGCCAAACCGGTTCGTGATCATCAACGACGGCGGAATTCTAAGATGAAGGAAGTGGTAAGAAAAGAAATACTAAAGCTTCTGGAGGCAGGTATAATTTATCTCATTGCTGATAGTCAATGAGTAAGTCATGTCCATTGTGTCCCTAAGAAGGGAGGTGTTACTGTTGTTCCTAATGATAAAGATGAATTGATTCCACAAAGAATTATTATAGGTTATAGGATGGTAATTGATTTCCATAAATTAAATAAGGCCACTACGAAAGATCATTACCCCTTACCTTTTATTGACCAAATGCTAGAAAGACTTTGCAAACATACACATTATTGCTTTCTAGATGGTTATTCTGGTTTCTCTCAAATACCTGTATCGGCTAAGGATCAATAAAAGACTAATTTTACATGCCCTTTTGGTACTTTTGCTTATAGACGTATGCCTTTTGGTTTATGTAATGCACCTGCTACCTTTCAAAGATGCATGATGGCTATATTCTCTGACTTTTGTGAAAAGATTTGTGAGGTTTTCATGGACGACTTTTCCGTCTATGGATCCTCTTTTGATGATTGCTTGAGCAATCTTGATCGAGTTTTGCAGAGATGTGAAGAAACTAATCTTGTCTTGAATTGGGAAAAGTGCCACTTTATGGTTAATGAAGGCATTGTCTTGGGGCATAAAGTTTACGAAAGAGGTATTGAAGTTGATAAAGCCAAGGTTGATGCTATTGAAAAGATGCCATGTCCCAAGGACATTAAAGGTATACGAAGTTTCCTTGGTCATGCCGGATTTTATAGGAGGTTCATTAAGGACTTCTCAAAAATTTCTCAGCCTCTCACTAATTTATTAAAAAAAATATACCATTTGTCTTTGATGATGATTGTGTAGAAGCATTTGAAATACTTAAGAAAGCATTGATCTCTGCACCTATTGTTCAGCCACCTGATTGGAATTTACCCTTTGAAATTATGTGTGATGCTAGTGATTATGTTGTAGGTGCTATTCTAGGGCAAAGAGTTGATAAGAAATTAAATGTTATCCATTATGCTAGTAAGACTCTAGACAATGCTCAAAGAAACTATGCTACTACTGAAAAAGAATTCTTAGCAGTTGTATTTGCTTGTGATAAGTTCAGACCTTATATTGTTGATTCTAAAGTAACTATTCACACTGATCATGCTGCTATTAAATACCTCATGGAAAAGAAAGATGCTAAACCTAAACTTATTAGATGAGTTCTCTTGCTACAAGAATTTGATTTGCATACTGTTGATAGAAAGGGAGCTGAGAACCCCGTTGCAGACAACTTGTCTAGGTTAGAAAATGTTCTTGATGACCCACTACCTATTGATGATAGCTTTCCTGATGAGCAATTAAATGTCATAAGTACTTCTCGTAGTACTCCTTGGTATGCTGATTATGCTAATTACATTGTTGCTAAATTTATACCACCTAGCTTCACATACCAAAGCAAAAGAAAAAGTTTTTCTATGATTTGAGACATTACTTTTGGGATGACCCACATCTTTATAAAGAAGGGGTAGATGGTGTTATTAGACGTTGTGTACCTGAGCATGAACAGGAACAGATCCTACGCAAGTGTCACTCCGAGGCATACGGAGGACACCACGCTGGAGATAGAACTGCACATAAGGTTTTGCAATCCGGTTTTTATTGGCCTACTCTCTTCAAGGATGCCCGTAAGTTTGTCTTATCTTGTAATGAATGTCAAAGAATTGGTAATATTAGTAGACGTCAAGAAATGCCTATGAACTATTCACTTGTTATTGAACCATTTGATGTTTGGGGCTTTGATTATATGGGACCTTTTCCTGCCTCTAATGGGTATACACATATTTTAGTTGCTGTTGATTACGTTACTAAGTGGGTGGAAGCTATTCCAACTAGTAGTGCTGATCATAACACTTCTATTAAAATGCTTAAAGAAGTCATTTTTCCGAGGTTTGGAGTCCCTAGATATTTAATGACTGATGGTGGTTCACTTTTTAGTCATGGTGCTTTCCGTAAGATGCTTTCTAAGTATGATGTTAATCATAGAATTGCATCTCCTTATCATCCACAGTCTAGTGGTCAAGTAGAATTGAGTAATAGGGAGCTCAAATTAATTTTTCAAAACACTGTCAATAGGTCTAGAAAGAATTGGTCCAAGAAACTTGGTGATGCATTATGGGCCTATAGAACTGCATATAAAAATCCTATGGGTATGTCTCCGTATAAAATGGTTTATGGAAAAGCATGTCACTTACCTCTCGAACTAGAGCATAAAGCTTATTGGGCTATTAAAGAGCTCAATTATGATTTCAAACTTGCCGGATAGAATAGGTTATTTGATATTAGCTCACTTGATGAATGGAGAACCCAAGCTTATGAAAATGCATGTTGTTTAAGGAAAAAGTTAAAAGATGGCATGAAAAAAGGATACAAAAGCGTGAGTTTAATGTAGGTGATTATGTATTGCTATACAACTCTCGTTTAAGATTTTTTGCAGGAAAACTTCTCTCTAAATGGGAAGGCCCTACATTATCGAGGGCGTCTATCGTTCGGTGCCATAAAAATCAACAACTTCAAGGCACAAATCCGAAGGTGGTAAACGGTCAAAGAATCAAACACTATATCTCGTAATCCTATAAATGTTTAAACCAATGTTATTGAAACCATAACCGGAGGAATACATAAGGGACACTTTAGGAACATTTCGGACTCGAAAAGGAATAGGTATGTGGTACGGTAAGTAAACCGACTCCAAAAAAAATTTAAAGGCAATATTTCTCTGTTTTGGAATATTTAGAAAAATAGAAAAAATAAGTAGCAGTCCGGGAAGGACACGAGGGCCCCACGAGGGTGGAGGGGGCGCCCCCCTACCTCGTGGGCACCTCGTGTGCCTTTCGGAATCCGTTTTCTTGCACGATACGTATTTTGGTCGGTAAAAATTCATTATATATTCTCTCGAAGGTTTTGACCCATGTATCACGCAATTATCCTCTGTTCTTGTTTCGAGCTGTTTTTCTGACAGATCTAGATTATCAATGACGTCCCCAAGAGCCTTCAAGGACAAGTTCTTCGAGAAGGTCATCAACCCTTACCTCACGGAGGTGCTGCGACACCCTCAAACCATTGAGATGCGTGATGGGTTGATGCACATCCGCGATGTTGAGGGACCCAAGGGGACCGGAAGCATGGAGACGAGGCTCGAAGCAGTGGAGTTTTCAAGTGCCAGGGGATGGTGGAACATGGACTCAACTCCAACAACATGATGATCGCGGAATTTACCAACAAACACAAGCTGGATGCCGACAACATCGGGGAAACCATCTTCAAGCTTCACGAGAAGATCGAACACCTTCAAGCCCAAATCTATGACCTGCAAAACCAAAGCTGTGAGTATGAATATAGATTCAAAAGGATGAGTTTGGCTGCAGATTTGAGGATTCGGAGACTCGATCATCCTTCTATGATGGTGAGCCTATGCCTGGAAGATGGACGACAAGCCCGCATCATCAACATCACCACCACCTTCTTCACCAACAAAGGAGACATAATCACATGGGTATGGGCACTCCCCTTGGCAACTGCCAAGCTTGGGGGAGGTGCCCCGGTATCGTATCACAATCACATCTCCTATATTTACCCTTCTTCTTAGTTCGATCCTATTAGTAGTATCTTGATCTACTAGAATAAAGTTTATGGCATGATCTAGTTTTGAGTTTTGCTTTATGATCTCTCTATGTAATTGAGTCCGTGAGCTATATAATAAAGATTAGTGTTGAGTCAAGGGCTTGATTATTTTGCCATGATCTTGAGTGAATAAAAGAATAGAAGAAACATAATAAAAAGAAACAAAGAGTTCATATTGATCTTATTGAGGGTGATGACTTCACATAGAAAGAGTATGATGATTAAAAGTTGTTGGGAGTTGGCAAACATAGCTTTGGTCATCGTTGCAATAATAGGAAGTAATAAAGAAAGAGAGGTTCATATATAAATATACTATTATTGACATCTTTTATGATTGGGAGCACTCATTAAAATATGACATGCTAAAGAGTTGACGTTGGACAAGGAAGACAACGTAATGGATTATGTTCTCTTATATCTGAGATAAAATATATTGTCATGGATCGCCCAACATGTTGAGCTTGCCTTTCCCCCTCGTGCTAGCCAAATTCTCAGCACCAAGTAGAGATACTACTTGTGCTTCCAAAACCCTTAAACCAGTTTTGCCATGAGAGTCCACCATATCTACCTATGGATTGAGTAAGATCCTTCAAGTAAGTTGTCATCGGTGCAAAGCAATAAAAATTGCTCTCTAAATATGTATGATTGATTGGTGTGGGGAAATAATCTTTATACGATCTTGTGATGTGGAAGAAATAAAAGCGACGGAATTTTGCATAATAAAGGTTCATATCACAAGTGGCAATATAAAATAGCGTTCTTTCGCATTAAGCTTACATGCATCCAACCCTTAAGCGCATGACAACCTCTGCTTCCCTCTGCGAAGGGCATATCTTCTATTATTATCCTCTATCTTATGCAAGAGTCATGGTGATCTTCACCTTTCCTTTTTACATTTTATCCTTTGGCAAGCACAATGTGTTGGAAAGATCCTGATTGATATATCTAATTAGATGTAGGGGCATGAGTTGTTATTGTTGACATTACCCTTGAGGTAAAAGGTTGGGAGGCGAAACTATAAGCCCCTATCTTTCTCTGTGTCCGATTAAAACTCCGTAACCACAAGTATCACGTGAGTGTTAGCAATTATCTATACCTACTAATAAAGCAAGGTGCGTTTCTCCAATATTTTCATCCGTTCACCGTCGAAAATAATTTTTTTCTATCCGAGGTGGTACTTAATTTTTGTGCATCTACTAGAAAAGACAAAAAGTTTCTCCAGAATTCCGCAATTGGGCCGGGCGCACTCGAGCCCAACAAAGCCAACCCAGTAATTATCCTGCTCATGTGTTAAAAAGACCTTATTTGTCGCCCGATGCGACAAATAGTTCAAGGTACGCACAGGTCGCCCAAGACTGGGCCGGCCCGTTTCAACTAAATTTTCGTGCCTGTGTTTCGTTTTCGTTTTCCCTTTTCTAATTTTTCTGTGAAATTTAAATTTTTGTTTAAATATTCCAAAATCAGCATTATAAAATTTTATTCCTGTTTTGAAAAATATTAGAAACTTTAAAAAAACTGGTTTCGGAATTTCCTCAACATTTACAATATGATTCTATTTTAAAAAGATCCTATTTTAGAACTCTTCGATATTTTTCAATAAAAGTAATATCTTATAAAATGTTCCATATTCAAAAAAAAATCCTGTTTCGGAGAAAAGTTTACAGAAACAAAATAATGTTTGCGTCTAAGAAAATTGTTCTGAATGTTCCCCTTTAAGAAAATCAATAATGTGGTGTTTTTTTAAAAGGTTCATAGTTTCAACATATTGTTTTTGAATTTCAATAACTATTCCCATTTCTAATTTTGTTTCTGTTTTTCCAAAATTATATGTAATTTTCAAAAAATAAATGTTCACATTTTTTAAAACTGTCCGCGCTTTCAAAAATAAGCTAGGTGCGTTTCTTCAATATTTTCATCCGTTCACCGCTGAAAATAATTTTTTTCTATCCGAGGTGGTACTAAATTTGTGTGCATCTACTAAAAAAGACAAAAGTTTCTCCAGAATTTTACTCCTGTTTTGAAAAATATTAGAAACTTTAAAAAAACTGGTTTTGGAATTTCCTCAACATTTACAATATGTTTCTATTTTAAAAAGATCCTATTTTAGAACTCTTCGATATTTTTTAATAAAAGTAATATCTTATAATATGTTCCATATTAAAAAAAAATGCTGTTTCGGAGAAAAGTTTACAGAAACAAAATAATGTTTGCGTCTAACAAAATTGTTCTGAATGTTCCCCTTTAAGAAAATCAATAATGTGGTGTTTTTATAAAAGGTTCATAGTTTCAACATATTGCTTTTGAATTTCAATAACTATTCCCATTTATAATTTTGTTTGTGTTTTTCCAAAATTATATGTAATTTTCAAAAAATAAATGTTCACATTTTTTAAAACTGTCCGCGCTTTCAAAAATAACCTAGGTGCGTTTCTTCAATATTTTCATCCGTTCACCGTCGAAAATAATTTTTTTCTATCCGAGGTGGTACTAAATTTTTGTGCATCTACTAAAAAAGACAAAAGTTTCTCCAGAATTCCGCAACTGGGCCGGCCGCACTCCAGCCCAACAAAGCCAACCCAGTAATTATCCTGCTCATGCGTTAAAAAGACCTTATTTGTCATCCGAAGCGATAAATAGTTCAAGGTACGCACAGGTCGCCCAAGATTGGGCCGGCCCGGTTCAACTCAATTTTTGTGCCTGTGTTTCGTTTTCGCTTTCCCTTTTATAATTTTTCCATGAAATTTATATTCCAGTTTTGAAAAATATTAGAAACTTTAAAACAACTGGTTTCAGAATTTGCTCAACATTTACAAAATGTTTCCATTTTAAAAAGATTCTATTTTAGAATTGTTCGAGATCTCTTAATAAAATTAATATTTTATAAAATGTTCCATATTCAAAAAAATATTCCTGTTTCAGTGAAAAGCTTACAGAAACAAAATAATGTTTGCGTCTAAGAAAAAAAATTAAAAATTGTTCTGAATGTCCCGTTTTAAAAAGAAACTATAATGTGGTGTTTTTATAAAAGGTTCATGGTTTCAAAATATTGTTTTTTAATTTCAATAACTATTACCGTTTCTAATTTTGTTTGTGTTTTTCCAAAATTATATGTAATTTTTAAAAAAGTAAATGTTCACATTTTTAAAAACTGTTCGGGCTTTCAAAAAAAATGTTAGCGCTAAAGTAATTAAAGAGAATAAACCGTCGTGATGAAGGGACATTCATGCCTGATTATGCTTATGAAAGAGGATTTATGCGTTGCAATTAGTAATCCATCCGGTTACATCGTCGTAGGAGAGTGGTCGAAGCAACCGTGTCCTGTTGGTCTTCACACATCCACCAAATGAGGAGGCATGCACAACCCCCGAGATGGAGGCGAGCGCGAAAGAAAAAGGTACGAGTTGGGTGCTGGCCACCACACCAACCAAACACACCACTATCAAGATTTCACGGGGCCAAACATGTCCAGTAAGAACACCGCAACTCCTTGCTCTGTGGTCTTCCGTTGTGGAGACCTTTTTTGACACAATTGATCATCTTTTCCGTTGCTTATCGTAAATAAAATATCTCTCCCGTTGTAATGCACGGGCATATGTGCTAGGACAAATAAAGCAACGTGCATTTCTTCAATATTTTCATCTGTTTACTGTCGAAAATATTTTTTTCTATCCGAGGTGGTACTAAAGTTTTGTGCATCGACTAAAAAAGACCAAAAGTTTCTCCAGAATTCCGCAATTGGGCCGGGCGCACTCCAGCCCAACAAAGCCAACCCAGTAATTATGCTGCTCATGTGTTAAAAATACCTTATTTGTCGCACGAGGCGACAAATAGTTCAAGGTACGCACAGGTCGCCCAAAACTCGGACGGCCTGTTTCAACTAAATCTTTGTGCCTGTGTTTCGTTTTTGTTTTCCCTTTTTTAATTTTCAGTGGAATTTAAATTTTGTTTAAATATTCAAAAAAAGAGAATTATAAAATTTTATTTCTGTTTTTAAAATATTAATAACTTAAAAAAACTGGTTTCAGAATTTCCTCATCATTTAAAAAATGTTGCCATTCTAAAAAGATTCAATTTTAGAATTGTTCATGATTTGTTTATAAAATTAATATTTTATAAAATGTTCCATATTAAAAAAATCTTGTTTCAGTAAAAATTGAACAAAAACAAAATAATGTTTGCGTCTAAGAAAAAAAATTAAAAATTGTTCTGAATGTTCCCCTTTAAAAAAATCAATAATATTTTGTTTTCATAAAAGGTTCATGGTTTCAACATATTGTTTTTGAATTTCAATAACTGTTCCCATTTCTAATTTTGTTTATTTTTTTCCAAAATTATATGTAAATTTCAAAAAATAAATGTTCACATTTTTTGAAACTGTTTGGGCTTTAAAAAAACCATGAGCGCTAAAGTAATAAAAGAGAATAAACCGTCATGATGAAGGGACATTCATGCCTGATTATGCTTATGAAAGAGGATTTATGCGCTGCAATTAGTAATCCATCCGGTTACACCGTCGTATGAGAGTGGTCGAAGCAACCGTATCCCGTTGGTCGTCACACATCCATCAAATGAGGATGCATGCATAACCCCGAGATGGAGGCGGGCGCGAAAGAAAAAGGCACGAGTTGGGTGCTCGCCGCCACAACTACCAACCCCACCACTATCAAGATTTCACGGGCCAAACATGTTCAGTTAGAAGACCGAAATCCTTGCTCTGTCGCCTTCCCTTGTGGAGACCTTTTTTTGAACACAATTGATTATCTTTTCGGTTGCTTGTTATAAATAAAATATCTCTCCCGTTGCAACGCATGGGCATATGTGCTAGTGAAAGACTAAATGATAGTTGAGTATGTGGACTTGCTATTAAGCTCTGACATAGACTCTTTCTGATGTTATGATAAATTGCAACTGCTTCAATGACTGAGATTATAGTTTGTTGGTTTTCAATAAAGTTTATTATTCGTACTCTGTATTGTGAATGGATTATTACTTGAACATAAGAAATCATATGACAATATCTATTTATGTTGCTGTTATGAGAATAATCATGATGCCTTCATGTCCGTATTTTTTTATCGACGCCTCTACCTCTAAACATGGGGACATATTTATCGTTATCGGCTTCCACTTGAGGACAAGCGAGGTCTAAGCTTGGGGAGTTGATACGTCCATTTTGCATCATGCTTTTATATCAATATTTATTGCATTACGGGTTGTTATTACACGTTATGTTACAATACTTATGCCTATTCTCTCTTATTTTACAAGGTTTACATAAGGAGGGAGAATGCCTACAGCCTAGAATTCTCAATTTGGAAAAGGAGCAAATATTAGAGACCTATTCTCGCACAACTCCAAAAGTCCTGAAACTCCACGAAAGTCATTTTTGGAAATAATAAAAATATCCAGTGAAAGAAGTTCACGGAGGGGGCCCACCTGTCCACGAGGGTGGGGCGCGCCTACCCCTGTATGGCGCCTCTACGTCAGGGCCCTGTTGGCTCTCCGATGGCCATCTTCGCTATATGAGGTCTTTCGTCGAGGAAAAATCATAAGCAACCTTTCGGGACGAAACTCCGCCACGAGGCGTAACTCTTGGCGGAACCAATCTAGGGCTCTGGCAGAGCTGTTCTCTGGGGACACTTCCCTCGGAGGGGGAAATCATCGCCATCGTCATCGCCAACGCCTCCTCTCATCGGGAGGGGCAATCTCCATCAACATCTTCACCGGCACCATCTCCTCTCAAAACCCTAGTTCATCTCTTGTATCCAATTCTTGTCTCCAAGTGCAGGATTGGTACTAGTAGGTTGCTAGTAGTGTTGATTACCCCTTGTAGTTGATGCTAGTTGGTTTATTTGGTGGAAGATCATATGTTCAGATCCTTTATGCATATTATTACCCCTCTCATTATGAACATGAATATGTTTTGTGAGTAGTTACGTTTGTTCCTGAGGACATGGAAGAAGTCTTGCTATTAGTAGTCATGTGAATTTGGTATTCGTTCGATATTTTGATGATATGTATGTTGTCTAGCCTCTAGTGGTGTTATGTGAATGTCGACTACATAACACTTCACCATTATTTGGGCCTAGAGGAAGGCATTGGGAAGTAATAAGTAGATGATGGGTTGCTAGAGTGATGTAAGCTTAAACCCTAGTTTATGTGTTGCTTCGTAAGGGGCTGATTTGGATCCATATGTTTCATGCTATGGTTAGGTTTACCTTAATACTTTTGTTGTAGTTGTGGATGCTTGCAATAGAGGTTAATCATAAGTGGGATGCTTATTCAAGTAAGAACAGCACCCAAGCACCGGTCCACCCACATATCAAATTATCAAAGTACCGAACGCGAATCATATGAACGTGATTAAAACTAGCTTGACGATATTCCCATGTGTCCTCGGGAGCGCTTTTCCTTATATAAGAGTTTGTCCAGGCTTTTCCTTTGCTACAAAAAGGATTGGGCCACCTTGCTGCACTTTATTTACTTTTATTACTTGTTGCTCGTTACAAATTATCTTATCACAAAACTATCTGTTACCGCTCATTTCAGTACTTGCAGAGAATACCTTGCTGAAAACCGCTTATCATTTCCTTCTGCTCCTCGTTGGGTTCGACACTCTTACTTATCGAAAGGACTACGATAGATCCCCTATACTTGTGGGTCATCACATACCTCTCCAACAAGTTGTCAAAGAATGTCTGCACCAGCTCCGTTTATGGCTCGGCCCACGTCGAATCGAGGCCATGCACGTTGAAAACCGGCATCATGGAAATGATAGCGGTCCGGCAAGAGTTGTTGCTCAACGGGACCACCCCCAATGGCAACCCGAACAGGCTATCAGACTTGCCGGTCTTCTCAGCCTTGCCGGTCTTCTCAGCCTTCCCGGTCCTCTCGACCCTGCTGACCTCGTCAACCTTGAGCTGGAAAAGCCTCTGACAAAGATGAGCATCCTGCAGCACCGTGAAGTTGTGGTTCGGGCCGGGGCGGAGCCTCATAATGTCGGCCACATTCCTGAAATCCCAGGTTGGCCTCCCCTTATTGTGCAATGGGGAAATCCGGCGACGGATGAAGTCGGCCCCGATCATATCGAGAGTGAGCCCGGCCAAGGTGAGGCGATGGATCCTGGTGATGGCAACCGTGAGCTTTTCGTCGTCGGCGTCGAGCTCGCCCTAGTCCTTGCTGCGGACCGGCGGCCTTCGACGGACCCGGCAGAACTCCTGCGGATCTGTCTCGATCCAGCACCACTGCCCCGCCACTCGTCCCACCTCTCCTTTCTGGGCACCCTCTGGGTACGTGCACCTGCTCTGGGTCCTCGGGATCCAAGTGATGCAGCCAGAGATGGCACCCCCCGGCTGGATGCGAGGGGTAAAGTAATGGCGGAAGAGCGCCGCGCTGGGGTGCACTCCGGTGAACCCCTCACAAAGGTGAGCAAAGAAGGCCATGCACGCCACAGTGTTCGGCGTAAGATCCAGAAGGTGGAAGCCGTAGGTGTGCATGATATCGTTGAAGAAATCTGAGGAAGGGGGTTAGAGCCCGCAGGAGAAGTAGTCGACAAAGAAAGGATATTGATTTGGACCGGGCTTGGCGAAGGAGGCAGGGACGATGCGCGTGGCGGGATGTAGCGACCCGACCTCAGACGGTCAAGCCTCTGTGTATCCGTGCCATCCCTGGATCAGTATGCTGGCACACACAGTACATCAATGTATATATCAAAGTGCAATCACATGTATAAATAACGTAAAACTGATATATACCTCAATAGTCTCGGTGAAACAAGTAATCGGGTGTGGAGTCCCATCAACGCCATCGGCGAGTTGAGTGTAGACCGTAACCTGTGCCGTATTCTTACTCGTCGGAAGAAAGTATACGCAACATGATACGTTGCAGCCGTGTAGGTCGATTACATTGAATGTACCGGCAAGATCACAATAGGAGAAAACAGATAATAAACTATACTATATGCGGTATGGCTTTATGGCTCAGATTCGAGTTTTGTTTGCGTAAAAGCTGGTTTTATTTTCCCTACATCAAAGGAATAAATGAAGTCTGTACTATGGAGTTTTCTATCATGACATGATTCCGCCAACCGATGTCTCATAGCCCAAATCATCATAAGTTGCCCACAATTAAGTTATCAGTCCGGTGTTGAGAGTTCGAGATAGATCCAAGTCCGGATGCTCAAATTGTCCGTGAATCGGGACACGGCTAATCGATTAGGTTTTAACCCTCTGCAGAGGTTTGTACACTTTACCCGCAAGATTCGATCCCTCTCTTTACGTTCTCGCACTTCAGAGTGTTTGAGAACAAGATGACCAAAACATGGTCTTCCAAAGAGTTCCTCGACCACCGTCCGGTACTCATCCCATCCTACCGTAGTTCTACATCCGCTAGTACCGTCCCCAGCCAGAGTCACTACTAAGGTCAACCAAGCCGAGCCCATAATGACTTGCGGTTGCGGGTAAGCTTCCGGCATGAAGTATTCTTCCGTCTCTTTGAGTCTGGGTGAAGCTTTCCAAGATGTCATGGCGCTTCTCCATGCATCCCGCCAACCACTGGTTCCTCCAGGTGCCCGTCAACCGTCCTTCACCCAAAGAGTGTGTATTGAATTCTGTCTCGAGTCTTGAAGTCTTGAGGTCTTGAAGATGCAGTCCTTGCAGATTCCATCATGGAGTTGTCGTCATTGACGTAGAATCCTCCATTCTCACACCACTCCCGAGTACTCATACCAAACCCCGTCTACTATAGCGTAGCATTAAAATAAAATATCGTCCTGGGCTTGGTAACAGGGGGATGGGTTCCTACCTCATGCATACTACTCAACTACAAGGATTCAATAACACTACTGAGGGGTGGTTGCAAAGATGTCACTAAATGCAATAAAATATAGGTATGAAAGCATGGTCAAAGTGAACTTGCCTTGCTGACGATCTTCGAAAACTAGGGACTCGTGGTAGCAAGCTACGCACTCTGGAAACTCTACCGAAAGAAACAATAATCACAATAAGCCTATAGCATATGATCACATAACACAATAGCATAGTAATATAACACACCAAAACAAACGAATCAAAACCCAAAGGGAAAACTCAAAGAAAACCAACTCAAGTTTTTCCTACTTCAAGCAACAACTAAAAATAGTTTTTATATAACAAAAATTTTCTCAACATAACCTAATCATGGTTTTATGTTAACTTAACATAAAAGATTTCATTAATCAACTAGGAGCAAAAAGAATTAATTTAAAGTGACAGAAACTATCCTAGAATAATCAATCATATGTGAAAAATAAATTGTTTTACTAATTAAAATAATAGGAAAACAGTAGTTAGTTAATTAATTAGGATTAACAAGATTCTGCTTAAAACTATTTTTTTATTAATCCTAAAATACCCAAATTAATTCCTATGGTTTGGCAATGTCAAAATAAAGTTGGGACAAAAAGAATCAACCAAAAATAATTTTCCTAGCTCATGTTATAACAGATTTACTATTCTGACTAAAACTAAACTAAAGCAATTTTAATTAATTTTAACATAGCTAAATATATTTGCTACAGAAACTATAGAAAATTTGCAAACCAACAAAAAAAGAATCACCTAAAAATATTAAACAGAATAAAAGATATGAATTTTTCAAAACAGGAACTATTACATTAAAACAAAAACAAAAATAAATGAAAAAGGGCCTAATGGGCCTAAACTACGACTTGGCGTAATATAAACTAAACGGGCCCTAGGGTTAAACTAGTCGGGCCGGCTAAAAAAAATAAACCCTAGCTAAAATCTAAACCGGACTAAACCGGTCGAGGCAAGGCGGTTTTATTTAAAAAATACCCCTTGAGGTGTTCTAATCCTAACCGTCGATTTGAGATCGGACGGGAGGGATCTCGGCGACTTACAGAGCTCGGTGGCGGCGGCGGGCGAGTGTGGTGGCCTCTCGGTCGTCGGGAGGTCGGTGGAAAGCTCCGGGTCTTGAGGCGACGAGGGCTCTTGGTGGAGTCAGGCCGAGCTCGGGAGGGCTAGGGCGGCGACGGCGACGCGAATGGCGGCGGTGGGTTCTGGCTCGGCGACGGCGTGTGAGAGAGGGGTTCGGCGAGGCGAGGGGAATGGGGTGCGGGCGAGGGCTTAAATAGGCGGGGCCTCGGCCTTGCTTCGGGGCGATCGGGAGGATCGGGATCCGGATCTCATGAGATCCGCGATCGGCGCAGGCGGGCGAAGACGCAAGGGTTGAAGAAGGTGGGGCCCACCACGAGAGAGAGAGGGTGCTGGCGCGGTCGGGCGACAAGCAGCGTACCGTTCGTGTGAGGCCTCGGTCGGTTGGCGTTGGCGGCTCGGTGGCTCATTGGGCTGGCTCGGTGGGCTGGCTGGTATTGCTGGGCGATGCTTTGGCCGGGCGCTGAGGAGGGGGTTTCTTTTTAAAAATTATTTTTTAATAAAACAAAAGCAGAGATAACTTGTAAAATATAAATATTTTATATAGGACATATATATACCAAAATGATCGGGATTATTCCTATCATTTGAACATTTTTCCAAAGGCAAAATCCAAACTTTATAAAAATTCATTTTTTCAAATTCAAATAAAACTCAAGTTTGAATTCAAAACTTTTGGCATTGTTTTCCTCTGATATTTTTGGAGTGTCATGTTTACTCCTCTCATACTTTTGCTCAAGTATTTATCAGGCATAGATTTTGATATGATTCCCACTTGCCAAAGTTTGAATTCAAATTCCAAAACTCAAATTTGAACGAGGGTTTCAAGGCATTTTCAAATGACTTTCATTTTGATATTTTTTAACTTCCAACTCATATTTCATATAATTAAAGAAGTCATTTTATCTTCCCTCATGAAAATCATTGAGTTGCATAAAGCTTTGAATTTGAAATATTCCCAAATGAAATTCAAATCTTTTCCAAAACCTTTTTCATTTCAAAATGGAAGAAGTCATGTCATCTTCACTCTAGGCTTTGGTGTTGGAATGAACTTGAATTCAAGGGGATCCAAAAGGTAAAGGGGAAAGTTTGGGAAAGTCATTTCATTTCCTCTCATTCAACTTTCAAAAGTTTTCAAATTCCACTCAGTTTCACTCAATCAATCAAACCATCAATCAGACAACAAGCATAGTTATTTATTTAATATAACATTCCAAAATTTAGAATTTTGGGATGTTACACGGGATGCCCCAGCGTCTCCCTCCCCCACAGGCACCTGAACTTCTCCCTGAGGGTGAGCGCGTCGACCGTCGGGGTGAAGAGGGTGTACTGCGTCCGCAGCTCCACCAACTCGCTCTCCGGCGCCTCCTTCCCCCCGACATCCTTGGCCGCTCCCTTGCCCTTGCTTACCTTGGGCGCCATGGCGGCTGAGAGGGGCGAGGGAACAAGGGCAATGGGGCACCGCGGCGGCAAGCAGAGGCGAAAGCTCCAATTTGCGCTCTGATACGTCTCCAACGTATCTATAATTTTTTATTGTTCCATGCTATATTATATTCTGTTTTAGATATTATTGGGATTTATTATACACTTTTATATTATTTTTAGGACTAACCTATTAACCGGAGGCCCAGCCCAGAATTGATGTTTTTTGCTTATTTCAGAGTTTCGCAGAAAAAGAATATCAAACGGAGTCCAAACGGAATGAAACCTTCGGGAACGTGATTTTTGGAACGAACGTGATCCAGAGGACTTGGACCCTACGTCAAGAAATCAACCAGGAAGGCACGAGGTAGGGGGCGCGCCTACCCCACCCCACCCCCACCCCCCGGGCGCGCCCTCCACCCTCGTGGGGCCCACGTTACTCCACTGACGTACTTCTTCCTCCTATATATACCTGCGTACCCCCAAACTACCAAATACAGAGCCAAAAACCCTAATTCCACCGCCGCAACCTTCTGTACCCGTGAGATCCATCTTGGGGCCTTTTCCGGAGCTCCGCCGGAGGGGGCATCGATCACGGAGGGCTTCTAAATCAACACCATAGCCTCTCCGATGATGTGTGAGTAGTTTACCTCAGACCTTCGGGTCCATAGTTATTAGCTAGATGGCTTCTTCTCTCTTTTTGGATCTCAATACAATGTTCTACCCCTCTCTTGTGGAGATCTATTCGATGTGATCTTCTTTTGCGGTTTGTTTGTTGAGACCGATGAATTGTGGGTTTATGATCAAGTTTATCTATGAACAATATTTGAATCTTCTCTGAATTCTTTTATGTATGATTGGTTATCTTTACAAGTCTCTTCGAATTATCAATTCGGTTTGGCATACTAGATTGATCTTTCTTGCAATGGGAGAAGTGCTTAGCTTTGGGTTCAATCTTGCGGTGTCCTTTCCCAGTGACAGTAGGGACAGCAAGGCATGTATTGTATTGTTGCCATCGAGGATAACAAGACGGAGTTTATATCATATTGCATGAATTTATCCCTCTACATCATGTCATATTACTTAAAGCGTTACTTTGTTCTTTTGAAATTAATACTCTAGATGCATGCTGGATAGCGGTCGATGTGTGGAGTAATAGTAGTAGATGCAGGCAGGAGTCGGTCTACTTGTTTCGGACGTGATGCCTATATACATGATCATACCTAGATATTCTCATAACTATACTCAATTTAGTCAATTGCTCAACAATAATTTGTTTACCCACCGTAATATTTATGCTCTCGAGAGAAGCCACTAGTGAAACCTATGGCCCCTGGGCCTATTTTCCATCATATTTAATCTCCCGAAAATAAGCTATTTCTGGCGCCGTTTATTTTGCTTTTATTTTACTTTGCATCTTTATCATAAAAATACCAAAAATATTATCTTATCATATCATCAGATCTCACTCTCGTAAGTGACCGTGAAGGGATTTACAACCCCTTTATTGTTTTGGTTGCGAGGATTTATTTGTTTGTGTAGGTGTGAGGGACTCGTGCATGGCCTCCTACTGGATTGATACCTTGGTTCTCAAAAACTAAGGGAAATACTTACGCTGCTTTACTGCATCACCCTTTCCTCTTCAAGGGAAAACCAACGCATTGCTCAAGAGGTAGCAAGAAGGATTTCTGGCGCCGTTGCCGGGGAGTCTAAGAAAAAGTCAACATACTAAGTACCCATCACAAACCCTTATCTCCCGCATTACATTATTTGCCATTTGCCTCTCATTTTCCTCTCGCCCACTTCACCCTTGCCGTTTTATTCGCCCTCTCTTTTTCATTCGCTTTCTTACCGTATGTATCTTTGTTTGTGTTTCCTTGTGCCTTCTATATGCTTGCATCTTCGCTTGCTGGAAATCTATTGATATGGATCCACTTAAAGTGTTCTACTTGGATCATCTTTGATCCTTATCTTTCGTCTTTGAAACCCCAACTAGCCTAGTTGATGGGAAATCTTTAGATGAGCATGCTCATTTTGTGCGTCATTGTTTGTCTGAAAAAGGGAAGCTCTTATGGTATCACATAAATAGTTTACTATGCTATGCTTGGAATCTTTGTGAAATTTTTTATTTTACTTGTTGCTCTAAGAACCATAAAAAACACCTTTCCTACCTATGTGAGTTCAATGATAATGAAATCTTATCTTCTTATGCAAAGGGTGTTTGTAGCTACTATGATATCGAACAAATTGAAGAATTTGTCGTTTTAAGGGTGCTCATGAAGTTGCTTCTTTGATTGAAAAGTATGATTTTACTCTCAACAAATCTGAAAATTCCGTCATACTTAAATATTGCAATGAAAACTTTGCTCATAATGTCTATGTCCAAGAATTTATTGAAAGAATGACGGTTGCTTTGGAAGAAAATAATGATATGCATGAATCTATAGATAATGATGATTCCGATGATTTGGTTGAAATATCCCTTGATGAACATGATGCTTGCTATTCTTGTGGCCATGATGCCAATATTTATGAAGACGAATTTGCTATAGTTCCTTATGTTAAAAATGAGATTGTTGCTATTGCACCCATGCTTGATGGTTCCCTCGATGAAAAGCATGATTTCAATGATCTTATTATAAATTCTCTTGATGTCAATTGTGCTAATAATATGCAAAACCCTAAGCTTGGGGATGCTAGTTTTGCTATGTCTACTACTTGTTGCAATGATCATGATTGGGGTGATTCTTCTTATGATCTTGAAAATTTATTTAATCCCCATGATGAATATGATATTGATAATATTGTTTGCAATAATATTGAAAGTGGGTTTGTAAGAGTGTCAACTTTAGATCCCACATATTTGGAGAATATTCAATCTTATAAATTTTTTGATAAAAGTGGGCTTGGAGAGGTCATGACTTTAGTTAATGTTAATCCCACTATTTCGGAAGAGTGTAAACTTTGCATGCATGTGGATCATGTTGAAACTATTTTATGTGATAGCTATTTGTGGAATTTTCTTATGATCCCACATGTAATTATTATGAGAGAGGAAAATATGGTCGTAGAAATTTTCATGATAATAAATTACCTCTCGTTATGTTGAGATTGCTATTGTGTCTTTCCGCTTCCTTGCATATGCTAGTTTTTGCTTGCTATGATAATTTGTTTGCCTATAAGATGCCTATGCATAGGAAGTATGTTAGACTTAGATGTGTTTGTCATGTGTTTCATGATGCTCTCTTTGTGCTTCAATTCTTGTCTCTCATGCGAGCATCATTAAAATTATCTATGCCTAGCTAGGGGCGTTAAACGATAGCGCTTGTTGGGAGGCAACCCAATTTTTTTTGCTATTTTGCTTATGTTTAGGAATAAATATTTGATATAGCCTCTGGTTAGATTTGTTTTTATGTTTTAATTAGTGTTTGTGCCAAGTTTAACCTATAGGATCTTCTTGGATGATAGTTATTTGATCTTGCTGAAAATTCCAGAAACTTTCTGTTCACGAAAATAATTGTTAAAACTCACCAGAAAGTGATAAAATATTGATTCCAATTTATGATGATCAATAAACAAATTTTATAGGTCTTACTATTTTAGCTGAATTTTTGGAGTTCCATAAGTTTGCGTTAGTTACAGATTACTACAGACTGTTCTGTTTTTGACAGATTCTGTTTTTCGTGTGTTGTTTGCTTATTTTGATGAATCTATGGCTAGTAAAATAGTTTATAAACCATAGAGAAGTTGGAATACAGTAGGTTTAACACCAATATAAATAAAGAATGAGTTAATTACAGTACCTTGATGTGGTGTTTTGTTTTCTTTCGCTAACAGAGCTCACGAGATTTTCTGCTGAGTTTTGTGTTGTGAAGTTTTCAAGTTTCGGGTAAAAGATTTGATGGATTATGGAACAAGGAGTGGCTAGAGCCTAAGATTGGGGATGCCCATGGCACCCCAAGATAATCTAAGGACACCTAAAATCCAAAGCTTGGGGATACCCCGGAGGGCATCCCCTCTTTTCGTCTACTTTCATCGGTAACTTTACTTGGAGCTATATTTTTATTCACCACATGATATGTGTTTTCCTTGGAGCGTCTTGTATTATTTGAGTCTTTGTTTTTTATTTTTCCACAATCATCCTTTCTGTACACATGTTTTGAGAGAGACACACATGATTCGGAAATTATTAGAATACTCTATGTGCTTCACTTATATCTTTTGAGTTATATAGTTTTTGCTCTAGTGCTTCACTTATATCTTTTAGAGCACGGTGGTGGATTTGTTTTATAGAAACTATTGTTCTCTCATGCTTTACTTAGATTATTTTGAGAGTCCTACAAAACAGCATGGTAATTTGCTTTAATTATGCTAGGCATTTAAGACTAGTAAAAAAATTTCTTATGAGTGTGTTGAATACTATGAGAAGTTTGATGCTTGATAATTGTTTTGAGATATGGAGATGGTGATATTAGAGTCATGCTAGTTGAGTAGTTGTGAATTTGAGAAATACTTGTGTTAAAGTTTGTGATTCCCGTAGCATGCACATATGGTGAACCGTTATGTGATGAAGTCGGAGCATGATTTATTTATTGATTGTCTTCCTTATGAGTGGCGGTCGGGGACGAGCGATGGCCTTTTCCTACCAATCTATCCCCTAGGAGCATGCGCGTAATACTTTGCTTTGATAACTTGTAGATTTTTGTAATAAATATATGAGTTATTTATGACTAATGTTGAGTCCATGGATTATAAGCACTTTTCTTCCTTCCACCATTGCTAGACTCTCTAATACCGCGCACTTTTCACCGATATCATACACCCACCATATACCTTCCTCAAAACAGCCACCATACCTACCTATCATGGCATTTCCATAGCCATTCCAAGATATACTGCCATTCAATTTACCACCGTTCGTTTACTATGACACGCTCCATCATTGTCATATTGCTTTGCATGATCATGTAGTTGACATTGTATTTGTGGCAAAGCCACCGTTCATAATTCTTTCATACATGTCACTCTTGATTCATTGCATATCGATACCGCACGGAGGCATTCACATAGAGTCATATTTTGTTCTAAGTATTGAGTTGTAATTGTTGAGTTGTAAGTAAATAAAAGTGTGATGATCATCATTTTTAGAGCATTGTCCCAAGTGAGGAAAGGATGATGGAGACTATGATTCCCCCACAAGTTGGGATGAGACTCCGGACTAAATACAAAAAAAAGAGAAGAGGCCATAAAAAAAGAGAAGGCCCAAATAAAAAAATTAAAAAAAATGAGAGAAAAAGAGAGAAGGGACAATGTTACTATCCTATTACCACACTTGTGCTTCAAAGTATCACCATGATCTTCATGATAGAGAGTCTCCTATGATATCACTTTCATATACTAGTGGGAAATTTACATTATAGAACTTGGCTTGTATATTCCAGTGATGGGCTTTCTCAAAATGCCCTAGGTCTTCGTGAGCAAGCGAGTTGGATGCACACCCACTTAGTTCCTTTTGCTGAGCTTTCATATACTTATAGCTCTAGTGCATCCGTTGCATGGCAATCCCTACTCACTCACACTGATATCTATTAATGGGCATCTCCATAGCTCGTTGATACGCCTAGTTGATGTGAGACTATCTTCTCCTTTTTTTGTCTTCCCCACAACCACCATTCTATTCCACATATAGTGCTATGTCCATGGCTCGCGCTCATGTATTGCGTGAAGATTGAAAAAGTTTGAGAACATCAAAAGTATGAAACAATTGCTTGGCTTGTCATCGGGGTTGTGCATGATTTAAATACTTTGTGTGGTGAAGATAGAGCATAGCCAGACTATATGATTTTGTAGGGATAACTTTCTTTGGCCATGTTATTTTGAGAAGACATAATTGCTTAGTTAGTATGCCTGAAGTATTATTATTTTTATGTCAATATAAAATTGTTGTCTTGAATCTTTCGGATCTGAATATTCACACCACAATTAAGAGAATTACATTGGAATTATGCCAAGTAGCATTCCACATGAAAAATTCTGTTTTTATCGTTTACCTACTCGAGGACGAGCAGGAGTTAAGCTTGGGGATGCTTGATACGTCTCCAACGTAACTATAATTTTTTATTGTTCCATGCTATATTATATTCTATTTTGGACATTATTGGGCTTTATTATACAACTTTATATTATTTTTGGGACTAACCTATTAACCGGAGGCCCAGCCCAGAATTGCTGTTTTTTGCCTATTTAAGAGTTTCGCAGAAAAAGAATATCAAACGGAGTCCAAACGGAATGAAACCTTCGGGAACGTGATTTTTGGAAAGAACGTGATCTAGAGGACTTGGACCCTACGTCAAGAAATCAACCAGGAAGGCACGAGGTAGGGGGGCGCGCCTACCCCCTGGGCGCGCCCTCCACCCTCGTGGGGCCCACGTTGCTCCACCGACGTACTTCTTCCTCCTATATATACCTACGTACCCCAAACTACCAGATACGGAGCCAAAAACCTAATTCCACCACCGCAACCTTCTGTACCCGTGAGATCCCATCTTGGGGCCTTTTCCGGAGCTCCGCCGGAGGGGGCATCGATCACGGAGGGCTTCTACATCAACACCATAGCCTCTCCGATGATGTGTGAGTAGTTTACCTCAGGCCTTCGGGTCCATAGTTATTAGCTAGATGGCTTCCTCTCTCTTTTGGATCTCAATACAATGTTCTCCCCCTCTTGTGGAGATCTATTCGATGTAATCTTCTTTTGCGGTGTGTTTGTTGAGACCGATGAATTGTGGGTTTATGATCAAGTTTATCTATGAACAATATTTGAATCTTCTCTGAATTCTTTTATGTATGATTGGTTATCTTCTCTTTGAATTATCAGTTTGGTTTGGCCTACTAGATTGATCTTTCTTGCAATGGGAGAAGTGCTTAGATTTGGGTTCAATCTTGCGGTGTCCTTTCCCAGTGACAGCAGGGGCAGCAAGGCACGTATTGTATTGTTGCCATCGAGGATAACAAGATGGGGTTTTTATCATATTGCATGAGTTTATCCCTCTACATCATGTCATCTTACTTAAAGTGTTACTCTGTTCTTTTGAACTTAATACTCTAGATGCATGCTGGATAGCGGTCGATGTGTGGAGTAATAGTAGTAGATGCAGGCAGGAATCGGTCTACTTGTCTCGGGCGTGATGCCTATATACATGATCATACCTAGATATTCTCATAACTATGCTCAATTCTGTCAATTGCCAAACTGTAATTTGTTCACCCACCGTAATACTTATGCTCTCGAGAGAAACCACTAGTGAAACCTATGGCCCCGGGTTCTATTTTCCATCATATTTAATCTCCCAACAACAAGCTATTTCTGGCGCCGTTTATTTTGATTTTATTTTACTTTGCATCTTTATCGTAAAAATACCAAAAATATTATCTTATCATATCTCACTCTCGTAAGTGACCGCAAAGGGATTGACAACCCCTTTATTGCGTTGGTTGCGAGAATTTATTTGTTTGTGTAGGTGCGAGGGACTCGTGCGTGGCCTCCTACCGGATTGATACCTTGGTTCTCAAAAACTGAGGGAAATACTTACGCTGCTTTACTGCATCACCCTTTCCTCTTCAAGGGAAAACCAACGCAGTGCTCAAGAGGTAGCAGGCTCGAAGAAGAAGAGGGGAACGGCGGTGCCAAGATTGGAAAAGGCGCCGAAGTAAATGAGCAGCGCCCCTGTAGTTTCCTCATTTTTATGGGGAAGACGCGGGCCGGCTCTTTACTGTTCACCGCGAGGTGATGCAAGCGTGCTGCGACCATTCTACACACGACCCCCACGTCACACACTCAATGCGAATCATGGGGAAGTGCAACTGGCGAAGAAATTACTGCGGTTAAAACTCTGCCATGCGTGCCCGCGCATCGTTCTGGGCCTGGCCCAACAACGCTTTGCGTTTATGAGTGGCCCAGCCTGGGGGCTGCTGTCGGTGTACACAAGTAGGGGCCTTTCTGTACCCCTTTACTTGTGCACGGGCAGTCGTAGCCACACCTGCGGCCATGTTTGACGGGCCAGAAGAAGGAAAGGTACGAGACTGCCAAAGCAGCACTCAAGCGAGAGGTACGAAGAGCAAAGGGGCAAGAAGGACTTCCCCTGGCAACACCCTTGCTGGGGCAGCCTACATAGCCCCGGCAAGAGCCTTGCCGAGGCGACTTGCCCAACACCAGCAAGGCCGCCACCCTTGAGACCGAGAGTTCTGACACCATCGACAACGTCAAGACCAAGACTCGGGGGCGCCTGCGTGGTGGCATGCAGATATTTGTGAAGACCAAAGGCCTGCGAGTCTAGATAAGAACCAGAAGATGAAGACCTCCGGCAAGATCCTTGTCGGGACGGCCCCAAGACCCCGGCAAGATCCTTGCCGGGGGCATCTGCGGGGCCGTGGCCAGGCCCGCACCTACCAAAGTTCCGCTGCCCCGCGGCCGTTCCGACGCGGCAACCGGCCCGCCAACTAGGCAAGCGCCTGCGTGGCAGCATGCAGCTTCTAGGCCAACTAGTCAAGCACCTGCGTGGTGGCATGCAGATCTCCGTGAAGGCCCTGTCACCGCACCAGCACAGCAACCAGCCAGCAAGCATGGCGCTGCATGCCTCGTCAGCTTGGACGCGCGTTGAAGCAAGGCGAGGCGGTGACGGACGGGATGAGCTCCGTTGCCGTCCCCGATAAAGCAAGAGGGCACGTAGGCAGCGCATTAAATGCATTTGTCCTATGGTGTCAGGCGATAAACTTGTACACTGTAGATAATTTCCACCTCCTGTATGCCACTGTGGCGACCCCTTTGACATATAAGAGGAGGCTCGAGGCATACTGTGGAAGGATTCGGACTTTTTGGATGGTGCACGCATAGTAGCTAGTCCAAGAACTAAAGAACACAAGATAAACACAGAGAAGCAGGACTAGGGTTTTACGCATCATTTGTGGCCCGAACCTGGGTAAAAATCCCCTCATGTTGATCGCTAGACCTTCTCTTTGCGCAGCTCTTCGCCCCCGCCAACCGTAGTAGGGGTCCTCGGGATCCCATAGGTGTCGTTTTCCCTGACAGACAGGCAAGCACCTCATAATAATTGAAACCATGGCAATCTTAAATATTGCAGTATTATCAAAATACTTAGAAAAAATTGAGCTATCAAGCGGGGCCTTGAACATTCTATACTAGCTATTGAGTGCATCCATAGATATACACCTAGAAACCGACACAGTTAAGCAAGGCGACATGATAGGGATGATACTGAACTTCCTCTACCTAACGAAGGCAACATTTTAGCACAAGATTAAACGGTCTGTAGTCTAAATCAGTAGCAGGTTAACAGTCTATAGTCTAAGTCAGTAGTAGCTTAGGGAATTAAACTCTGAGAATAGCATAGCAATTTCAATAGCAGATCCGAGGGTCACAGGCGATCTCGCTCATTCATTAGCAGCTCCCACACGCACGACACATCAAATCATTCCAAGGGGAAATCTTGCCCCTTGACCAATGACTATGCCAGAAAGCAGAAATCATCATATCTCAGATGGTTCTTACCTGCTGCTGCTTGGCGACCTGCTCCTTGAACTTGCCCGCCCGCTTCCTGAATGCCTCCATATTTTTGATGCAATCACCTTTGGCGTTAGGGCAGGGGATGAAGATGGTGTTCCTCCATCTGTGCTTGTCCTGCTTCTTGTCCGTTCGCGCGATGGATCTGCATGAAAGGAAATCACAGGAAAGAATAGGTGAAGTGGGGAGAAGAGGGTGGGGCAAACAAGAAGGAGAGGGACCAGCCTGGGCACACCGGTGTCGGATCCGGCGCCCGCTGGCCTCAATGTCGCCGGATGTGGCGGATCCTGACCAGGTAAGGGGTGGCGGCCGAAACACTAGCTAGCCACAGGGGCTGGTGGATGGCTTGAGCGCTAATTCTAGCCGGGGGGGGAGGAGGTGCGGACATAGGGGAGCCCGGGGGTGTGATACGCGCGACCGGAGCTCGAGGAACTGGCCGATGTGGGTGGCGGGTGGCGGCGAGTGTTAGAGGTTCACCTTTTCTTCTTCTTTTCTATAGATAGATGGATGGATGGATGGATGGGAGCCATGTCATCGATCTGTGTCATAAGTAATTCCACCAATGAGAATAAAGCACACATGCAATTGTGTTTTTCCTTTTGTTTTTCTTCTAGTATTTCACATGAAAAATTCAAAAAAATATACCATATTGTGCACGAGTTTGCATCTTGGAATGACAAACAATGTTGCTTAAGGAAATTTTCATTTTCTTTGGACGAAAAATTCATTTTCCATTTTTCGAGTGCCCAAAATGAGTTTTTTTGTGAAGGACCTACCATATATTTGTTGCAAAATTGGACCAAATCAATCTTCCAAAATACTAGGCCATATTTAATATACAATTGGCCAAATTGTTGGGTGTCAAAAGGCTTGATCCACCTCTCGTAAAAAAGAAAAAATTCCGCCGATTCAGATGGAAGTGGTTCAAGTTTGAACTACAACTTCCTCATACTTTGCTCATGATTTTTTCCAAAAATTATTTTTAGGTACAAAAGTATCTATTTAATCAGAGAAACATCAAAAGTTTTCCAAGATTCAACCACTAGCTAGGAACGGTCATGCCCGCCGTTTTGACCGCATTTTGAAATGGACATGAAAAATCAAAAAAATCAAAAAAAATAGGAAAACCTTCGCATTGTGTCATTATATATGACCAAGTTACCAGGAAAAATAATAAACTTGTAATACGACAATTATTTTATTTTAAAAAATTGTTCTTGGAAAGGAGCTATCATGTATGAAGATTCACGGCTTTCAAGCCAAATGATCAATCTTATGGCCACATTCATGGCATAGTTAATTCAAATGATCTCATATTGTGCACAAGGGTGCATCTTGGAATGGCAAACAATGTTGCCTAAGGAATTTTTCATTTTCTTTGGACGAAAACTTCATTTTCCATTTTTTGAGTGCCCAAAATGAGTTTTTTTGTGAAGGACCTACCATATATTTGTTGCAAAATTGGACCAAATAAATTTTCGAAAATATGAGGCCATATTTAATTTATAATTTACCAAATGGTTGTGTGTAAAAATCTTTGATCCACCTATCGTGAAAAAGACAAATTTCCGCCGATTCAGCAAGAAGCGGGTCAAATTTGAACTGAAGCTGCCTTATAGTTTGCTCTTTATTTTTTCCAAAAATCATTTCTAGGTACATAAGTATCTATTTAATCAGAGATACATGATGTGATGGCAAGACATCGAGGTTTGGATGGTGGCCGAAGGCCCCAACTCCAGAGCACGTAAATTGGTGTGGTCA
The DNA here is from genome assembly GCA_021605145.1 of Aegilops bicornis. Lineage (NCBI taxonomy): Eukaryota > Viridiplantae > Streptophyta > Magnoliopsida > Poales > Poaceae > Aegilops > Aegilops bicornis. The sequence continues at coordinate 770,768,173 of CM038675.1, forward strand.
CACTACTAGGAAAAGGCTTATTAGTGGCGCACCTGTTCTGGCCATTAATGGCGCACTATAGGTGCGCCACTATCATCACGCCACTAGTAACATATACTAATGGCGCACCCCTGGTGCTCCATTAGTATACCAGACTATAGTGGCGCACCAAGCAGTGCGCCATTAGTAAGTCACACGGTGTGCCATTAGTATGCCTCCCAGGGGGCCATATTTACCTTGTGCTCTGGGTTACTAATGGCGCACTAACAGATAATGCGCCACTAGTATTTTTTATAGCAGTGCGCCACTAATGTGCTGCATGGTGCGCCACTAGTATGAATATTAGGATTTTTTTTTTCTTTTCTGATATTTGCACAGGTTACAAAATATATTACTGCATAGAATATAGACAGCACAACATATAAACAACAGATTCATCAAATACAATAGAAGATTAGTCTCCAAATACAATTCATCATATTAGTCTCCGAATTCAAAAGACTGAACAAAGTTAGAACATTAGAAGTCTCGAGACCGCGAGTAGCGAGTTTGTCGAAAGTAATACTGCATTCGGAGATAATTGAGAGATGTGTCCTCTTATCTCCGTTATGCTCGCTATCTTGCTATGCCTAAACATGACTTAGATTGAACTGAGGCAACATGTGGTGCATGTCGAAAGTAATACTAATCCTAACTTGATCAAGTTTGGATTGTACTACTTTTGACATGCACCACATGCATGTTTCCTTCACTTAAATCCAATCCATGTTCATTTCACCCACAGATATATAATAACTCTTCATGCTCGCATTATGCATCATCATAATAACAAGTCCTACTAATCATCATCATACAACTTCTACTCGTTATTAATAACAAGTCATACGATCATCATCCTGATAGTCATCGAACCAACCCTACTTAATTGTTCTTAGCACATGATCATCAGTATTAGGAAGGACCTAAATACCTTATTTAAGGTAAAATAGCATAAAACAATATAGACCCTGACTCTCATTATGGAGAATGGAGATCATCCTGTCTCCAATTCTTGCGCGGCGCTTCCTTTTGTTTCCAAGAACCTCCTTACGACTGTCCATACATTTTTTTTCCATTCTCTGATTAGCATGTCTCCAATTCTTTTAGAAATCTGGTATGGACAGTTGAGATTCGTAGGATGACTTGGATATATGTTCAAAACACGAAGGCTGCCATTCTGATACATCAAATGAGGCACACAATCCTCTAGGATTCTCTGTTGAAAAACATAGTAATAACTTCATCGTTAGCAATGATGTACTAGTTTTAGAAGTATGCAAAAGATGCACGGATGTCATAATAGTAAAAAATCTTACCAGGGTATCTCCATGGTAGTTACCGTAGTTCAACACGTGCACTAGTGGTACGTATTGGCCATAATGTTGAGGAGTTTGATTATAGATATTGTAATTCTCAAGATCAGTACAAAATCCGACCAGATGATTTTTCTCCTGATAAGTTGTGTAGTGGGTTTTGTCTACCATGTTCCGCACATTGTTTGAACAATCAAAATAAGTCACAAGGAAATAAGCTGTCAACTATTTTGAAATGAACAATATAAATTAGTTAATAATTAACTATGTTTGAGAAACTCACATAGCGGTAGAACTGGAGGCGTATCAACAAGGACCCAAATGTCCATATTGTCTTGGTTGATGTCAGGATCACCAAGATCCATGGTGACAAGCATACCCTCATCAAAAACATACATATTGCAAAGTGCTTCCCAATTTTTGCAACCAAAATGGGTTACACTTTCAGCATTGTACAACTTTACTTTAAAATCCACACCATGATGGGTCCTTAGGAGAATTTTTTTGGTTTCCATACTTTCATGGTCTTGAAAACCCATCCTCTCCAAGACATAGCGTCTTGCATAGCATGGGATAAGCTAGTCGAATTGGAAAAGATGAAAAATACACGTTAAAATAGTTGATGTCGTGCTTAATTACGAAAAAAACTATTGTCGTCGTTGCGTACCGTATCAACATCGAAGGTCTCCTCGAGCTTAATGCTGAAGCACCGATCTTCGTCCAGCTCAATGAACCTGTCGCACATACCTCGGTCGTGGCACCAGTCGCACTCCCAGGCGGTTTTAAATCCGAGTACGACATTTCCGGCCTATGTTCATAATTCAAATATTAAAATTGTACAATGCTTCCCAATTTTTGCAACCAAAATGGGTTACGCTCCCAGTATTATACAGATTTACTTCAAAATCCACATCATGATGAGTCCTTAGGTGAATTTTCTTTGTTTCATAATTTTCATGGTCTTCAAAATCCATCCTCTCCAAGACATAGCGTCTTGCATGGCATGGGATAAGCTATACTCGAATAGTAAAAGATGAAAATTACACGTTGAAATAGTTGAAGTCATGCTTAATTATGAAAAAAACACTTGTCGTCGTTGCGTACCGTTTTAACTTCGAAGGTCTCCTCGAGCTTAATGCTGAAGCGCCGATCATCGTCCAGGTGAGGCCTGTCGCACAGACCTCGATCGTCGTGGCACCAGCCGCACTCCCCCGGGAGACTTTCGTCGTCCTATGACGACATTTCCTACGTTCATAATTCAAAACTACATCGTCTCTTGCGTCCGTACATCATCGAATATTATCACTAATACACCTCGAATACTATCATACATATAGCATCGCTAGTATAGCTAGAACCGTAGCGCCCGACGGGTATCTAATTAGAAATGGAGGGTGGAGAAATGGAGAAATGGAACTGGTTAAGAGTTGAAAGAAAGGTATCTAATTAGAAACATAGGTGGAGGGTCTTGTAGAGGATAGATAGGTAACAGAATCCATTCAGATGAAAAGCTTTAATGAGGATGAATCAAGATTTGGATAATTGATGCCTTTAGGTGAATAGGAAGTTACTTCTGCAAATATCTGTTAGGTCCAATAAGATAATCCACAGTGTGGTGAAAACACGCCCTTCGAACTGATTTGAGCTATTGGTGAATGGAGATGGTCTAAGATTTTCAGTAGTAAGAAGTGAAGTGGTAATTTTGAGAGCAAATGGTTAGGACAAGTGGTTCCTCTTTCCTGTTTAGCTTTACAATAGAATATTGCTAGTCATGCACACTTGTGCATTTTCAGCCAGGCCCAGTGGAGTTGGCCTAAGAACATTTCTTTCTTTAAGCCTGCTACATCCATCTCAAGTACTTATGGTCAAGGGTTAGCAGGGCCATCCAAATAGAATATGTGATATGGGCTTTTTTAGTAGGTCATCCTACCAGATTAGGGTTTATCGATGACGAGCAACTGACATTAGTAATAACTATGAGTTGATATCACACTTCTATATGTATAACACAAGAGGCAGTTGATCCTACTTAATTAAGTACTAAGATACCCCGGCCCATGCATTAGTCGCAAGTACCCCATATGTCCTATTTTTAGCAAAGTCATGCTAAAATTCACGGAAAATTTCAGCATGACCTTTGCTGAAAATAGGACATATGGAGTACCTGAATTTGCCGGAACGGAAGTTAATCGATATTCCGGCAAACTCAAGGGCCTCTTGGGGTACCTGCAAAATCATCACGACACGATGGTCAGAGACAAAACCCAGCAAACTCCTTCCCTTCACTCGGGGTACAGCAATATATCTTCTAGCCATGAAACCGTACCCTGATTCTCCTTTCTTCCTCTTGCCGAAGAGAAGTTGGCTGTAGAGGATGGCCCAACTCAGATCAGCCTGCAGAAGTTCATTGTATAATTATGTTTAGTTCCAAGCATATATGAATACTCTTCAGAGTGGGCACAAAGATGGAAGCAAACTAATAGCACAAAGTGAATAGCAAATCGGCTCTTTGAAACTATACTGAAACCATGCTGAAACTTTACTGAAACTACTCCTTGCAAGCAAACTGAAACTACTCCTTGGAAGCAAATTGTCTTGGAAGGAGTATCGCGTGCAAAAATCTACTCCAGCTAGTTGCTTTCACTTAGAGATTGTTAGGTAGCCGATAGCACAAACAACATGAGTCATTCTTCAGACCGTTACAAATAGAAACAATGGCAACCAAGGTTAAAAACCAACAATCCTATATATTATTCTGAAACTTGATATATTGAAATCACTTAGCACTCTCTTTCTGTGTTCATTCAACACTTAAAATTGAGAAAAATAATACCAACTAGGATCGGTATGACCTTCATTTTTCATTTTCTGTATGATCAATTAAATCTTTTGCAAGCTTATATGAAAAGGTTCAGCAACTTGAAATGTAACTCTTGCTTGGTGTTCCAAATGTGTTGCTATATTTCTGTATCTATAAATTGATGGCCGATGATTTCTCGTGCTCATTTGTTTTTAAAATTGGATTCCAGGAATGCAAGAACAAGACACACAGAGGATATCTTTGCTTTCTTGGATAAAAGTTACGTTGGGTCATTAGGAGTGCAATGAAGGACAAAAGGAGACTTGTTTCTTTATTTGAATGACTGATGTAGGTTTGACTTCAAGTCTATTTGGCCAGGAATAAATTTTTGAATTATATTAGGCCTTTTATTAATTATAGAGTATCATCTTACATTTTCAAAATTCGTCCTTCCATTCAGAAATTTTGGAGATAATATTGTGGACTTTGGTAGTTTTCTTAAATAATTTCATTTATATTTTAAATAACAGTAGGAATTATTTCATAATAGAATTTACCCCAAAAACAAATTCCTTTAATGCCATTTTCAAACTCTGAGTTGCCTCTGTTGCACTAAAACTAATTCAAATAATTTTTATAAAATTGCCACAAAATTTTTGGGAGACCCTATAATTCCTATAAATCATTTTTGAACAAATACCCATCCTACTCTTTTGAAATTTTTGAGAGAAACACCCACTTTTCCATTCTGATCCATTTTCAGTTTACAACTACAACCCTATTTCCCCTAGCTCCTAAAAATCTACAAAATTATCCCAACACAAGAACAGTACCTACACTCCTTTTTCCCAAACATTTCCTGATCACAAGTTCTAAACTTTTAAAATTTGCGGCTTGTGAAGAAACTTCTTTTCCTACAATTCCAAAAATTCTGAAACTTTGCTAGCACCTCTGTTCTAATCCAAACCATCACCACAAAATTTTTAAAATTCAAATAAAATGCCTGCATCCCATTGGCATTTGCTCGAACTGCTTATGTGCATGATCCAGACTTGGTGAAATCTGGACAAAATCGAGTTGCCTTAGGCACCAATCTTTCTGGCCATCATGACCCACCTACCTAGCTACCTCCTGGACCTCCCGCCAGTATCTCCTCTACGGACAGTGGGGCGGCGGACCGGTGCAATGGCAAGATAATTGTAGGATAGCAGCTGCAGCGCAAGATAATTGCATGAAGAGAGAGCAACTTACTTTGAGTCAGCGTCTTGTCTCCGCTCAATCTGCTGCTTCGGGGGCTTCTGGAGGAGGCAGACCCGTGCTCGGTGAAGCCTGCTCGGGGAGGAAACGCACGATTCGGGGCGAGGGGGCTAGGGATTTGATCTGGCGCGGGGGGCGAGGGGGAAAGGGATATAGGGGGGAAGGGATAGCAATGGCGCACCTCCCAGGGGTGCGCCATAAGTACATCCATAGCAATGGCGCACCACCGTGGGGTGCGCCATACGTAACTTTTTTTTATTGATAACAATGGTGCACCCTCTCCTGGTGCGCCATTAGTAACTTTTTTATTGATAAAAATTATTACACTATATAGAGGACAGGAGTAGAGGAGGGAGGGAGGGAGGGAGCATTTACATTCGTTGACGAGGCAGTGGTTGGCAGCGCATCGGAGATGCAGACCGTAGAAGGAGGAGGACACCGGTCGTGGTCGTGGTCGTGGGCCGGCCTCGTCGCGTCGTGTCGGCATTTGTTGTCAGCCGTCGATGGACTGCGAGTAGCCCCGCCAAAGTCTCCACCACCGGGCTCCGGCTTCCTCGTCACGGCGGCGGAACCAGGTGCAGCTGCCGGTGGGGTGGGGAGGGGCGGCTGCGGCGAATGGGGTTGGGGCGCGACGCGACCTAGCCTAACCTCGGTTGGAGCGGGGGAGGGTGCGGGGGGTCGGCGGCGGCGGTGGAGCGGGGGAGGGTGCGGGGGGTCGTCAGTGGCGAGGGGGATCAAGATGGAGGGGGATCTGGCGTGGGGGCGAGGGGAAAAGGGATAGAGGGGGGAAGAATAGCAATGGTGCACCACCCAGGGGTGCGCCATAAGTACATCCATAGCAATGGCGCACCACCGAGGGGTGCGCCATTAGTAACTTTTTTTATTTTTGAAAATATCATCAAATTTGTTTTTTTTAATTGCATTCATTTGTGAATTGGTAAAACATTTATGAATATGAAAAAATATCATCGAATTTGAAAAAATATTCATGAATTCAAAAAGTGCCCATGAAATTTAAAAATATTCATGAGTTCAAAAAATATTAACAAATTCAATACTTTTTGTGAGTTAGAAATTCAATACCAGAATAAACACATAAATAAATATGCATGAGGACTAGAACAGAAGAAATATCATTACTAGTTTTGGAAAACAAACCAAAAATATAATTTCTAGTAGTGGCACACATTGATTGTCGTGCGACATTACTAGTTTGAACTAGTAATGGAGCACTGTACCCTGGTGCGCCATTACTAGTTTTGGAAAAATAAAATAAAAATTGTTAGTAATGGCGCACCGTGTGTGTGGTGCGCCAATACTAGTTAAAACTATTAATGGCACACTATGCCCTAGTGCGCCATTAATAGTTTTGAAAAAAATTGCTAGTAATGGCGCACCGTGTGTCTGGTGCGTCATTAGTAATGAGGACACTAATGGCGCACCACATACATGGTGCGCCATTAATGTCCATATCAGCTATAGCCCTTTTCCTAGTAGTGCTCACCGCATGACCGTGGAGTTGCCACACGTTCTGGGCGCCCTAGGCATGTCTGGTGGGTTGGACACTCCCCCAGGAGGTGTTAGGAAGAAGAATACAATAGAAGAATCTCACAATGAGACTAAACTAAGCTCAAACATGAATTAGCAACCAAGTGTTTGATTAGCGGTGGGGAAAATGCACATGGCCAATAGGCCTGACTTTTTTCTAAGGGTGATCATCTACTAAGGAGACTTTCTTGGAAAATTTGCAGCTCAAATGGAGGAGCCTAGGTGGCACTTCCTTTGCAAAGTACCACACTGGACAGAAATATGGATGGAGCTGGGCTCAAATGAGTGAATGAGTTGAGCTGAAATTTGGTGGAGGATGGTCATTTGGGTAGAGGAAAGCTCTGTAAAAATTTGATACCATTTGGACATGCCAAAGTGGTACTTCCTTCACAATGCTTTTCTCTAGACAGAAACTTGAGAAAAATATTGAGAGGAATTGACTAAATTAAATGCATCACTCACATCTTAATGACCATTCTATGCAATCATATAACGACCTTTTGGCCACGAATTGTCACAAGATTATAGGGTTTGGACCCCTCTAGACTCTTCATGGCAAATTTGTGAAGTTTGGTCATGCATCAATGACCAATTAAACCGCCATCAATAATTTTAGTCATAATCGAGCATTTTTTTGTAGTGCATGGACTTGTCGCGTCCTCGTGCACTTTTCGGACTATTTATTATTTTCCTAATTTTTAATTGTTCCAAAACGGACAGAGAGTACTTCTATAAAACTTTTGGAGTCGGTTTACTTACCGTACCACATACCTATCCCTTTTACAGGGTTCTGGAGCATTCCGGAAGGTTGCCTCTATGTGCTCTTCTGGTGTCATAGTTTGAATAATATTGGTTTCAACATTAATGGTTGTACCTGAAATACAATGCTTAATTCTTTACCCATTAATGACTCCAAAATTTGGAAAATAACTTCTTTAAGCATTTTAATAGATGTGTTATGATTTGCACTACTAATCAGAATAGCTTCTACCCACTTAGTAACATAATCAATCGCAACTAGAATACAGGGCCAGGCCAGCAAAATTAGGGGCCTTGTGTCAAACCCTAAAATAAGCCTACCACTAGAAGAAGAATGCCTAGCGAAGAGACGCATTGCGGCATAGGACCAATTCGTCATCCACCCGCAGGCTACAAGTGCCTTCACATAACACGGTTGTCAACCAAAGGCCTTTTTTTGGTGGCATTTCATTAAAAAATCTGTCAATGATATATTTAAAATATTTTAAAAACCCGCCTTAAATAAGAAAATTGTGACGATTTCATCAAAATAGCTCAAAAACATTCTATATTACAGCAATCAGGAAAAATAATAAATATTTTTATACTTGGGTATTTTCATTATGCCACAAATAATGGGAGAATAGCTCAAACAAAATGCTAGATATGGAGTTAAACATCTCCAAACACCGGCAGAAAGTGGCATCTTTATATACTCGTGATAGTATTTATATGGGGTATTCCTTCACGTGCTTTATAATGCTGATTATTGTGATGGTTGCGGTTCTTTTTAACTAGTGCGAGGTCATGGCTTTGATCCTAGAAATCAGCGAACGACGCGCCGGCTGCGCTTGTAATCAAGGTTGATGTAATACATGCCTGGTCCTTTCTTTAGCTCTGAGCGGTCAAGTCAGTTGCACTGAACTAGCATGTGTATGATACACTGAGCTGCTATAAAAAATTCGGGCCCCCTAAAAATCAGAGGCCCTGTGCGGCCAGCACTGGTGCACATGTGACTGGCCCGGGCCTGCTAGAATATGTGTATATCCATTACAGGAAGGAAAGTGTCCCATATAATCAAATCCCCAAACATCAAATGGTTCAATAACAACTCCCTCCGGTCCGGTGTATTAGGCTCACTACCAATTTCTATTTGTTCTAAAATACTTTAGGAAAAAGGCCTGTTAGCATTTAATGGCCTAATTAGTCACCACGGTTGCCCCTTGCTCTATCCCTAAATTAACTCCTAGCTGCACCCATGCATGGCCTAATTGATAGAAACTTTGAATGGAGAAGGACACTGACCAATGCATTGCGCACTGTAGCGCGAGAAGCAAGCGCATGCATGCCTCGATGTTTGTTTGCCTTTCCTCCTTAGTACGCTAATTAACACAAAGGCTTGTATCTATATGCTCATTGGAGGAAACGAAACCAAACGAGGTATGGCTCGCAGCCAATAGTCTTCCACCTTGGTCGCACTGCCAATTCTAATAAGCCCTACACACCGAACCAGAGGGAGTAGTGAATAATTCATAGGCATTTACTAACAACTACTAATATTACCAATTCTTTGAAAATTCATCAGGTGATAAGACAAAATTACGTGCATCCTTGAAGGGAGCAGGCCAATAAAAACCAGACTGTAATACCTTATGAGCATTTTTGTCTCTAGCATGGTGTCCTCCGTATGCCTCAGAACGACACTTCCATAGGATTTGCTCATGTTCATGCTCAGGTACACAACGTCTAATAACACCATCCACTCCTTCTTTATATAGATGTGGTCATCCCAAAAGTAATATCGTAAATCAAAGAAGAACTTTTTCTTTTGTTTGTATGTGAAACTAGGTGGTATACATTTTTAGCAACGATGTAATTAGCATAGTTTGCATTCCAAGGAGTATTATGAGAAGCATTTGTAACGGCTAATTTTTCATCAGGAAAACTATCATCAATAGGTAGTGGGTCATTAAGAACATTTTCCAATCTAGATAAATTATCAGCTACGGGATTCTTAGCTCCCTTCCTATCAATAATATGCAAATCAAATTCTTGAAGCAAAAGAACCCACCTAATGAGTCTAGGTTTAACATCTTCCTTTTCCATAAGATATTTAATAGTAGCATGATTGGTGTGCATGGTTACTTTAGAATCAACAATATAAGATTTGAATTTATCACACGCAAACAGAACTGCTAGAAATTCTTTCTCAGTAGTAGCATAGTTTCTTTGAGCACTGTTTAGAGTTTTACTAGCATAACAGATAACATTTATTTTCTTATCAACTCTTTGTCCTAGAACAACACCAACATCATAGTCACTAGCATCACAAATAATTTCAAAAGGCAAGTTTCAATCAGGTGGTTGAACAATAGGTGCAGAGGTTAATGCTTTCTTAAGTGTTTCAAAGGCTTCTACGCAATCATCATAAAAAACGAATGGACATCTTTTTGCAAAAGATTGGTAAGAGGCCTAGAAATTTTAGAGAAGTCTTTAATAAACATTCTATAGAAACCAGCATGACCTAGAAGACTTCTTATACCTTTTATATCTTTAGGACATGGCATTTTCTCAATTGCATCAACTTTAGCTTTATCTACCTCAATACCTCGTTCAAAAAATTTATGCCCAAGGACAATACCTTCATTTACCATAAAGTGGCACTTCTCCCAATTCAAGACAAGATTAGTTTCTTCGCATCTCTGGAAAACTCGATCAAGGTTTCTTAAGCAATCATCAAAAGAAGTCACATAGATGGAACAATCATTGATGAATACCTCAATAACCTTTTCACAATAATCATAGAATATATCAGTCATACATCTTTGAAAGGTAGCAAGTGCATTGCATAAACCAAAAGGCATACGTCTATAAGCATAAGTTCCAAAAGGACAAGTAAATGTAGTTTTCTCATGATCTTGCGACATAGGTCTTTGAGAAAAACAGAATAACCATCTAGAAAGAAAAAGTGTGTGTGCTTAGACAATATTTCTAACATTTGATCAATAAAAGGCAAGGGGTAATGATCTATTCTAGTAGCTTTATTTAATTTCCTGAAATCAATTACCATCCTATAACCAGTTATGATTCCTTGTGGGATAAGTTCAATTTTATCATTAGGAACAACATTAATGCCTCCTTTCTTAGGAAGACAATGAACAAGACTTACCCATCTACTATCAGGCATGGGATAAATTATACCTTCTTCCAGAAGCTTTAATATTTCTGTTCTTACCACATCCTTCATCTTAGGATTTAACCGCCGTTGATGATCAACGACTGGCTTAGCATCAGGCTCCATATAAATCTTGTGCCGACATAGAGTGGGACTAATGCCCTTAAGAGAGTATATCCAATAGCAACATGGTGCTTTTTTAGAGTTTTTAGTAACCTCTTTTCTTCATGCTCTGAAAGGTTAGCACTAATAATAACAGGATATATCTTCTTCTCATCAAGATAAGCATATTTCAATGTATCAGGTAGTTGTTTCAATTCAAACATGGGATCACCCTTAGGTGGAGGACGACCTCCAAGAGTTTCAACGCGCAAATTATGCTTGAGGATAGGTACTTGTTTGAAAAATATTTCATCTAATTCATTCCTTTCATTCATATGCATATCATTTTCAAGGTCTAGCAAGTATTGTTCTAACGGGTCGGTAGGAGGAACAACAATAGAAGCAAGACCAATAATTTTATCTTTACTAGACAATTCCTTTTCATGTGGTTGTATATTAAACTTAGGAAATTAAACTCATGAGACACATCACCAAATTTAACTCTAACCTTCTCTTTAATACAATCAACTTCATCATTAACAATATTCAAGAAAGGTCTACCAAATATGATTGGACAAAAATTATCTTGTTGTGGACCAAGTACTAAGAAATCAGTGGGGTACTTGATCTTGCCACATGAGACTTCAACATCTCTAACAACCCCAAGTGGTGAAATTGTATCTCTATTTGCTAGCTTAATAGTGACATTAATATTTTCAATCTCAGCAGGTGTAATATCATTCATAATTTCTTGATAAAGAGTAAACGGGATAGCACTAACACTAGCACCCATGTCACATAAGCCATGATAACAATGATCTCCAATCTTAGTAGAAACAACAGGCATTCCCACTACGGGTTTATCCTTATCAAGCTCATCATGTTAATTTCTAATGGGTTTGGCAATTCTAGCAGCATCATCGGCAAAATAAATAACATGCCCATCAATATTATCAACCAAGTGATCTTTAACCATAGCAATATTAGGTTCAACCTTAATTTGTTCAGAGGGTTTAGGTGTTCTAATATTGCTTTTATTAACCACGTTTGTAGCTTTAGCATGTTCCTTAGTCCTAATGGGAAAAAGAGATATCTCAATATAAGCAGTTGGTACAACTGGGTCAACATTATAAATGACAGTTTCATCTTTAACTATGATGGGTTCCTCTATTTTTTTCTTAATAGGGGGATGATATCTAAACCACTTCTCCTTAGGGAGGTCAACATGACTAGCATATTGTCGGAGTAAATGACCACGGGTAGCCTAGCCGGCTCCCCCTGGGACTTCTGAAAAAATTACAAGCCAATCAAGCCATCCAACATCCAAGACGCAGGGCCGCCTTCCCCCGGCCGGCTGACCCTCGGGCCGGCAATCAGGGGGCGGTCCGGCCCCAAAACCTACAGGAAGAAGGCCACAAGAGGGCCGGCTTCCAAGGAGCCGGCTACCAGAGGGCCGACTACGCGAACCCGGCCACGAGAAGGTCGACTCCATAAAGTCGGCCTCCCAGCGAGCGGCCGAGGCCGCACCCTCAGAATCTGCACCCCTATAACGGTGATGAGACGGGGCGTGGCTACCACCCCCGCATCCCGGAGCGCGCACGGCCACAGTGCGACGTACGGAGCGGCCACCACCCGTCCGGCGCGGCACTGTTACCATGCTGGCCATGACATCACCCACGACAGGCTGTCAGTACGACCCGCAGGCGGCGGGCCCCTCCGGTCAGAGAGATGCCCGAAAGCGGCTCGGCGTCCCCTAGCCGGCCTGAGATATGGCCGGCCTCCCGTAGCCGGCTTGTTCCATCCCTCGAAGGAAGCGCCTCATTAAGGAGACAAGACGAGGTGAGGCTACAGTGATCGCCGCCAAGGCGGCGGCACTGTAGCCATGCTTACCTCGACAAAGCCCTCGCCATCAGGATTGAGGCAACAGTAACCAGCCCCCGACAAGGCCCTCAACGGTGGGGCCAGCTGTCGACCAAGAAGCCGGTAGCGGCGGGACCCACCAGTCGGCGGGAGCCCCAGCCGTCGGGCGGAGAAGCCGTGGCGAAGCAGACATCGACGGCTAGGGCCCGCGCCACCGGATTATTATAGTACCGGGGGTAGGCCTATATAAACCCCCCAGGGCACCCATGCAAAGGGTTGATCTCTTAGAGTTTCAGACACCACATAGAGGGAAGAGGAGAGCTAGTCATGCCCTTCTTCTTCCTCTCACCGAACATCTCAAGGAGCCTCTTGTAGCCACTTGTTCATCTAGTGATCATGCGGAGACCCTGCAGAGCAGCAGTACGGGTGTTATCTCCACGGAGAGCCCCGAAGCTGGGTAAGATTCGCCGGCGTGCATGTCTTCGCCTCATCCCGTTTCTGTGCCTTTGGCGGCGTCTTATTGGCTCCCACTATGATTAGCCACCCGTTGGCATATGTCGCACCTACCACCCGACATTTGGCACCCACCATGGGGCCAGTGCACCGTCGTCTGGAGACCTGCTCGGGCGGGAACCCTCTTCCTCCCCGCTGGGCGTAGCCAGCCAAGACGCCTGGAGAAGCGCTTGCCCCGACACGCTGCAAGGCGTCGCTGACGCCTGCGTGGTGAGCTGCCTCGCCGACCTTCTTGGCAAGGCTCGCATCTCCAACGAGCCCGCCTCCGACGCGGGCACAGGCTGCCTCGAGAGCCACCTCGTCAGCCTCCTCGACCAACTCCATGTCTCCAGCGAGCCTGCTGTGGATTTGGAGTCGGTTGGCTCCACCGACCCGATGCTTGTCGACTCCGACACAGCATCGCTCGACGCTTTCCCCACCAACGTCGTGATCTTCGACGACCCACTCCCCCAAGACGACAGCTGTGGCAGTGCCATCACCGAGGTGCTGGTCATCGATCCACGGCGGCCTCTTCCGGGCGAACGCCCACGACGCTTCGCAGCGGCGGCCAGACGACCTGTCCGCACCTCTCCCAGCTGACGCCGACGCTGAGGCACTGGAGGCGCGCCGCCTCGCCCTCTACGCGGAGGGCCAGAGGATAGCTTCCATGAGACGCCTCACCAAGGCCCACCAGCGCGAAGTCGACCGCGCCGCCTTCGGCACGCCGCCTCCCGAAGGGCCGAGCCGAGTCCGCATCATCAAGAAACGCGGCGCAGTCATCGCCGACATGCTGGGAGCAGACCCCCCAGTCTACGCCACGCCCCTCGAGAACCTACCGCCGCCCAGGCCGCCGTAGAAGAGCTGAATGGGCTAGGGCCCGACGAGCTCCCCTATATGGCTAGGCGCATCCAGCAGCTGATTGGCGCGGCCGCAGAGCGGCATGAAGACAGCGCCCGCGTCGAAAGCCCTCCCCCGCGCAGAGAGCACGGCGCGACGTCACACACGCCGACTGCGGGCAACACCCGCGCACGGCGAGAAAAGGAGTCGGCTGCCAGCCGCAGCCGAACCCGGATCTCCATCGAGCGCGATGCAGAAGGCCGTCCTCGAGCCGTGGAGCAGCGAGGCAACCCGCCCCCTCCTCCGCCTCGCGGGGAAAGGTATCCCACCCCGCCGCTTGTCACGCATCCGACTCTCAGCGGCCGACTAGGCCGCCGTGAAGGAGTCGGTGAAAATGACGCCCGCCACCGGATCGACCGCCTAGCGCGATCCCTGGCGTTGGAAGAAGAAGACGATGTCGGTCCGCCTTGCTTTGGCTCCCGCATCCGCGACGAGCCCTTCCCTAAAGGGTTCTCTCTCCCAAGAGACACGCCCAAATACAACGGCTCTGTGAAGCCGGAGGATTGGCTGATCGACTACTCTACCGCAGTCAGCATAGCGAACGGCAACATGCGTGTTGCCGTGAAATATGTGCCCCTCATGCTTCAGGGCACGATGCGGACCTAGCTCAACAGCCTCAAGCCATATAGCATCAACAGTTGGCTAGACTTCACCGAAGCTTTCATCCGCAACTTCACCAGCACCTACAAGCGGGCTCCCAAGCCCAGACAGCTCTCCTTGTGCGTACAAGGACCCACCGAGTCGACTCGCGACTACCTCACGCGTTGGGCCGAGCTCCGCAATTCCTGCGAGGGGGTGCACGAGGTTTAAGCCATAGAGTACTTCACCGCCGGGTGCCCAGAAGGCACCCTCCTTAAGCACAAGCTTCTCTGCGACAAGCCGACTACCCTCGACGAGCTACTAGTCATAGCCGACAAGTACGCCACCGCCGACTCCTCGATGAAGACCGAGCTCGGGTAGACGCCCGGAAGGTGCTCAACCCGGCTCCCAAAACGCCGGTGGCGACTCCACCGACGGCCGTGCAGAATGACAACAAGCGCAAGGGCCCAATGCCGCCTCCAACGATCGGCAGGTGGCCACCGTCGAAGATGAGCAACACGAGGCGGCCCGCCAAGAAGCCGAGGCGGCAGGCCGGCTTAGCAGCCGGCTTTCTCCTACGAGCAGGCCCTCGACGCCCCATGCAAGTTCCACAGCGGCGCAAAGCCGTCCAACCATACGACCCGGAAATGCCACTGGATCACCCGAATCACGAAAGGCGAAGGGCTGGTGCCGCCTCCGCCAGCTGGACAGCTGCCTCCGGTTCCCCAGCAGCCGGCCGCTCGACCAGCCGTCGGGACCATCCAAGACGAGTTCCCCAACGAGCATGCCGCGTACGTCGTCTTCACAAGCCAGTCTGAAGACCGGCACAGCCGGCACCGACAGCACCAAGAAGTCAACGCGGTCACCTCCAACAACCCCGAGTACATGCACTAGTCAGAAAGGCCTATCAGCTGGAGCCAGGCCGACCACCCACAAGTGATGCCGTCCCCGGGCTCTTATGCATTGGTTTTGGAGGCAACCCTAGCAACGGACAGGCTTGCTGCCCGATTCTCCCGCGTACTGATAGACGGCGGGAGCAGCATCAACATCCTGTACCGAGACACCATGGAGAAGCTAAACATCAAGGCCAAGCACCTCATGCCAAGCCGGACCGTGTTCCATGGCATTGTACCCGGCCTGTCCTGTTCACCAATCGGCAAGATCAAGATAGATGTTCTCTTTGGAGACAAGGATCACTTTCGCCGAGAAGCAATCTGGTTTGAAGTGGTGGACCTTGAGAGCCCCTACGATGCGCTGCTTGGCCGGCCTGCTCTGGCCAAGTTCATGGCTGTACCGCACTACGCCTACCTCAAGATGAAGATGCTGAGTACCAAGGGCATCATCACCATAGCCGGCGATTACAAGAAATACTCCGAGTGCGCTGCAGCCAGCAGCCGGCTGGCCGAGTCCCTTGTGGTCGCTGAAGAGAAGAAGATGTTGGACCGAGTCGTGGCCATGGCCGGCAAGCAGCCAGCCCTGTCCCCTGACCCCAAGGAATGTGATGCTCAAGGTTCCTTCCAGCCGGCCAAGGAAACAAAGAAGATACCTCTGGACCGAGAGCACCCGGAAAGGTTTGCCGTCATTGGGGCAAACCTGGACAGCAAATAGGAAGCCGAGCTCGTCGATTTCCTCCGTGAGAATCGGGACATCTTTGCATGGTCCCCCAAGGACACGCCGGGTGTTCCGAAGGAATTCGCCGAGCACAAGCTACACGTCCGAGCGGATGCCAAACCAGTCAAGCAGCCCCTCCGCCGGCTGTCAGAGGAGAAGAGAAGGATTGTAGGAGAAGAGATAGCCCGGCTCCTGGCGGCCGACTTCATAATGGAGGTGTTCTTTCCGGAGTGGCTTGCCAACCCGGTGCTCGTTCTGAAGAAGAATAACAAGTGGCGCATGTGTATAGACTACACGAGCCTCAACAAAGCCTGCCCCAAAGATCCCTTCGCCTTGCCCAGGATTGATCAAGTGATAGACTCCACAGCCGGATGCGAGCTGCTGAGTTTCTTGGATGCCTACTCGGGCTACCACCAGATAAAGTTGGACTCGGTTGACCGCCTGAAGACCGCCTTCATCACGCCATTCGGAGCTTTCTGTTACCTGACTATGGCATTCGGCTTGAGAAATGCCGGTGCCACTTTTCAGCGTTGCATGCAGAAATGCCTCCTCAAGCAACTCGGCAGAAATGCCCACGTCTATGTAGACGATATCGTGGTGAAGACGGAGAAGCGCGGCACTTTGTTAGAAGACCTCAAGGAAACATTTGAGAACCTGCGCCGGTTTCAGATCAAGCTCAACCCCGAGAAATGCGTGTTCGGAGTGCCAGCCGGCCAGCTTCCTAGTCTCCGAACGCGGTATTGAATGCAACCCAGTAAAGATCAAAGCCATTGAGAGAATGGAGATTCCCACCAAGCTGTGAGACGTCCAGAAGTTTACCGGGTGCCTGGCCTCCCTGAACCGCTTCATCAGCCGGCTTGGAGAAAAGGCTCTCCCCCTCTACCGACTCATGAAGAAAACCACTCACTTCGAGTGGAACGGCCAAGCCGACCAAGCTTTTCATGAGCTGAAGAAGATGCTTGCCACGCCGCCTGTCCTGGCGACACCGACTGAAAAAGAGCCCATGCTCCTTTACATTGCCGCCACCAGCCGGGTGGTCAGCGCCGTCATCATGGTCCAGCGCCCAGAAGAAGGCCGAGCTCAGCCAATCCAGAGACCGATGTATTACTTAAGCGAAGTACTGTCCACCTCGAAGCAGAACTACTCGCATTACCAGAAGATGTGTTATGGCATGTACTTCACCGCCAAGAAGCTGAAGCCCTACTTTCAAGAACACCCCATCACGGTCGTATGCACCGCCCCGCTCGCCGAGATCATAGGCAGCCGGGACGCATCTGGCCGGGTGGCAAAATGGGCCATTAAGCTGGCCCCTTACACGATCTTCTACCCGCCTCGCACCGCCATCAAGTCCCAAGCATTGACCAACTTCCTCGTCGACTGGGCCGAGACCCAGTACCTGCCGCCGGCTCCCGACTCCACTCATTGGCGGATGCACTTCGACGGGTCCAAGATGCGCACCGGCTTGGGAGCCGGCATCATCCTCACCTCTCCCAAAGGCGACAAACTCAGATACACATTGCAAATTCACTTTGCCGCCTCCAACAATGTGGCCGAGTACGAGGCGCTCATACACGGGCTCCGGCTAGCCAAAGAGCTCGGCATCCGCCGGATCCTGTGCTATGGCGACTCGGATTTGGTGGTCCAGCAGTCATCTGGCGACTGGGACGCCAAGGACGCAAACATGGCAAGCTACCGCTTCCTCGTTCAGCAAATCAGCGGGTACTTCGAAGGATGCGAGTTCCTCCACGTGCCACGGGCCGACAACGAGCAAGCAGATGCCCTGGCACGAATAGGCTCAACTCGACAAGCTATACCAACCGGCGTCCCTTTCCAATGCCTCCTCAAGCCGTCTATCAAGCCATCTCCAGAATCCGACTCCATCTTCGTGCCGCCTAACCCCGACGCAGCCGGATCCGGCTTGGGGAACCAAGTAGGCGGCCCGGGGACTTCGATAGGCGGCTCGGGGACAGCCATAGTCACACCCAGCCCAGGGACTTCAGAACCCGGCCCGGGGACTACGGTAGTCGGCCCAGGGACTGCTTCAACGCCACAGGCAGTGGCCTGCTCCAGCTCTTCACCACCCAGCCCACCCGCCCTGGTTGCAGTAGTCGTGTTGGATATAGAAGAAGTCACAGCTCCATCATGGGCTCAACCCATCCTCAACTTCCTGGTAAACAAAGAACTGCCGGCTGACGAGATCGCGGCAAGACAAGTCCAACGCCGAGCCGGAGCATACACAATTGCTAACAGAGAGCTCGTCAGACGCAGTGTCACTGGAGTCTTCCAGCGTTGCGTCGAGCCAGAGAAGGGCATAGCAATCCTCAAGGACATTCACCAAGGCGAATGCGGCCACTGAGGGAGTCCTGGACTAGGGGGTGTCCGGATAGCCAAACTATCATCTTTGGCCGGACTCCAAGACTATGAAGATACAAGATTGAAGACTTCGTCCCGTGTCCAGATGGGACTTTCCTTGGCGTGGAAGGCAAGCTTGGCGATATGAGATATGTAGATCTCCTACCATTGTAACCGACTCTGTGTAACCCTAAACCTATCCGGTGTCTATATAAACCGGAGGGTTTTAGTCCGTAGGACGAACAACAATCATACCATAGGCTAGCTTCTAGGGTTTAGCCTCCTTGATATCATGGTAGATCTACTCTTGTACTACCCATATCATCAATATTAATCAAGCAGGAGTAGGGTATTACCTCCATCGAGAGGGCGCGAACACAGGTAAAAACATCGTGTCCCTTGTCTCCTGTTACCATCCGCCTAGACGCACGATTCGGGACCCCTACCGAGATCCGCGGTTTTGACACCGACATTGATGCTTTCATTGAGAGTTCCTCGTATGCGTCACCTGTAGGCCCGATGGCTCCTTCGATCATCAACAACGACGCGGTCCAGGTGAGACTTTTCTCCCGGATAGATCTTCGATTCGGCGGCTTTGCACTGCGGGCCAATTCACTTGGCCATCTGGAGCAGATCGAAAGCTACGCCCCTGGCCATCAGGTCAGATTTGGGAGTTTGAACTACACGGCCGACATCTGCGGAGACTTGATCTTAGACGGATTCGAGCCACAGCCAAGTGCGCCGCACTGTCTCGATGGGCATGATCTAGCTCTGCCGCCAAACAGTGTCCTGGAGGCCGCACCAGCGTCCGCTCCGACCCTTAGCTCGGAGCCGACTCCCCCGATCAAGGACGAGTGGTTGGACACCGCCTCGGGGGCTACGATCTAAACGGTGATTGAGCCAAACTCCATCCATGTCCTTTGCGAAGACTGTAACTCCAAGGTGCCAGACTCCTCTCCGGACTCCGAACCCTCCGCGCCCCTGCCAATCGAATCCGATTGCGCGCCGGTCATGGAGTTCACTGCGACGGACATCTTTCAGCATTCGCCCTTTGGCGACATCTTGAATTCACTAAAGTCTCTCTCTCTCTATCAGGAGAGCCCTGGCCGGCCTACGGTCAGGAAGGTTGGGATGCGGACGACGAAGAAATTCAACGCCCACCCACCACCCACTTTGTAGCCACTGTCGATGATTTAACCGACATGCTCGACTTCGACTCCGAAGACATCGCCGATATGGACGACGATGCAGGAGACGACCAAGACCCAGCGCCTACAGGGCACTGGAAGGCCACCTCGTCGTACGACATATACATGGTGGACATCCCAAAAGATGGGAACAGCGATGGAACAGCGGAGGATGACCCCTCCAAGAAACAGCCCAAGCGCCGACATCAGCGGCGCCGCTCTAAATCCCGCCACAGTAAAAACGGCGATTCCGGCACGGGAGACAATAATACCCCGGACAGTGCCGAAGACGACCCCCTCCAGCAGGACTCAGCGCAGGAGGAGGGAGAAGCAAGACCGCATGACAGTGCGGCAGAAAGAGAGGTAGAGGACGATAATTACGCGCCCCCCTCCAAAGACGAGGCAAGCCTCGACGACGACGAATTTGTCGTGCCAGAGGATCCTGCCGAACAGGAGCGTTTCAAACGCATGCTTATGGCCACGGCAAGCAGCCTCAAGAAAAAGCAGCAGCAGCTTAGAGCTAACCAAGATTTGCTAGCTGACAAATGGACTGAAGTCCTTGCAACCGAAGAGTATGAACTCGAACGCCCCTCCAAGAGATACCCCAAACACAGGCTGCTACCCCAATTAGAGGAAGCAGCACCCAAACCTACATCACCAGCACATGATGCGGCCGACCGGCCACCCCGTGGTCGCGACAGAGAGGCCTCTTGACCCTCCATTCAAGCCGTACTCCGGCGTCGCTCGAAAAGTACCAAGGCACAGGGAAACGCGCCAGACCTGCAAGACATATTGGAGGACAAGGCAAGGCACACAAGATCGATCTACGGATCGTGTGGGTGCCCCACGACACGTGACGATAACCGTCACGCCGGATACATCAACTCCGGCCGGGCCGAACACAGTAGACAAAGCTCATATGAGCTACGTCGTCATATAGCTCAATCTGAGGCGCCAGACACCCACTATGCTTCACAGATGAAGTAATGGATCATCAAATCTCGAGGGCTTCAAACCCGTAAACATCGAATCATACGATGGTGCCACAGATCCTGCGGTCTGGATCGAGGACTATCTCCTCCATATCCACATGGCCCGCGGTGATGATCTACATGCCATCAAATATCTCCCACTCAAGCTTAAAGGACCAGCTCGGCATTGGCTCAACAGCTTTCCAGCAGAATCAATTGGTTGTTGGGAGGACCTGGAAGCCGCATTCCTTGATAACTTCCAGGGCACATACGTGTGACCACCAGACGCCGATGACCTCAGCCACATAATTCAGCAGCCAGAAGAATCGGCGGACAATTACGGACACGGTTCCTAACCAAGAAAAATCAAATCGTTGACTGTCCGGATGCAGAGGCCCTTGCAGCCTTCAAACATACCATCCGCGACGAGTGGCTAGCCCGGCACCTAGGACAGGAAAAGCCGAAATCCATGGCAGCCCTCACCACACTCATGACCCGCTTTTGCGCGGGAGAGAATAGCTGGCTAGCTCGTAGTAACAACTTGACCAAAAACCCTGGTAGTTCGGAACCAAGGACAACAATGGCAGGTCGCGTCGCAACAAGAACAAGCGCCGCATTAACGGCGATAATGATGAAGATCTGGCGGTCAATGCCGGATTCGAGGCTCTAAACCCGGTCGTGAAGAAGCCATTCAAAAGAAATACCCAGGGGCCGTCCAACTTGGACCGAATACTCGATCGCTTGTGCGGATACATGGCACCCCGAAAACCAGCCAATCACACCAACAGGGATTGTTGGGTGTTCAAGCAAGCGAGCAAGTTAAGTGCCGAACTCAATGACAAGGGGCTGCATAGCGACGACGAGGAAGAGCCCGTCCACGAACAATAGAGGACAGAAGGGCTTTCCCCCACAAGTGCGGACGATGAACATGATATACGCAACCCATATACCCAAAAGGGAGCGGAAGCGTGAACAAAGGGACGTATATGCGATGGAGCCAGTCGCCCCAAAGTTCAACCCATGGTCTTCCTGCCCGATCACCTTCGATCGAAGGGACCACCCCACTAGCATTCATCATGGCGGTGTCGCCGCATTGGTTCTTGACCCAATTATTGACGGATTTCACCTCACCGAGTCCTCGATGGACGGCGGTAGCAACTGAACCTGCTTTATCGAGGATACAATGCGCAAAATGGGCATAGACCCTCAAGGATTAAACCTACAAAGAAGACCTTTAAAGGCGTCATACAGGTGTAGAGGCCAATTGTACAGCTCGATTACACTCGAAGTGGTCTTCGGATCCCGGATAACTTCCGGCGAAGAGTTAATCTTCGACATAGTCCCGTTCATGGCGACTATCACGCGATCGCTTTCGGACGAACCGCATTTGCAAAGTTCAATGCGGTGCCGCTTTCGCATACCTCAAGCTCAAGATGCCAGGCCCTCGAGGAGTAATCACGGTCAATGGAAACACCGAACGCTCTCTCCGAACGGAGGAGCACACGGCGGCCCTCGCGGCAGAGGTGCAAAGCATCCTCTCACAGCAATTCTCAAGTCCGGCCACTAAATGTCCGGACAGTGTCAAGCGCGCCCGGTGTAACCTACAACAAGACTGCCTGGCACGATCCAAGCACGCGTAGCAATCCGGCCCCAACCCCAGCCCTCGCGAAATTGCGAAGCTAGTACTACGCATACATAACTACGCTCTGGAGATACCATGGGCATAAGGGGAGGGGCACGACCACGACGCCTGCACGCGGCTCAACCGCACCAGGGGCTCCCGATTGTGTCATTCTTTTTCTTTTTTCTTTTTTCTTTTTTCTTTTTTCTTACTTTCAGGACTCTGTTCTCCAGAAACCCTGTTCGGCATTCGCGCCGAATACACGATGCAACAGCCAGGGAAGCAGAAAACCGCGTCGAGTGTCCAGGTGGTCTCCATTACGAGCATTATACCTATTTTACATACCATCCCGTAGCTTACCCCTGGAGGGGGACATGTTAAATAGTCCCATCCCTTGCTTATCGCACAATTTGTATCGTTCTGCTCTTATTTGCAGTTTCTTTTTAATAACCAATATATAGCTCTTGCCTATTATTGCATTCTTTCCCATTATATATGTTCATTTATGACATTGCGCAACCATACAATTTGGTACGGCCAATACACTAGGGGCTTAAGTACCCCAAGAGTATGGTGTGATAAGTCCGAACACTTTCACAAGTGCGGCACCCCGAACTTATAGCATTATATGCATCGGCTCCGAATCATGTCTTGGGTCAATAGTTGGGTTTGCCTAGCTCCCATGTTTTGGTACCTTACGTTCCGTTATACCGGCTAAGGTAGCACTTGGAGAACCACTGCGATTGTGCCCCGGTTGAGCTGGGTTGAGCACCTCAGTGGAGAAAGCTAAAACTGACCGTCATGATAGGGCGAGAGCCGGTCGCTGTTCAAGAGGTTTTTTCGGGTCCCTTAAGTCTTATGCCGCTTTGAGCGAGTAACCGACATTGTAGAGCAAAGGCTTGGATAGCGCACCGAACTCGGTCTTACGAATACTAGGGGCTTCGCCGAAATTTAAAATTATAGAATTCTATGGCTAAGTGAGAGTGTTCAAGCATTATAAGTCCGGTTGCCTTGTTCGTTGCCTTGAGCGCCTCCCTAGATGGACCCAAGAATGTGAACAAGATCGCTCAAGTTTATCCCGAACACCCCAGCACTCGTGGCATGGGGGCTGAAGCCAATGACTTGCCATCTCTCAAATTTGATAAACGGCCGCACAGAAGGTAATATTTTAAATTAACAAGCGTTGCTTAGCGCATATGAACAAGTTTTCAGCGTACAGGATAACAAATGCGAGTCTATTAAAAAATTACATCTTTGGAGCACTCATCCGCTATACGGCGGGCACCCTTCAGGACGCCCTCATAGTACATTTCGGGCGTGCGATGTTCCTTGCCCTTCGGTGGCCCGTCCGTCACAAGCTTCTCCGCATCCAGCTTGCCCCAGTGCACTTTAGCACGGGCAAGGGCCCGACAGGCACCTTCAATGCAGACGGAGCGCTTGATGACTTCAATCCATGGACAAAGGCGTCCACCAGCCGCCGCACTAGCCCAAAGTAGCTCCCAGGCATGGCTTCCAATGGCCACAACCGAACTATGAGGCCCTTCATGGCCTGTTCGGCGACCTTGTGGAGCTCGACCAGCTGCTTCAACTGGTCGCTTAGGCGCACCGGACGTTCCGCCTCAAAGATCTTGAGACCGTAACACCTTCTCCATTGAGCTCCCTCCTTGGCGCGGTAGAATGCGGCGACATCGGACACTACGGGCAGATCTACGAATGCTCCTGGAGAGCTCCGAATCCGGGTAAGTAATAGGTAATTCACTTCCACATGCTTGCTTTGCATAAAGAATGCCTTACCGCCGCTATCTTATTTAATGATTCAATTTCTTGGAGGGCTTTTTGGGCTTCGGCCTTAGCGGCTTTGGCACTCTCAAGAGCCGAGGCGAGCTTGGACTCCCGAGTCCTCGAGTCACGCTCCAAACTCTCGTATTTTTCCACGAGAGCCTGGAGCTCTTGCCGCACCTCCGCCACCCGCTCCTCCTGCTTCTCTCGCTCGGTGCGCTCATGCCGCTTTGCTTTCGACATGGACACCGCTTCCTTTAGGGTCGCCACCTCGTTCGTGGCCCCTACAATACCCACGTTATTCCTGTCATTTTTGCAACGAATCCTTTCTATAAGGTATTTCTTTAATAAGGTATTACTTACCCTCCTTGTCCTCAAGCTGCTTCTTGGCAAGGCCGAGCTCGTCCTCGGACCGCTCGAGGCGCCGCTTCAATGCATTGACCTCCATGATCGGTGCGGTAGAGGTCAGCAATACTGCATTCCCATATTGACATACTTATGTTAGACTCCTGCGTATATCTTTTTAGATCCTTAGTCCGGCTTTTCTTTCCGAACATCGAACTAAGCATCCGGGGCTACTGTCTATGCGGTAATGTTTTTACATATTCTAAAACTTACCTCAAAGCCTGTTAGAAGGCTGGTACAGGCTTCAGTCAGCCCGCTCTTGGCGGACTGAACTTTCCGGATCACCACACTCATAACAGTGCGGTGCTCCTCGTTGATGGAGGCGCCGTTAAGCGCCTCCAGTAAGCTATCCGGTGCCCCCGGTTGAACGGAGGACACCGGCGTCTTACCCTTCCTACGAAGGGGCCGCTTGACGGACTTCGGAACCGCTGAAGGTTCCTGTATGGAGTCCGGACAAGGGTCGGGCTTAGAGACCCTGGGGGTCTCGCTCCCCTCGCGCCTGGAGTCTGGGAGGTTGCCTTTCGGCGCCTCCTGCGCCACCTCCTCTTGACCAGGCCCCACCTCGGCGTCGTCCGCAGCGTGAGGCGAGGAGGCGGCCGGAAGTGAAGTACTCTCCATTTCCGACGAACTCAGGGACCCGCTTGACGAAGCGGCGAGCTCGCCCTTGGGCGGGCTGCATGATTGTCCGGCATTAGAGAACACTGTGCAATGAAAAAAGCCATGGGTATCAGGACACTTACGATCTCGCCAGGGGCTTGGCCCTTGTTGGCCACTCCTCCTCGTCGTTGTCGGCATTGGTGGAGAAGTCCGGAGGAAGGGTCCTTCCCTTCTTGGACCCTCCGGCCTCCCGGTTAGGCGGCCTTCCTTTCCTCTCTTCCCCGGGGAGAGGCTTCTTTCCTCCTCCTCGTTCTCGGGAGAGGATTCTGCTTCAGAATCTGACGGCGCTTGGCACCGGGAGCTCCTTCGAGTTCCCGTGGCCTCCTTCTTGGCCTTCTTCTCCGTCACCACGTGAGGTGCCGGAGCCAGCAGTCCCGTAAATCGGGCGTCCGCTGGGTCTTTTGGCAAAGGAGCCGGGCAGTTAATCTGTCCGGACGTCTTCAGCCAGTCCTGTCAAAGGTTAGGGAGTTTTAGATCCCACATACAATCAATCTATGAAAAAAGAGTCCCGTAAAGGATAAAATAACTTACCTCGCTAGCTTGACGCTGCGAGCTGAATCCGCGATCTTCGATAGCGGATGCGGGGGCTTCGGCGCCCTTGAACATCACCTTCCAGGCATCTTCGTATGTAGTGTCGAAGAGACGGCTCAAGGTCTGGTGTTGTGCTGGATCAAACTCCCACAAATTGAAGGCCCGTTGCTGGCACGGGAGAATCCGGGGGATGAGCATAACCTGGACTACGTTGACAAGCTTGAGCTTCTTTGTCACGCCCAAGATGCGACCCTATCCTAAAGGAACTCGAAGGTCCCACCAAGGATAGAAGCGCATCTTGAAGACGCTTTTGCAAGGTGGATATCATTACATCAACATTACATAATAGATGGGGATACATACAAGGCATACAAATGTCACATGAATACAACAATACCTCATATACAAGATCAACATCCGACTATGGATGAAACATAAACAGAAACTCAAACGACATCCACCACCTTTAGCTCAGTGCCGACCGGAACCTATCCCTGATCAAGAAGAAGCGAGAAGAAGAACTCCAAAACAAGTAAACATCGCTCTCGCGTCATGATCATCGCAAACCTGTACCTGCAACTGTTGGTGTAGTAATCTGTGAGCCACGAGGACTCAGCAATCCCATTACCATGGGTATCAAGACTAGCAAAGCTTAATGGGTAAGGAAGGGGTAAAGTGGTGAGGTTGCAGCATCGACTAAGCAGAGTATGGCGGCTAACTTACGCAAATGAGAGCGAGAAGAGAAGCAAAGCAAGCGGTCGTCAACTAGTAATGATCAAGAAGTGATCCTGAACTCCTACTTATGTCAGACATAACCCAGAAACCGTGTTCTCCTCTCGATCAACCCCGAAAAGAGACACTCATGGTTACGCACACGGTTGGTGTATTTTAGAAGAGTTTACTTCAAGTTTACTACAACCGGATATTAACAAATTCCCATCTGCCACGTAACCGCGGGCACGGCGCTCGAAAGTTTATACCTTGCAGGGGTGTCCCAACTTAGCCCATGATAAGCTCTCGCGATCAACGATGGATATTCCTTATCCCGGGAAGACCCGATCGGTCTCGGAATCCCGGCTACAAGACATTTCGACGGTAATAAAACAAGACCAGCAAGACCGCCCGATGCGCCCGACAATCCCGATAGGAGCTGCACATATCTCGTTCTCGTGGCAACACCGGATGAGCACACCGTACAACTAAAACCAGCCCTCGAGTTTCCCCAAGGTGGCGCTGCAAAGGACTCTAGTTCGGACCAACACTTAGACAAGCATTGGCCCGGGGGGGCTGAATAAAGATGACCCTCGGGTTAGCTACTCCCAAGGGAAAGGTATAGGTGGTAGGCAAATGGTAAAACCAATGTTGGGCCTTCCGGAGGAGTTTTATTCAAAGCGAACTGTCAAGGGGGTCCCATAAATCACCCAACCGCGTTAGGGACGCAAAATCCGGGAACATAATACCGATATGACGGAAACTAGGGCGGCAAGAGTGGAACAAAACACCCGGCATAAGGCCGAGCCTTCCACCCTTTACCAAGTATATAGATGCATTAATAATATAAGAGATATTGTGATATCCCAACATAATCCTGTCCACCATGGAGCAATCTTCAACTTCACCTGCAACTAGCAACGCTATAAGAGGGGCTGAGCAAAAGCGGTAACATAGCCAGACAACGGTTTGCTAGGAAGGGTGACAAAGGTTAGAGGTTCATGGCAATTTGGGAGGCTTGATAGAACAAGGGATAGGTAGCGCAGCATAGCGATAGAACGAAGCAACTAGCATAGCAATGATAGTAGTGAGATCCAGGGTAGCGGTCATCTTGCCTGAAATCCCGCTAGGAAGAAGAACGAGTCCATGAAGAAGATGAAGCCATGAAGAAGAACCAAGCGTGAGATTTAACGAATCCTCACGATCGCAACGAAAGCGGAACTATCGAGAGAAGCACACAACATGGTAAACACTCCACATGTGAACAAGGAATGATGCACAACCAAGTATGATGCATGACAAGGCTACATGAAGCTACTCATGGCAAGAGATGATGCATACAAGAGCAACACATCAAAGCAAGTTTAAATGAGGCCGGAAACAACATATAACAATTCCGTAAGTCCTCATATGCAAATTTCGAAATTGGTCCAGATCTGAATAAACCTTATGTTCAAGTTGTTAAACATCAAGTTAAGATGCACCACGATGATCTACACGAAATTCTAGTCAAGTTACATATAAAGTTCATTAGATTCGGAGCTACGGCCTAGAAGATATGAGCAAAACAAGTTAAACATAGCATCGATGCAAAATGCATACAAACATCAAGAAAACCCTCCCAAACCAAGGATGCAACATGATAATATGAAAATACATGCAAATCTAAGCAAGTTTCATATAGAGCACACTCAAAACGGAGCAACGGTTCAACACATACACATGAAACAAGTTATAGCAACAATCTGTCCAAAACAGCAACTAGGCATATTGCAAGCACCTAAACAACAAGCTACAGCATCTTAAAATAAAAAAAAAGGCATGGACATGATGTACAGGTAAATCATAACAAAACATGAACACTGAGCTATCTCCAGAAATCACTAGAACATGCTCAAACACACATGGCAAGATTGCCAATAATAACAGTTCAGACTTTGCAGAAAATAACATCAGGTTGCAATGTTAAGAGCTATCAAACAACATGTTACAGGAACTTATCATGGCAAACAAAGGCATTAAATGAATATACTAAATTCATAGAACAAAAGTCACTTACTGACCATGAGCCAAAAAGGAATAGAAAATATGATGGCACCCATGTAAACATGGCAAGTTATAAAACAGATTCATACATGGCAGAAACAACAATAAGTAGGCATGTTGGTGAGCTTTAACCACTCACCACAGAGAAAGAAATGGCATGGCAAGGCAACAAACAGTAAGCATACATATTTATGAAACTAAGAATGGCAATAGAAAGTTTATAGGGTGCATGGATCACTAGCAAAACACATGGCAAAACTGAACTTAATGTTAACAGACTGACAGCAACATTATTTAGCATGTTCGGAGCAAGATAACAACATTTTAAAGAACGTAATAAATGCAACCAGGGGAATGAATGGATAGAGCAAGACATGTATAACAAAACATCCTTAGTGAACATCTCCAGATTATGCACAGAATGACTTGTAGCAGCAGGTTTACATAGCATCACGAAATAATAGATTCAGCCTAACAAAACAGCAACAGCAAGTACCCTACTTAACAAGCTTGATGCGCTCACTACAAAACTCACAAAAATACATGGATGGCACCCTGTAAAGATGGCATGGCATACTTCAAAACACATGTGAAGCTCATGCTCATAGGATGCACACATCAATTGCAACAAAAATGACAAATCATCAAGTTATAACAGTTTCAGCAGATTAACATCATATAGCACTCTTGCAACGAGGATTCAGGCATCAAGATGAGCTCGAATGAACATGATGCAATGGAATGTAATTAAGAACTCATTGAGAGGAACAATTGTACATATTGCACGCACGAACCGGAGCAGTATGCAGAAAGTTACGGCAGGTCAAAGATAGCACCAGAATATGCAAAAACTAGGGACTTAAGCAAAATTTCGACCTCCGGGAAAAAGTCAACGACGGCGGTTTCAGATCTGGATCGGGCGGCGCGGATCCCGAGGTTGGCCGGCTCGGTTCACCGGAGTTGAGGAAGGAGGCGGCCTGGGTCGGGGAGGGGCGGAGGAGGCCGGGGCGGCGCTGGTAGCCGGAGGGCGCGGGGAGGCGCGGCTCCGGCCGGTGAAGGGCGGCGATCTGAGGCGACGGCACCGGGCGGCGCCGCCGACAGCGGGCGGAGGAGCCTGGGGGCACGCTGGCGCGGGCATCGGGCGTGGGTGACGGAGAGGAAGACGGGCGGCGGGCGGCGAGGTGGCCGGAGGAGCTTCTCCGGTGGCGCGCTGCCGGGAGCCGGCGCCGGCGAGCGGCGGCGCTGGGCTGAGGCGCGGGCGGCGGACGCTGGCTCGCGGGCGCGGCTGTGGCCGCGGCGGTGGCGGATCGGGCCTGCTGGTCCGGATGGGCTCCATGGGCCGGCTGGCGGGCGGCGGGCGCGGGGCACCACGTGGCGGCCTCCGGTTGGCTGCGGCGGCGTGGCGACGCGTCAGTCCGATCCGGACATGTCCGGCGGCGGAGAGGGAGCGAGGCTAGGGTTTGTACCCGGGATTTCGGGGGAGAGGGCATATTTATAGATAGAGGGAGCTAGGAGACTCCAAATGAGGCATGGTTTTTGGCCACGCGATCGTGATCGAACGATCGAGAGCATGGAGGGGCGTTTGCTGGGTTTTGGGCCACTTTGGAAGGGGTGTTGGGCTGCAAAGAGAGAGGGGCTTTACAGTTACCCGGTTCACCGTTGGAGTATCAAACGGACTCCAAATGGCACGAAACTTGACAGGCGGTCTACCGGTGCTATACCAAGGCCGCTTGGCAAACCTCGGTCCATTCCGAGAAAGTTTAACACCCGCTCACAACAAGAGACAAAAGGGGGACGCCGAAGGGCATAGGAGCGCCGGATTGCAAAACGGACAAGGGGAAAAAGCTCGGATGCATGAGACGAACACGTATGCAAAATGAAATGCACATAAGGACATGACAAAATGCAACACGCAAGCAAATGACATGGCAACGACGGCAAATAACTGGCAGACACTTGGCGCAACGAATCCGGGGCGTTACATTCTTGTCCACCAGGTTTCGGACACAGGTTTGGAGTCCGGTTAGCTCTTCCAAATCACCCCATGTCAGGCCCGTCTCTTTCCATGATGTGAGCCGTGTGGGGGAGCCAGATATGAATTCGGGGGCCGCCGCCCATTTGGAGTCGCGCGGCTCGGTGATGTAGAACCACCCCGATTGCCACCCCTTTACTGTCTCCACGAAGGAGCCCTCGAGCCATAGAACATTGGGCATCCGGCCCGCCATGGCGCCTCCGCACTCCGCTTGTCGGCCGCCCACTATCTTCGGCTTGATGCTAAAGGTCTTCAACCATAAACCGAAGTGGGATTGGATGCAGAGCAAAGCCTCGCACACGACGATAAATGTCGAGATATTGAGGATGAAGTTTGGGGCCAGATCATGGAAATCCAGGCCGTAGTAGAACATGAGCCCCCGGACAAATGGGTGAAGTGGAAAACCTAGTCCGCGGAGGAAGTGGGTGAGGAACACCACCCTCTCATGGGACCTGGGGGTGGGGACGAGCTGCCCCTTGTTGGGGAGCCGACACATGATGTCGCCGGACAAGTATCCGGCCTCCCGCAGCTTTGTGATGTGCCCCTCCGTGACGGAGGAGGCCATCCACCCGCCTCCCGCTCCGGACATAGTTGGAGAAGGTTGAGGTGGGATGTGCGGACTTGGGCGCTGGAGCTCGAGTCTTGTGAAATGGATGAGCAAAGGAGGAAGAAGGCGTAGGTGAAAAGGTGGATCCTTATCCCCTTATATGGACGGACGAAGCTATGCGTCCCCCACCAGCCTGGTAAAACTCTCTTATCTCCCAAGCGCCGTAATCAATGGCGTGGATAGGTTACCCACGTCCGTATTGATGAGAAAACCGGAATAAGGGGGCACGATCTCCGCTTTGATAAGACGTGCCAAGGAAACCGCCTGGCTAAACGCGCTAAGGTGGAACAGTAAAAAACGATTCATATAAAGGCCCGGCCGTGGTGTGATGTCACGCTGCGGGGTACGTCAGCAGATCTGTGCAAAAATTATTCTCTCTACGGTGGTATGTGGAACTTGTTTTGCAGAGCCGGACACTATCCTGGTGTTCAAAATTTTCTATGAAGTATTCGGAAGAGGAACCCCCCTTGCAATGCCGAAGACAATATGCGTGCCGGACTCGTCGTTATTGAAGCCTGGTTCAGGGGCTACTGAGGGAGTCCTGGACTAGGGGGTGTCCGGATAGCCGAACTATCATCTTTGGCCGGACTCCAAGACTATGAAGATACAAGATTGAAGACTTCGTCCCGTGTCCGGATGGGACTTTCCTTGGCGTGGAAGGCAAGCTTGGCGATACGGATATGTAGATCTCCTACCATTGTAACCGACTCTGTGTAACCCTAACCCTATCTGGTGTCTATATAGACCGGAGGGTTTTAGTCCGTAGGACGAACGACAATCATACCATAGGCTAACTTCTAGGTTTAGCCTCCTTGATCTCGTGGTAGATCTACTCTTGTACTACCCATATCATCAATATTAATCTAGCAGGAGTAGGGTATTACCTCCATCGAGAGGGCCCGAACCTGGGTAAAAACATCGTGTCCCTTGTCTCCTGTTACCATCCGCCTAGACGCATAGTTCGGGACCCCCTACCCGAGATCCGCCGGTTTTGACACCGACAGCCACCACGCAGCCTCAAGATCCCTTGTTGCCAAAGCTTTCCGCCATGGATTCTTTTGGCCGACTGCCTTGGACGACGCCAAGGAGTTGGTCAAACATTGCAAAGGGTGCCAAATCTTCAGCTCCAAGCAACACTTGCCGGCTAGGGCAATTAAGACCATTCCCCTCACCTGGCCTTTTGCCGTCTGGGGGCTGGACATGGTGGGCCCATTCAAGACGGCGCGCGGCGGCACACTTGCTTATCGCCGTGGATAAGTTTACCAAGTGGGTCGAAGCAAAGCCGATTAAGAAACTGAACGGGCCGAGTTCCGTGACATTCATCGCAGACATTACAACTCGGTACGGCGTGCCACATAGCATCATCACCGACAACGGCACGAATAAGGGAGCATTGGCACGTTTCTGCGCGACGCAGGGCATCCGACTGGACCTAGCGTCCGTTGCCCACCCGCAGTCAAACGGCCAAGTTGAGCGAGCTAACGGCCTCATCCTTTCCGGCATCAAGCCCCGGCTGGTCGTGCCGCTGGAGCGTTCGGCCGGCTGTTGGCTCGACGAGCTGCCGGCCGTCCTCTGGAGTCTGCGCACTACCCCAAACAAGTCAACCGGCTTCACCCCTTTCTTCCTTGTATATGGTGCTGAGGTTGTCATCCCAATTGACATCGAGTTCGACTCGCCTCGGGTGACCATGTACACGGAAGCAGAAGCCAAACAAGCACGAGAAGACAGCGTCGACCAGTTGGAAGAAAGCCGACTGTTAGCCCTCAGCCGGTCCGCCATCTACCAGTAGGGTTTGCGCCGCTACCACAGCCGGAAGGTCAAGCCAAGATCCTTTCAAGAGGGCGAACTTGTGCTCCGGCTGATCCAGCGAACAGCCGACCAACACAAGCTCTCGGCCCCTTGGGAAGGCCACTTCGTCATCAGCAGAGCATTGGGAAACGACTCCTACTACCTAATCGACGCACAGAAGCCGAAGGCACGAAAGAGAGATGATTCCGGCAAGGAGTCGGAACGACCATGGAACGCCAACCTCCTCCAAATATTTTACAGTTAAAATGCAATATGTATCACGCTACCTTTTTGTACTAAGTATGAGACAATGGGCCCCCAGAGGAGCACTCGGGGACTGCCACCTTTTATCTATGAATGACGAGTATCATGCTTATTATTTTGTCATTACACTTTTCCTCCTCGTCCGGCACCGGGTTTGACTAGTCGGCCCGGGGACTGGCCGCCTTGAGCTATATTCAAAGTTCCACCTGCAGTTAGACAAGTAGTGTGCCGGCACCCAAGCCCTCTCTTGTCAAAAGCCGCAGCTCGAAGAACCGACTGTCCGGCTGGCAAGAGTCAAAGGCAGGAAAGGATGCCCACACGAAAAATGGCTAAGGACTAACGAACTTGTATAACAAAAGCCGGCTTCCTCCCATTGCCGACCGGCTACCAGAGTAGTCGGCCGGCCGGCTTCCCATTCCACCTTGCCACAATCCAAGAAAGCTCAAGTACTTGCCTTCCCACAAATAGCCAAGCTCCTCCCCAGCCCAATTTGCAGAGCAAGCATTACTGGGAAGGCGGCGACCAAGGGAAGGCGGCAAAGGAAACAACCTAAGGATAAAAAGCAAATTCGAATGGAAGCCAAACACATGCATAATTATATTTACACAAAAGCCTTCGAAAGGTCGGAATTCAACATAGTTTGAATACACCCCCAGTGGGTGGAACTGCGCAAATTTAATAAAAGTTGTTCAAGGAGGAACAGCAGGAAAGCAAGAACGGCAGATCAGGCCAAGGGAGCGACAGGCGAGTCGGGCAAGTCGGCGGAGGCGGCAGTGCCGGCCGGAGGAGTGGCTGGCTGGCGGGTCTCGGCCTAATCATCACCCCTGGCAGGCGGTGTGCCGCCTCTCATTCTTGGAGGCACGATCGGTGAAGGCGGCTGGTCGCTTCGCCGTCGGGCACGACGTCTTCGCCGCCCTCCTCTTCTTCATCTTCGCCTTCGTCGCTGGAAGCAATCTCCTCCGGCGAGTCCTCACCTTCCGCTGGGTTCAGCCCAAACCACTCCTCCGGCTGGGCGACGCCGTCATTCACTTTAGGAGCAAAAATGCTGGTGTCGGTATACTCGGCGATAGCCGAGGCGCGCTGGATGATAGCCGACCGCACCGCCACCAGCTCCTCGTCAGCCTCCTGCCTCCAAGTGCTCAGCTGGCGCAAGCTCAGCCCAGGTTACCAGGCCCGAATGAACTCCAGCGCCCGCCCGGCGCCGGACCGAGCAGCGGAAGCCTTCCAGGCCTCGAAGCGGCCAACCGCAACCTCCTGCCAGTCG
This sequence comes from Aegilops bicornis, assembly GCA_021605145.1. Lineage (NCBI taxonomy): Eukaryota > Viridiplantae > Streptophyta > Magnoliopsida > Poales > Poaceae > Aegilops > Aegilops bicornis. The sequence goes on from CM038675.1 coordinate 770,802,778, forward strand.
GCAGTCCGACTGGGGGTACGGGGAATCACCTTGCCAGGCCAGAGAGCAGCCAGCACTTGCCCTCGGCACGCTGAAGCCGGCGGAGCATGCGGTAAGCCGGCTGCAGCCGGGCCTGGATCGCCAAAAGTTGCTCCTCAAGCGTCTGGCTAGCGTCTGGCGTGATCTCAACCCCTGCTTGCCGGCGTGTCTCGCGGTGGGCCTCGATGGCTTGGCTGGCGGCGACGGAGTAACCAGGGAAGTAATCTGTGTGAAGAGAAAAGAAACAGCACAAAAATCAGAAGAGGAACAAGAGGGCAAGGATCAAGCAAAGGGGTGAAAAGGAAGGCGGCTTACCGTCGATCAGGTCCTCAACTCGTCCATAGCCCTCGCTCAGCGCTTGCCTCGCTTCAGCCCAGCCCGCCGCCTCGGTCTCGAACTCGGCCTTAAGGGCGGCCTCGCTGTCCTGCGCCTTCTTCAGGGCCGCCTTATGGTTCTCCTCCTGGTCGGCCAGTCTCTTGGCCAGGCGGTCGCATTCCTGGGCCAAGGCACCGCACTCAGCCTCCTTGGCGCGAAGGGCGGTCTGGGTCCCGCCAAGCTTCTCCCTCAAGTCAGCATTAGTCTCTGCAAGCGCGGAGAAAAAGGAAAAAAGCAATAAGGAAGAAGTCGTCAGGGAAGATCCGACCCACCGCTTTCGATGGTCGGCCCGAATCTCGGGGACTACACCCAGTGGGTGCGCTGACGCGCCCCCACATGAGATAAAAGAAACAAAGTACTCACTCCGGCTATTGGTCAGCCCGGCGGCCTTCTAGCTCAGCTCCTGGGCCTGGGAGTTGAAGGTAGCCGCGCGGAGATTGTGATACTCCTGAAAATCAGACGGAGTGCGAATAAGAATAAGATTGCCGCCAATGCCTGCTAAAAATTTCCAAGCCGCCTGCTCAGCAGCCGACTGGAAACTTGGGGACTACACCCAGTGGGTGCGCTGACGAGCCCCCATGGGAGAAATCAAAAAAGAAATCGACCAAGGCCAGAAGACTCACCCGATGACCGCGCGCGTAGCAAGAAACTCCTGGGTGTACCGTTGCAGCGAGGCGGCCTGGGTCTGAAGCCGGCGTCGGACCTCCTGCGCCGCCACGTTCAGCTCGGTCGTTCCACCGCTGGGCGTCCACTCGGACGTGCTAGCGCTGGCCGCCTCCAGGTCCTGAGCTGTCGAGCTGGCACCCGCAGCTCTATGCGGCTCCGGCGCCGAGGACGCCTCTCCCGCGCGCCGGTGAGGCGGCGACTGCAGCACAATATCCGCCCCGCCGACTTCGCCCAGGCGGCTGCTTCAGCGCCCTTGCGAGTTAGCCGCCTTGGCCGCTCGGTCGGCGCGGTGTGGCGCCTCCCGAGATCGTCACGTCATCCTCCCCCCTCTCCATCACCGGCTAGTCGCGGTCGGCTTCCTTCGACGGAGGCACGGGGATGTTGGGAGCTATAGCACGAAGAGGAATGACGAGCTGCAGAGGCTGATTGCGCAGAGCCTCCGCCTCCCTCTCCGCGGCCGCGGCTTCCGCCTGGGCCTTGGCCGTCGCCGGCTTGTGCCTCGGCCGACTTCTCCGCCGCCTCCTGCATGGCCCTCCGCTCCGCCGCTTCCCGCTCCTCCCGCGCCTCCCGTGCGTTCCGTTCTGTTGCCTCCATGAAGTCGGCGCGGGGATCCACGAAGCGGGAGCTCGAAGACCCTCCTGCCGGTCCGACTATGGAGGCGGCGTCAACCCGTTCAAGGGAAAGCGGCACCCTGTTCAGCAAATCAAGAAGGCGGCTTAGATGAGCCTCAACCAAAGAAGACATCCAAAAAGTACGAGACATCCAACCCTTACGCCGAGACCGCATGTGGCTGCTTCACCACCTTGCGGAAGCGGGCCGCTTTCGCGGCCGCCTCGTCCTGCTTGGTCGCCACCATGACTCTTGGGTTTTTTCGGCCGGCTTGCCGAAGAGACCCGGCCCGCTCGACGCTTTGCGCCACCCAGCAGTGGCGCGGCGAAGGTCCCGCGCTTGGCGATCGGCCGCCGGTGGCGGCGTGGGATAACCTCGGCCTCGTCATCATCCGGCGATCTCGAAGCCGGTCGTGAGCTCGGGGCCGCCTGCCTCTCCGCCGGCTCCGACTACGGCGTCGTCCATGGCGGCCACCCCCAGATCTGGGTCGTCGGGGTCGTCCACTGTGCGATCGTCCATAAACTGGCGCTCCGGCCCTGCGGCCCCGGGCGCCGGTCAAAGAAGGGGGCTCTGCTCAAAGACAAGCCGACTAGTCAAAAGTTGGCCATCGCGAACCCAGCAACAAAAGAAGAAGAAAGTAAGGAAAACTCACCACAGGCGGGGGATCAGCCCAAGAATACGGAGCCTTGCCATACTGCCACTCCTCAGTGAGCTTGCAGTTGGAGATGTAATTCACCATGTAATATACCTCGCCACGAGGCATCTCTCTGGTGCTCAGCCGGCATGGGTCGAAGCGACCGCTCATCTGGCAGATCATGTGTGGCCGACTTTGGAGCAGGAGCACCCGGCGCTCCACGAAGGCGGCGACCAGGTCGGCCCCCACCAAGCCCTCTGATTGGATCATCACCCGGAGCCGGGTGACGGCGGCGTTCCCGGTCAGGGAGAGAGACCGGGCTCGGAAGGACCAAGACGGCTGCTTCCCAGCGGCGGGCCGGCTACGTAAGCCGGCAGATTCAAGTAGTCGCCTTGCGAGGCGACGTTCTTCACGTAGAAGTATGATTGCTGCCAGAGCTTCACCGACTGGATCAGCGGGATAGGCGGAAAGGGGTTCTTGTCGGCTGTCCTCCGCTTTGGCGATGAAGGCGCCACAGGCGGGCACACCAGCGGAGACGATGCCGAAGCTTACCGGAAGAACTCCCCAAAGAGCTCAAGGGTGGGGAGGACTCCAAGAAAACCCTCGCACAGGGTGACGAAGGCCGACAGCAGCATCACCGTGTTGGGGGTGAGGTGATGCGGCTGGAGATTATAGAACTCGAGGAAGGAGCGGAAGAACCCGCTCGCCGGCAGGCAAAGGCCGCGCAGGCAGTGCAAGCGGAAGATAACCCGCTCGCCCTCCTCCGACGCTGGTGAAACCTCTGCCTCCAGCGCGAGGCGGGTCTTCACGAGGTCCTCGCCCGGCAACCGCCACGTCTTGCGAAGCCAATCGATGTGGTCTTCATGGACGTTGGAGCCATCCCACGAGCTAGACAGCGCCATGGGAGCAAGAGGAAATGAGAGAGGTGCGGCGGCGGAGAGCACGGCCGCGCTGCGGAGGAACCGCGCCGAGCCAAGAGGGTTCGTGGCGGAACGGTGCGGTGGTGAGTGCGCTGCGGCGGCGGAAGAACGAAGAAGGAGGTACAGGAAAGAGAGGAGCGAGGGCGAGCGTGCGAGCCTCTGCCGCTCCCCCTCCTCCCCCTACTTATAGACTCGTGCGGCGGAGCCGAGGGGGCGAGGTGTGGGGGGAACGTGGGATTAATCGCGCCACTCCCCATGTCCCGCGATTATTGCGCCAAGGCGTCTTTGAAACCGCCGCGGGAAGGCGAGCGGTCCGTTCGGGCCGCAGAGGATCCGCACATGGGCCGAGGCGTAGGTTTGGTGGGCCCCGGCCTGCGGCGACGTCCCGTCGCGCGCGTGGGCTGGTAGGTGGCCACGTGGCGTGCAGGGTGGCGCGCGGTCAACGCGCAAGTCGGCTCGCGTTCTCTCCTTCTGGCTGCGGAACTTCCCGAAGACGGCGCACCCGCTCAAGGCCGTCTCCTAGCTACCGGCTCCTCGGGATAGGAAGCTAATCGAGCTTCTCGTCCTTCTCTCAACCTCGAAGCTCAATCAGCTTCGGGGACTACTATCGGAGTAAATGATCACGGGTAGCCTAGCCGGCTCCCCCTGGGACTTCTGAAAAAATTACAAGCCAATCAAGCCATCCAACATCCAAGACGCAGGGCCGCCTTCCCCCGGCCGGCTGACCCTCAGGCCGGCTGTCAGGGGGTGGTCCGGCCCCAAAACCTACAGGAAGAAGGCCACAAGAGGGCCGGCTTCCAAGGAGTCGGCTACCAGAGAGCCGACTCCGCGAAGCCGGCCACGAGAAGGCCGACTCCACAAAGCCGGCCTCCCAGCGAGCGGCCGAGGCCGCACCCTCAGAATCTGCACCCCCATAACGGTGATGAGACGGGGCGTGGCTACAGTGAAGCCTGCCACCCCTGCATCCCGGAGTGCGCGTGGCCACAGTGCGCCGTACGGGGAGGCCACCACCCGTCCGGCGCGACACTGTTACCATGCTGACCATGACATCACCCACGATAGGCTGTCAGTATGATCCGCAGGCGGTGGGCCCCTCCAGTCAGAGAGATGCCCGAAGGCGGCTTGGCCTCCCCTAGCCGGCCTGAGATATGGCCGACCTCCCATAGCCGGCTTGTTCCCTCCCTCGAAGGAAGCGCCTCATTAAGGACACAAGACGAGGTGAGGCTACAGTGATCGCCGCCAAGGCGGCGACACTGTAGCCATGCTTACCTTGACAAAGTCCTCGTCATCAGCATTGAGGCAACAGTAACCAGCCCCTGACAAGGCCCTCAACGGTGGGGCCAGCCTATCGACCAAGAAGCCGGCAACAGAAGCGACGGGATGGGCGGAGGCGAAGATATGATCGGAACTGAGCTACCTGATACTAAGGTGTTAGGAGCTAGGGTTCTGCCGGTTCTAGGGCGGAGATTGTAGGGGAAAGATGAAGGAAGACGAGGTCGAGGGCGCCATGGCGGGTGGGCGCCGTCATGCGTCTTTGGAGATGAGGCGGTGGCAGCGCAAGAGGCGGCTAGGGTTAGGTCTCCCGGCTCCTTAAGAGAAGCCGAGCAAATACTGATTGCTTCTTACTTCATTAGATTGATACATCTTCTCTCCTTATATAAAGAAGTTTACTTGACTCCTAAGCAAACGATTCGAATACCTATAAGATAATTGGGCTAAGCCCCTAATAACGATAAGATAATTTAGGCCACAGCCCACATAATATGCCGGTCATAACAGTTACATACATTCTTTCTAAGTGCTTGAACAATTTTCCAATGTAAGAGCAATTTTATTTTGAATGCTATCAACATTTCTTTTAAATTACAATAACAATTTTTTTCCTATGTTTAATTTCTTCAAATTCAAGTTCTAAGCAGAAAAATATTTTTGGAATATGCGTATGTACAATCTTTATCTTTTATTTCCCTAATAATAAAGCAAATTGGGTTTCTGGTCGTCCGTTATGGGATTTTTCAGAAAAGTTCCTCTATTTCAGAGAATTCAACCCGTAGTCCTGTTTTAAGTTAAAATGAATCGTTTTTTCATATTTTACGCAAAAGACTCTATGTTTTCTTGAAATCAACCCGCCGTCCGGATTTAAGTCACACCCGAACCGTTATTTTACATTTTTGGAGAACGCCCCTGATGTTTTAGGCAATTCATCCGCGGATCATATTTGAGTCAAACAAATGCTTTTTTAAATCATCCATATCTTTTAAACCATAATTCTGATTTGAAAATTGTTCGTATGAAATTTGAAAATATATGTAGAATATATTCCGATTTGAAAATATGTAGAATATATCATATTCATATTCTACATATTTCGATTTGAAATTTGATTAGAAAAATATGTAGAATATGAATATGATATTATTTTTACCTATTAAGTATTTTTAAATATTATTTTGGAATATATTTAAATCAAACAAATTATTTTCTAAATTATCTGTATCTTTGAAACCATAACTTTGATTTTAACATATTATATATGAAATTTTATTAGAAAAATGTGTGGAATCTAAATATGATGTTAATTTTACCTTTTTTAAATATTGTTTTGTAAGCAAACTTATAATTTATAGCGCAAGATCCGTTTTTTTCATAGCGGCGACGATCCGGATTATAAATAAACACCCCACTATAACCATATAGGAAAAAGAAAACATCGATAACTACACATGCATACCTCTGAAAAATGTCGCAGGGGAAAACAACAGATTTTTCATCGAGAGAGAGAGAGAGAGAGAGAGAGAGAGAGAGAGAGAGAGAGAGGGAGGGAGGGAGAGAGAGGAAGAGAGAGACGCCTTAGGATTAACCATATTTAAACACGTTTTTTGTTGTTTTGTGTGAACACCAAGGCCATCGCCGGCGAGGGTGAAAAGGAGGATAAGCGGCAACACAAATATGATGCCTTGCAAAAATAAAGGAGATGGACTTATTGTGGTCTTGAGTGATGGTTGTTGGGTTAAGGGCCTGTCCCGTTGCAACGCACGGGCTCTTTTGCTAATATTTTAAAAAGTATAAACAAAACAAAAATGAACAAAAACTGATATATGTGCGCCGATTATGGGCCGGCTCATCTAGGCCATCCTTTGAGGTGTGACGTGCATGTGTCTCAGGCGAGACACGGTCGGGGAGCCCGACGCACGACTGGGACGGCCCACCAACCTGCTCGTTGTTTCGTTTCCTATCGCGTGACAGAAAAAAAGCTGAAAAACTAGCTTCCCAGGAAGCGAACTCCCGACTTCAGATTGCGACCGTGAGCTATCAGCCACTACACCACACAACACGAATGGAACATCCAGGTGACAAACTCTATAAGAACACATAGCAGTGTTGAGATTTGGAAAACATTTCTTAAAAATTGCGAGCACATTTGAAATGCCACATTTTTTTGTACTCCAATTTTCTTTTTAGAAAAGTGAAGATGTTTTGTACTTCCAATTTAAAAATCAAACACAAACAAAATTTGCGAATCCCAAATAGTTTCCAAAAAGCAACAATTTATTAAAAACTATCATTTTCTGAAAAACGAAAAACTATGAAAACGAACATTATTTGAACTTTTCTATTTTTTTCAGATATCGTGAATTTTTTTTGTTTTTAACAAAAATAGAAAATAGGAACATTTTTTAAATACAGCACCAACAAATTTAAAACAGGAAATTTTTTTGAAATGCGAAAAAAAATTGTATTGTACGCTTTTTTGTAAGTGCAAACAAAATTGGAAACATGGGAATATTTGTCGAAAATTCTGAACAAAATGTTGAAACCGCAAATATTTTTCTGAAATGGTGAACAAATTTTGCAAACGAGAACATTTTCTGAAATTCCAGAACATTTTTTGAAACATAATTTTTTTTCGAAACTGTGAACAAATCTGCAAACGAGAGCATTTTTTGAAATTATGAAAAAATATAAATGAGATATTTTTATAATTTAAAACAGATTTTGAAAACGTAATTGATCTTAAAATTGCTGAAGATAGTTTGAAACACAAATATTTTTTTAAATGTGAACAAATTTTCAAAAGAGGAACATATTTTTAAAGTATCGAAGATTATTTGATATCTCGGAAGAGAAGAAACAGACAAAAGAACAAAAGAAAAAAAAGAAAAAAAGAAAAAAGATGAATAAACAGAAAAAGTAAAAGTAAAAAATAGAAAAATCGGTTCAGAAACCTTCTATAAAGTTCTCAAAACGGATTAAAACTGGCTGGGAATCTCTGCAATTTTCCTAAAACCGGAATCGCTGCAGCACGTTAACGGGCCGACGCAACTTAGTGCTTCGATCGCCAGCCCGTGCGAAAGCTTGACAGTTTGACACATTATGAGTCAAATAGGATATTCCACACAGTTAGCCCTCCCGACCACTCCTATTTGGCACGTAGGTCGCTAAATGGAGCTGGCACTTACTCCCTACAGCATCCGCTCCTGATTGGGCCGTTCATTGCGGGATTCCACCCCACAGATATTGGGAAGGTTCTAGAACCTTCTCATAACCGGTTTGCCCATTTTTTCTTTATTCTTCTTCTGGTTTTTTCTTTTACATTTATTTGTTTTCTCTCTATTTACTTTTTCGTTTTTTGTTACTTTTCTGCTTTTCTTTTTCTCCCTTTTTTCTGTATTTCTTCCATTTCTTTTTTCTTTTTTTTTGTCCATCTTTCAAATTGCGAGCATCTTTCAGCTCGTGAAATTTGTACGAAATCATTTACAAATTCGTGAATATTTTATAAAAATCACAAACATTTTTCGAAACCTTGTACATGTTTTGAATTGACAATCATCTTTTACAAATTCGCAATTTTTTTGGAACAAGTGAGTATATTTTAAATTTCATAAACATTTCTTCAAAATGAGAATATTTTTTGAAACATGAACATATGTTAAAATTCATGAAAAGTTTTAATAATTATGAACACTTTCAAATTCATGAAGATTTCTTGAAAATGTGTACATTTTTTGGAAATGTGAAAAATATTAAAGTTCGGGAACAAAATTTGAAGTTCAGATTTTTTTTGGTAACTACTTTTAGTTCATTAATACTGCTTGAAACAATTAACATTTTTTGAATTTTGTTAACATTTTTAATTGTTTGCGAACATTTTCTGAATATTGTGAACATTTTTGTAGAAATTCAAGAACATTTTTTGAAATTGTAAACATTTCCTGAATAGACAGACATTTTCGTTGAAATCGCGAATATTTTTTGAATCCATGAGTATTTATCATTTCTCAAACATTTTTCGAGTCATGAAATCTTGTTGAGTTCACGAACAATTTAACAATTTTCAATTTTTTCGAATTCACGAATTATTTTTGAAAATGAAAATACATAAAACAGAAAAAAGCAAGAAAAATAGAAGGGGCTCCCCGCCCCGCACATGGGCCAGGAGATTCGGTATTTATCTTGCAAATGGAAAAAGATTTGGTATTTATTAGTCATTATAAACAACTTTCAGATAATAGATTTGAGTTCGTCGGATTTCTACAAAATGCATTTCTACGTACATAATCTTGTAAGAACTTTAAACCACATTCCGCTTGGCTTTGTGAAGTCCAAATATAATCTCCCTATTTCTTTAACTTTATTTCCCAAAATTCAGATATTTGTTTCCCGAATAGTATTTAGAAGAGTGGATTCCGACCCTATGTTTATCAAAAAAATGTTTTTGAATTCAGGACATTGTTTACCCCATTCAGAAGAATTGCCACATTTTACCTTGAATTTGTCACATCATGTCAAGTTTATGCCCATTTAGTATCTCCCATGATTCTGACGGGAAGGGTCCATCTTGGCGGCCGACTCGCAAAACCTGTTACACCTTTTCGCCACATGGCCAAGGTTAATGTGGATGCTTCCATAGCTGGGAGTTCGGGTATTGGGGTAGTTGCGGTGGTGTGCAGATATAGGAGGGCATGTACCTGGGTTCATCGATCGACCATTGTCTTTAGGGGCACCAGCGGCCCTACCGCATTGGAGGCACTAGCAGTAAGAGAACCAATGGCTCTCGCAGAGGATATTAATTTATTGAAGGAAATATGCCCTAGAGGCAATAATAAAGTTGTTATTTATGTTTCCTTATATCATGATAAATGCTTATTATTCATGCTAGAATTGTATTAACCGGAAACTTAGTACATGTGTGAATACATAGACAAACAGAGTGTTACTAATACGCCTCTACTTGACTAGCTCATTGAATCAAAGATGGTTAAGTTTTCTAGCCATAGACATGAGTTGTCATTTGATTAACGGGATCACATCATTAGAGAATGATGTGATTGACTTGACCCATTTCGTTTGCTTAGCACTTGATCGTTTAGTATATTGCTATTACTTTCTTCATGACGTATACATGTTCCTATGACTATGAGATTGTGCAACTCCCGAATACCGGAAGAACACTTTGTGTGCTATCAAATGTCACAACATAACTGGGTGATTATAAAGGTGCACTACAGGTGTCTCCGATGGTACTTGTTGAGTTGGCATAGATCGAGATTAGGATTTGTCACTCCGATTGTCGAAGAGGTATCTCTGGGCCCTCTCGGTAATGCACATCACTATAAGCCTTGCAAGCAATGTGACTAATGAGTTAGTTGCGGGATGATGTATTACGGAACGAGTAAAGAGACTTGCTTAACGAGATTGAAATAGGTATTGAGATACCGACGATCGAATCTCGGGCAAGTAACATACCGATGACAAAGGAAACAACGTATGTTGTTATGCGGTTTGACCGATAAAGATCTTCGTAGAATATATAGGAACCAATATGAGCATCCAGGTTCCGCTACTGGTTATTGACCGGAGATGAGTCTCGGTCATGTCTACATAGTTCTCGAACCCGTAGGGTCCGCACGCTTAAAGTTCGGTGACGATCGGTATTATGAGTTTATGTGTTTTGATGTACCGAAGGTAGTTCGGAGTCCTGGATATGATCACGGACATGACGCGGAGTCTCGAAATGGCCGAGACATAAAGATCGATATATTGAAAGCCTAAGTTTGGACATCGGAATGGTTTCGAATGAGTTCGTGCATTTACCGGAGTACCGAGAGGTTACCGGAACCCCCCGGGGAGTATATGGGCCTTATTGGGCCTTAGTGGAATAGAGGAGAGGAAGGGAAAAGGTGGAGGCCCCCCCCCTAGCCCAATCCGAATTGGGTGGGGGGCGCCCCCCCCCCCTTCCTTTCCTCTCTCCTCCCCTTCCTTCTTTCCTAACACAAACAAGCATGTTTCGCTTTCTGCCACTGTTACTCTAGACTAATCTACCTGATGATATTGTTACTTTTAAATTTGTTCATAATATTATTTCTTGTCGATTTACTTTTAAAATTAGCTCATGACATCAGGTCCAAATTTAGTAATTATTTTATTTCTTCAAATTTTACTTTTAATTTCAGATGAATTAATAAGCTGAACTAAATTGACTCGGGAACATATCTCGTGTTTTGAATTGGCATCCTGAAAAACCCAACCCTCAATCGGTTTATTGCTGGACATGTTGTTCATTGTTTTTGAAGCTCATGTTCATTCTGAATGACCATTGGTTGTCATGTTAAAACAGAGGGCGTGCATCTGTGAAGAGTTATGAGAATGCTTATCACATTAGAAACGTGTGTTTTGTTTGATCTGCCATTGCAATGCACGGGCATGTTTGTTAGTGAGCAATAAAAAGGAGGAATGCACTTATGCGTTTTTTGAGATCCCGTAAAACTAACGCGACGTGAGATAATACTCATCTTGGTGCAATCCAGGAAGCCCCAAACCGCAAACAGAACACAGGAGTACAAGATGCCACAACATTATCATAATCCACAAAATGTCATCCGTGAACACACCTCGTTACTTGATCCGTGTGATTAAACAATCACGAGAGTCAGAAAACCAACCTCTCTTCCATGGATCGTTACCAGGAGGCTCTGCAGGAGGACGAGGAAACAGGAAAACCTCCCCGATCTCGCGCGTCACCACATGCACACCCAGCCAAATCACGAGCCAGCAGATCCAGAGAGAGAGAGGGGACTCTCCCAAGATCTTCCCCGCCAAACCGCCGCCTCGGGCGGCCGTCACGTCGTCGCCCGCCGCATTTGTTTAAGCGCTCCGACGACGTGGCCTCCTCGCGTCCGCTCGGCCCTGATTTGTTTACTCGCCGGCGATGGACTCGTACTACCCGCCTGCGTCCATGATTCGAGACATGACGCCTCCCCACTCCCACTACGGGAGGCATGCATACGCAGAGGGAGATCTCGGGCTGGCACCTGTCGCTTCCGGCAATGCTACACGCATAAACGATTTACAGGCTTTTACACGATGGTTAACTTTGATTGGTCAATAAGTGAGCGGGGCTGCTACCAGCTAAAAATCAAGAAGGAAAGGTTTGTGATTGGTTGTTAGATAAAAAAAACGTGTAAAAACGTGTAAGTCTTTGTATGTCTAGCATTTTTGCCTGTCGCTTCTCGCGATTTTACTTTGGCTGAGAGACGTCGCTTGTCGCACACTCGTCATGGCGGTAGGAGTACCTAGCTAGCTAGGCTTTGCTTGACACGCATGCACTCTGGTGGGTGGCTGCTGCGTGCTGAAAAGACGGGCACAATCTCAAGTTACACGCGGGCTGGCACCGGCAGCCGGACCTGCATGGATCTGCCCGTACCTTCATTATAAAGTTGTTTATTTGGAGCAAATCTGCACCTTAAAGTTAGGTCGTAGGATAAGACGGCTAGGCGCTTACTTTAGTTGTAGCTAGGGTCGAGCTGATTTGTCCAAACGGACTGTTGCTGCCGGAGCGATTTTGGCGAACCAGGGGTGCTCGCAGGGGGCAGCTCAGTTGATGCTCTAATTAATCATTGCCAGGAACAGTGATACTTTGTAGGGGAACCGATCCGGCGTGATCCGCGTGACACGGCTTAGGCTGGTCACAATGAACAAGAACATAAGTTAGTAACTTACATATTTTTCTAGACTATGTTACTACCTTCATAGTGGGTAGGAACATCTATGTAGTGTCATGCAACGATGTATTTATTAGGTTATAGACTCATTGTTTCTTGAAGTGTATGATGTTCTGGTAACTTAGCTAGTTACCACAAGCATATCTCTCTTCATTAAATATGTGCCACATAAGCAAAGTTGTATTGGAGTGTGTGATGTTACTCCTAAGTTCCTCTCAATTGTGACCAGCCTTAGTCCCGTGTTGTCAACTCGCGCGCGCCTAACGTAACCGGCCGGGTCGTTATCGAGCTCGATCAGCTTCTGGATTCGCCATCAGCTAGAAGCAACTTGGGGCCATCACTAGTTCGTTACTACGGCTCCGTCCAGACCACTGTTGATGACTCTGCTCTGTGCGGGGGAGACTTCTGGAGACTGCCTCAGTGGCGACTGGCGATCTGCCGGAGATTGGCGTCCTGCCGTCCTTTATTCATCCCAAATCTAGCGATTAATTCATCTTTCTACTTTTTCCCGTCTGTAGATCAATTTCTACCAGCCTTCTCTATCGTTTTTCCTCTCAGATCTCACAATTTCCCCCTTTTTTCTTTCTTCTCTCATGTGCCAATTTCCTCTTGATCTATTTTTCCAGCCGATTCTCCTTCTAATCTTCTCCTTCTACTTGATTCCCCATAGAAATCTTTCTTCTTCCCCTCTTTTGATTCATATTTGACTTCATTGTGATTAGTTGCCGCTGAACTCTACCCTCGGACAGAGACCTGCAGACTCTGTTCTTCTCTTTTTTTTATCCCTTCTATTAATCCTAATATTTAGACTCATAATTTGTCTGATTTATTATAAACCTAGCGCACCCCTTGCTTCCTTTCTTGCATCCTAGATCCAGCTTACGAAATCTTAATCGACCATCCTTCTAGTCCTTCATCAATCCTACGTATACACCCTGCCTTCTCTTCTTTTTTCCTGTCACCAGTTTTATCTATCTTTTCGTATCCTTCAATATTCATAGGAATCCCTTGCTTCAAAATTCCTTGTTGTCCTCGTTGGTCAGAATAAATGATAATCCTTAGTCTGAATTGTCGAGGTTGTAGGAAATCTGAAACAGTTCCAGAACTCTGCTATCTTGTGAATTACCATCGTCCTGACATCATATTCTTAATGGAGACAAAGATGAGCAAGGGGAAGTGTGAACAATTGTAATGGATGATGGGTTTTCCCTATGGACTGTGTGTTAAGTCCTGGGCGAAGTGGTGGTATTACCTTTGTGGTGGAAAAAAGAAATATGTGTGAGCTTGAAATCTTTTGCTAAAGCCCATATAGATGTGTTTATCTCTTTGGATAATTCGGAATGGAAAGAATTCAGGCTTACATGATTCTATGGAGAGCCTCGTCGTGAACATCGAAAAGATAGTTGGTACTTGCTGAAGTATTTAAAGAGACAGTTCAAAAGCCCCTGGTTATGTGTTGGGGACTTCAATGAAGTGTTTTCCAATTCTGAATATTTTGGTTCTGGGGCAAGGTAGGAATGGCAAATGGATGGTTTTCGTGAGGCCGTCAACTAATATGATTTCATTGATCTTGGTTATGTTGGAGTTCCATATACTTGGGATAATCGGCAACATGGAAACAAAAATGTTAAGATCCATCTGGACCGAGCCTTAGCCAATGTTGAATTTGTAGATGCTTTTCCAAATTCATGAGTTCAGCATGTGCAGACCACTACGTCAGACCACTGTGCTCTGGTGATAGAAATTAAAAGAGGCCATAATCCAAGTGCTTATAAAAAAGGGCATCTAAACCCTTCAGGTATGAAAATATGTGGTGTTCACATGAGGACTATGAATATATTGTTAAGGGTGCATGAAAGAGGAAGAATGTTCAGAATGATTTGAATGGTATTGCATCCACCTTACGGAGAGTTCAGAATGATTTGCAACACTGGAGTTATAATAAATTTGGTTCAGTCCGTAAAAGTATCAAGGTGATTCGGGAAAAATTGGAGGAGCTTCGTTCTGTATCTTCCTACCGAGGACCAACAGTGGAGGAGCATAACCTTATCCGTCAGCTAAATAATATGTTAAGCCGTGAGGAAACAATGATGAGGCAACGGTCTAGGATGCAATGGCTTCGAGATGGAGACAGAAATACTGCATTTTTTCATGCCAAAGAAAAAGAACGCAGCCACCAAAACCATATTGGTCCTCTAACTAAAGAAGATGGTTCTCTCACTACTAATCAATCTGAACTTAAGGCAATGGCTAAGGATTTCTTTGCTCAACTTTTTCAAGCTCAGGAGGAACTGAATCCATCACTAGTCACTCGTTTTGTTCAGAAGAAAGTGACTACTGCCATGAACTTGATCCTGGATGCACCATTTACAGAGGATGAAATCTCAAAAGCTCTATTTAGTATGGGACCAAATAAGAGCCCGGGTGTAGATGGATTCACGGCCGGATTTTTTCAAAAACATTGGGATCTAGTCAAATATGACGTGGTACCAGCTGTGCTAAATTTCTTGAATGGTGGAGTGATGCCCGAAGATATTAATAAGACGGTACTGGTTCTTATTCCTAAAGTTAAACACCCGCAATTTCTGTCACAGTATCGCCCTATTTCTTTATGCAATGTTTTATATAAAATCTGCTCAAAAGTGCTCGCTAATCGCTTGAGAATAATTATTGATGATATTATTGGGGAAGAACAGAGTGCCTTCATACCAGGAAGACTCACAGCTGATAATGTTCTAACGGCATATGAATGTATTCACTACCTTAAAAGGAAGAAAGGAAAGACCGGTGGATGTGCTATCAAAATTGATATGGCCAAGGCCTATGACCGCGTAGAATGGCAATATCTTCAAGAAATAATGCTTGCGCTGGGTTTTAGTGAAGCTTGGACACAACGAATAATGGAATGTGTACGTACGGTCTCTTTTTCCGTGCGTGTGAATGGAGAATATTCAAGTTTCTTCAAGCCATCCAAAGGACTTCGACAAGGTGATCCTATATCGCCGTATTTATTTCTATTATGCGCTCAAGGGTTGTCTTCTTTATTGAAGAATTCTGGTCCAAGATACTTAGCGAAAGGAATCAGAATTGGCATCCATGCCCCCTGGGTGTCACATCTTTTGTTCGCTCATGATTGCATTATTTTCTCTGAAGCTTCTAAGAAAGGAGCAGACAGAATTCAGACTGTGATTGAGAATTATAACCGAGCTTCAGGCCAACTAGTCAATAAACAAAAATCATCAGTTTTCTTTAGTCCAAATACAGAACATGATGTTAAGATGGAAGTGTGTAACAGTTTTGGTATCCAAAATGAAGCCCTTGGTGCTAAATACTTGGGTTTACCTACGGCTGTTGGTCGATCCACTAAGGAAGCCTTCGAGCATATTCCTGAACGTGTACGCTCATTGGTATCAGGTTAGTGCGAAAAGAAGCTAAATGCAGCCGATAGAGATGTTCTTCTCAAGTCAGTGGCGCAAGCCATGCCAATTTATTCAATGAATTGTTTCAAGCTTAGTTCGGTTACATGTAAGAAAATTACATCGTCAATATCCAGCTACTATTGGGGGAGATGTCCAGAGAAGAGGAAAATGCATTGGTTAAATGCCGGACATGACTCGCTCCAAACTGCATGGTGGTATGGGCTTTCGTGATATCCCTACATTCAATTTGGCGATGCTTGGGAAACAAGGATGGCGTTTAATGATGAAGCCACAATCATTATTTGCTAGGGTATTAAAAGGAAAATATTACCCCCATTGCGATTTTATGCAAGCTAAGAAAGGGAAACATTCAGCGCATACTTGGCGAGCGATTATTAGTGGGCGAACTGTCCTAAACATGGGTCTCATCAAAAGGGTGGGAACGGGCAGGGAGATCAATATTTGGGAAGATAAATGGATCCCGTCTAATCCGTCACTACGCCCCTTGTGGAAACCTGATAATACTCACCTTACTCTAGTAAGTGACCTCATTCGCGAAGATGGAACATGGGATGATTATCTCATAAGAAACTCTTTCCTCCCATCGGATGCTAATGCAATTATCTCCATTCCTCTTGGTGGTTTGGACAGTGACACTTTAGCCTGGGCATTCGAGAAACATGGTATGTATTCAGTGCGCTCAGCTTATCACTGTTTATCGAGTAATGCAGCTGCACGCCGGCACATTGATCCAACATCATCACGAGGTTCTGATCACCCCATGTGGAGGCTATGTTGGCAACTCAAAGTTCTCCCAAAGATAAAGCATTTCTGATGGAGAGTACTTCATGAGTTCATTCCTACCATGGGTATCTTAAAGAGAAGACATATTGAACATATTGGGGCATGTTCTTTCTGTGGAAATAATGATGAGTCTATCTTCCATGCGATTATATCGTGTTCATCTATTAAAGCAATATGGAAAGCTGTAAATGATGCAACTGGCGTCAAACTCCCTCGTCTTCACCCGAAAACATGGGCATCAGATATCATCAGCGGGAAGGTATGTTCTGCGAAGGATGCCGAGACTATTACAACAGCGGCATATGCCATATGGACCAGCCGAAACAAGGAAAAAAGGGGAGATCAACACTTCTCACCAAGCAAAGTTGCCCGATGGGTAGCAGAGGTGCTACAGGAGGTATCTAGTGCCACTCATCCCACTGATCACCATGAGAAGAAACTAGTTAAGTGGAACCCTCCTCCTGAAAATATTATAAAGATAAATGTAGATGGAAGTTTTAATCCTACAACTGGTACTAGGGCTACTGGATGTGTGTACGAGATAATATGGGTCGAATCCTTGCTGCAAGAAGTCGTTGGTACAATTACGTGGCCAATGCTCGTCGGTGGAAGCGCCGCATACCGTGATGGTGTTGATCTTGCAAATACTTTGAACTTCCAGCGGTAACGGCAATTAAAACTGACTGTCATAATTTGGTGGAGCTTTGGGAGGCTCGTCAACATCATCGGTCTGAAATTATGGGAATCCTCCATCAGATTCAAGAGATCGCTTCACAATTGCTACATTGTAATTTGATCTTTGTAAGACGTGTGGCTAATTTTGCTGCCCACTTATGTGCGCAACATGCTAGTAGTGAGAATGTGTGTAGCTTGTGGACTGGTACTGCCCCTCCTTTCCTTGCAAGATGTATCCAAAACGATTGTAATATGTTGGCCAATGAATAATATAATTATGAATGTTTCACAAAAAAAAATACTAGTTCGTTATTGTTGGGGCGACGGGTACACTTTCCACTTGCGGCAGCATTTAGGGGTGTGGTGTTCTCGAAATGGAGGGCCAGACCGCCAGAGTACATAAATCTATCTGGAGACTTGGATGGCGGCAGAGATGTATCCATGTTCGATGATGCCTGAAGGATTAGCGACTGCGCGATCAAAGTGGCCAGATCTAGGATCACGGAGATGGACCCTTTCACAGGAAAAAATCAAGATGGCTGAGTACTGGTATAAACAAGAGAGACAACATATACTACTACGCGCAGTGCATGCATGCTTTTCTGCTTAGTGTGCGCCGTTGTCAGCTCGGGAATGGCTAGAAATCAGTCAGCTGACTTTTTTATCTCTGATCAATCTATTTTCAAGCCACTGGATGTAAAATCAAAGGCCCGCAGTTCATCTTCAACCTACACCCCCTTGAGCCGCCAGCCACCACCGGCCGAACCACGGCTCCAGCCGCCCCGCCCTCCCTGAAACCACTCCCCACCGCCGGTCCGCCACCGCCCCGACTATCCCTCTAGCCCCTCCCCACCCCCTTCCCCCATGCCGAGCTTTTTGTCCGGCCAATCCCTGACACGCGCCGCCACCGCATGACCCCACTGCCTCGCCCGCCCGCCTCTGAACCACTCCCCACCGCCGCATGACCAACCCTCTTGCCCCCTCCTCCCCACCCCCCACCCCCAGCGTTCCGAGCTTTTCTCCGGCCAATCCCCCCGCCACCGCCCCACCACCGCGCCCCCCCCCCCCCACCGCCCCCATCCTGAACCCTAAGATAGATAGCGGGGTAGCCTCTCCGGCGAGCTCCCCTCCATGCTGCGGCTGGTTCTTCATTCCCTCCGTGAGCCCCCTCCCACGAAAAGTCGATCAGTGACCCAAAGTCAAATCAATTGACTGAAGTGTAGATAAACTGTGTCAGCTCAGTAGCTAGGGCGCCCTTCTTCAGTTCTATTGCTCCTCTCCTCCTCTACCTCTTCTTCAGGTGACGTTGGACCCAATTGTCTAGGTAGATATTTTCCGGCTCATACCAACACTTTTTCATTGCTACTTTCTCCTTCCTACTCCCTCCGTCCGAAAATACTTGTCATAGAAATGGATACAAATAGGTGTATCTAGAACTAAAATACATCTAGATACATCCATTCCTTGGACAAGTATTTCCAGACGGAGGGAGTATAATATAAAAACATTTTTTACACTATAGAACTCACGGATCTTCAACCAGTCGATCAAATGTACTGCTACTAGCTAGTACGATCGGATAAAAATATACGTCAGTCATCGTTCTGCCGATCTATGATGCACCGGTGTGCCGATCGACCGATGATGCATCGGCACTGGGCTACGTTTCACCGACAGCTTTGCCGATTGATGTAGAAACACGAAGCTTTTCACCGATCCAACTTACGTTTTCCAGCTAAAAAAATTGGTCTTCTTGTCCTTCCTTCCGCTGTATGTAGCGTAGGGCTACCTGAACTGAATTGTGACCGTGCGTCGTGGTGGGTCAAACCCGGCCGGCCGTCCGGACGCTAGAGCGTACGCGTGGCGTCCGAGATCCTACAAACGCGGGTGTTTGCGGGCGAGGAGGACGATGGAGATTGACGATGCCCGTGCCAGATGGAGCCCTCGACGCGACGTGGCTCGTCGGTCAGCGTACGGGGCGGGACATACCCCTCATCGTGCTGCACACGTCCCGTCGCACCCACCCCCATGCATGCATGGCCCTCGCGACCCGGCCGCCAGTCCGGCCGGTCAATAGCACGACTGGACTTCCCGGAGTACAAGCGGTAAAACCTACTCCTACATATAAGCACAAAGTCAAATGCGTAGTCCGTGTAGCATGCACAGGCGATTCTTTTCCCTCTGTCCATCAAAGCGCAAGGAGATGCATAGTCTCACAGGGGAACGGAATATGCAAATTGTACAGGTCCTCGCCACAGTGCGTGCACGGAAGCAGTCCGTCAATCCATCAGGACCAAGACATGGTCCAAACGGACGGACGTAGAGGCGACCCATGCATCTCCGTCAACCTGGCCTGGTTCATCAAATGGACAGACCGACGTTTGAGGTGAGCAATGGCCAGTCAGCCAGCCGGGGCAACCTCGTCAAACCTTGGGCGAGAATCTGGACGCCAATGTCGGGGCGGCGGGCGACACGGCGGGCCTAGCCCCACGCGCCCACCGGCGACTCGCCCGCTCCGCTGCCCGCTGTCACCGATCACATCGCCATAAAAGCCTTTGGCAATACTCTACACGTTTGCCTGTCCAAAAGTGATCCGATCCTTTTAACAACGTTCAATCAGTCGATGGATCGGCAGGGGAAAAGAGAGAAAAACAAGTTGATCAGCGCGCAAGTATTCAAACCACGAGAGCACGGGGTTCCAGAGAAAGCGAGTGAGAGAGATACTCTGAGCGCAGCAGGAGGGCAGGCAGATCAGTCCGTCGTCTAGGACGAGTCCTCGTCAGTTTATTTTACTCGATCGCCATGCATGCAGATGCAGCAGATATGCATATGGAGTGATGAGTCTGTGCCTGCAAGAGTAAGCAGCAGCACTCGCCGTCGTTTGCACCTGGTACAGAGCCACAGTCACGCTCTAATTACACGCGCTCTCATTCGGTATAGTACTCCTATTTCATAGTCACCTCGTACTCCATAAATGTAGTGCGCCCACGTTTTTTAAGATACTTTTGAATTCGTATTCAAAAGAAATTTTAAAAGTATAATTTTTTAATAAAATGATTTATGCATGATCTGATTTACAGTCAAAGTTATCAAAAAACGTGGGCACACTACATTATGAAATGGAGGGAATATTCACTCCAAAAAAATTGATTTGGTTATTGCCTATTGGGAAAAGTCTGAAATAAACCCTGAATTCGTAGTTCAAGTCTGAATCAAACCCCAAACTCAAATCCCTAAAATTGTCACCCTGTATTATCTAATCCCAGTCTATCCAGGTTAATTTCTGCTAAATACTTGTTAATCAAACCAGGAAAAGAACAATCCTGGTCGGGATCACACGTTTCTCTCACTAACTACATGGGCCTACATGTCATATCCATCTTCTTCCCCACACACTCTGTCTCTCCTTTTCCCCTCTATCTTTTTCTGTCCAGACCATCATCACAATATTTTTTTTGAGGAAAAAGAGTAAACTACATTACTCTTAAGCCAACACCGAGTCGGCAGCCAACAATTCTAGCAGATCGTCTGGAACGCCTGCCACAATCTGAATATCCCCCATTCTTCTTGCACGAGATGCAAGGCAATGGGCCAATTTGTTCTGATTCCAGTTGGTGTATCCCACCCGAGCTTCTTCGAAATTCTTCAGTTCACCCTTGATGTCGTGTATGATTGTGAAGCAGGCGGATTGGTTGTAGGAGCCAGGTTGTAGTTCCTTTGCTAGCCAAGAACAGTCAGTTCCGGCCATGATTGCCCCTTTGTGAATTGACGCCAAGGCTTGTAGACCTGACAGCAGACCGTGGGCTTCAGCTTCCTCTACTGACGAGCAGCGTTCAATTTTTTTGGACAACGAGAAGAGGACCAGACCCCTATGATCGCGCGCCACTGCTCCAACATGCGAGATCCCGCTGTCAGCAAGGAAGGAAGTGTCTGTGTTCAGTTTTACAGTGCCAACACCCGGGGCACTCCATTGTTTGGTACTGACAGTATCGACGGCCCTTCCCGGTAGCTCCAACGCCCCTTCAGGCCGATCAGTATCCTCCCTCGTACCCAGGGCGTTCCCTGCTTGCCCCTGAACCTGTTTATCCTTTAGGCCTGCATTTAGCACGTAGCTGCATCCATTCAGCTCCTCCTTATATTGCTGCAAGAACTGGGCCGATCTGCTAATCAGCTCCTTCCCTGTATTATGGATGCAATCATCACGTAAAAACCAGCATCGCGACAGTAACAACAGTACTCTTGTCCTTGTCTCCATACTGCAGGGTCCTAAGAGATTCTGAAGCCAGTCCTCCCCAGTGAATCTGAAGTGTGCCTCGCCTGGAATATCCCAGAGTTGCCGCATTTCGCTTCTTAGGGCCCTGCTCTTTGTGCAAGAGATCACAACATGGAATTCATTCTCTTCCCTGTTACCACAAATGTTACATATACTATCCACTTCTAGTGTGTGTCTTCATTTGTTGAGTTTGGTGGGAAGAGTATTAGTCGCTATCCTCCGTCCAAAGATTTTAATCTTTTTTGGAATCTTAGCTTTCCAAATAATGTCCCATAGGCTATGATTATCCGCAGCATTTGTGGAGCTCGAGGCAGGTTGGTTGGCTTGGTTTTGAATGGAGGCTGCCAGCCTATACACGCTCCGGACAGTGAACACGCCAGACTTTTCATAGTGCCATGCCAACGTAACCTCAGCATTCGAATTTGGTAGCTTGATATTGCAAATCGCTTCGGCGTCAAAACTATGGAACACCTGGTGTATCAGCTCAGCATTCCAACCATTACCATCTGCCCTCATTAGCTGATTAACCCATCTTAGTCTGGACAGGCGAATGAATTTTGCAGCTTTTAGTCCAAGCTGTCGAGGGATCCATTGGTCCCGTTGTATACTAACCTTCCTCCCGTTTCCAATTCTCCAAACAAGTCCCGCTTTTAGGAGTTCGAGTCCATGCTCAATACCCCTCCATACCGGTGAAGCATCCGAAGCAAAAACCGTATCCAACAGCTCGCCGTGTGGGAAGTATTTCGATTTCAATACTCTTGCGCACAAACTATCAGGCCTTTGGATCAACCTCCAAGCCTGCCGCGCGAGCAGAGCTTGGTTGAAGAGCTTCATATCTCTAAAGCCAATACCACCTCCTCTCTTTGGTCTGGTCATTCGCTCCCAGGACATCTAATGCACTTTCCTGTGTCCTTTTTCATCACCCCACCAAAAGTCACGGACCAGTCTCTTGTATTTCTCACAAAAACCCATGGTCATTTTGAAGACCCCCATGCAATAAGTGGGAAGGGCTTGGAGCACAGATTTGATGAGGACCTCTTTGGCCGTGTGAGACATGAATCTTTCAGCCCAATCCGAACACCTCTTAATGAACCTCTACATGATTGGCTCAAACGTAGATTCTTTCATTCGTCCTACAGACGTGGGTAGCCCTAGGTACTTACTTTCAAAGGTAGAAGCCGAAATTCCTAGGATCCGTTGGATATCTTGCTGGAGTTCCTCTGGACACATCTCACTGAACACTATTGAGTATGTGCTGAAACTTAGAATCTGCCCCGACCCCTTTTGGAAGTTATCAAGAACCTGCACCACGCATTCATCCTCCTCCTTGTAAGCTTTGAAGAAGAGAAGGCTGTCGTCGGCGAACAACAGGTTAGAGATGCCCGGACTGCCTCGAGCAATTTTAAGAGGTGTTAGCTTTCCTTGTCGTATCTCTTTGTCCAATAGACAGGTGAGGACCTCAACAACGAAGAGAAAAAGATAAGGGCTCAAGGGATCATCCTGACGGAGTCCTCTAGAGGGGGAAAAGGTGTCGAGCAGCTCCCCACTATACTTGACTAAATATCTCACCGATTTTACACAACAGATGACCCAATTAACCCACGTGTGATCAAAGCTCAGTTTCAACAAAGCCTTCTCTAAAAATCCCCAGTCCACCCTATCGTATGCTTTCGCCAAATCAACCTTGAAGGCGCAGTGGGTATTGGCTGGCATTCTGCTATGCTGGATCTTATGGATACACTCGAAGGCAACCGTTGCATTATCCGTAATCAGAGCCCCGGGATGAAGGCGCTCCACGTTTCCAAAATGATCTCATCCAAGATTGGTCTTAGTCGATTCACCATGCACTTAGATATTACCTTGTAGATCACGTTACATAGACTAATGGGGCGAAAATCCTTCAAGTATTGTGGGCTGCTACTTTTTGGTATAAGCACGATAACAGTGTCATTTGTTCCCTCCGGCATTACGCCATCCTTAAAGAATTTCAGTACCGCACTCACCACATCCTTCTTCACCGTACTCCAATTTCTTTGATAAAATCTAGCTGGAAAACCGTCAAGCCCTGGAGCTTTCAGAGGGCTGATTTGAAAAAGCGCATCACTGATTTCCTTCTCAGAGAAGTCCTTGATCAACGACGAGTTCATATCATTTGTCACTCTTTCTGTTAGGCAATCCACAACAAGCTTGGGGTCCATCCCATCCTCCCTAGTGTATAGATTTTTGAAGAATTTGGTTGTCATTTCCTGCAGCTTGTTACGGTCCTCCACCCAATTCCCTTCTCCATCTTTTAGTTTACTAATGGTGTTTTTATTTAGCCTCCATGATGCTTTGCATTGGAAGTACTTTGTGTTCCCGTCTCCCTCACACAGCCAGAGGGCTCTTGACCTCTGTCTCCACATCATTTCCTCACGGTGGAGCACCTCGTCCAGATTCTTGGCCACCACTTTGATTTCCTTGTCCCTTGCCACAGAAGCTTGTTGCGACCACAAGAACTGCATTTGCTTCCTCAACGCTGCAGTTTGTTTAATTATCGAGCCAAAATTTCTTTTTGCCCAGGCGTTCAGGGAGCATTGTAACTCTGACAATTTCTTGGATATCTCGGCCAGGTTTTCAGCCGGTCTTTTCTCTTTCCACGTGTTAACAATTGCTTCAGTCAACGAATCAATCCTTTCCCACATGTACTCGTAGCGGAATTTTTCGTTCACAGGACGCCACTCTTTCCTCTCACCAAACCTGAGTAACAATGGGAGATGATCAGATCTAGAAGTACAGATATGCTCGATCGAGGCGTTTGGGAAAATTGCACTCCACTCTTGATCAGCTACCCCCTATCAATTCTTGCCTTAACGTTGTCCTCCCCGTTCTGCTTATTATCATACGTTCCTTTAGGTCCTTTGAATCTGAGGTCCATCAAGTTACAGTCAGCTAGAACCTCTCTGAAAATCGCCATGTTCCTCTCATTTCTTCGAGCTCTGGAAAAATGTTCGTGTTGCCAAGCTGTTTCATTAAAATCTCCTATCATGAACCATGGTTCATTGGACTACGGTTTTATTCTACGGAGGAGATCCCACATGTGATGCCTCTCATTGGACTTGGGTTCGCCATACACAAAAGTACCCCGCCATTGATGGCCATGGGGATTTAGACGGATCAACACATCGATATACCGCGGGCCAACAACAAGCTTCTTTATTTCTACTCGCTTATCATAGAAGAGAGCAAATCCTGCATGTCGGTGTGGAACGACACCTATGGGATCACAAGAATCCCTACTACGGTTGCCGGGGCGCGGGGTTGCGAGAAGAGCAGGGCTAGTAGATAGCACAAGGATTGTTTATCCAGGTTCGGGCCGCGAGGGTGCATAAAACCCTAGTCCTACTTTGGTGGGTGTATTTTAGAGAGTTCTTGAGCTCTCGAACTAGCTGTGGTCAGTGCGTGGTTCAAAAGAGCCAAATCCTTCTCCAGTATGCCATGGGCCTCCTTTTATAGTTGAAAGGGGCTGCCACAGTGGCACACAGGAGGTGGAAAGGCGTACAGTGCCCTGAGTTTATCGCTCGTATTACAGGACAAGACACATTTAATGCGTAGCTTAGGTGTCCCCTTGCTTTATTGGGGACGGGGGCGAGGCCCGTCCCGTCCGTCGCCGCTCCTCCTCGCTTTGACATGCGCCTTGGCCAGTGAGGCGCGTGGTGCCATGTAGGCAGGCATGCAGGCAGCTGAGGTGGTGCAGTGGTGGAGCCTTCACGAAGATCTGCATGACACCACGCAGGCGCTCGATGAGTTGGCCTGGGAGCTGCATGTTGCCACGCAGGTGCCCGCCCGGTGGTTGGGTGGCATTTGCATGTGAACGGTGGTGGAAGCTTGGTTGGCGTGGGCTGGCGGTGGCCTGCTGGCGTCCTTGGTGAGGGCCTTGCCGGGTGGCTGACAAGGGTCTTGCTGTGTGGCTATTGTCGTATCCGGCAAGGGCCTTGCCGAAGTGCAGTGGCCTCCCTCGGCAAGGGTCTTCTTTGAGGATCGTCGTCTTCTAATCCTCATCGATCTTGAATATGTCTTCACAAAGATCTGCATGCCACCATGGAGGTGCCTCGAGCCTGGCCCAGCGTGATGTTGGAGACCGTGGGCTCAAGGGTGGCCAGCTCTGATGGTGTTGGCGAGCTGTCCCGGCAAGGATCTTGCCGGGGCTGCTGAGGCTGCCCCGGCAAGGGTCTTGCCGGGGGAACCTGCTTCGTCCCTCTGCTCTTTGTGGTCTTGGCCTTGGCGTTGCTCTTATTATCTTGGGCTTTGGTCTTACCTTGGCTCACCTTCCCTGTTCTGCTTGGCGTGACCGTAGGCGCGACTCCGACTGCCCGTGCAGATGTATAGGGGTACAAAAACGCACCCCTCTGTTTGTACACCGACAGGAGCCCCCGGGCCTGGGCCACACATAAGTGCGACATGTTGTTGGGCCAGGCTCAAAACGGTGCGCGGGCAGGCGTGGCGGTTTTTACCGCGGTAAAACTTTTTGCGTGCTTCGCTTCCCACGACCCGCGCGCGACGCGGCGTGGAGGGGTGTGCGTGATGTGGGCGGCATGCGTGGGACGGAAGGCCGCCGCGCAGCTGGCCATCGTGGGGATGCCGGACATGAGGTATGTCCTGGAGCGGAGCGTGAGCGCCAATTGGAGCCTGACCATGTTGTTTGAGAAGGTCGTCGGCGCTCTGGAGAGGCTCCACGCCAACCGGGCGGCCTCCCTGGCCGACGAGTCCCGGAGGCTTTGCCAGGGTGCCATGACCAAGGTTCTCACCAAGGTGGCGCACTGGTACCCCAACCTCGACTTTGACGCCGCGCTGGAGAGCTTGCCAGACAGTACTGACCTCGCGCTGCTCAGGGAGCGCATCAAGCCCATCATCAGCCGAGTCGGCGAAATTCAGAGGGTAGAGGGCCAGCGTTGGGACTAGGCATCCCGTTCTTTATCGCCGCTGCAGGTTCACTACCAAGACAATGGCTATCTCTAGTTAGAACCGCAACAACAATTCGATGTAATATAACTCTGCAGCACTTTCAGTATTAAGCATGTTATTTTCTGCTCGATTTTCCTTTGTATGTCCTCCCTATGTTACTGGATAGGCTCGCCGGCGCGTAAATCCAAGGCGGCGTCTTGGGGATGGATTCCCATTGGCCTGCTGGGTGTGCTTGCTACCGGGTGAACCACCTTGCCGCCCTTAGAACGGCCGCTCGAACTGTCGAGTTTGACTTGAGTCAGAGTCGGGAGCGTTGCCAAGTGTGGAAGGCTACCCCGCCACTCTCGATGCGGCCACTTTGAGCTGTTGAGCGGACTCAAAACAGAACAAGGGCGTTGCCAATTGCGGGAGGGCCCCTTTGCGTGCAGGTTTCTCATACATAGGCGAGATCTCTGAGGACAATAACCTTATGTATAGGAGGAAATAACTCAAAGCTCCGAATGACTTAGCTTTTACATTTGCCGAGCGGCGTCGTTCCTCCGACGCCTTCTTCTCGAAGCCAAGGCGATGAAGAACCGCCGGGCTAACTACTAGACCAGATTCTCACAATTCGCCCCTACAGCGGCGCCAAAGATGTCGGTGTGGAACGACACCTATGGGATCACAAGAATCCCTACTACGGTTGTCGGGGCGCAGGGTTGCGAGAAGAGAAGGGATAGTAGACAGCACAGGGATCGTTTACCCAGGTTCGAGCCGCGAGGACGCGTAAAACCCTAGTCCTGCTTTGGTGGGTGTATTTCGAAGAGTTCTTGAGCTCTCGAACTAGATGTGGTTAGTGCGTGGTTCAAAAGAGCCGAATCCTTCTCCAGTATGCCATGGGCCTCCTTTTATAGTCGAAAGGGGCTGCCACAGTGGCACACAGGAGGTGAAAAGGCGTACAGTGCCCTGAGCTTATCGCTCGTATTACAGGACAAGACGCATTTAGTGCGTAGCTTAGGTGTCCCCTTGCTTTATTGGGGACGGGGGCGAGGCCCGTCCCGTCCGTCGCCGTTCCTCCTTGTTTGACATGCGCCCTAGCCAGTGAGGCGCGTGGTGCCATGTAGGCAGGCAGGAAGCTGAGGTGGCGCAGTGGCGGAGCCTTCACGAATATCTGCATGCCGCCACGCAGGCGCTCGATGAGTTGCCCTGGGAGCTGCATTTTGCCACGCAGGTGCCCCCCAGCTGGTTTGGCTGGCAGCTGCATGTGAACGGTGGTGGAAGCTTGGTTGGCGTGGGCCTGGCGGTGGCCCTGCTGGCGTCCTTGGTGAGGGCCTTGCCGGGTGGCCCGGCAAGGGTCTTGCCGTGGCGCGCTGTCGTCCCCGGCAAGGGCCTTGCCGGGGGTCTGGTGGCCTTCCTCGGCAAGGGTCTTGCCAAGGATCGTCGTCTTCTAATCCTCATCTGATCTTGAATATGTCTTCACAAAGATCTGCATGCCACCACGGAGGTGCCTCCGAGCCACGCCCAGCGTGATGTTGGAGACCGTGGGCTCAAGGGTGGCCCGCTCTATTAGTGCAGGGCAAGCTGTCTAGCAAGGGTCTTCTTTGGGGAACCTGCCGTCCCTCTCGCTCTTTGTGGTCTTGGCCTTGGCGTTGCTCTTATTATCTTGGGCTTTGGTCTTACCTTGGCTCACCTTCCTGTTACGCTTGGCGTGGCCGTGAGGCGCACTGCTGTTGCCCGTGCACATGTATAGGGGTACAAAAACGCACCCCTCTTTTTGTACACCGACACTGCACCCTTCCCTTTTCCGTCATGGGAGATGCAGTGCTTGAGCCCTAGTCTCCTACGCAGTTTATTGACATAATCCTCACTTCTCCTACTTTCAGAGATAAAGACTATAGAAGGACGGTATGTGTGCACTAAGCACACCAGTTCTTGAACTGTCCGAGGCTGCCCGAGACCCCGGCAGTTCTAGCTAAGAACCGTCATGGCTCCTGGCAGGTGCTGTCCATTGCACCCACCAGTAGACCAGGAGCCCCAGGCCCGATAGCTTCCTGACCGCCATCCATGCCGTTGTTACCCTTACCATCAGCTTCATCGATGCCTTTCTTCTTTTTGCTATGATCCGAATCTGCCCCATCCTCCTCAGACCCTGTACGCTCTAAATTGTCCTCCCCACGAGCCTCTCTTTTTCCAAGCACTGAACCTGCCGGCCCTGACTCCTTTCCCTTGCCTTTATGCCCTGCAATCTTGCGCCTGTTACCTCCCCTCTTCTCTTCATTCGATGCCTCAACCTTCAAATTATCCACCTCCTTGCTAGTCACCTGCACTGGAGTTTCAGTTTCCTCTTTGGCCTCTTTCACATCAGTTTGATCAGCCTGTTCTGCCTTCTCTTGTCCAGCACGGGCACTTGGATCTTCTGTGTTGAGGCTAGGCACTGGAGCCGTGTCCTTTGCAGGAACAGCACCACCCACCCCGACGAACATCGGGGTTGGGCCGAAGCCCAGAGGGTACCCCAGGTCCTCAGCCGCCTCGTTCTGCTTGCTCTCCTCCATTTCACGGCCAGACATCGTGGTAGGGCGATCTCCCTGTACCACTACCTCCTTGGGGTGAACAACCTTTCCCCCTGATGCCCTCTCTGTCTTGCTTGCGTTGTTCGATCCCTCCCTGAGTGTGCCCTCACCGACTTGGATAGCACTCACCGCAGCGATGGTGACTTGTACCATCGGATCAACAAGTATCTCCTCTGGGACTGCATTGTAGCGCACCATCGCCATCTTCTTCGATCCCCTTCTGACCTCTTCATCGTCTTCAGTGCCGAAGTTGAGGAAGCGACGAGAGCCACCCCCTTCTCGGAGGATTACACCACTCACACTATTTCTTTTTTTGAATGGAGAGGCGCGCATTGATGTCGTGAACCTCATCGCCTGGAGGTCCTCCGGTAGCTTACAATTGCGTTGACCATCATCACAATATGCTAATGCAGATTACATAATAAAGAACAGACATACGAATTAAGAATCAGAAGTAGCCCAACATGGATCGATCTTGGACATCCGTACACTATAGGCATGTACTCCGCGTGGTGGGCGCCATGGCTCCATCACCTCGGCCATACAGGAGCAATATGTGTGTAGAGTGGAGCTTGGGGGTAGCATGAGCACAGGGCGACTCTGTGGCGGCAAGGTACTACGAATTGCATGAGCGCATCAGCCACACATGGGAGGACTGGGAAGTAGGTGGAGCGCGCGGCCGCGTCATGCACATCAGGTTGTGCTGCTCCCGGCACCCCATCAACCGCAGCGAGGGCGGGAAGCCGGTAGCGAGGGTGACAAGTCGATGGGCTGGCAGCGAGGCGGATCCAATGTGGCGTCATCCCTGCTTGTGGCCCCTCGTATGGTGGAGGATTTTGAGGGCCATGTGTCACGTCGTTCGTTCCCACCGGTGACCGCCTCTGGTCCTCTTTTGCGTCGACCATAGTGGTGATGACAAGCCTCTCCCGGGACCTTGATGGGATGGGTGTGGCTTCGAGGTGAGGGAAGGATGTGGCGGCGGAGATGGATCTGAGAAGAGGGGGATTGGGTGTAGAAGATGAATATGACACGCGGGCCCGCGTAGTCAGCGAGAGTGGTGGTTGGGATTGTTCATTTTCCAGTGTGCCAAACGAGCACTTAGCAGAAATTAACAGGGATAGACCGGGATTTAAGAGTACAGGGTGTCAGTTCCAAGGATTTTGAATTCAGGGTTTGATTCAGACTGTGAGTACAAATTCAAGGTTTACTATAGACTTTTCCCTTGCGGATTATGCTTCAAGGTTGTTTAAAATGATTAATTTGACCGAATTCCTATATGGTAAAAAAGTACCTCAAAATTCTAGGTGTGTAACAACACACCCAGCACACCCGCTGGCTACGCCACTGCAATAGTTATACTTAGTTTTATCCAGTAAGAGCTGGACTTAACAAATCCGTCCTCCTATACACCCAATGGCGTGTCCGTGGACATCATTATTCACACACCTCAAGTGCGGAGTCCCATATTCATGCAATCCATGCACGTCAGTCACACGATACAAAGTGCACCAATTCAATAATTCAGTAGTTCGAAACAAAGCAAAACAAATCAGAGTTCAACAACCCAAACATGCCAAAATGAAATCAGTGTCCAAGTATGATGGATGCCCTGCTGGTTGGCCGGATCACTCGCTGGACGCCATCCATGCCGCCTGCTTCGAGGCCATCCTTCCGTCCTGCTCCGCCTGTCCAGGCAGCATGCTCCGCCTACACCCTTGCCGCAACCGCCCTCGCCGCCTCACACTCCCTACGCTCGTTGATCTCCTTCTTCTCCGCAAGCCACTTCTTTGCATGCTCATTCAAGAGGGTTTCGTCTATCAACATGATCTTCGCATCCTCCGTGTCTCATGCGTGTGGCAACATCTCCTTCTCATGGTCAATCTCTCCAAATGTCTTTGCTTTCTCGAGCTTCCATTTGATCGCCGACTCTTACTTCTCCCTCTCAATTTATAGTTACTTCTCCGCCCTCTTCCGACCCCAACCCATCCTCTTCTTTTGCGCATCCAACATGAGCGTGTAGCTCTCTTCTTTCTTGTTCTCCCTCGTCGAAAAAATGCCTTCCATGTGGAGGACATTTCTGTAGCAGCGGCGTCACGGGAGGCCCTTGCCTTCTCCCACCTGTTTCCCTTGACTTTCCTATTATTATCCTTTGGCACAGTGGCTCTTCCATTCTCCATGACAATATCCCCCTCTTCATTGTCCAACCCAACCGGCGGCATCCGCGTGGGTGGAAAGCTCTCCGGAATGTCCCAACCGGCCGCCGGATCGTCCTCTGTCCCAACCTGGTCCGACGGTGCAATCCTTGTCCGCGGACCGATGGACGGCGTGCGGGGTTCCAAGCGCGGCGTGGGGGAAAGCTGCTCGACCATGTCCGCATCCGCTGCCTGCACTGCCGGCGCTTCCCACTCTCGTTGCCGGCTTGCCGGTTCCTCCGGGTGATGTTCTCCTGCTTGCATGACGAAGTCAAGGACGGGACGCCGATGGACGAGGCGGACGCAGCCTCTGCCGTGGCAGTCAGGGATGGGCTGGACGACATCTAGGGCGGAGGATCGGGACCGGCGGTGAGGATGGGGAGCAAGGGTGGCGGATGGCGAGGGCTCGGACGCGGGAAAGGCAGAAGGGAGGCGGGAGGAGGAGGAAGGGTTTAATGGATTTTGTCCAATATGTGGTGGGGTAGGGCTGTCGGGTCCGATGTGATGGACGCTCCTGGATATGAGGGGTGCTGGACAGCCCGAGCATTTGAGACCCGTTTAAGGGGCCGTCTGGGTCAGCTTTTGTGACGGGTCAATGACCACGCCGCCCGACCGGATGTTTGAGACGGGTTTGGATGTCCGGCTGTAGGTGCTCTTTGCTGGAATTTTGTCTATTTTGGGCCTAGCACAATAGCAGTTTCAGAAATTCCTAATAAATCCTAGAGGCCCACGCAGCCCATTCGTGCAAGGCAAGAGGTGGAACTAAAGTTTAGTTCCACATTGCTAGTTTAGAGGGAGTTGGACCTCTTTATAAGGGAGGCTCTTTCTCCACATGTATGAGGATGAGAACAAGAGGGACATCCACGCACGCTCCTCCTCCGCCGCCCGCCTCGTCACGACGCGCCGCGGGTTGCGGGAATGAGACGAGCCGATGTCTAAATTTTTGCCACGCGCGACGGGTATACGAAAGGTCACGCGGAAGCTGAAACGTTTTGCTGTAGTGGAGATTGAATACGAACGGCGCACCTCTTCGTCTACTGCCTGTTCATTTCGTCTCCCTCGTTCCCTTCAGCTCCCGGCGCAGCCTCTCACCTTCTTCTCTTGCGCCTATAAAAGGGAGGTCGCTCCTCTCAGAGAGACACACCAGAAGATCTTCTTCCTCTTGCCACAAAGTTCTTGAGCACTGCGCTGCTGCTACGTTCTTCCCCATCCCGGCTTGCGGCGTGCACCGCTGGTTGGGACAGTAGGCCTCCGAAACCGCACCTTTTGAGTCCTGTACAAGAGAAGGGTGATAAGGTTTTTGGGGAGCGCTCAGCGCGACTACTGACTTCTTCGTCACGGACGCCCCGGACTCCGACGACTACTTCCCCGACGTCGACAACCTCCTCGAAGACATGGCTGGCAAGGACACCGACCCCAAGACCGGTGCATCTGCTCCCGTTAAAATGCGTTCTCATACTCTTTACATTAGAGGTTCTATCACAACTTCTTGCTCTAGTGTACATTCTAGATGTGTTAAGTTCTATTTCATATATACAGATGCTATTTACCTTCTCTCATCGAATTGCATGACTTGTTTAATCTCTCGCTATATTAGTCATGCTTTATCTAGTATTTCATCAATAAAATCATTGGTAAATTCCTCATATTTCCAACAATCCAAAAACCTTATTATAGGCAATTTACCTGAGTGGTTTCTTTGCTTCCATGAGACCTCTTATGTTTGAGGGTATCCACTATAAGAGGTGGCATGTGAGAGTAGTCTTATGGTTTCAAACC
The DNA here is from genome assembly GCA_021605145.1 of Aegilops bicornis. Taxonomy (NCBI): domain Eukaryota; kingdom Viridiplantae; phylum Streptophyta; class Magnoliopsida; order Poales; family Poaceae; genus Aegilops; species Aegilops bicornis. The sequence continues at coordinate 770,835,634 of CM038675.1, forward strand.
ATGAGCTGCTATGACGCCACTCTTGGCAAACCTGAAGGAGAGCTTGATGCTCAACAGGCACAAGCTTTTCAGAAAATGGATACTCTGTTTAAGGCTGCTCTCTTGAGTGTTCTTGGTGAAAACATAGTTGATTCTTATGCGTCAATTGATAATGGAAAAGATATGTGGGATGCACTCGAGGCCAAGTTTGGGGTCTCTGATGCTGGCACTGAGCTGTACATCATGGAGAAATTCTATGATTACAGGATGACTGAAGAGCGCTCCATGTTTTCGTCTTATCAGACAGCAGGGACTTCAACCGTGCTGATGGGCAATGGTTAAAGTGCTTCTATTCGTGGTATTGGCACGGTCGATCTGAAGTTTACTTCGGGGAAGATCGTCTTGGTCAAGAACGTGCATTATGTCCCCTCCGTCAATAAAAATCTTGTTAGCGGATCTCTTCTGTGTAGAGATGGCTACAAGCTTGTCTTTGAGTCGAATAAATTTGTAATATCCAAGTATGGAACCTTTGTTGGTAAAGACTATGAGCCAGGAGGCTTGTTTCATTTATCCTTGTCAGACATTTGCAATAAAGTTGTTAATCATGTTTGCAACAATAGTGAATCAAATGTGTGGCATTCACGTCTTTGTCATGTTAACTTTGGTTGCATGTTGCGACTAGCGAAGTTGAACTTAATTCCTAGTTTCACCACTGTCAAGGGATCTAAGTGTCAAGTTTGTGTGCAAGCTAAGCAACCACGTAAGTCTCACACGACTGCGGAAACGAGAAATCTTGCACCACTAGAGGCTCATACATTCAGATCTATGTGAAATGAATGATGTTTTGACAAAAGGTGGAAATAAATATTTCATGACGTGACGACTCCACTAGATACTGCCATGTGTATCTTCTGAAATCTAAGGATGAGGCTTTGAACCTTTTCAAGATCTATAAAGCTGAAGTGGAAAACCAACTTGATCGAAAAATCAAGTGGCTTAGGTCCGACCGTGGTGGAGAGTATTTTTCCAATGAATTCGATGCTTTTTGTGCGGAACATGGTATAATCCATGAGAGGACGCCTCCCTATTCACCTCAGTCAAATGGGGTAGCCGAAAGAAAGAACCGTACTCTAACTGATTTGTTTAAAGCCATGTTAGACACATCGGGTCTCTCCAAGGCATGGTGGGGGGAGGAGATATTGAAGGCATGTCATGTGCTAAACCAAGTTCCCACAAAGAACAAAGAGATAACTCCATTCGAGGAATGGCAGAAGAAAATATTAAAGCCCTCTTATCTACGAATCTGGGGTTGTTTGGCGAAAGTCAATGTGCCAATTCCAAAGAAGCGCAAGCTTGGACCAAAGAACGTGGATTGTGTTTTCTTGGGATATGCTTTTCATAGCATTGGTTATAGGTTCTTGGTTGTAAAATCTGAGGTACCTGACATGTATGTTGGTGTTGGGGAACGTACTAATTTCAAAAAATTTCCTACGCACACGCAAGGATCATGGTGATGCATAGCAACGAGAGGGAAGAGTGTTGTCCACGTACCCTCGTAGACCGTAAGCGGAAGCGTTATGACAACGCGGTTGATGTAGTCGCACGTCTTCACGATCCGACCGATCCAAGTACCGAACGACGGCACCTCCGAGTTCAGCACACGTTCAACTCGATGGCGATCCCGGACTCCGATCCAGCAAAGTGTCGGAGATGAGTTCCGTCAGCACGACGGCGTGGTGACGATCTTGATGTTCTACCGTCGCAGGGCTTCACCTAAGCACTGCTACAATATTATCAAGGTGGTCTATGGTGGAGGGGGCACCACACACGGCTAAGAGATCCAAGGGATCAATTATTGTTGTGCCTAGAGGTGCCCCCCTGCCCCTGTATATAAAGGAGTAAGGGGGGAGGGGGCGGCCGACCTAGGAGGGGGCGCGCCAAGGGGAGTCCTACTACCACCTTCCTTGTTGGAGTAGGAGAAGGGGAAAGAGGGGGAGAGGAAGAAGGAAAAGGGGGCTGCGCCCCTTGTCCAATTCAGACCAGAGGGGGGGCGCAGGCCTCCTTCCTTTTGGCCTCTCTCCTCTATTCCCGTATGGCCCAATAAGGCCCATATACTCCCCGGCGAATTCCCGTAACTCTCGGTACTCGAAAAATACCGAATCACTCGGAACCTTTCTGAAGTCCGAATATAGTCGTCAAATATATCGATCTTTACGTCTCGACCATTTCGAGACTCCTCGTCATGTCCCCGATCTCATCCGGGACTCCGAACTCCTTCGGTACATCAAAACTCATAAACTCATAATAAAACTGTCATCATAACCTTAAGCGTGCGGACCCTACGGGTTCGAGAACTATGTAGACATGACCTAGAACTATTCTCGGTCAATAACCAATAGCGGAACCTGGATGCTCATATTGGCTCCTACATATTCTACGAAGATCTTTATCGGTCAAACTGCATACCAACATACGTTGTTCCCTTTGTCATCGGTATGTTACTTGCCCGAGATTCGATCGTCGGTATCCAATACCTAGTTCAATCTCAATTCTTGGCAAGTCTCTTTACTCGTTACGTAATGCATCATTCCGTAACTAACTCATTAGCTACATTGCTTGCAAGGCTTATAGTGATGTGCATTACCGAGAGGGCCCAGAGATATCTCTCCGAGCAATCGGAGTGACAAAACCTAATCTCGAAATACGCCAACCCAACATGTACCTTTGGAGACACCTGTAGTACTCCTTTATAGTCACCCGATTACGTTGTGACGTTTGGTAGCACCAAAGTGTTCCTCCGGTAAACGGGAGTTACATAATCTCATAGTTACGAGGAACATATATAAGTCATGAAGAAAGCAATAGCAATGTACTAAGCGATCAAGTGCTAGGCTAACGGAATGGGTCATGTCAATCACATCATTCTCCTAATGATGTGATCCCATTAATCAAATGACAACACATGTCTATGGTTAGGAAACATAACCATCTTTGATTAATGAGCTAGTCAAGTAGAGGCATACTAGTGACTATATGTTTGTCTATGTATTCACACATGTATCATGTTTCCGGTTAATACAATTCTAGCATGAATAATAAACATTTATCATGATATGAGGAAATAAATAATAACTTTATTATTGCCTCTAGGGCATATTTCCTTCAGTCTCCCACTTGCACTAGAGTCAATAATCTAGTTCACATCGCCATGTGATTTAACACCAATATTCACATCTGTATGTGATAATACCCATAGTTCACATCGTCATGTGATCAACACCCAAAGGGTACTAAGGTATGATCAGTTTTGCTCGTGAGATAAGCTTAGTCAACGGGTCTATCACATTCAGAGCCGTATGTATTTTGCAAATATTCTATGTCTACAATGCTCTGCACGGAGCTACTCTAGCTAATTGCTCCCACTTTCAATATGTATCCAGATTGAGACTTAGAGTCATCCGGATCAGTGTAAAAAGCTTGCATCGATGTAAGTCTTTCTGACGGGCTCTTTTATCACCTCCATAATCGAGAAATATTTCCTTAGTCCTCACTAAGGATGTTCTTGACCAATGTCCGATGATCTACTCCTAGATCACTATTGTACTCCCTTGTCAAATTCAGAGCAAGGTATACAATAGGTCCGGTACATAGCATAGCATACTTTATAGAACCTATGATCGAGGCATAGGGAATGACTTTCATTCTCTTTTCTATTTTCTGCCGTGGTCGGGATTTGAGTCTTACTCAATTTCACACCTTTGCAACACAGGCAAGAACTTTTCTTTGACTGTTCCATTTTGAACTACTTCAAAATCTTGACAAGGTATATATTTATTGAAAAAACTTATCAAGCGTCTTGATCTATCTCAATAGATCTTGATGCTCAATATGTAAGTAGCTTTACTGAGGTCTTTCTTTTAAAGAACTCCTTTCAAATACTCCTTTATGCTTTCCAGAAAAAAATTCTATATCATTTCTGATCAACAATATATTACTCACATATATTTATCAGAAAGGCGGTAGTGCTCCCACTCGCTTTATTGTAAATACAGGCTTCACCGCAAGTCTGTATAAAACTATATGCTTTGATCAACTTATCAAAGCGTGTATTCCAACTCTGAGATGCTTGCACCAGTCCATAGATGGATCGCTAGAGCTTGCACATTTTGTTAGTATCTTTAGGATTGAAAAAACCTTCTGGTTGCATCATATGCAACTCTTCTTTAATAAATCCATTAAGGAATGCAGTTTTGACATCCATTTGCCAGATTTCATAAAATGTGGCAATTGCTAACATGATTTGGATAGACTTAAGCATCGTTACGAGTGAGAAAATCTCATCGTATTCAACACCTTGAACTTGTCGAAAACCTTTTGCAACAAGTCGAGCTTTGTAGATAGTAACACTACTATCAGTGTCCGTCTTCCTCTTGAAGATCCATTTATTTAACATGGCTTGCTGATCATCGAGCAAGTCAATCAAAGTCCATACTTTGTTCTCATACATGGATCCTATCTCAGATTTCATGGCCTCAAGCCATTTCGCGGAATCTGGGCTCATTATCGCTTCCTCATAGTTCGTAGGTTCATCATGGTCTAGTAACATGACTTCCAGAACATGATTACCGTACCACTCTGGTGCAGATCTTACTCTGGAAGACCTACGAGGTTTGGTAGCAACTTGATCTGAAGTTTCATGATCATCATCATTAACTTCCTCACTAATTGGTGTAGGAATCACTGGAACTGATTTATGTGATGAACTACTTTCCAATAAGGGAGAAGGTACAATTACCTCATCAAGTTCTACTTTCCTCCCACTCACTTCTTTCAAGAGAAACTTCTTCTCTAGAAAGGATCCATCTTAGCAACGAATAACTTGCCTTCGGATCTGTGATAGAAGGTGTACCCAATATTTACCTTTGGGTATTCTATGAAGACTCAGTTCTCCGATTTGGGTTCGTGCTTATCTGGTGTAATCTTTTTCACATAAGCATCACAACTCCAAACTTTAAGAAACGACAGCTTAGGTTTACTGTTAAACCATAGTTCATACGGTGTCGTCTCAACGGATTTAGTTGGTGCCCTATTAAACGTGAATGCAGCTGTCTCTAATGCATAACCCCAAAATGATAGTGGTAAACCGATAAGAGACATCATAGATCGCACCATATCCAATAAAGTGCGGTTACGACTTTCGGACACATCATTATGCTGTGGTGTTCCATATGGCGTGAGTTGCGAAACTATTTCACATTGTTTCAAATGAAGACCGAACTCGTAACTCAAATATTCATCTCCACGATCAGATCGCAGAAACTTTATTTTTCTTGTTATGATGATTTTTCCACTTCACTCCGAAATTCTTTGAACCTTTCAACTATTTCAGACTTATGTTTCATCAAGTAGATATACCCATATCTGCTCAAATCATCTTGTGAAGGTCAGAAAATAACGATACTTGCCACGAGCATCAACACTCATTGGATCGCATACATCGGTATGTATCATTTCCAATAAGTCGGTAGCTTGTTCCATTGTTCCGGAGAACGGAGTTTTTAGTCATCTTGCCCAAAAGGCACGGTTCGCAAGCGTCAAATGATTCATAACCAAGTGATTCCGAAAATCCATCTTTATGGAGTTTCTTCATGCGCTTTACACCGATATGACCCAAACGGCAGTGCCACAAATAAGTTGCACTATCATTATTAACTTTGCTTCTTTTGGCATCAATATTATGAATATGTGTATCACTACGATCGAGATCCAACAAACTATTTTCATTGGGTGTATGACCATTGAAGGTTTTATTCTTGTAAACAGAACAATAATTATTCTCTAACTTACATGAATAACCGTATTGCAATAAACATGATCAAATCATATTCATGCTCAACGCAAACGCCAAATAACATTTATTTAGATTCAATACTAATCCCGAGAGTATAGGGAGTGTGCGATGATGATCATATCAATCTTGGAACTACTTCCAACACTCATCGTCACTTCCCTTCAACTAGTCTCTGTTTATTCTGCAACTCCTGTTTCGAGTTACTAATCTTAGCAACCAAACAAGTATCAAATACTCAGGGGCTACTATAAACACTAGTAAGGCACATATCAATAACCTGTATATCAAATATACTCTTGTTCACTTTGCCATCCTTCTTATCCACCAAATATTCAGGGCATTTCCGCTTCCAGTGATCATTTCCTTTGAAGTGTGAGCACTCAGTTTCAGGCTTTGGTCCAGCTTTTGGTCTTCTTCACGGGAGTGACAACTTGTTTGCCATTCTACTTGAAGTTTCCCTTTCTTTCCCTTTGCCCTTTTCTTGAAACTAGTGGTCTTGTCAATCATCAACACTTGATGCTCTTTCTTGATTTCTACCTTCGTCGATTTCAACATCACGAAGAGCTCGGGAATTGTTTTCGTCATCCCTTGCATACTATAGTTCATCACGAAGTTCTAGTAATTTAGTGATGGTTACTAGAGAATTCTGTCAATCACTATCTTATCTGGAAGATTAACTCCAACTTGATTCAAGCAATTGAAGTACCCAGACAATCTGAGCACATGCTCACTAGTTGAGCGATTCTCCTCCATCTTTTAGCTATAGAACTTGTTGGAGACTTCATATTTCTCAACTCGGGTATTTGCTTGAAATATTAACTTCAACTCCTGGAACATCTCATATGGTCCATGACGTTCAAAACGTCTTTGAAGTCCCGATTCTAAGCCGTTAAGTATGGTGCACTAAACTATCAAGTAGTCATCATATTGAGCTAGCCAAACGTTCATAACGCCTGCATTTGCTCCTGCAATAGGTCTGTCACCTAGCGGTGCATTAAGGACATAATTCTTCCAGGCAGCAATGAGGATAAACCTCAGATCACGGATCCAATCCGCATCATTGCTACTAACATTTTTCAATACAATTTTCTCTAGGAACACATATAAAAACATAGGGAAGCAAAAACATAGGGAAGCAACAACACGAGCTATTGATCTACAACATAATTTGCAAAATACTACCAGGACTAAGTTCATGATAAATTAAAGTTGAATTAATCATATTACTTAAGAACTCCCACTTAGATAGATATCCCTCTAATCTTCTAAGTGATTACGTGATCCATATAACCTACACCATGTCCGATCGTCACGTGAGATGGAGTAGTTTCAACGGTGAACATCAATATGTTGATCATATCTACTATATGATTCACGCTCGACCTTTCGGTCTCCGTGTTCCGAGGCCATATCTGTTATATGCTAGGCTCGTCAAGTTTAACCCGAGTATTCCGCGTGTGCAACTGTTTTGCACCCGTTGTATTTGAACGTAGAGCCTATCACACCCGATCATCACGTGGTGTCTCAGCACGAAGAACTTTCATAGCGGTGCATACTCAGGAGAACACTTCTTGATAATTTTGTGAGAGATCATCTTAAAATGCTACCGTCAATCAAAGCAAGATAAGATGCATAAAGGATAAACATCACATGCAATCAATATAAGTGATATGATATGGCCATCATCATCTTGTGCTTGTGATCTCCATCTCAAGCACCGTCGTGATCACCATCGTCACCGGCGCGACACCTTGATCTCCATCGTAGCATCGTTGTCGCCTCGCCAATCTTATGCTTCTACGACTATCGCTACCGCTTAGTGATAAAGTAAAGCATTACAGCGTTGCATTTCATACAATAAAGCGACAACCATATGGCTCCTGCCGATTGCCGATAACTTCGGTTACAAAACATGATCATCTCATACAATAAAATATAGCATCACGTTTTGACCATATCACATCACAACATGCCCTGCAAAAACAAGTTAGACGTCCTCTACTTTGTTGTTGCAAGTTTTACGTGGCTGCTACGGGCTGAGCAAGAACCGTTCTTACCTACGCATTAAAACCACAACGATAGTTCGTCAAGTTAGTGATGTTTTAACCTTCGCAAGGACCGGGCGTAGCCACACTCGGTTCAGCTAAAGTGAGAGACAGACACCCGCCAGTCACCTTTAAGCACGAGTGCTCGTAACGGTGAAACCAGTCTCGCGTAAGCGTACGCGTAATGTTGGTCCGGGCCGCTTCATCTCACAATACCGCTGAACCAAAGTATGACATGCTGGTAAGCAGTATGACTTGTATTGCCCACAACTCATTTGTGTTCTACTCGTGCAAATAACATCAACGCATAAAACCAGGCTCTCATACCACTGTTGGGGAACGTAGTAATTTCAAAAAAATTCCTACGCACACGCAAGGATCATGGTGATGCATAGCAACGAGAGGGGAGAGTGTTTTCCACGCACTCGTGAGACCGTAAGCGGAAGCGTTATGACAACGAGGTTGATGTAGTCGTACGTCTTCACGATCCGACCGATCCAAGTACCGAACGTACGACACCTCCGAGTTCAGCACACGTTCAGCTCGATGACGATCCCCGGACTCCGATCTAGCAAAGTGTCGGGGATGAGTTCCGTCAGCACGACGGCGTGGTGACGATCTTTATGTTCTACCGTCGCAGGGCTTCGCCTAAGCACTGCTACAATATTATCGAGGTGGTCTATGGTGGAGGGGGGCACCGCACACGGCTAAGAGATCCAAGGGATCAATTGTTGTTGTGCCTAGAGGTGCCCCCCTGCCCCCGTATATAAAGGAGTAAGGGGGAGGGGGCGGCCGGCCTAAGAGGGAGCGCGCCAAGGGGAGTCCTACTCCCACCGGGAGTAGGATTCCCTCCTTCCTTGTTGGAATAGGAGAAGGGGAAAGAGGGGGAGAGGAAGAAGGAAAAGGGGGCTGCGCCTTGTCCAGTCGGACCCGGAGGGCGGGGCGCAGGCCTCCTTCCTTTGGCCTCTCTCCTCTATTCCCGTATGGCCCAATAAGGCCCATATACTCCCGTCAATTCCGTAACTCTCCGGTACTCGAAAAATACCGAATCACTCGGAACCTTTCCAAGTCCGAATATAGTCGTCCAATATATCGATCTTTACGTCTCGACCATTTTCTAGACTCCTCGTCATGTCCCCGATCTCATCCGGGACTCCGAACTCCTTCGGTACATCAAAACACATAAACTCATAATAAAACTGTCATCATAACCTTAAGCGTGCGGACCCTACGGGTTCGAGAACTATGTAGACATGACCTAGAACTATTCTCGGTCAATAACCAATAGCGGAACCTGGATGCTCATATTGGCTCCTACATATTCTACGAAGATCTTTATCGGTCAAACCGCATAACAACATACGTTGTTCCCTTTTTCATCGGTATATTCTTGGCCCGAGATTTGATCGTCGGTATCCAATACCTAGTTCAATCTCGTTATTGGCAAGTCTCTTTACTCGTTACGTAATGCATCATTCCGTAACTAACTCATTAGCTACATTGCTTGCAAGGCTTATAGTGATGTGCATTACCGAGAGGGCTCAGAGATACCTCTCCGACAATGGGAGTGACAAAACCTAATCTCAAAATCGCCAACCCAACATGTACCTTTGGAGACACCTGTAGTACTCCTTTATAATCACCCGATTCACGTTGTGACGTTTGGTAGCACCAAAGTGTTCCTCCGATGGCAGGAGTTGCATAATCTCATAGTTACAGGAACATATATAAGTCATGAAGAAAGCAATAGCAATGTACTAAACGATCAAGTGCTAGGCTAACGGAATGGGTCATGTCAATCACATCATTCTCCTAATGATGTGATCCCATTAATCAAATGACAACACATGTCTATGGTTAGGAAACATAACCATCTTTGATTAACGAGCTAGTTAAGTAGAGGCATACTAGTGACTATATGTTTGTCTATGTATTCACACATGTATCATGTTTCCGGTTAATATAATTCTAGCATGAATAATAAACATTTATCATGATATGAGGAAATAAATAATAACTTTATTATTGCCTCTAGGGCATATTTCCTTCAGTTGGTACGATCATGGAGTCGAATGATGCGACTTTCTTTGAAGATATCTTTCCCATGAAGGATATGGCTACCTCATCTAATCAGGAGATGCCTAGTTCATCGAATCAGGAACCAGTTACAACTACCGAACCTGCCATTTCGATGGAACACTTTGAAAGTCCTGTGGAGGAGAGCAATGAAGTTCCTACTAGGAGCAAGAGACAGAGGACTGCAAAGTCCTTTGGTGATGATTTTCTTGTGTATCTCATAGATGAAACTCCCAGTTCTATTTCAGAGGCCTACGCATCTGAAGATGCTGACTACTGGAAGGAAGTGGTTCGTAGCGAGATGGATTCTATCTTGGCGAATGAAACTTGGGAGATAACTGATCGTCCTTATGGGTGCAAACCTATAGGATGCAAATGGGTATTCAAGAAGAAGCTTAGGCCTGATGGTACTATTGAAAAGTACAAGGCTCGACTCGTGGCTAAGGGTTATACCCAAAAGGAAGGTGAAGACTTCTTTGATACTTACTCACCTATGGCTCGACTGACCACTATTCGAGTTCTACTTTCACTAGCTGCCTCACATGGTCTTCTCGTTCATCAAATGGATGTTAAGACTGCTTTCCTAAATGGAGAGTTGGACGAGGAAATTTATATGGAACAACCAGATGGGTGTGTACTAGATGGTCAAGAAGGAAAAGTGTGCAAGTTGCTGAAGTCTTTGTATGGACTCAAGCAAGCACCCAAACAGTGGCATGAGAAGTTTGAAAGAACTTTAACAGCTGCAGGCTTTGTTGTAAACAAAGCTGACAAATGTGTGTACTATCGCCATGGTGGGGGCGAGGGAGTTATCCTTTGCTTGTATGTTGATGACATACTGATTTTTGGAACAAATCTGAATGTTATTAAGGAGGTCAAGGATTTCCTATCTCGTTGTTTTGAGATGAAGGATTTAGGAGTGGCTGATGTCATTCTGAACATCAAGTTGTTGAAAGACGATGATGGTGGGATTACATTGCTTCAATCTCACTATGTGGAAAAGATCTTGAGTCGCTTTGGCTATAGTGACCGCAAGCCCTCTCCAACACCATATGATGCGAGTGTGTTACTTCGAAAGAATCGAAGAATTGCTAGAGATCAATTGAAATATTCTCAGATTATTGGCTCACTTATGTACTTAGCCAGTGCTACAAGACCTGACATCTCTTTTGTTGTTAGCAAGCTGAGTCGGTTTGTCTCAAAACCAGGAGATGTGCATTGGAAAGCCCTAGAGAGAGTTTTGCGTTATTTGAAAGGCACTGTGAATTATGGAATTCACTACACCGGGCACCCAAAGGTGCTTGAAGGGTATAGTGACCCAAACTGGATCTGAGATGCTGATGAGATAAAGGTCACGAGCGGATATGTATTCACTCATGGAGGTGGCGCTGTTTCTTGGAAGTCTTGCAAGCAGACCATCTTAACGAGGTCAACAATGGAAGCATAATTCACAACACTAGATACAGCTACGGTCGAAGCAGATTGGCTTCGCCGGCTCTTGAATGACTTGCCGGTTGTTGAGAAACCTGTACCGGGTATCATTATGAACTGCAACAATCAAACTGTGATCACGAAAGTGAGCAGCTCAAAGGATAACATGAAGTCATCAAGACACATTCAGAGAAGGTTAAAATCTGTCGGGAAAATGAGAAACTCCGAAGTTATTGCATTAGATTATATCCAAACGTCTAAAAATCAGGCAGATCCTTTTACTAAGGATCTATCACGTAATGTGATAGATAATGCATCGAGGGAGATGGGTATGAGACCCACTATATGAGTTGTTCATAGTGGTAACCTATTCTTTTTGATCGGAGATCCCGTGAATTAGATGTGGAAGACAAGCTGTTAATCAACTGAGAGGAGAGTATCCTTACTATTAACAATACCACTCCATGAAGATGCAATACTCTCCTAAAACTGCATGGCAGGTTGATGTATATCTTAATGTGTTCTAAGTGGCTCATTTAAGCAGAGATGTTGTCATGCAGCACATCATTTGAAGAACACACCTATGTGAGTCTGATTGTCAAACGTCACAATCTATGAGAGTAGGGTTCTCTATAGTAACTCATGAAAGGTCTCAGAGTATGACGCATAAGCTCCACCCGCGGGGAAGACCCACGGTAGCCACGTATCGGTCAAGGCTTTATGTGAAGCTAGATTCACAGAAAATTTGCAGTTCAAGGCCCAATCCACTGTTCAAGTTGCTTACTAGTGTAGCATAGAGTTCTAGGTGGAAGTTCAACTTAACAGTCTTCACTGCAGTACCGGTATATAAAGCGGTGTTTTGGAACCAAAGGCAAATTTTGTGTGCCTCTAGGATCTGATGGGGGATTGCTGGAATTTTGTCTATTTTGCGCCTAGCCCAATAGCAGTTTCAGAAATTCCTAATAAATTCTAGAGGCCCACGCAGCCCATTTGTAGAAGGTAAAAGGTGGAACTAAAGTTTAGTCCCACATTGCTAGTTTAGAGGGAGTTGGACCTCTTTATAAGGGAGGCTCTTTCTCCACATGTATGAGGATGAGAACAAAAGGGACATCCACGCGCGCTCCTCCTTCGCTGCCCGCCTCGCCACGCCACGCCACGCCACGCCTCGTCACGATGCGCCGTGGGTTGCGGGAATGAGCCGAGCCGATGTCGGCGCACCTCTTCGTCTGCTGCTTGTTCGTTTCGTCTCCCTTGTTCCCTTCAGCTCCCGGCGCAGCCTCTCGCCTTCTTCTCTTGCGCCTATAAAAGGGTGGTACAGGCTGGGACATGAGGCCTCCGAAACCGCACTTTTTGAGTCCTGTACGGGAGAAGGGTGATAAGGTTTTTGGGGAGCGCTCAGCGCGACTATTGACTTCTTCGTCACGGACGCCCCAGACTCCGATGACTTCTTCCCCGACGACGACTTCTTCCCCGACAACGACAACCTCCTCGAAGACATGGCTGGCGAGGACACCGACCCCAAGACCGGTGCATCTGCTCCCGTTCCGTACGTTCTCATACTTTTTCTGTTAGAGGTTCTGTCACAACTTCTTGCTCTACTGTCTGTTCTATATGTGTTCGGTTCTAGTTCATATATACAGATGCTATTTACCTTCTCTCTGTCGAATTGCATGACTTATTTTATCTCTGCTATATTAGCCATGCTTTATCTAGTATTTCTGTCAATAAAATCATTCGGTAAATTGCTCATATTTTCAACACTCTTATGAGGCTTTTTTCATGGACATGCCAGTACGTAATGATTTTTTTTCTGATAATACATGTCCGCTGCAATTGAATCATGTCGGCATCGCGCAACTGTTTGGCGGAGAGTGACGTTATTCGAAGCTGATACGCGACGGGGACTCCAGAGTGTACATTTGTGATTTGTGTATACATTAGATGCATCTGGGGCTTGCTGATCTGACAGGTCACCATCGTCGTCTTTTTCGTGATAACAGCTATCGATATTTTGATGTTGATCGATGGGAACTGGTCAGGATTTGTCTTGATAATTAGTCAACATCCGTTCCGTGCGCACCTGAACCATCTGCGTCTGGCCATATATATGTATATCAGGAACACATGGTTGGAGATGAAGGAAAAAGGGTAGCATACCTGAAAATCTACCTAACCTTTCTGTGTGCATGTCTGGCTTGATCTGCCCTAACTTGGTTCGTTGCCATGTTTCTTGCCAACATATCTTCACGTCTTTTCGTGTATAACAAAGCCGCCAGCACTCCCGTCCCGTGACAACAAGCTGGAGCTGGCACTGTTCAGAATTTATGCCCACTGAGCCGTTGCGAACAGCGGTTTCACCAGCTCGATCGGCATAAATCCCTACAGCGAGCTAGCTCCGGTCAAGTCCGCCATGAAGGCCAGCAGCTAGCTCACCTCTGTACGTCGTCTCAAATCAAATCATATTTGATTCTCTCACAGGTGAGGTCAGGCGAGGCGAGGGCAGGTACACGCGCGGCCCGCCGGTGATGAACATCAACAGCGGCGGCTCTGGCGGATTCTGGCCGCCGCTTAAATGCGGTGTCTTTCTATTTCCTCTTCGGAGCCTCGCGCGCTCTTTCCGGCGAATCATGTCCCTGGGTACCTATGGTTGATGCCACATGCGGGCGTCTGCCTGTCGTGATCCCTTTGCCGGTGATCGGTCGATCGGCCCATTTGCCTTTCCTAGTGCCGTTCGAAAAAATCGGGGACGTGGTTTGCGTCGCCACTGAAAATAAAAATCTCGTCGTTCAGAAAAAACAGAGAGAAATCACAGCTCATTTCATCTAAGCATACACGGTAAAACGAAATACAATGTTTTTTTATTCACGTGAAAAGAAAAACTCCAACATTTACCCTAGAAACGACTTGGCCATTTTCCAAATATTTTGTTTAATATTTGTTTCGGAAAGGAGATCAGACCCCGAGCCTTTGCACATCGAAAAAGAAAGTACAAAACAAAGACAACCTCAACTGCACCATTACAAAATGTGAAAGCAAAACCTACAATTAAGTCAAATTATTCCGCAACTACGCCTTCAAGTAGCAATTAATGTTCTCGATCTATTGTCATCGTGCCTGACTGGAGATGGCCTAGACAAGGATTCTCATTCTGATGTCAACACCAGCCAATGAAGACCAGTGCAATAGCAAGTAGACAACATCTTCATCAAGGTAGTGGTATGAGTTCGTTGCTGCTGAGCCCGACCAATGAAGGTTAGGACAAGAGTTTTCCTCGGAATGAAGTGGTATTTCAATCAGCATCTTCAAGACGGATCATTCGGTAGTTGCATCCGCCAGTACTACACGTTAGACTTAAAGATACTAGCGGACTGGTGGAACGTCGTCCCACCTTAACTCATTGCACTATTAGAAAACAGCCCATTAGCCCCGGTTCCAGAGGCCCTTTAGCCCCGGTTCTGGGACCGGGACTAAAGCCCAAAACCTTTAGTTCCAGTTCGTTTACGAACCGGGACAGAAGGGGCTCCATGTGGCCGCTGCAGGGCGCCCAGGCAGGAGGACATTTAGTCCCGGTTGGTAACACCAATTGGGACCAAAAGGCATCCACGCGTCAGCAGCTGGCAGGAGCTGGGTTTTTTTTATTTTTTTAGGGGAGGGGGTAGGGGTTTTGGAGGGTTAATTTAGGGGTTTCATATTGTGTTAGCTAGCTAATAGAGAGAGGTGACCTCTCTTATCTCCGTGCTTGGTCGACGCTCGCTACTATACATATAGAGAGAACTCGACACGCTAGCTAGTAAGCAAATGAAAGAACCATTAATTACACAAGATCGTCATGAACATATACAGAGAGGAGTGACCTCTCTTTCTACGAGAGATTGGTCGAACAACAAGTTTTCGTATATCTATCCGACGCTACTAGCTACATATATACAATATAAGATCTCTCACAATCCCTAACATCTCATGTCTATATCAATTTCCACATGGTATTCTCCGGCTTTATGTATGATATGGTCAAGAAAGAATCCCGCCAATTCCTCTTGTATTACTCGTATGCGATCATGTGGTAGGAGTTCATCCCGCATCTGCCAGATCTAATTTAAAGAAGAGGGTCAATACATATATATGAATGAAACTCAACACAAATGATGGTAATAAAATAAAATTATGAATATTATTGTTTACGTACTTGATATTGTTTTTCAGAGTAGTCCCGCTCACAGGTCGAGTGGCGGGTGAACTCGCAAACGTAGTATCCACAAAAATCATTCCCGACATCCTGCCACAAGCACTTTACGAGAAATAGAGTTTAATCAAACTGATAATCAAGCATGATAAATGGTATTGATGAAACTAGAATCAATGGAAGATGCGCGGAACTAGCTAGCTAGTAGTACTTACTTTCGGGTGTGTAAATCGCAGCTCCCTCGGCAGTACCGGAACAATTCCGGTGAACTCTTTTCAAACCCTGCCATGGAAAGAAAATAATTACTTGATATCAGGAAATGAACAAAGTTGCCGATATGGTGCGATAATGATCGATTGAACTTACTTCTGGAGCATTTCGGTCATGTCCGCATACTCATGGGGATCTTTTCGTCTCGAGTCTAAGACAGTCACTACTCCCCTGTCAAGCTTAATCTCTAGCAGAACAAAGTGGAAGCTGCGCACACATGCATAACTCATCAATTACATTACTATAACCTCGAGTAACAAGGAAAACCGAATATGCACAAGACAGTAACACTCACTTGAAGTTGTAAGGAAAGAATATTTTATCTTTGTTTTGATTTTTAAGCAACGATTGTAGCAAGTTGTCCTCGTATCTGTGACATTCTTTTGAACTGTCCATTCATGTATAATATTTGGGTTAATGAACGCAATGTCATAGATTTGTGCTTTTCTGCATTCGACGATCTTCAATCTGCATAATATAGTGAGGATAATAATATATACATGCAATGAAAGAGCTGAGAGAAATGTTGGAGACGTATCAAGCATCCCCAAGCTTAATTCCTGCTTGTCCTTGAGTAGGTAAATGATGAAAACAAAATTTTTGATGTGGAATGCTACTTGGCATAATTTCAATGTAATTCTCTTAATTGTGGTATGAATATTCAGATTCGAAAGATTCAAGACAAAAGTTTAATATTGACATAAAAATAATAATACTTCAAGCATACTAACTAAGCAATCATGTCTTCTCAAAATAACATGGCCAAAGAAAGTTATCCCTACAAAATCATATAGTCTGGCTATGCTCTATCTTCACCACACAAAGTATTTAAATCATGCACAACACCGCTGACAAGCCAAGCAATTGTTTCATACTTTTGATGTTTTCAAACTTTTTCAATCTTCACGCAATACATGAGCGTGAGCCATGGATATAGCACTATATGTGAAATAGAATGGTGGTTGTGGAGAAGACAAAAAGGGAGAAGATAGTCTCACATCAACTAGGCGTATCAACGGGCTATGGAGATGCCCATTAATAGATATCAACGTGAGTGAGTAGGGATTGCCATGCAACGGATGCAGTAGAGCTATAAGTGTATGAAAGCTCAACAAAAGAAACTAAGTGGGTGTGCATCCAAATCGCTTGCTCATGAAGACCTAGGGCATTTTGAGGAAGCCCATCATTGAAATATACAAGCCAAGTTCTATAATGAAAATTTCCCACTAGTATATAAAAGTGATATTATAGGAGACTCTCTATCATGAAGATCATGGTGCTACTTGGAAGCACAAGTGTGGTAAAAGGATAGTAACATTGTCCCTTCTCTCTTTTTCTCTCATTTTTTTATTTTTTTATTTGGGCCTTTTTCTTTTTTTGTGGCCTCTTTTTTTAGTCCGGAGTCTCATCCCGACTTATGGGGGAATCATAGTCTCCAGCATCCTTTCCTCACTTGGGACAATGCTCTAAAAATGATGATAATCACACTTTTATTTACTTACAACTCAAGAATTACAACTCAATACTTAGAACAAAATATGACTCTATGTGAATGCCTCCGGCGGTGTACCGGGATATGCAGTGAATCAAGAGTGACATGTATGAAAGAATTATGAAAGGTGGTTTTGCCACAAATACGATGTCAACTACATGATCATGCGAAGCAATATGACAATGATGGAGCGTGTCATAATAAACGGAATGGTGGAAAGTTGCATGGCAATATATCTCGGAATGGCTATGGAAATGCCATGATAGGTAGGTATGATGCTGTTTTGAGGAAGATATAATGAGGCTTATGTGTGATAGAGCGTATCGTATCACGGGGTTTGGATGCACCGGCGAAGTTTGCACCAACTCTCGAGGTGAGAAAGGGCAATGCAGGGTACCGAAGAGGCTAGCAATGATGGAAAGGTAAAAGTGCGTATAATCCATGGACTCACATTAGTCATAAAGAACTCATATACTTATTGCAAAAGTTTATTAGCCCTCGAAGCAAAGTACTACTACGCATGCCCCTAGGGGGATAGATTGGTAGGAAAAGACCATCGCTCGTCCCCGACTGCCACTCATAAGGAAGACAATCAATAAATAAATCATGCTCCGACTTCATTACATAACGGTTCACCATACGTGCACGCTACGGGAATCACAAACTTTAACACAAGTATTTCTCAAATCCAAAACTACTCAACTAGCATGACTCTAATATCACCATATCCATATCTCAAAACAATTATCAAGCATCAAACTTCTCATAATATTCAACACACTCATAAGAATGTTTTTTTACTAATCTTGAATGCCTATCATAATTAAAGCAAATTACCATGCTATTTTGTAGGACTCTCAAAATATCTAAGTGAAGCATGAGAGAACAATACTTTCTATAAAACAAATCCACCACCGTGCTCTAAAAGATATAAGTGAAGCACTAGAGCAAAAACTATATAAGTCAAAAGATATAAGTGAAGCACATAGAGTATTCTAACAATTTCCGAATCATGTGTGTCTCTCTCAAAAGGTGTGTACAGCAAGGATGATTGTGGAAAACTAACAAACAAAGACTCAAATAATACAAGACGCTCCAAGCAAAACACATATCATGTGGTGAATAAAAATATAGCTCCAAGTAAAGTTACCGATGGAAGTAGACGAAAAGAGGGGATGCCTTCCAGGGCATCCCCAAGCTTTGGCTTTTAGGTGTCCTTAGTTTATCTTGGGGTGCCATGGGAATCCCCAAGCTTAGGCTCTTTCCACTCCTTGTTCCATAATCCATCAAATCTTTTACCCAAAACTTGAAAACTTCACAACACAAAACTTAACAGAAAATCTCGTGAGCTCCGTTAGCGAAAGAAAACAAAACACCACTTCAAGGTACTTTAATGCACTCATTATTTATTTATATTGGTGTTAAACCTACTTTATTCCAACTTCTCTATGGTTTATAAACTATTTTACTAGCCATAGATTCATCAAAATAAGCAAACAACACACGAAAAACAGAATCTGTCAAAAACAGAACAGTCTGTAGTAATATGTAACTAACGCAAACTTATGAAACTCCAAAAATTAAGACAAAATAGGAAGACCTAGAAAATTTGTTTATTGATCAGAAGCAATTGGAATCAATATTTTATCACATTCTGGTGATTTGTAACAATTATTTTCGTGAACAGAAAGTTTCTGGAATTTTCAGCAAGATAAGAAGATCCTATAGGTTAAGCTTGGCACAAACTCTAATTAAAACATAAAAACACATCTAACAAGAGGCTAGATCAAATATTTATTCCTAAGCAGAAGCAAAAAGCAAAAAAACTAAAAATAAAACTGGGTTGCCTCCCAACAAGCAGTATCGTTTAACGCCCCTAGCTAGGCATAATAGCAAGGATAGATCTAGGTATTGCCATCTTTGGTAGGCGATTCTTTAATGAGGCATCTATAACCCTTAGTAGTTTCTTTCTTTTTATTAATTATCAAACTTCTAGGCACATAGCCGAAAAATTCTTTTGTAGCAAATGGTTCCTTAATGATAGCAAAAAGATTGGGATGAATACTTATAGATTTGAGATCCGCAGTTTTCTTACTAGAGGATTCACCCTTATTTTTAGGAACATACATAAGCTTGGCAATTTTAGTTGGAGGACTTTGAAAAAGCGGTTCCCAAGTTGGTAATAATACCCTCAAGTTTATCGATTCTAGTGGAATCCTGATTTATTCTTTCATTAACTATGGGTTCCTTCTCCTTAATATTTTTCAAGGTGACTCCTACTTTAGATCCATATAGGGTAATTTGGTTGTGGATCTTTTTATCCAAATTTTCAATTAACTCTACGGTAGCAACTTTATTTTCAATAATTTCAAGTCTTTGCATTACATGCTCCAAAGTTAACATAGTTCCATTAACCAAAAGAGGCGGTGAGCCAAACAAATATATCATAGCATTATAAGAATCAAAAGTATGGCTATCCAAGAAATTCCCTCCGGTAATGGTATCAAGGATATATCTGTACCAAGGAGTAGCGCCTACATAAAAATTGCAGAGAAGAACGGAAGTGGATTGCTTCCTGGTAGATCTATTTTGAGCATTGCAAATTCTATACCAAGCGTCTTTTAGATTTTCTCCCTCCCTTTGCTTAAAAGTAAGAACTTCATTTTCGGGAGACAACGGAGAAGATAGGGAACTAGCCATAACACAAGCAAGCGAAAAAGAGGCGAACGGAAAAGAGAGGGCGAATAAAATGGCAAGGGTGAAGTGGGGGAGAGGAAAACGAGAGGCAAATGGCAAATAATGTAATGCGGGAGATAAGGGTTTGTGATGGGTACTTGGTATGTTGACTTTTGCATAGACTCCCCGGCAACGGCGCCAGAAATGGCTCGTTGTCGGGAGTCAAATCTTGAGTTGACCTTACGTAAGCCTCCCTGGCAACGGCGCCAGAAATGGCTTGTTGTCGGGAGTCAAATGTTGACTTGACCTTGCGTAAGCCTCCCTGGCAACGGCGCCAGAAATCCTTCTTGCTACCTCTTGAGCACTGCGTTGGTTTTTCCTTGAAGAGGAAAGGGTGATGCGATGAGCAGCGTAAGTATTTCCCTCAGTTTTTGAGAACCAAGGTATCAATCCAAAGAGGAGGCCACACGAGTCCCTCGCACCTACACAAACAATTAAATCCTCGCAACCAACGCACTAAGGGGTTGTCAATCCCTTCAGCGGTCACTTATTTAGAGTGAGGTCGATAGATATGATAAGATAATATTTTTGGTATTTTTATGATAAAGATGCAAAGTAAAATAAAAGGCAATAAAAATAGCTAAGTGTTGGAAGATTAATATGATGGAAAATAGACCCGGGGGCCATAGGTTTCACTAGTGGCTTCTCTCAAGAGCATAAGTATTACGGTGGGTGAACAAATTATTGTTGAGCAATTGACAGAATTGAGCATAGTTATGAGAATATCTAGGTGTGATCACGTATATAGGCATCACGTCCAAGACGAGTAGACCAACTCCTGCCTGCATCTACTACTATTACTCCACACATCGACCGCTATCCAGCATGCTCTAGAGTATTAAGTTCAAAAGAACAGAGTAACGCCTTAAGTAAGATGACATGATGTAGAGGGATAAATTCATGCAATATGATATAAACCCCATCTTGTTATCCTCGATGGCAACAATACAATGCGTGCCTTGCTGCCCCTACTGTCACTGGGAAAGGACACCGCAAGATTGAACCCAAAGCTAAGCACTTCTCCCATTGCAAGAAAGATCAATCAAGTAGGCCAAACCAAACTGATAATTCGAAGAGACTTGCAAAGATAACCAATCATACATAAAAGAATTCAGAGAAGATTCAAATATTGTTCATAGATAAACTTGATCATCACCCCACAATTCATCGATCTCAACTAACACACCGCAAAAGAAGATTACATCGAATAGATCTCCACAAGAGAGGGGGAGAACATTGTATTGTGATCCAAAAAGAGAGAAGAAGCCATCTAGCTAATAACTATGGACCCGAAGGTGTGAGGTAAACTACTCACACATCATTGGAGAGGCTATGGTGTTGATGTAGAAGCCCTCCATGATCGATGCCCCCTCCGGCGGAGCTCCGGAAATGGCCCCAAGATGGGATCTCACGAATGCGAAGGTTGCGGCGGTGGAATTAGGGTTTTGGCTCCGTGTCCGGTAGTTTGAGGGCACGAGGTATATATAGGAGGAAGAAGTACGTCGGTGGAGCAACATGGGCCCCACGAGGGTGGGGGCGCGCCTGTGGTAGGGCACGCCCCTACCTCGTGCCTTCTGGTTGATGTCTTGACGTAGGGTCTAAGTCCTCCGGATCACGTTCGCTCCAAAAATCACGTTCTGAAGGTTTCATTCCGTTTGGACTCCGTTTGATATTCTTTTTCTGCGAAACTCTGAAATAGGCAAAAAATAGCAATTCTGGGCTGGGCCTCCGGTTAATAGGTTAGTCCCAAAAATAATATATAAGTGTATAATAAAGCCTAATAATGTCCAAAACAGAATATAATATAGCATGGAACAATAAAAAATTACTGAGCTATATATAGAGACTTAATTACAGAAGTAGTACTTACAGACAATAGCAAGTCACGAGTGTTTTGTCGAGGGCCTTTTGATTAGATAACTGAAATAACTCATCAAATTCAACTGAATACAC
Source organism: Aegilops bicornis (assembly GCA_021605145.1). NCBI lineage: Eukaryota > Viridiplantae > Streptophyta > Magnoliopsida > Poales > Poaceae > Aegilops > Aegilops bicornis. The sequence goes on from CM038675.1 coordinate 770,857,647, forward strand.
ATCAGCTCCAAGGAGGTCGTGCTCCTCTTTAATTCTCAGCGTCAAAGTATCCTTCCCAGACTCGCTGCAGGTTTTCATGTACCATCCATGGAATCTTCGCATCATCGTTGTTAGAGGACGATGATCAGGTTTGACGAGAGGCTGCCCGTACTGGTATCTGAATTCGTCCATCTCCATTGTTTCAAACTCTACATTATCGCTCAGGTAATCAGCAGGATTGGTAACGGGCGCCATCCCCGGATGATTAGCGACGATATAATTAGACACCTTGAGCAGTGGGCATGATTGGTTCACCTGTTCGCCGAGCTGGGGATTTTTCCCACTTCTTCGTTCTACTAACCTTGCATCACTGGAAGTACTTCTCGACCGCCGCGCATCTTGATATGTCTTTTTAAGACAGCGGACATAGTTGGAATCCGGTGGAGGCAGTGGTGGTCGCTTCAGGGCATGGATAGTGCCTTTTGCTTTCACCGGATCTATCTTCTCCTTCGGAGGTGGAGGTTTCTTTACAAAAAAGTCCCTCACTTCGGCAGCACAAATCTCCTCGTTTTCCTTCTCGGTCCTCTCATATGGTAACTTTTTCGGAGCCTTGAGAGATGGACCGTATCTGAATTGCCTCCCGCCTCTACTTGTATTGCTAGCCACCGGAGTGGCAGCATCTCTCTTCCATTGTTGCTGACGAGGCGGAGAAAGAGGTGGGGTGCTCCGACGCGTCGGAGGAGCCGGAGCGGCGGTGTCTGTATTCCACCACACCTGACAAGGCGAAGGAGGAGGTGGACTGCTCCGACGCGCCGGAGGAGGCGAAGGAGGAGGCGGAGTGCCCTCTCGCGCCAGAGGAGGCGGATAAGGAGGCGGAGTGCCCTGATTACTCGCCGGAGGAGGAGGAGGAGGCGTCCAGTTTGGAAGCTTGATGTACTCCTTCCGCCATAGACATGTACTCCTCAAAGCATAAACCAACTGATTCGCCCCTTCACCTGTAGGGTGGTCAAGCTCGAGCTCCTCAAATCCCTCCATTATTTCATCCACCGTCACAACATCATAGCCATGTGGAATCGGACGGCAGTGAAAAGTTCCGTCAGCTAGAGGAGGGGCAACAGAGCCGACAGCCGCCTTCAAAGTGAGGTTTTGGCATTTCGTCATAAGCTGGCAATGTTGAGCCTCCGTGATAGTATAAACGGGGTAGCGAGGAGCCGTGAAATCAGGCTGAACGAGCTCCATGGAAGCCACGCTGCTTCTCCACTGAGAAGGCAGGGTAGCTTCTGGGGTAGCTTCGTGCCGCTGAGATGGTTGACCGGCAGTTGCAAGTTCCTCTAGCTTTACTAGTCTTGCATTGAGCTTCTGCATTTCTCTCAGCTCCGCTTTCCTCTTTCTCTCCCGGCTTCTGTAACCGCCTGCGTCGGGAAACCCAACCACCCATGAAACGGAGCCTGGTGTGCCTCCTGTTCGTCCACGGTGCTCAGGATTCTCCGAGGGCCTCAGTCAGCTCATCCTTCTCTCTGTCGGAATGAACGTCCCTTGCTGCGCTGCGGTGATATACTCCTGAAGCTTCTTGACAGGTATTGCAAGTTTCTCGTCCGTCCAACGCCACTCCCCTGTTTCAGGGTCCAAAGTTCCCCCAACCCCAAAGAACCAAGTCCTTGAACGGTCTGGCTAGTTCAATGTCGCTAATTGGACCCCTTTAGCAAGAAGGTCTTGCTCAGCTTTGTCCCACAACGACCGGGCTTTGATGTAGCCACCTGACCCCGTGTGATGGTGATAATGCTTCTTTGCAACATTTTTCTTGTTTGTCTATGACATTTTCTTACCCTTCTCCGATGTCTTGTAGGCCAAAAATGCGGGCCAGTGATCTCTTATCTTCTCATATCGGCCGGTGAATTCTGGAGTCTTCCGTTTGTCGACAAATGTTGTGTTCAACTCTTTCTTCCACCTCCTGAATAGATCTTCCATCTTCTTAAGAGCACATGCCTTGACCTTTGGCTCTATAAATGGCTTATTCGGATCCTCCTCTGGCGGTAGGGTGAAATTTGCCTTCAGCGAGGTCCAAAGATCAGCTTTCTGTCTATCGTTGACATAAGAAACTTCAGGCTCGTCCTTAGGCTTATTCCATTTCTGGATGCTGATCGAGATGCTGTCCCTAACAATAGCTCCGCACCGAGCAACAAATGCGTCCTTGGTCCGCTTGGGTTCAATCGGTAGGCCATCGTCCGTGAGTGTTGTGATCGTGAACCTTCCATCCTGGCGCAACCTTTTCTACGGGCCTCATTTCATTACGGAAGTCTGGCTCGATCTGGAGGGCTGTAAAAGAAGAAAGAAGCGTTAATATATGTACATACCAAACAAATTAATGCATCAATTAGTAGCACAGGCTTAATTAATATATATACCTCGCCGGACTTTGCAACAGCTCCCTCCTCCGTTCGGTCACCGCAGCCATCATCATGGTCTCCTTCTTCCTCCGCCATTCAGTCACTGGAGCCGTCATGATCATGTCCTTCCTCCTTCATTGTTCGATCACCAGATCCGTCATCTCTCCTTCCTAACCATCGGTGTCGTTGAGAAACGACAAGACATCACGTCCGTCCCGGATTATGTCCCCCAACAACTCTTCTTGTTCTAAGTATCTGTCCATGGTTTCTGCAAATATTACAACATGGCAATATACAAACATCAGAGATGGATATATTAGTGGCAAACATAACCTAGCCAATATCACAACAGGGAATCATATGCACAAACATATACCTAGCTAATGACAACAATGAACATAACAATTACGGGTAGGGGGCGGGAGGGGGTAGATCGACAACGTTCTTTCTTCGTCGACTAGTTGGTCAGGCGAGAGGGGGTTGATCGACGTCCCCCATCATGTCGAAGTTACCGGAGTTTTCTTCTAGTGGTTTGGGTGGCCTCGAGAGTTTGTCGGGTAGGGGCGGGAGGGGCCGGGGTAGGCGAGCTGACCGGGAGTAAATTTGGTAACTTTGAACTTCGTAAATTTGGGTGGCCTTGAGAGTTGGTCGGGCGAGAGGGGCCGGGTTGATTGATGTCCCCCCTCATGTCATAGTTACCGGGGATGCGTTTTGAGAGAAAATACAACACTTGATATGTTTTGAGAGGAAACTTTCTATTAACATCTCTCTCTCCCTCCTCATGCATGTCCGACGTCCCCCCCCCCCCCCTCATGTCGAAGTTATCGGGGAGGGGGTAGATCGACAACGATATCCATACATACATGCAAAAAATGCTATCCAACCATACATACATAGCCACATACCTACTTGGAAAAAAATGCTATGAACAAAAAAATACATATAGCCACATACATGAAAAAAACATATATATGAAAAAAATGCTATGAACAAAAAAATACATATACATCCATCAATCCATACATACATATAGCCACATATATATATACATTATATATGAACGAAAAAAATCATCATATAAAAAAATCAACATATATATAAAAAAACTCTGCACAGAGCCAGGGCGGCGTCGACTCACAGCGGGGGCGGCCGGCAAGTGTTGGGGAACGCAGTATTTCAAAAAATTTCCTACGATCATGCAAGATCTATCTAGGACATGCATAGCAACGAGCGGGAGAATGTGTCCATGTAACCTCGTAGACCGAAAGCGGAAGCGTTTAGTAACGCGGTTGATGTAGTCGAACGTCTTCGCGGTCCAACCGATCCAAGTACCGAATGTACGGCACCTCCGCGTTCAGTACACGTTTAGCTCGATGACGTCTCTCGATCTCTTGATCCAGTTGAGGACGAGGGAGAGTTCCATCAGCACTACGGCAAGGCGACGGTGATGATGAAGTTACCGGCGCAGGGCTTCGCCTATAAGCACTACGACGATATGACCGAGGTGTGTAACTATGGAGGGGGCACCGCACACGGCTAAGACAAATCTTGGTGTGTCTTTGGGGTGCCCCTGCCCACGTATATAAAGGAGGGAGGGAGAGATGCCGGCCCTCTAAGGGCGCGCCAAGAGTATGGAGTCCTACTAGGACTTCCAAGTCCTAGTAGGAATCCCTTTCCTTTTTGGAGTAGGAGAGAAGGAAAGAGGGAAAGAGAGAGGGAGTAGGAAAAGGCAAGGGGGGCGCCGCCCCCTTCCCCTAGTCCAATTCTGACCCATTGGGGGGGGGGCACCTCCCCTTGGCCTACCTCCTCTTTTCCCGTATGGCCCAATAAGGCCCATTACTTCTCCCGGTGAATTCCCGTAACTCCCCGGTACTGTTGGGGAACGTAGCAGAAATTCAAAATTTTCCTACGTGTCACCAAGATCTATCTATGGAGAAACTAGCAACGAGGGAAGGAGAGTGCATCTACATACCCTTGTAGATCGTTAAGCGGAAGCGTTCATGAGAACGGGGTTGAAGGAGTCGCATTGCGTCGTGATCCAAATCACCGGAGATCCTAGTGCCGAACGGACGGCACCTCCGCGTTCAACACACGTACAACCCGGTGACGTCTCCCATGCCTTGATCCAGCAAGGAGAGAGGGAGAGGTTGAGGAAGACTCCATCCAGCAGCAGCACAACGGCGTGGTGGTGATGGAGGAGCGTGGCAATCCCGCAGGGCTTCGCCAAGCACCATGGGAGAGGAGGAGGAGATGAGAGGCAGGGCTGCGCCAAGAGGGAGAGAAACTCATGTGTTATGGGCGGCCCCTAGGCCTCATATATATAGGGGAAAGGGAGGAGGTGCGCCTCTAGGGTTCCCACCCCAGAGGGGCGGCAGCCCTAGATGGGATCAAGGGAGGCGGCCAAGAGGGGAGGGAGAGGGAGGCGCCCACTAGATGGGCCTTAGGGCCCATCTGCCCTAGGGTTTGCCCCCTCCCACTCTCCCTTGCGCCTCTTGTGGGGGGCGCACTGCACCCCTTTGGGGCTGGTTCCTCCCACACTTGGCCCACGCAACCTTCTGGGGCAGGTGGCCCCACTTGAGGACCTCGGGACCCTCCGGTGGTCCCAGACATTACCGATATCGCTCAAACTTTTCCGGTGACCAAAACAGGACTTCCCATATATAAATGTTTACCTCCGGACCATTCCGAACTCCTCGTTACGTCCAGGATCTCATCCGGACTCGAACAACATTCGGTAACCACATAAAACTTCCTTTATAACCCTAGCGCCATCGAACCTTAAGTGTGTAGACCCTATGGGTTCGGGAACCATGCAGACATATGACCGAGACGTTCTCCGGTCAATAACCAACAGCGGGATCTGGATACCCATGTTGGCTCCCACATATTCCACGATGATCTCATCGGATGAACCACGATGTCAAGGACTCAATCAATCCCGTATACAATTCCCTTTGTCTAGCGGTATTGTACTTGCCCGAGATTCGATCGTCGGTATCCCGATACCTTGTTCAATCTCGTTACCGGCAAGTCTCTTTACTCGTTCCGTAACACATCATCCTGTGATCAACCCCTTGGTCACATTGTGCACATTATGATGATGTCCTACCGAGTGGGCCCAGAGATACCTCTCCGTTTACACGGAGTGACATATCCCAGTCTCGATTCGTGCCAACCCAACAGACACTTTCGGAGATACCTGTAATGCACCTGTCTAGCCACCCATTTACGTTGTGACATTTGGTACACCCAAAGCATTCCTACGGTATCCGGAGTTGCACAATCTCATGGTCTAAGGAAATGACACTTGACATTATAAAAGCTTTAGCATACGAACTACGATCTTTGTGCTAGGCTTAGGATTGGGTCTTGTCCATCACATCATTCTACTAATGATGTGATCCGTTATCAATGACATCCAATGTCCATGGTCAGGAAACCGTAACCATCTATTGATCAACTAGCTAGCCAATAGAGGCTTGCTAGGGACATGGTGTTGTCTATGTATCCACACATGTATTTGAGTTTCCTATCAATACAATTATAGCATGGATAATAAATGATTATCATGAACAAGGAAATATAATAATAATAACTAATTTATTATTGCCTCTAGGGCATATTTCCAACAGTCTCCCACTTGCACTAGAGTCAATAATCTAGTTCACATCGTCATGTGATTAACACTGATATCTCACATCGCCATGTGACTAACACCCAAAGAGTTTACTAGTGTGCGTAAACTAGTTCACATCATCATGTGATTTAGACTCAATGAGTTACGAGGGTTGATCATGTTTTGCTTGTGAGAGAGGTTTTAGTCAACGGGTTTTAGTCAACGGGTCTGACCCTTTCAGATCCGTGTGTGCTTTGCAAATTTCTAGGTCATATTATAAATGCTGCTTCCACGCTCCACTTGAAGCTATTCCAAATGGTTGCTCCACTATACGTATCCGGTTTGCTACTCAGAGTCACTTGGATAGGTGTTAAAGCTTGCATCGACGTAACGCTTTACGCCGAACTCTTTATCACCTCCATAATCGAGAAACATGTCCTTATTTACACCAAGGACAATTTTGATCATTGTCCAATGATCCATTCTGGATCATTCTTGTACCCCTTGATCGACTCATGGCATGGCACACTTCGGTGCGGTACACAGCATAGCATCTTGTAGAGCCTATGTCTAAGGCATAGGGACGATCTTCGCCCTTTCTCTCTGTTACTGCCGTGGTCGAGCTTTAAGTCTTAACTTCATACCTTATATCTCGTGCAAGAACTCCTTCTTTGATCGATCCATCTTGAACACCTTCAAGATCATGTCAAGGTACATGCTCATTTGAAAGTATTATTAAACATTTTGATCTATCTTATAGATCTTTGATGCTTATTGTTCAAGTAGCCTAATCCAGGTTTTCTATTGAAAACACTTTTCAAACATCCCTATATGCTTTCTAGAAATTCTACATCATTTCTGATCATCAATATGTCAACAACATATTGTTATCAGAAATTCCATAGTGCTCCCACTCACTTCTTTGGAAATACAAGTTTCTCATGAACTTTCTATAAACCCAAAATCTTTGATCATCCTATCAAAGTGCATATTCCAACTCCGAGATGCTTACTCCAGTCCTTAGAAAGGATTGCTGGAGTCAAGATACCTTTAACATCCTTAGGATCGACAAAACTTTCTGATTGTATCACATACAACCTTTCCTTCTAAAACCGGTAAGGAAACTCATTTTGACATCCATCCGCCAGATTTCATAAATGCAGCTTATGCTAACATGATTCCGACGGACTTAAGCATCGCTACGGATGAGAAAATCTCATCGTAGTCAACTCCTTGAACTTGTGAAAACTCTTTGCCACAAGTCGAGCTTCATAGACGGTGACATTACCGTCCACGTCCGTCTTCTTCTTAAAGATCCATTTATTTCAATAGCTTGCCGATCATCGGGCAAGTCCACCAAAGTCCATGCTTTGTTCTGATATATGGATACTATCTCGGATTTCATGGCTTCTAACCATTTGTCGGAATTTGGGCCCACTATCGCTTCTCCATAGCTCGTAGGTTCATTGTTGTCTAGCAACATGACCTTCAAGACAGGATCACCATACCACTCACGAAGCGATCGCGTCCTTGTAGATCCCTACGAGGCTCGGTAGTGACTTGATCCGAAACTTCATGATTACTATCATAAGCTTCTACTTCAATTGGTGTAGGTGCCACGGGAACAACTTTCTGTGCCCTGCTACACACTAGTTGAAGTGACGGTTCAATAACCTCATCAAGTCTCCACCATCCTCCCACTCAACTTTTCGAGACAAACTTTTCCTCGAGAAAGGACCCGGTTCAAGAAACAATCCCTATTGCTTTTGGATCTGAATTAGGAGGTATACCGAACTGTTTTGGGTGTCCTATGAAGATGCATTTTATCCGCTTTGGGTTCGAGCTTATCAACCTGAAACTTTTTCACATAAGCGTCGTGGCCCCAAACCTTTAAGAAATGACAGCTTAGGTTTCTCTAAACCATAGTTCATACGGTGTCATCTCAACGGAATTACGTGGTGCCCTATTAAAGTGAGTGCGGTTGTCTCTAATGCCTAACCCATGAACGATAGTGGTAATTCGATAAGAGACATCATGGTACGCACCATATCCAATAGGGTGCAACTATGATGTTCGGACACACCATCACACTATGGTGTTCCGGCGGTATTAGTTGTGAAACAATTTCCACAATGTCTCTATTGTGTACCAAACTCGCAACTCAGATATTCCTCTCTATGATCACATCACCGAAATTTTATCCTCTTGTCGCGAAGATCTTCAACTTCACTCTGAAATTACTTGAACCTTTCAATAATTCAGACTTGTGTTTCATCAAGTAAATATACTCAACATCTACTCAAAGCATCTGTGAAGTAAGAACATAACAATATCCACTGCGTGCCTCAGCACTCATTGGACTGCACACATCAAAATGTATTACTTCCAACAAGTTGCTTTCTTGTTCCATTTCACTGAAAACGAGGCTTTCAGTCATCTTGCCCATATGGTATGATTTGCATGTCTCAAGTGATTCAAAATCATGCGAGTCCAAACGATCCATCTGCATGGAGTTTCATCATGCGTATACACCAACAGACATGGTTTGCATGTCTCAAACTTTTCAAAACGAGTGAGTCCAAAGATCCATCAACATGGAGCTTCTTCATGCGTTTTACACCAATATGACTTATATGGCAGCGCCACAAGTAAGTGGTACTATCATTACTATCTTATACTTTTGGCATGAAAATGTGTATTACTACGATCGAGATTCAATAAACCATTCCTTTAGGTGCAAGACCATTGAAGGTATTATTCAAATAAATAGAGTAACCATTATTCTCCTTAAATGAATAACCGTATTGCGATAGACATAATCCAATCATGTCTATGCTCAACGCAAACACCAAATGACAATAATTCAGGTTTAATACTAATCTTGATGGTAGAGGGAGCGTGCGATGTTTGATCATATCAAACTTGGAAACACTTCAACACATATCGTCAGCTCACTTTTAGCTAGTCTCCGTTTATTACGTAGCTCTTTTATTTCGAGTTACTAACACTTAGCAACCGAACCGGTATCTTAATACCCTGGTGCTACTAGGAGTACTAGTAAAGTACACATTAACATAATGTATTTCCAATATACTTCTTTCGACCTTGCCAGCCTTCTTATCTACAAAGTATCTAGGGTAATGCTGCTCCAGTGGCTGTTCCCCTTATTACAGAAGCACTCAGACTCGGGTTTGGGTTCAACCTAGGGTTTCTTCACTAGAGCAGCAGCTGATTTGCCGTTCATGAAGTATCCCTTCTTGCCCTTGCCCTTCTTGAAACTAGTGGTTTCACCAACCATCAACAATTGATGCTCCTTCTTGACTTCTACTTTCGTGATGTCAAACAACGCGAATACCTCAAGGATCATCTCTATCCTTGATATGTTATAGTTCATCACGAAGCTCTAGCAGCTTGGTGGCAATGACTTTGGAGAAACATCACTATCTCATCCGGAAGATCAACTCCCACTCGATTCAAGTGATTGTTGTACTCGACAATCGAGCACAAGCTCAACGATTGAGCTTTTCTCCCTTAGTTTGTAGGCTAAGAAAATCGCCGGAGGTCTCATACCTCTTGACGTGGGCACGGGCCTGAAATCCAATTTCATCCCTCAAAACATCTCATGTTCCATGACGTTTCAAAAAACGTCTTTGGTGCCTCAACTCTAAACCGTTTAACTGAACTATCACGTAGTTATCAAAACGTGTATGTCCGATGTTCGCAACATCCACAAACGATGTTTGGGGTTCAGCTCATCGAGCGGTGCATTGAGGACATAAGCTTTCTCTTGATCGCATAATTGCTACTTTCAACTTTCAACTATATTTTCTCTAGGAACATATCTAAACAGTGGAACTAAAGCGCGAGCTATTTACGACATAATTTGCAAAAGGTCTTTTGACTATGTTCAAGATAATTAAGTTCATCTTATGAACTCCCACTCAGATAGACATCCCTCTGGTCATCTAAGTGATTACATGATCCGACTCAACTAGGCCGTGTCCGATCATCACGTGAGACGGACTAGTCAACATCGGTGAACATCTTCATGTTGATCGTATCTACCATACAACTCATGCTCGACCTTTCGGTCTCTGTGTTCCGAGGCCATGTCTGTACATGCTAGGCTCGTCAAGTTAACCCCAAGTATTTTTGCTGTGTAAATCTGTCTTACACCCGTTGTATGTGAACGTAAGAATCCATCACACCCGATCATCACGTGGTGCTTAGAAGCTTTAACTGTAGCAACGGTGCACGATCGGGGAGAACACTTCTTGAAATTTGTGTAAGGGATCATCTTATTTACTACCGTCGTTCTAAGTAAACAAGATGCATAAACATAATAAACATCACATGCAATTATATAGTAGTGACATGATATGGCCAATATCATATTGCTCCTTTTGATCTCCATCTTGGGGCTCCATGATCATCATCGTCACCGGCATGACACCATGATCTCCATCATCATGATCTCCATCATCGTGTCTTCATGAAGTTGTCTCGCCAACTATTACTTCTACTACTATGGCTACCGGTTAGCAATAAAGTAAAGTAATTACATGGCGTTGTATAATGACACGCAGGTCATACAATAAATAAAGACAACTCCTATGGCTCCTGCCGGTTGTCATATTCATCGACATGCAAGTCGTGAATCCTATTACAAGAACATGATCAATCTCATACATCACATATCATTCATCACATTCTTCTTGGCCATATCACATCACATAGCATACCCCGCAAAAACAAGTTAGACGTCCTCTAATTGTTGTTTGCATGTTTTACGTGGCTGCTATGGGTTTCTAGCAAGAACGCTTTCTTTCCTACGCAAAACCACAACGTGATATGCCAATTGCTATTTACCCTTCATAAGGACCCTTTTCATCGAATCCGTTCCGACTAAAGTGGGAGAGGCGGCACCCGCTAGCCACCTTATGCACCAAGTGCATGTCGGTTAGTGGAACTGTCTCACGTAAGAGTACGTGTAAGGTCAGTCCGGGCCGCTTCATCCCACAATACCGTCGAAACAAGATTGGACTAGTAACGGTAAGCATATTGAACAACATCAACGCCCACAACTACTTTGTGTTCTACTCGTGCAAAGAATCTACGCAATAGACCTAGCTCATGATGCCACTTTTGGGGAACGAAGCAGAAATTCAAAATTTTCCTACGTGTCACCAAGATCTATCTATGGAGAAACTAGCAACGAGGGAAGGAGAGTGCATCTACATACCCTTGTAGATCGTTAAGCGGAAGCGTTCATGAGAACGGGGTTGAAGGAGTCATACTCGTCGTGATCCAAATCACCGGAGATCCTAGTGCCGAACGGACGGCACCTCCGCGTTTAACACACGTACAGCCCGGTGACTTCTCCCATGCCTTGATCCAGCAAGGAGAGAGGGAGAGGTTGAGGAAGACTCCATCCAGCAGCAGCACAACGGCGTGGTGGTGATGGAGGAGCGTGGCAATCCCGCAGGGCTTCGCCAAGCACCATGGGAGAGGAGGAGGAGATGAGAGGCAGGGCTGCGCCAAGAGGGAGAGAAACTCATGTGTTATGGGCAGCCCCTAGGCCTCATATATATAGGGGAAAGGGAGGAGGGTGCGCCCCCTCTAGGGTTCCCACCCCTAGAGGGGCGGCAGCCCTAGATGGGATCAAGGGAGGCGGCCAAGAGGGGAGGGAGACGGAGGCGCCCACTAGATGGGCCTTAGGGCCCATCTGCCCTAGGGTTTGCCCTCCCACTCTCCCTTGCGCCTTGGGCCTCTTGTGGGCGCACCAGCCCCTTGGGGCTGGTTCTCTCCCACACTTGGCCCACGCAACCTTCTCGGGGCAGGTGGCCCCACTTGGTGGACCTCGGGACCCTCCCGTGGTCCCAGACATTACCGATATCGCCTCAAACTTTTCCAAAGTGACCAAAACAGGACTTCCCATATATAAATCTTTACCTCCGGACCATTCCGGAACTCCTCGTGACGTCCAGGATCTCATCCGGACTCGAACAACATTCGGTAACCACATAAAAACTTCCTTTATAACCCTAAGCGCCATCGAACCTTATGTGTGTAGACCCTACGGGTTCGGGAACCATGCGAACATGACCGAGACATTCTCCGGTCAATAACCAACAGCGGATCTGGATACCCATGTTGGCTCCCACATATTCCACGATGATCTCATCGGATGAACCACGATGTCAAGGACTCAATCAATCCCGTATACAATTCCCTTTGTCTAGCGTTATTGTACTTGCCCGAGATTCGATCGTCGGTATCCCGATACCTTGTTCAATCTTGTTACCGGCAAGTCTCTTTACTCGTTCCGTAACACATCATCCCGTGATCAACCCCTTGGTCACATTGTGCACATTATGATGATGTCCTACCGAGTGGGCCCAGAGATACCTCTCCGTTTGGCTGTTGGGTTGGCACGAATCGAGACTGGGTGGCCAACCCAACAGACACTTTCGGAGATACCTGTAGTGCAGCTTTATAGCCACCCAGTTACGTTGTGATGTTTGGTACACCCAAAGCATTCCGACGGTATCCGGGAGTTGCACAATCTCATGGTCTAAGGAAATGATACTTGACATTAGAAAAGCATTAGCATACGAACTACGATCTTTGTGCTAGGCTTAGGATTGGGTCTTGTCCATCACATCATTCTGCTAATGATGTGATCCGTTATCAATGACATCCAATGTCCATGGTTAGGAAACCGTAACCATCTATTGATCAACGAGCTAGCCAATAGAGGCTTGCTAGGGACATGGTGTTGTCTATGTATCCACACATGTATTTGAGTTTCCTATCAATACAATTATAGCATGGATAATAATCGATTATCATGAACAAGGAAATATAATAATAATAACTAATTTATTATTGCCTCTAGGGCATATTTCCAACAGGTACTCCGAAAAACACCCGAATCACTCGGAACCTTTCCGATGTCCGAATATAGCCTTCCAATATATGAATCTTTACCCCTCGAACATTTCGAGACTCCTCGTCATATCCGTGACCTCATTCGGGACTCCAGAAAAACTTCAGTCATCAAATCATATAACTCATAATACAAATCATCATCGAACGTTAAGCGTGCGGACCCTACAGGTTCAAGAACTATGTAGACATGACCGAGACACATCTCCGGTCAATAACCAATAGCGGAACCTGGATGCTCATATTGGCTCCTACATATTCTACGAAGATCTTTATTGGTCAAACCGCATAACAACATACTTTGTTCCCTTTGTCATCGGTATGTTACTTGCCCGAGATTCGATCGTCGGTATCATCATACCTAGTTCAATATCATTACCGGGAAGTCTCTTCACTCGTTCCGTAATGCATCATCCCGCAACTAACTCATTAGTCACATTGCTTGCAAGGCTTATAGTGATGTGCATTACCGAGAGGGCCCAGAGATACCTCTCCGATACACGGAGAGACAAATCCTAATCTTGATCTATGCCAACCCACCAAACACCTTCAAAGACACCTGTAGAGCATCTTCATAATCACCCAGTTACGTTGTAACGTTTGATAGCACACAAGGTGTTCCTCTGGTATTCGGGAGTTGCATAATCTCATAGTCAGAGGAATATGTATAAGTCATGAAGAAAGCAATAGCAATAAACTTAATGATCATAAGGCTAAGCTGACGGATGGGTCTTGTCCATCACATCATTCTCTAATGATGTTATCCCGTTCATCAAATGACAACACATGTCCATTGTCAGGAAACTTAACCATCTTTGATTAACGAGCTAGTCAAGTAGAGGCATACTAGGGACACTCAGTTTTGTCTATGTATTCACATATGTACTAAGTTTCCGATTAATACAATTCTAGCATGAATAATAAACATTTATCATGATATAAGGAAATATAAATAACAACATTATTATTGCCTCTAGGGCATATTTCCTTCAGCGAGGGCACCGGAGATGGCGATGGTGGGGTGGGCGGGGCAAGGCGCGGCCGGCGCTTCAGGCGGCCGGCGGCAGCGTGGGCGGCAGATGGCGTGGGCTCGGGGGCGGGGCAGGGGCACGAGCGACGATGACGGCGTGGGCGGCGGACTGTGTCGGGGCAACCTGGTGGCGTCGAGGAGGTCAGCGTTGTCGGGGGAAGTGGCGATGAAACTGTGAAATTTGCTAAGTGTGGGCTTATATACCCACCCCTTTGGTCCCGGTTGGCGGCACCAACCGGGATGAATGTTAGCCTTTGATCCCGGTTAGCTTTGGTCCCGGTTCGCGCCACCAACCTGGACCGAAGGTGGGTATTGGTCCCGACTGGTGCCATCAACCGGGACTAATGGTTGGTGCTGCCGGGGGCCAAAAGTTTAGTCCCACCTCGCTAGCTGAGAGGGGCTCGGAGTGGTTTATAAGCGCCGCTGCGCCAGTGATACGTCTCCAACGCATCTATAATTTTCAATTGATCCATGCTGTTTTATTATCAATCTTGGATGTTGTATAATGATTTTATAGTCATTTTATATCATTTTTTGGTACTAACCTATTGACATAGTGCCAAGTGCCAGTTGTTGCTTTTCCATGTTTTTTACATCGCCGAAAATCAATACCAGACGGAGTCCAAATGCCACGAAACTCCATGATGATTTTTTATAGGCCAGAAGGAACACATTGGACCCTGGTTGCACCTGGGGGGAGTCCCGAGGAGGAGACAACCCACCAGGGCGCGCCAGGAGTCCCAGGCGCGCCCTGGTGGGTTATGCCCACCTCGAGTGCCCCGGACCGCCTCTTTGCTCTATAAATACCCCAAAAATACCAGAACCCTAGGGGAGTCGACAAAATATTCATCTAGCCGCCGCAGAGTCCAGAACCACCAGATCCAATCTAGACACCATCTCGGATGGGGTTCACCACCTCCATTGGTGCCTCTCCGATGATGCGTGAGTAGTTCTTTGTAGACCTTCTGGTCCGTAGTTAATACCTAGATGGCTTTCTCTCTCTCGCTGAATTCTCAATATAATAGTCTCTTGGAGATCCATATGATGTAAGTCTTTTGCGGTGTGTTTGTTGGGATCTGATGAACTTCGAGTTTATGATCAGTTATATCTTTTTATATCCATGAAAGTTATTTGAGTTTCTTTGATCTCTTATATGCATGATCTCTTATAGCCTCGTATTTCTTCTCCGATATTTGGGTTTTGTCCGCCAACTTGATCTATTTATCTTGCAATGGGAAGAGGTGCCCGGTAGTGGGTTCGATCTTACGGTGCTTGATCCCAGTGACAGAAAGGGAAACAACACGTATGTATCGTTGCTACAAAGGATAAAAAGATGGGATCTATATCTATGCAATATATAAACGGATCTTGTCTACATCATGTCATCGTTCTTATTGCATTACTCCGTTTTTCCATGAACTTAATACACTAGATGCATGCTGGATAGCGGTCGATGTGTGGAGTAATAGTAGTAGATGCATGCAGGAGTCGGTCTACTAATCTTGGACGTTATGCCTATTTAATGATCATTGCCTGGATATCATCATAATTATTTGAAGTTTTATCAATTGCCCAACAGTAATTTGTTTACCCACAGTTTGCTATCTTTCTCGAGAGAAGCCACTAGTGAAACCTACGGCCCCCGGGTCTTCTTCCTCATATATTTGCTTGTGATCTACTTTTCCTTTGCATTTTTGTTCAGATCTATTAAACCAAAAATACAAAAATACTTTGCTGCACTTAATTTTATTTGTGATCTATTATTTCAGTCTACTACAAATTTCTGGCAATGTTACCCGAAAGGGATTGACAACCCCTTTAACACGTCGGGTTGCGAGGTGTTGTTATCTGTGTGCAGGTGCCGTTTACGTTGAGTTGCTTGGTTCTCCTACTGGTTCGATAACCTTGGTTTCTTCACTGAGGGAAATAGCTACCGTCGCTGTGCTGCATCATCCCTTCCTCTTTGGGGAAAGACCGACGTAGTCCTAGCAGACAGAAGCTTTTCTGGCGCTATAGTCAGAGAGCAATCAAAAGGAATTTCTGGCGCCGTTGCCAGGGAGGATCTTCAACATCACCAGGTTCCTAATCACAAATCTCATCTCCTCGCAATTTACATTATTTGCCATTTGCCTCTCATTTTCCTCTCCCCCACTTCACAAAATTCACCGTTTTATTCGCCTCTCTTTTTCACCGATCTCTTGTCTCTAGTCCCGATAGCTAGCGTCCCTACTCCTCCTTTGTCACCAGATTTTGAAGTTCTTTACTTCAAGAAAAGACAAGGAGAAAATCTGAAAGATGACTGGTATAGGCTTATGGAATCGTATCGTGTTTCCAATCTAAAGGGGGATGCTAAGGTTTTGCTTCGTAATTTTTACATAGGATTAGCTTTGCATTATAGACAACTTCTTGATTTTGCCGCCAAAGGAAATTTTATTGAGCTTGATGCAAACGCTGCCTATGAAATTTTGGAAGGAATTTTGGGAATTCCTCCTCAAAAGAAGGGGTTTTCCTTTACCCCGGAGGGAGTCCAAATGTTGGACAAACTTGGTGATTTGCATAAACATATGGTCGAAATACAGAAATATATAGAACCCCTCAAGCACCTTAATGGTAGTATCAATCGCATGAATACCTTGATTACTCTTTGCAACAAGCGATTGAATATTTTGGATCTTAACATGGTTTCTTTTCCGGAGAATTTAGGGAAGCATAAAGAGGCTCCCGGGTTTGAGAAAACCCTTACAAAAGTTACCAAAACTTCGGAAGACAAAACTTAGATCCTTGCTTTATGCCTAGCTAAGGGCGTAAACTATAGCGCTTGTTGGGAGGCAACCCAATGGATAAATTTTATTTTTGCTTTTTTGTTTCTGTTCTTGAGTGTTAGCACAATTATGCTACAATTATGATTGTTTTTTGTGTGTGTTCTAATTAGTGTTTGTGCCAAGTAAAGCCTTTAGGATCTTCCTGGGTGATAGTTGTTTGATCTTGCTGAAAAAGACAGAAACTTTGTGCTAACGAAAATAATTTTCATAAATCACAGAAAAGAGCTTTTGCTCTGATTCTTTTTGCAGAAGATTAATATACAAATTACCCTTGTCGTGGTAATTTGGTATAATTTTTGGTGTTACAGAAGTATTCGCAAATTTTAGATTGCTATAGACTGTTCTTTTTTGACAGATTCTGTTTTCTTTGTGTTGTGTGCTTATTTTGATGGCTCTATGGTTTTCTTCGATGAGTTTTTGCCATAGAAAAATTGGAATACAGTAGATATAATACAAAAACAAAATAAGAATTGGTTTGATAAAACACTTATAGTAGTGATTTATTTTTCTTAAACTAACGGATCTCACGAAGGTTTTGTTGACTTTTGTGTGATTGAA
This sequence comes from Aegilops bicornis, assembly GCA_021605145.1. Lineage (NCBI taxonomy): Eukaryota > Viridiplantae > Streptophyta > Magnoliopsida > Poales > Poaceae > Aegilops > Aegilops bicornis. The sequence goes on from CM038675.1 coordinate 770,874,987, forward strand.
GTTTTCAAGTTTTGGGTTATCTTACGATGGATGAAAGAAGGATAGAAGAGCCTAAGCTTGGGGATGCCCTGGCATCCCAAGCTATTATCCACGAATGAGCAACAAACTAAGCTTGGGGATGCCCCTGAGTGGCATCCCCTCTTTCTTCTAACGACCATCGGTATTTTACTCGAGGCTATATTTTTATTCATCACATGATATTTGTTTTGCTTGGAGCGTCTTTTATGATATATGTCTTTGCTTGTTTTTTGTGTTTTAAGTCATCAATCCTTGCTGGACACACCTATTTGAGTGAGCCAAAATTATTTCATGACTTGTTAGAATTGCTCTCTGTGCTTATCTTAAATCTTTTATGAGCTAGGACTTGCTCTAGTGCTTCACTTATATCTTTTTGAGCACGGTGTGCTTAGTATTTTTGAAGAAATGGTCTCTTGCTTCACTTAGATTTATTTGAGTGTTAGTAAAATTTTGAAGAAATTCTCTCTTGCTTCACTTAAATTAGTTTGAGAGAAATGGAAAATTTGTTATGCTCATGATCTTCACTTATATTTGTTTGAGCTTACGAAAAGCAACACATGAAAATTAGTCCCAAAGTGATAGATACCCAAGAAGGTTAAAAGAAAAAAATGTCATGAAGATCATTGGACAAAATAAACTTGATTCTTAGTAATAGTTTTGAGATATGATGATGTGATATGTGAGTTATGTTGATGAGTAATTGTGCTCTAGTAAGAATATTGGTATTAAGGTTTGTGATTCCCTATGCATGCACGAAAGTCAATAATCATGCAATGAAATTATATCCTATTTGTGGTGCATTATTCGGTGTTAATTATGCTTAATGCTTGCTTATGAGATTATTCGTTTAGTGGTTGGTCGCTTCTCAATCTTTTTGCTAGCCTTCATTTTGCTCAAGTATGATCTCTACTTGTGCATCCAAAATCCTTTAATACAGATTTGCCACATGAGTCCACTATATCTACCTATATGCGGTATTCTTTTGCCGTTCTAAGCAAATTTGCATGTGCCATCTCTAATTTTCAAAATAAACTTCTCTTTTGTGTGTTCGTTTCGCTCACGGAACGGTAACAGATGGCTAATATTTTCCATGCTGGATGTGTTATTTTCACGATGAGTGTCTATTCACTTGTCATTGCACGAGAGTAAGGCAAAGGTTTTAGGGATGCCCAGTCCCGAAATGCAAAAATGAATTTAGTTTATGTTGTCAAGTAATAAATTCCTTGGAAAGTGTTGATAGGGAAGGCACCCGTGGATACGACTAGCCATGGAAAGTGAAAGAATGGTGGAAGAAGGAATAAACTTTATTTTCTGTTTGGGAACCGCCTATGGCATATCTAGCATGGAAAGTGTTCAGAACTCTGGTGGGATGGATACACCTCCCAAAATGTTTTTATCTCTAATTTTTTTTGCTTTGAGCTCTGGCCCCTCTACAAATCCCTACTTCCCTCTGCGAAGGGCCTTTCTTTTACTTTATGCAATTTTTATTTCTATTTTGAGTCTCCATCTTCTCTTATAAAAGCACCAACTAGGAGGCAATATGATCGTACTTAAGTATTGGGTGTAGCTAATATTCGAGTGTGTTTCATGAATGGATGAACGTTTGAGCATGATGGGCTAGGGATAACTTATTTTAGCATTGATATTTTTGAAAGACATGCTTGCTTGTTGATATGCTTGAATATCTAAATTATTATGTCAAAACTAGACTATTTCTTCGAATCCCACAAAAGTCCAAATGTCCATGCTATAAAGAAAAGAATATGATATGACATGACAAACAGCACTCCACATGTAAAATTCGGTTTTTATCACTTACCTACTCGAGGACGAGCAGGAGTTATGGTTGGGGATGCTGATACGTCTCCAACGTATCTATATTTTTTGATTGTTCCATGTTGTTTTATTATCAATCTTGGATGTTTTATATTCATTTTATAGTCATTTTATATCATTTTTTGATACTAACCTACTGATATAGTGCCAAGTGCCAGTTGCTGTTTTTCCATGTTTTTTTACATCGCAGAAAATCAATACCAGACGTAGTCCGAAGCCACGAAACTCCACGATGGTTTTTTAAGGGCCAGAAGGAACACATTGAACCTGGTTGCACCTAGGGGGAGTCCCGAGGAGGGGACAACCCACCAGTGAGCGCCAGGAGGCCCGGACGCCCTAGTGGGTTGTGCCCACCTCGGGTGCCCCCCGGACTGCCTCTTTTCTCTATAAATACCCTAAAAATACCAGAACCCTAGGGGAGTCGACAAAATATTCATCCAGCCGCTGCAGAGTCCAGAACCACCAGATCCAATCTAGACACCATCTCGGATGGGGTTCACCACCTCCATTGGTGCCTCTCCGATGATGCGTGAGTAGTTCTTTGTGGAACTTCCAGTCTGTAGTTAGTAGCTAGATGGCTTTCTCTCTCTCGCAGAATTCTCAATACAATGGTCTCTTGGAGGTCCATATGATGTAACTCTTTTGCGGTTTGTTTGTTGGGATCTGATGAACTTCGAGTTTATGATTAGTTATATCTTTTTATATCCATGAAAGTTATTTGAGTTTCTTTGATCTCTTATATGCATGATCTCTAATAGCCTCGTATTTCTTCTACGATATTTGAGTTTTGTTTGGCCAACTTGATCTATTTATCTTGCGATGGGAAGAGGTGCCCGGTAGTGGGTTCGATCTTACGGTGCTTGATCCGAGTGACAGAAAGGGAAACAACACGTATGTATCATTGCTACTAAGGATAAAAGATGGGATCTATATCTACTAATAGATAAATGGATCTTGTCTACATCATGTCATCGTTCTTATTGCATTACTCCATTTTTCCATGAACTTAATACACTAGATGCATCTTTGGATAGCGGTCGATGTGTGGAGTAATAGTAGTAGATGCAGGCAGGAGTCGGTTTACTAATCTTGGACGTGATGCCTATGTAATGATCATTTCCTGGATATCATCATAATTATTTGAAGTTCTATCAATTGCCCAAAAGTAATTTGTTTACCCACCGTTTGCTATCTTTCTCGAGAGAAGCCACTAGTGAAACCTACGCCCCCCGGGTCTTCTTCCTCATATATTTGCTTGCGATCTACTTTTCCTTTGCATTTTTATTCAGATATATTAAACCAAAAATACAAAAATACTTTGCTGCACTTTATTTTATTTGTGATCTATTATTTCAATCTACTAGAAATTTCTGGCATCGTTACCCGAAAGGGATTGACAACCCCTTTAACACGTCGGATTGCAAGGTGTTGTTATCTGTGTGCAGGTGCTGTTTATGTTGCGTTGCTTGGTTCTCCTATTGGTTCAATAACCTTGGTTTCTTCACTGAGGGAAATACCTACCGACGCTGTGCTGCATCATCCCGTTCTCTTTGGGGAAATACCGACGTAGTCCTAGCAGACAGGAGCTTTTCTGGCGCTATAGTAAGAGAGCAATCAGCCAGCCACTTTGAGCTCCTCTCAACTGTAGGCCTGCTGGCCTAAACTTGTCTCTCTGCCCGTGGACTTACTGGGCCTTCTGCGGGCCTGAATCCTGGCCCAACAAGCTAGTTGGGTTTCTAGCTGTATTCAGGCCGTGGTGGCCTAGTAGGCGGCATTTTTTTTCCACTTTTTTGTTTTGTTTTTTGCTTTATTTATTTTCTTTTGTTTCGACTTGCAGCTAAATACTTACAATTTTTTAGTGATCCTTTTTGCTTTTAGGTCACAAAAATTATAAACTTTCTATTAGTGCCATTAGTTTTAAAATTTAAATAGTTTAAATTTGAATTCTTTGAAATATGTGTGAATCATTTGTTTTTGAATAACTTTACTATAAAAAAGATTTTTGAGTGATTGTTTTTCCTGCTATTAAATATTACTGTGTTTTATCATTATATTCAATTTGGTAATTTTTAGGTTATTTTAAATGTCTGTTCAATTCAAAAACAGATTTTGTTATTTTAGTTTGTTATTAAAGTTTCTAACAAAAAATTCTTTATGAAAATTCCTTTTGCTATTAATGTTTTGAACAAAAAATACTTTGATAATTTTAGTTGCATAAATTTTATATAATTTTAGTTTAAAAAATATTAGAGGTTTATAAAATCTTTTTAGTTGATTCCATTTGCTATTAGAGTTTCATTAAAGTTTTCTAGTTCATTCTTTTGCTATTAGAGTTTCATTAAAGTTTTCTAGTTCATTCTTTTTGCTATTAGAGTTTCATTAAAGTTTTCTAGTTCATTCTTTTTGCTATTAGTTCATTCTTTGAGCTAAATGACCCTGAAATTCAAAAGCACTTCAAATGAATTCTTAAGAGGTTGAAAGTTGGCATGGTATCATCATTTCACCCACATAGCATGTTCTAAACAGTTGAGAGGGTTACGACAAAAACTGGATGCACTTCGTGTACAAAATGGACAATAGCTTTCGAAGTATCAGGGTTTCGGACGAAAACGCATCTATCACAAAGGGATTTCATTTTTTGAACTTATTTGAACTCAGACTTTTCGTGTGTTCAAAATGCACTATTTAAAGCCACATCATCAATTTACAACCCTTTCTGACTTCATTTGGTATTTTTCATGCATTTACTAATTTTTAAGCTAAATGACCCTGAAATTCAAAAGCAGTTCAACTAAACTCTGAAAAGGTTGAAAGTTGGCATGGTATCATCATTTCACCCACATAGCATGTTCTAAAAAGTTGAGAGGGTTACGGCAAAAACTGGATGCATTTCATGTACAAAATGGACAATCGCTTTCGAAGCATCAGGGTTTGGACGAAAACTCATATGTTACAAAGGGATTTAGGGAGACTAATCTTCTTAAGGTCTGAAATGAAGTCAACACAAAACCCAATGACCTCCTCTGTTTGATGGCCCGTGGAGATGCTTCCTTCTGGCCTAGCATAGTTACGAACATATTTCTTTAAGACTCCCATGAACCTCTCAAAGGGGAACATATTGTGTAGAAATACAGGGCCCAAAATGGCAATCTCGTTGACTAGATGAACAAGGACGTGCGTCATGATATTGAAGAAGGATGGTGGGAACACCAGCTCGAAACTGTCAAGACATTGCACCAGATCACTCCTTAACCTTGGTAGGATTTCTAGATCGATCACCTTTTGAGGGATTGCCTTGAGGAATGCACATAGCTTCAAAATGGCTAATCGAAGGTTTTCTGATAGAAACCCCCTCAATGCAACCGGAAGTAGTTGCATCATAATCAAGTGGCAGTCATGAGACTTTAGGTTCTGAAACTTTTTCTCTGCCATATTTATTATTCCCTTTATATTTGGCGAGAAGCCAGACGGGACCTTCATACTGAGAAGGCATTCAAAGAAGATTTTCTTCTCTTCTTTGGTAAGAGCGTAACTGGCAGGATCTTCATACTGCTTTGGAGGCATGTCGTCTTTTTAGTGCACACGTTGCTGGTCCTCCCGTGCCTCCGGTGTATCTTTTGTCTTCTCATACATGCCCAAGAAGCCTAGCAGGTTCACACATCGATTCTTCGTCACGTGCATCACGTCAATTGCAGAGCAGACCTCTAGGTCTTTCCAGTAGGGTAGGTCCCAAAATATAGATTTCTTCTTCCACATGGTGTGCATTCCTCAGCGTCAAACAGGTAGTCCGTCGGGACCCTTTCCAAAGATTACTTGTAAATCATTGACCATAGCAAGTATGTGATCACCAGTATGGACGGCGGGCTTCTTCCAGCGATTTGCCTTGTTTGAAATGCTTGACTTTCTTTTGACATTGATGGTTCGTCTGAAGAAATTGATGATGCCCCAGGTACACATTCTTCCTGCATTTGTCCAAATATATACTTTGGGTGTCATCTAAACAATGCGTGCATGTGCGGTATCCCTTGTTTGTCTATCCTGAAAGGTTACTGAGAGCAGGCCAATCATTGATGGTTACAAACAGCAATGCATGTAGGTCAAATTCCTTCTCGTCGTGCTCATCCCACACACGTACACCTTTTCCATTCCACAGGTGTCAAAGTTCTTCAACTAATGGCCTTAGGAACACATCAATGTTGTTGCCAGGTTGCTTAGGGCCTTGGATGAGCACTGGCTTCATAATGAACTTCCGCTTCATGCACAACCAAGGAGGAAGGTTATATATACATAGAGTCATGGGCCAAGTGCTACGATTGCTGCTCTGCTCCCCAAAAGGATTAATGCCATCCGCGCTTAAACCAAACCATATGTTCCTTGCGTCACCTGCAAAGTCCCCCCACTTTCTCTTGATTTTTCTCCACTGCGATCCGTCAGCGGGTGCTCTCAACTTCCCGTCTTTCTTATGGTCCTCTTTGTGCCATCGCATCAACTTGGCATGCTCTTTGTTTCTGAACAGACGTTTCAACCGTGTTATTATAAGAGCATACCACATCACCTTGGCAGGAACCCTCTTCCGAGGGCGCTCGCCATCAACATAACCAGGGTCATCTCGTCTGACCTTATACCGCAATGCACCGTATACCGGGCATGCGTTCAAATCCTCGTACGCACCACGGTAGAGGATGCAATCATTAGGGCATGCATGTATCTTCTGCACCTCCAATCCTAGAGGGCATAGAACCTTCTTTGCTCCGTACGTACTGTCGGGCAATTCGTTATCCTTTGGAAGCTTCTTCTTTAAGATTGTCAGTAGCTTCTCAAATCCGTTGTTAGATACACCATTGTCTGCCTTCCATTGCAGCAATTCCAGTGTGGTACCGAGCTTTGTGTTGCCATCTTTGCAATTGGGGTACAACCCTTTTTTCTGATCCTCTAGCATGCGATCGAACTTCAACTTCTCCTTTTCACTTTCACATTGTCTCTTTGCATCAACAATGACCCGGCGAAGATCATCATGGGGCACATCGTCTGATTCCTCTTGATCTTCAGCTTCCCCCATTGTAGCACCACTATATTCAGGAGGCACATAGTTGTCATCATCCTATTCTTCTTCGTTGTCTTCCATCATAACCCCTCTTTCTCCGTGCTTGGTCCAAACATTATAGTGTGGCATGACACCCTTATAAAGCAGGTGGGTGTGAAGGATTTTCCGGTCAGAATAAGACTTCGTTTTCCCACATATAGGGCATGGACAACACATAAAACCATTATGCTTGTTTGCCTCAGCCACTTCGAGAAAATTACGCACGCCCTTAATGTACTCGGAGGTGCGTCTGTTAATGTACATCCATTGCCGGTTCATCTATGTGCATTATATATAATTAAGTGTGTCAAAAACCATTACAGAACATCATGAATACAGAAGTGACCAAATTAATAGAAGTTCATCATCACATTAAATCCAAAGTACAGTAGTGATCAAATGTTATTATTGAAAAAATAATTACATAAAGTTCATACATATATAGTTCTCATTGAACAACATGTAACTCTCTAGAGCATCTAATTAAACCATACATTGAAACTATGTAAAACATTTCAATGCAACAACAAATGCGATCATAATCGCAACTAAGGTAACAATTGATTCAACGGCATAATAATACCAAGCCTCGGTATGAATGGCATATTTTCTAATCTTTCTAATCTTCAAGCGCATTGCATCCATCTTGATCTTGTGATCATCGACGACATCCGCAACATGCAACTCCAATCTCAAATTCTCCTCCTCAATTCTTTTTAATTTTTTCTTCAGATAACTGTTTCCTTCTTCAACTAAATTTAACCTCTTGACAATAGGGTCGGTTGGAATCTCCAGTTCACATACCTCCTAGATAAAAACATCTATGTCATGTTGGTCGGCATAATTGTCATAAACACTAAATGAACCAAATAGTTATAAAAGATAATATATACCACATCTGAATCATAGAGAGGACGAGGGCCGATGGAGGCAGATACCAAAACCATCGCACTATATAATAACAAGCAATAATAAAAGTAACCACTGTAGGGCTCATCCAGTGGTCTACACGGTGGCTGGTGGAGGCAAGGCCCGATGAGCCACAAGTATAGGGGATCTATCGTAGTCCTTTCTATAAGTAAGAGTGTCGAACCCAACGAGGAGTAGAAGGAAATGATAAGCGGTTTTCAGCAAGGTATTCTCTGCAAGTACTGAAATAAGTGGTAACAGATAGTTTTGTGATAAGATAATTTGTAACGAGCAACAAGTAACAAAAGTAAATGAAGTGCAGCAAGGTGGCCCAATACTTTTTATAGCAAAGGACAAGCCTGGACGAACTCTTATAATAGGAAAAGCGCTCCCGAGGACACATGGGAATATCGTCAAGATAGTTTTCATCACGTTCATATGATTCGCGTTCGGTACTTTGATAATTTGATATGTGGGTGGACTGGTGCTTGGGTGCTGTTCTTACTTGAACAAACATCCCAATTATGATTAACCTCTATTGCAAGCATCCGCAACTACAACAAAAGTATTAAGGTAAACCTAACCATAGCATGAAACATATGGATCCAAATCAGCCTCTTACGAAGCAACGCATAAACTAGGGTTTAAGCTTCTGTCACTCTAGCTACCCATCATCTACTTATTACTTCCCAATGCCTTCCTCTACGCCCAAATAATGGTGAAGTGTTATGTAGTCGACGTTCACATAACACCACTAGAGGCTAGACAACATACATCTCATCAAAATATCGAACGAATACCAAATTCACATGACTACTAATAGCAAGACTTCTCCCATGTCCTCATGAACAAAAGTAATTACTCACAAAGCATATTCATGTTCATAATCAGAGGGGTATTAATATGCACGAAGGATCTGAACATATGATCTTCCACCAAATAAACCAACTAGCATCAACTACAAGGAGTAATCAACACTACTAGCAACCTACTAGTACCAATCCCGGACTTGGGAGACAAGAATTGGATACAAGAGATGAACTAGAGTTTTGAGAAGAGATGGTGCTGGTGAAGATGTTGATGGAGATTGCCCTCTCCCAATGAGAGGAGCGTTGGTGATGACGACGATGATGATTTCCCCCTCCCGAAGGGAAGTGTCCCCGACAGAACAGCTCTGCCGGAGCCCTAGATTGGTTCCGCCAAGGTTCCTCCTCGTGGCGGCGGAGTTTCGTCCCGAAAGGTTGCTTATGATTTTTTTTCTCGACGAAAGACCTCATATACCAGAAGATGGGAATTGGAGGGCCACCAGGGGGCCCACGAGGTAGGGGGGCGCGCCCCCACCCTCGTGGCCAGGTGGGGCCCCCGCTGGTGAATTTCTTCCGCTGGATATTTTTTATTATTTCCCAAAATAACTTTCGTGGAGTTTGAGGACTTTTGGAGTTGTGCAGAATAGGTCTCGAATATTTGCTCCTTTTCCAAATTTCGTAATTCCAAATTGCCGGCATTCTCCCTCCTTATGTAAACCTTGTAAAATAAGAGAGAATAGGCATAAGTATCGTGACATAACGTGTAATAACAGCCCATAATGCAATAAATATCGATATAAAATCATGATGCAAAATGGACGTATCAACTCCCCCAAGCTTAGACCTCGCTTGTCCTCAAGCGAAAGCCGATAACGATAAATATGTCCCCATGTTTAGAAGTAGAGGCGTCGATAAAAATAAAATACGGACATGAAGGCATCATGATTATTCTCATAACAGCAACATATATAGGTATTGTCATATGATATCTTATATTCAAGTAATAATCCATTCACAATGCGGAATACGAATCATAAACTTTATTGAAAACCAACAAACTATAATCTCAGTCATTGAAGCAATTGCAATTTATCATAACATCAGAAAGAGTCTATGTCAGAGCTTAATAGCAAGTCCACATACTCAACTATCATTTAGTCTTTCATAACTGCTAGCACTCACGGAATACTTGTGTGTACGGAGTTTTAATTGGACACAGAGAAAGATAGGGGCTTATAGTTTCGCCTCCCAACCTTTTACCTCAAGGGTAATGTCAACAATAATAACTCATGCCCCTACACCCAATTAGATATATCAATCAAGATCTTTCCAACACACTGTGCTTGCCAAAGGATAAAATGTAAAAAAAGGAAAGGTGAAGATGACCATGACTCTTGCATAAGGTAGAAGATAATGATAAAAGATAGGCCCTTCGCAGAGGGAAGCAGAGGTTGCCATGCGCTTTTATGGTTGGATGCACAAAATCTTAATGCAAAAGAACGTCACTTTATATTGCCCCTTGTGATATGAACCTTTATTATGCAGTCCGTCGCATTTATTTCTTCCACATCACAAGATCGTATAAAGCTTATTTCCCCACACCAATCAATCATACATATTTAGAGAGCAATTTTTATTGCTTTGCACCTATAACAACTTACTTGAAGGATCTTACTCAATCCATAGGTAAATATGGTGGACTCTCATGGCAAAACTGGTTTAAGGGTTTTTGGAAGCACAAGTAGTATCTCTACTTGGTGTTGAGAATTTGGCTAGCATGAGGGGGAATGGCAAGCTCAACATGTTGGGAGATCCATGACAATATACTTTATCTCAGTTATAAAAAAACATAACTCATTACGTTGTCTTCCTTGTCCAACATCGACTCTTTAGCATGTCATATTTTAATGAGTGCTCACAATCACAAAAGATGTCAATAATAGTATATCTATATGTGAAACCTCTCTTTCCTTATTAATTCCTATTAATTGCAATGATGACCAAAACTATGTTTGCCAACTTACAACAACTTTCAATCATCATACCCTTTCTATGTGAAGTCATTACTCTCAATAAGATCAATATGAACTCTTTGTTTCTTTTTATTCTTTTTCTCTTTTCTTTTATTCACTCAAGATCATGGCAAAATAATCAAGCCCTTGACTCAACACTAATCTTTATTATATAGCTCACGGACTCGATTACATAGAGAGATCATAAAGCAAAAACTCAAAACTAAATCATGCCATAAACTTTATTCTACTAGATCAAACTATGAAAACGGTAAAGATAGGAGATGTGATTGTGATACGATATCGGGGCACCTCCCCCAAGCTTGGCCGTTGCCAAGGGGAGTGCCCATACCCATGTGATTATGTCTCCTTTGTCGGTGAAGAAGGTGGAGGTGTCGTTGACTTAGTTGATGGCATAGACTTCTCCCTTAATTTGCGCTTGAGGACGGCATTTTGATCCCTCAGATCATCAATCTCCCACTCCAGGGTTAATATCTTTTTGCATAGGTCCTGCTTATTTTCCTGCAAGAGGCGAAAAGGGATAAACTCGAACTTTGGTTTCTTTACCCTACCAGGGAGACTTGACATTTTGAACTCCACATGCATGTCCCCAGGTTGAGGTAATGGGGCTTCATCTTCATCTGAGATCGTCTCCTCCTTCCCCTTGGGTTCATAGTCCTCTTCTTCCTCCGTGGTCCAACCATCGTGCTCCACATCTCCATAGACCTTGGGATTTGCTAGGTAATCATCCACATAGCTTTCCCCTTCTGAATCCTGGGATGACATGTTGATCTAATCTGCAGTAGGACTGCTCAAAACAAGAACAGAGGATATTTGCATGATACGGGAGTCAAAATCTTTGGGAGAATATATAATGAATTTTTACCGACCAAAATACGTATCGTGCAAGAAAACGGAGTCCAGAAGGCACACGAGGTGCCCACGAGGTAGGGTGGCGCGCCCAGGGGGTAGGGCGCGCCCTCCACCCTCGTGGGGCCCTCGTGTCCTTCCCGGACTTCTACTTATTTTTCTTTTTTTATAAATATTCCAAAACAGAGAAATATTGCCTTAAAAACTGTTTTGGAGTCGGTTTACTTACCGTACCACATACCTATTCCTTTTCGGAGTCTGAAACGTTCCGGAAAATGTCCCTTATGTATTCCTCCGGGGTTACAGTTTCAATAACATTGGTTACAACATTTATAGGAGTACCTGAGATATAGTGCTTGATTCTTTGACCGTTTACCACCTTCGAATTTGTGCCTTCGAAGTTGTTGATTTTTATGGCACCGGAACGATAAACCTCCTCGATGACGTAGGGGCCTTCCCATTTAGAGAGAAGCTTTCCTGCAAAAAATCTTAAACGAGAGTTGTATATCAATACATAATCACCTACATTAAACTCACGCTTTTGTATCCTTTTGTCATGCCATCTTTTGACTTTTTCTTTAAACAACTTGGCATTTTCATAAGCTTGGGTTCTCCATTCATCAAGTGAGCTAATATCAAATAACCTCTTCTCACCGGCAAGTTTTAAATCATAGTTGAGCTCTTTAATAGCCCAATAAGCCTTATGTTCTAGTTCGAGAGGTAAGTGACATGCTTTTCCATAAACCATTTTATATGGAGACATACCCATAGGATTCTTATATGCAGTTCTATAGGCCCATAATGCATCATCAAGTTTCTTGGACCAATTCTTCCTAGACCTATTGACAGTCTTTTTAAAAATTAATTTGAGCTCTCTATTACTCAATTCTACTTGACCACTAGAATGTGGGTGATATGGAGATGCAATTCTATGATTAACATCATATTTAGCAAGCATTTTTCGGAAAGTACCATGAATAAAATGTGAACCACCATCAGTCATTAAATATCTAGGGACTCCAAACCTCGGAAAAATAACTTCTTTAAGCATTTTAATTGAGGTGTTATGATCAACACTACTAGTTGGAATAGCTTCTACCCACTTAGTAACGTAATCAACAAGAACTAAAATATGTGTATATCCATTAGAGGTAGGAAAAGGTCCCATATAATCAAAGCCCCAAACATCAAATGGTTCAATAACAAGTGTATAATTCATACGCATTTCTTGACGTTTACTAATATTACCAATTCTTTGACATTCATCACAAGACAAGACAAACTTACGGGCGTCCTTGAAGAGAGTAGGCCAATAAAAACCAGATTGCAATACCTTATGTGCAATTCTATCTCCAGCGTGGTGTCCTCTATAAGCTTCGGAGTGACACTTGCGTAGGATCTGTTCCTGTTCATGCTCAGGTACACAACGTCTAATAACACCATCTACTCCTTCTTTATAAAGATGCGGGTCATCCCAAAAGTAATGCCTCAAATCATAGAAAAACTTTTTCTTTTGCTGGTATGTGAAACTAGGTGGTATAAATTTAGCAACAATGTAATAGCATAATCAGCATACAATGTAGTACTACGAGAAGTATTTATGACATTTAGTTGCTCATCATGAAAGCTGTCATCAATAGGTAGTGGGTCATCAAGAACATTTTCTAACCTAGACAAGTTATGCAAGAACGGGTTCTCAGCTCCCTTTCTATCAACAATATGCAAATCAAATTCTTGTAGCAAGAGAAACCATCTAATAAGTCTAGGTTTAACATCTTTCTTTTCCATCAAATATTTAATCGCACCATGATCAGTGTGAATAGTTACTTTAGAATCAACAATATAAGGTCTGAACTTATCACGTGCAAATACAACTGCTAAGAATTCTTTTTCAGTAGTAGCATTGTTTCTTTGAGCATTGTCTAGAGTTTTACTAGCATAATGGATAACATTTAATTTCTTATCAACTCTTTGCCCCAGAACAGCACCAACAGCATAATCACTAGCATCACACATAATTTCAAAGGGTAAATTCCAATCCGGTGGCTGAACAATAGGTGCGGAAACCAATGCTTTCTTAAGTATTTCAAATGCTTCGACACAATCATCATCAAAGACAAATGGTATATCTTTTTGTAATAAATTAGTCAGAGGCCGAGAAATTTTTGAGAATTCCTTAATGAACCTCCTATAAAATCCGGCGTGACCAAGGAAACTTCTTATACCTTTGATGTCCTTCGGACATGGCATCTTTTCAATAGCATCAACCTTGGCTTTATCAACTTCAATACCTCTTTCAGAAACTTTATGCCCCAAAACAATACCTTCATTAACCATAAAGTGGCACTTTTTCCAATTCAAGACAAGATTAGTTTCTTCACATCTCTCAAGAAAACTTCGATCAAGATTGCTCAAGCAATCATCAAAAGAGGATCCATAGACGGAAAAGTCATCCATGAAAATCTCACAAATCTTTTCACAGAAGTCAGAGAATATATCCATCATGCATCTTTGAAAGGTAGAAAGTGCATTACATAAACCAAAAGGCATACGTCTATAAGCAAAAGTACCAAAAGGGCATGTAAAAGTAGTGTTTGATTGATCTTTAGCCGACATAGGTATTTGAGAGAAACCAGAATAACCATCTAGAAAGCAATAATGTGTATGTTTGCATAATCTTTCTAGCATTTGATCAATAAAAGGTAAGGGGTAATGATCTTTCTTAGTAGCTTTATTTAATTTGCGAAAACCAATTACCATCCTATAACCTGTAATAATTCTTTGCGGAATCAATTCATATTTATCATTAGAAACAACAGTGATACCTCCCTTCTTAGGGACACAATGGAGAGGACTTACCCACTGACTATCAGCAACGGGATTAATTATACCTGCCTCCAGAAGCTTTAGTATTTCTTTTCTTACCACTTCTTTCATCTTAGGATTAAGCCTTCGTTGATGATCACGAACCGGTTTGCATCTTCTTCCAAATTTATTTTATGCTGACATAGAGTGGGACTAATGCCCTTAAGATCATCAAGAGTATATCCAATAGCAGCACGGTTCTTCTTCAGAATTTTCAATAATCTATCTTCTTCATGCTCTGAAAGTTTAGCACTAATAATAACATGATATATTTTCTTTTCATCAAGGTAAGCATATTTAAGATTATCAGGCAATGGTTTAAGCTCAAACAAGGGATCACCCTTGGGTGGAGGAGGATCCCCTAGGATTTCAACAAGCATATTGTGTTTCAGAATAGGTTCCTGTTTAGAGAATACTTCATCTATTTCCCTTCTTTCATTCATAAACATATCATTTTCATGGTCTAGCAAATAATGTTCTAAAGGATCACTAGGAGGTACGACAATAGAAGCAAGACCAATCATTTCATCCTTACTAGGCAATTCTTCTTCACGGTGTTGTTTACTAAACTTAGAGAAATTAAACTCATTAATCATATTATCCAAGCCAATAGTAACAACATTCTTTTCGCAGTCTATCTTAGCATTAACAGTATTCAAGAAGGGTCTACCAAATATAATGGGACAAAAGATATTTTGTGGGGAACTTAGAACAAGCAAATCAGCAGGATATTTAATTTTCCCACACAAGACTTCAACATCTCTAACAATTCCTACTGCTGATATAGTATCTCTATTGGCAAGTTTAATTGTGACATCAATATCTTCTAACTCAGCAGGTGCAATTTCATGCTTAATTTCTTTATACAAGTCATAAGGTATACCACTAGCACTAGCACCCATATCACACAAGCCATGATAACAATGATCTCCTATTTTAACAGAAATAACAGGCACGCCCACCACAGGTCTATGTTTATCTTTAGCGCCATGTTTAGCAATTCTAGCAGATTCACCACAGAATTGAATAACATGCCCATCAATATTATCAGACAAGAGATCTTTAACAATAGCAATATTAGGTTCTACTTTGACTTGTTCAGGAGGTGTATAAGTTTTAATATTGCTTTTATGAACCAAAGTTGAAGCTTTAGCATGATCCTTTATTCTAACAGGGAAAGGTGGTTTCTCAACATAAGAGGTAGGAACAATAGGATCATTATAAGTGACAGTCTTTTCTTCAACTTTAATAGGTGCAGCTACTTTTACTTCTATAGGAGGATGATATTTAAACCACTTCTCCTTGGGGAGATCAACATAAGTAGCAAAAGATTCATAGAAAGAAGCTACTATTTCAGATTCAAGTCCATATTTAGTGCTAAACTTACGGAAAATATCGGTATCCATAAAAGATTTAACACAATCAAAATTAGGTGTCATACCTGACTCCTTACCTTCGTCGAGGTCCCAATCTTCAGAGGTGCGTTTAATTCTATCCAACAAATTCCATCTGAATTCAATAGTCTTCATCATAAAAGAGCCAGCACAAGAAGTATCGAGCATGGTGCGATTGTTTTCGTAAAGCCGAGCATAAAGATTTTGAATAATTGTTTCTCTTGGGAGCTCATGATTGGGGCATGAATACAACATTGATTTAAGCCTCCCCCAAGCTTGAGCGATGCTTTCTCCTTCGCGAGGCCAAAAATTATATATATAATCGCGATCACGATGAACAAGATGCATAGGGTAATATTTTTGATGAAATTCCAATTTCAACCTTTTGTAGTTCCATGATCTCGTATCATCACATAGCCTATACCATGTCAATGCATCTCCCTTCAAAGATAAAGGGAAGACCTTCTTCTTAACAACATCATCGGGTATACCCGCAAGCTTAAATAGTCCACAAACTTCATCCACATATATTAGGTGCTCATCAGGATGCTTTGTTCCATCTCCTACAAAAGGATTAGCTAGCAGTTTTTCCATCATACCCAAAGGAATTTCAAAGGGAATATTTTCATATTCATTTTCAGTAGGTTCATTAGGTTGAGGAGCAACTCTTTCATCTACTGGTCGGGGTGAAGATACCCCGAACAAGCCCCTCAGAGGATTACTTTCCATAGTAACAAGTGTGATGAAATTTCAGCACACTATATAAATTTTTCCTTACCAAATTCCACCTACCAAAGGCGCTTCACTCCCCGGCAATGGCGCCAGAAAAGAGTCTTGATGACCCACAAGTATAGGGGATCTATCGTAGTCCTTTCGATAAGTAAGAGTGTCGAACCAAACGAGGAGTAAAAGGAAATGATAAGCGGTTTTCAGCAAGGTATTTTCTACAAGTACTGAAACAAGCGGTAACAGATAGTTTTGTGATAAGATAATTTGTAACGAGCAACAAGTAAAAAAAGTAAATAAAGTGCATCAAGGTGGCCCTATCCTTTTTATAGCAAAGTACATGCCTGGACAAACTCTTATAATAGGAAAAGCGCTCCCGAGGACACATGGGAATATCGTGAAGCTAGTTTTCATCACGTTCATATGATTTGCGTTCGGTACATTGATAATTTGATATGTGGGTGGACCGATGCTTGGGTGCTGTTCTTACTTGAACAAACATCACAATTATGATTAACCTCTATTGCAAGCATTCTAACCATAGCATGAAACATATGGATCCAAATCAGCCCCTTACGAAGCAACGCATAAACTAGGGTTTAAGCTTCTGTCACTCTAGCTACCCATCATCTACTTATTACTTCCCAATGCCTTCCTATAGGCCCAAATAATGGTGAAGTGTTATGTAGTCGACGTTCACATAACACCACTAGAGGCTAGACAACATACATCTCATCAAAATATCGAACAAATACCAAATTCACATGACTACTAATAGCAACACTTCTCCCATGTCCTCAGGAACAAACGTAATTACTCACAAAGCATATTCATGTTCATAATCAGAGGGGTATTAATATGCACGAAGGATCTGAACATATGATCTTCCACCAAATAAACCAACTAGCATCAACTACAAGGAGTAATCAACACTACTAGCAACCTACTAGTACCAATCCCGAACTTGGAGACAAGAATTGGATACAAGAGATTAACTAGGGTTTTGAGAAGAGATGGTGCTGGTGAAGATGTTGATGGAGATTGCCCTCTCCCGATGAGAGGAGCGTTGGTGATGACGATGGCGATGATTTCCCCCTCCCGGAGGGAAGTGTCCCCGGCAGAACAGCTCTGCCGGAGCCCTAGATTGGTTCCGCCAAGGTTCCGCCTCGTGGCGGTGGAGTTTCGTCCCGAAAGGTTGCTTATGATTTTTTTTCTCGACGAAAGACCTCATATAGCAGAAGATGGGCATCGGAGGGCCACCAGGGGGCCCACGAGGTAGGGGGGCGCGCCCAGGGGGTAGGGCGCGCCCCCACCCTCGTGGCCAGGTGGGGCCCCCTCTGGTGAACTTCTTCCGCTGGATATTTTTTATTATTTCCCAAAATGACTTTTGTGTAGTTTCTGGACTTTTGGAGTTGTGCAGAATAGGTCTCTTATATTTGCTCCTTTTCCAGCCCAGAATTCCAGCTGCCGGCATTCTCCCTCCTTATGTAAACCTTGTAAAATAAGAGAGAACTAGCGGGGTGACCCGCGCATTTGCGCGGCTAGATCATATATTCTACAAATATATTTATAATGTCGACTCGTAATGTTGGTGACATTAGATAGACATTAGAAAGTTTTAAAACAATTGCCAAAGACTTTTGTGAGAACATATTTGGTGTCAATGTAGCTATGTTATTTCCATGAAATGTTATTGTATTTTTTAGGTTATATCTGGAGTAAATTATAGATGAAGATTGTAGGCTAAACATGAAAAATGTTAATGAGAAATTAGGAAAAAGATGATTTTATGAATAGAAAAACAACCAATATGTGTGTCCTTAGAATGAGTTGCATCACCACAAAATAAATATCTAACATATTTTTAGTTGTTCCAAGTACCAGCTTATAGCTCCATATTTCAAACACTCTAGACCGTATCTTGTAGCCTGACCTACAGAAGATATGTCGAGTTTCATATAAAAACAGATTCGATGACTGAAATTTGTACGACACTGATGTTTTTTTTTTCTCTGAGCTTTGTACAACTTCAAGCATGTTGGATTAGAGCGGACATGAAATTGCAATCCTTCATTTTCCTATGCCCGAAACCCTGAATCAAGCTAATCAAAGAGCACCTTAAAAATTTCATGCATTTGCATATGGTCTAATTTAGAAACCAAGTAAATTTACATATTTTTCCATGTGATTTCATTAAACTATCGAACAAAAATGGTTCCAACAACAACAAAAAACATTAAGGACATGCTAGCCAGCAAAGAAGTGCAAAAAGAAATTGAATATTTAGGAAGTAGTATAACCTACATGTAAACACTTCAGCACATTTTTCCTTCCAGATGTTGGAAAGCAAAGTTAGATAGTGGTACTACAAATATTTTAGTTAAAACGTATTAACCCGAAAGCAATAAACTGACTATATGTCTTCCAATATAAAATTCTACTCTCAACTTCTCACGCACATTTACATGCTTGGAGATACAGAATGCAACTGGTTTGTAGAAGAGATTATTTCTTTTGAACTCCACATCTTAAAATCTAATAAAATCACTGTTGAGCCATAGATAAAAGAACGAACAATCCTAGATTGATATTATAGCCTTTGAACTCATGTTAAATAAACATAGTATTACCGAGACTTCACGGTTCTGCAGAGAAGTTTGAGCAAGGGACACTATAGTTCAAAGTATGCGACCTCAACAATACAGTGATCGTACTAATCTTCAGGGATGTAAAAAACCATACCTAATCTTAAATGAAAATAAGGGGAACTATAATGGACCGGATATTATATCATACATCTTCCAAGCTTTTAGCTTAAACAATCTATATAATGGTTGGCGAGGGCATAGCTTTTGCTTGATATACGCTCGTTAGTCTTTGACTAAGCCTATTCAGATATAAGAAATGGGTGCCAACGTAAGAATTTAATAAGTAAGCACAATAGTATGAGCGATTCGTGACATGTCAACTAAAATAGTTACAGAGAACAGCTTCACAGAAGACATGTTGAATATTGCATGTAGTTACGACTACAAATGTACATTTTTCACGATGAACAGACAACCACACTTACTATCCAGATATTTATAAAACAAAAACATTAGAAATTAACCACTCTTGTGCATAACTGTATATTCTTCTTGTGTTTCTTCAGATATCTCATAATACTCCTGACCATAGAAAATAAAATAAAAATAAAATTAAGCAGCTATTCTCATTAGCAATGCTCATCTCAAGTAAAAATATGATGATAGTAATGTTCATTTCATATACTGCGGAAGTAATATCGACTTATTTTCTATTGTTATGAAATAATGATGACCAACAGAAATTTAATTTGAGAAGGGTTGCAAGTTGCATATGCCACTATTTTAAGTTTGAACGGATATCATAAGGAAACACATACGATGGCTCCAGATCCTATTTGTGAAGACATTCATGGACTAACCAAAATCGAATTATAAATGCTATGGTTGTATGCAATTTGACAACCCCATTATGAAACATCGAGCGATTTTACATCCATAGAAAACGGATTTTTCCTTTGATGTTGAAGATCGAGAAACATCATCTTCCTATTTGAGTGTACTACATGGATCCGAATGTATATTCCCACCAGTTAGGATCTCTGGTCTTTCAAATTTGCATTTACCTATCCTATCTGTACAGGGTCAAACATCACATGATGGAAATAAGGTGTAAATCGGTTTAAATAATATTCTACTAAGCATACAAAACATGCAGGAGGCAAAGTGAAGTACATATTTCTCACATCAAGGTAGTTATAGGAGTTGAAAATGTAGAATGTTTTGACTTGCAAATAGAAATAACACGACATTCCACAACATGTAAAAAATGACAGCATGAATCTAATATTTTATGAGTCGTTAATATGATTTATATTTTACTGTAGTAGGTTGTCATGGAGTCACTTGTCGATCATAACAAAATCTAACTATTTTCCACTTGCATTCTGTAGCTTCTCTTTAAGATTCTTATCTTAATAATAATTTTAAATCCAAATATATGCATATTCTGGCAAGCATATATTCTTGTGATATTAAGTCCTCTTCTCTTTTTGTTATTCTAGATACTACAACACAGCCAAATTCCATAAACTATTGTTCTAAGTATGCCAATGTTAATATAAAATGTATGCAGGCCTATTGATGGTGTTATATGAAAATGGTAAGCAGAATAACATCACCAATACTTCACCTTGCCGTGACATAGATTTGGCAGCACCTACAGGAGAGACGATCTATTCCAAATGCTAACTCCTTCAAGAGAAGAAAAAAATTCATACCGGCGTTAACAACTGCCAGTTATGTTTTGGCGTAAATACAAATTATATTTTTTTTTTCTTGTTTGAATAACAAATAACGTACCAAGAGCAGCAATATTAAAGACTAAATATTATTACTACACACGACAGTACCTACATAACATCCTCCTCTTGCCATCGTCACATCTAGTTACGTCGACTGCACACCATGGACGTCCTCCCTCCCAAAAAATTCTCATAGTGATTGCTTTAATATAAATTTATGTGCTTCATATAATCAGAGCAACATCGAGCAGTCTGAGGCTGGTGCATGAATTCTCCTCCAATTTCACCTGACAACCCTGCAGCAAAAGAAAGAAATATTTGCTTCGGTGGGTTTTTTCATCGAGCACCTAGCAACAATTCAGAGAAACCATGAGAGGAGACTCCTCTACATCTACTGCAGGGACTTGAGTCAACATTAACTGGTGCAACAATAAAACTGCATTGTAGATCAGTAAATCAATGGTAACTAAAATAGCCCAGACACAACCAATTAATACACTATAATCAATTGACTTAAATGTAGAGGTTGTGCACATGGCTTGATCTAAGAACTGTACCTACATATATTGATTATACCTGCATATATTGATTGCAAAGTCACAAATAGAACCTCCTTACATCACAAAACATATATCTCATCAACAAAATTGACTAATGTCAAATTGAATCAGGATATCTAGGGGCCATGGCTTGAAGGATGCATGCATATAGATGATAGATCTCATTCGGGGAAGGAAAAAGAGGCGGATGGCAACATGACCTCCCTGCTGCCGCTCAAGATCGAGCTATGTCGCCGTTGATTCATCGGTGGCGACATGGAGACTTGGAGAGAGCCTGACGTGCTTTCGATTGGAGAAGATGAAGCAAGGAAGAGCCATTGCCGAGCAGTCCACGGATACGACTTGGCAGGGGATCGGGAGTGCCAATCACGGATCTGCTTTTTCTTGGCAAGGATCGAAGAGGCAATCACAGAAGTGCTTTGTCCTTCCGCGAGGAGCTAATGGAATTGGAATTACTTTGTGTATGAGGAAGGATCGTGTGGATATTGTACGTGGATCTGGTTTCTTTTCCTATTTCTCACGTATTGTAACATAAGTCTGATTTGGAGTTTTCTTTTAAATAAATCTGATTTGGTGTTTCTATGTTTGATCTCCTGTGTTATGTTAGTACGTGAATCGAAAGCATATTTCTTTCCATATTTTTCAAGTTTCCACCACATACACGTGATAGGCTAATGCAAAGGATTTTTTTCCTTTTTTTAGGGTTTTGTTTCCTATCATTAGATCTCTTTGTCCCATGTGCAAGTTTTTTTATTTTGTTTGCGTGGTTACAACACATGAACGTGTCATCTTTTGACTGGTGTATTCAATGTTTGGTTTTTCTATGTAACGTTTACTTTTTTAATCTCAACCATCGAAATCAAAGATTAACGGCGTATAAATTTTAGCCTATGTGGAATCACCATGTCGCTTCTTTTACTCTTGTTTTAATTATATAATAGATAGGCATAAGTATTGTGACATAACGTGTAATAACAGCCCATAATGCAATAAATATCGATATAAAAGCATGATGCAAAATGGACGTATCAAGGCCCCATAGAAAACCCAGCGCGGGAGGAGATGAGAGCATCTACAATTGGATTGGGCAAATTTAGACCCTTAAACATTCGCGGACGGATTCGATCAGTGTTCGAGCATGTCCATTTTATGCCACTATTTCACCGTGCATGCACCCATGACCCCACTATTATATCTAGGGTTTGTATCATTTATGCCACTAGTTGTGTCCCACTTCTTAATTTTTTCATCGAAAGTTACAACTGCTAAAAAAATCCATCATTCCGTGAGATGATTACTAAAAAATGCTATTAGGTACCTAAAAATGTCATCGCATTTGATGTTTGCTCAAAAATGCCATTAGACACCGTTGTTGTCAGGTCAAACCCATTGACCATGTTAAATGACCAAAATACCCCTAGACCCACATGTCAACTTTGTCTATCTCACGACAATAAGTGTGGGCCCCACTTGTCAGGAGTAAGCAAGTGAATACTATTAGAGGAAAATAAGAACATTGTTGAGAATCGAGTAGGACCCACACTTTGTAGTAGTGAGATAGAGGGAGAGCTAACATGTTGGTCCATGGGTATATTGGTCACTATAACATGGTAAACGGGCTTTGAGATGACAATAATGGTGAATAGTGGCATTTTTGAGCACGCGCCTAATAGAGCGATGCTATCTTTGAGCAATTGAAATTCCTAGTGACGAAACTGAGTAGTGAGACACAACTAACGACATAAATGATAGAAAACCGTATACTTATATGTGCAGTCACATGCATGTGATTGGTGTAGATGAAGAGAGAGAGAGAGAGAGAGAGAGAGAGAGAGAGAGAGAGAGAGAGAAATGTAATAATAAAGAAAGAGAAAAGATGATCCATGGTGTTCCAAATTCTACATGGCAACTGACCGGACATGCCCAGACGCTCCTCATATTGCCCTCATATATGGAATGTCTATGAGGGTTTGCGAATAGCTTGGACATATGAGGACAACATGAAGGGTCCTGTTCGATCAGCTTTTTCCTTCAATCCCTTATCCGACTAGTAACTGTGGCATCTGTCAATCAATTTGAGGGGACTGGCTCTAGACGCTTAGACCTCATGGCGTCCTAAGCTACGGGTAGAGGCATGGCGCCGTGGAAGGACCAAAGCCGATGGAGGTGACCCTCCTAGTGGCGGCCGGCAGGCCCGGTTGTGGCTCGTGGTAACGGTGGCATCACACGACCGACCCACATTGTTGTGTTGGTTCATCCTCCAGGATAGCTGATGCTCGAGACCTCCAGGTCCTGATTCGTTGACCTGATAAGTTGCATGAAAACGAACCAACCAATTAGATCCTATATCTGGTCTCTGACTCTCCGCATATACCTATATGATACGACCGTGCCCCACTACTCAGGGCATCTACAACTGACCTTCTCAAATGCCCTCTATACGACCCTGTCAGCATCCATATGGTGAGTACATAATTTCTTGCTTGGCTTTCCACCTTTTTCACTCGAACCATTGAAGTGAGAACCACATACGAAAACAACGAGTATATGATCCATGCCGTCAGTCGTTCCTTTTCTCAAGATGCTTTTCTTTGCCAACAGCCTGCTTTAGCTATGAGCAAACAATTTGCCGCCAGACCCGACCAAAACCTGTCGGTAACGAGCTCTTTGTCTATGCACTCTTTCCTGGCTAATTCGCTGACAACTTAGTGACAACAAAGGCTTGGTCGTCAGTTTATGGCCTCTTTATTCTGAGAGGAGACTGGAGTTTTTAGGTGTGTTGTTGTGGAGTCCTTACATGTTTTGGCTTTGCACTACAAAAAAAAGACACATCCGTGACATTCTGGGCCGAACGAATTTTTTTCTGTCATACATATGACACTTCTATGACGATAATTGTGACAAAACCCGGTATCATCATAGATGTGGTGGGCTCCTACTTCTATGACAAAAATCATGACAGAAAATGGGCTTTTCGTCCTGGGCGGGCCGGAGACGCAGCTGCATGACATTCTTTGGGCCGTCCATGATGGAAAAAACCGTGGTAGAAGCGAGGGGGGGTAAATTTTGGGGAGTTCCCGGTTATGGTGGGAGGTCGGGGGCCGAGCGATGCATCGCTTCTCAGACACGACGCACGCGTGTGTGCGAGGCGTTGGCTCTAATCGAACCCGGCGAGGCGTTGGGCTCTAATCGAACCCGGCGACAGACCGCAAGCTACGCGTTCTTGAACCCGAGCGATCGATCGATGGCTGTTAATCGAATCCGATCGGCGATTCTTCGCCATCGCTGCTAATCAAGCCGATCGATGCTGCCTCTCGGATGAGCAGTGAGCGCTATGGGGGGGTTGGATGAGCGATGGAGCGGTGGCGTTGCCTGCGGATGAACAGGACCCCGTGGTGTGGAGGGTTGGATGAGCGATGAGCGGTGGAGGGGTGGCCGTGGAGGTGTGGTTGAACAGGACCCCGTGGTGTGGATGGCTGGCTGAACAGTAGACGGTGGAGGGGTTCCCGTTGAGGGGTGGTTGAACAGGAGCCGGTGGATTAGCGCGTGGTGGAGGCTGGATGAACAAGAGCCCGTGGAGGCTGGAGGAGGTCGATGGTAGCCCGTGGAGGCTGGAGGAGGTCGACGGTGGAGATGAATAGTATCCCGTGGAGTCCCGTTTTGTGGTACGCCACACCCCTCCCGATGAACAGGACCCCCGTTTCGACCGTAGCCCTCCAACACAAGTCCGCTTTCGTCTGCTTTTTGCGGTACGCCACACCCTCCCGATCAACAGGACCCCTTTTCGACCGTAGGGAGGTCCGTTTCGTCTGCTTTGCGGCACGCCACACCTTCCCGATCAATGTAACCCCGTTTCGACCGTAGGAGGTCCGCTTTCTCCGCTTTTGGCGGTACGCCACACCCTCCCGATCAACAGGACCCGTTCAACGTAGGAGGTCCGTTTCCTCCGTTGTCAGCGGTATGCCAACCTCGTTTCCATCGCCTGTTCCGTCCAAGCCCTCCCGATGAACACGACCACGCATTCCGTTTCGACCCAGCCGGTTGGCTCCCCATGAACACGACGATGACGCTGTTTCTCCGTTCCAACCCAGCCATGTACGTATGCTCGAGTAGGCGTTCGAGACCCCGCCCGTATGTACACATACGTGGCCGTATTTTCTTTCTTGCACCTTAGCCGCTGTACGTACGTGTACATGCTACGTGCGTGCCTCTACTACGACACGTGCGCGCCTCTACATCGACCAGTATATATTTACATACACGTTCGCGACCAGAATGACAACGCTACGTACGCATCGACCAGGTGGGTCCCGACTGTCAGGCACTTCCTTGCCTGCGAAGATGTAGCTGGTGGGTCCCAGCAGTCAGGGGGGCGAATCGTTTTTTTTTGCCCGGACGCACTTCCTTGCGTGTGAAGATGTAGCGGGTGGGTCCCAGCAGTCAGGGGGGAAACATTTTTTTTTGCGAAATACGGTGGCCCGTCCGGTGGGTCCCTGCTGTCAGGTGGAGGAATAATTATTTTGCTTGTAATAAGGAGGCACTTCCTTGCGGCCGCTGTGGACCCAGCTGTCAGCCTCTCCACGTACAGTACTCTTCCGATGGAAGTCGGTCGTTGACCACATTGACCACGCCGCGCCGAGAGCACCACGGCGGTGGACGACGGCGAGGCCTAGGAAGGGGACAACACGGAGCCGGGGAAGACGCAGCAGTGGATGCCCACGCGAAGAGGAGTACGAGGGTGAGGCTGCCGTCGCCACAGAATAACATGGGGTGTGGGTGAGTAGAGGGATGACCTAGCCAGCGGTGTGAGTAGTAGGGGGTGGTGAGGCCTCCGCCGCATTGCAGCCGGCCACAGGAGGCAGGAGCACGAGGCACCACTGCGCTTAGTTTGGGCGGCCGGAGCAAGAAGACCAGAGGTTGAAGAAGCACTAAGGCCGTTGGATGGACATCAGACGGTCCATCGGAGCTAGAATCATGCATAGTGACTAAGTTGACAAATCCCTCCGTCCCCGTCAACTTAGTAGGCCCACAAGTCAGCCTGGCACTATACTGGGTCCCAGCTAATAGGCGAAGTATTGATTTTTTTTGTGCGTAATAAGGAGGCACTTCCTTGCGTGCGAAGATATAGCTGGTGGGTCCGAGCTGTCAGCGGCGGTACCGTTTTTTTCGTGAAATACAGAGGCCCTTTCGGTGGATCCCTGATGTCAGGTGGAGGAATCATTATTTTGCGCGTAATAAGGAGGCATTTCTTTGCGTGCGGCCGTGGACCCAGCTGTCGGCCTCTCCATGTACAGTCCACTTCACATGCATGTCGGTCGTTGACCACATTGACCAGGCCGCGCTGAGAGCACCAGGGCGGTGGACGACGGCGAGGCCTAAGAAGGGAACGACACGGAGGCAGGGAAGACTCGGCATTTGTTTCCCACGCGGAGGGGAGTACGACTGTACGAGGGCTTACTGGTTCGTCTGTCGTCGCCGGAGAATAACAGCAGGTGTGGGTGAGTAGAGGGATGGCTAGGCCAGCGATGGGAGTTCGGTGGGGCGGTGAGGCCTGCGTGGCAGCAGAGCCGGCCGCGGGGAGGAGGGAGCAGGCAGTCCCGCTGGCACTTGTTTGAGCGGCTGGAGCAGGAAGAGCAGAGATTGAATAAGCACGACGGCCGTTGGATGGCCTTCCAATAGTCAGTGCTTGTGCGTCAACCTTTTTTTAGGAAAGCCTCAAATCTGTGGAAAATAGCATACATCCCATCTGCCATTATTTCTAATAATTTACAGCCCATTTGCTAATTCTTAAGGGTTTTTTTGGAGCCCATATTCTTTTTGTTAGCACTACAACCCATATTGTGGCCACTGTTAAAAAATAATACGAAATTTTGCATATTTCGGTGCGGTCCGAACTGTTTCTAATCCCGAAATTTCGACTCACATTCAAACTGATTTTAAAAATAAATATATATCAATATAAAATCCAACAAATTCTCCACGCATAAAAATTAATGTAATTTAAAATCTCGAAATGAAAAAAAAGATATTTGAAACTAATTTTCGATTTGATGTTTTTTAAAAATGTAAAACCCATTTCTCATTCTTGATGGGCCATTTTCTCGCCACCAATGAAAGCTCTCCTCTTCTTGAAAGATTTGCAGCCCAACAGGCTGACAAAGCGACTTACTTGGCAAATCACAAAAAACTGGGTGGCCGTGGACCCAGCTGTCAGCCTCTCCATGTACAGTACTCTTCCGATGGAAGTAGTTCCATGACCATGTTGACCACGCCGCACGGAGAGCACCACGGCGGTGGACGACGGCGAGGCCTAGGAAGGGGACAACGCGAGCTGGGGAAGACGCGGTGGGAAGCCCATGGAGAGGAGTACGAGGTTCACCGTTGGTTATGCGGTGTGAGGCTGCCGCCACCGCAGGCCTCGCCAGTGGGAATAGTAGAGGCGGTGAGGCCTCCATGGGCAAAGACACCCGGCCACGGAGGCAGGAGCATGAGGCACGACCGGGCGCTGGTTGGTGCGGCGGAGCAAGAAGACCAGAGGTTGAAGAAGCACTACAGCCGTTGGATGGACATCGTACGGTCACTGGAGCTAGAATCGTTCATATTGACTAAGTTGACCCAGAAGTCAGCCTCCCACCAAGGTGGGTCCCAGCTAGCAGGGGGATTATTCATTTTTTTGTGCGTAATAAGGAGGCACTTCCGGTGGGTCCGAGCTGACAGCGGGGGGAACGTTTTTTCGCGAAATACGGTGGACCGTCAGGTGGGTCCCAGTAGTCAGGGGGCAAATGTTTTTTCGCAAAATACGGTGGCCCGTCCAGTGGGTCCCTGTTGTCAGTTGGAGGAATCATTATTTTCCGCGTAATAAGGAGGCACTTACTTGCTGCGGCCATGGACCCAGCTGAGACTCTCCACGTACAGTATACTTCGGATGGAAGTCATTCCTTGACCACGTTGACCTCGCCGTGTTCCGTTGCATGCATGCGTCCATGGGCGTGGTGCGTCCCCACTGTCAGCCTCTCACGTACAGTCATCTTCCGATGACTCTCGGCTATTGACCACGTTGACCACACCGTGTCGAGCGCACCCAGACTGGAACGACCCGGAGATGGGGAAGACGGGGTAGTGGAGTCGCAGATGGAGAGGGGTGGGAAAATTCACTGGTTCGGGTGCGCGGCAGCACAACCGCGGTGCCGCCTGTCGGGTGGTAGGTGCGACATATGCCAACGGGTGGCTTATCATTGTGGGAGCCAATAAGACGTTGCCGGTGCCTGGAAACGGGATAAGGCAAAGACATGCACGCTGGCGAATCTTACCCAGCTCCGGGGCTCTCCGTGGAGATAACACCCCTACTGCTGCTCTGCGGGGTCTCTGCATGATCACTAAGTAAACAAAGTAGCTACAAGAGGCTCCTTGAGCTGTTTGGCGAGAGGAAGAAGAAGGGCAAGGCTAGCTCTCCTCTTCCCTCTATGTGGTGTCTAAAACTCTAAGAGATCAACCCTTTGCATGTGTGCCCTGGGAGTTTATATAGGCCTACCCCCCAGGGGTACAATGGTAATCAGGCTGGGTACGGGCCCGAGCCATCAGTGTCTATGTTCGCCGGATTCTCCGCCGGCCGGGGCCCGCCGACCGGTGGGTCCCGCCGGCTGCCGAGCTTCTGGTCGACAAGGTGTCCCACCGCTCGGGGCCTTGTCGGGGGGCTGGTTCCTGTTGCCTCACTCCTGATGACGAGGGCGTTGTCGAGGTCGGCATGGCTACAGTGCCGCCCGCTGGCGGTGATCGTAGGCCTTACCTCATCTTGTCTCCTTAATGAGGCGCCTCCTCGAGGGAGGGAGCAAGCCGCTTCTTGAGCCGGGCCTTATCTCAAAGCCGTTGGGGAGGCCAGGCCACCTTCGGGCGTCTCTCTGACCGAAGGGGCCTGCCTCCTGTGGGCCGTTCTGACAACTTGCCGTGGGTGACGTCATGATCAACATGGCAACAGTGTCGCGCCGGACGGGTGATGGCCGCCCCGTACGGCGCACTGTGGCCATGCACGCTCCGGGATTCGGGGGTGGCAGGCTTCACTGTAGCCACGCCCATCTCATCGCCGTTATGTGGGTGCAAAGTTTGAGGGTGCAATCTCGGCCGTCTGCTGGGGGCCGGCTTCTTGGAGTCAGCCTTCTCGTGGCTGACTTCTTGGAGTCGGCCTTCTCGTGGCTGAGTTCTTGGAGTCGGCCCGCTTGTGACTTTCTTCCCGTGGATTTAGGGCCGGGCCGCCTCCCGGTTGCCGGCCTGAGAGACAGCCGGCCAAGGGAAGGCGGCCCCGCGCCTTGGATGCTCGAGGGCTCGATCGGCCCGTAATTTTTCAGAAGCGCCAGGGGGAGCCGGCTAGGCTACCCGTGGTCATTTACTCCGACAGTAGTCCCTGAAGCTGGTTGGGCTTCGAGGCTGAAGAGAGGACGAGAAGCGCGACCAGCTTCCTATCCTGAAGAGCTAGCAGCTAGGAGCCGGCTTTGAGTAGGTGTGCTGTCTTTGGGAGGTTTTGCGGCTTGAAGGCGGGAACCAGATGGCACGCGAGCCGAGTTGCGCGCTGACCGCCTGTCACTCGCGCGCCACATGGCAGCCGTCAGCAGGAAGGGCCTGCCAGCCCACGCGCGCGACGGGACGTCGCCGCAGGCCGGGGCCCGCCACTCCTAGGCCTCGGCCCAAGTGCAGATCTTCTGCGGCCCGAACGGACCGCTCACCTTCCAGCGGCAGTTTCCGCACGCCTTTAGGGCGCGATAATCGCGGGACGTGGGGGAGTGGGCGCAGTTAATCCCACGTCCCCCCACGCCTCGCCTCCTCGGCCCTGCCACACAGGGCTATAAGTAGGGGGAGGAGGGGGAGCGGCAGACGCTCGCACGCTTGCCCTCGCTCCACCATTTCTTCTTCTTCTTCTTCCTCTTCTCTGCCGCCGCAGCGCCTCGCCGCCGCGCTGTCTGGCGGTCAACCTTCTTGGCTCGCCGTAGCTCTGCCACAGTTGGATCGCGCGTCCTCTGCCGCTGCAGCGGCTCGCCGCCGCGCTGTCCTTCCTGTTGCTTACTCATCCCCATGGCGCTGTCCAGCTCTTGGGATGGTTCCAACGTCCATTAGGACCACATCGACTGGCTCCGCAAGACACGGCTGTTGGGGAACGTAGCAGAAATTCAAAATTTTCCTACGTGTCACCAAGATCTATCTATGGAGAAACTAGCAACGAGGGAAGGAGAGTGCATCTACATACCCTTGTAGATCGCTAAGCGGAAGCGTTCAAGAGAACGGGGTTGAAGGAGTCGTACTCGTCGTGATCCAAATCACCGGAGATCCTAGTGCCGAACAGACGGCACCTCCGCGTTCAACACACGTGACAGCTCCGGTGACGTCTCCCATGCCTTGATCCAGCAAGGAGAGAGGGAGAGGTTGAGGAAGACTCCATCCAACAGCAGCACAACGGCATGGTGGTGATGGAGGAGCGTCGCAATCCCGCAGGCTTCGCCAAGCACTATGGGAGAGGAGGAGGAGGAGAGGCAGTGGCTGCGCCAAGAGGGAGAGAAACTCATGTGTGTTGGGCAGCCCAAAACCTCAAGTATATATAGGGAAAGAGGGGCTGCGCCCCTTTAGGGTTTCCCACCCCAAGGGTGCGGCCAGCCCTAGATGGGACTTGGGGCGGTTAAGAGGGGAGGAGTGCCTCCCAAGTCAAGTGGAGGCCCTCCCCTTAGGGTTTCCCCCTTCCCATGCGCATGGGCCTTGGGGGCTGGTGCCCTTGGCCCATTATGGCTAGGGCGCCCCTTACAGCCCATGCTACTGTATTGGACGTGGTGGAACAATTTCCGGACCTCCGGACCCTCCGAATCCTCCGAACCTTCCGAAGCTTCCTGCACAATACCGAAAAAACCCGAACTTTTTCCTAACCCGAACAACAACTTTCCGTATATAAATCTTTACCTCCGGACCATTCCGGAACTCCTCGTGACGTCCGGGATCTCATCCGGGACTCAACAACATTCGCAACCACATACAAACTTCCTTTATAACCCTAAGCGCCATCGAACCTTATGTGTAGACCCTACGGGTTCGGGAGACATGTAGACATGACCGAGACGTTCTCCGGTCAATAACCAACAGCGGGATCTGGATACCCATGTTGGCTCCCACATGTTCCACGATGATCTCATCGGATGAACCACGATGTCAAGGACTCAATCGATCCGTATACAATTCCCTTTGTCTAGCGGTATTGTACTTGCCCGAGATTCGATCGTCGGTATCCCGATACCTTGTTCAATCTCGTTTCCGGCAAGTCTCTTTACTCGTTCCGTAACACATCATCCCGTGATCAACCCCTTGGTCACATTGTGCACATTATGATGATGTCCTACCGAGTGGGCCCAGACATACCTCTCCGCTTACGGAGTGACAAATCGATCTCGATTCGTGCCAACCCAACAAACACTTTCGGAGATACCTGTAGTGCACCTTTATAGCCACCCAGTTACATTGTGACGTTTGGTACACCCAAAGCATTCCGACGGTATCCGGGAGTTACACAATCTCATGGTCTAAGGAAATGATACTTGACATTAGAAAAGCATTAGCATACGAACTACGATCTTTGTGCTAGGCTTAGGATTGTTCTTGTCCATCACATCATTCTCCTAATGATGTGATCCCGTTATCAATGACATCCAATGTCCATGGTCAGGAAACCGTAACCATCTATTGATCAACGAGCTAGTCAACTAGAGGCTTACTAGGGACATGGTGTTGTCTATGTACCCACACATGTATCTGAGTTTCCTATCAATACAATTATAGCATGGATAATAAACGATTATCGTGAACAAGGAAATATAATAATAACTAATATATTATTGCCTCTAGGGCATATTTCCAACAGTCTCCCACTTGCACTAGAGTCAATAATCTAGTTCACATCGCCATGTGATCAACACTGATAGGTCACATCGCCATGTGACCAACATCCAAAGAGTCTACTAGTGTCTTAAACTAGTTCACATCACCATGTGATTAAGTCTCAATGAGTTCTACGGTTTGATCATGTTTTGCTTGTAAGAGAAGTTTTAGTCAACGGGTCTGCAGTATTCAGATCCGTATGTACGTCGCAATTCTCTATGTCATATTGTAAATGCTGCTTCCACGTTCCACTTGAAGCTATTCCAAATGGTTTCTCAACTATACTTATCCTGTTTGATAATCAGAGTCATTCGGATATGTTTTAAAGATTGCATCGACGTAACCCTTTACAATCAACTCTTTATCACCTCCATAATCGAGAAATATTTCCTTATTCTTCTAAGGATAATTTTGATCCTGTCCAATGATCCGTTCTCGGATCATTTTGTACCCTTGACTTGACTCATGGCAAGGCACACTTCGATGCGGTACACAGCATAGCATACTATAGAGCCTACGTCTAAAGCATAAGGGACGACCTTCGTCCTTTCTCTCTTTTCTGCCGTGGTCGAGCTTTAACTCTTAACTTCATACCTTACATCTCAGGCAAGAACTCCTTCTTTGAGTGATCCATCTTGAACACCTTCCAGATCATGTCAAGGTATATGCTCATTTGAAAGTACCATTAAGCGATTTTGATCTATCCCTATAGATCTTGATGCTCAATGTTCAAGTAGCTTAATCCAGGTTTCTATTGAAAAACATCTTTCAAATAACCCTATTTGCTTTCCAGAAATTCTACATCATTTCTGATCATCAATATGTCAACAACATATACTCATCAGAAATTCTATAGTGCTCCCACTCACTTCTTTGGAAATACAAGTTTCTCATAAACTTTGTATAAACCCAAAATCTTTGATCATCCTATCAAAGTGCATATTCCAACTCGAGATGCTTACTCCGGTCCTTAGAAGGATCGCTGGAGCTAGCATACCTTTTAGCATCCTTAGGATCGAAAAACTTTTACGATTGTATCACATACAACCTTTCCTTACGTAAACTGGTAAGGAAACTCGTCTTGACATCCATCTGCCAGATTTCATAAATGCAGCTAATGCTAACATGATTCCGACGGACTTAAGCATCGCTGCGGATGAGAAAATATCATCGTAGTCAACTCCTTGAACTTGTGAAAAAACTCTTCGCCAGAAGTCGAGCTTCATAGATGGTGACATTACCGTCCACGTCCGTCTTCTTCTTAAAGATCCATTTATTTCAATGGCTTGCCGATCATCGGGCAAGTCCACCAAAGTCCATGCTTTGTTATGATACATGGATCCTATCTCAGATTTCATGGCTTCTAACCATTTGTCGGAATTTGGGCCCACCATCGCTTCTCCATAGCTCGTAGGTTCATTGTTGTCTAGCAACATGACCTTCAAGACAGGATCACCGTACCACTCAAGCAAAGACGCATCCTTGTCACCCTACGAGGTACGGTAGTGACTTGATCCAAAACTTCATGATCACTATCATAAGCTTCGACTTCAATTGGTGTAGGTGCCACAGGAACAACTTCACGTGCCCTGCTACACACTTGTTGAAGTGACGGTTCAATAACCTCATCAAGTCTCCACCATCCTCCCACTCAACTTTCCGAGACAAACTTTTCCTCGAGAAAGGACCCGATTCAAGAAACAATCCCTATTGCTTTCGGATCTGAATTAGGAGGTATACCCAACTGTTTTGGGTGTCCTATGAAGATGCATTTTATCCGCTTTGGGTTCGAGCTTATCAACCTGAAACTTTTTCACATAAGCGCCGCAGCCCCAAACTTTCAAGAAAGCGACAACTTAGGTTTCTCCAAACGGTGTCGCCTCAACGGAATTACGTGGTGCCCCATTAAAGTGAGTGCGGTTGTCTCTAATGCCTAACCCATGAGCGATAGTGGTAGTTCGATAAGAGATATCATGGTGCGCACCATATCCGATAGGGTGCAACTATGATGTTCGGACACACCATCACACTATGGTGTTCCAGGCGGTATTAATTGTGAAACAATTTGTACAATGTCTTAATTGTGTGCCAAAACTTCAGAACTCAGATATTCATCTCTATGATCATATCATAGACATTCTATCCTCTTGTCACGAAGATTTTAAACTTCACTCTGAAATTACTTGAACCATTCAATAATTCAGACTTGTGTTTCATCAAGTAAATATACTCAACATCTACTCGAATCATCTGTGAAGTAAGAACATAACGATATTCACTTTGCATGCCTCGGCACTCATTGGACTGCACACATCAAAATGTGTTACTTCCTACAAGTTGCTTTCTTGTTCCATTTTACTGAAACGAGGCTTTCGGTCATCTTGCCCATGTGGTATGATTTGCATGTCTCAAGTGATTCAAAATCAAGTGAGTCCAAACGGTCCATCTGCATGGAGTTTCTTCATGCGTATACACCAATAGACATGGTTCGCATGTCTCAAACTTTTCAAAACGCGAGTGAGTCCAAAGATCCATCAACATGGAACTTCTTCATGCGCTTTTATACCAATATGACTCACATGGCGATTGCCACAAGTAAGTGGTATTATCATTACTATCTTATATCTTTTGGCATGAAAATGTGTATCACTACGATCGAGATTCAATAAGCCATTCCTTTAGGTGCAAGACCATTGAAGGTATTATTCAAATAAACAGAGTAACCATTATTCTCCTTAAATGAATAACCGTATTGCGATAGACATAATCCAATCATGTCTATGCTCAACGCAAACACCAAATGCAATTATTTAGGTTTAACACCAATCTCGTTTGTAGAGGGAGCGTGCGATGCTTGATCACATCAAGCTTGGAAAAACTTCCAACACATATCGTCAGCTCACCTTTAGCTAGTCTCCGTTTATTTCGTAGCTTTTATTTCGAGTTACTATGACTTAGCAACCGAACCGGTATCTAATACCCTGGTGCTACTAGGAGTACTAGTAAAGTACACATTAACATAATGTATATCCAATATACTTCTATCGACCTTGCCAGCCTTCTCATCTACCAAGTATCTAGGGTGGTTCCGCTTCAAAGGTCCGCTCCTCTCATTACGAAGCACTTAGTCTCGGGTTTGGGTTCAACCTTGGGTTTCTTCACTAGAGCAGCAACTGCTTTGCCGCTTCATGAAGTATCCCTTGTTGCCCTTGCCCTTCTTGAAACTAGTGGTTTTACCAACCATCAACAATTGATGCTCCTTCTTGATTTCTACTTTCGCGTGTCAAACATCACGAATACCTCAAGGATCATCATATCTATCCCTGATATGTTATAGTTCATCACGAGGCTCTAGCAGCTTGGTGGCAATGACTTTGGAGAAACATCACTATCTCATCTGGAAGATTAACTCCCACTCGATTCAAGTGATTGTTGCACTCAGACAATCTGAGCACAAGCTCAACGATTGAGCTTTTCTCCCTGAGTTTGCAGGCTAAGAAAATCGTCGGAGGTCTTATACCTCTTGACGTGGGCACGAGCCTGAAATCCCAATTTCAGCCCTTGAAACATCTCATATGTTCCGCGACATTTCGAAAAACGTCTTTGGTGCCTCAACTCTAAACTGTTTAACTGAACTATCACGTAGTTATCAAAACGTGTATGTCCGATGTTCGCAACATCCACAGACGACGTTTGGGGTTCAGCACACTGAGCGGTGCATTAAGGACATAAGCTATCTACTGTCCGCATAATCTCTACTGTCAACTTTCAACTATATTTTCTCTAGGAACATATCTAAACAGTGGAACTAAAGCGCGAGCTTACGACATAATTTGCAAAAGGTCTTTTGACTATGTTCAAGATAATTAAGTTCATCTTATGAACTCCCACTCGAGATAGACATCCCTCCGGTCATCTAAGTGATTTCATGATCCGAGTCAACTAAGCCGTGTCCGATCATCACGTGAGACGGACTAGTCATCATCGGTGAACATCTTCATGTTGATCGATTCTACCATACGACTCATGCTCGACCTTTCGGTCTCTCGTGTTCCGAGGCCATGTCTGTACATGCTAGGCTCGTCAAGTTAACCCTAAGTGTATTGCGTGTGTTCCGAGGCCATGTCTCAGACATGCTAGGCTCACAACACCCGTTGTATGTGAACGTAAGAATCCATCACACCCGATCATCACGTGGTGCTTAGAAGTTTTAACTTTTGGCAACGGTGCATGTGTAGGGGAGAACACTTCTTGAAATTGTTGTAAGGGATCATCTTATTTACTACCGCTGCTCTAAGTAAACAAGATGCATAAACATAATAAACATCACATGCAATTATATAGTAGTGACATGATATGGCCAATATCATATAGCTCCATTGATCTCCATCTTCGGGCTCCATGATCATCATCGTCACCGCATGACACCATGATCTCCATCATCATGATCTCCATCATCGTGTCTTCATGAAGTTGTCTCGCCAACTATTACTTCTACTACTATGGCTACCGGTTAGCAATAAAGTAAAGTAATTACATGGCGTTGTTTAATGACACGCATGTCATACAATAAATAAAGACAACTCCTATGGCTCCTCGCCGTTGTCATACTCATCGACATGCAAGTCGTGAGTCCTATTACAAGAACATGATCAATCTCATAAATCACATATCATTCATCACATTCTTCTTGGCCATATCACATCACATAGCATACCCTGCAAAAACAAGTTAGACGCCCTCTAATTGTTGTTTGCATGTTTTACGTGGCTGCTTTGGGTTTCTAGCAAGAACGTTTCTTACCTACGCAAAACCACAACGTGATATGCCAATTGCTATTTACCCTTCATAAGGACCCTTTTCATCGAATCCGCTCCGACTAAAGTGGGAGGCGGCACCCGCTAGCCACCTTATGCACCAAGTGCATGTCACCGGTGGAACCTGTCTCACGTAAGAGTACGCGTGTAAGGTCGGTCCAGGCCGCTTCATCCCACAATACCGTCGAAACAAGATTGGACTAGTAACGGTAAGCATATTGAACAAAATCAACGCCAAGACAACTACTTTGTGTTCTACTCGTGCAAAGAATCTACGCAATAGACCTAGCTCGATACCTTTGTTGGGGAACGTGGCAGAAATTCAAAATTTTCCCACGTGTCACCAAGATCTATCTATGGAGAAACTAGCAACGAGGGAAGGAGAGTGCATCTACATACCCTTGTAGATCGCTAAGCGGAAGCGTTCAAGAGAACGGGGTTGAAGGAGTCGTACTCGTCGTGATCCAAATCACCGGAGATCCTAGTGCCGAACAGACGGCACCTCCGCGTTCAACACACGTACATCCCGGTGACGTCTCCCATGCCTTGATCCAGCAAGGAGAGAGGGAGAGGTTGAGGAAGACTCCATCCAGCAGCAGCACAACGGCATGGTGGTGATGGAGGAGCGTCGCAATCCCGCAGGGCTTCGCCAAGCACTATGGGAGAGGAGGAGGAGGAGAGGCAGGGCTGCGCCAAGAGGGAGAGAAACTCATGTGTGTTGGGCAGCCCAAAACCTCAAGTATATATAGGGGGAAAGAGGGGCTGCGCCCCCTTTAGGGTTTCCCACCCCAAGGGCACGGCCAGCCCTAGATGGGACTTGGGGGCGGCCAAGAGGGGAGAGTGCCTCCCAAGTCAAGTGGAGGCCGTCCCCTTAGGGTTTCCCCTTCCCATGCGCATGGGCCTTGGGGGCTGGTGCCCTTGGCCCATTATGGCTAGGGCGCCCCTTACAGCCCATGCTACTGTATTGGACGTGGTGGAACAATTTCCGGACCTCCGGACCCCTCCGAATCCTCCGGAACCTTCCGAAGCTTCGGTACAATACCGAAAAAACCCGAACTTTTCCGGAACCCGAACAACAACTTTTCAGATATAAATCTTTACCTCCGGACCATTCCGAACTCCTCGTGACGTCCGGGATCTCATCTGGACTCGAACAACATTCGCAACCACATACAAACTTCCTTTATAACCCTAGCGCCATCGAACCTTATGTGTAGACCCTACGGGTTCGGGAGACATGTAGACATGACCGAGACGTTCTCCGGTCAATAACCAACAGCGGATCTGGATACCCATGTTGGCTCCCACATGTTCCACGATGATCTCATCGGATGAACCACGATGTCAAGGACTCAATCGATCCCGTATACAATTCCCTTTGTCTAGCGGTATTGTACTTGCCCGAGATTCGATCGTCGGTATCCCGATACCTTGTTCAATCTCGCTTCCGCAAGTCTCTTTACTCGTTCCGTAACACATCATCCCGTGATCAACCCCTTGGTCACATTGTGCACATTATGATGATGTCCTACCGAGTGGGCCCAGACATACCTCTCCGTTTACACGGAGTGACAAATCCCAGTCTCGATTCGGTACAACCCAATGCAGACACTTTCGGAGATACCTGTAGTGCACCTTTATAGCCACCCAGTTACGCCAGGACGCTTTGGTACACCCAAAGCATTCCTACGGTATCCGGAGTTGCACAATCTCATGGTCTAAGGAAATGATACTTGACATTAGAAAAGCATTAGCATACCTAACTACGCATCTTTGTGCTAGGCTTAGGATTGGGTCTTGTCCATCACATCATTCTCCTAATGATGTGATCCCGTTATCAATGACATCCAATGTCCATGGTCAGGAAACCGTAACCATCTATTGATCAACGAGCTAGTCAACTAGAGGCTTACTAGGGACATGGTGGTCTATGTACCCACACATGTATCTGAGTTTCCTATCAATACAATTATAGCATGGATAATAAACGATTATCGTGAACAAGGAAATATAATAATAACTAATTTGTTATTGCCTCTAGGGCATATTTCCAACAGGCGGCTACCGGGCGCGGGTTACGTGCGGGCCCGCCTCGCGCTGGAGACGGAGGTCATGCCGGTGCCGAAGGAGGACGAGCGGGTAATCTTCCGCTCGCACTGCCTGCGCGGCCTCGGCCTGCCGGCGAGCGGGTTCTTCCGCGCCTTCCTCGAGTTTTACCATCTCCAGCCACATCACCTCACCCCCAACACGGTGATGCTGCTGTCGGCCTTCGTCACTCTGTGTGAAGGCTTTCTCCGCGTCCTCCGCACCCTCGAGCTCTGGGGGGAGTTCTTTCAGTGCAAGCTCGGCACCGTCACCGCAGGCGTGCCCGCCCCATGTGGCGCCTTCATCGCCATGCGGAGGTCGAGCGACAACAACCCATTTCATCCCATCCTGCTGATCTAGTCGGTGAAGCTCTGGCAGCAATCCTACTTCTACGCGAAGAACGTCGCCCCACAAGGCGACTTCGTCAATCTGCCGGCTTACGTAGCCGGCCCACCGGCTGGGAGGTAGCCTTCCTGGTCCTACCGAGCCAGGACGCTGTCTCCGGCTGGGGCTGCTACCGTCGCCCGGCCTCGGGTGATGGTCCAGTCGGAAGGCCTGGTCAGAGCCGACCTGGTGGCCGCCTTCGTGGAGCGCCGGGTGCTCCCGCTCCAAGGCCGACCGCACTTGATCTGCCAGATGAGCGGCCGCTTCGACCCAAGTCGGCTGAGCACCAAGGAGATGCCTCATGATAAGGTATCTTACATGGTGAACTACATCTCCAACTGCAAGCTCAGCGAGGAATGGCGGTACGGCAAGGAGCCGTATTCTCGAGCCAATCTTCCGCCTATGGTAAGTTTCCCTTCTTTTCTTCTTCTCGTGTTGCCGGGTTCATAATGGCCGACTCTTGACCAGCCGGCTTGTTTTTAGTAGAGCGCCCTTCTTCGACCGACGGCCGGGGCCGCAGGGCTGGAGCGCCAGTTCATGCCCGACCGCATGGTGGACGACCTTGACGATCCAGACATGGGGGCGGCCGCCCTGGACTACACCGTCGTAGGAGCCGGCGGGGAGGCAGGCGGCCCCGAGCTCGGAGCCGGCTTTGGGGACTGGCCGGATGACGACGAGGCGGAAGTTATTCCGCACCGTCAGCCGGCGGCCGATCGTCAAGGCGCGGGCCCATCTGCCGCGCCAGCTTCTCGTGGTGGCGCGCAGAAGCGCCGGGCCGCGCCGACTCTTTTCGGCAGTCGACCGAAGAAGCCGAGGGGTTCCGCAGCAGCGACCAAGCGGGACGAGGTGGCCGCGAAGGCGGCCCGCTTTCGCAAGGTGGTGAAGCAGCCGCAGGCGGTTTTGGCGTAAGTGTTGAATATCTCACGCCTTTCTTTTTTCTGTTTGGTTGATGTTCTTCTAAGCCTTCTTCTTGACTTGTCAATCAGGGCGCCGCTTTCCCTTGAGCGGGTCCCTGCCACCTCCATAGTCGGAACGGCGGGAGGGTCTGCAAGCTCCCGCCGCGTGGATCCCCGCGCCGATCTCCTAGAGGCGACAGAGCGGAACGCGCAGGAGGCCCGGGAGGAGCGGGAGGCGGAGGAGAGGAGGGTGGCCCAGGAGACGAGGGAGAAGTCGGCGGAGGCGCAAGCCGACGCGGCGGCCAAGGCTCAGGCAGAGGCAGAGGCCGCGGAGAAGGCGGTGGAGGCCAGGTGTAACCAGCCTCCGCAGCTCGTCATCCCTCTTCGCACCGTGGCCCCCGACGTCCCAGTGCCCCCGTCGGAGGATGCCGGCCGAGACCGGCCTGTGATGGAGAGGGAGGAGGGTGACATGATCGTCCTGGAGGGGGAGGCGGCACCGTCGGCGCCGACTGTAATGGGCCAAGGCGGCCGACCTGTCGTGCTGCCCGAGCAGCCGGCTGGAGGCGAGCCGACTGTGGGGGCGGATCTTGTGGTTCAGTCGCCGCCTCGTCGACGCGTGGGGGAGGCGACCTCAGCGTCGGAGCCGCAGAAAACCGCGGGCGCCAACTCATCGGCTTAGGATCTGGAGGCGGCCTGCGCCAGCTCGTCTGAGTGGACACCCAGCGGTGGAACGGCCGAGCTGAACGTGGCGGCGCAGGAGGTCCGAAGCCGGCTTCAGGCCCAGGCCGCCGCGTTGAAGCGGTACAACCAAGAGTTCCTGACAACGCGGACGGTCATTCGGGTGAGTTTCCCCGCTTTCCGTTGATTGCTTCTTGATTTCTTCCGTATGCCACAACAAGACCCACTAGGTGTAGTCCCCGAAGTTCGAGTTCACGAAAGCAGCGGCTTGGAACTTCTTAGTAGACTTCGCTGTGGTCTTGTTCTTATTCGCACCTCCGTCCTATTTACAGGAATATCTCAATCTCCGCGCGGCTGCTTTCAACTCCCAGGCCCAGGAGATGAGCCAGAAGACCGCGATCTGACTAAGAGCTGGAGTAAGTGCTTCACTTTTTATCTCACGTGGGGGCGCGTCAGCGCACCCACTGGGTGCAGTCCCCGAGATTCAGGCTGACTGCTGAGCAGTCGGGTCGGATCTTTCCTGACGACTTCTTCTTTGTTGCTTTTTTCTTCTTCTTCATATTTGCAGGGGCCAATGTCGACTTGAGGGAGCAGCTAGGCAGGGTCCTGTGCCAAGGAAGCTGAGTACAACGCCTTGGCCCAGGAACGTGACCGCCGGGCCAAGAAACTGGCCGACCAGGAGGAGAGCCATAAGGCGGCCCTGAAGACGGCGCAAGACAGCGAGGCCGCCCTCAAAGCCGAATATGAGACCGAGGCAACAGGCTGGGCTGAGGCGAAGCAAGCGCTGAGCGAGGGCTACAGACGGGTTGAGGATTTGATCGACGGTAGGCCGCCTTCCTCTTCGTCCCTTTGCTTGCCCTTTCGTCATTTGATTTGTCTTCTGACTTTGCGCTACTTCTTTCTTCTTTGTGCAGATTACTTTCCCGGTTACTCCGTCGCCGCCACCCAAGCCATCGAGGCCCACCGCGATGCACGCCGGCAGGCAGGGGTCGAGATCGCGCCGGATGCTAGCCGGACACTTGAGGAGCAGC
This sequence comes from Aegilops bicornis, assembly GCA_021605145.1. NCBI lineage: Eukaryota > Viridiplantae > Streptophyta > Magnoliopsida > Poales > Poaceae > Aegilops > Aegilops bicornis. The sequence continues at coordinate 770,917,192 of CM038675.1, forward strand.
TTCTGGCGATTCAGGCCCGTCTGCAGCCGGCTCACTGCATGCTCTGCCGTCTTCAGCGTGCCGGGGCGCAAGTGCTGGCCGCCCTCTGGACCGGCGAGGCGGTTCCCCACACCCCCAGTCGAACTCCCGACTGGCTGGAGGTTGCAGTCGGCCGCTTCGAGGCCTGGAAGGCTTCTGCAGCTCGGTCCGGTGCCAGGCGAGCGCTTGAGTTCTTCCAAGCCTGGTATCCTGGGCTGAGCTTGGCCCAGCTGAGCACCTGGCGGTAGGAGGCCGACGAAGAGCTGGTGGCGGTGCGGCCGGCTATCATCCAGCGCGCCTCAGCGATCGCCGATTACACCGGCACCAGCGTCTTTGCCCCTAAAGTAAATGACGAAGTCGTTGCTCAGCCGGAGGAGTGGTTCGGGCTGAACCCGGCGGAAGGTGAAGACTCGGCGGAGGAGATCGCTTCCAGCGATGAGGGCGAAGATGAAGAGGGGAGGGTGGCGAAGACGTCGTGCCAGACGGTGAAGCGACCAGCCAGCTTCAGCCTGATCGTGCCTCCAGCAGCGAGGCGCGCGCAAGCGCGCCGTCTGCCAGAGGTGATGATCAGGCCGAGACTCGCCAGCCGGCCACTCCTCCAGCCGGCACTGCCGTCTCCACCAACCTGCCCGACTCGCCTGTCGCTCCCTTGGCCTGATCCGCTATCTTTGCTTTCCTGCTTGTTACTCTTTGAACAACTTTTTATTAAATTTGCGCAGTTCCACCCACTGGGGATGTATTCAAACTATGTTGAATCCTGGCCTTTCGAAGGCCTTTTGTGTAAATATAATCATGCATGTGTTTGGCTTCCATTCATGTTTGCTTTTCATCCTTTGGATGTTTCCTTTGCCGCCTTCCCTTGGTCGCTGCCTTCCCAGCCGGACAGCTGCTCTGTAGTCTGTGGCTGGGGAGGAACTTGGCCGTTTTGGGAAGACAAGTACTCGAGCTTTCTTAGATTGTAGCAAGGTGAATTGGAAGCCGGCCAGCCGGCTGCTCTGGCAGCCGGTCGGCGGGGAGGGAAGCCGGCTTGCATTATATAAGTTCGTTAGTCCTTAGCCGTTTTTCATGTGGGCATCCTTTCCTGCCTTTGACTCTTGCCAGCCGGACAGCCGATTCTTCGAGTTGTGGCTTTCGACAAGAGAGGGCTTGGGTGCTAGCACACTACTTGTCTGACTGCAGACGGAACTTGAATATAACTCAAGGCCGCAAGTCCCCGGGCCGACTGGTCGAACCCGGTGCCGGACGAGAATAAATGAATGTAGTAACATAATCACAGGCATGACACTCATCATTCATAGATAAAAGAGGGTAGTCCCCGAGTGTTCCTCGGGGGGCCCGTTGTCTCATACTTAGTACAAAAGGTAGCGTGGTACATACTGCTTTTTAACTGTAAAATCTTCGGAGGAGATAGGCGCCCATGGTCGTTCCGACTCCTTGCGGAATCATCTTCTTGCGTGCCTTCGCTTCGTAAGGCCGATCAGGTAGTAGGAGTCATTGCCTAATGCTTTGCTGATGACGAACGGGCCTTCCCAAGGGGCCGAGAGCTTGTGCTGGCCGGCTGTTCGCTGGATCAGCCGGAGCACAAGGTCGCCCTCTTGGAAGGATCTTGGCTTGACCTCCGACTGTGTTAGCGGCGCAAACCCTGCTGGTAGATGGTGGACCGACTGAGGGCTAACAGCCGGATTTCTTCCAGTAGGTCGACACCGTCTTCTCGTGCTTCCTTGGCCTCCGCTTCCGTGTACATGGTGACCCGAGGTGATTCGAACTCAATGTCAGTTGGGATGACAGCCTCGGCACCATATACAAGGAAAAAAAGGGTGAAGCCGGTTTACTTGTTCGGGGTAGTGCGCAGGCTCCAGAGGACGGCCGACAGCTCATCGAGCCAACAGCCGGCCGAATGCTCAAGTGGCACGACCAGTCGGGGCTTGATGCCGGAGAGGATGAGGCCGTTTGCTCGCTCAACTTGGCCGTTTGACTGTGGGTAGGCAACGGACGCTAGGTCCAGTCGGATGCCCTGTGTCGCGCAGAAACGTGCCAGTCCTCCCTTTGCAAAATTCGTGCCATTGTCGATGATGATGCTGTGTGGTACGCCGTACCGGGTTGTAATATCTGCGATGAATGTCACGATAGTCGGCCCATTCAACTTCTTGATCGGCTTTTCTTCAATCCACTTGGTAAATTTGTCCATGGTGACGAGCAGATGTGTCATGCCGCCGCGCGCCGTCTTGAACGGTCCCGCCATATCCAGTCCCCAGACGGCAAAAGGCCATGTGAGGGGAATGGTCTTGAGTGCCGAAGCCGGCAGGTGTTGCTTGGAGCTGAAAACTTGGCACCCTTTGCAGTATTTGACTAACTCCTTGGCGTCATCCAAAGCAATCATCCAGAAGAATCCATGGCGGAAAGCTTCGGAGATGAGTGATCTTGACGCCGCGTGGTGGACGCATTCGCCTTGGTGAATGTCCTTTAGGATTGCTATGCCCTTCTCTAGCTTGACGCAGCGCTGGAAGACTCCAGTGACGCTGCGCCTAACGAGCTCTCAGTTAACTATCGTGTATGCTCGGGCTCGGTGTTGGACTTGTCTTGCCGCGATCTCGTCAATCGGCAGCTCTCTGTTTACCAGGAAGTTGAGGATGGGCTGGGCCCATGATGGAGCTCTGACTTCTTCTATTGCCAACACGGCTACTGTGACCAGGGCCATTGGGCTGGGTGGTGAAGAGCTGGAGTCGGCCACCGCCTGTTGTGTCGATGCAGTCCTCGGGCCGACTGCCATAGTCCCCGGGCCGGGTTCTGGAGTCCCCGGGCCGGGTGCGACTATGGCAGTCCCCGAGCCGCCTGTTGAAGTCCCCGGGCCGCCTATCAAAGTCCCCGAGCCGCCTGCTAGGTTCCCCAAGGCGGATCCGACTGCGTCGGGGTTAGGCAGTACAAAGATGGAGTCAGACTCTGGAGACGGCTTGATAGACGGCTTGAGGAGGCATTTGAGAGAGACGACGGTTGGTATAGCTTGTCGAGTGAAGCCTATTCGTGCCAGGGCATCTGCTTGCTCGTTGTCGGCCCGTGGCACGTGGAGGAACTCGCATCCTTCAAAATACCCGCTGATTTGCTGAACGAGGAAGCGGTAGCTCGCCATATTTGCGTCCTTGGCGTCCTAGTCGCCAGATGATTGTTGGACTACCAAATCTGAGTCGCCATAGCACAGGATCCGGCGGATGCCAAGTTCTTTGGCTAGCCGGAGCCCGTGTATGTGCGCCTCATACTCGGACACATTGTTGGAGGCGGCAAAATGAATTTGCAATGTGTATGTGAGCTTGTCGCCTTTGGGAGAGGCGAGGATGATGCCCGCTCCCAAGCCGGTGCGCATCTTGGACCCATCGAAGTGCATCCGCCAGTGAGTGGAGTCGGGAGCCGGCGGCAGATACTGGGTCTCGGCCCAGTCAATGAGGAAGTCAGCCAATGCTTGGGACTTGATGGCGGTGTGAGGCTGGTAGAAAATGGTGTAAGGAGCCAGCTCAATGGCCCATTTTGCCACCCGGCCGGATGCATCCCAGCTGCCTATGATCTCGGCGAGCGGGGCAGTACATACGACCGTGATGGGGTGCTCTTGAAAGTAGGGCTTGACCTTCTTGGCGGCGGCACACACCATAGCACATCTTCTGGTAGTGCGGGTAGTTCTGCTTCGAGGTGGACAGTACTTCACTTAAATAATACACCGGCCTCTGGACTGGCTGAGCTCGGCCTTCTTCCGGGCGCTGAACCACGATGACGGTGCTGACCACCCGGCTGGTAGCGGCAATGTAAAGGAGCATGGGCTCTTTCTCAGTCGGTGCCGCCAAGACAGTCAGCGTGGCCAGCATCTTCTTTAGCGCGTGGAAAGCCTGATCAGCTTGGTCGTTCCACTCGAAGTGAGTGGTCTTCTTCATGAGTCGGTAGAGGGGGAGAGCCTTCTCTCCGAGCCGGCTGATAAAGCGGTTTAGGGAGGCCAGGCACCCGGTAAACCTGTGGACGTCACGTAGCTTGGTGGGAATATCCATTCTCTCTATGGCCTTGATCTTCACAGGGTTGCATTCGATGCCGAGTTCGGAGACCAGGAAGCCTAGAAGCTGTCCGGCTGGTACTCCGAACACGCATTTCTCAGGGTTGAGCTTGATTTGGAATCGGTGCAAGTTTTCAAACGTCTCTTTGAGGTCTTCCAGCAAGGTTCCGCGCTTCTCCGTCTTCACCACAATATCGTCTAGATAGACGTGGGCATTTCTGCCGAGTTGCTTGAGGAGGCATTTCTGCATGCAACGCTGAAAAATGGCACCGGCGTTTCTCAAGCCGAATGTCATAGTCAGGTAACAGAAAGCTCCGAATGGTGTGACGAAGGCGGTCTTCAGGTGGTCGACTGGATCTATCTTTATCTGATGGTAGCCTCAGTAAGCATCCAAGAAACTTAACAGCTCGCATCCGGCTGTGGAGTCTATCACTTGATCAATCCTTGGCAGGGCGAAGGGATCTTTGGGGCAGGCTTTGTTGAGGCTGGTGTAGTCTATACACATACGCCACTTGTTATTCTTCTTCAGCACGAGGACTAGGTTGGTAAGCCATTCCGAAAAGAACACCTCCATAACGAAGCCGGCTGCCAGAAGCCGGGCTATCTCTTCTCCTACAATCCTTCTTTTTTCCTCCGACAGTCGGCGGAGGGGCTGCTTGAATGGTTTGGCATCTGCTCGGACGTGTAGCTTGTGCTCGGCGAATTCCTTCAGAACACCCGGCATGTCCTTGGGGGACCATGCGAAGATGTCCCGATTCTCATAGAGGAAATCGACGAGCTCGCCTTCCTATTTGTTGTCCATGTTTGCCCCAATGACGGCAAACCTTTCTGGGTGCTCCGGGTCCAGAGGTATCTTCTTCGTTTCTTTGGCCGGCTGGAAAGAACCTTGGGCATCACACTCCTTGGGGTCGGGGGACAGGGCCGGCTGCTTGCCGGCCATGGCCATGACTCGGTCCAACATCTTCTTTTCTTCAGCGATCACAAGGGACTCAGCCAGCCGGTTGCTGGTTGCTGCACACTCGGAGGATTTCTTGTAATCGCTGGCTATGGTGATGATGCCCTTGGTACTCGGCATCTTCATCTTGAGGTAGGCGTAGTGGGGCACAGCCATGAACTTGGCCAGAGCAGGTCGGCCAAGCAGCGCGTGGTAAGGGCTCTCAAGGTCCACTACTTCAAACCATATTGCTTCTCGGCGGAAATGATCCTTGTCCCCAAAGAGAACATCTATCTTGATGTTGCCGATTGGTGAGCAGGACAGGCCGGGTAGGATGCCATGGAACACGGTCCGACTAGGCATGAGCTGCTTCATCTTGATGTTCAACTTCTCCATGGTGTTATGGTACAGTATGTTGATGCTGCTCCCGCCATCTATCAGCACGCGGGAGAAACGGGCGGCACGCCTGTCTGTCGCTAGGGTGGCATCCAAAACCAACGCGTAAGAGCCGGGAGACGGGATTACCTCTGGGTGGTCGGCCTGGCTCCAGCTGATAGGCCTTTCTGACCAGTGCATGTACTCAGGGTTGTTGGAGGCGACCGCGTTGACTTCTTGGTGCTGTCGGCGCCGGCTGCGCCGGTCTTCGGGCTAGCTTGTAAAGACGACGTAGGCGGCATGCTCGTCGGGGAACTCGTCTTGAACGGCTCCAACTGCTAGTCGAGCGGCAAGCTGTTGAGGGGCCGAAGGCGGCTGACCAGCAGGCGGAGGCGGCACCAACCCTTCGCCTTTGGAGATTCGTGTGAGCCAGTGGCATTTCCGGGTCGTGTGGTTGGACGGCTTCGCGCCGCTGTGGAACTTGCAAGGGGCATCAAGGGCTTGCTCGTAGGAGAAAGCCGGCTGCCAAGCCGGCCTGCCGCCCTTCTGCTTCTTGGGCATGGGCCGCCCCTCGGGTTGTTCATCCTCGACAGTGGCCACCCACCGACTGGTGGAAGGCGGCATAGGGCCCTTGTGCTTGTTGTCGTTACGATACGAGGCCGGCCGGAGTCCCCGGCCGACGCCTTGGGAGCCGGATTGAGCACCTTCCCGAGGCGTCTACCCGAGATCGGTCTTCATTGAAGAGTCGGCCGTGGCGCATTTGTTCGCTATGACCAGCAGCTCGTCGAGGGTAGTCGGCTCGTCGCAGAGGAGTTTGTGCTTGAGGAGGGTGCCTTCTCGGCACCCGGCGGTGAAGTACTCTATGGCTTGAACCTCATGCAACCCCTCGCAGGAATTGCGGAGCTCGGCCCAACGCGTGAGGTAATCGCGAGTTGATTCAGTGGGCCCTTGAACACACAAGGAGAGCTATCGGGGCTTGGGAGCCCGCTTGTAGGTGCTGGTGAAGTTGCGGATGAAGGCTTCTGTGAAGTGCAGCCAGCTGTTGACGCTGTAAGGCTTGAGGCTGTTGAGCCAGGTGCACGCCGTACCTTGGAGCATGAGGGGGACGTACTTCACGGCAGCACGCCTATTGCCGTTTGCTATGCTAACCGCAGTGGAGTAGTCGATCAGCCAATCTTCCGGCTTCACAGAGCCGTTGTATTTGGGCGTGTCTCTTGGGAGCGAGAACCCTTTGGAGAAGGGCTTGTCGCGGATGCGGGGGCCGAAGCAAGGCGGGCCGACATCGTCTTCTTCTTCTAGCGCCAGGGATCGCGCTAGGCGATCGATCCGATGGCGGGCGTTGTTCTCGCCGACTCCTTCGTGGCGGCCTAGTCGGCCACTGAGAGTCGGATGCGTGACAGGCGGCGGGGTGGGGTATCTCTCCCCCCGAGGTGGAGGAGGAGGCAGATTGCCTCGTCGCTCCACGGCTCGAGGGCGGCCTTCTGCGTCACGCTCGATGAAGATTCGAGTCCGGCTACGGCAGGCAGCCGGCTCCTTTTCTTGCCTGGCGCAGGTGTTGCCCGCAGTCGGTGTTCGTGACGTTTTGTCGTGCTCTCGGCGCGGGGGAGGACTTTCAGCGCGGACGCCGGCTTCATGCCGCTCTGCGGCCGCGTCGATCAGCTGCTGGATACATCTGGTCATGTAGGGGAGCTCGTCGGCCCCCAGTCCATTCAGCTCGTCTACGGCCACCTGGGCGGCACGTAGGTTCTCGAGGGGCGTGGCGTAGACTGGGCGGTCCGCTCCCAGCATGTCGGCGATGGCCGCGCCACGTTTCTTGACGACGCCGATTCGGCTCGGCCCGTCGGGAGGCGGCGTGCCAAAGGCGGCGCAGTCAACTTCGCGCTGGTGAGCCTCAGTGAGGCGTCTCATGGAGGCTATCTTTTGGCCCTCCGCAATGAGGGCGAGGCGGCGTGCCTCTAGTGTCTCGGCGTCGGTGTCGGCCGGAAGGGGGACGGACAAGTCGTGGATCGCCGCTTGCAGGGCGTCGTGGGCGTTCTTGCCAGAGGCGATGCCGTGGTTGATGACCAGCACCTCGGTGATGGCGCTGCCACAACTGTCGGCTCGAGGGAGAGGGTCGTTGAAGATCACAACGTTGGTGGGGAAAGCGCCAAGCGATGCCATATCGGATTTGACAAGCATCGGGTCGGTGGAGCCAACTGACTCCAAATCCACAGCAGGCTCGCTGGAGACGTGGAGTTGGTTGAGGAGGCTGACGAGGTGGCTCTCTAGGCAGCCTGTGCCCGCGTCCGATGCGGGCTCGTCGGAGATCGGAGCCTCGCCAAGAAGATCAGCGAGGCAGCTCGCCGCGCAGGCATCGGCGACGCCTTGCAGCGCGTCGGGGCAAGCGCTGTCGGGTGTGCCGGGCTGGCTACGCTCGCTGGGAAGGAAGAGGGTTCCCGTCCATAACAGGTATCCGGACGACGGTGTACCTGGCCCCACGGTGGGTGCCAAATGTCGGGTGGTAGGTGCGACATATGCCAACGGGTGGCTTATCATTGTGGGAGCCAATAATACGTCGCCGGTGCCTGGAAACGGGATAAGGTGTAGAGATGCACGCCGGCGAATCTTACCCAGCTTTGGGGCTCTCTGTGGAGATAACACCCCTACTGCTGCTCTGCGGGGTCTCCGCATGATCACTAAGTAAACAAAGTAGCTACAAGAGGCTCCTTGAGCTGTTTGGCGAGAGGAAGAAGAAGGGCAAGGCTAGCTCTCCTCTCCCCTCTATGTGGTGTCTAAAACTCTAAGAGATCAACCCTTTGCATGGGTGCCCTGGGGGGTTTATATAGGCCTACCCCCAGGGGTACAATGGTAATCCGGCTGGGTGCGGGCCCGAGCCGTCAGTGTCTATGTTCGCCGACTGGTGGGTGCCGCCGGCTGCCGGCTTCCTGGTCGACAAGCAGGTCCCACCGCTCGGGGGCCTTGTCGGGGCTGGTTACTGTTGCCTCACTCCTGATGACGAGGGCTTTGTCGAGGTCAGCATGGCTACAGTGCCGCCGCCTGGCGGTGATCACTGTAGCCTTACCTCATCTTGTCTCCTTAATGAGGCGCCTCCTTCGAGGGAGGGAGCAAGCCGGCTGCTGGGAGCCGGCCTTATCTCAGGTCGGCTGGGGGAGGCCAGGCCACCTTCGGGCGTCTCTCTGACCGAAGGGGCCCGCCGTCTGTGTGCCGTTCTGACAGCTTGTCGTGGGTGACGTCATGATCAACATGGCAATAGTACCGCGCCGGACGGGTGATGGCCGCCCCGTACGACGCACTGTGGCCATGCGCGCTCCGGGATTCGGGGGTGGCAGGCTTCACTGTAGCCACGCCCCGTCTCATCGCCGTTATGTGGGTGCAAAGTTTGAGGGTGCGATCTCGGCCGCCTGCTGGGGGCCGGCTTCTTGGAGTCAGCCTTCTCGTGGCCGGCTTCTTGGCGTCGACCCGCTTGTGGCTTTCTTCCCATGGATTTAGGGCCGGGCCGCCTCCCGGTTGCCGACCTGAGAGACAGCCGGCCAAGGGAAGGCGGCCCCGCGCCTTGGATGCTCGAGGGCTCGATCGGCCCGTAATTTTTCAGAAGCGCCAGGGGGAGCCGGCTAGGCTACCCATGGTCATTTACTTCGACACCGCCCACGGGAGACAGGAGCCAGAACAGAGGTTGAAGAAGGAGCATGGCTGTTGGATTAACATCCAATGGTCCAGCTGCTAGAATCATTTGTTGATTAAGTTGACAAAGCCGTGCGTACACGTCCGCTTAGTAGGCCCACAAGTCAGTCACCAAATCTGACGGGTCCCAGCTGTCAACGGGATGAATAATTTTTTTCGCAAAACAAGGAGGCACTTCCTTCCGTGCGAAGATACATCCGGCGGGTCCCAGCTGTCAGGTGGAGGAAACATTTTTTTCAGCTTAATAAGGAGGAACTTTCCTTGCGTGCAACCATGGACCTCGTGGGTCCCAGCAAAGCTCTCCACGACTGATCCTCTTCCGATGACTCTCGTTTGTTGACCACACCGCACCGAACACAGCGAGGCGGTGGACGACGGCGAGGTTCCGGACGGGAACGACTCGGAGATGGGAAAACGCGGCAGTGGAGTCGCAGATTGAGAGGAGGAGAAGGGTTATAACTGGTTCTGTTGCGGCGTGGGGCTGTAGTCTGTGGAGAATAACAGGAGGTATCGAGGGGTGGAGGGATAGCCTGGCCGGCGGTGGGGTAGCGCTTCGCAGCGATGCGTGCTAAGCAGAGCCGCTTGCCGCCGGAGGCCGGACCAGGCGGTCCCGGAGACGCTGGAGGTAGAAGACGAGAGATTGAAGGTGCATGCCGGCCGTTGGATATAAATCAGATGGCTGTGGAGGACACAATCATTTGTTGACCAAGTTGACAACACCCTGCGTAGGATTCGACCTATTGGCCCACATGTCAGCCTGCAAAAATGTGGCATATATTTAACCCATGTTTTCTAGAATGTACAGTCCATTTGTTGGGCTGGGTGAACAAATAATTTCACGTCAATCAGGCCCCTTAATATTTTCTAAGAAATCCTAGCCCATTTGCACTTCCTTGAAATAAACGTATTAGGTGGGCTCGTTATATATATAATGTTATGTTAGAAGGAGCAACTAATATCAAAGAATAAACCGGAGAGGCACATTATATATATATATATATATATATATATATATATATATATATATATATATATATAATTAAGAAATTAGCGAGTTATTGCTCAAAATAAAAATGAGCACGTTATTATTAAATTGGTCCTTCAAAATCTTCGCAAGCTTTTGTACGCAATCACCAGGATTTTCCTTGCCTGTGAGTCAAAAACAACCAGAATTTTCCGTTAAACATTTACTTTTATAAGTTTATAACACGTGGGATGTTTTTATAATGTATATATAAGTCTCTACAAAATATACGATAATAGTAATAATCTCTCCTTAATAATAAAGCACGGATTGACTTTGTCGGGTTTATCGTCACAATACGCTTTCTTCTCATGTCATAATACACTTCTACAATTCGTGTAGACAAAATCAAAATCCAAGGTGGTACTATTCCCCAAGAGCTCTAACAGTCAAGCTTTGGCTGAAACCTCGCGTACGTAATCGGGCCGAATAGCTTGAAAAACAAAACAACACATGATGGGTTCGATCTCACAACCCCACGCTAGGTAGCAGGGACGCCAACCACATGAGCTAGCTGTTGAATATGGTCAAATTGCAGCGCCCATTTTAAAGTGTTTAGCGACAGGTCTATTTATTTTTCTTAAATACTTTCTTGGAAACAAGTGTGGACGATTTTCCTTAAAATATTTGAATATGAATACGTTTTAAAAATCGTGAATAAATATCAAAAATTCAGACAAAATTTTGAAACCTGAACAAATTTTGCAATTCCAAGTGTTATACGTTGTATTTTTAGAAGAATATACATTAAACATTTTTTTACATAAATTTAACAATTTTATATACAGATTGAACATTTTTCTCCCGTTGCAACGCACAAGTCTTTTTGCTAGTATAAATATATATGTGGTTAGAAGGGAAATCATAAATTGGACACATTATTACTTTTATAAGAGACCTGCATTTTATACCCCACAGTAGGCATACTAACAAGTTCACACACAAATACAACAGAAAAGGTAAACATTCATATCAAACTCAGGTTCACAGGACACGTTCATATTCATAGCCAACATTCACTATCAACAACTTAAAAGATTCATATATACACAAGCTCAGCATATCTATGCATTCAAATGATTGATAGATCACACGACAATATATATACATAATTCACAAAAAGATTCAGATATACACATGTTCAGTATGTTTATGCATCCAAATGATTGAGATCACAACCAATATGATCCATGGACGAACTTTAATTACCTAGGGTACAGACTGGTAAATGGTGTTCAATCGGAGGTACTTCTTGCTAAAATTAGTTCTTGTATGAGTAAACTTTCGAGTACATAAGAGGCAGCACAGACAATCTGAACTTTGCTTGTAGGTTTATCCTAAAATAGTGGCCTCGTGCCGAGGGAGGTTTGAGCAACTTGGCCACTACTTTCATCCAACTAGTTTACTGGCTCATCTTGGTCCTGTATCTCGCCAAAATTCTACATTGCAGACGAGAAAGGAGGCGGTTGAGAAAATGAACCACCCAAATTTTTTTTGCAGTTCAACTGAAATGGAGCATCCTTGGCGTGCAGACTGATTAAGTGCCAGATGAATATATGCGTCAACCAACTTGTTTGGAATCTTAAACTCCATGCCATATAGTTCGCTACCATATGTGCTGATAACCAAAAGGCACAAGTTGGGACCAAAGATTGGACTACGTTTTTCTGGGCTATGCACCAAGCAATATTTTTGGCGTTCACTCTGCCAATAGATACTCGAATGAATATAGGCACTTCTTGTCAACATCGATGCTTGTCTGAGTGAACTTTGGAGTACATAGCAGCAACATAAGTACCTGTCCATCTGATCATTTTGTGCAGTTCTACTGAAATCACCCGATGTAATGATTTTCCTGCGAGTTCAAGATCCAAATTACTCCTTCATGAAATCGGCAAACAGTAGCACAATACCAAATTACCAATACATATGACTGGGGGCACAATAATCAGGATAAAGACCAGTACCAACCTGTGTGAGGTAGCATATCAATTACTATTTCCTTTGACTAGAAGCCGAGATAAGCCAAGCAACTGACAGCAAAGGAAGAAAGCAAGCGGAGATTAGCGACTGACAGGAAAGGACGGAAGCTGTCGAGGCAATGAAGCACCCAAAGTTTTTGTGCAGTTCCACCAAAATCGAGCATCCCTGTCGGCACATATATTGAGAGAGTGAGATTACAGTAATAGTGGGACTAGTTGATGAAACATACACTAACAAATAGAAGCACCCTCATTATCTTAATGGGTAAAATTAGCAACATAGTAGTCTTGCTTAAAGAGAGGTCTTAGTTTATTTAGTAAGTGCCAATTAGCTCAACTCAACACTCAAAGCATTGCCATTTATCATAGGTTGCAAAACTTAAAAGTGCAAAGATAAAGGAGTTTCTCATGACAGTAGCACAATACAAATAGAGATGACAACAAACTAATATGGATGAAGGCCCTAGGCCTGTACCAACCTGAGAAAAAAAGCTTATTCATGTAGTCCCATAAGAGATGATAAAGCACTCACTGGAATCACACAATATTATATATTTTTGTGCACTTCAAATGTATGGTTGAAATCACTCTTGTTTACCAGTGCTGAGATTATATCGAAAGATTATCAAGAACTTCCAGCAGAGTTAAAGCAATGGCTGGGATACAGTTCATTGTATTGTCTTGTGTAGTTCCACTAAAATGTATGATTGGCACAACATGATCCCTGTTTGCACAAGTAGGAACAAGGTGAAACCTTTATTAGCTCAGTGAGAAAGGATAGGAAGACATTAGCATATTACTCAAACAGTAGCATAAAATTCATGATGGACAATACGCAAAACATTGCCTCATTGAACCAATGGCAATAAATTGACATGCAAAACAATTATGTCATGACACTAATAATATTCCCTCCCTGCTCCACCACATGATTCACCTCCATAGACAAACATTCACACGTGCATGATTCAGCATAGGGTCCTACTAAAGATTTGTTTAACTCCAACAGGAAAATTAGGCAGTAATAAATTATTGGTACTTAAGTACTACTCATTAATTAAGTGAGACAGCAGAAGTGGAAGGGCTCCTCGGAGGATCGTCTCACATGTAAGGTAGTCGCTGTCGGAGCCCTTGAATGGCCTCGACCGAGGCCTCCGGCTTCAAAGAAGATCGCCTTGGCAATCGCTTTATTCTTATTCTTCTTCTTCCTCTTCATGCTCGCTTCTCTTTCTCCTCACCAGTTGGTGAAACCAAGTACATGATTGGCCTTCTAATTCAGAATTGGTTTTGTCAGTGAGGGAGTACAAGTGTACTAGTAAAAAACAACATTATTTTCTCATGGCAGTCGGAAAATAGAGATGAACACATGCATTAAATATCATTCTTACCTAATGGAAGGTTATGGCGCCAATATGGATGATGAGGATTGGAACACAGATCTCCCTTTGTGCAGTTCCACCAAAATGAACCAACTTTTCCATTCTGACATTCCAGTTAAACATCACAAAAGTCACTTCTTTTAAGAAGAGTTTTGTGCAGTGCACCAAAAGGTCACAAGAGCAACCAGGTGAATTGGATATCTCTGTTTGCACAAAAAGGCACAGAGGAAATAGTCAGAGTCTCAAACAATTAAAGAAAAAAACATTTGGCTAAACTTGTCAGAGTCTCAAACAATTACATGCAAATATAGTGGCATGGCTTCATTTTAAACAGGGACATTATATTAAGAACAACTAAGGCTGCGTTCAGTTCACAGGTTTGGTGCAGGATTTTCCTGGGAACACAATTCCTACAGTATTCTTTCCCTTCCAACCGTTTGGAACACGGGAAAGGTGAATAGTGTTTCATAGGAAAGCTGGTCTGGTAGTACTGATTCCATAGGATTAGAAACATCCACGCGCTGCTCATTTTTTGAGCGGAAGCCCGAGGCAGGCGCTCGCTGCCATGCGTTAGACAGGTTGCTGTGCTATGTTTGCCGGAATAAAAAAAATCAACCTATGTGTGGTACATGAGGCGAGGACAAGAGTAGTCACTGTGCAGCTGAATAGACAAATAGCATATCATACTGCCAAGCATGCTACTCTAAAAAAACAAATCTGTACATTTCGTAGTCCATCCGAACACATTCTCTTGAGAGTTTCCTCCGGTTCGCTGTTCCATGGTTTTATACCTACATTCCTTTCCTATTCCTCTATTTTAATAAAGATCTATGTTTTCTGCCCCTTTATTCCGACCGGAGCCTAAATATTTGGTATAAGGGCATGGGACAGTGGGTGCACCAGCAGTACAGCACCATGTACGTAAACAGGGGCATAAAGTGGTGATTCATAGTTTGTTGACCCATTTTGGTTCACTCTAGCCACCTACTCCTATGTGTGGATAGCAAATCTAGTCCTGGTCATACCACTGTGTACAGCATTACCCCTATATTTCCCTTTTCGACCAAGAGACCGATTGGATGACCAAATCTGTACTACTTTCACGCCTCTTTCCTTCCTGCTTTGTACCAAGTCCGATGTACATACTAAATTCCCCACCCCACTTTATTTCTTGTTTGAACCAAGTATTCCCTCGTTCGAATTACTTGTCATCAAAATGGATGTGTCTAGAACTAAAATACATATAGATACATCCATTTCAATCACAAGTATTTTCGGACGGAGGGAGTACAAGATTCGACTCCATGAAGTAGCTTTACCTCTAACAATAGAAGAAAAAAAAATTAGGTGATGTTGGACCATCCGATCGAGAGGGGCTGAGAGGTAGAAAATGATGCACATGCAGCGACATAGCGAGCTGGGGAAGTAGAGCTAAGGCGGTTTCGAACGAAGATATACATGAAGGTCGTCGGGATGTGGATAGGTGGGCGGCGGGAGGCCGGATCCGCCCACAGGCAACAACGAATGGATCGGAGGACCTCCCGCGCCAGCGCTCGACCAGAGATAACGGTGCGGCTGGCAGTGGGTCTCCTCCCTCGCTGTCGACGACGGCCTAAACGCTGCCCCTCCTCCCCTTCACCGGTGAAGGGGGATACGTCCGGATGTGTAACCAGCGGTGACGATAGAAAGCCAGTGTTTTTTGAAGGGAGAAAGACAGGGTTACTACCCCTATCTTGTTTAGATCTGGAGAGGATGAGAGCATGTGAATAGAGCAGCCCTAGCAAGCAAGCGCTGAGGCTCCGGCCTATATATAAGTAGTGGGGTAGTTTTCCTTTTTCACTCCATCAAAACAATCGTTTAAAATTGTGTACTACTACATGCCAGGTCGCATTTTTTTAGTTGTTGATTGTTTTTTGAGATAGCTACCCGCTTGTTCAAGTGGTGTTACGGTGTGCCAGGTCGCACTTTGTATCGTTCAAGTCTGGTACTACAAGTCCCTCCATTAAATGAACAACCACCCCCTCGTAAAAATTGCGAACAAGCCCGCGGCTAAAATTAGCGGAAACGTGGGTTGCACGAACATGCATTATTATTTATATTTTCTACTCCCTCCGTTCCTAAATATAAGTCTTTTTTATTAGCCACACCTAAGACAAGAATTTTTTATTAGCAGTGAACCCCACATGTCATAGACATAAAAATTGTGGCAAGATTCCCTTAGGCGAGCCAAAGTGTGTCTAACAATTTGAGCAACTCAGGTTAGGCAAGTGTGGCAAGTGTGGGAAAAATAATGTGGCAACATAAGACAAACATAGTCACAATCCAAACAGCCCGTAATTTTTGTGACATGCATGAAAATTTGGTTAGTTAAATTTATATTCAAAATTTGGCAAGGTGCATCAAATCAACACATGCAAGTATCAGAAGGAAAGTCACGGCATGCATGCATGCGTTGTACTCCCTCCATTTCCAAATATAAGTCTTTTTAGAGATTCCAACAAGTGACTACATACGAAACAGAATATGTCTACTCCTACATACGAAGTAGCCCATTTGAAATGTGTAAAGAGACTTTTATCGAGTGCAGTGCTTTGATGTGTCGCGTCAACTCATACAAGACCGAGAAATTTGATTACTACGATGCCCTCTCCCTCGCGAACTGAGCTCCGGTGTTTTTTGCACTGCCTTTTATTGCATGACAGAGGGCCAACCAGCTGTTGGGCCCACCTGTCATAGACGCAAAGGCAGGAGCAAAGTAGAAGCTACACACGCTATCCCTCCCGCATGAGGTGGACGGACATGCAGCAAAGGATTCAAATTGTAGAAGTAGGAGTAGCATCATTGTTCGCCTTCTCAAGAGGCGAAGAGCCAAGCACAACCCGAACGTGGCAGTTGCTAACGCAGCGTGGTGCGGTTCCTTGGAGCACGCATATACTAGCTGTGCTCTTGCATGAGACAAAATTGCTACTCCCTCCTTTCCGGTTTATAGTGCTCAATTCAAAAATCTCACCAATCAATGTAGATGGTGAGTGGTGGAATACAGTTTGTAGTTTTGCAAAAGCACCTAATTAATGCTATTCTTTTTCCTCAAAAAAATATGTTTATCAATGCATTAATTACAATGCATGCATGCATAAAGTACATGCATTGGTCAAATTTCTCTTAATACTTGCATGCAATGATTTAATGCACCTTGGAATCTGAAAATGTGATGGAAAAAACCAAATTGAGCCTTATAAAATGGAAAACATAAAATTTTGAGATAAGCCCTATAAACCGGAAAGGAGGGAGTATTGTTTAACAATTAAACTCCATTATCCATTGGTTGATACTCATTCTGCATAGGTCCACGCGCTTAGCACTGTTTCCTCCTGGGGTCACCAATGTTTATTTGCTAATTAATAGCATTGCATGCAATGAACTAGCCATTGCAAGTCATTAAAAGCATGAACACCTCTCATCTCTTATTGGTTGATATGTCAAGAAACAAGAAACAAGGTAGATGTTAATGCACCGCGCCTAAGTGTTTTGGGACTATTTGGTTTTCGTAAGATGACTTACACACCTTAGACGGAGTGAGTAGTATAGACCTGTAAACCCGAAAGGAGTATTTGCCATTCTAGAGATTTCAACAAGTGACTAGACTACACCGTGTGCAGTACCCCCTTCCTTCCGGTTTCTAGGGCTCAAATCTCAAATCTCATGAACCAAGGCATTTTGCGATTGGAGGAATGTATCTCGTACTTTACAAAACTACCCTAATTAAACTCATGCATTAATTACGTAGTCCTCTCGTTTTCCTCTCCGCCTTGGTCACGGTGCACAATATTGAGCACTCCTATATGACTAGCCGCTCTATCTACATGCGGGACATTTCAAAGCATCCGGGCCCGCGTGCTATCCACCAAATCACAGCGAGGTGCTACAGTCGAGACTCACATGTCACCCCGGTGTGGCCATCATGACCCGTCATATCACAAAACCCACACCTTTACCAGTAGTGGTAAGGTGGCCCCCAAGTTGGACTAGACGAAGCAACCATCATTTCACTGGAATGCTCGTTCAAGCCCTTTCTTCCCTTTCTTGAAGAAAACCTCACTCCAGGCTACTCACTTCTGCTATTTTTCTTCTATACCGACGAAGGAAAGGTGGGCGAATCAGTTATGCTGCTATATTTTCATTCCAAGAATCTTCTTTTTGCGAAGCACCGACGGATTCTCACATCCTATTCTTTTCCTGTTTTCATTGCGATTGTGGTTTCCTTTCGATTGCTATTTGTTTGTCAGTTCATTGATGGATCCCGAGCACTAGGCAAAGAGTTGCGGCGGACAACCCACTGGAGACAGCGATCTCCAGGAAGCGAGCACCGACCAACGAGTTGACCATGTTGGCGGGCCAACCCATGGAGACGATGAACTCCAAGAAACAAGCACTGGCCCAAGAGTTGAGGACGTTGGCGGACGAAATCCTCAAATAAAGTTGCAAGAACAGCAAGGGCCCCACTGTGCCTACCCCAGGAACTCTGATTGCCACCTATGTGAGGTTCAAGACCGAGTTTGAGGAGATAGTCGCCGTTGAGAAGCAGTATGCCCCTGGCAAGGTGATGGCCCCCATCGAGGACGAGGAGATGGCCCCCGGAGGGATGAGATCCCCCGGTGAGCTGCACAAGGTAAAAAATAATGGCTTATTACCATAGTTGTGGTTTTTGATTATCTGCAGTGTGCTGGCTAATATGTTAGGGTTGTGCAGGTGCCGGTGGACGTCCTTGATGATTCCGATGTCGTGGCCCGTCCTGTTGGCATCGCCCTGGAGATCGATTCTGATGCCGCTGTCCATCCTGTGGACATCGCCCCAGAGATCGATTCCGATGTCGCGGTCAGTCCTGCGGACATCGCCCCAGAAATCGATTCCCATGCCGCTGTCCGTGCTGTGGTCATTGCTTGAGAGATCGATGACAAGAAATAGTTGGTCCCGCTAATCCTTCAGGGTAGTTTGCATTGCCCTGTGTTTAATTACCAAAACGATGTGTGTTATGAAACCATCTTAGGGCTAGTGCACTGTCTTGTATGGGTGGATCTTGCTACTTTGTTTGATAGTGAATCATGCGAACCCTCTCCGAGTTATGGAAACTGATGTATCCTCACCAGCTTTTGATGTAATATATGGCATCCTTAGATGTAAGTTTGAACTGTTTATCATATCAGCAGGGCTTGTTTGATGATTCTTGGTGTTAGTAGGCTAGCTACTGTGTGAGCTATAGTACTTGCAAAACACTCACCAAAGAGAAACGTTGGGGCTGATGAGCTCGTGGTACGCTTATACTTATCCCTCGTCGATCGACCAATAGCTCTAGCTCCTAAAATTGTAGGCTTAGCTATCGATCAGACAATAGTCGACATACATTCAGGCCTCATTTGGTTCATAGGGTAGGAAAATCGTAGCAAAAGTACAGAGAACGTGCAACACAAAATCATAGTAGTGCAGAGACGTACTCCCTCCGTTCCAAAATAGATGACCTAGACGGGCTAGTTTGGCCTAGTGGGTTTCAGTGATATGACGTGGTACAGTGCCGTCCAGTCTTCGCGTGTGGTAGTAGTATTGCGGGTACAGTAAGTTTTCTTGAAGAAGCGGAATTCAACGAAGTCATGATGGTTCCTTCGTCCGAACAACTTACAGTGGGAAAGGTTGGGCCTGCGATACGACCGGGGTAGACTAGGATAATTTTGTGCATGGCAGGTGGACCAGGATGGTCGACGTCCCACATGTCGACGAATGAAAGTATTCTTTCCGATATAGAGGACGAGCAACGAGTATTCATTGTTTATTTTTTATGAAAGCTATTGTCTCCATTGTTACGACGGAGGAGTGTGAAACACGGCAGCCCAGTGAACTTGGCATGTGCACCACTCCCTCCTTCCTCATGCAATGCCCAGGTTACAACTTTTTCTCATTTTCTCTCTATCTATTTCCTCTAAAATGTTTTTACCTTTCTTTTTTTAAGACACAATTGTTTTTATGCCTTTTTTTAGAATTATTTTTTATACCTAGGAGCACGTGTTGGGACGGGCTCTTGCAGAGCCCACTCCTTGACTTTGTCTATGCCTCTCTCTCCACCACATAAGGAGTACTACTCCCTCCGTTCCCAAATATTTGTCTTTCTAGAAATTTCAAATGGTTACAACATACGGATGTATGTAGACATATTTTAGAGTGTAGGTTCACTCATTTTGCTTCGTATGTAGTCACTTGTTGAAATCTCTAGAAAGACAAATATTTCGGAACGAAGGGAGTACTTGCTATGCATGCATGCGGCGGGCAGCTGGCGTCTTGAGGGGCCAGGGCGGTGAGAGCGGGCTCCGGAAGCGGTCCGGACTCCAGCATGGCCCACCTCACATTATCACCATATATTTCTTGGAGTCCGTATGCTGGCATGGCGATCTCTTCTCCCTCCCGCTTCTCTCTTCTCACCGACGCTCACGAGCTATTAGATTTCGCTATCGACGGTTTATTCAATTACTGATCCCACATGTCGTTGAAATTGCAAGACAACACGTGTCCCCTCCGGTGAGCGGCGTGCGAGCCGGACTGTCGGGTTGCGGCGACGCGAGTCGTAAGTGTGCCACCTTTTCCTTTAGAACTTGGCGGCGTAACATTTTCGCGATCGATCGATAGAAATCCAGAACAAAATGACGAGGGCGGTGCTTTCCCGCTCGTTAGGGCGGGCTAGTTCGAGTGATATGACGTACATGCTGCCGTCCACTTGCTCCATTTTTATGTAAGCAAGAGTTTACACTCTTACGCGGGAGGAGTGCGAAACACCGCGGATCTGATTTTGATCGAGGGATAACTGTTTCCCGCCAAATAATGGAGGATTGTTAGCAATTATAGCATGATAGTTAGGGCATCTCCAGCGCTGGCCCAAAAAAAACACACCGGCATCTGTCCGAGGACACTGATGGATGCCATCCTTTGCTGCCCGCATACCTTTCGACAACTATATGAACTAACCGGACGAAATTCATGCAAACAAAGCAAATTTCAAATTGACCGGATGAAATTCATTACATTTCGAGAACTTTTCCTATAAACTGGATGAAATTTATTACATATTTCGCACAAACCGCATTTTAAAACTCATCAGAAACCTAATCTAAACGATCGCCGGGCCCCGACCACCATGTCCGGCCAGAACCCGAGAAAGCTGGCCATTTCCTTTGCCTCCTCCTTATCCGCCTCGATAACCTCCTCCTCCGGAGCACAAGGTTATGAAGATTTCCGCCTCCACGTTGCCATCAAGCGGCTAATCGGCCGCTGTTTTTTATCCTACCAAGCTTGGCGTTGACTGAGTGGAGGAGCGGTGGCCTTCCTAGGACCAGAGCAGTGGCGACCTACCGTGTAATACTCTTCCTCGCTGCCGCCACGCCACAAGACGCTGGCCGCTTCGTGTGGTCGTGGCGGCGGAGGGCGGCCCGGGGAAGCGGGAGCCGCGATCTCCTTCGTCGGGTCCCGCGAGAGTACGCCCAGTGGGAAGCTTTGAGCGCCCAAGCGGAGCCACCGATGTCCTTCATCTCGCCTCTGTGATAAAGACGTCCAAGAGATCTTTGGAGTGCCCGGAGGCCATGGTTGGAGTGGTGCCAAGAAAAGGAAGGGACCGGAGGAGAATGAGTGTGGGTCTTTGATTATGCCTGGGAGCTGGGGCTCTAGTTAATATAGCGGGCGAATGTCGATGAGCCGCGGCAGACTGATTGACGGCTGGCTACGGAGTAGGTTCGTCGGTAGCCGTGGTGTCATAAACGCGGAGCAGTCGCTTGCACCGGGATGCCGCGCGGGTGGCGCTCTCTCGGCCGCCGCGCTGCTGCAATGCCGGCGCCAATGAGAGGTCGCGTCGGGCGTGAATGCGGACGCTGCTTCAGTGACTTAACCGCAGGTGCGTTGTCTCACTAACATGTGGGCCCAACGGGCATCAGACCCGCATGTCAGTGACACACCAACTGCAACTGCAGTTAAGGATGGTGAATGCGGCATTGACGTTCTAGAGAGACGGTGATCGTTTCAGGTGGGAAGCGCCCGCTAGCGGGAAGGGGTTTCGGTAGGCCAGGGCGGTCAGACGCTGGCGTGGTGGTAAAATGTGAACTCATGGATGACGAGCCTTTGAAGCGTATGCGACACATATTGACAACCACGCGTCCATGCAACCGCTCTTGTCGCCAGCTAGCATTCGATGACCACCATTAGACACCACACAACCATACATCACTTATGAATAATGGACGAATCGTTCAGACACACACTCGTGTGCAGTGGCACTATGATCGGTTGTTCACGATAGTACATACTCCGCACCATAGTACCCTCTCTAGCTAGGCTGTTTTATAGATTGTCATTGTGATGGACGATATACATGAGCAAGGCGCCGAGTCACGAGTATGACCGTTGGTGTTGAGCCAGGTGAATACATGCTCGGTGTTCGCGGAGGCCTCCGGCAAACGTCTAAACAGTAATGTCACATACGCATAATTTTGGTTTTTATTTCTTTCTTTACTCACAGGTAGGTCCGCATAGATAGATAGATAAAGAACACGAGCTGATGAGGCGCATGCGGACTGTTTGACTGGTCAACCAGACAAATACGGAGCTATACGCTGAGCCAGTGACCGTGTAATCACCATATCTCGTATACAATGATTGAAGGGGAATCCAAATTTGCTTCGTCTTCTGTCCTTGAGCTCTTGACAAACCATTGCACTATACGGTTGTCCGGCCACTCCACCTCAGAGCTCTCACCAAGCGTCGTTCATGCTACCGCGCCGCACACTAACCGGTAAGGCAGCGATGGCATCCCGCAGCGCCGAGTTCCTCGCCGCCCACGACTGCACACAAAATGGTAGTGAAGCGATGGCATCCCGCCGTGCCGAGTTCATCGCCACTCGCGACCTGACAACTGTGTGGGAGCAATTTGAAGATGCCAAGGCCGAATGGGCGGTAGAGCAAGAGGCGGCCAAAGCCGCACAGAGGGAGCGGAAAAAGTCAGAAAGCCCTCAAGACAAGAGAGGCCCGCCGCCGCAAGAAAGAAAAGGACGCACGCGCTTCTGTGGAGAGGTCGGTGGAGATCCAAGCAGGGTGGTGTGTCGCCGACAAAGCCGGGAAGGAGAACGAAGGCGTCTGGCCAGCATGTGAGAAGTAGTAGTACTAGTAGTTAGTGTGTGTGTCTATGTCTGAGTATGAGCATGTACCAATACTAGTACTAGTTATTACTGTAGTTTTTAGAGCAAATTACCAGTACATTAGCCTACACTAAATGGAAAAATTCCTATCCTAAGCATCAAATGGCATCTCTTTCTCTATATGAATTGAGATGCATGTCATCTCACTTCCTATGATTTTCATATTCCTATCCTATGAACGAAAGGAGGCCTCTGTTGGAGTAACCATCAGAATGGCAAGATCGCTGGTACAGTAGTTTTCTTCAAGAAGCGGAATTCAACGAAGTCATGATGGTTCCTTCGTCTGAGCAACTTCAAAGTGGGAAGTGGGCCTGTGATTTGAAGGCTCATTAGTCATTGTTATCATGGGCGCGATGACCTGGGTGACTCCCTTGGAGTTCTGCGTGCATGGCAAGTGGACCAAGATGGTCGACGTCCCACATGTTGGCGAACGGAAGTATTCTTTCCGATATCGAGGAGCAAGGAAACCGTGTGGTATAGTATCACTGCTGATTGGTTCGCAAAAAAATAGTATCACTGCTGATTTATAATTATTTTTTATTTCTAATGAATGCTAGCGTTTCAGCTCTTACGATGAAGGGTGCCAAAAACGGCACGTGCTGGATGTCCCACACGTCAGCGAAAGGAGTGGGACATTAACAGCGTGGTAGAGCCCTGTGTAAAAAAAACAGCGTGGTAGAGCGTCTCCACTTCTTCCACTTCTGGGTCGGACACCACACGTAGTAGTACTTAGTGGTATGAACGATACAAAGTGTGACCTGGAGAGAAAGACACGTCTAGTTGGAATGTCTCGGGACATACACGTAAACAAATATAAAAGTTAATATGTGCCTCCAACTAATATAGTAGTAGTAGAGTACTTAGGCACGCATCTATAACATCACCGTGCATTGCACGTACAGCATTTAGTGGTAGTATGTAGTAAGAGACAAATGCCGCCTAAGAGTTCCCTTCTCGACCTACTTTTGGGTGTTTGGTAGAGTTTATGGAGGGTGCATGAGTCCACACTAGTTTAGCACAAATACACTAGAAGCATGCATGAAGAGAGCATGCATGAAGAGGGAACAACTATGCTGAGTCGAGAACGCAACCAAACACACCCTATATGCCACGCATGTTCATACCATTTGTGCCTTTCTACTTCACTTACTGCGCTATATTACACAGGTTCGTACGTCCACTCCTAGGTACATGTCCGTCTCGTAGTTCCAGTCCCACGTGTTCTTCATATAGATGGAACGATCCTTGCATAACATGTGCACCTTGATGTCTCGCGTCTTGGCAAAAGGATGAACAAAGCTCACGTAAAAAAATAGAGTGGAAGAACATAGATTCCGGACGATCGAGAAGGAGCAAGGAACCTCGTGGTGGAGCGTCTGCACTCATAATATTTAATATTATTCAACGATATAAAATTAACCAATCATCTCCACAGTGGACTGGAAGAGTACGAAACACGGCAGCCCAGTGTAGTTACATCATACTAGTACATGGCTAACCCACGCTATCACCATATTTCTTGGCTTCCGTGCGACACCTATCTCTAGTAATCCAGCAGCCTGTATTGCTTCTCCCTCCTCATCTCTATCAAAGTGCGGCGGGCTGGCGTTTCTGCCGTCTATTGAGGTCGGTTAACTATCACATGTTAGCGACATGCCAAGAGCATTCTAAAAAAATTCCTTTCATGTTCTGTTTTCAAAAAAAATCCTTTCACGCATTTAATTTGCTCGTATGCTTTGAGCAACTTGCATGTCCTATACTGCTCTGCTTTGATACTCTAACTTAGCTAGTGGTTAGACTAACTCATGACTAACCCTGAACTAACTGTAGCCAAAGAGGTGTTTGGTTGACAGGATTAGATTGACAATAAATGCACTTCATGGAGAGAGAAAAGTGATTTTTCAGTGGTCCCAATGAGAACTATCTCCAGTTAGCACTTCTTGGGTTCGGTGCAACTTGCTCCAATTTAAACCCTCATTCTTGGATACTTTAGGGCTAATTGAGCCCCAACTAGCTCAAACTAACTCTAACCCATGGATCCAAACAGGGCCTATGGCCAGTCTCGACGCAGAGCAGTCGCGTGCCCCGGGAAGCGGCGCTCTCTCAGCCGTCGTGCCACTTCAAAGCCGGCGCCAATGAGAGGTCGCCTCCGCTCTGGCCGGGCATTAATGCGGCACTGACGTTCCAGGGCGACGCTGACCTTTTCACGCGGGAAGCGCTACCGGCAAGGGAGTATAGGTTTTGAACCGTTTGTGTAGTAATCGGTCGCTTGCAAAACTACTCAATTATTGCACTCAGTTTCCTAAAAATTGTGGTAAAAACGTTACTCCACAGCCCGCTTCCTTCTCCTTCCTTCTTCCACCGCCACAAGACGTCCACGGGAAGCGACCGGTCAACCCTTATATAGTAGTGCTAGCACAAAAAGATGCATGCATGACCACTAAAATTTCCATATTAAAGCGCCGCTCCGGCGGGAGTATGGCGTATGTTGTTATCTTTGGTCGGCCCATGGCTACCGGGCGACGGCGACCAGAGAAGAGGCGATGGGAGGGGAATGAATGCAACTACTGTTTGGTTTCGCCTTCCGTCTTAAATAAATGCGCAGCATCACGTGTACCCGCGGGTGCACAAATTGTAACATACTCGTGTCTGCTTAAGTGGGCGTCACGTAACTGGTGTGTGTGTGTGTGTGAGGGAGAGAGATTCTGAGAGACAGAGTGCATGTGTGCGACTCTACTCTTCGGACATGTACTCAACCTTTTGCATCGGGATATAAGTATAATGGTATTTACTTTAGCTAGTGATTTACGTGGCCATGTTAACGTGGTTGTGTCAAAAAAATGTCACTTCCTGCTCGTAATTTGCATTATATAATTACAAGCAAGATTCTCGTGCATTGTACGGAACATCAATATGCATTTTTTTACAAAACACCTGTTGTGATTCACCCATGCAGGACTAATCCCATGTGTAAAAACTAATGATATCTCGAGAATTTTATAGGAAAACTGGTATCTCGAGAATGTCATCGAAAAAATGAAAGATGAGAGATAAGGCGAGGAGGAGTGGAGCGTGGTGGTGACCGGTGGTCGGAATGGGCGGAGGCATGGGGATGGGCCAGGCGCCCGGCAGGCAGCGGCCACCATGCATGCTAGATTGTTCGAGACTTATTCCTTTTTAATTTCTGAGCAATGAGGTTATGGGAGATAATGATGTGGAGAGAGGTTCGGGTATCTTTTGTAAAATTATCATAGTTTGCCTTCTATCCGTCGGATATACATCATACCTCAGTATTACAAGATGGCAGGCACACCATCATCGCCAACTGCTTTTTTTATAAGGGCAGGATGATAAGTTTGCTGACTACTAAAGTAACGTGGAATTTTTCCATGTTATGCAAGTAAGTAAAGGTGATTGTTTATCATACGGGTAAGCTTGGATGAAGGGTGGTAGGAACAAATGCTCCACCTAGAGCATGTGTGTGTGAGATGGAGTCTTAGCGTGTGTGGGGGGTGTGTGTGTGTGTGTGTGTGAGAGAGAGATGGAGTCTTAGTTTGTGTGTGTGTTTGTGTGTGTGTGAGAGAGAGAGAGATGGAGTCTTAGTGTGTGTGGGGGGGTGTGCGCGCGCGCGCGTGTGTGTGTGTCGCGGGGTATTCGGTGGCGGATGTAATTTAAGTGTGCATGGCTTCATCATAGAGAGGTGATGTGTATGGCAGAGGCCACCGACGATGTGGTGCGAGAGAGAAAATGCCCGTAGAGAGGGAAGAGAAGGTGCGTATGCAGAGAGGAGTCGACATCGAGAGAACGTGTTTGTTCGAGAGACACCGAGGAAGACTACTATATATCGATGGTGCATATGTAGGCGGAATTAAACAAAGGGATGGTCTTATTGGTTTCGGGGATATAGGGGAAGAGTGAGAGGCGCGGGGGGGTAGCTAGAACGACATTATTAAGTGTGAGTGTGTGTTTTACCCATCCAGGCGGAAGTTATGTGCACAAAAGAGGAGAACGATTCGATGTGGCGTTAGATTGAGGGTAATTAACTACGTATGGAGACATAGAGACCTTGAACGTGCATGTGTGAGAGGTATACATGTATACGTGTGATGTGTGTGTGTGCGTGCACGCATGATCGAGATAAAAGAAAGAAGACATAAGTCATAAGATCAACGACATGGGAGAGACGGATCAAGATGACAATATGCATGCATGTGAGAATGCAGGGAAGAAGGCCCGACAATTGAGCATGTGTTTTTGTCTTTAAGAGATAGTGGCGTGGGATGGAGCATGCATCTATGGCGAGCAGAGGGGGTTAGGCGCAACAATTGTGCAAAAGAGATCAACCTATAAATGCATATGTATGGAGAGACATATATAGTGTGGGTGATAGGAAGCAAGACTCCGTGCGAGAAAGAAATGTTGACGGAGAAACTACAGATAGATATAGAGATGGAGATGCTAGCTAGAGGGACATCCGCTAGTTTGGGTGTTGGAGATGACCGTCGGGTGGTTCAAAGGGTGAAGTTATATATGTGTGTGAGAGGAAACTTGACTGCATGTAGAGAGAAACATATGTTGTGTGCGTGATAGGAATCAAGTGTGAGGGCGAGAAACAAGGTTGATGGAGAAACAGATAAATAGAAAGATAAAGATGCTAGCTAGTGTGCGTTAGAGATAGGAGTCAAGTGGATCAGAAGACTGGGTTATGTGTGTGGGTGTGAGAGAGATAGAGAGAGGGTGCATGTGAGTCACATACAAACAGATATCAGAGAGAAATGAGATCCAGAGAGACGGAGTTTTGTGTCTGCGAGAGAGAAAGATATTTCACAACGAGAGTGATAGCTAGAGAGACATATGAGGGAACGCAAGATATCTCTAGGGAGAGAGGGTGTGTGTGAGCGACATACAAGAGAACAATGGAGAAATATGAGACCATGGGAGACAGAGTTTGTGTTTGTGTGTGAGAAAGAGATATTGAAGAGGAAGAGTCGTAGGTTCTCATATCTAAGGAGCGAAAGACATCTCTGTATGAGGGGTGTGCGAGTGGCACACATGGGAATAGTAGAGAGAAATGAGACAACGGGAAACAAAGTTTTGTGTTTGTGTGAGAGAAAGATATTCCACATAGAGAATCATAGTTAGAGACACATAGCAGGGAGCGAGATATACTTAGAGAGAGATAGAGTAATGAAGGTTGAGGGAGAGAGTACCGTCAGTGTGTTACGAAGATAAAAGATCATTGTCGACATACAGGTAGCACGAGAGATACCTAAGAGACGATGAACGCGTATAGGTCCAGAGAGATAGTCCTATATAAGCATGAGTGATAGCTATATGAGACGAATACATGGATTAAAGGGGATTCAAATATTTAAACTGGAGATCACGACATCGATAATATCATAACGCAAATTGCTGTATCAAACATGCATATTCATTTGAATTTGGGCACACGTGTAATGTTATATAGTTTATCAATATTGGTGATCCATAGATTCTTCAATTACAAACAATGCATGGTTTATATGCAAATAATGTCTAAACGGGATTACACTATATGTTGCGTGTGTGAAACACATTATACATGTTTGAGAAGTTAAAAACCCGCATGAAACACACATTAATTGGAGACGATTAGCGAGGAATGCATACATTGGATTTCAACATAAAGTGGTTTCAAATATTTGAAAATCCAAATTGATGGATACAACCTTATGAATCTAAGATCATGCCATTTGTAAACCATATTTATGTATAAATGGTGTTGTGCTTTTGAAAGTATATATAAAAAATGATGTATATAGAATGTAATTCCAATTGAAAATGGATCCCGCCTGAAAAAAAATAGAATACAAACGGGATTCGAATTGAGTTGGCACGGTAAACGTGCACTCTGCAAAATTTGAATGAAGTGGGAAAAGTCACAGTAACCGCCCGAAACCAAAATCTGCGAGATGGAAATCACTACTGCCTATCCCTGCCACGGAAAGCCTATCTGCTGGATTTCTATAGGTTTCGATAGGGGTAGGTTTGTAATTTCACCCAAACGTGATGTAACCGCCTCTCACCCGGATTCATACATAGTGGGCGCCAAAACACAGTGTGTCCTCGGCCGACATCGACTCCCTCCCCGATTCATATTCATACATGGTGGGCGCCAAAAACAAACACTCGTCGGCAAATATTCGGTGTATGCGAGATTACCGTCCTATCCCCAACCGACTAATGTTGCTGTGATGTAGTAGAAATTTGAAAGGTGGGCTAAGTTTGTAAATTTCCTCGCATTTGAGACAAGCGCGCCCTGAATACATGGTTGCCCCTTCCTCTCTACCTCCCTTTTCCCCATTCGTACTCCGTGGGCGCCAAAACACCCTCTCCACCCCACCCTCCTCCGTCCGCCGCCGTCCGCCACCACATCCACCGCTGTCCTCCTCCACCATGCCAGAGATGATACCCCGACGCCGCCATCCATTACAAGAGATCGACCTCTCTCATCCATGCCTTCGGACCGGGAACCTTGCATCCCGTCCTCTCGCTTCATCCCCGCCGTCGTCCACCTTGTCGGCGCTACTCCTACGACCGTCTCGTCCACCGCACCCCGCCGCCACCGTCTACCCACCTAGATCTGCTTCCACGCCGCCGAAAGCCATCGCTACCGGAGCACCGTCAAATTCTCAACAGATGCGTACACGGTGCCGCACCAGAGGCGGTACTCTTTTGTTTCTGCTCAACTTATTTATCGCAGCAAGAAAATATATCGCCACTGCTTTACTCTGATTTCTTTTCTTTGTTGCGAAGTTGCCTTTGTCTGGTTTGCACCTTTAGATCCTCCATGGCACGCTCAACACTATACTCCCAATGCTTATGGTTTTCCCCTTTTATATTCCACACTAGTTAAATCAAAATAGACTAAATTTCAAAATTGGGTCAGTCGATTTTTCAGAGCTCGCCGGAGTTCGCCGGTGCGATCGAAGGGGCTCGGGTGGTTGTGGGGCCTCGCCGAACGAAGAAAACTCGACGCGGGTGGGAGTTGGGGCGCGGGTGGGGGTGGTGGTGGCGGAGGAACACAGGCTGTGGGGGCCGGTGGTCCGGTCGGCGGCCCGTGCGGTGTTCTGTATGGGAAGAATCAGAGACGAGGAAGAAGAAGGGTTAGGAGACATAGGATCTTCATCCAACCGCCTGAAATGGTCGAGAGACAGCTGGGAGTTGCATTCTTAATGCGCTCTGGTTCATCATGTGTGGGCACTGCGCAACCAACATTTTATTATCCAAAATCTGCTTGCTCTTCTTTACCATGTTCGATAGAGCTGGCACAGACGTGATCGATAGGGTTTCAATTACTAGCGGCAATACAACACCGTATTTTCAAGCCAGTTCCACTTTCCCTATTTATATATCATGGTTATGGTGTACCCACATTATGTACACTATGATCCGCCTAGTTGTCGTGTGCTCTTGTTATCATGGTTTGGCAATAAACTCTCTATACAGTATATAATGAACCTATCATCTGCCAGCTATCCTTACTTCTGGAGCCTATTTTTTGTGTACTTGTGCCAAATTATATAAATGCACGTACCATATTACAGCACACATGAGCTCTCTCATCAGAATCCAGTGATAGCACATAAGTGTTTACAGGGGCGCCCCTATATTAGAATATCATCTACATTACAAAGATAATCTCACAACTATTTATGTTTTCATGGTTCTCGGATATTATACGCAATTACAGTGAATATCGTAATCCGCGCATCGTAAGAATATTGTGGAACATTGCAATGGCTTACAAAATTGGCACCAAGGCATTGAGTGCCATTCGAAGCAATGAAACTCGTGACGCTCCCAATTGTTGATTCTTGTTCGTAATATCATCCTAATGACTATTCTAATCTCGAGAAGTCAAAGGCAGATGGCCTGTCCTGTTCACCCATCAAGGTGTCTGTTCTAATTTGGCAAGGTTTTATTGATTGCGCGTATCTTGCATATGTTGTCTTGCATTTCTTCTACTTTGTTGCACCGCCATCTGCTTAGTTTACTCATCATATAACTCGAGATGCCATGCCCATCCATTATCAATACATATTCCATCTGTCATCATACCATGTTTTTCCACTCAAATGTTGTTCTTGTGCATCGACATCAAAAGGAAGAGGGTGATTGCCGAACCTGAAGGAGCACCAGAAAAGTCCTTGAAAAACGTGGTGGTGCCGGAGAAATCAGACATCGCCCCACTTATATTGGTTGTACAACCAGTGACACAAAACATAGGACCGACTCCAGCAGACTGTACCCTACTTCACTGGCCACACCACTAGCCCCACCACACAGGACCTTTACTCCAGCAAAAGGTATACCGATTTCATTTGCCATAGCACCAGCCGTACCACGGAAATATCCCACTCCAGCAAAAAGTACAGCAAGTCCACCGGCCGAAGACCTATCCCAACTACAGAGACGGCCAATTCCTGCAGATTGGAACCCCATTCCATTTATTCCCAGTTTAAAAGACAATGCTTTCAATGTTGTTAGGTACTACGTGCATATATTCCCATCATGGGAAGATTATAGTGAAGACAAACACCATTTTCACATCTTCCTGTCGAACTTACGTGTAAGTGCTATTATTCATGGTTATTATTTTCCTGTTTTCTGCTGATCGAACACATCAATGTTTTACATTACATTGTTGTAACTAGGCGAGGGTCAATCTGGATAGTCATGAAGCTTGCTTGTGCTTTTCAAGGAAGCATTGCAGCAGTATCGGTGTTACCTGAGGAAATCACACTTTGATGGCAAGTCTATAAACGAATTTCCGGTGAAGTCTCCTGTGCTAAATTTAGAAGACATTGAATGGAAAAACCTTGTTATGCACTGGTCTCGTTCCTAGGATGAGGTACTGTCTATGAAATCACATAACAGTTTGAACTTCTACTTTTCCGCATGTGCCTTACGGATCATTTTTGCAGGAAATCTGCTCGAAGAAGAATTCCAGTTTGAAAAGAACGACAGAATATCACAAATATGATGTCTGCTGCTTTGCTGTTGTTAGTACATGTTGTCCTGTATCACTGTACTTGCATACATACCTGGTTCATTATGTGACAGCAGTATGCATGATAGCTTGCTTATCAATTGTTCGCTCCAAATTATCTGATCTGTATGAATGGTTACATTAGTGTAGAACATATCCAATGCCAATGAATTTTTTTAGCTCTGCATTGTTCTTGTAAGTACATGATGTCCTTTATTAGTGTACTTATATTGACAGGTAGTTGTTCATGTACCATCACTCTGCACCTTATTTTCCTTTACCCTCCATTTTCTACACATCAGATCTATATTTACTCTTCCCATAAGGTTGGTACTAAATAAGTTTAGATGTTCATTGCTCTTGGTTGTGCCTTTTGCCTGTATCGCTGCACATACATTTATAGCTACTTGGTTATGTAGCATCACTCTTCATCTTATCTTAAATATTCTCCATTTTTTTCGTATATTATCACATCTATATTTACTCTTAACAAAATGTAGAATAAAGGCAATGCTTATGAAGAAGATTATGTGCTAAACTTCTTGAATTGCCCCCCCATCAGCATGGACAAGGGCTTTATAGAGCCCGTCTTCAACAGTAATGTAAGTTTGTCCTTCTCAAGCCTTCAAACTTTGTTGTGTATATTTGGTTAGGCATGACTGCAACAACTGTTTATTTTTGGTGTTTGCATCAAATCACATGTTTAAAGTTTATTATGAACATAAACAAAAGTTTGTCCTTCTCAATTTAAGTTTTCAGTTGTACAACCAAGTTCCTTCTTCATACCATGTAAATTAAACTATACAGAGCAAGTGATCTTCTTTTGCACTGCATGTAAGCTTCTGTTCTTCATCCGTAATCCAGTGGTGTGGTGAACCTACCCACTACAGCACAATGTCATATTATGCAATGTCTTCACTATGAACAATGTCATCTTTTATGAATTTTTATGCTCAGCTTTCTGATAACAATCGCACCATGCTCGATACTTCTTGTGCTGGCTCTTTTATGATGAAGACTATTGAATTTAAATGGAATCTATTGGATAGAATTAAACGCAACTCTGAAGATTGGGACCTCGACGAAGGTAAGGAGTCAGGTATGACACCTAAGTTTGATTGTGTTAAATCTTTTATGGATACCGATATTTTCCGTAAGTTTAGCACTAAATATGGACTTGACTCTGAGATAGTAGCTTCTTTCTGTGAATCTTTTTCTACTTATGTTGACCTCCCTAAGGAGAAGTGGTTTAAATATCATCCTCCCACGGAAGTAAAAGTAGCTGCACCTATTAAAGTTGAAGAAAAGACTGACACTTATAATGATCCTATTGTTCCTACCTCTTATGTTGAGAAACCACCTTTCCCTGTTAGAGTAAAGGATCATGCTAAAGCTTCAACTGTTGTTCGTAAAAGCAATATTAGAACTTATACACCTCCTGAGCAAGTCAAAGTAGAACCTAATATTGCTATTGTTAAAGATATCTTGTCTGATAATATTGATGGGCATGTTATTCAATTTTGCGGTGAAACTGCTAGAATTGCTAAACCATGTGCTAAAGATAAACATAGACCTGTGGTAGGCGTGCCTGTTATTTCTGTTAAAATAGGAGATCATTGTTATCATGGCTTATGTGATATGGGTGCTAGTGCTAGTGTTATACCTTATGATTTATATAAAGAAATTAAGAATGAATTGCACCTGCTGAGTTAGAAGATATTGATGTTACAATCAAACTTGCCAATAGAGATACTATATCTGCAATGGGAATTGTTAGAGATGTTGAAGTCTTGTGTGGGAAAACTAAATATCCTGCTGATTTTCTTGTTCTTAGCTCCCCACAAGATAGCTTTTGTCCCATTATATTTGGTAGACCCTTCTTGAACACTGTTAATGCTAAGATAGACTTCAAAAAGAATGTTGTTACTATTGGCTTGGATAATATTATTCATGAGTTTAATTTCTCTAAATTTAGTAAACAACATCGTGAGGAAGAATTGCCTAGTAAGGATGAAATTATTGGTCTTGCTTTATTGTCGTACCTCCTAGTGATCCTTTAGAACACTATTTGCTAGACCATGAAAATGATATGTTCATGAATGAAAAAAGGGAAATAGATGAAGTATTCTTTAAACAGGAACCTATTCTGCAACACAATTTGCCTGTTGAAATTCTAGGGGATCCCCCTGTTGGGGAACGTAGCAGAATTTTAAAATTTTCTACGCATCACCAAGATCAATCTATGGATTTATCTAGCAATGAGGGAAAAAGGAGTGCATCTACATACACTTGTAGATCGCGAGCGGAAGCATTCAAGAGAATGGGGTTGATGGAGTCGTACTCGTCGTGATCCAAATCACCGATGACCGAGCGCCGAACGGACGGCACCTCCGCATTCAACACACGTACGGTTGGGGAAGACGTCTCCTCCTTGTTGATCCAGCAAGGGGGAAAGAGAGGTTGATGGAGATCCAGCAGCACGACAGCGTGGTGGTGGAAGCAGCGGGGATCTCGGCAGAGCTTCGCCAAGCTCAGCGAGAGGGAGAGGTGTCACGGGAGGGAGAGGGAGGCGTCAGGGGCTAGTGTGCGGCTGCCCTCCCTCCCCCCCCCCCCCCACTATATATAGGCCCCCTGCGGGGGCGCCGGCCTTAGGAGATCCAATCTCCAAGGGGGGGGGGGCGGCGGCCAAGGGGGTGGCTTGCCCCCAAGCAAGTGGGGCACCCCCCACCCCTAGGGTTTCCAACCCTAGGCGCAGGGGAGGCCCAAGGGGGGCGCACCAGCCCACCAGGGGCTGGTTCCCTTCCCCACTTCAGCCCATGGGGCCCTCCGGGATAGGTGGCCCCACCCGGTGGACCCCCGGGACCCTTCCGGTGGTCCCGGTACAATACCGGTGACCCCCGAAACTTTCCCGATGGCCGAAAACGGACTTCCTATATATAATTCTTCACCTCCGGACCATTCCGGAACTCCTCGTGACGTCCGGGATCTCATCCGGGACTCCAAACAACTTTCGAGTTACCGCATACTAATATCTCTACAACCCTAGCGTCACCGAACCTTAAGTGTGTAGACCCTACGGGTTCGGGAGACACGCAGACATGACCGAGACAACTCTTCGGTCAATAACCAACAGCGGGATCTGGATACCCATGTTGGCTCCCGCATGCTCCTCGATGATCTCATCGGATGAACCACGATGTCGAGGATTCAATCAATCCCGTATACAATTCCCTTTGTCAATTGGTACGTTACTTGCCCGAGATTCGATCGTCGGTATCCCAATACCTCGTTCAATCTCGTTACCGGCAAGTCACTTTACTCGTATCGTAATGCATGATCCAGTGACCAAACACTTGGTCACATTGAGCTCATTATGATGATGCATTACCGGGTGGGCCCAGAGATACCTCTCCATCATACGAAGTGACAAATCCCAGTCTCGTTTCGTGCCAACCCAACAGACACTTTCGGAGATGCCCGTAGTGCACCTTTATAGCCACCCAGTTACGTTGTGACGTTTGGCACACCCAAAGCACTCCTACGGTATCCGGGAGTGGCACAATCTCATGATCTAAGGAAATGATACTTGACATTTGGAAAAGCTCTAGCAAACGAACTACACCATCTTGTGCTATGCTTAGGATTGGGTCTTGTCCATCACATCATTCTCCTAATGATGTGATCCCGTTATCAATGACATCCAATGTCCAAAGTCAGGAAACCATGACTATTTGTTGATCAACGAGCTAGTCAACTAGAGGCTCACTAGGGACATGTTGTGGTCTATGTATTCACACATGTATTACGATTTCCGGATAGCACAATTATAGCATGAACAATAGACAATTATCACGAACAAAGAAATATAATAATAACCATATTATTATTGCCTCTAGGGCATATTTCCAACGGTCTCCCACTAGCACTAGAGTCAATAATCTAGTTACATTGTGATGAATCGAACACCCATAGAGTTCTGGTGTTTATCATGTTTTGCTCTAGGAAGAGGTTTAGTCAACAGATCTGCTACATTCAGGTCCATATGTACTTTACAAATATCTATGTCTCCATTTTGAACACTTTCACGAATGGAGTTGAAGCGACGCTTGATATGCCTGGTCTTCCTGTGAAACCTGGGCTCCTTGGCAAGGGCAATAGCTCGGTGTTGTCACGAGAAGAGTCATCGGGCCCGACGCATTGGGAATAACTCCTAGGTCGGTAATGAACTCCTTCACCCAGATTGCTTCTTGTGCTGCCTCCGAGGCTGCAATGTACTCCGCTTCACATGTAGATCCCGCCACAACAATTTGCTTGCAACTGCACCAGCTTACTGCCCCACCATTCAAAATATACACGTATCCGGTTTGTGACTTAGAGTCATCCAGATCTGTGTCGAAGCTAGCATTGACGTAACCCTTTACAACAAGCTCTTCGTCACCTCCATAAACGAGAAACATATCCTTAGTCCTCTTCAGGTACTTCAGGATATTCTTGACCGCTGTCCAGTGTTGCATGCCGGGATTACTTTGGTACCTTCCTACCAAACTTACGGCAAGGTTTACATCAGGTCCGGTACACAAGATGGCATACATAATAGACCCTATGGCGAGGCATAGGGGACGACACTCATCTTTTCTCTATCTTACGTCGTGGTCGGGCATTGAGCCGTGCTTTCGATCGCACACCTTGCAATATGAGCAAGAACCCCTTCTTGGACTGATCCATATTGAACTTCTTCAATATCTTGTCAAGGTACGTACTTTGTGAAAGACCAATGAGGCGTCTCGATCTATCTCTATAGATCTTGATGCCTAATATATAAGCAGCTTCTCCAAGGTTCTTCATTGAAAAACACTTGTTCAAATAGGCCTTTATGCTTTCCAAGAATTCTATATCATTTCCCATCAACAGTATGTCATCCACATATAATATGAGAAATGCTACGGATATCCCACTCACTTTCTTGTAAACACAGGCTTCTCCATAAGTCTGTGTAAACCCAAATGCTTTGATCATCTCATCAAATCGAATGTTCCAACTCCGAGATGCTTGCACCAGCCCATAGATTGAGCGTTGGAGCTTGCACACCTTGTTAGCATTCTTAGGATCGACAAAACCTTCCGGCTGCATCATATAGAATTCTTCCTTAAGAAAGCCGTTAAGGAATGCCGTTTTGACTTCCATTTGCCATATCTCATAATCATAGAATGCGGCAATTGCTAACATGATTCGGACGGACTTCAGCTTCGCTACAGGTGAGAAAGTCTCATCGTAGTCAACCCCTTGAACTTGTCGATAACCCTTAGCGACAAGTCGAGCCTTATAGATGGTCACATTACCATCCACGTCTGTCTTCTTCTTAAAGATGCATTTATTTTCTATGGCTCGCCGATCATCGGGCAAGTCAGTCAAAGTCTATACTTTGTTTTCATACATGGATCCTATCTCGGATTTCATGGCTTCTAGCCATTTGTCGGAATCTGGGCCCGCCATCGCTTCTTCATAGTTTGAAGGTTCACCGTTGTCTAACAACATGATTTCCAAGACAGGGTTGCCGTACCACTCTGGTGCGGAACGTGTCCTTGTGGACCTCTGAAGTTCAAGAGGAGCTTGATCCAAGTACCTTGATCATCATCATTAACCTCCTCTCTAGTCGGTGCAGGCACCACAAGAACATCTTCCTGAGCTGAGCTACTTTCCGTTTCAAGAGGTAGCACTTCATCAAGCTCTACTTTCCTCCCACTTACTTCTTTCGAGAGATACTCTTTCTCCAGAAAGTATCCGTTCTTAGCAACAAAGATCTTGCCCTCGGATCTGAGGTAGAAGGTATACCCAATGGTTTCCTTAGGGTATCCTATGAAGACGCATTTTTCCGACTTGGGTTCAAGCTTTTCAGGTTGAAGTTTCTTGACATAAGCATCGCATCCCCAAACGGTGTCGTCTCAACGGATTTCGACGGAGCCCTATTTAAATTGAATGCGGCAGTCTCTAAAGCATAGCCCCAAAATGAGAGCGGTAGATCGGTAAGAGACATCATAGATTGCACCATATCTAATAGAGTGCGATTACGAAGTTCGGACACACCATTTCGCTGAGGTGTTCCAGGCGGCGTGAGTTGTGAAACGATTCCACATTTCCTTAAGTGTGTGCCAAATTCGTGACTTAAATATTCCCCTCCATGATCTGATCGTAAGAAATTTATTTTCCTGTCACGTTGATTCTCAACCTTACTCTGAAATTCCTTGAACTTTTCAAAGGTCTCAGACTTGTGTTTCATTAAGTAAACATACCCATATCTACTCAAGTCATTAGTGAGAGTGAGAACATAACGATAGCCACCGTGAGCCTCAACACTCATTGGAACGCACACATCAGTATGTATGATTTCCAATAAGTTGGTTGCTCGCTCCATTGTTCCGGAGAATGGAGTCTTGGTCATTTTGCCCATGAGGCATGGTTCGCATGTGTCAAATGATTCGTAATCAAGAGACTCCAAAAGTCCATCTGCATGGAGCTTCTTCATGCGTTTGACACCTATGTGACCAAGGCGGCGATTACCACAAGTATGTGGGACTATCATTATCAACCTTACATCTTTTGGTATTCACACTATGAATATGTGTAACATTACGCTCGAGATTTATTAAGAATAAACCATTCACCAGCGGGGCATGACCATAAAACATATCTCTCATATAAATAGAACAACCATTATTCTCGGATTTAAATGAGTAGCCATCTCGAATTAAACGAGATCCTCATACAATGTTCATGCTCAAAGCTGGCACTAAAAAACAATTATTGAGGTTTAAAACTAATCATGTAGGTAAATGTAGAGGCAGCGTGCCGACGGCGATCGCATCAACCTTGGAACCATTCCCGACGCGCATCGTCACCTCGTCCTTCGCCAGTCTCCGCTTATTCCGCAGCTCCTGCTTTGAGTTACAAATATGAGCAACCGCGATTATCAAATACCCAAGAGCTACTACGAGTACTGGTAAGGTACACATCAATTACATGTATATCACATATACCTTTAGTGTTGCCGGCCTTCTTGTCCGCTAAGTATTTGGGGCAGTTCCTCTTCCAGTGACCACTTCCCTTGCAATAAAAGCACTCAGTCTCAGGCTTGGGTCCATTCTTTGGCTTCTTCCGCAAGCTGGCTTACCGGTAGCGGCAACTCCTTGCCGTCCTTCTTGAAGTTCTTCTTACCCTTGCCTTTCTTAAACTTAGTGGTTTTATTCACCATCAACACTTGATGTTCCTTTTTGATCTCCACCTCCGCTGATTTCAGCATTGAATATACTTCAGGAATGGTCTTTTCCATCCCCTGCATATTGAAGTTCATCAAAAAGCTCTTGTAGCTTGGTGGAAGCGACTCAAGGATTCTGTCAATGACCGCGTCATCCAGGAGATTAACTCCCAGTTGAGTCAGGCGGTTGTGCAACCCAGACATTTTGAGTATGTGCTCACTGACAGAACTATTTTCCTCCATCTTACAACTGAAGAACTTGTCGGAGACTTCATATCTCTCGACCCGGGCATGAGCTTGGAAAACCATTTTCAGCTCTTCGAACATCTCATTTGATCCGTGTTGCTCAAAACGCTTTTGAAGCCCCGGTTCTAAGCTGTAAAGCATGCCGCACTAAATGAGGGAGTAATCATCAGCACGCGACTGCCAAGCGTTCATAACGTCTTGGTTCTCTAGGATGGGTGCTTCACCTAGCGGTGCTTCTAGGACATAATCTTTCTTGGCAGCGATGAGGATGATCCTCAGGTTCCGGACCCAGTCCATATAGTTGCTGCCATCATCTTTCAGCTTGGTTTTCTCTAGGAA
Source organism: Aegilops bicornis (assembly GCA_021605145.1). NCBI lineage: Eukaryota > Viridiplantae > Streptophyta > Magnoliopsida > Poales > Poaceae > Aegilops > Aegilops bicornis. Next base: position 770,956,710 of record CM038675.1, read on the forward strand.
CGCGTTGAAGTTGAGGGCAACATTAGCGTGGGCCATTTGATCTGCAAGACATATTGTACAGATTTTAGACTTAGTTCATGATAATTAAGTTGATCTAATCAAATTATTCAATGAACTCCCACTCAGATAGACATCCCTCTAGTCATCTAAGTGAAACATGATCCGAGTCAACTAGGCCGTGTCCGATCATCACGTGAGATGGACTAGTCAACATCGGTGAACATCTTCATGTTGATCGTATCTTCTATATGACTCATGCTCGACCTTTCGGTCTTCCGTGTTCCGAGGCCATGTCTGTACATGCTAGGCTCGTCAAGTCAACCTAAGAGTATTGCGTTTGTAAATCTGGCTTACACCCGTTGTATTCGAACGTTAGAATCTATCACACCCGATCATCAAGTGGTGCTTCGAAACAACGAACCTTTGCAACGGTGCAGTTAGGGGAACACTTTCTTGAAATTATTGCGAGGATCATCTTATTTAAGCTACCGCCGTTCTAAGCAAATAAGATGTAAAACATGATAAACATCACATGCAATCAAATAGTGACATGATATGGCCAATATCATATTGCTCCTTTGATCTCCATCTTCGAGCGCCATGATCATCTTCGTCACCGGCATGACACCATGATCTCCATCATCATGATCTCCATCATCGTGACTTCATGAAGTTGCCGCCTAACGATTACTTCTACTTCTATGGCTAACGTGTTTAGCAATAAAGTAAAGTAATTTACATGGCATTATTCAATGACACGCAGGTCATACAAAAAATAAAGACAACTCCTATGGCTCCTGCCGGTTGTCATACTCATCGACATGCAAGTCATGATTAATATTACAAGAACATGATCAATCTCATACATCACATTTATCATTCATCACATCTTTTGGCCATGCTGCAAAAACAAGCTAGACGTCCTCTAATTGTTGTTGCATGTTTTTACGTGGCTTCTATAGGTTTCTAGCAAGAACGTTTCTTACCTACGTAAAACCACAACGTGATATGCCAATTTCTATTTACCCTTCATAAGGACCCTTTTCATCGAATCCGCTCCAACTAAAGTGGAAGAGACAGACACCCGCTAGCCACCTTATGCCACTAGTGCATGTCAGTCGGTGGAACCTGTCTCACGTAAGCGTACGTGTAAGGTCGATCCGGGCCGCTTCATCCCACGATGTCGCCGAAGCAAGATAAGACTAGTAGTGGCAAGAAAATTGACAACATCTACGCCCACAACAAGTTTGTGTTCTACTCGTGCATAGAAACTACGCATAGACCTAGCTCTGATACCACTGTTGGGGAACGTAGAAGAATTTTAAAATTTTCTATGCATCACCCAGATCAATCTATGGAGTTATCTAGCAACGAGGGGGAAAGGAGTGCATCTACATACCCTTGTAGATCGCGAGCGGAAGCGTTCAAGAGAACGGAGTTGATGGAGTCGTACTCGTCGTGATCCAAATCACCGATGACCGGCGCCCGAACGAACGGCAGCTCCGCGTTCAACACACGTACGGTTGGGGAAGACGTCTCCTCCTTCTTGATCCAGCAAGGGGAAGGAGAGGTTGATGGAGATCCAGCAGCACGACGGCGTGGTGGTGGAAGCAGCGGGGATCTCGGCAGGGCTTCGCCAAGCTCAGCAAGAGGGAGAGGTGTCACGGGAGGGAGAGGGAGGCGCCAGGGTCTAGGGTGCGGCTTCCCTCCCTCTCCCCACTATATATTGGCCCCCTGGGGGGCGCCGGCCCTAGGAGATCCAATCTCCAAGGGGCGGCCAAGGGGTGGCTTGCCCCCCAAGCCAAGTGGGGCACCACCCACCCCTAGGGTTTCCAACCCCAGGCGCAGGGGGAGGCCCAAGGGGGGCGCACCAGCCCACCAGGGGCTGGTTCCCTCCCCACTTCAGCCCATGGGCCCTCCGGATAGGTGGCCCCACCTGGTGGACCCCCGGGACCCTTCCGGTGGTCCCGGTACAATACCGGTGACCCCCGAAACTTTCGCGATGGCCGAAAACGGACTTCCTATATATAATTCTTCACCTCCGGACCATTCCAGAACTCCTTGTGACATCCGAGATCTCATTCGGGACTCCGAACAACTTTCGGGTTACCGCATACCAATATCTCTACAACCCTAGCTTCACCAAACCTTAAGTGTGTAGACCCTACGGGTTCGGGAGACACGCAGACATGACCGAGACGACTCTCCGGTCAATAACCAACAGCGGCATCTGGATACCCATGTTGGCTCCCACATGCTCCTCGATGATCTCATCGGATGAACCACGATGTCGAGGATTCAATCAATCTCGTATACAATTCCCTTTGTCAATCGGTACGTTACTTGCCCGAGATTCGATCGTCGGTATCACAATACCTCGTTCAATCTTGTTACCGGCAAGTCACTTTACTCATACCATAATGCATGATCCCCTGACCAAACACTTGGTCACACTGAGCTCATTATGATGATGCATTATCGAGTGGGCCCAGAGATACCTCTCCGTCATACGGAGTGACAAATCCCAGTCCCGATTCGTGCCAACCCAACAGACACTTTCAGAGATACCCGTAGTGCACCTTTATAGCCACCCAGTTACGTTGTGACGTTTGGCACACCCAAAGCACTCCTACGTTATCTGGGAGTTGCACAATATCATGGTCTAAGGAAATGATACTTGACATTTGGAAAAGCTCTAGCAAACGAACTACACGATCTTGTGCTATGCTTAGGATTGGGTCTTGTCCATCACATCATTCTCCTAATGATGTGATCCCGTTATCAATGACATCCAATGTCCATAGTCAGGAAACCATGACTATCTGTTGATCAACGAGCTAGTCAACTAGGGGCTCACTAGGGACATGTTGTGGTCTATGTATTCACACATGTATTACGATTTCCGGATAACACAATTATAACATGAACAATAGACAATTATCATGAACAAAGAAATATAATAATAACCATATTGTTATTGCCTCTAGGACATATTTCCAACACCCCCTCCACCCAAGGGTGATCCCGTGTTTGAGCTTAAACCGTTGCCTGATAATCTTAAGTATGCTTATCTTGATGAAAAGAAAATATATCATGTTATTATTAGTGCTAACCTTTCAGAGCATGAAGAAGAAAGATTACTAAAAACTCTGAAGAAGCACTGTGCTGCTATTAGATATACTATTGATGATCTTAAGGGCATTAGTCCCACTCTATGTCAACATAAAATAAATTTGGAAGTGGATGCCAAACCAGTTCGTGATCCTCAACGACGTTTGAATCCTAAAATGAAAGAAGTGGTAAGAAAGGAAATACTCAAGCTCGGAGGCAGGTATAATTTATCCCGTTCTTTCGATAGTCGATTGGGTAAGTCATGTCCATTGTGTCCCTAAGAAGGGAGGTATTACTGTTGTCCCTAATGACAAAGATGAATTGATCCCGCAAAGAATTATCACAGGTTCTAGGATGGCAATTGATTTCCGCAAATTAAATAAGGCTACTAAGAAAGATCATTACCCCTTACCTTTTATTGATCAAATGCTAGAAAGATTATGCCAACATACACATTATTGCTTTTTAGATGGTTATTCTGGTTTCTCTCAAATACCTGTGTCGGCTAAAGATCAATCAAATACTACTTTTACATGCCCTTTTGGTACTTTTGCTTATAGATGTATGCCTTTTAGTTTATGTAATGCACCTGCTACCTTTCAAAGATGCATGATGGCTATATTCTCTGACTTTTGTGAAAAGATTTGTGAGGTTTTCATGGACGACTTTTCCGTCTATGGTTCCTCTTTTGATGATTGCTTGAGCAATCTTTATCGAGTTTTGCAGAGATGTGAAGAAACTAATCTTGTCTTGAATTGGGAAAAGTGCCACTTTATGGTTAATTAAGGTATTGTCTTGGGGCACAAAGTTTACGAAAGAGGTATTGAAGTTGATAAAGGCAAGGTTGATGCTATTGAAAGATGCCATGTCCCAAGGACATCAAAGGTATAAGAAGTTTCCTTGGTCACGCCGGATTTTATAGGAGGTTCATTAAGGACTTCTCAAAAATTTCCCGACCTCTGACTAATTTATTACAAAAATATGTACCATTTGTCTTTGATGATGATTGTGTAGAAGCATTTGAAATACTTAAGAAAGCATTAGTCTCTACACCTGTTGTTCAGCCACCTGATTGGAATTTACCCATTGAAATTATGTGTCATGCTAGTGATTATGCTGTAGGTGCTGTTCTAGGGCAAAGAGTTGATAAGAAATTAAATGTTATCCATTATGCTAGTAATACTCTAGACAATGCTCAAAGAAATTATGCTACTACTGAAAAGGAACTTTTAGCAGTTGTATTTGCCTGTGATAAATTCAGACCCTATATTGTTGATTCTAAAGTAACTATTCACACTGATCATGCTGCTATTAAATATCTTATGGAAAATAAAGATGCTAAACCTAGACTTATTAGATGGGTTCTCTTGCTGCAAGAATTTGATTTGCATATTATTGATAGAAAAGGAGCTGAGAACCCCGTTGCAGACAACTTATCTAGGTTAGAGAATGTTCTTGATGACCCACTACCTATTGATGATAGCTTTCCTGATGAACAATTAAATGCCATAAGCACTTCTCGTAGCACTCCATGGTATGCTGATTATGCTAATTATATTGTTGCTAAATTTATACCACCTAGCTTCACATACCAACAAAAGAAAAAGTTTTTCAATGATTTGCGGCATTACTTTTGGGATGACCCACATCTTTATAAAGAAGGAGTAGATGGTGTTATTAGACGTTGTGTACATGAGCATGAACAGGAACAGATCCTACGCAAGTGCCACTCCGAAGCTTATGGAGGGCACCACGCTGGAGATAGAACTGCACATAAGGTATTGCAGTCCGGTTTTTATTGGCCTACTCTCTTCAAAGATGCCCGTAAGTTTGTTTTATCTTGCGATGAATGTCAAAGAATTGGTAATATTAGTAGACGTCAAGAAATGCCTATGAATTATTCACTTGTTATTGAACCCTTTGATGTTTGGGGCTTTGATTATATGGGACCTTTTCCTGCCTCTAATGGATATACACATATTTTAGTTCTTTGTTGATTACGTTACTACGTGGGTAGAAGCTATTCCAACTAGTAGTGCTGATCATAACACTTCTATTAAAATTCTTAAGGAAGTTATTTTTCCGAGGTTTGGAGTCCCTAGATATTTAATGACTGATGGTGGTTCACACTTTATTCATGGTGCTTTCCGTAAAATGCTTGCTAAATATGATGTTAATCATAGAATTGCATCTCCATATCACCCACAGTCTAGTGGTCAAGTAGAATTGAGTAATAGAGAGCTCAAATTAATTTTGCAAATGACTCGTTAATAGGTCTAGAAAGAATTGGTCCAAGAAACTTGATGATGCATTATGGGCCTATAGAACTGCATATAAGAATCCTATGGGTATGTCTCTGTATAAAATGGTTTATGGAAAAGCATGTCACTTACCTCTTGAACTAGAACATAAGGCATACTGGGCTATTAATGAGCTCAACTATGATTTCAAACTTGCCGGTGAGAAGAGGTTATTTGATATTAGCTCACTTGATGAATGGAGAACCCAAGCTTATGAAAATGCTAACTTGTTTAAAGAAAAAGTTAAAAGATGGCATGACAAAAGGATACAAAAGCGTGAGTTTAATGTAGGTGATTATGTACTGCTATACAACTCTCGTTTAAGATTTTTTACAGGAAAACTTCTCTCTAAATGGGAAGGTCCCTACGTTATCGAGGAGGTCTATCGTTCCGGTGCCATAAAATTAACAACTTTGAAGGTACAAATCCGAAGGTGGTAAACGGTCAAAGGATCAAACATTATATCTCAGGTAATCCCATAAATGTTGAAATCAATATTATTGAAACCGTAACCCCGGAGGAATACATAAGGGACACTTTCCAGACCGTTTGAGACTCGAAAAGGAATAGGTATGTGGTACGGTAAGTAAACTGACTCCAAAACAATTTTTAAGGCAATATTTCTCCATTTTGGAATATTTAGAAAAATAGAAAAATAAGTGGAAGTCGGGGAAGGACACGAGGGCCTCACGAGGGTGGTGGGCGCGCCCTACCCCCCTGGGCGCGCCCCCCTACCTCGTGAGCACCTCGTGTGCCCTCCGGACTCCGTTTTCTTGCACGATACGTATTTTGGTCAGTAAAAATTCATTATATATTCTCCCGAAGGTTTTGATTCTCGTATCACGCAATTATCCTCTGTTTTTGTTTCGAGCTATTTTCCGTCAGAGTTGTCAAGGCCAGGCATCATGTCGTCCCCCTCCTCCGACAATGGTGACAAAGATGCTTGGCTAATGAAGATAGAGCTGAAGAGGGAAGAACCCATGGAGATCAACAAGGATGAAAGGATCAAGAAGGCCACGGAGGACCAAGCTCCGACAGCAGAAGACACTCTCCAACTTGATCACAACTTTCTCACCCCAACTGAAATCGAAGCTTTCAAGATGATTGAGTTAGCTCGTATTCAAAACAAGTATCTCACAAGTGAAAATGTTTTGTTGAAGGAGCATATTGTTGCACTCAAGGGCATTATCCGCAAGTTGGAGGACCTCTTACGCTCGATGTGTGACTATCCATCACCTCCACCTTCACCGACAAAGAAGGAGACATAATCATATGGGTATGGGCACTCCCCCTTGGCAACTGCCAAGCTAGTGGGAGGTGCCCCGGTATCGTATCACCATCACAACTCCTATATTTACCGTATTTCTTAGTTCGATCCTATCAGTAGTATCTTGATCTAGTAGATAAAGTTTATGGCATGATCTAGTTTTGAGTTTTTCTTTATGATCCCTCTATGTAATCGAGTCCGTGAGCTATATATACAATAAAGTTTAGTGTTGAGTCAAGGGCTTGATTCTTTTGCCATGATCTTGGGTGAATAAAAAAATAGAAAGAAGAAAAATAATAAAAAGAGTAATGACTTCACATAGAAAGTGTATGATGATTAAAAGTTGTTGGGAGTTGGCAAATATAGCTTTGGTCATCGTTGCAATTAATAGGAAGTAATAAGGAAAGAGAGGTTTCACATATAGATATATTATCATTGACATCTTTTATGATTGGGAGCACTCATTAAAATATAACATGCTAAAGAGTTGATGTTGGAAAAGGAAAACAACATGATGAGTTATGTTTTTTATATCTGAGATAAAGTATTGTCATGGGTCCTCTAACATGTTGAGCTTGCCTTTCCCCCTCGTGCTAGCCAAATTCTCTGCACCAAGTAGAGATACTACTTGTGCTTCCAAATACCCTTAACCCAGTATTGCCATGAGAGTCCACCATATCTACCTATGGATTGAGTAAGATCCTTCACGTAAGTTGTCATCGGTGCAAAGCAATAAATATTGCTCTAAATATGTATGATTGATTGGTGTGGGAGAAATAAGCTTTATACGATCTTGTGATATGGAAGAAATAAAAGGGACGGACTGCATAATAAAGGTTCATATCACAAGGGGCAATATAAAGTGACGTTCTTTAGCATTGAGATTTTTTGCATCCAACCATAAAAGCGCATGGAAACCTCTGCTTCCCTCTGCGAAGGGCCTATCTTTTATTATTATCCTCTACCTTATGCAAGAGTCACGGTGATCTTCAGTTTTCCTTTTTCATTTTATCCTTTGGCAAGCCCGGCATGTTGGAAAGAACATGATATATATATATATATATATATATATATATATATATATATATATATATATATATATATATAATTGGATGTAGGGGAGCATGAATTATTATTGTTGACATTACCCTTGAGGTAAAAGGTTGTGGGGCAAAACTATAAGCCCCTATCTTTCTGTGTGTCCGATTAAAACTTCGTAACCACAAGTATTGCGTGAGTGCTAGAAATTATGAAGGACTAAATGATAGTTGAGTATGTGGACTTGCTTTTAAGCTCTGACATGATAAATTGCAATTGCTTCAATGACTGAGGTTATAGTTTGTTGGTGCCCAATAAGGTTTCTGATTCATACCTTTGCACTGTGAAAAGATCATCACTTGAACATAAGTAATCATATGACAAAATCTATATATGTTGCTGTTATGAGAATAATCATGATGCCTTCATGTCCGTATTTTATTTTATCGACGCCTCTACCTCTAAACATGAGGACATATTTATTGTTATCGGCTTTTCGCTTGAGGACAAGCGAGGTCTAAGCTTGGGGGAGTTGATACGTCCATTTTGCATCATGCTTTTATATCGATATTATGGGCTGTTATTTCACATTATGCTACAATACTTATGGCTATTCTCTCTTATTTTACAAGGTTTACATGAAGAGGGAGAATGCCGGCAGCTGGAATTCTGGGCTGGAAAAGGAGCAAATATTGGAGACCTAGGACAAGGGAGAAGTCTTGCTATTAGTAGTCATGTGAATTTGGTATTCGTTCGATATTTTGATGAGATGTATGTTGTCTAGCCTCTAGTGGTGTTATGTGAACGTCGACTACATAACACTTCACCATTATTTGGGCCTAGAGGAAGGCATTGGGAAGTAATAAGTAGATGATGGGTTGCTAGAGTGACAGAAGCTTAAACCCTAGTTTATGCGTTGCTTCGTAAGGGCTGATTTGGATCCATATGTTTCATGCTATGGTTAGGTTTACCTTAATACTTTTGTTGTAGTTGCGGATGCTTGCAATAGAGGTTAATCATAAGTGGGATGCTTGTTCAAGTAAGAACAGCACCCAAGAACCGTCCACCCACATATCAAATTATCAAAGTACGAACGCGAATCATATGAGCGAGATGAAAACTAGCTTGACGATATTCCCATGTGTCCTCGGGGGCGCTTTTCCTATTATAAGAGTTTGTCCAGGCTTGTCCTTTGCTACAAAAAGGATTGGGCCACCTTGCTGCACTTTATTTACTCTTGTTACTTGTTGCTCGTTACAATTTATCTTATCACAAAACTATCTGTTACCACTTATTTCAAGATTTACGAGAGAATACCTTGCTGAAAACCGCTTATCATTTCCTTCTACTCATCGTTGGGTTCGACACTCTTACTTATCGAAAGGACTACGATAGATCCCCTATACCTGGGTCATCAGGGCCTTTAGCTGGGCCAGCCCATTATGATCCGCAAGAATTTTGTCGGCCTTTACCTGGGCCGGCCCATTATGGCACACAAAAATCTTGTGGGCCTTTCCCTGGGCCGGCCTATTATGGCCCGCGTAATCTTGTGGGCCTTTAGCTGGGCCAGCCCATTATGGTCCGCAAAATCTCGTGGGCCTTTAGCTGGGCCGACCCATTATGGTCCGCAAAATCTTGGTGGCCTTTAGTTGGGCCGGCCCATTTAAACTTGATGGGCCGTGCCACGTGTTGACGTATCATAGGCGCCTTTTGTCCAATGAGTGGATGACATCTGTCCCAACGATGAGCCGACACGTGTTCCCTCCAGCCAATGATGATTTTACACGTGGAAAATCCCCATTGGTCGGGCTGTTAACGGGTTATCGGATCCAAAACCGGACCCGATAGCTTAACGGCGTTCCGTTACGGTGGATGCCACGTGTCGGTCACCCTTGACGAAAGCACTTCTATGACGCGCGATTTATCATCATGGAAGTGGACACTTCCGTGATGATAATTTTCGTAATGTCATTGAACACTTCTACGACAGCACAGGTATGACTATATTGATTCGGTCATAAATTTGTCATGGATGTACATGCATGACCAAAAACACGACCTACTGTGACAAACACGTATCATCACGGAAGTGTATTTTTTTTTGTAGTGTTGGTGTCAGCTAGTGGTGGTTGTGTGAGCGCCATGGAGATCTTATTCCGTGTGGAACCCATGGAATTGTCTTTATAATGCCCACATGGGCCGGCCCATGAAGCACTCGCTCGCTTAGCTTGGCTCCCTGCTCCGTTGGCTCGCTTTTTCCCCCGCTTGCTCCACTTCTAGCTCAGAAGCGCTATCATATTTTTTATTTGAAGAAGTTCATTAAATTAAAAGAAATCCATATGTTTGAAAATAATCTGGAATTTGAAATGTTGCGAACGGAAACACACACAAAAAAAGGTCCATGAATTTAAAAAACATTCATGGGTTTAAAAAATGTTCACAAATTTGAAAAAGGTTCATAAATTTTAAAATTTTCACATAATTTTAAAATATTCATGAACTTTAAAAATATTTATGAACTTTGAAAATGTTCGATGATTCAAAATAAGTTTATGCATTCTAAGAAATTTAGGATTTTAAATGTTTCCATGAATTAGCATGTGAGAAAAGAAAATAAAAAATAGGTAAATGCAAAGAAACCCCCCCCCCCTCATTTGCCCGTGTACGCAGTCCTTCCCCTCATATATGAACCCCTAAATCCATGCAATCCCGTGCAACATAGATCACATGATGTACTTCGTTCATCATAGCAAAGTAGGCCATAACACAAAGTTAAAAGATGACATAGCAAAGTAGGGCGTATCATAGGGAGTTCGATCATACATGACAACACGCTACCAAAATTAGGCGTGTTCTACTAGTAAACAGGGCTACGACATTCGCCCACGGCCGTTCTTGCTCTTGCCCTTGTCCTTCCCCTATTGTTGTGATGGTAACGCTCGAAAATGCCAGAGGGGTCAAGATGGATCTGCTCAGCTTCGGAGATTGAGGTGCCAGATGCGGCACCGGTCTCCTTCTCCTCCTCCTCTTTGGGGGCAGGCCGACAAGGGCAGGAAGGTCCGGGTGTGCTTCACTGCGATGGCATGCGCCGCCTGGGCTTGCCGCTTCGCATGGATTCGAGCACAAACGTCATCAACATCCTTGTCATCTATGGCCTTATCCGACGTGACGTGGTGCAACTCGCCCTCCGCGTCGCTGCATGCCTGGGCCCTCTCATAGCGGGCATGTCGGTCCTCGATCTCAGCTTTGCCGTGACATCCGGGGCATCTATGGTCGTGCGCACTGCCTGTGTTGACCTTGGACTTGGAGCCCAACCTTAACTGGACAAGGACTTAGCATTGGGGTTGCTCGGACACCGCGGGTAGTCCTTGGCGGCACGCATGTACCTCTAACCGTCACTTGCTGGTTCCAGATTCAAAGTGGGCATGTGCCCCGATCCGCTAATTGACGCATTGCCACCGCCGAGTCCATGCCCACTGACTCTTACCGTACGTATGCGTGCCTGATAGTCGAATCGGTGTGCGCCTGCTGCTCTGACGCCTGAGCGGGGGTATCCTCCCAGGATCGACGGTGAGCCAGCCGGAAGGCCATCTCCTCCTCTTTTGAGTAGGTTACAAGGTCCCATTCAATGGATCCGGATTTGCTGGACTTAGATCTGTTCCCCGCAACCGATGGTCACCGGAGAGGAACTGGGCGGATCAGACTGGAAGTGCAGTGGAGTGGCATATGGCTAGGGTTTGACGAGGACGCAGATAGTGACGAGATATTTCAGGGGTCAGAGTGGACCGGTCTGACGTGGCGTAGGCATCCTGGCATATCCAGGCGACCTTGAATCCGTCCCACATATAAACTGAGTTTGAGGGGTGCTGAATAAGCCCAACTTTTGGGCTGCCTATAAGAGCATCTCCAGCTGTTCGGCCCCGCAGGACACCGAAAAAGAGCCGTCTGGGGCCGAAACGGCGTTTGGTTGTCGCCTGGGGGCGATTGCGTTCCCAATCATCGCCCCCAGGTCGCCGCAAAAATCACGCAAACTCGGCGATCTGATACGAAACTCGGCGATTTTTCATTGAAATTTGTACAAAAACAAAGAAACATACGAACTACGCCTAGCCCTACTATGCCGTGGCCGCCGGCCGCCTTCTACATGCCGAGGAGCCTGTGGAAACGGGTGTAGTTGCCGCCATCGTCGTCATCACGCGCCCCGCCGGAGCCGCCGCCGTCCCTACTGCACCCCTGGCCAGGGTCGCCGACGCGCGAAGGGGGGTTGGACGGCCCGGGCTCATCCTCCTCGTTGTTGTCGAGGATGACGACGCCACCCTCCTCGCGCCCGCAACACCGGGCCTGGAGCTCCCCGTATGCCCGACGCCGGCGGAGCATTGATAATTCCCAAGTGCAGGGAATCATCGTAGCAATTCCCAAAGGTGGAAGTGAGAAGTACGGAGTGTCGAACCCACAAGGAGCTTAAGTTAAGATCAATATTCTCTCAAGTCCTATTTGCCACTGATACGACTCTATGTACACCGAACGTTTGCTTCCAACTAGAAACTAGAAATAAAACTACGTTGTGGGTATGAAGAGGATAACTTTGCACGGTATCGGAGAGCTAAAATATAAAATTAGGTGTTGTTATCATAAAGTTAGAATATATTACTAAATATTATAAATAGCGAGTGTGGAATAATGATGGGTCGGTGTGCGGAATTATCCTAGGCAATTGTTAACAAGACCGATAATCACTATTGCAATTTCATATGAGGGAGAGGCATAAGCTAACATACTTTCTCTTCTTGGATCATATGCACTTATGATTGGAACTCTAGCAAGCATCCGCAACTATTAAATATCATTAAGGTAAAACCCAACCATAGCATTAAAGCATCAAGTCCCCTTTATCCCATACGCAACAACCCCTTACTCGGGTTTATGCTACATCACTCAAGCAACCCACTATAAGCGAATCATAAACGTATTGCAACACCCTACAACGGGAATCCCTCACGCTTGCACGACACGGAGGGCACAATCGGACAGCACCAAAATAAAACATACAACTTATACCAATCTATATGATCAATCAACCCAAAGACAAAGGGTGTCTACTCAAAACATCATAGGATGGCAACACATCATTGGATCATAATATGTGGCATAAAGCACCATGTTCAAGTAGGGATTACAGCAGGGTGCGGGAGAGTGGACCGCGTAAAAGAGATGAGGATGGTGATGATGGTGGTGATGTTGATGAAGATGATCACCACGACAATGATTCCCCTCCCGATGGCACTCCGGCGCCACCAAGAGAGAGGAGGAGAGGTTCTCCCCTTCTGCTTCCTCCTCCATGGCCTCCCCCCTAGATGGGGAGAGGTTCTCCCTCTGGTCCTTGGCCTTCATGGCGATGATGGCCTCTCCGGGATCCTCCTCCATGGCCTCCGGTGATGATGGCCCCCTCTGGCAGGGTGCCAGAGAGGGCCTAGATTGATTTCTCGTGCCTACAGAGGCTTGCAGCGGTGAAACTTCTGATCTAGGTTATTTTCTGGAGGTTTCTGTATTTATAGGAATTTTTGGCGTAGGTCTCACGTCAGGGGGGTCTCCGAGTCATCCACGAGATAGGGTCCCATGCCCAGGGGGGTGGGCACGCCCCCCAACCTCGTGGACAGCCCGGGAATCTTCTGGCCCAACTCTTTTACTCCGGGGGCTTCTTTTGGTCCATAAAAATTCATCAAAAATTGGCACGTCAATTGGACTCCGTTTGGTATTCCTTTTCTGGCACTCCGGGGGCCGGACAGTTAATCTGTCCGGACGTCTTCAGCCAGTCCTATCAAAGGTTAGGGAGTTTTAGATCCCGCATAGAGTCAAACTATGAAAAAAGAGTCCCATAAAGGGTAAAATAACTTACCTCGCTGGCTAGACGCTGCGAGCTGAATCGCGATCTTTGGCAGCGGATGTGGGAGCCTCGGCACCCTTGAACAGCACCTTCCAGGCATCTTCGTACATAGTGTCGAAGAGCCTTTTCAGAGATGGAGTCTGTGTCTTGCGGATCAAACTCCCACAATTTGAAGGCCCGTTGTTGGCATGGGAGAATCCGGCGGATGAGCATCACACGGATAACGTTGACAAGCTGAGATTCTTGTCCATGAGGTTTGGACGCTTGAGTTTGGAGTCCGGATAGCTCGTCCGAATCACTTACAGCAGGCCCATTTCTTTCCATGATGTGAGCAGCGTGGGGAAGCCGGATCGAATCGGGGCCGCCGCCCATTGAAATCGTAGCGGCTTGGTGATGTAGAACCACCCGATTGCCACCCTTTATGGTCTCCACAAAGGCCCTCGAGCCATAGGACTTTGGCCATCTTGCCAACCATGGCACCTCCGCACTCCACTTGGCGGCCGCCCACTACCTTGACTTGACATTGAAGATCTTCAGCCATAAGCGAAGTGGGGCTGAATGCAGAGGAAGGCCTCGCACATGACGATGTCGCCGAGATGGTGAGGATGAAATTCGAGGGCAGATCGTGGAAGTCCGGGCCGTAGTAGAATATGAGCCCCGGACGAAGCGGGTGAAGTGGAAAACCCAATCCATGAGCAAGTGGGTGAAAACACAACCCTCTCATGGGGCACAGGGGTTGGAATGAGCTGCCCCTCGTCGGGGGCGGTGCGGCGATGTCCTTTGGACAAGTACCCGGCCTTCCGCAGCTTTGATGTGCCCCTCCGTGGCGGAGGAGGCCATCCACTGCCTCCGCCGGACATAGTTGGAGAAGGTTGAGGTGGGGTGTGCGGACTTGGTATTTGGAGCTCGAGTGCCGCGGAAATGGATGAGCAAAAGGAGGAAGAAGGCGTAGGTGAAAAGGTGGATCCTTATCCCTTATATGAATGACGAATGCTATCGTCCCCGCCGACTGGTAAAACTCGCTTATCTCCCAAAGCGCCCGTAATCAATGGCGGCGGATGGAGTTACTGCGTCCGTATTGATGGCAATCCCGAAATAAGGAGCACGATCTCCTCTTTGATAAGGCGTGCCAAGAAACACGCCTCGCTAAGCAGCGCTAAGGTGGAGCAGTAAAAGCGATTACGTATAAAGGCACGGCGTGGTGTGATGTCACGCGCAGAATACGTCGGCAGATCTGTGGTGTGGCGTATTCAGCGGTGTGACATCACACCGGCCAGGCCTTTATACGAATGCGTTTAGCGTTTGGCGATGCGATTGGGATGAACATCAAGAATCTGCAGCTCAACAGTGACTCCGGGCTTATCCAGCTAAAAGACCCGGGCGCCCGATTCACGGGGCTGCTGGCTCCGGCACCTCACGTGGTGCCGGAGAAGAAGGCCAAGAAGAAGGCCACGGGAACTCGAAGGAGCTCCCGGCGCCAGGTGCTGTCGGACTCACCGCCCGACAACTCTGAGGCGGAATCCTCCTCTAAGGAAGAGGAGGAGGAAAGAGAAGCCTCTCCCCCAGCGGGGGGAGAGAAGAAAAGGAAGGTCGCCCCGACTGGGGAGGCCGGAGGGTCCAAGAAAGGAAGGACCCTTCCTCCAGACTTCTCCACCAACGCCCGGCGGTGTGAGGAGGTGGCCACCAAGGGCCAAGCCCCACGGGAGATCGTAAGTGTCGAACTCTGGAATAGTTCATGACTTTTTATTTGTCGCATAGTGTCTTCTAACGCCGAATATGACCATGTAGCCCGCCCAAGGGCAGAGCTTGCCACCCGTGGCGGCTCCTGGGCTCGTCGGATGTGAATAGTACTTCACTTCCGACCGCCTCCTCTCCTCGTGTCGCCGGCGACACTGCGGTGGAAGTCCCAAGAGGGCCCAGCCAGGAGGAGGTGGTCCTGGAAGCACCGCAAGGCGACCTCCCGGACTCCGGGCGCGAAGGGGGCGAGACCCCAGAGGGCTCTAAGTCTGGCCCTGTCTTGCGGCTCCGCACCGGAACCTTGGTTAGTTCGAAGTTGACAAGCAGCCCCTTCGTAAGAAGGGTAAGACTTCTGACGCCGGTGACCTCCGTCCATCCGGAGGCACCGGATAACTTCTTTGGGCGGCAAAAGGCGCCTCCATCGACGAAGGAGCACCGCCTTTATGAGTGTGGTGATCCAGAAGTTCGATCCGCCAAGAGCGGGCTGGTTGAAGCTTCGCATCAGCCTTCTAACGGGCTTTGAGGTAAGTTTAGAATATGTAAAAATATTACCGCATAGATAGTAGCCCCTGATGCTTAGTTCGGTGTTCGGAAAGAAAAGCGGACTAAGGATCTAAAAGATATCTGTGCAGAGTCTAACATAAGTATGTCAATATGAGAATGCAGGCTGCGCTGCTGACCTCTGCCGCACTGACTGCGGAGGTCAATGCATTGAAGAAGAGCCTCGAGTGGTCCGAGAACGAGCTCGGCCTTGCCAAGAAGCAGCTCGAGGACAGGGGAAGGTAAGCAATACCTTATTAAAGAAATACCTTATAGAAAGGATTCGGTTGCAAAAATGACAGGAATAACGTGGGTATTGTAGGGGCCACGAGCGAGGTGGCGACCACGAAGGAAGCGGTGTCCATGGCCGAAAGCAAAGCGGCCGGAGGCGCCACCGAGCGAGAGAAGCGGAGGAGGCGGGTGGCGGAGGTGCGGCAACAGCTCCGGGCTCTCGTGGAAAAACACGAGAGTTTGGAGCGTGACTTCGAAAACTTCGAGAGTCCGAGGCTCGCCCCGGCACTTGAGAGTGCCAAAGCCGCTAAGGCCGAAGCCCAACAAGCCCTCCAAGAAATTGAATCATTAAAGAAGATAGCAGCGGGTAAGGCATTCTTTATGCAAAGCAAGCACGTGGAAGTGAATTACCTATTACTTAACCGGATTCGGAGCTCTCCAGGAGCATTCGCAGATCTGCCCTGTAGTGTATGCGATCTTTGCCGCGTTCTACTGGCGCCAAGGAGGGAGCTCGACGGAGAAGGTGTTACGGTCTCGGTATGCTAAGGCCAAGCGTCCGGTGCCCTGGCGACCAGTGAAGCAGCTGGTCGAAGCTCCACAATGTCGCCCGAACAGGCCATGAAGGGCCTCATAGTTGGCTGTGGCCATTGGAAACCATGCACAGGAGCTGCCGGGCTAGTGCAGCGGTGGTGGGCCTTTGTCCATGGATTGAAGTCATCAACCGCTCCGTCTGCATTGAAGGTGCCCGTCGGGCCCTTGCCCGTGCTAAAGTGCACTGGGGCAAGCTGGATGCGGAGAAGCTTGTGATGGACGGGCCACCGAAGGCCAAGGAGCATCGCAAGCCCGAAATGTACTGTGAGGGCGTCCTGAAGGGTGCCCGCCGTATAGAGGATGAGTGCTCCAAAGATGTAATTTTTGAATAGACTCGCATTTGTTATCCTGTTATTGAAAACTTGTTCATATGCGCTAAGCAACGCTTGTTAATTTAAAATATTACCTTACATGTGCGGCCGTTTATCAAATTTGAGAGATGGCAAGTCGTTGGCTTCCCCCCCATGCCACGAAAGTCTTTGGGGTGTTCGGGATAAACTTGAGCGCTCTTGTTCCCATTCTTGGGTCCGTCGAGGAGGCGCTCAGCATAGCGAACAAGGCAACCGGACTTATAGTGCTTGAACACTCTCACTTAGCCATAGAATTCTATCATTTTAAATTTGGTGAAGCCCCTAGTATTCGGAAGACCGAGTTCGGGCGCTATCACGCCTTGGCGGACAATGCCGACTCCTCGCTCTAAGCGGCATAAGTCTTTAGGGACCCGAAAAACCTCTCGAACAGCGACCGGCTCTCGCCCTATCATGACGGTCAGTTTTAGCTTTCTCCTTGAGGTGCTCAACCCAGCTCAACGGGAGCACAATCGCAGTGGTTCTCTCAAGCGCTACCTTAGCCGATATAACGGAACGTAAGGTACCAAAACATGGGAGCCGGGCAAACCCAACTATTGACCCAAGACATGATTCGGAGCCGATGCATATAATGCTATAAGTTCGGGGTGCCACACTTGTGAAAGTGTTCGGACTTATCACACCATACTTTTGGGGTACTTAAGCCCCTGGTGTATTGGCCGTACCAAAGTGTACGGGTGCAACATGTCATGAAATGAACATATGTATAGATAAAGAAAGGAGTGCAATAATAGGCAAAAGCTATGTATTGTTTATTCAAAAAGGTACTGCAATGGAAGCGAGAATGATACAAATAGTCACGATAAGCAAGGGATGGGACTACTTAACATGTCCCCCTCGAGGGTAAGCTGCGGGATGGTATGTAAAACAGGTATAATGCTCGTAATAGAGACCACCTGGACACTCGGCGTAGCTACATTTCCTGGCTGTTGCATCGTGAGTTCGGCAATTCTAGTGCAGACGGGACTTCTGGAAAAGCGGAGTCTGAAAGTAAGAAAAGAAGAAAGAAAAAGAATGACACAATTGGGATCGGCTGATGCGGTTGAGCCGCGACAGGCGTGCCGTGGTCGTGCCCTCCCCTTAGGCCCATGGTATCTCCAGAGCGTAGTTATATGCGGCGTAATCTTGGCTTATTTTCGCGAGGGCTAGGGTTGGGGCGGATTGCTCTGGCGATGCTCGGATCGTGCGAGCGGTCTTGTTGTAGGTTACTCGGTGGCGCAGACGGTGGCGGATGTTTAGTGGCCGGACCCGGGAATTGCTGTGAGAGGCTGCTTTGCACCTCCGCCGCGAGGGCCGCCGTGTGCTCCTCCGTTCGAAGAGAGCGTTCGGTGTTTCCATTGACCGTGATTACTCCTCGAGGGCCTGGCATCTTGAGCTTGAGGTATGCGTAGTGCGGCACCGCATTGAACTTTGCAAATGTGGTTCGTCCAAGCAGTGCGTGATAGCCGCTGCGGAACGGGACTATGTCGAAGATTAACTCTTCACTTCGGAAGTTATCCGGGGATCCAAGACCACTTCGAGTGTAACTCAGCCTGTACAATTGGCCTCTACACCCGTTATGGCGCCTTTAAAGGTCGTCTTTGTGGGTTTAATCCTTGAGGGTCTATGCCCATTTTGCTGCTTTGTATCCTGATAAAGGAGGTTCAGGCTGCTACCGCCGTCCATCAGGACTCTAGTGAGGTGAAATCCGTCGATTATTGGGTCAAGAACCAATGCGGCGAATCCGCCGTGACGGATGCTAGTGGGGTGGTCCCTTCGATCAAATGTGATCGGGCAGGAGGACCATGGGTTGAACTTGAGGCGTGGCTCCATCGCATATACGTCCCTTAGTGTACGCTTCCGCTCCCTTTTGGGTATGTGGGTTGCGTATATCATGTTCACCGTCCGCACTTGTGTGGGAAAGCCCTTTTGTCCTCTATTGTTCGGTGGCCGGGGCTCTTCCTCGTCATCGCTATGCAGCCCCTTGTCAATGAGTTCGGCATTTAACTTGCATGCCTGTTTGAAGACCCAACAATCCCTGTTGGTGTGGTTGGCTGGTTTTTCAGGGGTGCCATGTATTTGGCACGAGCGATCGAGTATTCGGTCCAGATTGGACGGGCCCTGAGTATTTCTTTTGAACGGCTTTTTCCGCTGACCGGGTTTAGAGCCTCTGAATCCGGCATTGACTGCCGTATCTTGACGTGCTCGCCCGTTAATGTGGCGCTTGTTCTTGTTGCGACGCGACCTGCCATTGCCGTCCTTGGTATTCGGACTACCAGGGTTTTTGGTCAAGTTGTTACTACGAGCTAGCCAGCTGTCCTCTCCCGCGCAAAAGAGGGTCATGAGCATTGTGAGGGCTGCCATAGATTTCGGCTTTTCCTGTCCTAGGTGCCGGGCAAGCCACTCGTCGCGGATGTTATGTTTGAAGGCTGCAAGGGCCTCTACATCCGGACGATCAACGATTTGATTTTTCTTGGTTAGGAAGCTGTGTCCGTAATTATGCGCCGATTCTTCCGGCTGCTGAATTATGTGGCTGAGGTCATCGGCGTCTGGTGGTCGCACATATGTGCCTGGAAGTTATCAAGGAATGCGGCTTCGGGTCCTCCCAACAACCAATTAATTCTGCTTTGGCAAGCTGTTAAGCCAATGCCGAGCTGGTCCTTTAAGCTTGATGGAGGTATTTGATGGCGTGTAGATCATCACCGCGGGCCATGTGGATATGGAGGAGGTAGTCCTCAATCCAAACCGCAGGATCTGTTGTGCCATCATATGATTCGATGTTTACGGGTTTGAAACCCTCGGGGATTTGATGATCCATCATTTCGTCTGTGAAGCATAGTGGGCGTGCGGCGCCTCTGTAATGGGCTATATCACGACGCAGATCAAATGAGCTTTGTCTACTGTGTTCGGCCCGGCCGGAGTTGTTGTATCCTGTGTGAAGGTTATCATCACGTGTCGTGGGGCGCCCACGCGATCCGTAGATCGATCTTGTTTGCCTTGCCTTGTCCTCCAATATGTCTCGCAGGTATGGCGCGTTTCCCCGTGCCTTGGTCGAGCGGCGGCGGGGTGCGGTTTGAATGGAGGGTCTAGAGGCCTCTCTGTCACGGCCACGGGGTGGCCGGTCGGCCGCATCATGCGCTGGTGATGTAGGTTTGGGTGCTGCTTCCTCTAATTGGGGTAGCAGTCTGCGTTTTGGGTATCTCTAGGAGGGGCGTTCGAGTTCATACTCTTCGGCTGCAAGGACTTCAGTCCATCTGTCGGCTAGCAAGTCTTGGTCAGCTCTAAGTTGCTGCTGCTTTTTCTTGAGGCTGCTTGCCCTGACCATAAGCCTGCGTTTGAAACGCTCCTGTTCGGCGGGATCCTCAGGCACGACAAATTCATCGTCGTCGAGGCTTGACTCATCTTCGGAGGGAGGCATATAATTATCGTCCTCCACCTCCCTGTCTGCCGCTCTATCATGAGGGTTGGCTTCTCCCTCCTCTGTCTGAATCCTGCTTTGGAGGGTTGTCTTTAACCTTTATGCAGGGGTGTTATTATCTCCCGTGCGGAATCATCGTTTTCTTTGTGGCGGGATTTAGAGCGGCGCCACCGACGCCTTGGCGCTTGGGCTGCTTCTTGGAGGGTCATCCTCCGTTGTTCCATCGCCGTTCCCATCTTTTGGGATGTCCACCATGTATATGTCGTATGAAGAGGTGGCCTTCCGGTGCTCAGAGGCGCTGGTTCTTGGTCATCTCCAGCATCATCGTCCATACCGTCGATGTCTTCGGAGTCAAAGTCGAGCATGTTGGTTAAATCATCGACAGTGGCTACAAAGTGGGTGGTGGGTGGGCGTTGAATTTCTTCGTCGTCCGCATCCCAACCTTCCTGACCGTAGTCCGGCCAGGGCTCTCATGATAAAGAGAGAGACTTTAGTGAATTCAGGATGTCGCCAAAGGGCGAGTTCTGAAAGATGTCCGCGGCAATGAACTCCATAACCAGCGCCCAATCGGATTCGATTGGCAGGGGCGCGGAGGGTTCGGAATCCGGAGAGGACTCCGAACTCCATAACTTGCATGACATCTTTTGTCCTTCCCTCCCGTGGCAGCGGGGTCCTATTGGAAACTAAGGGATATTAAGGCCTCCTTTTAATAGAGAACCGGAACAAAGCATTAGCACATACTGAATACATGAACTCCTCAAACTATGGTCATCACCGAGAAGTATCCCGATTATTGTCACTTCGGGGTTGTCGGATCATAACACATAATAGGTGACCATAGACTTGCAAGATAGGATCAAGAACACACATATATTCATGAAAACAAAATAGGTTCAGATCTGAAATCATGGCACTCAGGCCCTAGTGACAAGCATTAAGCATAGCAAGGTCATAGCAACATCAATCTGAGAACATAATGGATACTAGGGATCAAACCCTAACAAAACTAACTCGATTACATGATAAATCTCATCCAACCCATCACCGTCCAGCAAGCCTACGATGCAATTACTCACGCACGGCGGTGACCATCATGAAATTGGTGATGGAGGATGGTTGATGATGACGACGGCGACGAATCCCCTCTCTGGAGCCCCGAACGGACTCCAGATCAGCCCTCCCGAGAGAGATTAGGGCTTGGCGGCGGCTCCGTATTTTAAAACGCGATGAAACTTTCTCTTTGATTTTTTTCTCCCCGAAAGCCAATATATGGAGTTGGAGTTGTCGTCGGAGGGCATCTAGGGGGCCCACGAGGTAGGGGGGCGCTTGGGAGGGGCGCCCCACCCTCGTGGGACAGGTGTGGGCCCCTGGTCTTCATCTTTGGCGAGGATTTTTATTATTTATTCTAAGGTATTCCGTGGAGTTTAGGTCATTCCGAGAACTTTTGTTTTACGCACATAAAACAACATCATGGCAATTCTCTGAAAATAGCGTCGATCCGGGTTAGTTCCATTCAAATCATACAAGTTAGAGTCCAAAACAAGGGAAAAAGTGTTTGGAAAAGTAGATACGACGGAGACGTATCAACTCCCCCAAGATTAAACCCTTGCTTGTCCTCAAGCAATTCAGTTGACAAACTGAAAGAGAAAAAGAAAAACTTTTACAAACTCTGTTTGCTCTTGTTGTTGTAAACATGAAAAGCCAGCATTCAAGTTCCAGCAATTATTATGATCTAACCATACTCACAATAACACGTAGGTCTCACAATTACTCATATCAATAGCATAATCAGCTAGCAAGCCATAATAATAAAACTCGGATGACAACACTTTCTCAAAATAATCATAACATGATATAACAAAATGGTATCTCGCTAGCCCTTTCTGAGACTGCAAAACATAAATGCAGAGCACCTTTGAAGATCAAGGACTGACTAAACATTGTAATTCATGGTAAGAGATCCAGTCAAGTCATACCCAATATAAACCAATCATAATGAATGCAAACGACAGTGTGCTCTCCAGCGGGTGCTTTTTAATAAGAAGGGTGATGACTCAACATAAAAGTAAATAGATAGGCCCTTCGCAGAGGGAAGCAGGGATTTGTAGAGGTGCCATAGCTCGATTTTGAAATAGAGATAAATTATATTTTGAGCGGCATACTTTCATTGTCAACGCGACAACTATGAGATGGCTGTATCTTCCATACTACATGCATTATAGGCAGTTCCCAAACAGAATGGTAAAGGTTTATACTCCCCTTCCTCCACAAGCATCAATCCATGGCTTGCTCGAAACAACGAGTGCCTCCAACAATCAACAGGTCCCGGGGGGATTTTTGTTTAATTATTTTGATTTGCTTTTGATCTTTTTGGATCATGGGACTGGGCATCCCGGTTACCGGCCCTTTCTCGTGAATGAGGAGCGGAGTCCACTCCTCTTGAGAATAACCCACCTAGCATGGAAGATATAGGCAGCCCTAGTTGCACATGAGCTGCTCGAGCATATAAAACTGAATTTTTATTTGAAGGTTTGGAGTTTGGCACATACAAATTTACTTGGAACGGCAGGTAGATACCGCATATAGGAAGGTATAGTGGACTCATATGGAACAACTTTGGGGTTTAAGGAGTTTGGATGCACAAGCAGTATTCCCGCTTAGTACAGGTGAAGGCTAGCAAAAGACTGGGAAGCGACCAACTAAGAGAGCGACAACAGTCGTAAACATGCATTAAAATTAATTTACACCGAATATAAGCATGAGTAGGATATAATCCACCACGAACATAAATATCATGAAGGCTATGTTGATTTGATTCAACTACATGCGTGAGCATGTGCCAAGTCGAGTCACTCAATTCATTTAAAGGAGGATACCATCCTATCATACCACATCATAATCATCTCGATAGCATGTTGTACGCATAAGGTAAACCATTATAACTCATAGCTAATCAAGCATGGCACAAGCAACTATAATCTCTAAATGTCATTGCAAATATGTTTACTTCATAATAGCTGAATCAGGAACGATGAATCATCATATTTACAAAAACAAGAGAGGTCGAGTTCATACCAGCTTTTCTCATCCCAATAAGTCCATAATATATCATCATTATTGCCTTTCACTTGCACGACTGAACGGTGTGTATAATAATAAGTGTGCACGTGCATTGGACCAAGCTGGCATCTGCAAGCATTCAACTCAAGAGAGAAGACAAGTAATATGGGCTCTAAGTTAAATAAACGATAATGCATATGAGAGCCACTAAGCATTTTCAGTATAGTCTTCTCGACCCCCGAAGAAAGGAAAAGAAAAATAAACTATTTACACGGGAAAGCTCCCAACAAGCAAAAGAAGAACGGGAAATATTTTTGTGTTTTCTTTTTAATTATTACTACTACAGCCAAGAAATAAACTACTACTAATTTTTTTGGTTTTTCTTAAGGTTTATTAAACACACAAGAAGAAAGCGGGAAAAAGGAAAATAAACTAGCATGGATATTACAGTGAAAGAGTATGAGCACCGACATCTAGCAATGAGTGTGTGTGAACATGAATGTAATGTCGGTGGAAATACGTACTCCCCAAGCTTAGGCTTTTGGCCTAAGTTGGTCTATTGCCAAGGATAGCGGCTGATACCCGTAGGTGTATCTCGGGGTCGCATCGCGATGAAGAATAGTTGGGATCATAATGTGATGAAGAGGACACCGACCGCTTGGCTGGCAACCGCCTCAGGATCCCAAGAATAAACAGACATTTGTGGAGGCTCATCTTGTGGTTCCGGTTTCGGGGCTGGTGCAGGATTCCGATAGGCTTGAATAGCCGCCCACGGAACAATGTAAAGACCTGTAGACAAGTTAAACAAAGAGGGAGCAGGCAAAGTAATAGTCTCAGGGTGATGTTTATCAAAGTACAATTTATATTTAATCTCCCCTTCGCGACTCTTAACAAGAAAATCATGCGCTAGCATACTCTTATAATCTAAATAAGCACGGGGCAGCGCTGTTTCTTCTTTCTCCTCATGCCTAATAGGTATCTCAAAATATTCAGCTAGGCGTGAAGCATAAATGCCCCCAAAGACGGGGCCCTTAGTACGGTTCAGACTTAACCGTCTAGCAACAATTCCACCCATACTAACAGAGTTATTGCGGTATAAACCATGGAACAAGATGATAATATCAGGAATGCTAAGGTTTCCACAGTTCCCGCGACCAATCAAACAACGACTAGCAAATAAGGCAAAGTAGCGCAAAACAGGAAAATGTATGCTAGTAATTCTTGCATCAGAAACCTTCCTGGTTTCTCCCACAGTGATAGTGTTAATAAAAGTTTCCACTTCATTACGGTGTGGTTCATCTAAGGTGCCCTCAAAAGGTATTTTGCAGACCTCGCAAAATTCAGCTAATGTCATCTCCTTAATAACGTCATATAAATGGAACTCTACTGTTGGAGGTGATTTCTTAGGGAAAAAGTAGAAGTTCTGCACAAAAGTATTTGTGAGTAAGAGATACTGATGACGTTGGTCGCGGAGGAAGTTGGTGAGGCCGGCGTTCTCAATTAATAGATAGAAATCCTCATAAATCCCGCTCTCCTCAAGAAGTCATCAGAAGGCCATTCACATGGCCGAACCTCCGCGATACGAGGCAAATTAAATTTGGGCTTCTGTTCTTCTTCCTTTTGTTTCTCCTTAGAGCTTCGGCTCGACGAGCCCCTCAAAAGCCTCTTCATTATTTCTGAAACAATCTGAAATTTTTAGTAACTTCAAACAAAAGTGAAGCAACTTCAATAAAACTGATAGCAACTACTCATACAAGTGCCTAGAGCATGTATCAAGCATTAGAACTACATGGAACCATATAAATTTGACATGCAAGCTCAAGAACATGGTCACCTATGCAGCACAAATTTGAAATGAATAAAGCACTAGAAAAAAACTAATTGGACCAATGGAGGAGTCACATACCAAGGAACAATCTCCCCAAGCAGTTTTGCAAGAGGTGCTTTGAGCAAGGAGAACAAAAATCGCAGCAAAAGTTGCTGGAACACGAGCTTGAGTTGGTTTTTCGGGTTTGTGTGAGACAGAGGAAGAAGATGGGTGCGGGGATAAGTGGAGGAGGGCCACCGTGGGCCCACGAGGCAGGGGGGCGCGCCCAGGGGGTAGGGCGCGCCCTCCACCCTGGTGGCAAGGTGGCAGCTCCCCCCGCGGTAATTTTTGCACAGTAAATCCTCAAATATTCCCGAAAAAATCATATTGAATTGGCATGTCATTCTGAGGACTTATATTTTCGTGATATTTTTATATTGCACTGATAAGTCAGGAAACAGACAGAAAAATACTATTTTACTTTATTTCTACTAAGTAAAAAAATATAAAGAGGGTACAGAAGGTTGTGCTTCTAGTTTCATCCATCTCATGCTCATCAAAAGGAATCCACTAACAAGGTTGATCAAGTCTTGTTAACAAACTCATTCCAATTAACATGAAACCGGAGAAATTTCAAATAACACTATGTTATCTCAACGGGGATATGGACATCCCCTATAATAATTATATCATATTTCTTCTTGACAGTAGGAAGAGGAAATTCAAAACCTCCAAATATAATCGATGGAATTTTTCCAATAGAGTTGATACTATAAACTTGAGGTTGTTTCCTCGGAAAGTGTACCGTATGCTCATTCCCATTAACATGAAAAGTGACATTGCCTTTGTTGCAATCAATAACAGCCCCTGCAGTATTAAGGAAAGGTCTTCCAAGAATAATAGACATACTATCGTCCTCGGGAATATCAAGAATAACAAAGTCCATTAAAGTAGTAATGTTTGCAACCACGACAGGCACATCCTCACAAATACCGACAGGTATAGCAGTTGATTTATCAGCCATTTGCAAAGATATTTCTGTAGGTGTCAACGTATTCAAGTCAAGTCTACGATATAAAAAGAGAGGCATAACACTAACACCGGCTCCAAGATCACATAAAGCAGTTTTAACATAATTTCTTTTAATGGAGCATGTTATAGTAGGTACTCCTAGATCTCCAAGTTTCTTTGGTATTCCACCCTTAAAAGTATAATTGGCAAGCATGGTGGAAATTTCAGCTTCAGGTATCTTTCTTTTATTAGTAATGATACCCTTCATATACTTAGCATAATGGATTTGTTTTGAGCACATCGATTAATTGCATACGCATAAAAGATAGGTCTAATCATTTCAGAAAAGCGCTCAAAATATTCATAATCCTTTTTCTTGGATGGTTTGGGAGTAAAAGGCATGGGTTTCTGAACCCATGGTTCTCTTTCTTTACCATGTTTCCTAGCAACGAAGTCTCTTTTATCATAACGTTGATTCTTTGATTGTGGGTTATCAAGATCAATAGTAGGTTCAACTTCTACATCAATATCATTAGTAGGTTGAGCATCATCATGAACATTATCATTAACATTTTCACTAGGTTCATGTTCATTACCAGATTGTGTTTCAGCATCAGACATAGAGATATCATTTGGATTATCAGGTGGTTCAAAGAATAGGTTCACTAGAAGTTTGCATAGTTCTATCATTCTTCTTTTTCTTCCTTTTAGAAGAACTAGGCATATCAATATTATTTCTCTGAGAATCTTGCTCGATTCTCTTAGGGTGGCCTTCAGGATACAAAGGTTCCTGAGTCATTCTACCAGTTCTAGTAGCCACTCTAACAGCATAATCATTTTCTTACCATTCATTTCATTAAGTATTTCTTTCTGAGATTTAAGTACTTGTTCTACTTGAGTGGTAACCATAGAAGCATGTTTGCTAACAAGTTTAAGTTCACCTCTAATATTAGCCTTATAATCACTCAAGCGTTTAATCATAAAGGTATTCTGTTTTAATTGTCTACCAAAATAAGCATTAAAGTCATCTTGCTTAAACATAAAGTCATCAAACTCATCCAAGCACTGACTAGCAATTTTAGTAGGAGGGACTTCAGCTTTATCATATCTATAGAGAGAATTTACCTTTACTACCTATCACTATTAAGGAAAACCTTATACACATAATCTTAGCAGCAGCGCGGCACAAAAAGAAGCGCTACTGCTAATTAGCAGTAGCGCGGGTTTTTAACCCTCGCTACTACTAAGCTGATAGTAGTAGCGCGAGTTTTTAACCCTCGCTACTACTAAGCGGTCTCTATCATGCCCCCAGACACATGCCATAGTAGTAGCGAGGGGTATAAACCCGTGCTACTACTAATCTGATAGTAGTAGCGCAGTTTCATACCCCTCGCTACTACTAAGTACGAAGTAGGTGAAGTCGCCATATCCTCGGCCGAATCCCCATCTCCTCCCCCGGGTCCCTCCTCTCTTTCACCACTCTCTCCTCTCACTTTCCATACGCTCTCACATGGACCTCTTGCCCATGCACCCATCCTCCTCCATGGCGCCCGAAGAGGCCGCGCCTCGCGCCCACCGGGCGTCTAGGAGCTCGCCGGTCTTCCACCGACGTCTAGGAGGCCGCCGCCACACGCCACTGCATCGAGCACCTCGCCACCGGTGACTAGCTCCGCTGCTCCCTACATCACCTTCCTCTCTCCCTCGGTTTTCCTTTTCTCTCTCTTCCTCTGGTTTGACTCACCCTCCCATGTCCATGCCCGTGCAAATCGTCACCATGGATGACCCGGAGCTATCTGGCATGGTCGGGAAGAGGAGCCCCACGCCGCGGCCTGGCTCTGCCATAGAAACGGGCCCTCTCCAACAACCACTGCTGGATCTGGTCTTCCACTGTCCGTTCATGTCTCCCGCGACGCCAATCATCGCTAGATCTTACCATTGCTGCCATTGACAGCACGCACGGGATCGAGATTTTTTTTGTTTTTGAAAGTAATAGCAGTAGCGCGGGGTATAAGACCCGCTACAGCCTAATTAGCGATAGCGCTGTTTGCAACGCACGCTATAGCTAACCATGTATAGCAAGATGGCGTGTCAACACGCCGCCATCGCTACAAGTTAGCTGTGGCGCCGTATCAGTAGCGCGGGCACCCGTGCTACTAATACACCCAAAATTAACCCGCGCTGCTGCTAGGCTTTTCCCTAGTAGTGTGTGTCAGGATATCGGGGGGTTCTTCAGTAAATAAGTAATTGAGATCATATACTTCTTCAACAGGCGGTGAATTAAGACCATGTATTTCTTCAATAGGAGGTAAATTCTTAACATCTTCAGCTTTAATACATTTTTCTTTCATAGATTTCTTTGCATCCTGCATATCTTCGGGACTGAGAAATAGAACACCTCTCTTCTTCGGAGGTTTAGGAATAGGCTCAGTAATTGGCTCGGGAGCTGGCTCGGGAGGTGGATCAGGAGGTGCCCAATTATTTTCATTTGTCAACATATTATTCAATAAAATTTCAGCTTCATCCGGTGTTCTTTCCATGAAAAGAGAACTAGCAAAACTATCCATGTATTCTCTGGAAGCATCAGTTAGTCCACTATAAAAGATATCAAATATTTCAGGTTTCTTAAGAGGATGATCAGGCAAAGCATTAAGTAACTTGAGAAGCCTCCCCCAAGCTTGTGGGAGACTCTCTTCTTCAATTTGCACAAAATTATATATATCCCTCAAAGCAGCTTGTTTCTTATGAGCAGGGAAATATTTAGCAGAGAAGTAATAAATCATATCCTGGGGACTTTGCACACAACCAGGATCAAGAAAATTAAACCATATCTTAGATCCACCCTTCAATGAGAACAGAAATATTTTGAGTAAATAAAGGTAGCGGATCTCTCATTATTAGTAAACAGGGCAGCTATATCATCTAACTTACGAAGATGTGCCACAATAGTTTCAGATTCGTAGCCATAAAAAGGATCATATTCAACCAAAGTAATTATATCTGGATCAACAGAAAAATCATAATAATCCTGATCGGGAACACAGATAGGTGAAGTAGAAAAAGCAGGGTCGGGAATCATCCTTCCTCTAAAAGATTCTTTACTCCATTTAACTAGCAACCTCTTACGTTCAAGACTATCATGGCAAGCAAGAATAGCTTCAATAGATTCAACATTAAAAATATAACCCTCAGGAATAGCAGGCATAATGTCATCATTACTAATATCATCGTGTTCAGTTTCAATAATTTATCTTTCTCTAGACCTAGAAATTTGTTTATCTAGAAATTCACCAAGAGGCACAGTAGTATCAAGCATAGAAGTAGTTTAATCATAAGTATCATGCATAGCAGAAGTGGCATCATCAATAACATGCGACATATCGGAACGAATAGCAGAAGCAGGTTTAGGTGTCGCTAGCTTACTTATAACAGAAGGTGAATCAAGTGTAGAGCTAGATGGCAGTTCCTTACCTCCCCTCGTAGTTGAGGGATAAATTGTTGTCTTAGCGTCTTTCAAGTTCTTCATAGTGTCCAGCAGATATAAATCCCAAGTGAATCAAAGAATAGAGCTATGCTCCCCGGCAACGGCGCCAGAAAAAGGTCTTGATAACCCACAAGTATAGGGGATCGCAACAGTTTTCGAGGTTAGAGTATTCAACCCAAATTTGTTGATTCGACACAAGGGAAGCCAAAGAATATTCTCAAGTATTAGCGGCTGAGTTGTCAATTCAACCACACCTGGAAACTTAGTATCTGCAGCAAAGTGTTTAGTAGCAAAGTAATATGATAGTGGTGGTAACGGTAACAAAAGTAAATACAGCAAAAGTAATGTTTTTGGTATTTTTGTAGTGATTGTAACAGTAGGAATGGAAAAGTAAATAAGCGTAAACCAATATATGGAAAACTCGTAGGCACCAGATCAGTGATGGATAATTATGTCGGATGTGGTTCGTCATGTAACAGTTACAACATAGGGTGACATAGAACTAGCTCCAGTTCATCAATGTAATTTAGGCATGTATTTCGTAAATAGGCATACGTGCTTATGGAAAAGAACTTGCATGGCATCTTTTGTCCTTCCCTCCCGTGGCAGCGGGGTCCTATTGGAAACTAAGGGATATTAAGGCCTCCTTTTAATAGAGAACAGGAACAAAGCATTAGCACATAGTGAATACATGAACTCCTCAAAATATGGTCATCACCGAGAAGTATCCCGATTATTTTCTCTTCGGGGTTGTCGGATCATAACACATAATAGGTGACTATAGACTTGCAAGATAGGATATAGAACACACATATATTCATGAAAACATAATAGGTTCAGATCTGAAATCATGGCACTCGGGCCCTAGTGACAAGCATTAAGCATAACAAAGTCATAGCAACATCAATCTCAGAACATAATGGATACTAGGGATCAAACCCTAACAAAACTAACTCGATTACATGATAAATCTCATCCAACCCATCACCGTCCAGCAAGCCTACGATGCAATTACTCACGCACGGCGGTGAGCATCATGAAATTGGTGATGGAGGATGGTTGATGATGACGACGGCGACGAATCCCCCTCTCCGGAGCCCCGAACGGACTCCAGATCAGCCCTCCCGAGAGAGATTAGGGCTTGGCGGCGGCTCCGTATCGTAAAATGCGATGAAACTTTTTCTCTGGTTTTTTTCTCCCCCAAAGCCAATATATGGAGTTGGAGTTGGCGTCGGAGGGCATCCAGGGGGCCCACGAGGTAGGGGGGCGCGCCCCCCACCCTCGTGGACGGGGTGTGGGCCCCCTGGTCTTCATCTTTGGCGAGGATTTTTTATTATTTATTCTAAGGTATTCCGTGGAGTTTCAGGTCATTCCGAGACTTTTGTTTTCTGCACATAAAACAACATCATGGCAATTCTGCTGAAAACAGCGTCAGTCCGGGTTAGTTCCATTCAAATCATACAAGTTAGAGTCCAAAACAAGGGCAAAAGTGTTTGGAAAAGTAGATACAACGGAGACGTATCAGGTACCGGGACGCCGCCGGCGCTCAACTTCCACGAGCCCGGCACACACATGTCCGGGGGCGCCGGATAGTCGGCCTCGTAGAGGAGGCGCGCCTCGTCCTCGTGGAGAAAGCGCCGGCCGAAGCCATTCGCCGTCACGGCGTCGCCGGGGTACCGCTCAGCCATTGCTCGTCGGCGGGAAGAGGGGGGATAGTTGTTTCTGTGGTGAGACGAGGCGAGTTGTGGCGACTATGGCGTTCACCAGCGGGGAGGCCGACTTTTCTAGCCGAAGAGGGCGGTGAGAGCCTGCAAACCGGGTGATGCGTGGCGGGAGCGGGCGGGACGCGCGTCAGGGGCGCCTTCACTGCGCCGCCCGTGAGGCATCAATGTAGGCTGACCGGTGTGGCAGCGCGGCAGCCTTGGCATTGATTCCCGCGGGTACCGAGGCGATGAAGACAACGAAGCGGTGTCTCGCTGACTCGGCGGGCCCATCCCCGTTCGCGCCAAAATCCCTTTCCCCGGCGCCCCCAGGCGCCCCTAGCGCACAGGGTTCGGACTAGGTCCGCCGGCGCCAGTTTCGGCCCAAACCGGCGAAAAACGGGCTCCCGGGGGCGCGTGTGGGCCGTTTTTCGGCGCCGGCGGGAAAAAAATTCCGGGGGGGCTGAAGATGCTCTAAGTGGTCTGGTTGGGTGGTAGTTTTTGATCTAGGCGGTATCCGGCTGTCCTCCCAGGCGTTTGAGGGGAAGTGGGGGTTGTAGATGCATTTAGTGTTTTTTTGTTGCTTACTAGCATCGCAATGCACTAGGACAAAATTAGTAGGGGAAACGCTCAGTCCATCTACAACTGTGTCACGTTCATTGTGCAGAATGTGAAACGATCATAGATATATCAATCGTGCAGAGGTCATCTACCCCCCTGAAATATTTTCTTTGAACAACATGATGTAGTTACCGCAAAAGTTTCTATTTTGTATTAGATACGACGAGTTGACTAGCAGCTTGTGTTTGTTTTAGCACATGGATTCCCATTGGAATCCTGTGCAATTTCTGCGATAAAAACAAACAACATAATATGAGAGGTAGAAATATCATAGGATACTCCGGTTTCCTGGGGGCCAAATTTCGTGTTTTGACCCTTCTCGCATACAAATTCAGGATCTAACCCCGGTTGCAAAAAATTTAGGATCTGACCCTTTCGCTACTGCCAGTGGATCTGGCGGCAGGGTTAGACAGGCTACCGCCAGGGTCCCTAGCAGTAGTGTGCGACGGAGGGCGACGGCGGCCGTTTGCCCGAGCTAACGTGATTAAGTAGCCTACCGCCAGGGGAACCTGGCGGTAGCCTGTCTAACCCTACCACCAGACCCCCTGGCAGTCGGGTGTGGCTGGATTTTTGCCTCGCAAAGTTTCTGTGACAAAATATCAAAGTGCCCTGGCGGTAGGTTCGCCCTACCGCCAGGGGGTGTGGCGGTAAGTTGTGTGACCCTACCGCCAGGGTCCTTGGTGGTAGGGTCCTGTGTCTTAAGGTTTCCAAGTTTAATTGTTTGCTTCTTTTCAATAGCAATATCATAGCAATGATATAGAACCTAAAAAACATATCTCAAACAATTAAACTTGGGCATCACATACACATTAATAGAACTTTAGTGATTGTTTTATGGATTAGGTTTTTACAAGTTTTAGTGATTGTTTCTTTGGTAAAGTTTTATCACATATTTTCACAAAGAAAGCAAAATATGAGTTCACATATTAATAAAGGTTCCACATAGCAAATAGTAAATAGTAAACTTGTCCACATAGTTTGACAACCCCAACTAATGCAACTAGTTTTGCAAAAAGCTTTTGCAAAGCCAACAAACGGTGCAACAAGTTCTTAACACAAGTTTATAGAGCGGGCAAACATCTTTCCCTCGTATGTTAGGCCTGGCCGTGGAGACAGATACGGCAGCGGATCCATCGGTTCAGGCGGAGGCGAAACACTGGTCGTCATCCGACCGTTCAAGCACTCCCACCTTGCCTTGCCCGCTGGAGTTTTCGCCTCCGCCCTTCCCCAGCTGATGATATCGAACGCCGATGCACTTGGGGGCAGCATCCTGGCTCTCTCCTCCGCATTGCTTTCGAAGTAGATCCTTTGGCCTAAATTGCGCAGCTCCCAGTTGGAGTGCTGCTTGGCAGCTTCAATGGTCCCTTCTCGGCGGACAATCGAGATAGTTGGATCTGCCTCCATCTCTGCAATCACTCTCTTCCACTCCTTCACACTCTGCGACCAACACTTGACATCATCGTTGATCCGCTCTGCCCTCTCCTTCCACCGCACTGCCCTCGTCGCCTCTAGGACCTCGTCTGAGACAGATCCCACCGGTTGCAGCATCTCGGGGAAGGACTTGTACACGTACGGGAGCGGCATCTCTGATGAGTCGTGTTGGAGATGAATGGGCGATGGTTGCGCCATGGTTGCAGACCTAAACATATGGATGCATAACAAAAGTTCATCATTAACTAAATAAAATACATATATCAAGATGGGTCAAATGCAATATCATATCATATCATATTTCTCCAACAAAAACCATGAACTAGGGTTCATCTTGGGGGGTTAACCTTGTTTACTCCAACAAAATCCACTACTTGCATCATATAAGATCCACATGCATCCTATATCAAAACAAATATCTCCAGTATTCATCATATCATAAATTTTGTTAACAAAAAAATTGAGATGAGAAGTTGAGGGTTCAACATTTGTTCTCCAACTATATCCACTAATTGCATCATAGCATATCAACATGCATCATCATATCACAATAAATTCCTCCAACATGCACCATATCAAAAAAAATCCTTCCAAAATAATATGAACTAGGGCTCATCTTCACATAACCATACCAACTAGTGACTAGAGTTCATATCTAACATAATATAACATCTATAATCAACCTAAATCAATCCTAGGGTTCAAAATTTTTAAATCTAGTTCAAAAAGGGGATTGATTTGAATCAAGTAATGCGACGAATCGGAACCTATTTAACTAAAACTAATTGGAGGGATCGAAGGAGCTTACTTTTTGTTTCTTCGGGGCCATGTCTATCGGCAAAAACGGTGAAGAAACGACGAAGATCAGAGGTGGGGAATGGAGGAGATGAGAGAGGAGGCGAGAGGAACATCTATGTTCTTGGGCGGCTGGGTGGGGGGAGAAGGGAGTGGGGCGGCCGGCCCGCGGCTTATAACTGCCCACACCCCACCGCCAGGGTCTCTGGCGGTAGGATCGCACAGGCTACGCCAGGACCAGCGGCGGTAGGATGGGTCGGAGGGCGGACGGAGGCCGTTACCGGTGCTGACGTGGATAAGTTTCCTACCGCCAGAGGTTCTGACGGTAGGCTATAGAAACCTACTGCCATGCCTCGTGGCGGTAGAAAAAAGTGTCAAATCTCAAAAAAAAATTCAAACAAGAGCCAGATCTCGAATTTATACCATAAAAAGATCAAAACATGAAATTTTGACTTTGCTGGGAACATGAGGATCTGGGAGAGCATGAGAGAGCATGTCCTACCTCGTGCCGACATTACAGCAATACTTGGTCGCATCCCAGCTGACAAGAGTTTTTTGCCGGTTAATTAGCCAAATCCAAACTAGCTCTCTGCCCCACGCTTGACATGACATATGTGTATGCAATAATATAATCAAATAGTGCCTACCCTGGCGCATACAGTACACAAGGAAGGGACAAAGAATAATTGGGTACATGGCCAAATAAAAAATGTACAACAAAAGCAGAATCGAGATATACTAGTACCTATGTCGGAAAATTCAAATCTGATCCCGAGCTCATCTGTACCTGCGCTCACGAAAAAAATCAAAATAAATACTAGAAAATTTTAGAAAATTCCAAAAAAAAAAATTGGATGGTGGCCAATTTGATGCATGAGGTACGCTCCAATTTTTAAAACATTTGGAATTCTGTGCAGCTCTCAATAAAAAAGACAAATCAGAGGTCTGTAAAAATTTGTACTGTTCATATACAGTCTAATTT
Source organism: Aegilops bicornis (assembly GCA_021605145.1). NCBI lineage: Eukaryota > Viridiplantae > Streptophyta > Magnoliopsida > Poales > Poaceae > Aegilops > Aegilops bicornis. Next base: position 770,992,062 of record CM038675.1, read on the forward strand.
GTCTTTTTTGCTGAGAGCTGCACAGAAGTCTAATGTTTTGACAATTGGAGCGTACCTCACGCATCAAATTGTCTACCACCCAAATTTTTTTTGGATTTTTTCTGAATTTTTTATGAATTTTTTTTTACCGGGTGCAGATGCACCCGGGCACCAAAACGCTGTTCTACCTATGTCCTGGTTTATTAGTTCTATCTTGTAGTTTAGGTCAAACTTTAATCTTTAATTTAACTATTAAAACTAAGTTTTATACTCTAAAAATAGTATTATTGAAAACCTCTTTCAAATATGAATCCAACAATATAAATTTTGTGACATACAACTTATAATTTGTTAGTTAAATATATGATTAAAGTTGGGCATAAAATACGAAGGGGACCAATAAACACGGATGAAGGTTATCCTTTTTGCACCATGCAATATAAATGCATCCACCAACATCATCTACTATATATTCTACAAGATGATATGCACTGTATTCGCAAAATAAAGATTATATGCACTGCAATTTGAGAAAAAGGCTACGCTATATCCATGACATTGTGGACCATGCAAAATGCAACACGGAGGCACAGAGTGGTCCTGATGCCAGGGCGATGCCAATGGGTTGCAAAGCCTATACACCGCAGCAAGACAACATGTAGTGCTGAGGCCATGGGAAGCAATCGCATGCATGCACACATATGATTATCATTTGTCAGTGTACCCGGTCAACTGAAGTATAATACTGTAGGTGGCTACACAGGGTCCTGCTCCTCTGTGGATCTTGCCTCTTGGAGCAAGAGGGCAGAGAAAGAGCACTGTTTGTCAAATATATATAGGACAGTGCAACCTCAGGGCCTCCCTATAGGGCATCCATAATAGTGGGTTGGAATGCATCACATTACTAAATAATTAGGACCGAGGGTTTGGGCATGCAATCCAATGCAATGACCAAGACGTTGTTTTGGATGTTTGCAATTGTTTTTACCAGCAGTATAATGCTGTGCTGTGTGCTTAGACTGTGCTGTTTGAAAAGGAGAGGGTTCTAGCATTGTTTGTACTCCATACATGTGTTCACAAAGACTGCTCAGGTGGGTGAGATAGGTCCCGCTAAACCTGGGCAAACGTCGGGCCGGGTCGGGCCGGGCCGGGCCGGGCTTATAAAAGCCTGACCTTCATTTCTCAAGCCCGAGCCCGGCCCGAAGCCCGAAATACTCCATATTTTCAAGCCCGAGCCCGGCCCGAAATCAAGCCCGAAGCCCGAAAGCCCGGCCCGAATGCTGTTTTTTAGTACGCGCACGTGCAAGCCCGGCCCGAAGCCCGAAAGCCCGGCCCGAAATACGGAAAAATTGAAGCCCGAGCCCGGCCCGAACTATCTTTCGGGCTGCAAAACAAAGCCCGAGCCCGGCCCGAACGTCAAGCCCGGCCCGGCCCGGGTTTTTCGGGCCGGGCTCGGGCCGGGTCGTCGGGCCGGGCTGCCCATGCCCGGGTTTAGGTCCCGCCTTCTGTTTATGTTGTTTGCACCTTTATATTCGATATTACTCCAAAGCATATACAAATGTGAAGCTGCAAAAAAGTTACATACAGTACCAACTATGCAGTAATAGGACCCGCACCAAAGTACATGCAGATGGCAAATGTATGGCTCAAACATCGGCCCTATATAGTACTACCAACTTAAACAAATGACATATGTAAATGACTAGTTGCAAAAAAGTTACATGGTTAGGGGCATCTCCAACGCCGAACCTCAAGCCACTCACAACCGTCCGGACCGCATGGTCTCGACGTGTTTCACCATCCAATACGGTCTTGTGTCGGTCCGCTTGATGGCCTGGATGCACTTTTTTCCACAAACCAGGGACAAACTAGGGGGGCTTTGCAAACGTCCGCTTCTGATTGCCCTGGCCCACCATTAACCCCCTTCCTCGCCCGTGCGCCCTTCCCGCCCAAAACAGTCAGCGCTACTCTAGAGCGGCAGGGTTGTTCATGGCCGGCCAGAGCGGATACGACCTCTCACTGACGTCGGCATTGAAGCGGCACGCTGGCTGAGAGAGCACCTCCTGCGCCGCTTCCCGGTGTAGGCGATTGATCCGCATTCAAACGACACTCCATCGGTCCGACACCCTACATTAATGATGTGTGGTTGCCGAGGAACCTACTCTGGCGCCACCCGTTCGTCTGTCTGCCGTCCACCATTAACCACACCGCTGCGGCCCATTGCCATCCGCCCACTATATTATCTTCAGCCCCGGCCATAGCCGCAGTCCCCTCCTCCGGCCCCTTTCTCCTCTCCGCACCACGCCTACCATGGCCTCCTCGCGCTCCAAAGCACTTTGGGACACCCTATCATCGGAGCAAAAGAAGGAGATGGCCGCCATTCTTGCCGTCTGGCAGGCCGGCAGGCAGATGAAGGCCGGCGACGCCCCAACGGAGGACAAGCCGGCACCACCATCCTCGCCGGTGCATGCCGACATCACCATCGGCGGGAGGAGCGGGAGGCCAACTTCTGGCAGGCGCAGGCCGACCAGGCCTACAACCTCAGCCTCCTTTTCAAGCACCAACGCGCGGAGGAGCAACACGCCGCCGGCGCAGCCATCGCGTCGGGCGTGGGCGTGGCGGAGTAGGAGGCGCTGCTCGAATCCTACCTCTCCGCCCGCGACATCCCCTGCGACCGCTGGTGGTACCGCCTCCATCAGGTGAAATTGGAGGCCGCCTACAATGACATGGACGAGGCGGTGGATGAGGTGTTCGGCAAGAGCGACAATGAGGAGGACATCGCCGATTCCGCCGAAGTCATGCCCCACCGCCACGACAAAGCCGACACGTCTGCGGGTGCCGTCGGCAGCGAGGAAGAGTATTATATGCTTGGTCGCCGCCGTGAGGGTCCCAAGAAGGCCACCGCTCCTCCCATCTAATTGAAGCCAAGCTTGGTGAGTTGAACATCGTCGGCCGATTAGCCGCTTGGGAGTGACGTGAAGGTGGACAACTTCACTTCTTGGGGCTCATGGCTGCGGAGGCGGAGGCCACGGATGCAGAGTTGGAGAGCGCCGAGGTGGAACCGAAGAGGGCGAAGGCAAGAGCCGGAGCTTCAGTTCTCGGGGCTCATGGCCGGACATGGGGAACGGGCGCCGACGATCATTTAGATTAGGTTTAGAGTAGGGTTTAGTTAAATTTTGTCTAAATATAATGAATTTCATCCGGTGTATATGAAATCCGCCGTGTTTGCATGAATTTCGTTTGTTAAGTTCAAACACTAAATAGTAAAATGTAGTTTAAGTGTGTTAGATTGAAATGTACCATTAACATGTTGATGAAAAATATATTCATAGTATTTATAGTCTGTATATAAGTACTTCATAAATATTCACACCAGCATTGATCTTTAAATTAATCTGCTCATTATATATCATGTACTTTTACGAGCCATGCAAGAGGACTGTGTAAATATTGATACATTTTATGTTTTGCAAATGAGGGCATCTACAATGGTGGATGCTTATCTAGACACTTGGACAGAAAAAAGAATAGCAAAAAAAATTAAAAGCCCCCGGGTGTTATCTGGTCTAACGGTCGGCGCTAAATGCGGATGGAAAGCAGCGCCTGGTGCCTCTTCTGGTGTGGAAAAAGGGTAAATATTGATACATTTTCTGTTTTGCAAATGAGGGCCTCTACAATGGTGGATGCTTATCTAGACGCTTGGACAGAAAAAAGAATAGCAAAAAAATTAAAAGCCCCTGGGTGTTATCTGGTCTAACGCTCGGCGCTAAATGCGGGTGGAAAGCAGCGCTTGGTGCCTCTTCTGGTGTGGAAAAAGGGTAAGGACCTTCCCGGTGCTCAACGGTGGACAGGTGCTAACCATGCCACGTAACCAAAAAAATGATATGGCGCAGTAATTTAGGAAAAGAGAGAGCACTTTGGTGACCTAGAAAGAACCAATGCCAAGCACGCGAACCTAGGAAAACCATTTAAATGAAAGAAGTTGACCAATGCATGGAAGAGTTTAGGTGCTAAATCATTAAATAAAGTAAGTTAGCAACAAGTTAAGCATCTATGCATTGAGGAGTTCAATTAATAAACTATTTAATGCACTTAGCACCTCTTCTAAGCACCTTTGCATTGGAAGAGGTCTACTGCCATTTTTTTCATCATTGCGGCACCCGACGCCAGGATTTGAGGACGCAATCGGCGATTGGACGGGATTTCTTTCCTAGCATCCTCCTCTTGCACTTGGCGTTGGAGATGCCCTGATGGTGCCATGGGGTACATAAATACACTGGCAGACAAGGCAAATTCATGTATATAATCATGATAATTAAACTAAAAAAAATACTTCAAATCATTGGTTTGAGTAAGTACTCTACCAAAATACTCCCTCCGAAATAATGATCTAAACACTCTTTACTCTTTATGGAGGGAGTGTTTCGCAAAAAAGAACGCACTACTATACCAAACTACTTTGCTACGGCGTCCTGGACTGGAGTTCACTCATGAGATGTCACATCGAACTACCCTGGGCAGGCCATAGTGCACCGTGCACCTAACCTACAACCTCTATACTGGTTTATTAGTCCCCTTGTATTTTCTGTCAAATTTTAATCAAATATTCAACTGATAAAATATTAATGCATATCATTAAAAATTATAATATTGGATTCGTATTTGAAAGTAGTTTTTGATGATACAATTTTTGATGGCATGCGTTAATATTTTCTTAGTTAAGGTCCTGTTTGGTTTCAATAAGTCAGCTGACTTATAAGTTAGGGGACTTAAAACCAGTGACTTATAAGTCACGCCTGTTTGGTTGTCATCTGATTTATAAGTCACTCGACCACACCTTCCTATCTTGTTTTTTTATGTAAAGGTGATGGGACCCACGCAAAAGGGGGTGACTTATAAGTTTTAAGTTGGTGTGGAGCAACTTATGACTTATAAGTTGGGATGAGTTATAAGTTTGGTCTGTTTGACAAAATAAGTCATTTTTTTATTTTTTGACTTATAAGTTGATGAATTATTTGAAACCAAATAGACCCTAAATTTATAACCAAAGTTTGACACAAAATACGAAGAAAACCTATAAACCGGAACGAAGATAGTACCTAGTACGGTACCCCGGGACCGCGCATGCCTATCATCAAAAGACAAGACACGAACAATCCGGTGAGAATTTTATTTTTGCTGGAAAATCCATTGAGAATTCACCAGCCACAAGTAGGCGATCGATTAGAGGTGGCAATCCGATTGTTTCCCTCCGGTTAATGAGTGCTACCCTCGGAAAAAGAGGAAGAAGAATGGTGCTATGTGCGTACCCTCATGTTCTCCGGCCAGTCCCTTCAGGATCAAATGATTTTGGAATCTATTGCCCATTTGGCCCTAATCATCACGCGCAAGAAAAGCTCCGTCGCCCTCGGCGGGAAGACACACGCCAACATTTCGATCAATTAAACGTCCATTGACCATGATACGTTCCTTTCCACTTTTGAGATGAAAATTGTTCCATCGGACGCCTGTCAATCCCCTCAGCCGCCAAGTAGTTGCGTCCGCGGATTTGTGGTGATCTGTGGTTGGGATTGGAGCAAAGGGCATAGTGGAGGTCAACGGGCCACTAGAACGGACGTGTGTAAAATGTCTATGCAATGCCGCCAATCTCTTTTAGCAGATGATCCAACTTTATTATCGGACTAGGCAAAAAAATCACCGTAGACCTATTGTTCTCCAGTTTCAGTTAAAAAATACACGTGAAGTACATCAAACTGAACAAACTCACAACCGAAGAGAACTACAAACATCCGTGGTGAAACTAATGGTAGCATCAAGATTTTTCCAAGTCACTGGCTTGAATTATTTCTTGTTAGTCATGATACAACTCTTTTATTTGGACATAGATTCTACTTAGCTGATAATGGTCCACAACTATTTCACACATGACACTTGTCAAGATTGTCAACCACACCAATCATTGTATAAGCATATGTACAGTTTAGGCCACGAAGTATGTCGACTTCAGTACTAAGACGACCGACAACATTATAAGGAGTTTTTCTTATTTCATTCAGGAGTCATGTAATGCAAGGAAACAAATTTTCATGTTTCTCGTACGGTTTGGAGGACCAAATTTCTTAGGAATATGTTGATGAGACAAGGGGACGACACATTGCATGAATCACACGCTACAACAAAATAGGTGTCGGGAGCAGTTTTGGTACATGAGCATGAGACGAATTTTCATTCTGCCTCTAAGCTCGCGTCGCTGATAATCAGACCATCGGAGGCAGTTGCAAAACCGCCTGAAATGCTTGTAGACCCGCTTGTGGTTCCTCATGAATAGTCAGGTTCCCCATATATAACCGTCAGGAATACTTCTTCATTGGAAATGGTTTCAGTTCAGAACCACCTTCATTGTTTATTTCAGGATTGCCAATTTAGTTTCATTGGGTAACCAACCCACCTACTCAAATTTACATAAAACACTAAAAATACAAAGGCATGCACATTACCATTGATTTGCAATTTTATAAGTTCACACAAAACACTCATATTCATATATGATAATTCAAAGCCAACATGTAGAAAAGTTTTTCTAGTTCATAGTAAACTTAACCTATCTACCCTTGGTTGTCTTGAGGAGTCTACCCATCTCACCTTGCCATCTCGCTACTAGATATATGTTTGACGGGTACCACAGAACACTTGTGTGATACACAGAATAGGCTAAGGCATGCAAATAACATAGCACACTGATTGGCTTATAGGGCCTGTTTGGGACTGCTATGCTCCATCAAAATTAGTTCCGCTCCACCAAATTCACTTTGGAGCAGTTTCATACTGGGATTGCAATTCTTCCAAAGAGAATGTTTGGCTTTCATCTAGCTCCAGCTTCAAGAATGAGAAATTTGGTGGAGATGATCTATTTGATTGGATGAGTAGGGAGATGTGAAGGGGTATCGACTTAATGGTGGCAGTGGTGGGTAATTTCCTTCCAATTCCAGCTCGTACAATTTTTTGGAGCACCTCCTAAAGAGCTTCACGAAAAACGGGGAGTTGTACCCCAAATTATAGTTCTTTTGCGCAGCGGCATATCATGGACCTACCCCGTTTGGCTTTCGTTTTCTAAAGCAGAGCTGAATTTCAAGGAGCGGAGCATTCCCATACAGGCACATAGTGAAACTGAGAAGATCATCCCCGATCTAGATGTGTGGCAGCAAACAAACAAACATGAGCCAATAGTCGGTGCCATTTATATCTCTATATGACATAGCTATTTGTTTGTTATTTCAAGCAATGCAACTAAAATTGACCTACATGTCGAAAATACAATTAGGTTATTAGAAATACAATGCAAGCTAAATCCAGGTAAGCGAGTAAACACTAGTTGTTTGCATAGAAGTTGTAGCACTGTGCAGTTATGGAGAATTTGAAGTAATTTACATTTGAGAGTGAAGTTGAAGAAGTTGCATTTTTCACACATAACTTGAAGCAGCAGGAGCACCACCGGCTTTCATGGCCTTGTATGCCGCATCGCCTAATTCCATCACCTCCGATTGCCATATGAATCCACCCGTCACCCCACGCTAAACCTAGTCATCGGCCCCTATTACGCGATCTAGCATCGGTTCACCACGCCGTTGGCCACCATTCCGTGATCTAGCATTGGTTCACCATGCCGGTTGCCATGGTCGCTATCACGGGCGTCGCGGCGAGCTCCTCTTTAGGGGAGGAGGACGATAATGAGGAGGGGAAAACCGATGTGTCTGTGTGTGTGTTGGGGGGAGGGGCTCACATTGGAGGATGCTCTACCTGAGTTCCTCCGGGCCATGGTTGAGCACTGTGCCGCCGAGGCTAAACTCGGACCAGTGTGCATGGACACTGTTGTCATCCTTGCCAATCCGGAGGAGGCGGTGAAGCATCACACCACTTAGGAATCAATAGAGGATGAGCGTGAGGTCGCCGCCAATAGCCGCACCTTCGCCATCGCTAAGCGCATATGCGAAATCATATTCGCCTAGCATGGCGACACCGATGACGATGAGGAGTGGGAACCAATGACATGGATGCCAAGGAGCACCCATGACCATGAGGCCTCTGGCTCCAGCAACCGCAGAGGTCATTGAGCTCTCTTCTAGCGCGGATTAGTTTAACCACGTTTTATCTTATTATACTACGTCTAGTAGTGGTAGTACTAAGTCTAGTAATGGTAATGTTGTACTAATTTATGTAATTGTATTGCATAATTATGCAACACAATTCAAATTTCTAATTGAATGTGGTATTTTCAAGGATGGGATCTGACGGAAAGGCAAAATACCGGAGTTAGACGAGCAGAGTGAGGTGGAGGCATGAGGAGCGAGGATGTTGCATGGCGACCGCACAGGTCACACACAACACCACTCCCATGTGCCGGTGACAGAGGGTTGTCGACGGAACATCTAAGTGTGGGGGAGGCAGGAATGAAAAAATAGGCTAGGGTGGGGTGAAAGCAATTTAGAGAAGTTATGTGTTGGACATGGTGAAGGTAGTTATTTGGTATAAACCGCCTCAAATACATACAACTTGCAGGCAGTTTCAGATATCAAACCATCTCCACTTACAATTACAAGTCGTCGCTACTTATGATATTTACACACTAGCTTCATTGGCCTTGAGCAGTTTTTGGAATCCTAGTTGTGTTGGTTTTCACGACCATTGAAACAAGTTGTTAGCAACTAAAGGATGTGGTTGGTTGCAACTGGAATTCAATGGATATTATAGTCTTCTCTTCTGTTTACGAGCAGAATCTTTGTCTAGGTCAGGTATTAATACAACGCTCACCTTAGTCGACCACCACTACTACTTCATCATAGTCCATAACCTGGACCGCCTCAACCTCCACTACTACACGCCAATGCTTGCTTCTTCGACATCGCTCATGTTCAATTCGCCATTGGCTACCACCGCGACTACAACAGTACCAAGGACATCAAGTGTTATGGGAACCAGGCGGTCAGTAGTGCGGAACCAGGCTTTAGCGCCGGTTTGTAAGGGCCTTTAGTGCCGGTTCTGCAACCGGCACTAAAGAGTGGAGACTAAAGGCCCCCCACTATTTACTACCGATTCAGCACGAACCGGCGCTAAAGTGCCACCACGTGGCACGAGCCAGGCCCGGGTGCTGGTAGACCATTAGTACCGGTTGGTAGCACCAACCGGTACTAAATGTTTGGGGGGATTTTGGTTTTAATTTTTATTTTTCCATTAATTTTGTATTTTTCATTTAATTCTTTTTTGTTTGCTGGTATTTTACGATACTACATCTTGTACACGTTATGCATATATATAAATAGATTTTTTCATAGAACCGATCATATATATATGTATATATATATATATACACACATATATGTATATAATCGAATGTCTCACAACCACCATTAATTATTCACACGTACACATGTACATATATACTATTTCTCCTACATGTTGCCTTGGTGCCTTCGGAGCACGATGACAAGTGGTTCATGGGGGCGGTAGCGGGTAATAGTATTCTCCTTTGAGATCTATGACCTGGTCGAGCAAAAATCTCGCTATTTCCTCTTGAAGTGCTCGTATGCGCTCTGTTGGTAGGAGCTGGTCCCGCACGTCTTTGAACTGTTAAGAAGGAGATTAAGATGCATGTGTATTAGTTGTGTGACTAGATATCGACAATCATGTAAGTTTTGTGAATAGTGTTCTGGCAAACGTACCATTGTTGTCTATCAGATCAACTCCTTTCGGACGCCATCATGCGAATGTTCTCGCAAACATAGTGTGCACATACCTCAGTCCCCGGCGCCTGCTTCAGGGCCTTTACGAGAATAGAATTTAATCAGATAATAACTAATCAAGCATGTTAATTAATTAATGGTATTGAAACAAGAATTAAAGAGATGGTAGCTAGCTAGCTAGTACTACTTAATTACTTACATTCGGTCGATATCAAAATAGCTTTTGTCGCCATTTTCCTGGAGTCACCTTGATGTACTTTGCCCAAGCCCTGTCCGCCGGCAAAGAAAATTAATAAAGTGGTTATTAAAAATAGTTCATATCAGGATATGACGAACTAAATAGGCCGAGATATAGTTAATAATGATTGAAATTACCTGTTGATTATCCCCTTCACGATGCTGTAGTCACTATCTTTTTTAAGTAGTGAGTCCAGTATTTCAACTTTTCCTTCGTCAACTTTAATGTCTAACAAGATCCAGTGGAACCTGCATGCGCATACGTTTGCATGTATAAATTAAGCGGGCATGTGCATAACACTAATCAACTATAACCCTAACCCTATACACTTATTAACATCTAGCTAGTAAGCAAAAACAGAATTTGTAGTACAAGACAGTGTGACTCACTCGAAGTTGTAAGGAAGTAGTATATCTTCATTGCTATTGAGGCGCTTCAAGAACTCTAGCATGTTTTTCTCTACATCTTGTCTACACCATTCCAATTTCCATGTGTATCCATTAACGGTATTTGGGTCAATGAACCCAATGCCATAGCGTCCAGCTTTTTTCATTTCATACATCTTCATCCTGCATAATACCACAGAAAAGAATATATAGTGAGGATATATAATTACAGGTAATTAATGATCAATCAATGAGCACTAGAGCTAGCTTGAGACTTAAATTACAGAAAGAAATCACTTACAGACAATAGCAACTGACGATAGATTTGTCGAGTGCATCTTGATTGAATAACTGAAATAGTTCTGAATACTCAATGGACAGAGCTTTCCTATTGAAGTAATGATCTTCCTCGACTTGCACCATGAGGGATTCTCGATTGGAACTCTTGGTAATTTTCATGTACCAATCATGCAATTCATACATTCTCGTTGGGAGGTTCTTGACCTCCTCAGGCTCGACCATAGGTTGGCCCCGAACATATTTCCGTTTTATTTCCTCCTCTCTAAGCCGAGACATGGGATCGATATTGAGGAGTTGTCCAACGGTGATCTTGAGCATTTCAGCCTGCATTATATGCTCCTCGGTTATTACCACATCGCCCAGCTCGGGAACGTAAACGATTTGCCCACAATAATATTGGGCGCGTGTACTCTCATGTGTTGTTGGCACAACAAGCAGGGGGATCGATTGCGCCGCCTGTTCTCCTAGCTGGGGAACGGTTTTCCCGCATTTTTTGACAGCTGCTTGTTGGCTCAAGCTCGAGCTTGCTTCTTTCTGTAGTCGTGCTCGATGTGCCTTCCTGATTTGGCGCTCATAGTCTGAGTCAACAGGCTTGGGAGCTGGTGGTCTAGCCATACGAATGAAGTTGTCAATCTTTTCCTCAGGCACTTTCTTCCTCGGCGGCGGTGCCGGTTTCGGTCCAAAATGGGCGTCCACTTCGGCCCGCACTATGGCATCGTTTTGCTCCTTGGTCATGTCTTAAGGCCTCTGAGGAAGAGGAGCGAGGCTGCTTGGACCATATTTATATCGCTAGTCTTCGCCTGTACTTCCTGTACTACCTCGACTCGTACAGATACGCACCATAGCTGCGGCGTGTCTCTTCTGCGATTGCTGAGGCGGCGGAGACGGCTGACGTGGCTGAGTTGGAGCAGGAGGAGTGGCCTGATGCTGTGATGGACTTGAAGCAGGAGGTGTGGCCTGACATGGTGTCGGACTTGAAGCAGGAGGTGTGGCCTGACGTTGTGCGGGACTTGAAGCAGGAGGAGTGGCCTGACATGGTGTCGGACTAGAAACAGGAGGAGTGGCATGACGTTGTGCCGGACTTGAAGCAGGAGTCTGCTCACGCGTTCGTGGACTTGAAGGAGCGGGAGTCTGCTCACACGGTGGCGGACTTCGAGGAGGAGTCAGCAGATGCGGTGTCGGTGGACTTCGAAAGATGATGCAATCCTTTCTCCATAGGATGATACGATATATGGCCTCTCCCAGTGTGTGCTCGTCGTCACCTCCAGGAATGTCAAGCTGTAGCCGCGAATATGGGTCCACCACCTCATCAACCAAGACACGAGCATAGCCGCTGGAATCGGGGCGCAATTAATGGAAGGTTGCTTCGGGGGTAATTGTAAAAGCAACGGCGTCCGCCACCTTCATGGATATGTTCTTCATTTTGAAGTGTCGCACACAGTTAGTGTTCTCTATGATGTCATCCACAGGGTATGTATCCAGCAGTGCGTCGCCTGGGCGGAACCAACGCTGCTTCTCGGCATGGATGGGGCGGTGCTATCCAATGTGGATGATCATCCACTTCTTCTTTGCTTCTTTGAGACCCCTTTCACGCTAAGTGAGTTGATCTGCTGCTGCTGCTGTTGGAATTTGAGTGCCAAGTCCGCGTGCCTTGCTTCTAGGCCTTGAAGGCGTTCCGCGTCCTGCTTCCTCTGTCCTCCTCCAGCTTCCTCTTCTTCTCCTCCTCCATCTTCTTTCTTGCACGGGTCCTGTAGTCGTTGTTCCATTCCCAAAGGCCCTCATGCCATGGAATAACGCCCTTGCCTCGTGTTCTTCCCGGGTGTTCAGGATTTCCCAGGGCGCGCGTAAGCTCGTCGTTCTCTCTGTTGGGCATGAACACCCCCTTTCGAGCATCTTCTATTGCGTCAAATAACTTTTGTTCTGCTCCTTTTAGTCTTGCCTTCTTCGAAACCAGACCTGTCTTCGGGTCCAACGCCCCCCCCCCATGTGCATAGAACCAAGTTATGCACCTGGGGGGCCAGCTCCTAGTAACCGGAGTGACCCCTGCATCCTCCATCTCTTGCTCAGACTTATCCCACTTAGGCATTGCCACCGCGTAGCCACCTGGACCCAGCCTATGGAACTGCGTCTTTTTGCGGCATTGGCCTTGTTTTTCTCGACCGTTCCTTAGATAATTCTGATTCCTTGAATTTCACGAAAGCGGGCCAGTGTTCTCTTTGCTTCTCCAGTGTTCCCTTGAATTCTGTAGTCTTCCTTTTTGCAGCGAGGTAGTTGGCCCATACAGTTCTCTTGTGGGTGTTGAATGCAATTGCCATCTTCTTAAGAGCAGCGTCCTTGATTTTCTGCACATCTGCATCAGTGAAATAATCTGGTAGGGTGAAATGTTTCATCAGAGATTCCCAAAGCTTTTGTTTTGCTCTGTCATCGACCCAAATAACATCTGGGCGTTTCGTTTTTGGCTCTTTCCATTCTTGAATGGAGATCAGGAGTTGGTCCTTCACAAGAACTCCGCACTGACGAACGAACTTGTTCGCAATGTTCTTAGGCGTGAGGGGTTCGCCACTAGCTTTGATGGAATCGATGTTGTACTTTACACCCTCCTTCAACTTTTTGCCCAGGCCGCGCTTTGTCCTGCTGTCTGTAGAAGCAGATTTGCTCGATCCGGAGGGCTGAAAGAAGAAAGATCGATTCATTAATATATCTTCAAATAAAAAAACATGTGATGATCACTAGATGCCTTCTTATATAAATATACCTCCCCGGTAGTCTTTGTTATTTCAAGATCAACATCGTATTCATCATCATAATCATTGTCTGCGTCATCATAATCATAATCATAGTTCATGACTTCATCAGCTCGGTCGTCGAGATCGAATATGTTATCATCACCCTCCCCGGTATTGTTCAGATATAGGGAGCCGTCATTTGCTTCATTCATATCATCTGGCCTGTTAGGGTTGCGTATGATCTCGAACAGGGCCTCTTCTCCCTCTCTGCCGGTAATTGTCCGTTATAGCTTTTATTTAACTAATACAGAAGAAATATAAAACAATTTAGTATTCAAATTACAATGCATGGATGCAATCAATAAGGAAAAACTGAATCATATAGTACATAATATGCATCGTCTCGAATAATATATAATCTCGAATACATCGTCTCGAATAATATATAATCTCGAATACATCACTGGCTAGGTACCTAATAAAGATCGAATACTACAGAAGAATCTAGGACACTCGCGGTTCCTGGGGCGCGGGCGGTGGACCCAAAGACAAGAAACCATCACAGGATCATATCTCCGGTCATCTTCCCAAAGAACCTGCCATGTATTGGAGAACCTGACGTCCATAGCAGCCATGTAGCAATGGATGTGCTCGTCCTCCTCCCTGACACGACGACGCACTGCTACCTCTTGAGCACTGCGTTGGATATCCCCGAAGAGGAGAGGATGATGCAGCAAAGTAGCGTAAGTATTTCCCTCAGTTTTTGAGAATCAAGGTATCAATCCAGTAGGAGGCCACGCACAAGTCCCTCGTACCTGCACAAAAGAATTGCTCCTCGCAACCAACGCGATTAGGGGTTGTCAATCCCTTCACGGTCACTTATAAGAGTGAGATCTGATAGAGATGATAAATAATATTTTTGGTATTTTTGGTATAGAGATGCAAAGTGAAAAGTAAAAGGCAAAGTAAAAACAAAGCAAGTAATAAAGTGATGGAGATTGATATGATGAGAATAGACCCGGGGGCCATAGGTTTCACTAGTGGCTTCTCTCAAGAGCATAAGTATTCTACGGTGGGTGAACGAATTACTGTTGAGCAATTGACAGAATTGAGCATAGTTATGAGTATATCTAGGTATGATCATGTATATAGGCATCACGTCCGAGACAAGTAGAGCGACTCCTGCCTGCATCTACTACTATTACTCCACTCATCGACCGCTATCCAGCATGCATCTAGAGTATTAAGTTAAAAATAGATTAACGCCTTAAGCAAGATGACATGATGTAGAGGGATAAATTCATGCAATATGATAAAAACTCCATCTTGTTATCCTCAATGGCAACAATACAATACGTGCCTTGCAACCCTTTACATCCTGGTAAGGACACCGCAAGATCGAACCCAAAGCTAAGCACTTCTCCCATTGCAAGAACTACCAATCTAGTTGGCCAAACCAAACGGATAATTCAAAGAGACTTGCAAAGATAACCAATCATACATAAAAGAATCCAGAGAAGATTCAAATATTATTCATAGATAATCTGGATCATAAACCCACAATTCATCGGTCTCAACAAACACACCGCAAAAAGCAGATTACATCGAATAGATCTCCATGAGAGAGGGGGAGAACATTGTATTGAGATCCAAAAGAGAGAAGAAGCCATCTAGCTACTAGCTATGGACCCAAGGTCTCAAGTAAACTACTCACACTTCATCGGAGGGGCTATGGTGATGATGTAGAAGCCCTCCGTGGTGGATGCCCCTCGGTGAGCTCCTAACAGGCCCCAAGATGGGATCTCGTGGATACAGGAAGTTGCGGTGGTGGAATTAGGTTTTTGGCTCCTTTTCTAATCGTTTGGGGGTACGTAGGTATATATAGAAGGAATGAGTACGTCGGTGGAGCAACAAGGGCCCACGAGGTAGGGGGCGCGCCCTAGGGGGGGCGCCCCCACCCTCGTGACCGCCTCTTTTGTTCCTTGGAGTAGGGCCCAAGTCCCCTGGATCACGTTCAGTGAGAAAATCACGTTACCGAAGGTTTCATTCCGTTTGGACTCCGTTTGATAATCCGTTTCTTTGAAACACTGAAATAGGCAAAAAACAGCAACTGGGCTGCGCCTCCGGTTAATAGGTTAGTCCCAAAAATAATATAAAAGTGTAAAATAAAGCCCAATATAGTCCAAAACAGTAGATAAAGTAGCATGAAGCAATCAAAAATTATAGATACGTTGGAGACGTATCACACACCACCTCCGGCGGGGCTGGCTCCCTCTGCACCGAATGTGGCCCACGCGAACGCCACCAAAGGAGATCAGGGTCGACGACCTGACCCAAGGCTGGGTTCCTCACTAAGCGGCGCGCCCCTCCAGGTAGCACCTCCCAGTGCTAGCCCGGCGGAGCCCAGTCCCGGACATGGGTCAGCCGGACGTCATGGCGAATGGGTCGACGGCGAGGATGCGGGCCGGGAATAAATACTATATGCCCGCAAAAAGTAACATTTTTTAAATGATTGGATTGTGATAACTAAAATTCTATATGCAAATTCTAACAATTTGACATTAATCTAATTCATCTAGCTAAAACTAACTCTAAAATTTCTAACATTTCTAATATTTCTATAACTAAAAAAACAAAAAAAATGCTAACATTTCTATAAATATTTCTATAAGTAAAAAACAGAATAATTTATAACATTTCTATATAACTATCATTTCTAATATTTCTATAACTAAAAAACAGAAAAATTGCTAACATTTCTATAACAATGTGTGTGTGTGTGTGTGGACATGTCGGCCGGGGCACAGGAGCTCACCGGCGATCGAGGCACGGCAACGGGGGGCGGCGAAGGGGACGGAGACAGGCGGGGACGACGGCGATGGGGACGGCGGCGGCACGACGGGACGGAAGCAGGCCAAAGGGGGACGACGGAGGGAGGGGCGAAGTGCGGCGGCGGCGGGCGCGGCGGCAGCAGGGGACGGCAGCGGCAGTGACGGTGTGCAGGGACGGCGGACGGACAGCAGGCGGCGGGCGTGGCGAGCGGTGGTGGCAGGGGCAGAGGAGAAAGAAGCAGAGGGAGAGTTGAGAAACTGATTTTTTAAGTGTTTTCTTATATAGAACAACCTTTAGTACCCGTTGAAGCCACCAACCGGTACTAAAGGTCTATTTTGGCCAGGCCAAGCGGCGGGAAGCGCACACCCTTTAATACCGGGTGGTGGCTCCAACCGGTACTAAAGACCCCCCCCCCTTTAGTACCGGTTTGAGCCACCACCCGGTACTAAAGGGGGTGCGCTGGCACAGGTGCAGTGCGTCATGTTTAGTCCCACCTCGCTAGATGAGGGGCGTGCGTACTAGTTTTTAAGCCCTAGTGTGGTACCTCTCTCGAGCTCTTCTCCAAAGCAGGCCTACTGGCCTAAATGTTCTGTGCTGCCCTGTGGGCCTACCGGGCCTTTGCGGGCCTGCATCCTGGCCCAACAACAGGTTGGGTTTCTAGTCGTATGCAGACCGCTGTGGGGCAGTAGGCGGGCTTTTTTATTTTCTTATTTTTTTGCTTTATTTATTTTTGTTTTATTTATTTTTGAGTTGTTTTTTGCTGTATTTAGAGTTTCTTTGTGAATATTTTTGCTTTAGGTACAAAAAATTACAAACTTTCCATTAGTGCTGGTAGTTTACAAATTTGAATAGTTTACATTTTGAATTATTTGAAATTTGTGTGAATCACTAGTTTGTGAATAACTTAACTTTAAAAATAGATTTTTCAGTGATTCTTTTTCTTATGTTTCATATTAGTGTGTTTTATCATTATATTCAATTTGGTAATGCTTAGGTTATTAAAAATGAAATGCCTTTGTAACAGATGAGTTTTCATCCGAAACCCTGATACTTCGAAAGAGATTGTCCATTTTGTACACGAAGTGCATCCAGTTTTTGCGGTAACCCTCTCTACTTTTTTGCACATGCTATGTGGGTGAAATTATGATACCATGCCAACTTTCAACCTTTTCTGAGTTCATTTGAAATGCTTTTCAATTTCAGGTTCATTTAGTTGAAGAAGTCAGTAAATGCATGAAAGAATTTGTTTGCACATAAAATTTCTTCGTGTTCCAAATGCCAAAACACATAACTAACCTAACTATTATAGATATTCCCTCCTGGGTGTGAAACACGGAAGAAAGTGATGATAGTGAAGCTGATCACATCCCAGATCTTTGGGTGTGAAACTTTTTCTTCGCGTGTGTCCCTTTGCGTCGTAGCCATGGAAAATCTTCAGCATTTAACTGGATGCTCGGGTCAATATTTACTATGAATGGAGCTATTTCATCAAACTTTTCATAATCTTCTAACATGTCTGTCTTGTCATCCACTCCCACGATGTTTCTCTTCCCAGAAAGAACTATGTGGCGCTTTGGCTCATCGTATGATGCATTTGCTTCCTTATCTTTTCTTTTTCTCGGCTTGGTAGACATATCCTTCACATAGAAAACCTGTGCCACATCATTAGCTAGGACGAATGGTTAAATGTCATACACGCAAGATTGTTGAGATCCACTGTTGTCATTCCATACTGCGGGTCTTCCGTTACCCCGCCTCGTGTCATATTGACCCATTTGCACCGAAATAAAGGGACCTTCAAACTACGTCCATAGTCAAGTTCCCATATCTCCTCTATATAATCATAATATGTTTCATTTCCCGTCTTGGTTGTTGCATCAAAGCGGACACCACTGTTTTGGTTGGTGCTCTTCTTATCTTGGGCGATCGTGTAAAATGTATTACCATTTATCTCGTATCCTTTGAAAGTCATTATATACGAAGATGGTAACTGGGACATCGAGTACATGTCATCTTCAATAGAGGCGTCATCAGACAGCTCCGGGTGTTTGGAGCGTGTCTGCAACCAGCCGGCAAAATTCCTGGTTTGTTCACGTGTAATCCAGTCATCAGACAGCTCCGGGTGTTTGGAGCATAGAAAATTCTTGTGTTCGTCCATATACGGAGCCACCAAGGCGGAATTCTGTAGAACCGTGTAGTATGCTTCAGTGATAGAATGTCCATCCATACATATTTTTTGATTCCCTCCTAGCGTGCCTTTTCCATCTAGTCTGCCCTTATGCCGTGATTCAGGAACACCAATCGGCTTTAGGTCAGGAATAAAGTCAATACAAAACTCAATGACCTCCTCATTTTCATGGCCCTTGGAGATGCTTCCTTCTGGCCTAGCACGGTTATGAACATATTTCTTTAAGACTCCCATGAACCTCTCAAAGGGGAACATATTGTGTAGAAATACAGGACCCAAAACGTTAATCTCTTCGCATAGGTGAACTAGTACGTGTGTCATGATGTTGAAGAAGGATGGTGGGAACATCAACTCGAAACTGACAAGACATTGCACCAAATCATTCTCTAACCTTGATATGATTTCTGGATCGATTACCTTCTGAGAGATTGCATTGAGGAATGCACATAGCTTCACAATGGCTAATCGAACATTATCCGATAGAAGCCCCCTCAATGCAACCGGAAGCAGTTGCGTCATAATCACATGGCAGTCATGAGACTGTAGGTTCTGGAACTTTTTCTCTGCCATGTTTATTTTTCCCTTGATATTCGACGAGAAGCCAGACGGTATCTTAATACTGAGCAGGCATTCAAAGAAGATTTCCTTCTCTTCTTTGGTAAGAGCATAGCTGGCATGACCCTGATGTATGCTGTCTTTTCCATGCATACGTTGCTGGTCTTCCCGTGCCTCAGGTGTATCTTTTGTCTTCCCATACAGGCCCAAGAAGCCAAGCAGGGTCACACAAAGATTCTTCGTCACGTGCATCACGTTGATTGCAGAGCGGACATCTAGGTCTTTCCAATAGGGCAGGTCCTAAAATATATTCTTCTTCCACATGGGTGCGCGCCCGTCAGCGTCATTCGGAACAGGTTGTCCGCCAGGACCCTTTCCAAAGACTACCTTCAAATCCTTGACCATATCATGTACATCAACACCAGTACTGTGGCAAGGCTTCGTCCGGTGATCCGCCTCACCTTTGAAATGCTTGCCTTTCTTTCTTACAGGATGCCTGCTCGGAAGAAATCGACGATGTCCCAGGTACACATTTTCCTACAATTGTCCAAATATATACTGTAAGTATCATCCAAACAGTGCGTGCATGCGCGGTATTCCTTGTTTGTATGTCCTGAAAGGTTACTGAGAGAAGGCCAATCATTGATGGTCACGAACAGCAAGGCCTTTAGGTCAAATTCTTCCCCCATGTGCTCATCCCACGCACGTACACCTGTTCCATTCCACAGTTGTAAGAGTTCTTCAACTAATGGCCTTAGGTACACATCAATGTCGTTGCCGGGTTGCTTAATGCCTTGGATGAGCACTGGCATCATAATGAACTTCCGCTTCATGCACAACCAAGGAGGAAGGTTATACAAACATAGAGTCACAGGCCAGGTGCTATGGTTGCTGCTCTGCTCCCCAAAAGGATTAATGCCATCTGCGCTTAAACCAAACCATACGTTCCTTGCGTCATCTGCAAACTCCTTCCCATACTTTCTCTTGATTTTTCTCCACTGCGACCCGTCAGCGGGTACTCTCAACTTTTCGTCTTTCTCACGGTCTTCTCTGTGCCATCGCATCGCCTTGGCATGCTCTTTATTTTGGAACAAACGTTTCAACCGTGGTATTATAGGAGCATACCACATCACCTTGGCAGGAATCTTCTTCCTGGGGCGCTCGCCCTCGACATCACCAGGGCCATCGCGCCTGATCTTATAGTGTAATGCATCGCATACCGGGCAAGCATTCAAATCCTCGTACTCACCGCGGTAGAGGATGCAGTCATTAGGGCATGCATGTATCTTCTGCACCTCTAACCCTAGAGGGCAGACAACCTTCTTTGCTTCATACGTACTCTCGGGCAATTCGTTGTCCTTTGGAAGCATATTCTTTATTATTACCAGCAGCTTTCCAAATCCCTTGTCAGATACACCATTCTCTGCCTTCCATTGCAGCAATTCCAGTGTGGTGCCCAACTTCTTCTTGTGATTCTCAAACATTAGCTGCAACTTCTTCTTCTCCAAATCACTTGCGCAGTTTCTCTTTGCATCGGCAATGGCCTGACCTAGATCATCAGCGGGCTCATCTGATGCCTCTTTTTCAGCTTCTTCCCGCATTGCCGCGTCAGCTTCTTCCCCCATTGTTGTATCATCGTATTCAGGGAACCCATGGCCAGGATAGCTGTCATCGTCCTCTTCTTCTTCATTGTCTTCCATCATAACCCCTCTTTCTTCGTGCTTGGTCCAAACATTATAGTGGGGCATGAAACTGGACTTAAACAGGTGGACGTGAATGGTTCTTGACGTAGAGTAATTGTGATCATTCTTACAGACTAAACATGGACAAGGCATAAAACCATCCGCCCACTTGTTTGCCTCGGCCATAGCGAGAAAAGTTTGCACGCCATTAATGAACTCGGGAGAGCATCGGTCATCGTACATCCATTGTCGGCTCATCTTCATTACACAACACCGAAAAGACCAAATTAATACAAGTTCATACATAAAGTTCATCCAAGAATTAAATGCAACAAACAAATAACTCTCTAACTAAAGCATTTAAATGCAACAACAAATGCGATCAAGATCGCAACTAAGGTAACAATTGATCCAACAGCATAATGATACCAAGCCTCACTATCAATGACATATTTTCTAATCTTTCTAATCTTCAAGCTCATTTTCTCCATCTTGATCTTGTGATCGTCGATGACATCGGCAACATGCAACTCCAATTCCATCTTCTCCCCCTCAATTCTTTTCAATTTTTCTTTCAAATACTTGTTTTCTCTTTCAACTAAATTTAACCTCTCGACAATAGGGTCGGTTGGAATTTCTGGTTCACAAACCTCGTAGACAAAAATATCTATGTCAACTTGATGGGCATAATTTGTGATGAACACGAAATGCAACAACTAGTTTTAAAAGAGAATATACCACATCCGAATCATAACAAGGAACAGGGCCGACGGGGACGGATATCAAAACCATGGCACTGTGTATAACAAATAACGTACGGGTAAGATAATTATACGAGTAACTATATATCCAAATCACACAAACATCAATTTGGTAATGTAAAACATTCATGAACAAGAGGCTCACCACAAGGTGGTGCCATGACGAGCAGTGCGGGCGATCGATCGTGGTTACGACGGAGATTTAGAAGGCACTAAGTAAACCACACCTACATATGCAAACTAAGTGTTATTTTTTACCTCAAATTGCATATAAGTCAAATACTAGCACATATATTTCCTCCCAAATTACTAAACTCATAAATTAATCACTATACAAAGCATTGCAAGAGCTAATCTATCAATGAGATATGAAAGGACAAAGTTGCTAACCTTTGTGATCATTTGAATGGATGGGGGCCTTCAAATCTTGGCAAATTTTGGGCAAAATGAGTGACGAGCTCGAAAGGAAGAGGGGAAGAACAGAGAGGAGAGGGGAAAGGGGAAGAACAGAGCGAGCTCGGGTGGACGAAGGGTTTATGTAGGACGACCTTTAGCACCGGTTCGTGCCATGAACCGGTACTAAAGGTGCTGGAGGGGCCCCAGACTGACAACATCCTGCCACCACTCACTTTAGTACCGGTTCCTACCACGAACCGGTACTAAAGATGCTGGAGGGGCCCCAGACTGACAACATCCTACCACCACTCACTTTAGTACCGGTTCGTGGCACGAACCGGTGCTAAAGGTTCGGCACGAACCGGTACTAATGAGAGCGGCCGGCTAGCCGTTGGAACCGGCACGAATGCACACATTAGTGCCGGCTCAAAATCAAACCGGCACTAATGTGCTTGACATTTGACCCTTTTTCTACTAGTGGGTAAGGGCACGACACCAGCTTGAGGACAAGCCGAGTTTCAAGGAGGGGAGAATGTCATGGGTCTGTTTTCTACAACGCGTTGGACCCTGCCTTCTCCCTTCTTGATGGACCGATGACCATTCTCGAGATAGTTGCGCTACAAAAGAAAGTACCCGGGCACCCAAGATGGTATTGATGAACATCTACCAGGAATTGGTTGCTTTTTTCAATAAAGCCACCAAAAGGTCATCTTAGATCTGATTATATCAACGAAAACAAAGAACGGTATAATGGATAGACAACTGGACGTAGGACGACTAGTAAAAAAATAAAATTACATTAAAAAACATACTAGTCTTCTTCTTCCTTCGATTGTATGCTTTCCGCTAGAGCTTCAAAACTGCATTGAACCAACAACAAAGAAAAACGACTCATGCAAACGCCCTCGCCAGACTAGGCTTTGAAGACCACAATAGCCACTAGCCCCTTGAGACTAGATCTATAAATCATTGAAGCAGCATCGACTGGAGCATTACCCAACACAAAACGGGCTTGCAATCCATCACCATCAGTTCAGAGGGTTGGAGAAACCGGGCCAAGCCACAGATACACATAGGAAGATGTCGAAGTTGCCACACCAAAAGGCGGCTAAAAGCTTTCCTTGAAAGACATAAACTGCCAAGATTTGAAGGGAAACGACAGATCTGGGGACACAAACTCTCATAAGACCTTTGTCGATGCCGGATCGGATGTTGTTGAGGTAGGATGAGAACTTAGTACAAGAAACTATCGTCGCCACCACCTCGTCGATGTCGCCGGAGAAGCAAAACCAATGGAAAAACGAGATGGACGGGTCACCACTCCTCTTGCCACCAGACGGGGAAGATGAGGGGTGGGCTGGGGGGCAAGGAAGCGGCGGGGGCTAGGGTTTATTGGTGGCAGCCGCGTTTCTCCCAACCTAGGAATTGACTGCTTTGGCAGAGACGCCAACTTCGGCAAATCTTCTCCCCAACTCATCTATTACTCTCATGACCCCCCCCCGACACCCTCCCTTTTTTTGAGAACATTGTGCAGACGCATGCGCTCATATATACGCGCATATACTCATCCCTATGAACACATGGAGGCCCTACGTACCCCTATGAACACCTTCAAGAGACTGAGCCGGCATATCATCTTGAGATTGACGAAGTCACCACAGGCGCCTTGTATTCGACGAGAACGTCTCCTCCCACTGAACGCACATTGCCGAAAATCCTAAAATAAATTCAGGAATAATGCAAGCACTAGGTTTAATCCCTGATGGATTGAGAATACCACTGTCTTCCTAGCAATCCAACCACAGGTTGGTTTGCCCCTCTTCTTGCTGTTGCAAAATTGTATAGAAGACACCTGCATATGTATCCTTGATTCAATCCCATGTATCCATGACCAACGAGTACTCCGACAAAATATCGGTCAGGCACATGCTCTCTCAGTCTCGCTCGTGCTCGAGAAAAGAAAAGCTGACACGCGTAGGCCCCTGCGGTGGTAGCTAGCTCCTCAATTACTCACGATCACCGAAGAAACCGTGGTACTGATCTGCTGGATCATGCATGGCGCGGACGCGTCGACGACGGTCAATCATGTGGTAGTGTGCCCATAGCTTTCCGCCACGGACCTTGGTGGCACATACAGCATGCATGCATGCATGCATGCAGCTGCCAAGGTGTAGGCAGCGGCACAGGCGCTCTAGCTCACGTGCGGCGAAGCGTCGCGTGCCCCGGCCCGGCAGCTGGTCCACGCAGAGGAGAGGAGAGGCAGCCTTTGATCTGCTCTGATATGATCTGATCGATCGATGGATCAGGCAGGCAGGCAGGCGCACTCGCGTCCACCCACACGTGTGGTTCGCAGGCCAGAAAAGTGATGGATGCATGCGTTGCAGAGAGAGAGAGAGAGAGAGAGAGAGAGAGAGAGACACGACGGGACCGGAGAAAGTGCTGCCGCTGCGCCATCGATCGAGCTGCAGGCCGACTACCAGTTGCGTCCTGCGTGCGTGCATGCATGCGCTACGCCACGGCCAGCGTGATCGACTTTACCGTGTACGGACAGTAACATTTACAAGCGCGTCGGCATGCGTCCTCTTCCTCTGCGAGATTTCAAATATCTTGTCAAATACTCCACGTTCATACCCCAGCCTCTTATTCTTTGACCTATACTCTATATACCATGGTCCAGGGACGTATATACCTTGACCAACATTTGCATGTGGCGGTGGTGGCAACGATACGCGCCCCACCTAAGTACGCCGACCACAGAACGAAGTAAACGTGTACGTAGTACGTACGGTGGACCACCATGCATGCTTAGCGCGCCAGACCAGACGATACACTTTCTACGGTGGAGCACTGTGCAACCTGGACCAGCAGTGAAGATCTATACAACTTTTGGACCAGCGCGTACGCATGAAAACCAACATGCCGATTAGATGCATGCATGGGATTGGGATGTATCGAGCATGTACGCTACCAGCAATGGCGTTAATGCAGCCCTGCGATGCTCTCGTCAGGCACACCATTCTACGGGGCCATTTGGAACAGTGCAACTTTTTACGTGCAACTGTACGTACGTGCAGGATGAGCCACCAAAGAGAAAAGGAGATTGCCAGGACTTTTTCTTTTTCTTCTATCACAGTTGATTTTGACCGGTCGTGGGATTTCAATCGAGAGGTGGCCTATTGTTTTTAACATGCAGCCACCTTTTTACTTCTCTCTTGCGTCCGATGGACGCTCTCTCTAGAGGCGCGCCTGCTGGTTTATGGATCATCTACAAAGGTAGTACATGCACACCTTTAGTAGTTTGTAGTCGTCATTAGATGATCTATGAATCTAGCTGTATTTTTTACTTCTATGTTTTTTGTACTACCTTGATAATAGATGAATAAATCGAAAGTTTTTTTTAAAAAAAGAAATACATATGAATTATGAAATATTTGTATATGCATATGAATACAATTGGACCCACTCACCCAGAGTTAATTTCCACATCTTTGTCATTACATCAAGTCCCCAATACATACGACAAACTCCTCTCCATCATGCCGCACCGGTGAACTCGTGGATTCGTCACATATGTCTGTCACTCCGACTGCCGATGGTGGAGAGGAAAATCTCGGTGGGTCAGCTTAGTCTAGTAGTTTAGGCCAGTGTTTTTAGTCCTCACATGGGCCGCCCTCGGGTGGATCATGGTTTTCCTACGAGTTGAACTTTTGGGCTCCAATCCTCCTAAAGTTCGTGCATCTAGTCAGAATCGACGAAACTCCGATGTAGATTCCTAGTGTCTCCTGCATGAGTGATGGCGAGATCTATTGTTAGGCGCTTTAGACCTATTTAAGGGTTCAACAACGGCTACTGTGGCTTCAGGATGCTAGTCATTAGGGATACGTGCATCAAAACTTTTCAACTGTTAACGACGAGGTCAGCACGGCACTGGTATTGGAGTGGTGACATCGACACAACAATGGCTCGTTCTTGGCGATCTTGGTTGTTCGATCGTCCAGTAGTTTTTTTTGTGTGTGTGAATAGGTCCAGAGGTTCATTGACCCTCTGGTGGCAAAAGTATTTGACTAGCTGTTTGGTTTGAGACTAAGTTTGCCAAAGCTTGCCACACCTAAGGTTAGGCAAGTTTGACCAACTTAGGTGTGTGTTTGGTTCAAGCCATATCTTAGGCAAGCCACACTATGGTCTCACATCACATACACACAAAAAGTGTGGCAAGATTCATTTAGGCTTGCCAATTTGTGGCTCTAATTTTAAAGAACTAACCTTAAGCAAGTTTGACAAACATTGTATGGTAAAGTGTGGCACTCCTAGGCCTAGAACTAAACAGCCCCTAGATTTATGAAGAGAATGTGAGGTGAGTTGGCAAGATTCGAGAGACAAGGAAATGCTAACAACCAACCAAACAAGAGCCAAGAATCTTGGGCCCCATCTGGAAAGAGCGCATATACGAACCGCTTAACGAAACACCATCTTGCCATCTTCCCTTCTACAACAATACGAGAGCAAAATCTTAACAGCAAACCCCTAAAGCCCTAACCTACCTTGCCATCTTGGTCGAAGCTCGCTCCCGTCCTTGCTAACTTTGTCGAAGATCATCTTTGTCGGCTACATTCGCATCGAGCTGTTGCCGCCGTCCGTTGGAGCAAAAATCCCGATGAAACCACAAGGTCGGAAAATTCAACTAGGAAAATTCCTATCAAATGATAGAAAATAAACTATTTGCTTGTAGGAAATAGATTTAGGGTGTGCTTTTGATACCAGCTGCTAAGTTTTTGTTCAAACTCTATGTTTGGTGTGTGGTGCGTGTGGGGTGGTAAGAATTTGTTCGTGGTAGCCGTTTGGAGCTTTGTCTGTAAAGCCAGAGCAGTGCTATATGGACGTCGATAGCTTTTCACCTGGTTTTTGAACAATTAATCAAATCGTCCATTAGATTGCATCATTTCGCAAATCGGCACCGTTAAAGATAGGCATCATTCAGATTTCGTCAGTGGGCTGTCGTCCGCAGAGCAGTTTCGATAAAGCCAATCAGAAATGAGAGATGCCTTTATTAGTCTAAAATAAAAGAATCCACTTGCAAGCTAAAAAAAGAAAGAAGAGATTAATGAGCCAATTATGCTTAATTAGGAGCAGAAGAGGAGGAGAAAATACATGCACCAGGAGAGAAAGCATGCACGACATAGCTACAGTTGCTCTCTCACCCTCTAGTGCACTTTCTCATGGTGGCCATGACATGCCGGGTTAACGAAACACTGTGTACGTACGTGTCACAGCACTGTGGACGTAACCTGCTAACCTAGAGAACAGGATGCAATTAAAGTACATGACGGGACAACGGGAGTACACGATACGTTTTGCCCGTATGCTCGAAAACTGCATATCAGAACAGTAGAGAGAGAGAGAGAGAGAGAGAGAGAGAGAGAGAGAGAGAGAGAGAGAGTAATCGTGTTGTGTGCGTGGTGGTGATTTTAACTGGTACGTAGATGGATGCGACGCCGACCGGGCGGTGGAAGCCCATGCGTACCACATCCACACGGAGCAGCGTCGGCGACAGTGTGGCGCAGCGGCGGTTTGTTGGCTTGCGCCGGTGACGGGACGTCTCCATGCCCCCACGCATCAATGCCCCCGCCCCGCGTGAGAGGTGGTGGTGAGCGGGTGAAGGAGGGCAGCTAGCTGGCCGGTGAAAAGACGGGTGAAATGACGACCTTTTTCCCTGCCGTGGAAAGAATCACCGCCCCCTATCACTCACTCACTCACTCACGCTGCCTGTCTGCCATCACGCCCACGAGCTGGATGTCTACGTTCAGGGCCCCATGCGTACGTCCGGCCCTTCTCCCGTCGGTCTCCCAGGCTACTGCCTTGGCTGCAAGCTGCATCGATCCTGCCCTCTCTCACGCCGACGAGGTCAATCTTCTGGCCTTTTGGACTAGTTTTATTTGTTACGGTTTCTCTAAATCTTGGCGCAAGGATTTCACACGACAAGGTGGCCATAAGCATCGCTCTGATGCAGAGGTCGGAAATTTCCCCCTTTAAAAAAAACACGATTCAGTTGTGTATAAGTATTAGGTCGAATCCACGAGCCAGAAAAAAGGCAGGATACAACCAGGGGTGGAGTAGGATTCGTCTGGTTTAAAATTCAGTACTACATCAAGTACATATAGCCTATAGGTATAGAAAAATACTAGTACTACGACTATTTAAGGTGATAAAAGACCTGAAGGCTAGGCAGCCGGCGGGAGTGCAAAATCCATGGAGTGCATGAGCACCTAGCAACACGGCTGAATCACGGTGGTGTCCTGGCTTGGTCGTTTACTGGTGCACGCGGACAGGGAGCAGCGGCAGGCAGATCACGATTAGGCTCTAGCAGCGAGACACAGATACGATTGACTGATTGTTACAATGGCGGCGCCATATTGCTTTGTGGAAAAGGGCGGGCAGTTTGCAGGCCACGATGACTTAGGAGTAAAGATTGACAGGCTTCTATTGGGCTTGGGCTCATGTAATTTGTTAGCAGTTGTCTACTACTCGTACTATTTCTAAAAGAAAAATCTGCTACTCGCACTTCGCTGCATAGCTGCTGTTTGTCGGGATCATAACTGCTTACCTAGGGAAAAATTCTATGAGGCCTATAACTGCAACTAATGATAACCCGGAAAATACCCTTTTGTTCCTAGGTGTATATACACATCATATGAAGTTATTATTATTATTATTATTATTACAAAATAGTCAAAAAAGTTTAGAAGTTTTTTTAAAATAAACCCAGTGTTGACTCCAGGACAAATAAAAATTATTGTTATTTTAGGTCACTATTCGCGCTATTTTGGCCAACTTTTTTAGTGTTTTGAAAGAATTCAACGTGGGTTTTTCTTTTTGTAATTTTTTTTACAAGTACAATGGAAGATCAAGTTTATTTGAAAAATATTTTCAGAATTTGTACACTTTGTATTTAATTACTAATTTTTTTTTCCATATAGGGTGTATATACATCTATAGACCAAAAGTTCCCCTCGCTAATAATACCGCCTTTTTTGTCTTGGACCTTATTGATGGGACTAATGATGGAGGGAAGAACTGGTGAGAAATACTTTTTTAGCCATGTTTGCCACCTCAATTTTGGGAGTTCTATTTGCACAAGGAACATACCAGATTTTAGGTCTTGGGATTTGACAATAATGGATGTTTTCCAATCCGTTCCGCCTATCATATGTTGATAAACACGAAAGTCTCAAGGGAGGACCGGCTAGAAGGAAATAGTGGTGCTTCAGACCATGTGTTAGCTTCAAAGCAATGCATAGATTTGTGGGGAGTTTTGGTTCTTGCAAAACTAAAGGTGTTCATGTGGCTCTCGCGCAACACTCAATCCCTACCTTGGACGTTTTGAATCACAAGAACATGGCTGACACTCAGCACTGTTGAAAGGATCGATATAGTTGACTAGGGGGGGGGGGGGGGTGAATAGGCAATTAACAATTTTTAGCTTTTTTTTTACCAATTTAAACTTTGCATTAAAGTAGGTTTTCTAGATATGCAACTAGGTGAGCAACCTATATGATACAACAACAACAAGTACACGAGCAAGCAAGGGATGCAACAAAATATAAGCTTGTACAAGTAAAGCTACGAGATAACCAAGAATGGAGCCGGTGAAGACGAGGATGTGTTACCAAAGTTCCTTCCCTTTGAAGAAGTACGTCTCCTTTGGAGCGGTGTGGAGGCACAATGCTCCCCAAGAAGCCACTAGGGCCACCGTATTCTCCTCACGCCCTCACACAATGCGAGATGCCATGATTCCACTATTGGTGCCCTTGAAGGCAGCAACCGAACCTTTACAAACAAGGTTGGGGCTCTCTCCACAACTTAATTGGAGGCTCCCAACGAAACACCGTAGCTTCACCATAATGGAATGTGGCTCCGAAGTGACCTCTTCCGTCTAGGGCGCCCAAGCACCCAAGAGTAACAAAATCCACACAAGAAAGTATGGGGGAATCAAGTTTCCTTTGGTGAGAGTGTCGATCTAGGTCTCCTCCTTCAATTCCTAGCAAATCAACAAGTTTGAGTGGCTAGAGAGAGAGATCGGGCAAGAAAGCTTCAAGGGCATTAATGGAGGAGAGAGAGGCACGAGATAAGTGGAAGGTGGGAGAAGCACCTCCTTAAATAGGGTTCCCTCACACTACTAGGGAAAAACCTAGCAGCAACGCGGGTTCTAGGTACATTAGTAGCGCGGTGGCAGGCGCTACTAATAAGGCGCTACAGCTAACCCGTAGCAGCAGCGCGCATGCACCCGCGCTACTACAATACAAGTGTAGCAGCAGCGTGCTTTGTGGAAGATCGCTACTGCTAATAGCTCTAGCGCACATTGCCTGGACGCGCTACCGCTAGTGCGACGCTGCTGCTAACTTTTCTCCACTCGCTACTGCTAATTTTAGTAGTTTTTTTTTCTGCATATATTTTTTGTATTTGAACAGGCTTTATACAAGAATCTTTAGCAGATACAAATGTCATCATGATACACATACAAATGGCTGCGAGACCACAAATGTAATCATAGCATATAAATACAAATAGTCTCATCATAATCATCATCGAACACAAAGCGGTATTACGTATCATCTCGAAAATAGCGATACATGCAAGTCTCGATTACTTGCAACTACATCGTCGTCCATCTAAACAATGATATATGCGAGAAGAGATATCACTTTGAGTGAGAGCGGAACTATGCAGTACATGAGTTTGTATCCCTCTCTCACATTAGCGTGAACCTAAACTAACTACTGCCTGTCGCTCGAAAATCGGAAACCGGTACACCTGGGCCTGACACTCCGGCCACTCGTTGTATATATACTCCTGGCGTAGCACTTCTTCGCAATCGATGATCTATGCACCTGCATCGTCACATGAGTAGATGATATGCAACATATATAGTTCAGCAACAGAAAGAGACAGACTTGGCAAAAATAGAAGCAGCATATCATAAGCATAAATAACAAAGTTGATCGTACCCAAAATGCTCTAACTAGAGTGATCGTTGCTAGTCGAGGAGGACGGTTAATTACATCAAAAATAAAGTTCCATCGTGCATAACTCAAAGTTTCGTCATACAGAAAGTATGGACTAAACAGACACATTGTCATATATCGACAATCACTCCAACATGTCGTGCCATCCATCCAAGTCAGGGAGATAGTCCCCGAGCCTAGTGAAAGGCTTCAGGTTGAGACGCTGAGAGGCTACCCGTGTTCGGACGTCTTCCCGTGACATTTGTCCTTCTTCGTAGAACATCCCTGTTTTTCCGACGACCTCCTTCAAGATGATTTGGGCAAGTTCGCGCCGGATGTGATAGAACTCAGCTCGAAGTCGATGATCCTCGATATCTCCTACATTCTTTTCCCATTGTAGAATACGTGCATCGCCGGATCTAGGTGACATGCGAAGGTTCTGGTGATCCCGTCTGTACTCCAGCATGTGGTGTAGGACATAGAATCCATCATTAAGAGAATCATTCGGTTGCTGGATGCAGTAGAAGTCGGTTTTATGGCCGAAGGCGAGCCTACCGCCCCTTCTCTTCTTGTCCTTGACCTCTCCACCCCGTGCGTCGTAGAAAAACATAGCACTGCCGAGAACATCCTTGATGTGGGTGTAATCCATTTTGTTAATGTTCTTCGACGAGTCCAAGTAAAGAGCGTGGGAGTATCGGGGGTAGTGGATGATGAGGACGGCGCGCCCGCCGCTCCACAAAATAAGTACACCTCAAATTAATTAGCCTCCACCGTGCAAATGAATGATTGAAATCGAAGGAAGGATATCCGCGCGGATGAATTACAGGGGATGATAAGGCAAGAGAATCGCCTCCTTGTCCTTATTGGCGAGCATGAAATTGACGATGTATTCCCTCGCGTATTCACGGTGCTTTGGGCAGACTCCCAAGAAGCTCTCGTGCATGAAGTACGGGTTAGCGACACAGATATGAGGTATCTGCTCAACCCCGATGATATAGTTCATGTGCAAGACATAAAGGCGGACAAACGTAAAATCCAGCTTCATCACGTGAAACATGTCGAATATGTAATCGAATCGAAGGAAGAACTTCTCCGTGGGGAATGTGTCGACGTATGATAATTGCCCCGGAAAGTTAACCACGTAGAGTGGGTATCCTGGATCTTTCAAGGCGATGATGCCTTTCTCTATCCGCAACACATCGTCATGAAGTCTCCTTAGATCGCCGAATCTAGTCCTTAGCGCTGCTGCAGGTAGGATTGGTTGACCGGGGATATGCCATTTATCCGCACCGGGGATATCTACACGGTCTTGAACCCAAGGCTCCTGAGGCGGCTGGATCATAGAATCAACTTTTTTGCCTTCCCTCGATCTCTTCCTAGACTACTTTACTACCGGAAGGTCGTCCTTAATACGTTCAGCCTCCGGAGACGGCAATTCAGGCACCGACTCATGACGCTCAAACCCTGAGTAGGCGCCAGTATAGACATACTGTTGAGTGCCATCGTCATCCTCATCCTCATCCATGGCGACGTCATCAGCGACTAATGGAGCCTCTTCCTTACCCCGTCCGCTATCACCCAACCCGATACCCGACACTAATTTGGTAGGTGGGGTGTTGATGTTCATACCTTGCTGAGGCTGCGAGCTCGTGGGTGTGCTCCCGGCCGCCTCCAGACGAAGCAGACTCTTTGGCCACAACAGGACCCACCCATTGCAACAATCACCAAGCCGCCGCGGGGTCTCGTCGTCATCCCCCCTAGTACCAGAGGAGGCAAATTCTCGTGGCCCGGTTTGACACTGGTCACGGAAACCTTGAAGACGTTCGGGGGGATCGGTCGGCTGTGGAACAATGGTTCCTTTGGCTTCATTATCGTCACCTTCCCCACGTCCACCTTCTTGTCGCCGATGGTGTACAATATGGTGCACGGGGTTTCGTCGGCCTGCAAAAAAAGTCTGCGACGTGAGATATCCGAAAGGCAACGAAAACGGGAGATTATACACTTATTGAAGGAGGCCAATGTGACAGATACCGTGAGGGCGTCGAGCTCAGCCAAAGACGAAGCACCGCCGAGCACGTCCGGTGCGGGAGCCGGTGCGGGAGCAAGTGCAGCTGCAGGTGCTGGTGCAACGCTAGTCGAGCTGCTCCCTGCCAAGAAGTCAGCAAGGGGAAAGTCCGCTGCATTTTTTTTCTGGATTTTGCCTGGTCCAATTGAAAACGGCCGGAACCAAGGAAGTAGAAATATCTACAGCCACCTGTTTTGCGGCAGCTACCACTTTATGCATTATGCGAGTTCATTTCTTCTCAACCGCAATCTCAACCTTCTTATCGATGTTTTCTTCAGTTAACCTCCGTCTTTCCGTTCTCTCCTCCGTGATCTCATAGTAGTACTTCTTCCATGTGGCGCCGTCTCCGACACCGTGCACGCGTCCATACGATGGTCGAGTCTCCACCGGGAGTCGTTTTAATATGTTCAACGCCCGGTTGAATGGAGTGTCCCACAGGCCTGTAACGCCTCAGACGGCGAGTCGCTTTCGGCCGCAATCCTGTGCTGCTCTCTCTGCCAAAGGCACAAGGATCGTTTACAAATATGACTAACATGCAATTGAATTGATCAGAAACTAAAATACCAGCAGTCTCATGAACTCCGTCGTGACCCCGTTCGTCTCGAAAACCTTCTTCACTGGGTGCCAACGGTGCCGGGCCCTGAGGAAGTCACGCTCCTGCGGGACGGTGAAATCCACCAAGGGGTCTAGGATGCCCAGACTCGCGGCTTCCGCGTCCTCCTTGGCCCATTTGGACCTCTTCCCGCCGTAACCACGGCTTCCGAGGTGGTGGCTCCCAATGTTCCTCTCTTGAAGCCCCTTCATGTACTTAGACTTTTTTTTGGCAGCTTTGGCCTCGCCAGCCGCCTTGAATATTTGAAACTGCCCTTCCGTGATTGTCGGATTATCCTTTACAATCTCGGAGTAGGGTTCCTTCTTGTTGACGATCTGATATTTCACCCTTGTTTTCCAGGCGGCCAACGCGTCGCTAAACTTGGTCATGGCGTGTTTGCTTATCTTCTTCATTGCCGAGTCCTTATCTGGATCTTTATAATCCTTTTCATTCCGGCCCGGGAACAAGAATATCTGGTGCAGCTTCTTTAGGAGGGAGGGCCTCATATTATCTATCTTCTGTAGTTTCTCATCGTTGACGGTGGCGGTTGTCCGTATGATGCAACCTAATTGATTGCGGTAGCATGCGCACGCTTCCTCGGGCGCTTTTGGCTCAAAATTGCCGTCGTCCACCTCCGTGACCACCAATCTAGTAGTCCTGATCTTGTTAGGAAGCCGTTGCCTCTTTGCTTTCGGTTCTACACCGGCTCCGCTAGTCTCGGCGCCGGTCTCAGTCTCAGCGCCGGTCTCGATGCCGGTCTCAGTCTCAGCGCCGGTCTCAGTGTCAGCACCGGTCTGCGTGTCGGTCTCAGTCCCTGATGCGACCGGTGGGCCCAGCAACAACATCGTCGGTTGATCGTCGGCAAGGCTAAAAAATTCGTCTGCCGCCATGTAGACATCGTCGCAATAACCAGAACCCTGTCCTTCATCGTTGCTAGTCATGTTTCCTACGATTAAATCTAATCAATTAATTCTAGACCTAATAAAATGAATAATGACATAAAAAGGCCTATGTTTTGTAGGAACGTTGACTCCTTCCCGGTGCGGCAAATCCTGGGAACTCGATATGTCCTAGAGTTTGTAGCACAAGTCATGCCGAAATTCACGGAAAATTTCGGCATGACCTTTGCTAAAAAGTGGACAAGTCGAGAACCTGAAATTTGCCGGAACGAAAATGAATCAACATTCGGCAAAACATAGGCCACTCAGCTTCATTCCCTGGAAACAACAAAAGGCCACTTGGGGACAATCGAACCACTTCAATGAAAAGATATAACATGAGCACTTCAATGAAAAGATATAATAAACAATAAAAGTCTAGGAAGGGATCATCTTTAAAATAAAACTTGCCTAAATTTTTTTCCTAGAAAAATAGTGGTCGAAATCCTCTAACCTAGCGAACCTAGTTAACCTAGCTTGTTAACCTAACGAACCAAATTAACCTAGCTAGTTAGTTAACCTAGCTTGGTAACCTAGTTTACCTAGATAATTATCCTAATTAAACTAGTTAACCTAGCTAGTTCTCTATCAAAGGCCTAAATAAAATTTTTGTTAACCTAGATAATTAACCTAATTAAACTAGTTAACCTAACTAGTTCTTTGTGAAAGCCCTAACTACATTTTTGCACTAACCTAGAAAATTAACCTAATTAAACTAGTTAACCTAGCTAGTTAGTATGTCCAATAATGTTCGTGCTATGCATCAGGGAGAGAGAGAGAGAGAGAGAGAGAGAGAGAGAGAGAGAGAGAGAGAGGTGCTTACAGACGATGGCTCCGGTGGTGGCGAGGGAGGCAGGGGTGTCTCCAGTGACGACGAGGGAGGCAGTTGTGGCGAGGGAGGCAGGGGCGTCGACGGTGGCTCCGGTGGCGCCGAGGGCGGCTCCGGTGGGGTTGATGAGGCTGCACTGCTTCGGTGGCGTTGGGGGCGGCTCTGGTGGCGTCGACGGCGCGCGGTTCTGGTGGCTCCGGGGGCGTCGACGTTGGCAGGAGACGATGGCGAAGTGGG
The DNA here is from genome assembly GCA_021605145.1 of Aegilops bicornis. Taxonomy (NCBI): domain Eukaryota; kingdom Viridiplantae; phylum Streptophyta; class Magnoliopsida; order Poales; family Poaceae; genus Aegilops; species Aegilops bicornis. The sequence continues at coordinate 771,027,502 of CM038675.1, forward strand.
GCGACGGAGAATTGGGGACACGGCGACGAAGTGGGGGAGAGGGATTTGGGGGAGAAGTGGTGGCCGAGTGGAGGGAAAACCGCTGGTTAAGTGAAACATAGCGGCAACGCGTTAGTGGAAATGCGCTATAGCTAAGTTAGCTATAGCGCGTTTCACAAAACGCACTACTGCTAATCCTATCTCTTTTCTTTCCTTTCTCATCTATTTTTCTTTACATTTTATTTTTTCCTTTCTCCTTTTTATATTTCTTTCATTTTCATTTACTTTTCTATTTGTTGTTCGATTTATTTTTTTTTCGTTAGCAGTAGCGCCTTTCTACCTAAACGCGCTGCTACAATAGACATAGCGGTAGCGCGGTTTAGGCAAGAATGCTACTACTATGTGTAGCTTATCGGCTTAGTCGTGAGAATTTTAGTTGTAGCGCGTTTTTTGTTAGGCGCGCTGCTACTAAGTTTGTATCTGTAGCGCCGTTATCATGCACGCGCTGCTGCTATTTAGCACTAGCGCCCTTTTTTAACAAGCACTACTGCTAAAGTTCTATGTATAACGTTTTCCCTAGTAGTGCCAAATCCAGCCGTTATGCGCAGAAACCCATAGGACCGGTACAACCGGTGGATGCGGGAAACCCCTGCTAGGGCACTAGGGCGGTACTTCCGGTGGAGCAACCGGTAGTACATGTATATCGGAATAAACCGGAACTACCGTTCCACCACCGCTTGACTACCGCTCCACAACCAGAAGGTTTTCACCCTAGACCGGTAGTTAGAGCGGTGGTTGGGCCGGAGCTACCGCTGGACCAGCAATAACTGGGCAGTGGAGTTCCAGGCGGTTCTACCACCCTGAACACCGGTAGTACCGGTTAGTCAAGACAAATCGGAACTTCCGTTCCACCACCAGTCTACCACTGTACCCGGTACAGAAGGGTGTCAGCCCTGAGCGGTACTTGGAGCGGTGGTTTGACCGGAACTGCATGCCAGCGGTACAACCGCTCGAGAGAGCAATACTACCGCCATGAGCAAAACTGCATAGTCACAGAGGACTTTCGGGAACCACTCTCTCCTCGAACGAAGGGTATATGGTGGGTGCAAAGAATGTGTATGTGTAGTGATTCACCCATTTCCTCCTGATGTGGATTCCTTCTTAATAGTACGGATATCCTACGACCAAAGGGATAAAAACGTCGGAAACTCCGTCTTCGATCTTTTCCGCATAGAGGGAAGGCCTAACCTTCTTGCGCCACACAATGTGTACCTGAGAAAACTAGGGCGCACAATTAGTCCACACGTGTGTTGTCATCATCACCAAAACTCTAAGGCAGAAGATGCCCTTACAATCTCCCCCTTTTTGGTGGATGATGACAACCACACGAAAAGCACGCGAGATCTAGAAAATATAGACGGGGCTCCCCCTGAGTGTGAGCACTATTTAGAGTTCGCTTTTGGAATGCAAAATGCTCACACTAGGATAAATGCTCCCCCTAGATTTTGTAGACCATCCAGTGATAGCAAAACAAAATACCATACATAAAGCAGTAGAGCAAAGGATAAGGGCACCATCAACACGCAAGCTCTATTGATAGATGAGTGCATAGATAAATAGATAAGGGACACATGTCTTACACCATGCACAAGGTCACAACACAGGACAAGTTCATAAGACACTAGAAAGAGCAACTTCAAATGAACTCACAAGAACATCTGCAAATGAACACCCCCATGCAACTCCCGTGACCTAATAGAGCTCTCTCCCCCTTTGGCATCAAGACACCAAAAAGGAAAAGAGCGAAGCTAAAGCCCTGGGGCTCAGTAGATCTCCTCGCCAGTTGCCGCAGAGCTATCAGAATCATCATCAGCATCATCAGCACCCTCAGACTCCCCAGTCTTCTCAGGCTCCGTGATAACACCCATAGGAAAATGGACAGCAGAGGTAGCAGGCTCTTCATCAGACCACTGACAGTTCGCGAAGCACCACGTATCCTCAGGAGTGATGGTCTTCTCAGAGCCACTCTTCACATCTGGCACATTGAGGTGCCTCATCAACTGAATCTGCCTGCGACGCACCATCTTCTCAGCAACATGAGTCTTGTAGAGCTTCTTCTAAATATGAGTCTGCAAGCAAAAAGTCTTCTTGATCTTGGTAGTCAGATTCTCGACCCAAGAGGGTTTGGCCCCAGGCTCCAACTTAAAGTCATCGTTGTCTGAGGTAGCAAACACATCCTCCTGATTACCCGTAGGGAAACGAGGAGACTTATGCTTCTTCTTCCTCAACACCTTAACCTCATGCCCCGTGAGATTAGCCGAAGTGGTGAGAGGTTCTCCTGGCCTACTGACTGCCCAAATGGAGTTCAGAAACTGCATCACAAAAGGAGCATAGATCGGTACCTTGCGGTACCACACCGTATTGTACATCTCCTCCCACATCCACTTAGAGACATCAAACGTGGCACCGGAACCCCTTTTGGTCTTCATGGCCACAAGAAAATCCACAAGATAACCATAAATATCGTCTTGATTCCCAACCTTGGGGGTAGCAGCACACAACGGAACACACGATGCATAATATCATAGACTGGCAGAAGGTCATTGGACTTACCCATGATACCATGACCCGGGATGTACAGAGGGGCAAGCTTCACCTTGTCCATGGGGTGGGCTCGGTCGTGAGTATGAACACCACCTTGGCCCTCCAACCCGGTATCCTCATAGCCAAGAGCCTTGCAGAAGGCTCTCCAAGGGACATGAAAGAACTCATCACGGCACATAAAGGACAAGTGACGCGCATCACCGGTGCCGAAGTGGACGGTAACATAGAACTGATGAATGAGCTGCACATCGAAGTCACAATTCACAGTCATGAGCTTGATCAAATCAAACTCCTCACAGATCTCCAGAGCCTCTCCAAAGTAACCAAGGTTGTCCCTCCAGTGATCGACGTCAATGGACCACATCCGGCTGAACTTGTTCTTGTGGTGCTTGAAAATTTCTGACACAATCCTTATCTGCAACTCATTCCGGAACTGAGGGTTGTTCCAATGAGGCGGCGGTGCCATAGAGTAGGATCCTGGAAACAGAACTTTTCCCAGTCCGGAAGCTTCCATTTGTGTATTGGCATGGCAACACGCTGCTTGGCAGCAGCAGACTTCTCCCGGTGAGTGGCTTTGGTAGGGATCACAACCTTGCGAGTATCCTCACTGTCATCCGATGGTTTGCCCATACGGGCCCTATTCTTGGTGTTCTGAGACCTCTGAGCAGCACGAGAGCTATAGCCACCTGCACACGCACATGGAGTGCACACAGATACCCCAGCAAAGATAAGAGGAATGTACCCAAGCTTTTAAGAATAAATCTCATGTTCGTAAGTAGAAGAAGAACAGTGCAGACATGTTTAGAGAAAGTGGTTGTTCCGATTGTTCGACCGGTAGAACCTCCTGAGCGGTAGTACCGCTTGCGAGGAGCGGTAGTACCGCTGAGAGTGGATCTACCGAGTTGAAGAACGGGTACAGCCCTAATTTGAATGTAGATGCAATATTCCTACTTCTAACTACGCACAAGAAAAGGAGGAGTTTATAAGGATCTCTCCCACCAATCATTTGGCCAAAAATGCGGTACAAGCAATGCCCTAGAGGAAGGATTCAACAAAAGGAACCCTAAGAACAAGAGGAAACAGGGCATTACCGGTATCCATGGGAGGAGATCAGAAGGGACGTGACCTCCACGGAACGAATCCGATGAAGGGTCGAACGATCCGGAACGCCTGAGGGCGCTCCAGGGCAATGGGCGGAGCAACCGGTGGCTAGGGTTCAGCCACGGGATGGGCACGAAGGGGAAATAGAATACCCCTTCAGCCCGCGCCCTTTATATATGCGCCCAGATGTCAGCCGGTGGTACCGCTCCGAAGAGCGGTAGTAATGCTGATGTAATAACTATTTTCTGGATTTATTCTTTACAGGAAAATTCAGAAAATAGTGCTAACTTCTAAAATTCATAGAAAATAATCTATAACTCGAATGGAAATAAGTTATATATGAAAAATGATCAGGAAAATATGAAGAATCTGTTTATGCCATGATCATGCATGTTTGAACAAGTTAACCTCACTGAATATGACAAATGATGATTAGGGCAATTTATGAAATAACATTTGGAGTTGGAATTTGTTCTTGTTCGAGTTCCACTTCAATTAACTTGGCTAGATATTGCATTAGGTGAATTCAGTACCTTAACATGACATGTCATTCATGTGAATGTGCATTGCATTGATTGTGTTCTTTCTCGATTGCGGTGTTTGTCCCCTCTCAAGAGACGACGTACTGACGATGAGTTCGATGACACCTATGAAGAACTATATTATCTTCAGAAGTGCCAGGCAAGCAAAACCCCCTTGTTCATTCCGATATAATCCCACTCTCTCACTCCTGCTCTATTTTACTGCATTAGGACAACAACGACTCATGTGTTATTTGCTGCGGTAGCTGAACCCCTTTATCCTCTGCATGACCTGTCATTCCACAAGAATTAGATGAAACCCACTAGCATGAGTAGGAGTTGTTTGAGCCTGTTGTGCCTACTCATTCATGCTTGTTTGTCATGCACTGCATCTGCTTTCGAGTTGAGTCAGGTCTGATTCATCGGGGATGAATTGGAGGTGCGTGAACATGTCCTACTGTGTGAGAGCTAAGTGTGTGAACACGAATTGGTAAAGGTAGCGGTGAGAGGCCATGTAGGAGTGCATGGTGGGTTGTCTCATTGTAGCCGTCCTTAGGAACTGAGTTCTGTGTTTGTGATCCATGAACAGTTACTACCACACATTGGGTTCCGGTAACTCGACCCCTCTCGACTTATTAATCAACTTGATCTCTGTCCAGGAGTTGCAACTAGTTTACGGTGTTTGTAGGTAGTGTTAGTAGTCTACCAAGTGGCACCCGATGCAGTGGGCTTGGGACAGACTAGGCCTGATGTACGGTGTACCAAGTGGCACCGGTTGGTGGGCTTGGGAACCCTGCTCACATCGTTTGGGGCCGTGGCGACACCCGGCCGGATCTCCTTTCGGATGGAACCGAATAGGCGATAAACCTGGACGAGAGACTTTTGTGGTTAGTCGGTCGTGGCCGACTCCTCGCCCGACTTCCGCTTGAAGGTTGCCGAGGTACATAACGTGTCTGGCGATAATTGGCGAGGCGTGTGTGAAGAAGTACACCCTGCAGGGTTATCATTATCTATTCGAATAGCCGGATTCCTCGGATATGGAAACTTGGACCCCTTGCATAGTTCATAGACAAGTGAAAGTGGTTACTCTAAAACTCGCAAGATAAGCGTGAGTGCTATGGATGGCGTTCTCGTACGTAGACGAGAGTGAATCCATAGTGGTGTATTGGTATGGTGAATATGTGGACTCGTGTGTGCCACCTCAAAAGAGTTACTTGCAGTCGTAGTTCAGGATAGCCACTGAGTCAAAGCTGGCTTGCTGTAGTCAAACTCCACCACCCCCTTTGTTGATAATGTTGCATGTGTAGCTAGTTCTGATGTAAGTCTTGTTGAGTACATTTGTACTCACGTTTGCCTATTTTATGTTTTTGCAGAGAGACTTCAGTCTCGCTAGTAGTTCCACGTGGACTTCGACGTTTAGCTTCTTACCTCAGCTACGATCTTGTGCCCTCGGCAGGATCTGGTAGATAGTCAGGGCTTCTCGGCCTTTTTCATTTTTAGATGTACGTACTTTCGGACATGTTTAGCTCCCGCTTGTGTTTTGACTTGTATGCTCTGAATGTTGGGTCATGAGACCCCTGTTTGTAATATCTCGCTCCTCGGAGCCTAATGAATAAATACTTGAGTCGTAGAGTTATGTTGTGATGCCTTGTTGTATTTACACATATCGAGCATATTGTGTGTATGTTTGAAATGCTTGGTATGTGTGGGATCCGACAATCTAGTTGTTTATCCTTGGCAGCCTCTCATATGGGGAAATGTAGTCTAGTGCTTCTGAGCGATAGTAGTCCGCTTCTGCCCGGTTCACCGGAGTCCCGCTAGCCCAAAGACTACCGCTCTGGACACTTGATTGGCCGCATGTGTTTCACTTCGTTCTCGTGGTTCCGTCCTTCGGGAAATGTCACGCGGTGACATCCGAGTCCTGCGTAGCTGCTACTGACCGGTTACGGAGTCCTGTTAGCCAGTGCTACAGCCCGGATTCACACGCCGACCGACATGCTCGATGTGATTCATGTATGCCTGTCCCCATGGGTTAGTGCCGCTTTGGGTTCCACGACTAGCCATGGCGGCCCGGTTCTCTGTCATATGGATGCTAGCGACACTATCATATCGTGAGCCAAAAGGCGCAAACGGTCCCGGGCCATGGTAAGGCGACACCCGTGGGAATACCGTGCGTGAGGCTGCAAAGTGATATGAGGTGTTACCGGCTAGATCGATGTGATTTGGAATCGGGGTCCTGACAGCTTTGGTATCAGAGCCTGTCTGCCTGTAGGATTACCAAGCCAAACTGCTCGAAGTTGAGTCTAGAAATGCTTTAGTTATATAAGGGAATTGATTGTGGATGGGAACGTAAGGCTCTTTTTACTCCTTATACCTCATGGCCTTCTGATCTGAGTCAACCTCTTCCCTTCTACGGGGTTTAAGAACTAGGCTTCTCATCTATCTATCGTGATGACGTGTTACTAACCCATAGACCTTTAAGATTGTTGGTTTTAAGCCCTAGTTCAGTTTCTACTACTTCCGTATGTTAATTGTTGATTTCGGAACCTTGATATGATGTTGTTGAGTGGCTATGCCACCATTTTGCATGATGTCTCAAATTTTTTTGAGCATTTACAGCCGTTATGCTGTCCGAGTCATCCCAGGTTTCTAAATAATCTGAAGCATTTGCAAAATCCCTTCCTCCCATTTTGATATTCCTTTGGGCCAGATTAACCACACTAATCGGTGAGTTGAGGTACGTTGTTGCCTCGACATATATGTTGGAGCTATTATTATGACCCTAGGCGTCTTATGAAACCATCTAGTTTGTGTTTCTAATGTGAGGATTCTGGCCATCATTCTCGAAAGCATCCCGTGATGCAATTTAGTTAGTAGGTATTCTATTCCTGGGTTCTTGAACCCGAGATTCACCTACTTACCTCTTGTTGATAGTGTTGCTAGTTCCTTTAGGATATTAGTAACTTTGCGGTAGTCCTCGAGGTCCGTGGTATTTCCTTCTTCCAAATACTATGAACCGCTTATGGCAGAAGTGCCTCGCTGAACCGAAGGATCACAATCAGAGTGCTCTCAATGAGTTCTCCATTCATAATTGTGATTATGCCAATTCTACCTTTCTGCATGGGTTATCCGGAAGAAATATGTTGAACCTGCTCGACATGCTAGTTTATGCATCCACAACTCAGAAAATCATATGTTCTTTTGGGTTGTCCCTCTTTAGTTGTTTTCTGGGCCTCGTCTATCGATTGATAGTCAGGAGTAGTTATGCATTCGTGTTCATCGATGCCACTACTCTTGTGGCCCATCAAGCCATTCTATTCGGGAATGACTAGGAGAAACAAACTCCAGTACTTCATCCATATCTAGGATTGGGTCAAAGCAATTGTATTTCGCGGATCAAAATGCCAAACCAGCTTTCGCTCTGCTGTACCTTGGAGTGTTACCATCTTTATGTTAAGAGTGTCATGAGAATTGCACCACCTCTTATGAATTCTTGGCGCAGTAATACTTCTTGCCATCATTGTTCATTCCTCGGATCCCGTGTTATTGTAACCGGAATGCCGACAAGTGTACCGTGATGTGCGAAATCAATACTCCTAGCAACCGTTTGCTTGGTAGTAAATGGACAATAGTTTCACTCTTAGCATGTTAGTTATTGAATCATCAATCTAAGATAGACTGTGCTACCTAGTCCTTATTTCCGGTGCACTCTTCGATCAATGAGTTAGGACTGTGTCAATCCCTTATTCTTCTGATCATGTCGTCTTGCCTGAAAAGCAAGATTGTTCTCGAGCTTAGTAACATATCAGTGGTTCGTGATTTTTCGATTATCTTCTCGAAAGTATCACCAGGTCGTCACCCGACTGTTATGTTGAGTTCGTGATCAAGTTGGTTATTCTCTAAACCAGCCATTCTCCAAGAATTTGTGTTGGATACCCCTGAGCTAGTTGGTTAAGCTAAACAACAACTTGGAGAGTTGGAAGATGAAAGCTTGTCCGACTTAGTTCAATTTAAGGGATATCCTTTTGAGTGTGTGTTGAAGAAAGATGATATCTTCATCGATTGGTCCTTGTGATCAGTTGTTGGACCTATTGTCGTATCAAAACCTTGATTTGAGTATGGGATATCGTCAAATCAAATCAGAACCAACGATAATCGTAATGTTGTCTTACTCGTGGTTGATCCCTCGAGCATACACCATTACATCTTTTGGTCTGACCAATGCTATCACCGTGTTCACATGATGGTGGAAGTCCAGTGATATGGAAATTCCGATGAGTTGTTGTTGAACCCATCAACAGCATTTTGTCCCCCCCATGATCCATGTTGAACATCAATCTAGTGTTGGAAACTTGGCAAGCAATGCCTTCGTGTTCCACTCATGAAGCTTATACTTGGATGGAAGAAGTGACTTCCTCTAATTCACGTGCTTTTGATGTAAGTTGTCACCATGAATTCGGGCAAGTTCGTTTTTACTTCCTCCGGAATCATCCCAAGTTAGTCACGCATATGTGCGAAGTGCCCTATGGTTTGATAGGTTGGCCGCCTCCACTCCATATGTGTTCCTAGCACACCAAGCCACTGATTGACTTGTCCAAGGAGAAAAAGTTCCTTCATAAGAGCTAATCATATGACTTATGCAAGGGCTTCGCTCTCCGCAATGATGGTTCCCAACCAGAACTTGGTAGCGTTTTAATATAAGACTACTATGTGGTCATGCTTGTCTCGGACAACGTGTTTACATGTTGTAGCAGAACCAGCTCGTGTTTTGGAGCTTGCTATCGTAGTTCACTCCCGAGAATCTCGCAACGTCATCTCGTCGGTTTGTGTTGCAACCTTTCTTTTCGGGCATGCTGAGTCTGAAGTATCCTAGCACCAATCGGATCTGAATCTCAGGCAGATATGATGGTTGGAACATTCCCAACAGTTGCATTTTGTTCCCAGCTTCCACCGCCATTGTGCCAATTCCCATGGGCTGCCCTCTCAGTAATTGTTGTTTAGGATAATCTTCAAAAGTGGTCCTACCATGGGTCCCATCCATTTTTGATGATAAGCAAAATCATCCATTGCGTTGTCTTCAACAAGGTAGTCCACATCATCCATTCCAGTCCGAGTATGTCATTCTTTCAAACTCTTTCAAATGATCGATTGTGATTGCCTTAGGCTGGTATAAAGAGTCTCAATGATCTCTATATCGAAAGTAATTCTTTTTGCCACTTAAGGGAATTTTTCTACGGGTCACCTTCCGTAAGATGTCTCGTTATAGTATCATGGCAACTCAACTCCTCGCTACATGGACAACCGTTCACCACCTCCTTAAGTGTGAAATTGTTGTCTACCTAGTGAACCTTCGTCATCTGTGACACTCCATCCCTCCGGATGTATCTTTCATGTCTCAGCTCGAGGGATGTTGCCATGCCTCATTCCGTGAGTTAATTCTGAGTTGTTCGATCCTCGAGAAGATTGATTCTTCTAAAATTCTCCCTTTCCTCTCGTTGTCATATTGGATGAAGTTCTCAAAGCAGGGATGTCAAGATCAACGTATGCAACGAATCAACGTTCTTATGAAGTGCAACCTGGATCGTCAAGATTATGTTAGGTTGTGTTTCCCCTTCACCTTACCCTATGCTTGAATCTCGGGACGAGATTCTTGTTTAGTAAGGGCGAGTTGTCACATCCCTAGCTTCTGGTGCTGCCTAGTGTTTGCATCTTGCTTGCATCATGTTTAACTTTCATGGAAATCTGAAATGGGGATTGCCTAAACCCCTAGCATCAAAGGAATTCACTAGGTTCACCTAAAATATTTTCAGTAATCCAAATGGCTTTCAAAAATGTTCATCATTTATGGAAAATGCTGTAAACAGTACCAGAGGTGATGCACATTTTTCCATGACATATTTGGGCTCTGAATTAAATCATACTCTATTTGCATTTGGGCATTTAAATGTTACGAACTAATTTAAATGTCCAAATAATCTTAAACCAAAATGTTTCCTGTTGGATATATCCTATACAGTGGGCATGAGTAGTTTGATGATTTTTGAAAGTGCCCAGCCATCTATTATATACTTAAAACACGAGTAAAACAAGCCATCACGTTCGTCCACATATGCTAAATTTTTTAAGCCGTTTGATTAGAATAACAAGGGCCGAGATTTAGCGATTCTTACGTAACACGTAAAAATATATGTACGCAGTAGTATTGGACTTTTAAGTTGTCACGCTAGATGCAACTCTTGGTATATACATATATTTAGATGGTGCCATATTTATGCAACTTGCCCCGGAGTAAAAAAATGAATAAGTGCTCAATAAGGATTCCTCAATGCGTAAGTACATGGAAAACTAACAAAACGGACAGACTTTTGGTCAAACCACTAGACATCCGGACAACATGTGTCACCACGCCCTCTCTTGAACAATAAAGCCAACACACAACCGTACTATATGTGTCTCTTTTCTTAGTGAACTACCGTGAGGAGCATCAAAGTCCAAACTAATATACGTTGAAATATGTTGAAAAAAATATCATGTTTCGAATTATAATCTATCACCGATGTATGAATATTTTGCATGATGGTCAGTATCCACATCTATTATATAATTAAAACATGACGGTCATCCACATAGATTAAATTATATTCATCATTGATTTTCCATACTAAGGGTTGAGATGTAAAAGATGTAGCCTTACATAAAAATATATACACGCATACAATCAGTTTGTCCGGTCACGTAAGTATATTAGTTCTACACATTTTCAGTCATATGCCTTTTCTATTTAAAAAGTCTGTCCGAGCGATCCATCGCACATAAACATACGTTAGCAAGTCAAAAAAATAAAACGACCACTACCATTGCATGGTACGGCTGCAAACCAGAAGGAAGAGTCGGCAAGCCAGAAAACAGGGAAGAGGCCGAGTACCCCAAAAAAAGGAAGAGTCCCAACAGATTACTACATGATGATGTCATCTATGATTTCAGCATATTAATCAATCTTGACTATTTCTCCAGTTGAAAGAAAATCAATCTAGACTCCAACAATACTACTTCACGTCATGATAACAAACTTTTCTCCATCCAAATGTCCAAACCATCCAAATAAAAAGAAGTAGAAGGGCACATACATAGCATAGGATGGGGCAAATAGATCACAAAAATACTTTTTTAATAATGGCATATTCTTCTTTCTTTTTTTCCGAGTGAATACTGATGTATCTTTACAATAGGATGTTAGCGGGAATAATAATGAATGGACAGGTAAGACTCAATATACATGAACATCTAGGTGACAAAAATTTATATTTACATTATCCCAAAAAACTACAAATGAATCATGTCGCCTATTCTAATTACAATGGTTGATAGTCTAAATATCAATAGAAAGAAATAGATCATGGGAATGATTCAGAATAAATTAAGATTTTCTGAAAGGACCACATGAGATCATATTATAGAAAAATACACCATCATTCCCAAAATATAAGGCCTACTATTAGTGTTTAAAATATAGGAAAAATTATATGGACTGGCAATGTAAGTATAACAACATTTCGACAAATACATTTAGGGTATATATCATTTTACTATATTTGACCAATTATAAATGAAAATCATAAGCTAAAATCCCGCAAAAACAGAGTATGCGATATTTTGGAACATATGGAGCAATATATAATTATGTTAGGAGAACAATACTTACAAACGTCATGTCAAATTCACACAACTGTAGGAGAACATATGAATATCACGATTATTAATGCTCGATTGAGTTTGCATGGAGTTTCTACCAAAATAGGTCACAAATGAAGTTCATCCGATTCAGTCGTGCTATATGGTTGTTGTACCAGATTTACCGATGTTAATTACAGCCCTATGTAGGATTAGGAATATGTAACAAACTGACATGCAACCAAGAGGAACCAGTCTGTACCACTGAATTGAATAAGATAGAAAGGTGTTACAAAATAAACATACAATTGGAAGGATTTATACCTGTGATTATATTATTATACTATCAACAGTCTAAAAATGAACGACATAATGTCGGTAACTACTTCATCAGCAGAAAACAATTGCCCACACGGGTCATAATGATCGAGTCCAGGACTAAAGCTTTTATTGTATATATAATCTCACACATATGGGTGAAATGTATGTGCTTAAGAACATCTATGTAATGCTTACCTAATCCGTATGAAAATGACAAATAGACTGACCATGGGCATGTTCCGAGGCGTACATAGAACCAGATGACCACTACAAACCATGCCCCTGTAATAACGTATCTTGGAACAAAATGATCAAATAATGTAATAATATGGAATAAATTTATTTTAGAGTATATGAAATAAACATTTAGTGATTTTATTTTAACACATAAAATTTGAAAAATAAAGTTTTTAGATAATAAGGGTAAAAATCAATGTACGTACATACATACGGACACTATCACACCCACAATGTCCAATGAATAAGGGATTGTCTGACCATCGATCAAAACAGCTTCTTCAATAGAGTAAATAATCTAGAGTTTGATGTGCTAGGAGTGCAACCACCTCTGCTAGCTGCACAACATACAGTTTGTTCTCTAATACATTAAAATTGTTGTTGCTACATTGATTATTATGTCTTGGCAATTTTCAAAAAATTACATGGATAATTATAAATGTCCTACATGAGAAAACCCAAACATAATTAGGTTAAAATGAGAAGAAATGCAAATGCATGTAGAGGCATCCGATTGTAAAAAAGGAAAACTAATGGAATACATAGAAACTATATAGTAAATCTAGCCGCGCAAATGCGCGGGACACACTGCTAGTTTTTACTAAGTCCAAAAACAAATGTCATAAATAGAAAATGGAAAGAATTAGGAAAAAGAGAGAGAGAGAGAGAGAGAGAGAGAGAGAGAGAGAGAATAGCTCACCTAGCCCCCCTGGAGCCCCACTTACCTGGCCCAGCCCACCCCGGGCCGCCACCGTCTCCCACCTGTCGCCAGAGGAGAGGCGCAGTCGTGTGCGCGCCCACGCGCCACGGCCACCTCCTGCTTCCACCGACGCCCTGGGCGCCCCCAGACGAGGCCACGCACCCCCTGGCTCCCTCTCGACTGTTTCCGCGGCAATTACCCTCCTCTGTCTCTCTCCCTCACTGTTCCCTATCTCACCGAGCACTACCGTCGCCGCCGCTCACTGCCGCTGCGCCACCGCCGTTCCCTTGCACCGTGGCCGTGACCCCGAGCTCCGCCCGGACCCCAAGCCCCTCTACGTCGACCCACTGAAGCCCGGATGCCCAAGACGATGCCGCAACTTCTTCCCCGACCACGGCCGCCGAATGCCGCCGTCCGATTCGCCCTCCCCGCCGTCTCCCCGAGCACGCCGACCTGCTCTTCGAACTCACCGTGAGCCCCTATCCATTTCCCCTCTCTCCCCGTGCCCGTCCACACCTTCTAACCACTGCGGCTGTCGGAGCCGACAGCTCCTCGTCGCCGGTCATGTCGCCACCACGACTACGGCCGTGCAAGCACGCGCCCGAGCTCACCGCTGCACTCGCCGCACTCCCGCGAGTCGAACACGATCGTCCACGGCTCTTCCCGTGCCCTGCACCGCCCACACCGTTGTTGCCCGAACTCCGGCCGCCGCAAAAGTTGCCGCCGTCGTCGATTTAGTCCACTCCGGCGCGAGTTGTTGCCTTTGTTGGATGCGCGAGACTCCCAGCTTTCCGTAGCCGCAAACCGCGTCCAAAACCGAGCCCTGTGGGCGTTTTCCGAAGCCCTCCGCCGCGTCCGTCGTCGAGCCGCCGACGAGTTAACCTTGTTGACCCCGGGTGGGCTCAGTTTGACCCCCCTGGGTCTATGACAGGTGGGGCCCGACCCTGTTAATTAGTTAGGATTAGTACTAATTGTTTTTAGCTAATCTAATTACACTGACACGCAGGGCCCACAGGTCAGTTTGACCTGGACCGCGCCCGTTGACCGCTGACATCACAGTGACGTCATGCTGATGCAATAACTCTTTTCTGGATTTATTCTTTACAGGAAATTTCAGAAAATAGTGCTAACTTCTAAAATTCATAGAAAATAATCTATAACTCCAATGGAAATAAGTTATATATGAAAATGATCAGGAAAATATGAAGAATCTGTTTATGCCATGATCATGCATGTTTGAACAAGTTAACCTCACTGAATATGACAAATGATGATTAGGGCAATTTATGAAATAACATTTGGAGTTGGAATTTGTTCTTGTTCGAGTTCCACTTCAATTAACTTGGCTAGATATTGCATTAGGTGAATTCAGTACCTTAACATGACATGTCATTCATGTGAATGTGCATTGCATTGATTGTGTTCTTTCTCGATTGCGGTGTTTGTCCCTCTCGATGAGACGACGTCATCGACGATTAATTCGATGACACCTATGAAGAACTATATTATCTTCAGAAGTGCTGTGCAAGCAAAACCCCTTATTCATTCCGATATAATCCCACTCTCGCTCCTGCTCTATTTTACTGCATTAGGACAACAACGACTCATGTGTTATTTGTCATGTAGCTGAACCCCTTTATCCTCTGCATGACCTGTCATTCCATAATAATTAGATGAAACCCACTACCATGAGTAGGAGTTGTTTGAGCCTGTTGTGCCTACTCATTCATGCTTGTTTGTCATGCCTGCCATCGCTTAGAGTTGAGTCGGTCTGATTCATCGGGATGAATTGGAGGTGCGTGAACATGTCCTACTGTGTGAGAGCTAAGTGTGTGAACACGAATTGGTAAAGGTAGCGGTGAGAGGCCATGTAGGAGTGCATGGTGGGTTGTCTCATTGTAGCCGTCCTCAGGAACTGAGTTCTGTGTTGGTGATCCATGAACAGTTACTACCACACATTGGGTTCCGGTAACTCGACCCCTCTCGACTTATTAATCAACTTGATCTCTGTCCAGGAGTTGCAACTAGTTTCTGGTGTTTGTAGGTAGTGTTAGTAGTCTACCAAGTGGCACCCGATGCAGGTGGGCTTGGGATGACTAGGCCTGATTGCACGGTGTACCAAGTGGCACCCGGTTGGTGGGCTTGGGAACCCTGCTCACATCGTTTGGGGCCGTGAGCGACAACCCGGCCGGATCTCCTTGCGGATGGAACCCGAATAGGTGATAAACCTGGACGAGAGACTTGTGTGGTTAGTCAGGTCGTGGCCGACTCCCTCGCCCGGCTTCCACTTGAAGGTTGCCGAGGTACATGACGTGTACAGGGCGATAAGTGGCGAGAGCGTGTGTGAAGAAGTACACGCCTGCAGGGTTATCGTTATCTATTTGAATAGCCGGATTCCTCGGATATGGAAACTTGGACCCCTTGCATAGTTCATAGACAAGTGAAAGTGGTTACTCTAAAACTCGCAAGATAAGCGTGAGTGATATGGATGGCGTTCTCGTAGGTAGACGGGAGCGAATCCATAGTGGTGTATTGGTATGGTGAATATGTGGACTCGTGTGCGCCACCTCAAAAGAGTTACTTGCGGTCGTAGTTCAGGATAGCCACTGAGTCAAAGCTGGCTTGCTGCAGTCAAACTCCACCACCCCCTTGTTGATAATGTTGCATGTGTAGCTAGTTCTGATGTAAGTCTTGCTGAGTACAATTGTACTCACGTTTGCCTATTTTATGTTTTTGCAGAGAGACTTCAGTCTCGCTAGTAGTTCTGCGTGGACTTCGACGTTTAGCTTGTTACCTCAGCTACGATCTTGTGCCCTCGGCAGATCTAGTAGATAGTCAGGCTTCTCGGCCTTTTCATTTTTAGATGTACGTACTCAGACATGTTTAGCTTCCGCTTGTGTTTTGACTTGTATGCTTCAATGTTGGGTCATGAGACCCCTGTTTGTAATATCTCGCTCCTCGGAGCCTAATGAATAAATACTTGAGTCGTAGAGTTATGTTGTGATGCCTTGTTGTATTTACACATATCGAGCATATTGTGTGTATGTTTGAAATGCTTGGTATGTGTGGGATCCGACAATCTAGTTGTTTATCCTTGGCAGCCTCTCATATGGGGAAATGTAGTCTAGTGCTTCTGGCGATAGTAGTCTGCCTTTCTGACCGGTTCACCGGAGTCCTGCTAGCCCAGCACTACTGCTCTTGACACTTGACTAGCCGGCATGTGTTTCACTTCGTTCCTGTGTCTGTCCCTTCGGGGAAATGTCACGCGGTGAAATCCGGAGTCCTGCGTAGCCTGCTACAGCCCGGGTTACCGGAGTCCTGTTAGCCCAGTGCTACAGCCCGGATTCACACGCTGCTGACCGACATGCTCGATGTGATTCATGTATGCCTGTCCCCATGGGTTAGTGCCGCTTTGGGTTCACGACTAGCCATGTCGGCCCGGTTCTCTGTCATATGGATGCTAGCGACACTATCATATACGTGAGCCAAAAGACGCAAACGGTCCCGGGCCATGGTAAGGCGACACCCGTGGGAATACCGTGCGTGAGGCCGCAAAGTGATATGAGGTGTTACCGGCTAGATCGATGTGATTTGGAATCGGGGTCCTGACAAGTTGGCATTTGACGAGCATTGGAGTGGAAGCCAGCTTGACATCACTTAGCTTGAATCTTTTGAGCATGTCTTGAGTGTATTCGCCTTGGTTGATAAAGGTTCCTTCTCTTCTTTACTTGACTTCGAACCCGAGAAAGAATTTCAACTCTCCCATCGAGGACATCTTGAACTTTGAGGCCATGAGAGCGGCAAATTCCTCATTGAAAGCTTTGTTAGGGGAACCAAAGATAATATCATCAACATATAGTTGGCACACAAACAACTCCCCTTTGACCTTCTTAGTAAAAAGAGTGGGGTCGATTTCCCCAACTTCAAACCCACGATCTTGCAACAACTCGTTAAGGTGGCCATACCACGCACGCGGGGCTTGTTTAAGGCCATAGAGTGCCTTATCGAGTTGGTACACATGATCGGGGAAATAGGGATCCTCGAACCTTGGGGGTTGTTTGACATACACTGTCGGTGTCAAAACCGGCGGATCTCGGGTAGGGGGTCCCGAACTGTGCGTCTAGGCGGATGGTAACAGGAGACAAGGGACACGATGTTTTTACCCAGGTTCGGGCCCTCTCGATGGAGGTAATACCCTACTCCTGCTTGATCAATATTGATGATATGGGTAGTACAAGAGTAGATCTACCACGAGATCAAGGAGGCTAAACCCTAGAAGCTAGCCTATGGTATGATTGTTGTTCGTCCTATGGACTAAAACCCTCCGGTTTATATAGACACCGGATAGGTTAGGGTTACACAGAGTCGGTTACAATGGTAGGAGATCTACATACCAGACGCCAAGCTTGCCTTCCACGCCAAGGAAAGTCCCATCCGGACACGGGACGAAGTCTTCAATCTTGTATCTTCATAGCCTTGGAGTCCGCCGTGATGATAGTTCGGCTATCCGGACACCCCTAGTCCAGTGACTCCTCAAGAGCCCACGAACCAGGCTTCAATGACGACGAGTCCGGCGCGCATATTGTCTTCGGCATTGCAAGGCGGGTTCCTCCTCCGAATAGTTCATAGAAGGTTTTGAACACCAGGATAGTGTCCGGCTCTGCAAAACAAGTTCCACATACCACCATAGGGAGAATAATTTTTGCACAGATCTGCTGACGCATTCCGCGGCGTGACATCACACCACGGTCAGGCCTTTATATGAATCGTTTTTTACTATTCCACCTTAGCGCGTTTAGCGAGGCGGTTTCCCTGGCACGCCTTATCAAAGCATAGATCGTGCCCCCTTATTCCGGGATTCTCATCAATACAGACGTGGGTAACCCATCCACGCCATTGATTACGGCGCTTGGGAGATAAGCGAGTTTTACCAGGCTGATGGGGAACGCATAGCTTCGTCCGTCCATATAAGGGGATAAGGATCCACCTCTTCACCTACGCCTTCTTCCTCCTTTGCTCATCCATTCTCGCGCACTCGAGCTCCAGCGCCCAAGTCCGCACATCCCGCCTCAACCTTCTCCAACCATGTCAGGAGCGGGAGGCAGGTGGATGGCCTCCTCCGTCACGGAGGGGCACATCACAAGACTGCGGAGGCGGATACTTGTCCGGCGATATCGCGCCTGAGCTGCCCAACGAGGGGCAGCTCATTCCAACCCCAGGCCCCATGAGAGGGTGGTGTTTCTCCCCCACTTCCTCCGCGGACTAGGTTTTCCATTTCACCCATTTGTCCGGGGGCTCATGTTCTACTACGGCCTGGACTTCCACGACCTGGCCCCGAATTTCATCCTCAACATCTCGGCGTTTATCCTCGTGTGCGAGGCCTTCATCTGCATCTGTTGGAAATATGCCCTAGAGGCAATAATAAAAGTATTATTATTATATTTCCTTGTTCATGATAATTGTCTTTTATTCATGCTATAATTGTATTATCCGGAAATCGTAATACACGTGTGAATACATAGACCACAATATGTCCCTAGTGAGCCTCTAGTTGACTAGCTCGTTGATCAACTGATAGTCATGGTTTCCTGACTATGAACATTGGATGTCGTTGATAACGGGATCACATCATTAGGAGAATGATGTGATGGACAAGACCAATCCTAAGCATAGCACAAGATCATGTAGTTCGCTTTTGCTAGAGCTTTTCCAATGTCAAGTATCTTTTCCTTTGACCATGAGATCGTGTAACTCCCGAATACCGTGAAGAGTGCTTTGGGTGTACCAAACATCACAACGAATCGGGTGACTATAAAGGTGCACTACAGGTATCTCCGAAAGTGTCTGTTGGGTTGACACGGATCGAGACTGGGATTTGTCACTCCGTATGACGGAGAGGTATCTTTGGGCCCACTCGGTAATGCATCATCATAATGAGCTCAAAGTGACCAAGTGTATGGTCACGGGATCATGCATTACAGGACGAGTAAAGTGACTTGCCGGTAACGAGATTGAACGAGGTATTGGGATACCGACGATCGAATCTCGGGCAAGTAAAATACCGATTGATAAAGGGAATAATATACGGGGTTGATTGAATCCTCGACATCGTGGTTCATCCGATGATATCATCGAGGAGCATGTGGGAGCCAACATGGGTATCCAGATCCCGCTGTTGGTTATTGCCCGAGAGCCATCTCGGTCATGTCAAGATGTCTCCCGAACCCGTAGGGTCTACACACTTAAGGTTCGGTGACGCTTAGGGTTGTATGAATATGAGTATGCAGCAAACCGAATGTTGTTCGAGTCCGGGATGAGATGCGGATGTCACGAGGAGTTCCGGAATGGTCCGGAGGTAAAGATTTATATATAGGAAGGCTTATTTTGGTCGCCGGAAAAGTTTGGCGTTATCGGTATTGTACCGGGAGTGCCGAAAGGGGTCCGGGGTCCACCGGGGGGGTCCACCTGCCCCGGGGGGCCACATGGGCTGTAGGGGGTGCGCCTTGGCCTATATGGGCCAAGGGAACCAGCCCCAAGAGGCCCATGCGCCAATATATAAGAAAAGGGGAGAGTCCTAAAAGGGGAAGGCACCTCCGAGGTGCCTTGGGGAGGATGGACTCCTCCCCCCCTCTTGGCCGCACCCCTTCCTTGGAGGAAGGGGCAAGGCTGCGCCTCCCTCTCTCTTGCACCTATATAAAGGGAGGGAGGGAGGTGGCCGCACTCGAAAGCCCGGGCGCCTCCTCCTCCTGCAACACCTCCTCAGCCTCCCGTAGTTGCTTAGCGAAGCCATGCCGGAGTTCTGATGCATCCACCACCACGCCGTCGTGCTGCTGTATCATCATCAACCTCTTCTTCCCCTTGCTGGATCAAGAAGGAGGAGACGCCATCCGCTCCGCACGTGTGTTGAACAGCGGAGGTGCTGTCCGCTCGGCACTAGGTCATCGGTGATTTGGATCACGACGCAGTACGACTCCATCATCCACGTTCTAGTGAACGCTTCGCACGCGATCTACAAGTGGTATGTAGATGCAATCTCTCTCCCATGACTCGTTGCTTAGATGAACTCATAGATGGATCTTGGTGAAACCGTAGGAAAATTTTAATTTTTCTGCAACGTTCCCCAACAGTGGCATCATGAGCTAGGTCTATGCGTAGTTCTCTATTGCACGAGTACAACACAATTTTGTTGTGGGCGTAGATCTTGCCAACTTGCTTGCCGCTACTAGTCTTTTCTTGCTTCAGCGGTATTGTGGGATGAAGCGGCCCGGACCGACCTTACACGTACGCTTACGTGAGACTGTTTCCACCGACTGACATGCACTAGTTGCATAAGGTGGCTCGCGGGTGTCTGTCTCTCCCACTTTAGTTGGAGCGGATTCGATGAAAAGGGTCCTTATGAAGGGTAAATAGAAGTTGAAAAATCATGTTGTGGCTTTCACGTAGGTAAGAAAACGTTCTTGCTAGAACCCTATTGCAGCCACGTAAAACTTGCAACAACAATTAGAGGACGTCTAACTTGTTTTTGCAGCAAGTGTTTTGTGATATGATATGGCCAAAGTTGTGATGAATGATGAATGATATATGTGATGTATGAGATCATGACAACCGGCAGGAGCCATAGGAGTTGTCTTTATTTTTTGTATGACCTGCGTGTCATTGAAGAACGCCATGTAAATTACTTTACTTTATTGCTAAACGCGTTAGCCATAGAAGTAGAAGTAGTCGTTGGCGTGACAACTTCATGAAGACACGATGATGGAGATCATGATGATGGAGATCATGGTGTCATGCCGGTGACAGGATGATCATGGAGCTCATAGATGGATCTTGGTGAAACCGTAGGAAAATTTTAATTTTCTGCAACGTTCCCCAACAGCATCCAGCCCCACTTTGGCTTATGGCTGAAGATCTTCAACGTCCGGCCGAAGGTAGTGGGCGTCCGTCAAGCGGAGTGCGGAGGCGCCATGGTTGGCAAGATAGCCAAAGTCCTATGGCTCGAGGGCTCCTTTGTGGAGACAATAAAGGGGTGGCAATCGGGGTGGTTCTACATCACCGAGCCACGCGACCCTGAGTGGGTGGCAGCCCCCGAATTCAGATCTGGCTTCCCCACACGGCTCTCGTCATGGAAAGAGACGGGCCTGACTTGGGGGAATTCGGACGAGACATCCGGACTCCAAACATGCGTCCAAAACCTGGTGGGCAAGAATCTCAGGCTTGTCAACGTAATCCAGGTGATGCTCATCCGCTGGATCCTCCCATGCCAACAAAGGGCCTTCAAGTTATGGGAGTTCGATCTAGCATAGCACTCGACTCTAAAAAGGCTCTTTGACATTACGTACGAAGACGCCTGGAATGGGCTGTTCAAGGGCGCCGAGGCTCCCTCATCCGCTACTGAAGATCGCGGATACAGCTCGCAACGTCCAGCCGGCGAGGTAAGTTATTTTGCCCTTTACGGAACTCTTTTTTCATAGATTGACTCTATGTGGGATCTAAACTCCCAAATCTTTGACAGGACTGGCTGAAGACGACCGGACAGATCAACTATCCGGCTCCTTTGCCGGGAGACCTAGCGGACGCCCAATTGACGGGGCTGCTGGCTCCGGCACCCCATGTGGTGCCGGAGAAGAAGGCCAAGAAGGAGGCCACGGGAACCCGAAGGAGCTCCCGACGCCAGGTGCCGGATTCTCAAGCAGAATCATCTCCAGAGGACGAGGAGGAGGAAAAAGAAGCTTCTCCCCCAGCGGGGGAGGAGAGGAAAAGGAAGGCCGCCCCAACAGGGGAGGCCGGAGGGTCCAAGAAAGGAAGAACCCTTCCTCCGGACTTCTCCACCAACGTCGACACCGACGAGGAGGATTGGCCAACAAGGGCCAAGCCCCTGGCGAGATCGTAAGTGTCTGGATACCCATGACTTTTTTATTATTGCATAGTGTTCTCTAATGTCGAACAATCGTGCAGCCCGCCCAAGAGCGAGCTAGCTGCTTGACGAAGCGGGTCCCCGGGTTCGCCGGAAATGGAGAGTACTTCGCTTCCGACCGCCTCCTCGCCTCACGCTGCGGACGACGCCGAGGTGGCGCCCCAAGGGGGGCCTGGTCAAGAGGAGGTGCCGCAGGAGGCGCCACAAGGTGACCTCCCGGACTCTAGGCGTGTGGGGAGCAAGACCCCCAGGGTCTCTAAGCCCAACCCTTGTCCGGACTCCATGCCGGAATCTTCAGTGGTTCCGGAGTCCGGCAAGCGGTCCCTTTGTAAGAAGGGTAAGACGCCGGTGTCCTCCGTCCAACCGGAGGCACCGGATAGCTTGCTGCAGGCGCTTAACAGCGCCTCCATCGAGGAGGAGCACCGTACTGTTATGAGTGCGGTGATCCGGACAGTTCAGTCCGCCAAGAGCGGGCTAACCGAAGCCTGTACTAGCCTTGTAACAGGCTTTGAGGTAAGTTTAGAATATGTAAAAATATTACCGCATAGACAGTAGCCCTTGATGCTTAGTTCGGTGTTCGGAAAGAAAAGCCGGACTAAGGATCTAAGAAGATATCTGTGAGAGTCTAACATAAGGATGTCAATATGGGAATGCGGTGTCTTTGTGACCTCTGCCCGACTTGTTGCGGAGGTCAATGCATTCAAGTAACCTCGGCGGTCGAGAACGAGCTCGGACAAGCCAAGAAGCAGCTCGAGGACAAGGAAGGTAAATAATACCTTATTAAGAAAAATACCTTATAGAAAAGGTTTTGGTGGCCGAAAAAATAACAGGAATAACATGGGTACTGCAGGGGCCACGAACGAGGTGGCGACCCTGAAGGAAGTGGTGTCCGTGGCCGAAAACAAAGCGGCTACGGAACGCACCGAGCGAGAGAAGGGGGAGGCGCAGCTGGCCAAGGTACAGCAAGAGCTCCAAGCTCTCGTGGAAAAACACAAGAGTTTGGAGCGTGACTCGAAGACTCGAGAGTCCGAGCTCGCCTCGGCTCTTGAGAGTGCCAAAGCTGCTAAGGCCGAGGCCCAAAAGGCCCTCCAAGAAATTGACTCCGCAAAGAAGATAGCGGCGGGTAAGGCATTCTTTATGCAAAGCAGGCATGTGAAAGTGAATTACCTATTACTTAACCGGATTCGGAGCTCTCCAGGAGAATTCGTAGATTTGCCCCGTAGCGTGTCTGATGCTGCCGCATTCTACCGCGCCAAGGAGGGGGGCTCGACAGAAAAGGTGTTCTGGTCCCAGTATGCTGAGGCCGGACAGCCGTTGCCCCTTAGCGACCAGCTGAAGCAGCTGGTCGAGCTCCACAAAGTCGCCGAACAGGCCATGAAGGGCCTTATAGCGTGGCTGTGGCCATTGGAGGCCATGCCTGGGAGCTACTTCAGCTTGGTGCAGCGGCTGGTGGACGCCTGTCCATGGATTGAAGTCATCAAGCGCTCCGTCCGCATTGAAGGTGTCCGTCGGGCCCTTGCCCGTGCTAAATTGCACTGGGGCAAGCTGGATGCGGAGAAGCTTGTGACGGACGGGCCACCGAAGGGCAAGGAGCATCGCACGACCGAAATGTACTATGAGGGCCTCCTGAAGGGTGCCCGCCGAATAGCGGATGAGTGCTCCAAAGATGTAATTTTTGAATAGACTCGCATTTGTTATCATGTACGCTGAAAACTTGTTCATATGCGCTAAGCAACGCTTGTTTAATTTAAAATATTACCTTACATGCGGCCGTTTATCAAATTTGAGAGATGGCAAGTCGTTGGCTTCAGCCCCCATGCCACGAGTCTTTGGGGTGTTTGGGATAAACTTGAGCACTCTTGTTCCCATTCTTGGGTCCATCTAGGGAGGCGCTCAACGCAACGAACAAGGCAACCGGACTTATAATGCTTGAACACTCTCACTTAGCCATAGAATTCTATAATTTTAAATTTCGGCGAAGCCCCTAGTATTCGGAAGACCGAGTTCGGGGCGCTATCCACGCCTTGGCCGGACAACTCCGGTTCCTCGCTCTAAGCGGCATAGGTCTTTAGGGACCCGAAAAAACCTCTCGAACAGCAACCGACTCTCGCCCTATCATGACGGTCAGTTTTAGCTTTCTCCACTGAGGTGCTCGACCCAGCTCAACTGGGGCACAATCGCGATGGTTCTCCGGTGCTACCTTAGCCGATATAACGGGCGTAAGGTACCAAAACACGGAGCCGGGCAAACCCAACTATTGACCCAAGACATGATTCGAGCCGATTCATATAATGCTATAAGTTCGGGGTGCCGCACTTGTGAAAGTGTTCGGACTTATCACACCATAATTTTGGGGTACTTAAGCCCCTGGTGTATGGGCCGTACCAAAGTGTACGGTTGCAACATGTCATACAATGAACATAAAGATAGATAAAGAAAGGAGTACAATAATAAGCGGAAGCTATGTATTGTTTATTCAAAAAGCTACTTCAATAAAAGCAGAACGATACAAAAAGCGCGATAAGCAAGGGATGGGACTATCTAACATGTCCTCCTCCAGGGGTAAGCTGCGGGATAGTATGTAAAACAGGTATAATGCTCGTAATAGAGACCACCTGAACACTCGACGTAGCTTTACGCTTCCACGGCTGTTGCATCGTGAGTTCGGCGATTCTAGTGCCGGACAGGACTTCTGGAAAACGGAGTCCTGAAAAAAAGGAAAGAAATAAAAAAGAATGACACAATCGGGAGCCCCTGGTGCGGTCGAGCCGCATTCTTGGCGTGCCGTGGTCGTGCCCCTCCCCTTATGCCTATGGTATCTCCAGAGCGTACTTATGTACGCGTAGTACTGGCTTCGCAACTTCGCGAGGGCTGGAGTTGGGGCCGGCTTGCTACGCGTGCTTGAATCGTGCCAGGCGTTCTTGTTGTGGGTTACTCCGGGCGCGTTTGGCAGTGTCCGGACGCTTGGTGGCCGGACTCGAGAATTGCCGTGAGAGGCTGCTTTGTACCTCCGCCGCGAGGGCCGCCGTGTGCTCCTCCGTTCGGAGAGAGCGTTCGGTGTTACCATTGACCGTGATTACTCCTCGAGGGCCTGGCATCTTGAGCTTGAGGTATGCGTAGTGCGGCACCGCATTGAACTTTGCAAATGCGGTTCGTCCGAGCAGTGGGTGACAGCCATTGCGGAACGGGACTATGTCGAAGATTAACTCTTCGCTTCGGAAGTTTTCCGGGGATCCGAAGACCACTTCGAGTGTAACTGAGCCTGTACAGTTGGCCTCTACACCCGGTATGATGCCTTTAAAGTTCGTCTTTGTAGGTTTAATCCTTGAGGGGTCTGTGCCCATTTTGCGACCTTGTATCCCGATAAAGCGAGTTCGAACTCTTTGCCGCCGTCCATCAGGACTACGGTGAGGTGAAATCCGTCGATAATTGGGTCAAGAACCAATGCGGCGAAACCGCCGTGACGGATGCTAGTAGGGTGGTCCTTCGATCGAAGGTGATCGGGCAGGAAGACCATGGGTTGAACTGGGCGACTGGCTCCATCGCATATCGTCCCGTAGTGCACACTTCCGCTCCCTTTTGGGTATATGGGTTGCGTATATCATGTTCACCGTCCGCACTTGTGTGGGAAAACCCTTCATCCTCTATTGTTCGTGGCCGGGCTCTTCCTCGTCATCGCTATGCAGCCCCTTGTCATTGAGTTCGCACTTAACTTGCTTACATTTGAAGACCCAACAATCCTGTTGGTGTGATTGGCTGTTTTTCGGGGTGCCATGTATCCGCACAAGCGGTCGAGTATTCGGTCCAAGTTGGACGGGCCCCGGTATTTCTTTTGAATGGCTTCTTCCACGACCGGGTATAGAGCCTCTGAATCCGGCATTGACGGTCAGATCTTCAGCATTATAAATCCGTTAATCACGCGGCGTTTGTTCTTGTTGCGACGCGACCTGCCATTGCTGTCCTTGGTATCCGAACTATCAGGGTGTTTGGCCAAGTTGTTGCTTCGAGCTAGCCAGCTGTCCTCTCCCGCACAGAAGCGAGTCATGAGGGTTGTGAGGGCTGCCATAGATTTCGGCTTTTCCTGTCCTAGGTGCCTGGCAAGCCACTCGTCGCGGATGTTATGTTTGAAGGCTGCAAGGGCCTCTGCATCTAGAAAGTCAACGATTTGATTTTTCTTTGTTAGGAACCGTGTCCAGAACTGTGTGGCCGATTCTTCTGGCTGCTGAATTATATGGCTAAGGTCATCGGCGTCCGGTGGTCGCACATATGTGCCCTGGAAGTTATCAAGGAATGCGGCTTCCAGGTCCTCCCAACAACCAATTGATTCTGCTGGCAAGCTGTTAAGCCAATGCCGAGCTGGTCCTTTAAGCTTGAGGGGGAGGTATTTGATGGCGTGTAGATCATCACCGCGGGCCATGTGGATATGGAGGAGATAATCCTCGATCCAAACCGCAGGATCTGTGGTACCATCGTATGATTCGATATTTACGGGTTCAAAGCCCTCAGGGATTTGATGATCCATTACTTCATCTGTGAAGCATAGTGGGTGTGCGGCGCCTCTGTATTGGGCTATATCACGACGCAGCTCAAATGAGCTTTGTCTATTGTGTTCCGCCATGTCGGAGTTTCTGTATCCGGTGTGACGGTGATCATCCCGCGTCGTTGGGCGCCCACGCGATCCGTAGATCGATCTTGTATGTTTTGCCTTATCCTCCAATATATCTCGCAAGTCCCGTGCGTTTTCCCGTGCCCTGGTACTTCTCGAACGGCGTCGGGGTACGGCTTGGACGGAGGGTCTAGAGGCCTCTCTATCGCGGCCACGAGGTGGCCGGTCTGCCATGTCGTACGCTGGTGACTTGGGTGCTTCCTCTGATCGAGGCAACGGCCTGCGTTTGGGTTAGCTTTTGGAGGGGCGTTCGAGTTCATACTCTTCGGCTGCGAGGACTTCAGTCCATCTATCAGCTAGCAGGTCTTGATCAGCTCTAAGCTGTTGCTGCTTTTTCTTGAGGCTGCTTGCCGTGGCTATAAGCCTGCGTTAAAACGCCTCCCGTCCGGCGGGATCCTCAGGCACGACAAATTCGTCGTCGTCGAGGCTTGCCTCATCTTCGGAGGGAGGCGCATAATTATCGTCCTCGACCTCTCTTTCTGCCCCACTGTCGTGCGGACTTGCTTTTCCATCCTCCTGCGCTGAGTCCTGCTGGAGGGGGTTTTCTTCGGCACTGTCTGGGGTGTTATTATGTCCCGTGCAGGAATCACCGTTTTTGCTCTGGCGGGATTTAAAGCGGCGCCGCTGACGTTGGCGCTTCGGTTGCTTCTTGTAGGTGTCATCCTCCCTTGTTCCATCACTGTTCCCATCTTTTGGGATGTCCACCAAGTATATGTTGTATGACGAGGTGGCCTTCCGCGTCTCAGAGGCGCTGGGTCTTGGTAAATCTCGAGCATCGTCGTCCATACCGTCGATGTCTTCGGAATCAAAGTCGAGCATGTCGGTTAAATCGTCGACAGTGGCTACAAAGTGGGTGGTGGGTGGGCGTTGAATTTCTTCGTCATCCACATCCCAACCTTCCTGACCGTAATCGGGCCAGGGCTCTCCGGATAAGGAGAGAGACTTTAGTGAATTCAGGATGTCCCCAAAGGGCGAGTGCTGAAAGATGTCCGCGGCGGTGAATTCCATGACCGGCGCCCAATCGGATTCGATTGGTAGGGGCGCGGGGGATTCGGAGTCCGGAGAGGAGTCCGGCACCTTGGAGTCACGGTCTTTGCAGGGGACAGGGTTAGAGTTCGGCTCGATCGCTGTGGAGATCGTAGCCCCCGAGGCAGTGTCCAACCACTCGTCCTCGATCGGGGAATCCGGCTCCGGACTGAGGGTCGGAGCGGATGCTGGTGCGGCCTCCAAGGCACTGTTCGGCTATAGAGCTAGATCATGCCCATCGAGACAGTGCGGCACGGTTCGCTGTGGCTCGAATCCGTCGAAGATCAAGTCTCCGCGGATATCGGCCGTATAGTTCAAACTTCCAAATCTGACCTGATGGCCAGGGGCGTAGCTTTCGATCTGCTCCAGATGGCCAAGCGAATTGGCCCGCAGCAAAGTCGCCCGAATACGAAGATCTATCCGGGAGAAAGGTCTCACCACGGACTGCGTCATTGTTGATGATCGAAGGAGCCATCGGGCCTATCGGTGACGCATACGTAGGAACTCTCTATGAAAGCACCAATGTCGGTGTCAAACCGGCGGATCTCGGGTAGGGGGTCCCGAATCGTGCGTCTAGGCGGATGGTAACAGGAGACAAGGGACACGATGTTTTACCCAGGTTTGGGCCCTCTCGATGGAAGTAATACCCTACTCCTGCTTGATTAATATTGATGATATGGGTAGTACAAGAGTAGATCTACCACGAGATCAAGGAGGCTAAACCCTAGAAGCTAGCCTATGGTATGATAGTTGTTCGTCCTACGGACTAAAACCCTCCGGTTTATATAGACACCGGATAAGTTAGGTTTACACAGAGTCGGTTACAATGGTAGGAGATCTACATATCCGTGTCGCCAAGCTTGCCTTCCACGCCAAGGAAAGTCCCATCCGGACACGGGACGAAGTCTTCAATCTTGTATCTTCATAGTCTTGGAGTTTGGCCGTGATGATAGTTCGGCTATCCGGACACCCCCTAGTCCAGCACTCCCTCATACACCAACTCATTAATAGGACCATTAAGAAAAGCACTCTTCACGTATATTTGTTGAAACAAAAAGTTATGATGAGAAGCATAAGCAATCAAAAAACGAATGGATTCAAGGCGAGCAACGGGAGAAAAGGTTTCACCTTAGTCAATACCCTCGACTAGGGAGTAGCCTTGTGCTACCAATCGAGCCTCGTTGCGAACGATAATCCCATGAGCATCTTGCTTGTTCTTGAATATCCACTTGGTTCCAATGACATTATGATTCCCCATTGGCCTTGGCACCAATGTCCACACCTTGTTGTGCTCGAAGTTGTTGAGTTCTTCATGCATGGCATTAAGCCAATCCGGATCCTTGAGTGCCTCATAGACCATTTGGGGTTCAACACAAGAGACAAATGTGTGATGTTCACAATAGTTTGCTAATTGTCTATGAGTGCTTACCCCCTTTCGTATGCTTCCAAGCACATTCGTCATGAGATGACCCTTGGTAGTGAGCTTGGATGCAATCTTGGCGGCACGACGCTCCGATTCCTCCTCAGAAGTGAGTTGAGGAGCGGTAACTTTATCATCTTGAGCGTCGTCTTGAGCTTGTTCTTGATCTTGAGGTTTCCCTTGATCTTGAACTTGGTCAGAGGGGAGAACTTGACCTTGGGCATCACTTGGTGCTTCAACACCATCTTGAGGTTGATCTTGCCCTTGATCTTGTTCATGAGGTTGAGGGCCTTCACTTTGTTCTTCGAAAGCATGTGGGTCTTTGGTTGGTAATGGTTCCACTTGAGTGGAACATTGTCCTTCTCCTTCAGCCACAAGGGGTTCCTCAATGGGTAGGATAAAACCAACACCCATTCTTCTTATGGCTTGGGGAGGAATTTCATCACCTACATCACAAGTACCACTTTGCTCCACTTGGGAGCCGTTATTCTCATCAAACTCCATGTTACACGTCTCCTCAATAAGTCCCGTGGACTTATTGAGGACACAGTAAGCATGAGAGTTTGTAGCATAACCAACAAATATGCCCTCATGAGATCTAGCCTCGAATTTAGACAAACAGACACCTTTCTTGAGAATGAAACACTTACACCCGAACACCCGAAAGTACTTGAGGTTGGGCTTGTTACCGGTGAGTATCTCATATGGAGTTTTGTTCCAGCCTTTGCGGAGATATTGCCGATTGGATGCATGACACGCAGTTTTGATGGCTTCGGCCCAAAAGTTGTATGGAGACTTGAACTCCGCCATCATGGTTCTTGCCGCATCCATCAATGTCCGGTTCTTCCTCTCCGCTACACCATTTTGTTGAGGGGCGTAAGGTGCGGAATATTGATTCCTGATCCCCTCATCACTAAGAAACTCATCCAAGGTGTAGTACTTGAACTCAGTGCCGTTGTCACTTCTTATCGTCAAGATCTTTGCATTGTTTTGGCTTTGAGCTTCATTTGCAAAATCAATGACGGTTTGTTGGGTCTCACTCTTCCTCTTGAAGAAGTACACCCAAGTGTATCTTGAATAATCATCCACAATCACCAAGCAATACTTTCTACCCCCAATACTATCAAAGGATGGAGGCCCAAAGAGATCCAAGTGAAGGAGCTCCAAAGGCCTCTTCGAGTAAATGATAGTCATGGGAGGGTGAGCCTTCTCATGTAGCTTTCAATCGATACAAGCACTACAAGCACGATCTTTAGCAAAACTAACATTTGCTAGTCCACGGACATGGTCCCCCTTGAGAAGACTTTGCAAAGATCTCATATTGACATGGCTAAACGGCGATGCCAAAGCCATCCCACGTCAACTTTAGCCATTAGGCATGTCGCGGTCTTAGTGGGTCGCTCCGAAAAGTTGATCACATAGAGACCGTTCTTGACATGCCCAAACAAAGGCTACTTTAAGATTCTTGCTCCACAAGAGGGCCACGGTATCAATATCAAATAAAGTGGAAAAGCCCATGAGTGCAAGTTGACGAACGAAAAGTAAATTGTATGCAAGGGACTCAACAAGCATGACCTTCTTGATCGTGAGATCGTGAGAAATGACAACCTTGCCATGTCCAATACCTTAGAAGACGAGGCATCACCCCACTCAACATTGGTGGGCATAGATGGAATCTTGTGCATGTCCGCCACCAAGTCCTTGCTTCCGGTCATATGATTTGTGGCTCCACTATCAAGCAACCATGATCCCCCACCGGAAGCAAACACCTACAAGAGATCAATGCTTGGTTTTAGGTACCCATTTTGTAATGGGTCCTTTGACGTTAGTAACAAGGGTCTTAGGAACCCAAATAGACAATTCAATGTACTCATAAGGAGAACCAAAAAAATTTAGCATAAACATGTCCATCACTAGCACGACATAACACATAAGAAGGGTTAAAGTCGCCGGCTTTGTTGGAAGGGGTGGCATTGCCCTTCTTGACACTGCCACCCTTCATATTGTTCTTCTTCTCCTTAGAAGCACCATCTCCCTCCTTCACAAAAGTTTGCTTGAGAGGAGGAGGTCGTTTGGCCTTGTCATTCTTCTTCTTATTCTTGGACTTGGGTGCGAACCCGATACCCTCCTTAGCCACAACTTCCTTTTGATAGCTCAAAAGGTCGTTGAGGTTCTCCACACCTTGTATGCAAGACACAAGGCCTTTCTAAAGTTGCTCCTTCAACTTAGCATTCTCCTCAACAAGATGCATATGCTCACAACAAGGGTTAGTAGCATTTGCATTATCAATTAAAACCATAGGAGGAATAGTGGCTTTCTCCTTCGTTAGCTTCACTTGGAGTTGATCATGAGACTCTTTAAGACTAGCATGAGTACCCTTCAAGGCCTTGTGAGCCTTTTCAAGTATATCAAACTCCTCCTTGAGTCTAGCAAGATCAACCCCAAGTTTGGCCTTCTCGGAATTTAGCACACGCGATACAACAAGAGCATGATCAAGATCTTCAATTTAGCGTGGTCAATGTTGTGTGATTCCTCAAGAGCCAAACGATGACCGCGCTCTTCCTCGAGCGCATTAGAGAGATCCAATTGAAGGAAATATGCCCTAGAGGCAATAATAAAGTTGTTATTTATATTTCCTTATATCATGATAAATGTTTATTATTCATGCTAGAATTGTATTAACCGGAAACTTAGTACATGTGTGAATACATAGAAAAAACAGAGTGTCCCTAGTATGCCTCTACTTGACTAGCTCGTTAATCAAAGATGGTTATGTTTCCTGACAATAGATATGTGTTGTCATTTGATGAACGGGATCACATCATTAGAGAATGATGTGATGGACAAGACCCATCTGTTAGCTTAGCATTATGATTGTTGAGTTATATTGCTATTGCTTTCTTCATGACTTATACATGTTCCTCTAACTATGAGATTGTGCAACTCCCGAATACCGGAGGAACACCTTGTGTGCTATCAAACGTCACAACGTAACTGGGTGATTATAAAGATGCTCTACAGGTGTCTCTGAAGGTGTTTGTTGGGTTGGCATAGATCGAGATTAGGATTTGTCACTCCGTGTATCGGAGAGGTATCTCTGGGCCCTCTCGGTAATGCACATCACTATAAGCCTTGCAAGCAATGTGACTAATGAGTTAGTTGTGGGATGATGCATTAGGGAACGAGTAAAGAGACCTGCCGGTAACGAGATTGAACTAGGTATGATGATGCCGACGATCGAATCTCGGGCAAGCAACATACCGATGACAAAGGGAACAACATCTGTTGTTATGCAGTTTGACCAATAAAGATCTTCGTAGAATATGTAGGAGCCAGTATGAGCATCCAGGTTCTGCTATTGGTTATTGACCGGAGATGTGTCTCGGTCATGTCTAAATAGTTCTTGAACCCGTAGGGTCCGCACGCTTAATGTTCGATGACGATTTATATTATGAGTTATGTGATTTGATGTACCGAAGGTTGTTCGGAGTCCCAGATGAGATCACGGACAAGACAAGGAGACTCAAAATGGTCGAGATGTAAAGATCGATATATTAGAAGGCTATATTCGGACATCGGAAAGGTTCCGAGTGATTCAGGTATTTTTCATAGTACCGGAGAGCTACGGGTATTCGCCGGGGGAAGTAGTGGGCCTTAATGGTCCATACGGGAAAGGAGAGAAGGACCTCAAGGGGTGGCCGCGCGCCCCCAAAGGCAAGTCTGAATTGGACTAGGGAGGGGGCGGCGCCCCCCTCTCTTTCCTTCTCCCTCTCCTACTTCTTCCCCCTCTCCCCTCTTGGAAAGAGGAAGGGGACTCCAACTAGGATTGGGAATCCTAGTTGGACTCCCCCTATAGGCTCGCCCCTCTGAGGACGACCTCCTCTTCCTCCCTCCTTTATATACGTGGCCAGGGGCACCCCAATAGCGCAACAGACAATCTCTTAGCCGTGTGCGGTGCCCCCCTCCACAGTTAGACACCTCGGTCATATCCTCGTTGTCGGTGGGAAACGACACCTATGGGATCACAAGAATCCCTACTACGGTTGTCGGGGCGCGGGGTTGTGAGAAGAGCAGGACTAACAGTTAGCACAAGGATCGTTTACCCAGGTTCGGGCCGCGAGGATGCGTAAAACCCTAGTCCTGATTTGGTGGATGTATTGTGTGTTCTTGAGCTCTTGAACTAGCTATGGTGGTTGCGTAGTTCCGAAGAGCCGAATCCTCCTCCAGTATGCCATGGGCCTCCTTTTACAGTCGAAAGGGGCTGCCACAGTGGCACACAGGAGGTGGAAAGGCCTACAGTGCTGCGAACTTATCGCTCGTATTACAGGAGAAGACGCATTTAATGCGTCACTTAGGTGTCCCCTAGCTTTATCGGGGACGGGAGCGAGGCCCGTCCCGTCCATCGCCGCTTCTCTTCGCTTCGACACGCTCCCGGGCCTGCGATGCATGCGGCGCCATGTAGGCAGGCAGGCAGCTGAGGTGGCGCGGTGGTAGGGTCTTCACGAAGATCTGCATGTCACCACGCAGGTGCTTGCTGAGTTGGCGCAGAGGCCGCCTGTCGCCACACAGGTGCCTGCCCGGCTGGTTGAGCTAGCAGCTGCTTGGGGACGGCGGTGGAGTCTTGGCCGACGTGGGCCTGGCTATGGCTCCGCTGACGCCCTCGGCAAGGGCCTTGCCAGGGGCCCGGCAAGGGTCTTGCCGGTGTGTTGCAGTCGTCCGCGGCAAGGCGCTTTCCTGGAGCCTTGTGGATCTCCTCGGCAAGGATCCCGCCGAGGGTCGCCGTCTTCTGGTTCTCTTCTGATCTCATATCTCTATGGTCTTGACAAAGATCTGCATGCCACCACAGAGGTGCCTCCCTAGCCCTGGTCCAATCGTAATTGGTTGGGATGGAAACCGTGGGCTCAAGGGCGGCTCGATCTGTTGGTGTTGGCAAGTTGCCCCGGCAAGGTCCTTGCCGGGGCCGCGGAGGCCTGCCCCGGCAAGAATCTTGCAGGGGAGTCCACCTCGCCCTCTCGCTCTTTGGTATCTTTGGCCTTGGCATTGCCTTGGCCATCTTGTGCTTTGGCTTCCCTCCGGCTTCCCTTCCTCTGCCCTGCTTAGTGTGGCCGTGGCGCGCGGCTCCGACTGCCCGTGCACAAGTAAAGGGGTACAAAGGTGTGCCCCTACTTTTGTACACCGACAGGAGCCCCCGGGCCTGGGCCACACATAAGCGCGACACGTTGTTGGGCCAGGCCCAGAACGGTGTGCGGGCAGGCGGGGCGGATTTTCACCGTAGTAATTTTCTGTCTGTTGTGCTTCCCCACGACCTGCGCGCGACGTGGGGGGTCGTGCGTGATGTGGGGGTCATGCGTGGGGCGGTTTCCACACGCATGCGTCACATAACAGTTGATGGGAAAGGAGGCGGCCCGCGCCTTCCCCGTAAAAAGGAATAACCGCGGGCGCGCTGCTCACTTTACCCCCCTCCCAGCGTCTTCTCCGATCTCAGAGCCGCCGCCCCGTTTCTTCCTCCTTCTCGGGTTCTTGCCTTCGCTCGCAGCCACTGCGTCTCCGCTGTCCTCTGTCTCTTGCTCCCCCCAGCCGCCATGGCGCCCAAATCCACCAAGGGCAAAGGAGTGGCCAAGGACGCCGGAGCGACGGAGCCGCCGGAGAGTGCGCTGGCGGCTCAGCGGACGCAGCTCGCCTACTTCCCCTCGACGGTCGACGCGATCGAACTGTCGGATTACTTCAAGCCCCTGTGGGGTGTGAAAGACGGGGGCAGAGACGACGGGTCATCCAGCCACGCGTGTCATCCCCGCCAACTGCGCCGAGGCCGCCCCAAATCAGTACCCTTTCTTTGTCGACTACTTCTCCTGCGGGCTCTATCCCACCTTCTCTGATTTCTTCAGCGACGTCATGCACACCTACGGCTTCCACCTTTTGGATTTCACTCCAAATGCCGTGGCGTGCATCGCTCTTTTCGCGCACCTCTACGAGGGCTTCGTCGGGGTGCATCCCAACACGGCGCTCTTCCGCCACTACTTCTCCCCCGGATCCAACCGGGGGGCACCATTTCCAGTTGCGTCACCTGGATCCAAGGTCCAAGGGGGCATACCCGGAGGGCACCATGAAGGAGAGATGGGAAGAATGGCGGGGCTGGTGGTGTTGTATTGAGGAGAAAGACCCGCCGGACTTTTGCCGGGTCCGCAAGGTGCCGCCGGTCTGCAGAAGCGATTGGAGCGATGTCGATGCTGACGACGCGAAGCTTACGGTCGCCACCACCGGGATTCTCCGCCTCACCGAGGCCGGGATCACCCTCGAGATGATCGGGGCGGATTTCATCCGCAGCCAAATCGCTCTGCTGCATAACAAGGGGAGGCCGGCCTGGCTCTTCACGAACGCCGACGACATAATGAGGCTCCGCCCCGTCCTCGACCACAACCTCACGGTGATGAGGCACGCCCACCTCTGCCAGCGGCTCTTCCAGCTCGACGTGAACCGCGATGGCGAGGTCGAGCGGACCGGCAAGGCCGCGAGGGCCGTCGTGAAGGCCGGCAAGATCTCCAAGGGCCCCTTGTTCAAGTTGCCGGCAGGAGTGGTTCCGCTGAGCAACAACTCACGCCGGACTGACATCATCGCCATGATGCCGGATTTCAATGCGCACGGCCTTGACCCGAACTGGGTAGAGCCAGAGGACATCCAAGTGCAGGAGTTCTTCGACACCTTGCACGAGGGGTACGTCACCGCTGAGCCGCGGCTCATCCAGGACACCTCCCAAGTGGAGCTGGACTATATCGCCGCTAGGGCGGCGGAGGCAAAGCTTGCCGAGGAGGCCGGTAGCGCCGCCGTCGTGGAGGACAAGGCCGCGACGGAAGTGGAGGAGAAGGAGCTCGCCCAGTGGGTGGAGGCCGCCGGGGAGGTGCTACCTCTTGAGCACTGCGTTGGTTTTCCCTTGAAGAGGAAAGGGTGATGCAGCAAAGTAGGTAAGTATTTCCCTCAGGTTTTGAGAACCAAGGTATCAATCCAGTAGGAGGCTATGCGCGAGGCCCTCGCACCTACACAAAACAAATAAATCTTCGCAACCAACGCGATAAGGGGTTGTCAATCCCTACACGGTCACTTACGAGAGTGAGATCTGATAGATATGATAGGATAATATTTTTTGCATTTTGTGATAAAGATGCAAAGTAAAATAAAAGGCAAAGTAAAAAGCAACGGAAATAACTAAGTATTGGAAGATTAATATGATGAAGATAGACCCGGGGGCCATAGGTTTCACTAGTGGCTTCTCTCAAGAGCATAAGTATTTTACGGTGGGTGAACGAATTATGTTGAGCAATTGACAGAATCGAGCATAGTTATGAGAATATCTAGGTATGATCATGTATACAGGCATCACGTCCGAGAGAAGTAGACCGACTTCTTCCTGCATCTACTACTATTACTCCACACGTCGACCGCTATCCAACATGCATCTAGAGTATTAAGTTCATAAGAACAGAGTAACTCCTTAAGCAAGATGACATGATGTAGAGGGATAAATTCATGCAATATGATAAAAAACCCATCTTGTGATCCTCGATGGCAACCATACAATACGTGCCTTGCTGCCCCTCATCACATCGGGAAAGGACACCGCAAGATTGAACCCAAAGCTAAGCACTTCTCCCATTGCAAGAAAGCTCAATCTAGTAGGCCAAACCAAACTGATAATTCGAAGAGACTTGCAAAGAAAACCAATCATACATAAAAGAATTCAGAAGATTCAAATATTGTTCATAGATAAACTTGATCATAAACCCACAATTCATCGGTCTCAAAAAACACACCGCAAAAGAAGATTACATCAAATAGATATCCACGAGAGAGGGGGAGAACATTGTATTGAGATCCAAAAAGAGAGAAGAAGTCATCTAGCTAATAACTATGGACCCGAAGGTCTGAGGTAAACTACTCACACTTCATCGGAGGGGCTATGGTGTTGATGTAGAAGCCCTCTGTGATCGAATCCTCTTCCGGCGGAGCTCCGGAACAGACCCCAAGATGGGATCTCATGGGTACAGAAGGTTGCGGCGGTGGAATTAGGTTTTTGGCTCCGCATCTAATCGTTTGGGGGTACGTAGGTATATATAGGAGGAAGAAGTACGTCGATGGAGGAACGTGGGGCCCACGAGGGTGGAGGGCGCGCCCAGGGGGTAGGCGCGCCCCCTGCCTCGTGGTTTCCTCGAAGCTTCCTTGACTTAGGGTCCAAGTCTCCTGGATCATGTTCGTTCCAAAAATCACGTTCCCGAAGGTTTCATTCCGTTTGGACTCCGTTTGATATTCTTTTTCTGCGAAACTCTGAAATAGGCAAAAAACAACAATTCTGGGCTGGGCCTCCGGTTAATAGGTTAGTCCCAAAAATAATATAAAAGTGAATAATAAAGCCCAATAATGTCGAAAACAAAAGATAATATAGAATGGAGCAATCAAAAATTATAGATACGTTGGAGACGTATCAGGAGGCCAGCAGCGCCGGCACCGGGGCTCCTCTTGTGGAAGACGTGGTCGGTGAGTCGTCGGAGGAGGAGGCCGTGGCCGTCGACCCTCCAGCCACGGGGAGAGGACGGGTTCTGCGGCGGGCCACTTCTGGCGAGCCAGTACGGCCCGTCAAGGCCGCGCGGCGGCCAAAGTCTCCGGAGGAGTCCGCGCGTCAGACGAGGGCCGTAGCGGCGAAGAAGGTCGTCAAGGACGCGGTGGCAAAGAAGAAAGCATCTGTCTCCTCTTCATCCAAGCGCGCGCAGACTCCGCCCTCCTCCCCTCCTTCGGCAGACGACGACGCGGGGGTCACCTTTGACTTCGGGTCCCTCAGCCCAAGGAGGAAGAGGAAAGCAACACAGGAGGAGGTGGATGACGAGTAAGCATCTTGCTCTTTTCTGTCATCTCCGTCCCCTCAATCTGCACCGCTTGTCTTGACTTGTTTTCATCGTTGCATGGATGCGGAGACACTGGCCCAGATGGTGAAGAGTGCCAAAGCCTCAGCATGCGATCAGCCCCCGACGGGTACTTCAAGGGCACCACTGGTGGTGCTGAGCAGCCTGGACAGCAGCCCCCGGCACAACCCCCAGCGTAAGTTCATGATTCACCCCTCATCAACATGTTTTGGGGGGCACGATCTCCTGGTGCTGACCTTGCCGTAGTCGCAGGAGGAGGGCAGCAGCAGCAGGAGCCACAGAGGGCTACCCCTAACACGCCGCCCCCATCGACCACGCCGCCCCGAGGGGCGTCCCCGACAAGGGCGCCAATCACCGAGCCCATTCACACAGAGGAGGGGGAGGAGAACTCGGGCTCCGGTGGCTTTGCCTAGGCGCCAAATGTTGGCGGGGAGGGGACCTCTGCTCGCCAGACCGGCACTGGTAAACCGCTCGCCTTTCGTCCCTATTCTTTTTCTTTTCTTGCTGATTCTTGGTCTTGGCTTTGTCTCATCCCCTTCTTGGTGTCCAGATCGTCCTTCGGCGGACCAGGAGGACATAGACGCCATTAGAGGGTGTCCCCAAGGATGCCGCGGCAGAGGCCGAGAAGGTCGATGCCGAGGAGTCCGCCGAGGGTGCTGCCGAAGACGCCGCCAAGGGGCCTGCCGGAGAGGCCGCCAATTCCGCCACCGAGGAGGAGGTGGTTGATGACCAGCCTTCCTCCTCTGCTGCCTCCAGCTCCGGCAGGTATCTGAGGGTGACCGACGACCTCTTCGTCCACCTCCCAGGGGCGTCCAGCTCCAGGGCGCTCGTCGAGGGAGAGGTGTTCAACAACAAGGTGCTTGCCTCCGCCGGGCTCGAGGTCGTCGACGAGCCGAGTGCCGGTGGCGATGGATCTCAGGAGGAGCGACTTCTCCAGGCTATGGGCGCCAATTTTCGGAAGCTCCAGGCGCTCGACCGCGCCAGCCTGGAAAAGGCCAAGTCCAGGATGGCAACAGTGGACAAGGCAGAGGCGGATCTCAAGGTGCGCATCACCGAGGCGCAGACTTGGTTCCGCTAAGCTAGCAAGGAGCTGAAGGCCGCCCAGGGCGAGCTGGCCAAGCGCGACGTGGAGCTCACCATGAAGCTGGCCGACATCAAGAAGGCCCGAGAGACGGCGGAGGGCTTGGCCGCAGCAGCCGAGGCCGCTCGGACCCAGCACCAGGCCGCACTGAACTCCCAGGAGGAGGACCTCGCCAAACGCGAGGCGGACCTCGACGCCAAACACCACGCCAAGGACGAGGAGGTGGAGAAGCTTGCCGTGCAGCAGACCCAAGAGCTGGAGCAGAGGCACAGTGAGACGCTCGATTCCCAGGCTCTGGTTCACACCGGCAAGGTGAAGGAGCTGGAGGTGGAGCGGGACGAACTGAAGGAGCAGGCCCTGAATCTTCCCAGGAGAAGGACATGCTCAACGACGCCCTGATGGAGGCGCAGGGCGCGACCGTCAGCAGGGCCGGGGAGTTCTCCGAGGCCAATAGCTCCATCAAAGACCTGAAGCTGAAGCTGGAGGGCCTCGAGGGGATGCTCTCAGAGGCCAAGGCTCGGGAAGAGACCCTGGCCAAGGATCTGGAGGCCGAGAAGCTGCTGCAGAGGAACGAAGCCACCAGCCACAAAGATTTCGTGGAGGGCGAGAATCGCTGGATCAGCCGCCTCGAGGACGTCGCCAGTAGGATCACCACGCAGCTGGCTACCATGGGGACGCCAAATGTGAGGTACGCCCCAGAGCGCAGCGGGACCACCAACGCCAAGTTGACCCTGTTCTTTGAGTGTGTCCTCGAGGCCCTGGAATAGCTCCACTCCAACCGGGAGGCCTCTCTGGCCAATGAGTCCCGGAGGCTCTGCCGGGGTGCCATAAATAAGGTCCTCGCCAAGGTGGCGCACTGGAATCCTGACCTCGACTTCGAAGCTGCGCTGGAGAGCCTGCCGGAGGATGCGGACATCACGGCGCTCAAGGAGCGTATCAGGCCCATCATCAGATGCATCGATAGAATCCAGAGGGTGGAGGGCCAGCGCCGGGATTAGGCACCGCGTTTCTTTTCGTTGCTGCAAGTTCACAACCAAGACGATTTTTATCTTTAGTTAGAACTGCGGCAACAAGTGATGTAATATAACTCTGAAGTACTTTTGATACAATGCATGTTATTTCCCTGTTCAACCTCTCCTTGTATGTCCACCCCTACGTTTATCGGGTAGGCTTGCCGGCGCGTAAACCCAGGGCGGCGTCTTGAGGATGGATCTCCAATGGCCTGTCGAGTGTGCTAGCTGTAAAGGAGAACCACCTTACCGCCGTTAACGCGGCCGCTCGAACTATTGAGCTTGACTCGAGTTAGAATCGAGAGCTTTGCCAATTGCGGAAGGCTACCCTGCCACTCTCGACGCGGCCGCTGGAGCTGTTGAGCAGAATCGAAACAGAACAAGGGTGTTGCCAATCGCGGGAGGGCCCCTTTGCGTGTAGGTTTTCCATACAAAGAAGATCTCCGAGGGGGATAACCTTATGTAAAAAGGAAGTATTTAAAATACGGCATGACTTAGCTTTCTCGTCGCCGCAGTGGCGCCCTTCGCGCTTGTAGGCAGCACCATCCTCTTGGTCATCTTCTTCTCCGGAAGCCGTGGCGATGACGAACTGCTAGGCTAACTACTAGACCAGATTCTTACAATTGCGCCCCCTACCTGGCGCGCCAAAGATGTCGGTGGGAAACGACACCTATGGGATCACAAGAATCCCTACTATGGTTGCCGGGGCGTGGGGTTGTGAGAAGAGCAGGTTTAACAGTTAGCACAAGGATCGTTTGCCCAGGTTCAGGCCACGAGGATGCGTAAAACCCTAATCCAGCTTTGGTGGATGTATTGCGTGTTCTTGAGCTCTCGAACTAGCTATGGTGGGTGCGTAGTTCCGAAGAGCCGAATCCTCCTCCAGTACGCCATGGGCCTCGTTTTATAGTCGAAAGGGGCTACCACAGTGGCACACTCGAGGTGGAAAGGCCTATAGTGCTGCGAGCTTATCGTTCGTATGATAGGACAAGACGCATTTAATGGGTCTCTTAGGTGTCCCCTAGCTTTATCGAGGACGGGAGCGAGGCCTGTCCCGTCCGTCGCCGCTTCTCTTTGCTTCGACACGTGCCCTGGCTAGTGATGCATGCGGCGCCATGTAGGCAGGCAGGCAGCTGAGGTGGCGCGGTGGGTCTTCACGAAGATCTGCATGTCACCACGCAGGTGCTTGCTGAGTTGGCGCAGAGGCCGCCCGTCGCCACGTTGGTGCCTGCCCGGCTGGTTGAGCTATCAGCTGCTTGGGGACGGCGGTGGAGTCT
Organism: Aegilops bicornis; assembly: GCA_021605145.1. Classification (NCBI taxonomy): domain Eukaryota; kingdom Viridiplantae; phylum Streptophyta; class Magnoliopsida; order Poales; family Poaceae; genus Aegilops; species Aegilops bicornis. The sequence goes on from CM038675.1 coordinate 771,068,936, forward strand.
TGGCCGACGCGAGCCTTGCCAGGAGCCCGACAAGGGTCTTGCCGGGGTGTTGCAGTCGTCCCCGGCAAGGCGCTTGCCGGGGGCCTTGTGGATCTCCTCGGCAAGGATCCCGCAGAGGGTCGCCATCTTATGGTTCTCATCTGATCTCATATCCCTATGGTCTTGATGAAGATCTGCATTCCACCACAAAGGTGCCTCCCGAGCCCTGGTCGAACCGTAATTCGTTGGGTTGGAACCCGTGGGCTCAAGGGCGGCTCGCTCTGTTGGTGTTTGGGCAAGTTGCCCGGCAAGGTCCTTGCTGTGGTCATGGAGGCCTGCCCCGGCAAGGATCTTGCCGGGGGAGTCCACCTCGCCCTCTCGCTCTTTGGTATCTTTGGCCTTGGCGTTGCGTTGGCCATCTTGTGCTTTGGCTTCCCTCCGGCTTCCCTTCCTCTGCCGTGCTTAGTGTGGTTGTGGCGCGCGGCTCCGACTGCCCGTGCACAAGTAAAGGGGTACAAAGGTGTGCCCCTACTTTTGTACACCGACAGTCGTAGTGCTTATAGGCGAAGCCTTGCGCTAGTAACTTCATCATCACCGTCACCATGCCGTCATGCTGACGGAACTCTCCCTCGGCCTCAACTGGATCAAGAGTTCGAGGGATGTCACCCAGTTGAACGTGTGTTGAACGCGGAGGTGCCGTACGTTCGGTGCTTGGATCGGTTGGATCACGAAGACGTTCGACTACATCAATCGCGTTACTAAACTCTTCTGCTTTCGGTCTACGAGGGTACGTAGACACACTCTCCCCGCTCGTTGCTATGCTTCTCCTAGATAGATCTTGCGTGATCGTAGGTAATTTTTTCGAAATACTACATTCCCCAACACCCATATCTCATCGGCATAGTCATGACTATGCCCCTCCATCTTAGAGATGGTTTCTTCGTGAGCCTCGATCATGTCATTGTCTTCACCAAGTTGTTCCAAGAGAGCAACACAGTGCTTCTTGGATTTACCCTTAAGCTTACTCATAAATGACTCAAATTCATTTTCCTCCTCATTAGAGCCCTCATTTTCATCAATGCAATCCATCAAAGAAGGATTAGTAATGATGTTGGTTTTGATGTTGGGGGTTACCTTGTTGGTGGCTTTATCCATGAGGCACTTGGCGGGTGATGTTATCATTGGGTGAGTTGAAGAGAGACACCCGTGGAGTTGTCGCAATGGCAACGGAGGCCATGGCAACCGGCTCACCGTCTTCATCATCGTCATCATCCTCATTGTACTCTTCTTGTACCACCAACCCCTTGGGAGGAGTCTTCTTGGTGAACTTGCTCTTGTTGGGGAAGGACTTGCCCTTGTCTTTCCGGATGAGCTTGCCACCATTGTCTTCCCTCTTCTCATATAGACACTCCGCAACAAAGTGGCTCACATTGCCACAATTATAGCAAGTCCTCACTCGTTGCTTTCCCTGCGCGCCACTTGTGTTGTTCTTGTCGAAGTTGGGCCTAGTGTTCTTCTTGCTCCAAAATTTCCTTCAAGCGAGAGCCATGTGCTCATGATAAGCATATTTTGTATCTTCAGGATTGCTCTCCTCTTCTTACTCTTCATCCTCTTCTTCCACAATAACCTTGGACTTCAAGGCAAGGTTGGGCTTCTCTGCTCTTTGAGAACGCAACACCGCATTGTCGGCGGTCTTGTCCAAGGTCCTCATTGCCACAAACTCATCCAACACTTCACTTGAGGACAAGGTGTGGAGGTCCGGCCTTTGACGGATGACGGAGGACATGGCCTTGTGGTAAGGCATCATGGCCTTGAGGAACTTGCACTTGATCCAATTGTCATCCCTATCATTGCTCCCATGATCTCGGAGTGAGACCGCGAGAGTGGTTAATCTCTGGTAAAGCTCATGAGGTTCTTCATCTTCATTCATTGCAAACTCATTGGCTTCATCTTGCACCACTTCATAGTTGGAGCATTGAATGCTCGTGCTTCCCTTGTAAAGGGAAACAACATGGTGCCTGATACGTCTCCGTCGTATCTACTTTTCCACACACTTTTGCCCTTGTTTTGGACTCTAACTTGCATGATTTGAATGGAACTAACCCGGACTGACGCTGTTTTCAGCAGACTTTCCATCGTGTTATTTATGTGCAGAAACAAAAGTTCTCGGAATGACCTGAAACTCCATGGAACGTATTTTTAGAAAATATTAAAAATACTGAAAGAAGAATCCACGTCAGGGGGCCCACGCCCTGTCCACGAGGGTGGGGGCGCGCCTGCCCCCCTGGGCGCACCCCCTGCCTCATGGGCCCCCTGACGCTCCACCGACCACAACTCCAACTCCATATATTCACTTTTGGGGAGAAAAAAATCAGAGAGAAGGATTCATCGCGTTTTACGATACGGAGCTGCCGCCAAGCCCTAAAACCTCTCGGGAGGGCTGATCTGGAGTCCGTTCGGGGCTCCGGAGAGGGGAATTCGTCGCCGTCGTCATCATAAACCATCCTCCACCACCAATTTCATGATGCTCACCGTATGCGTGAGTAATTCCATCGTAGGGCTTGCTGAACGGTGATGGGTTGGATGAGATCTATCATGTAATCGAGTTAGTTTTGTTAGGGTTTGATCCCTAGTATCCACTATGTTCGAGATTGATGTTGCTATGACTTTGCTATGCTTAATGCTTGTCACTAGGGCCCGAGTGCCATGATTTCAGATCTGAACCTATTATGTTTTCATGAATATGTGTGTGTTCTTGATCCTATCTTGCAAGTCTATAGTCACCTACTATGTGTTATGATCCGGCAACCCCGAAGTGACAATAATCGGGACCACTCCCGGTGATGACCATAGTTTGAGGAGTGCATGTATTCACTATGTGTAAATGCTTTGTTCTGGTACTCTAATAAAAGGAGGCCTTAATATCCCTTAGTCTCCGCTAGGACCCCGCTGCCACGGGAGGGTAGGACAAAAGATGTCATGCAAGTTCTTTTCCATAAGCACGTATGACTATATTCGGAATATATGCATACATTACATTGATGAATTGGAGCTAGTTCTGTGTCACCCTATGTTCTAACTGTTGCATGAATAATCGCATCCGGCATAATTCTCCATCACCGATCCAATGCCTATGAGCTTTTCACATATTGTTCTTCGCTTATTTACTTTTTCGTTTCTACTGTTACAATCACTACAAAACCCAAAAATATTACATTTGGTACAGTTACCGTTATTTCCATATTACTTTGCTACTAAATACTTTGCTGCAGATACTAAGTTATCCAGGTGTGGTTGAATTGACAACTCAACTACTAATACTTGAGAATATTCTTTGGCTCCCCTTGTGTCGAATCAATAAGTTTGGATTGAATACTCTACCCTCGAAAACGGTTGCGATCCCCTATACTTGTGGGTTATCAGTGCCATGCTTCCTTGGCCGTGAAGGGTCGGAGATGTGCAATATCTTCGGGTGGAATTGCATCTTGGATGATGAAGAGAGCATTCTCATTGAATTGATTATCCGCGGCTTCTCTAGGGGTGAAGTTCCTTCGGTCATGCGGATAGAAGCCTTCTTCAATGATTCTCCAAAGATTAGTATTAACATCGTTTAAATGACGCTTAAAGTGATAGACCCAAGCGTCAAAATCCTCCTTTTTCACAATCTTAGGAGGAGAACCGGCATGATTTAAATGAGTATAGGGAATCGGTCCTCCATAAGTAAGTGGAGGTTCCACCTGGGCAAAGATGCCACTACCATTTCTACCACTAGATAAAGGAACTTTGCCACTAGTAGCTTCCCCGTTGTCGGAGTTAGCATCCGTCACCTTGTTAGTGGGATCGACCACTTCCGGCAGTGCGGTGGATAATTTAAGACCATCAAGAAAGTTCTTAAGCATGCCTTTGAACTCGGCCGTCATGGAGGTTTTCAATGTGTCCAACGCCACATTGAACTCCTCACGTGTGACCGAGGTTCCCCCATCGGCCGTAGACAAGGACGGAATCACACCAGGGTGCTCCTCCTCACCATCTACGGTGTCAACCATACTCCTCGGACGACAAAGTCCTTAATAAAGATATGAGGCTCTAATACCAATTGAAAGGATCGATATAGTTGACTAGAGGGGGGTGAATAGGCAACTAACAAATTTTAGCTTTTCTTTACCAATTTAAACTTTCCATCGAAGTAGGTTGTCTAGATATGCAACTAGGAGAGCAACCTATATGATGCAACAAACAACAAGTACACAAGAAAGCAAGGGATGCAACACAATATAAGATTGCACAAGTAAAGGTACGAGATAACCAATAGTGGAGCCGGTGAAGACAAGGATATGTTACCGAAGTTCCTTCCCTTTGAGGAAGTACGTCTTCATTGGAGCGGTGTGGAGGCACAATGCTCCCCAAGAAGCCACTAGGGCCACCGTATTCTCCTCACGCCCTCACACAATGCGAGATGCCGTGATTCCACTATTGGTGCCCTTGAAGGCAGCAACCGGACCTTTACGAACAAGGTTGGGGCTCTCTCCACAACTTTATTGGAGGCTCCCAACGAAACACCGGAGCTTCACCACAATGGAATGTGGCTCCGAAGTGACCCAAGAGTAACAAAATCCACACAAGAAAGTATGGGGGAATCAAGTTTCCTTTGGTGAGAGTGTAGATCTAGGTCTCCTCCTTCAATCCCTAGCAAATCAACAAGTTTGAGTGGCTAGAGAGAGAGATCGGGCAAGAAAGCTTCAAGGGCATTAATGGAGGAGAGAGAGAGAGGTAAGAGATAAGTGGGAGGTGGGAGAAGCACCTCCTTAAATAGGGTCCCCTCAGATCCAACCGTTATGCGCTGAAACCCATAGGAGCGGTACTTCCGCAAAGATCACTGGTACAACCGGTGGATGCGGGAAACCCCTGCTAGGGCACTAGGGCGGTACTTCCGGTGGATCAACCGGCACTACCGGTATATCGGAATAAACCAGAACTACCATCATATAGATTAAGCACATCCCTCAGTTTTGAGAACCAAGGTATCAATCCAGTAGGAGATAACGCACAAGTCACCGTATACCTGTACAAACAAACACCAACTTGGACCCAACGTGATAAAGGGATTGTCAATCCCTTCACAGTTATTTGCAAAGTGAGATCTGATAGAGATGGATAAATGGTAAAGTAAATATTTTTTGTATTTTTGATGTATAGATCGGAAAGTAAAAGATTGCAGATCGGAAACTAAAATTGTAGATCGGAAAGTTATATAATGGAAAATAGACCCGGGGGCCATAGGTTTCACTAGAGGCTTCTCTCAAGATAGAAAATATTATGGCGGGTGAAGAAAATTACTCCCGAGCAATTGATAGAAAAGCGCAATGTTATGACGATATCCAAGGCAATAATCATGAATATAGGCATCACGTCCGTGTCAAGTAGACCGACTCCTGCCTGCATCTACTACTATAACTCCACACATCGACCGACTCCTGCCTGCATCTTGAGTATTAAGTTCATAAGAACAGAGTAATGCTTTAAGTGAGATGACATGATGTCGCGGGATAAACTCAAGCACTATGATAAAAACCCCATCTTGTTATCCTCGATGGAAACAATAGAATACGTGTCGGTTCCCCTTCTGTCACTAGGATCGAGCACCGCAAGATTGAACCCAAATCTAAGAACTTCTCCCATTTCAAGAAAAACCAATCTAGTTGGCCAAACCAAATCGATAGTTCGAAGAGACTTGCAAAGATATCAAATCATGCATATAAGAATTCAGAGGGGATTCAAAAAATATTCATAGATAAGCTGATCATAAATCCACAATTCATCGGTTCTTGGCAAACACACTGCAAAAAGGTATTACATCAAATAGATCTCCAAGAACATCGAGGAGAACATGGTATTGAGAATAAAAGAGAGAGAGAAGAAGCCATCTAGCTACTAGCTATGGGCCCGTAGTTCTGAAGTAAACTACTCATGCTTCATCGGAGAGGCAATGGTGTTGATGTAGAAGCCCTCCATGATCGAATCCTCCTCCGGCAGGAAGCCGGAAAAGGCCCCTAGATGGGATCTCACGGGTACAGAAGGTTGTGATGGTGGAGAGTGTTTTCGTGGCTCTCCTGGTAGGTTTTGGAATATTTGTGAATATATATGCGGAAGAAATAGGTCGGTGGAGTCACGAGGGGCCCACAAGGGTGGGGGAGCGCACTACCCCCTTGGGCGTGCCCTCCGTCCTTGTGGGTGCCTCGTAGCTTCCCTGACGTGTACTCCAATTCCTCTTGGTGTCTTCTTGTCCAAGAAAAATCATCACGAAAGTTTCATTCCGTTTGGACTCCGTTTGGTATTCCTTTTCTGCGAAACTCTAAAATAAGGAAAAAAACAGGAACTGGCACTGGGCCCTAGGTTAATAGGTTAGCCCCAAAAATAATATAAAATAGCATATTAATGCATATAAAACATCCAAAACAGATAATATAATAGCATGAAACAATCAAAAATTATAGATACGTTGGAGACGTATCAAGCATCCCCAAGTGTAATTCCTGCTCGTCCTCGAGTAGGTAAATAATAAAACAGAATTTTTGATGTGGAATGCTACCTAACATATTTACCCATGTAGTTTCTTTATTGTGGCATGAATGTTTAGATAAGTATGATCAAAAGCATAATTTTAATATTGACACAAAAACAATAATACTTCCAGCATACTAAAAAGGTAATTATGTCATCTCAAAATAACATGGCCAAAGAAAGCTTATCCCTACAAAATCCTATAGTCTGGCTATATTGAGAGTCAAGTACATATTTAGTGCTAAACTTTTGAAAAGCATCAGTATTCATAAAAGATTTAACACAATCATATTTAATATTAATACCCGACTCTTTACCTTCGTCGAGTTCCCAATCTTCAGAGTTGAATTTAATTCTCTCCAGAAGATCCCACCGGAATTCAATAGTCTTCTTCATCAAATAACCAGCACAAGAAGTATCAAGCATGGTTTGATCATTACGAGAAAGCCGAGCATAAAAATTCTGGATAATAATTTCTCTTGAGAGCTCATGATTGGGGCATGAATATAACATTGACTTAAGCCTCCCCCAAGCTAGAGCGATACTTTCTCCTTCATGAGTCAAATATATATATAGATATATATATATATATATATATATATATATATATATAATTCCGATCACGATGAACTAGATGCGTAGGATATTTTTTTTGATGGAACTCCAATTTCAATCGATTCCAATTCCAAGATCCAATATCATCACATAGCCTATACCATGCCAATGCTTTTCCATTCAAAGATAAAGGGAAAACCTTCTTCTTAACTTCATCCCCAGGTAAACCTGCAAGCTTGAACAATCCACAAATTTGTTCTACATATATCAAGTGCATATCAGGATGTTCAGTTCCATCTCCTGTATAAGGATTAGCTAGCAGTTGTTCTATCATACCAGAAGGAATTTAATATTCAATATTTTCAGTAGGTGCAGTAGGTTGAGGGTTAGCTAATTATGGTTCTGTTCGAGGTGAAGATACCCCGAACAAACCCCTCAAAAAGATTGTTTTCCATAGTAACAAGTGACAATAAATTTCAGCATTGTATATAAATGTTTCCTTATCAAATTCCACTTACCAAAGGCGCTTCACTCCCCGGCAATGGCGCCAGAAAATAGCCTTGATGACCCACAAGTATAGGGGATCAATTGTAGCTCTTTTCGATAAGTAAGAGTGTCGAACCCAACGAGGAGCAAAAGGAAATGACAAATGGATTTTAGCAAGGTAATATCTGCAAGTGCTGAAATTGTAAGTAGCAGAGTAGTTTGATAGCAAGATAATTTGTAACGAGCAAGTAACGATAGTAGTAAAAAAAGTGCAGCAAGGTAGCCCAATCCTTTTGAGGCAAAGGACAGGCCAAAACGGTCTCTTATAATAAGCAAAGCGTTCTTGAGGGTTCACGGGAATTTCATCTAGTCACTTTCACCATGTTGGTTCGATTTGTGTTCGCTACTTTGATAATTTTATATGTGGGTGTAATGGTGCTTAGGTGCTGTTCTTAGTTGAACAAACCTCATACTTATGATTAACCCTCCCGCAAGCATCCGCAACTATGAGATAAGTATTAAGAATAAATTCTAACCGTAGCATTAAACTTTTGGATCCAATCGATCCCTTACGGAATAGCGCATAAACTGGGGTTTAAGCTTCTGTCACTCTCGCAACCCATCATCTAATTGCTAATCCACAATGCATTCCCTTAGGCCCAAATATGGTGAAGTGTCATGTAGTCGAAGTTCACATGACACCACTAAGGGAATCACAACATACATACTATCAACATATCGAACACATATCAAGTTCACATGATTACTTGCAACATGATTTCTCCCGTGACCTCAAGAACAAAAGTAACTACTCACAAATGATAATCATGCTAAATATCAGAGGGGTATTAAATATCATATTGGATCTGAACATATTATCTTTCACCAAATAAACCATATAGTAATCAACTACAAGATGTAATCAGCACTACTAGTCACCCACAAGCACCAATCTATAGTTCCAGTAACAAGATTGAATACAAGGGATGAACTAGGGTTTGAGATGAGATGGTGTTGTTGAAGATGTTGATGGAGATAGCCCTCCCCAAGATGGGAGAGTTGTTGGTGATGATGATGACGGTGATTTCCCCCTCCGGGAGGGAAGTTCCCCCAGCGGAATTGCTATGCCGGAGGGCAAAAGTGCTCCTGCCCAAGTTCCGCCTCGAGACGGCGGCGCCCCATCCCGAAAGTCCTCTCCTTATTTTTTTCTAGGTCAAAATGATCTATATACCAGAAGATGGGCACCGGAGGTGGGCCTGGGTGAGCACAACCCACGAGGGCGCGCCTGGGCTCCTTGGCGTGCCCATGTGGGTTGTGCCCACCTAGTGGGCCCCCTCTGGTAGTTATTTGCTCCAATATTCATTATATATTGGATAAAAATCTCCGTGAAGTTTTAGCTTGTTTGGAGTTGTGCAGAATAGGTGGCCTGACGTAGCTTTTCCAGGTCCAGATTTTCAGCTGCCGGAATTCTCCCACTTTGTGTATACCTTGCATATTATAAGAAAAAAGGCATTGGAATTACTCCAAAAAGCATTATTATGGATAAAAGCATCATAAATAATAGTAAGAAAACATGATGCAAAATGGACGTATCAACTCCCCCAAGGTTAGACCTCGCTTGTCCTCAAGCGAAAACCGAAATCGAAAAATATGTCCACATGCTTAGAGAGAGGTGTCTATAAAAACAAAATACGGACATAGAATCATCATGTAGATCATTATAACAGCAACAAAATTAAATATAGGGCTATTATCATAGACCTTTTATCATATACTTCTCATGAATAAGTAATAGTTCTTCACACAAATGAAGTATAAAGCAAAAAACTCTATTAGGAACCAACAAACTATGTTCTTAGTCAACTTTGCAAATACAATTCATCATCTTTTCAGGAAGGGTCACGTATCGGAGCCTTTAGGCAAGTCCACATACTCAACCATCATATAGTCTTCTATGATTTCTAACACTCACCGCATACACTTGAGAAAAACGTTTCAACCGGACACATAATAAGATAGGGGCTTATAGTTTTGCCTCCCAATGTATTCACCTCAAGGGTGATGTCAAAAATAATAACTCATGCTACCCATATTCAATTGGACATATCTGCCTAGATCTTTACTCGCCACATGATGCTTGCCAAAGGAGAAAATAAAAAGGAATAGAGAGAACATTTGACTCTTTGCATAAAAGTAAATACATAAAAGTAAAAGATAGGCCCTTCACAGAGGGAAGCAGAGGTCGCCATGAGCTTATTTGTTTGTATGCTCAACCCCTTAGTGCAAAATAATGTCACGTTGCAATGCCCCTTGTGATAGCGACCTTTATTATGCAGTCTGTCGCTTTTATTCTTCACCATCACAAATTCGTGCAACGCTCAATTTTCTCTTACACTAAATGATCTCACACATTTAGAAGCAATTTTTATTGCCTTTTGCACCGATGATAACTTACTTGAGGGATCTTGCTCAATCCCTAGGTAGGTATGGTGGACACTTGAAAATAAGATTTGGGTTTAAGGGTTTTTGGATGCACAAGTAGTATCTCTACTTAGTGCGGAATTTTTGGCTAGCAAAGATAGGGGCAAGCATCACATGTTAAAGGATCTATGTAAATATGACTTCTATGTGAATATGAACAAACATAAATCATTAAGTTGTCTTCCTTGTCCAACGTCAACAATTTTGGCATATAATATTTTGATGGGGGCTCACAATCACAAAAGATTTCTAGGATAGTATATTTATATGTGAATCTTCTCTTCCCTTATTAATTGTTTCATGAGTTGCATCATTTACTAATGCTATGGTTGTCAATCTCTAATAAATTTTTCTACTTATACTTTTCCTTATGTGGTGCCATCACCTACCATAAGATTACTATATGATCTTCTTGATTTATTCCCTTTCTTTTTATTTATACATTTTTATTTTATTGCAACAAGAAAGTAAAGAAAGCAAAAACTCAAACTAAACTTTATTATATATCTTGCACACGATTACAAGGATAGATCACTAAGCAAACACTCGAAAAGAAAGGATCGAACTAAAATTTTATTCATCTAAGCAAAAGATCAAGCTAAGATAAGTAAAGGAGAAAAGATAGTGGTGATGATACGATATTGGGGCACCTCCCCCAAGCTTGGCGAAGGCCAAGGGGAGTGCCCATACCCCATACTCAATTTTCCTTTGGTGATGAAGAAGAAGATGGTAGTGATGGAGAGATCCTGTCCTTCTTCCTTAGCTTACGGTTGAGGATGAAATTTTCCTACTTCAATTCACCGACCTCCTGCTCGAGCTCCAGTACCCTCTTACATTAGTCCTGCTTGCATTACTGCAAAAGCTGAAAAGGTATAAACTGAACCTTAGGCCTCTTTGCTTTACTGGGAAGGCTTGACTTCTTGAATTCCACATGCATGTCCCCAGGTTGAGGTAGCAGAGGTTCATCCTCATCCGAGCTCGTCGCATACTTCTCCCTAGGATAATAGTCCTCCTCTTCCTCCGTGGTCCAGCCATAGTGCTCTTCATCCCCATAAGACTTGGGTTTGTGATGAAATCAGCAGCATAGCTCTCACCTCGGAGCCTTGGGATGACATATTTTCAGATCTGTCAGGAAAACAGCAAGAAAAGAGAACATAAGATTTCTCCATGATACGGTGATCAACAAGTTCGGGGAGTATATAAAGATTTTTTTTATCTTGGGGGACAAGCAAACTGTAGAAAAACGGAGTCCAGAAGGTGTCCCATGTGGGCACAACCCACCTGGGCGAGCCTGGCTGCCATGCGCGCCCTGGTGTCTTGTGCCCACCAGGGTACGCTTCCTGGAAGTTTCATATTTTCCCAACTTTCTAAATATTCCAAAACAGACAAAAATATTTTTGCGGATTTTTCAGCGTTCGTTTACTTACCATATCACGTACCTCCTTATTTTCACGATTTTGGAGCGTTCCGGAAAGGACTCTTTTATGTGCTCTTCCAGTGTCAAAGTTTGGATAATATTACTTTCAGCATTAATGGAAGTACCTCGGATATAATCTTTTATTCATTGTCCATTGACAACCTTCGGGTTAGTACCTTCGGCATTATTTATTTTGATAGCTCCAGAACGATAAACCTCCTCGATAACATAGGGGCCTTCCCATTTTGAGAGGATTTTTCCTGCAAAGAATCTGAAACGAGAGTTGTACAAAAGAACATATTCTCCGACTTTAAACTCACGCTTTTGGATTCTTTTATCATGCCATCTTTTAACCTTTTCTTTGAATAACTTGGCATTTTCATATGCTTGGGTTCTCCATTCATCTAATGAGCTAATATCAAGTAACCTTTTTCACCGGCAAGTTTGAAATCATAGTTGAGTTCTTTGATTGCCCAATATGCTTTATGTTCTAACTCAAGAGGCAAATGACAAGCTTTTCCATAAACCATTTTATAAGGAGACATACCCTTAGGATTTTTATATGCTGTTCTATAAGCCCAAAGTGCACCATCTAATTTCTTAGACCAATTCTTCTGGGACCTATTGACAGTATTTTGCAAGATTAATTTTATTTATCTATTGCTAAGTTCAACTTGACCACTAGACTAAGGATGATAAGGTGATGCAATTCTATGGTTAACATCATACTTGGCAAGCATTTTATGGAAACCTCCATGAATAAAGTGTGAAACACCATCAGTCATTAAATATCTATGGACTCCAAACCTTGGGAAAATAACTTCCTTAAACATTTTAATTGAGGTGTTGTGATCAGCACTACTGGTTTGAATAGCTTCTACCCATTTAGTAACATAATCAACAACAACCAAAATATGTGTATACCCAATAGAGGAAGGAAAAGGTCGCATGTAATCAAATCCCCAAACATCAAATGGTTCAACAGCAAGCGAATAATTCATAGGCATTTCTTGACGCTTACCGATATTACATATTCTTTGGAATTCATCACAAATAAGACGAACTTACGGGCATCCTTGAAGAGAGTAGGCCAATAAACTCCAGATTCCAATACCTTGTGAGCAGTTCTATCTCGAACATGATGCCCTCCATAAGCTTCAGAGTGACATTTTCGTAGGATTTGTCCCTGTTCATGCTCAGGTACACAACATCTAATAATACCATCTACTCCTTCTTTATAAAGATGTGGGTCATCCCAAAAGTACTGTCTCAAACCATAGAAGAATTTTTTCTTTTGATGATATGTAAAGCTAGGTGGTAAATATTTAGCAACAATGTAATTAGCATAGTCAGCATACCAAGGAGTATTATGAGCAACATTTATTGCAGCTAACTGCTCATCAGGAAAACTATCATCAATGGGTAGTGGGTCATCAGGCACATTTTCAAGCCTAGAAAAGTTATCAGCTACGGGGTTCTCGGATCCTTTTCTATCAGTGATATGTAAATCGAATTCTTGTAGCAAGAGAACCTATCGAATAAGTCTAGGTTTAGCATCTTTATTTTCCATTAGATATTTAATAGCGGCATGATAGGTGTGAACAATTACCTTTGTATCAACAATATAAGGTCCAAATTTACCACAAGCAAACACCACTGCCAAGAATTCTTTTTCAGTAGTTGCATAGTTTCTTTGAGCACTGTCTAGAGTTTTACTAGCATAATGAATAACATTCAGTTTCTTACCAACTCATTGTCCTAGAACAGCACCAACAACATAATCACTAGCATCACTCATAATTTTAAAAGGCAAGTTCCAATCAGGTGGTTGAACAATATGTGCAAAAATTAAGGCTTTCTTGAGTGTTTCAAAGGCTTGTAAACAATCATCAGCAAAAATAAAACAAATATCCTTTTGCAAAAGATTTGTCAGAGGCCTAGAAATTTTAGAGAAGTCTTTGATAAATCTCCTATAGAAACCATCATGACCTAGGAAACTACGAATACCTTTGATATCTTTAGGACATGGCATTTTCTCAATTGCATCAACCTTAGCTTTGTCCACTTAAATACTTCTTTCAGAAATTTTATGACCCAAGACAATACCTTCATTAACCATAAAGTGGCACTTCTCCCAATTCAAGACAAGATTTGCTTGTTCGCGTCTCTGCAAAACTCGATCAAGATTGCTTAAACAATCATCAAAAGACTTCCCATGAACAGAGAAGTCATACATAAAAACCTCAACAATCTTTTCACAAAAGTCAGAGAATATAGCAGTCATACATCTTTGAAAGGTAGCAGGTGCATTGCATAAACCAAAAGGCTTACGTCTATAAGCATAAGTTCCAAAGGGACAAGTAAAAGTGGTCTTTTATTGATCAGGTTGAGAAACAGTTATTTGTGAAAAACTAGAATATCCATCAAGGAAGCAAAAATGTGTGTGCTTAGATAATCTTTCTAGCATTTGATCAGTAAAAGGCAGAGGGTAATGATCTTTTCTAGCTGCTTTGTTTAATTTTGTAAAATCAATTACCATTCGATAGCCTGTAACAATACTTTGTGGAATAACTTCATTCTTATCATTAGGAACAAAAGTAATACCTCCTTTCTTAGGGACACAATGAACATGACTTACCCATCTACTATTAGCTATGGGAAAGATTATACCTGCTTCCAGAATTTTTAATATTTCCGTTTATACCACTTAATCCATCATCGTATTTAACCGACGTTGTTGATCAAAAATGGGTTTAGCATCAGGTTCCATATTAATTTTGTGCTGACATAGAGTGGGACTAATTCCCTTTAAATCATCAAGAGTATATCGAATAGCAGCTCGGTGCTTCCTTAGAACTTTCAATAATCTTTCTTCTTCATGTTCTGAAAGGTTAGCACTAATAATAACATGATATATCTTCTTTTCATCAAGATAAGCATCTTTCGAAGTGTCTGGCAATTGTTTTAATTCAAACACAGTGTCACCTTTAGGTGGAGGAGGACCTCCTAGAGTTTCAATAGGAAAATTGTGTTTAAGCAGAGGACGTTGTTCAAAGAAAATCTTATCTATTTCATTTCTTTCATGCATATGTAAATCAGTTTCATGGTCTAGAAACTATTGTTCTAAAGGATCAGTAGGTGGCACAGCAATAGAAGCAAGACCAATTATTTCATCCTTACTAGGAAATTCTTTTTCGTGAAGCTTTCTACTAAACTTGGAAAAATTAAAATCATGATACTCATCACCAAAGCTAACACCGATAGTTTGTTTCTCACAATCTATTTTAGCATTAACGGTGTTCAAGAAAGGTCAACCAAAGATAATGGGACAGAAGTCATTTTGTGGGGAACCAAGAACAAGAAAATCAGAAGGGTATTTTATCTTCCCACAGAAGACTTCAACATCCCTAGCAATCCCAATTGGTGAAATAGTGTCTCTATTAGCAAGTTTAATAGTAACATCTATGTCTTCTATCTCTGCAGGTGATATATCATTCACAATTTCTTGGTATAAGGTGTAAGGAATAGCACTTATGCTAGCACCTATGTCACATAAACCATGATAATAGTGTTCTCCTATTTTAACTGAGACAACAAGTATGCCAACAACAGGTCTATGATTATCCTTTTTACCAGGTTTGGCAATTCTAGCCACTTCTTCACAGAAGTAAATAACATGCCCATCTACGTTTTCTTCCAAGAGTTCCTTAATCATAGCAACACTTGGTTCTACTATGATTTGTTCATTAGGTTTAGGTGTTCTAATATAGCTTTTGTTAACCACAGTTGAGACTTTAAAATGTTCATTTATCCCAACAGGGAAAGGTGGTTTCTCAGTATAAGCAGAAGGAACAACTGGATCAACATTATAAATTATGGTTTCTTCTTTAGTTGGTACCGGTTCTTTAATTTCTTCTTTAATAGGTGGGTGATATTAAAACCACTTCTCTTTAGGGAGATCAACATGAGTAGCAAATTATTCACAAAAGGAGGCTACTATCTCACAGTCAAGTCCATATTTAGTGCTAAACTTTTGAAAAGCATCCGTATTCATAAAAGATTTAACACAATCATATTTAAGTTTAATACCTGACTCTTTACCTTCGTCGAGTTCCCAATCTTCAGAGTTGCATTTAATTCTCTCCAATAGATCCCACCAGAATTCAATAGTCTTCTTCATAAAAGAACCAGCACAAGAAGTATCAACCATGGTTTGATCATTACGAGAAAGCCGAGCATAAAAATTTTGGATAATAATTTCTCTTGAGAGCTCATGATTGGGGCATGAATATAAAATTGACTTAAGCCTCCCCCAAGCTAGAGCAATACTTTCTCCTTCATGAGGCCAAAAATTATATATGTAATTCCGATCACGATGAACTAGATGCATAGGAAAAAAATTGATGGAACTCCAATTTCAATCGATTCCAATTCCAAGATCCAATATCATCCATAGCCTATACCATGCCAATGCTTTTCCCTTCAAAGATAAAGGGAAAACCTTCTTCGTAACTTCATCTCCAGGTAAACCTGCAAGCTTGAACAATCCACAAATTTGTTCTACATATATCAAGTGCTTATCAGGATGTTCAGTTCCATCTCCTGCATAAGGATTAGCTAGCAGTTGTTCTATCATACCCGAAGGAATTTCATATTTAATATTTTTTGTAGGTGCAGTAGGTTGAAGGGTATCTAATTGTGGTTCCGGTCGAGGTGAATATACCCCGAACAAACCCCTCAAAGTATTGTTTTTCATAGTAACAAGTGACAATAAATTTCAGCACACTATATAAATGTTTCCTTACCAAATTCCACTTACCAAAGGCGCTTCACTCCCCGGAAACGGAGCCAGAAAATAGCCTTGCTGACCCACAAGTATAGGGGATCAATTCTAGCTCTTTTCGATAAGTAGGAGTGTCGAACCCAACGAGGAGTAGAAGGAAATGACAAGTGGTTTTCAGCAAGGTAATGTCTGCAAGTGTTGAAATTGTAAGTAGAAGAGTAGTTTGATAGCAAGATAATTTGTAATGAGCAAGTAACGATAGTAGTAGCAAAAGTCGAGTAAGGTAGCCCAATCCTTTTGAGGCAAAGAACAGGCCAAAATGGTCTCTTATCATAAGCATAGCGTTCTTGAGGGTTCACGGGAATTTCATCTAGTCACTTTCACCATGTTGGTTCGATTTGTGTTCGCTACTTTGATAATTTGATATGTGGGTGGACCGGTGCTTAGGTGCTGTTATTACTTGAACAAACCTCCTACTTATGATTAACCTTCCCGCAAGCATCCGCAACTTTGAGAAAAATATTAAGAATGAATTCTAACCATAGCATTAAACTTTTGGATCCAATCGGTCCCTTACGGAATAGCGCATAAACTGGGGTTTAAGCTTCTGTCACTCTCGCAACCCATCATCTAATTGTTACTCCACAATGCATTCCCTTAGGCCCAAATATGGTGAAGTGTCATGTAGTCGACGTTCACATGACACCACTAAGGGAATCAAAACATACATACTATCAAAATATCGAACACATATCAAGTTCACATGACTACTTGCATCATGATTTCTCCCGTGACCTCAGGAACAAAAGTAACTACTCACAAATGATAATCATGCACAAGATCAGAGGGGTATTAACTAGCATATTGGATCTTAAAATATAATATTCCACCAAATAAACCATATAGTAATCAACTACAAGATGTAATCAACACTACTAGTCACCCACAGGCACCAATCTATAGTTCTGATAACAAGATTGAATACAAGAGATGACTAGGGTTTAAGATGAGATGGTGTAATCTCCAAGAAGGAAGTTCCCCCGGCGGAATCGCTCCGCCGAAGGGCAAAAGTGCTCCTGCCCAAGTTCCGCCTCGAGACGGCGGCGCTCCGTCCCGAAGGTCCTCTCCTTATTTTTTCTAGGTCAAAATGACCTATATACCAGAAGATGGGCACCGGAGGTGGGCCTGGGTGAGCACAACCGACCAGGGCGCGCCTGGGCTCCCTAGCGCGTCCAGGTGGGTTGTGCCCACCTGGTGGGCCCCCTCTGGTTGTTATTTGTTCTAATTTTCATCATATATTTGATAAAAAATCTCCGTGAAGTTTCAGCTTGTTTGGAGTTGTGCCAAATAGGTGGCCTGACGTAGCTTTTCCAGGTCAGATTTCCAGTTGCCGGAATTCTCCCTTTTTGTGTATACCTTGCATATTGTGAGAGAAAAGACAATAGAACTACTCCAAAAAGCATTATTATGGATAAAAACATCATAAATACCAGTAGGAAAACACGATGCAAAATGGATGTATTAGTTGCCTCCCAACAAGCGCTATTGTTTAACGCCCTTAGCTAGGCATAAAACATGAATAGATCTAGGTGTAATCATAATAATGATATGTCAAATCTAGAAAACTCATCTCATACTCCCTTCGCTCAGCCACAAGTTTTCTTTGAGGTAAGCAAAAGTAATCAAAAGGGCTAAATTTAATAGGATAAGAATCCCCAAGATCGATCTCGGGAGGAATTGGTTCCTCCTTCGGCCCTTCATATTGTATGATCAACTCATCATTATAAGCATTGTTTTGGCAAAAATTCATGAGCTTGTGTCCAAGAGGGAAACCCAATCTGTTGTTTTGTATAGCAAAATCATCATTAAGATCAGAAATCTTATGAACTAAAAAATTGGTGGGAACCCTCTTTCTTAAATTTTCGTTATAGGCAACATGTGTTGGGGAACGTAGTAATTTCAAAATTTTCCTACGCACACGCAAGACCATGGTGATGGCATAGCAACGAGAGGGAGAGTGTACGTCTCACGCACTCGTGAGACCGTAAGCGGAAGCGTTATAACAACGCGGTTGATGTAGTCAGACGTCTTCACGATCCGACCGATCCAAGCACCGAACGTCACGGCACCTCCGAGTTACGCACACGCTCAGCTCGATGACAATCCCGGGCTCCGATCCACAAAGCGTCGGGGATGAGTTCCACAAGACGACGGCGTGGGACGATGATGATGCTCCACCGACGCAGGGCTTCGCTTAAGCTCCGCGACGATATGACTTCTCCGGTGCAGGGGCTTCGCCTAAGCTCATGACGATATGACCAAGTGGAATATGGTGGAGGGGCACCAGACACGGCTAAGGAACGATCCATAGATCAACTTGTGTGTCATGGGGTGCCCCTGCCCTCAGATATAAAGGAGCAAAGGGGGTGCGGCCAGCCCAAGGGGCGCTGGAGGAGTCCTACTCCCACCGAGTAGGACTCCCCTTTCCTAGTTGGAATAGGATTGGGGAGGGAAGAGAGAGGCGCCCCCTTCCTTGTCCTATTCGGACTAGAGGGGGAGGGGGGCGCGCGCCTGCCCTGGCCGGCCCTTCCTCTTCTCCCTATGGCCCATCAAGGCCCATTGACCCCCGGGGGGTTCCGGTAACCCCCCGGTGTTCCGGTAACTTCCTGTTTTCATCCGGAACCTTTCCGAAGTCCAAACATAGGCTTCCAATATATCAATCTTTATGTCTCGACCATTTCGAGACTCCTCGTCATGTCCGTGATCATATCCGGGACTCCGAACAACCTTCGGTACATCAACTTATAAACTCATAATGAACTGCCATCGAAACGTTAAGCGTGCGGACCCTACGGGTTCGAGAACTATGTAGACATGACCTAGAACCATTCTCGGTCAATAACCAATAGCGGAACCTGGATGCCCATATTGGTTCCTACATATTCTTTGAAGATCTTTATCGGTCAAACCGCATAACAACATACGTTGTTCCCTTTGTCATCGGTATGTTACTTACCCGAGATTCGATCGTCGGTATCCAATACCTAGTTCAATCTCGTTCTTGGTAAGTCTCTTTACTCGTTCCGTAATACATCATCTCACAACTAACTCATTAGTTGTAATGCTTGCAAGGCTTATGTGATGTGTATTACCGAGAAGGCCCAGAGATACCTCTCCGACAATCGGAGTGACAAAACCTAATCTCGAAATACGCCAACCCAACAAGTACCTTTGGAGACACCTGTAGTACTCCTTTATGATCACCCAGTTACGTTGTGACGTTTAGTAGCACCCAAAGTGTTCCTCCGGTAAACGGGAGTTGCATAATCTCATAGTTACAGGAACATGTATAAGTCATGAAGAAAGCAATAGCAGCATACTAAACGATCAAGTGCTAGGCTAACAAAATGGGTCATGTCAATCACATCATTCTCCTAATGATGTGATCCCGTTAATCAAATGACAACTCATGTCTATGGCTAGGAAACTTAACCATCTTTGATTCAACGAGCTAGTCAAGTAGAGGCACACTAGTGACACTATGTTTGTCTATGTAGTCACACATGTATTTTGTTTAATTTTATTACTATTCTAGCATGAATAATAAACTTTTATCATGAAATAAGTAAATAAATAATAACTTTATTATTGCCTCTAGGGCATATTTCCTTCAGTCTCCCACTTGCACTAGAGTCAATAATCTAGTTCACATCATCATGTGATTCAACACTAATATTCACATCTGTATGTGATTAACACCCATAGTTCACATCGTCATGTGACCAACACCCAAAGGGTTTACTAGAGTCAATAATCTAGTTCACATCGCTATGTGATTAACACCCAAAGAGTACTAAGGGATGATCATGTTTTGCTCGTGAGAGAAGTTTAGTCAACGGGTCTGTCACATTCAGAGCCGTATGTATTTTGCAAATATTCTATGTCTACAATGCTCAGCACGGGGCTACTCTAGCTAATAGCACCCACTTATAATATGTATCCAGATTGAGACATAGAGTCATCTGGATCAGAGTAAAAAGCCTGCATCGATGTAACTCTTTACTGACGGGCTCTTTTATCACCTCCATAATCGAGAAATATTTCCTTAGTCTTCACTAAGGATGTTCTTGACCAATGTCGATGATCTACTCCTAGATCACTATTGTACTCCTCCTTGCCAAATTCAGAGCAAGGTATACAATAGGTCCGGTACATAGCATAGCATACTTTATAGAACCTATGATCGAGGTATAGGGAATGACTTTCATTCTCTTTTCTATTTTCTGTTGTGGTCGGGATTTGAGTCTTACTCAATTTCACACCTTTTGCAACACATGCAAGAACTTTTCTTTAACTGTTCCATTTTGAACTTCTTCAAAATCTTGACAAGGTATGTACTTATTGAAAAACTTATCAATCGTTTTTGATCTATCTCAATAGATCTTGATGCTCAATTTGTACGCAGCTTCTCCGAGGTCCTTCTTTGAAAAAACTCCTTTCAAATACTCCTTTATGCTTTGCAGAATAATTCTACATTATTTCCGATCAACAATATGTCATTCACATATACTTATCAGAAATGTTGTAGTGCTCCCACTCACTTTCTTGTAAATACAGGCTTCTCCAAAACTCTGTATAAAACCATATGCTTTGATCACACTATCAAAGCGTTTATTCCAACTCCGAGATGCTTGCACCAGTCCATAGATGGAGTATTTGGAGCTTGCACATTTTGTTAGCTCCTTTAGGATTGACAAAACCTTCTGGTTGCATCATATACAACTCTTCTTTAATAAATCCATTAAAGAATGTAGTTTTGACATCCATTTGCCAGATTTCATAAAATGTGGCAATTGCTAACATGATTCGGACAGACTTAAGCATCGCTACAGTTGAGAAAATCTCATTGTAGTCAACACCTTGAACTTGTCGAAAACCTTTCTGCGACAAGTCGAGCTTTGTAGATAGTAATACTACTATCAGCATTTGTCTTCCTCTTGAAGATCCATTTATATAATATGGCTTGCCGATCATCGGCAACTCCATCAAAGTCCACACTTTGTTCTCATACATGGATCCCATCTCAGATTTCATGGTCTCAAACCATTTCGCGGAATCTGGGCTCATCATCGCTTCCTCATAGTTCGTAGGTTCATCATGGTCTAGTAACATGACTTCCAGAATAGGATTACCGTACCACTCTGGTGCGAACTGTACTTTGGAAGACCTACGAGGTTTTGTAGTAACTTGATCTGAAGTTTCATGATCATCATCATTAGCTTCCTCACTAATTGGTGTAGGAATCACGGGAACTGAATTCCGTGATGAACTACTTTCCAATAAGGGAGAAGGTACAATTACCTCATCAAGTTCTACTTTCCTCCCACTCACTTCTTTCGAGAGAAACTTCTTGTCTAGAAAGTATCCATCTTAGCAACGAATAACTTGCCTTCGGATCTGTGATAGAAGGTGTACCCAATAGTTACCTTTGGGTATTCTATGAAGACGCACTTCTCCGATTTGGGTTCGAGCTTATCAGGTGAAAACTTTTCCACATAAGCATCACAACTCCAAACTTTAAGAAACGCATACCTTAGTTTTATTGTTAAACCATAGTTCATACGGTGTGGCCTCAACGGATTTAGATGGTGCCCTATTAAACGTGAATGCATTGTCTCTAATGCATAACCCCAAAGCGATAGTGGTAAACTGATAAGAGACATCATAGATCGCACCATATCCAATAAAGTGCGGTTATGACTTTCGGACACACCATTATGCTTGTGGTGTTCCATATGGCGTGAGTTCTAAACTATTTCACATTGTTTCAAATGAAGACCAAACTCGTAACTCAAATATTTATCTCCACGATCAGATCGCAGAAACTTTATTTTCTTGTTACGATGATTTTCCACTTCACTCTGAAATTCTTTGAACTTTTCAATTATTTCAGGACTTATGTTTCATCAAGTAGATATACCCATATCTGCTCAAATCATCTTGTGAAGGTCAGAAAATAACGATACTTGCCACGAGCATCAACACTCATTGAATCGCATACATCGGTATGTATTATTTCCAATAAGTCAGTAGCTTGTTCCATTGTTTCGGAGAACGGAGTTTTAGTCATCTTGCCCAAAAGGCACGGTTCGCAAGCATCAAATGATTCATAATCAAGTGATTCCAAAAGTCCATCATCATGGAGTTTTCTTCATGCGCTTTACACCAATATGACCTAAACGGCAGTGCCACAAATAAGTTGCACTATCATTATTAACTTTGCATCTTTTTGGTTTCAATATTATGAATATGTGTATCACTATGATCGAGATCCAATGAACCATTTTCATTGGGTGTGTAACCATATAAAGTTTTATTCATGTAAACAGAACAACAATTTATTCTCTTACTTAAATGAATAACCGTATTGCAATAAACATGATCAAATCATTTTTATGCTCAACACCAAATAACACTTATTTAGGTTCCACACTAATCCCGAAAGTATAGGGAGTGTGCGATGATGATCATATCAATCTTGGAACTACTTCCAACACTCATCGTCACTTCCCTTCAACTAGTCTCTGTTTATTCGTAACTCCTGTTTCGAGTTACTAATCTTAGCAACCTAACGAGTATCAAATACTCAGGGCTACTATAAACATTAGTAAGGCACACATCAATAACCTGTATATCAAATATACTCTTGTTCACTTTGCCATCATTCTTATCCACCAAATATTCAGGGCATTTCCGCTTCCAGTGACCATTTCCTTTGCAGTAGAAGCACTTAGTTTCAGGCTTTGGTCCAGCTTTGGGCTTCTTGGCGGAGCGACAACTTGCTTGTCATTCTACTTGAAGTTCCCTTTCTTTCCCTTTGCCCTTTTCTTGAAACTAGTGGTCTTGTCAATCATCAACACTTGATGC
This sequence comes from Aegilops bicornis, assembly GCA_021605145.1. Taxonomy (NCBI): domain Eukaryota; kingdom Viridiplantae; phylum Streptophyta; class Magnoliopsida; order Poales; family Poaceae; genus Aegilops; species Aegilops bicornis. The sequence goes on from CM038675.1 coordinate 771,092,125, forward strand.
TCTTTTCTTGATTTCTACCTTCGTCAATTTCAGCATCACGAAGAGCTTGGGAATTACTTTTGTCATCCCTTGCATATTATAGTTCATCACGAAGTTCTACTAACTTGGTGATGGTGACTAGAGAATTCTGTCAATCACTATCTTATCTGGAAGATTAACTCCCACTTGATTCAAGCGATTGAAGTACCGGACAATCTGAGCACATGCTCACTAGTTGAGCGATTCTCCTCCATCTTTTAGCTATAGAACTTGTTGGAAATCGTATATCTCTCAACTCGGGTATTTGCTTGAAATATTAACTTCAACTCCTGGAACATCTCATATGGTCCATGGCGTTCAAAAACGTCTTTGAAGTCCCGATTCTAAGCCGTTAAGCATGGTGCACTAAACTATCAAGTAGTCATCATATTGAGCTAGCCAAAGCGTTCATAACGTGCATACGCTCCTGCAATAGGTCCATCACCTAGCGGTGCATCAAGGACATAATTCTTCTGCAGCAATGAGGATAAACCTCGATCACAGATCCAATCCGCATCATTGCTACTAACATCTTTCAATACAATTTTCTCTAGGAACACATATAAAAACATAGGGAAGCAACAACGCGAGCTATTGATCTACAACATAATTTGCAAAATACTACCAGGACTAAGTTCATGATAAATTTAAGTTCAATTAATCATATTAAAAACTCCCACTTAGACAGACATCTCTCTAGTCATCCAAGTGATTACGTGATCCAAATCAACTAAACCATGTCCGATCATCACGTGAGATGGAGTAGTTTCAATGGTGAACATCACTATGTTGATCATATCTACTATATGATTCACGTTCGACCTTCGGTCTCCGTGTTCCGAGGCCATATCTGTTATATGCTAGGCTCGTCAAGTTTAACCTGAGTATTCTGCGTGCGCAACTGTTTTGCACCCGTTGTATTTGAACGTAGAGCCTATCACACCCGATCATCACGTGGTGTCTCAGCACGAAGAACTTTCGCAATGGTGCATACTCAGGGAGAACACTTCTTGATAATTTTAGTGAGAGATCATCTTATAATGCTACCATCAAACAAAGCAAGATAAGATGCATAAAGGATAAACATCACATGCAATCAATATAAGTGATATGATATGGTCATCATCATCTTGTGCTTGTGATCTCCATCGCCAAGCAAATCATGATCACCATCGTCACCGGCGTGACACCTTGATCTCCATCGTAGCATCTTTGTCGTTTCGCCAACTATTGCTTCTACGACTATCGCTACCGCTTAGTGATAAAGTAAAGCAATTACATGGCGTTTGCATTTCATACAATAAAGCGACAACCGTATGGCTCCTGCGATTGCCGATAACTTCGGTTACAAAACATGATCATCTCATACAATAAAATATAGCATCACGTCTTGACCACATCACATCACAACATGCCCTGCAAAAACAAGTTAGACGTCCTCTACTTTGTTGTTGCAAGTTTTACGTGGCTGCTACGGGCTAAGTAAGAACCGTTCTTACCTACGCATCAAAACCACAACGACAGTTTGTCAAGTTGGTGCTGTTTTAACCTTCGCAAGGACCGGGCGTAGCCACACTCGGTTCAACTAAAGTGAGAGAGACAGACACCACGCGGTCACCTTTAAGCAACGAGTGCTCGGAGCGGTGAAACCAGTCTCGCGTAAGCGTCTGGCGTAATGTCGGTCCGGGCCGCTTCATCTCACAATACCGCTGAACCAAAGTATGACATCTTTGGTAAGCGGTATGACTTATATCGCCCACAACTCACTTGTGTTCTACTCGTGCATATGACATCAACGCATAAAACCAGGCTCACGATACCACTTGTTGGGGAACGTAGTAATTTCAAAATTTTCCCACGCACACGCAAGACCATGGTGATGGCATAGCAACGAGAGGAGAGTGTCTCGTCACGCCCTCGTGAGACCGTAAGCGAAGCGTTATAACAACGCGGTTGATGTAGTCGTGCGTCTTCACGATCCGACCGATCCAAGCACCGAACGTCACGGCACCTCCGAAGTTACGCACACGTTCAGCTCGATGACGATCCCGGGCTCCGATCCGCAAAGCGTCGGGGATGAGTTCCACAAGACGACGGCGTGGTGGCGATGATGATGCTCCACCGACGTAGGGCTTCGCCTAAGCTCCGCGATGATATGACTTCTCCGGTGCAGGGCTTCGCCTAAGCTCATGACGATATGACCGAAGTGGAATATGGTGGAGGGGCACCAGACACGGCTAAGGAACGATCCATAGATCAACTTGTGTGTCATGGGGTGCCCCCTTGCCCCCGTATATAAAGGAGCAAAGGGGGGGTGCGGCCAGCCCAAGGGGGGCGCGCCTGGAGGAGTCCTACTCCCACCGGGAGTAGGACTCCCCCCCCCCTTTCCTAGTTGGAATAGGATTGGGGAGGGGGAAGAGAGAAGAGCGCCCCCCCTTCCTTGTCCTATTCGGACTAGAGGAGGGGCGCGCCTGCCCTGGCCGGCCCTTCCTCTTCTCCCTATGGCCCATCAAGGCCCATTGACCCCCGGGGTTCAGTAACCCCGGTGTTCCGGTAACTTCCTGTTTCATCCGGAACCTTTCCAAGTCCAAACATAGGCTTCAATATATCAATCTTTATGTCTCGACCATTTCGAGACTCCTCGTCATGTCCGTGATCATATCCGGGACTCGAACAACCTTCGGTACATCAACTTATAAACTCATAATGAGCTGCCATCGAAGCGTTAAGCGTGCGGACCCTACGGGTTCGAGAACTATGTAGACATGACCTAGAACCATTCTCGGTCAATAACCAATAGCGGAACCTGGATGCCCATATTGGTTCCTACATATTCTCACGAAGATCTTTATCGGTCAAACCGCATAACAACATCACGTTGTTCCCTTTGTCATCGGTATGTTACTTACCCGAGATTCGATCGTCGGTATCCAATACCTAGTTCAATCTACGTTCTTGGTAAGTCTCTTTACTCATTCCGTAATACATCATCTCACAACTAACTCATTAGTTGTAATGCTTGCAAGGCTTATGTGATGTGTATTACCGAGAAGGCCCAGAGATACCTCTCCAGAGCAATCGGAGTGACAAAACCTAATCTCGAAATACGCCAACCCAACAAGTACCTTTGGAGACACCTGTAGTACTCCTTTATGATCACCCGATTACGTTGTGACGTTTGGTAGCACCCAAAGTGTTCCTCACGGTAAATGGGAGTTGCATAATCTCATAGTTACAGGAACATGTATAAGTCATGAAGAAAGCAATAGCAGCATACTAAACGATCAAGTGCTAGGCTAACAGAATGGGTCATGTCAATCACATCACTCTCCTAATGATGTGATCCCGTTAATCAAATGAAAACTCATGTCTATGGCTAGGAAACTTAACCATCTTTGATTCAACGAGCTAGTCAAGTAGAGGCACACTAGTGACACTATGTTTGTCTATGTATTCACACATGTATTATGTTTCCGGTTAATACAATTCTAGCATGAATAATAAACTTTTATCATGAAATAAGGAAATAAATAATAACTTTATTATTGCCTCTAGGGCATATTTCCTTCAACATGATCTAAAGATCGTAAACGCATTATGTCCTCTTGATTAAAGAGGATTCCCTCTATGGGAGGACGGCCACCTTCAACTTTATAATGTGTGAAAATTTCACTAGCTTCTTTCATAATAAATCTAAACTCATGTGCTAGGAATATAGTAGCGGCACGTTTAACCAAAGAATGGTCAATGTTAGAAAATTCTAGAAAAATTCTTTGTATGGAAGGATGCATATGAACAAATTGTCTTTCAATTTAAACTACGAGCAAAGATATAGCATCCGTGAGACTACTAGTTTTATGGAGGATAGATCCACCCAAAGTGGAGAGTGCACCGGCACAAGTAAAGAAATCTTGAATAACCCCTTTTCCAATAATATATCCGCTACCTATGCAGAATTTCTTTGCGTGGAAGATAGTAGATTCTTCATGAGGATTGGAATTAGCAAAAGCATCAAAGTTTCCCCCATCGTTACTACTATTCTTTTCAACGACAACCTCCCCAGTTTCAGACATGGTGATAACAAATGGATCTAGAAACCGAACAACCCAAAAGGCAAACGAAGAAGGCAAACGGAAGAGAGACGAAGAAAAGGAAAATCTTTTCGAAAATCGTTTTAGAAGTGGGGGGAGAGGAAAACTGAAAGCACAAGTGCTCCCTGGGTGATTTTGGTAATTAATGTTAACATATATCTTGTTGGACTAATATTTTTATCTAGTATATTCCAGATGAGTTCAACAGTGGATTGGCATGGCATGGACAAGATATGTGGAACCCCTTCAAGATGCTAAGGACAAAGATTGGCAAAATCTCAAGACTCTACATTTTCATTTTAGTGATCCAAGATCACATTGACTCGATAGGAAAAGCCAATACTATTAAAAGGGGATGAGATGTTGCTTTAATGGCTTCCTTGCTCAAAATGCTTAGTGATATGCTCCAAAAGCACTCAACCACTTTCTCGTTTCCACATATGTCCTAAACCTAAAGTCAAACTCGGCCCCATCGATTTGACCTATCCAGCACCATCGAGTTCACTTGACATAGCCACTACCAGAAACCCTAATCAATTCGATCTCACCGATGGGATCTCGGTCTCACCGAGATGGGCTTCCAAACTCTGTGATTACCTGTTGTAATTACTTTGGTCCCACCGAGATATGCAATCGGTCCCACCGATTTTGATTGACCAATTCTCTGTTTGCTCATTACCAAAATCGATCTCACCGAGTTTGTGTAATCGGTCAAACCGAGTTGAGGTTTTACCCTAACCCTAGCACATCGGTCCCTGATAACCCACAAGTATAGGGGATCAATTGTAGCCTCTTTCAATAAGTAAGAGTGTCGAACCCAACGAGGAGCTAAAGGTAGAACAAATATTCCCTCAAGTTCTATCGACCACCGATACAACTCTACGCACGCTTAACGTTCGCTTTACCTAGAACAAGTATGAAACTAGAAGTACTTTGTAGGTGTTTTGGATAGGTTTGCAAGAATATAAAGAGCACGTAAACAAAAAGTAGGGGTTGTTTAGATAAAGACAGGACTAAATTAGTTTTAGTAGAGAGCTTTTTTTCACAAGTTATTTGTCCGTAGGCAATCGATAACTACACCGGTAATCATTATTGCAATTTTATTTGAGGGAGAGGCATAAGCTAACATACTTTCTCTTCTTGGATCATATGCACCTATGATTGGAACTCTAGCAAGCATCCGCAACTACTAAAGATCATTAAGGTAAAACCCAACCATGGCATTAAAGTATCAAGTCCTCTTTATTCCCATACACCATGACCCACTTATCTGTGTTTGTGTTTCAGTCACTCACGCAACGCAGACAATAAGAAAACCATGAACATATTGCAAACCCTATAGCGGGGATCCCTCACGCTTGCGCGACACGGAGAGCACCATAGGACAGCACCAATAATAAAACATGCAAATCAAACCAACCACGATGATCAATTAACCCATAGGACAAAACGGATCTACTCAAACATCATAGGATATCCATACATCATTGGGAAATAATATATAGCGTTGAGCACCCTGTTTAAGTAGTGATTACAGTGGGTAAAAGAGGGGTTACACCGCTGCATAGAGGGGGGAAGAGTTGGTGATGACGGCGGTGAAGTTGTTGGTGTAGATTGTGGTGACGATGATGGCCCAGGAAGCACTCCGGTGCCACCGGAAGCGAGGGGGAGAGAGCCCCCTCCTTGTTCTTCTTCTTCCTTGACCTTCTCCATAGATGGGAGAAGGGTTTCCCTTCTGGTCCATGGTATCCATGGCGTGGGAGGGGCGAGAGCCCCTCTGAGATTGGATCTGTCTCTCTGTCTCTCTCTGTTTCTGCGCTCCCAGATCTGGCCTTTCACCGTTTCTTATATTCCCGAAGATCCGTAATTCTGATTGGATTGAAATTTGAACACGATTTTTATTCGGATATTAGCTTTCTTGCGGCGAAAGAAGGGAAACAACCGCCTTACGGGGTGTCCACGAGGGTCAGGGGCGTGCCCCTGCATCGTGGCCCCCTTGGGAATCGTCTCCTGTTGATTCCACTTCCCAAAATTCACATATATTCCAAAAAAATCTTCATCAGTTTTTATCCCATCTGGACTCCATTTGATATGGATTTTCTGCGAAACAAATAACATGCAACAAACAGGAACTGGCACTGGGCAAACTGGATCAATATGTTAGTCCCAAAAATAATATAAAAAGTTGCCAAAAGTATGTAAAAGTTGTAGAATATTGGCATGGAAGAATCAAAAATTATAGATATGACGGAGACGTATCAGCATCCCCAAGCTTAATTCCTGCTTGTCCTCGAGTAGGTAAATGATAAAAAAAGATAATTTTTGATGTGGAATGCTACCTAGCATAATCTTGATCATGTAATCTAATCATGGCATGAATATTAAGACACGAGTGATTCAAAGCAATAGTCTATCATTTGACTTTAAGACAACAATACTTCAAGCATACTAATAAAGCAATCATGTCTTTTCAAAATAACATGGCCAAAGAAATTTATCCCTACATAGTCATATGGTCTGGCTATGCTCAATCTTCACCACACAAAGTATTCAAATCATGCACAACCCCGATGACAAGCCAAGCAATTGTTTCATACTTTTGACGTTCTCAAACCTTTTCAACTTTCACGCAATACATGAGCATGAGCCATGGATATAGCACTATAGGTGGAATAGAATATGATGGTGGAGGTTGTGTGGAGAAGACAAAAAGGAAGAAAGTCTCACATCGACGCGGCTAATCAACGGGCTATGGAGATGCCCATCAATTGATGTCAATGCGAGGAGTAGGGATTGCGATGCAACCGATGCACTAAGATCTATAAGTGTATGAAAGCTCAAACTAGAAACTAAGTGGGTGTGCATCCAACTTTCTTGCTCATGAAGCCCTCGTGCATTTGAGGAGGCCCATCATCGGAATATACAAGCCAAGTTCTATAATGAAAATTCCCACTAGTATATGAAAGTGATAACTCAAGAGACTCTCTATATGAAGAACATGGTGCTACTCTGAAGCACAAATGTGGTAAAAGGATAGTAACATTGCCCCTTCTATCTTTTTTTCTCATTTTTTTTCTTTCTTTTTCTTTTTTTTTGTTTTGGTGGGCTTCTTTGGCTTCTTCTTTTTATTTGGGCTTCTTTGGCCTCTTTTTTTTGAAGTCTGGAGTCTCATCCCGACTTGTGGGGGAATCATAGTCTCCATCATCCTTTCCTCACGGGGGCAATGCTCTAATAATGATGATCATCACACTTTTATTTACTTACAACTCAATACTACAACTCAATACTAGAACAAAGATATGACTCTATATGAATGCCTCTGGCGGTGTACCGGGATGTGCAATGATCTAGCATACCAAAGATATCAAAAAACGGACAAGCCATGAAAACATCATGCTAGCTATATTACGATCATGCAAAGAAATATGACAATAAATGCTCAAGTCATAAATATGATGATGATGGAAGTTGCATGGCAATATATCTCGGAATGGCTATGGAAATGCCATGATAGGTAGGTATGGTGGCTGTTTTGAGGAAGATATAAGGAGGCTTATGTGTGATAGAGCGTATCGTATCACGGGATTTGGATGCACCGGCGAAGTTTGCACCAACTCTCGAGGTGAGAAAGGGCAATGCATGGTACCGCAGAGGCTAGCAATGATGGAAGGTGGAGAGTGCGTATAATCCATGGACTCAACATTAGTCATAAATAACTCACATACTTATTGCAAAAATCTATTAGTCATCAAAACAAAGTACTACACGCATGATCCTAGGGGGATATATTGGTAGGAAAAGACCATCGCTCGTCCCCGACCGCCACTCATAAGGAAGACAATCAATAAATAAATCATGCACCGACTTCATCACATAACGGTTCACCATACATGCATGCTACGGGAATGACAAACTTCAACACAAGTATTTCTACAATCCACAACTACCCACTATCATGACTCTAATATCACAATCTTTATATCGCAAAACTATTACAAGGAATCAAACATATCATATTCAGTGATCTACAACTTTTATGTAGGATTTTATGACTAACCAGGTGAATGACCAATTCATGTCATCTCTCTAAATAGATATAAGTCAAGCAAGAGAGTTTAATTCTTTCTACAAAAGATATGCCCACACTCTAACAAATATAAGTGAAGCAAAAGAGCATTCCACAAATGGGGTTTTCTATGTGAAGAGAAATAGGCAATCCAAACTTCAAATGATGTAAGTGAAGCACATGAAGCATTCTATAAAGTCATACTCAAAAGATATAAGTGAAGTGCAAAGAGCATTCTATAAATCAACCATGGATTATCTCATACCATCATGGTGCATAAAAGAAGAGTGAAAACTAAATGCAAAAGACGCTCCAAGATTTGCACATATCGCATGAACGAAACGAATCCGAAAACATACCGATATTTGTTAAAGAAAGATGGGATGCCTTCTGGGGCATCCCCAAGCTTAGACGCTTGAGTCTCCTTAAATATTTACTTGGGGTGCCTTGGGCATCCCCAAGCTTGAGATCTTGCCTCTCCTCCTTCTCCTCACATCAAGACCTGCCCGATCTTTGAACACTTCATCCACACAAAACTCAACAGAAAGCTCGGTAAGATCCGTTAGTATAATAAAGCAAATCACTACTCTAGGTACTGTTGCAAACCAATTCATATTTTGTTTTTGCATTGTAGCTACTGTAATATAACTTTTCCATGGCTTAATCCACTAATAGGAATCAACAGTTTCATCAAAACAAGCAAACTATGCATCAAAAACAGAATCTGTCTTAAACAGGACAGTCTGTAGTAATCTGAACACTCACCATACCTTTGGTACTCCAAAAATTCAGAAACAATTAGGAAAAATAAACAATTTGTATCGAAAGACAGTGCAAAAGTTTCAGAAACGTTTGACATCCCAGTAGAAAATGTAAAATCACGCACTACATCCAAAGTTTCTGTTTCTGCACCGCACAAACCAACAAGCAATCTAAACATCCTAAAGGCCATCTAATACCATCTTTGTAGCGACCAGACCTCAAACAGTCTGACCTCTGTGCATCAGTGTCATCCCTGGATCGATGTCTTGACACGCATACGATTGACGAATTTATAACGAGTAGCAATCACACACTTATTACATCGAGTGTCTCCAAGAGAGAACTTATTACAATAAATATGGCTTAAGGCCATCTAATAACGATAACAATGAAGGCTTGGAAGATAAGCGAGTCCATCAACTCCAACGGCATCACCGAGTATAGAACCACGACCTAAGGCACCTTACTCGTAAATGCGAAAAGTCTGCAACATGAACGGTGCAGCCCGAAAACGGGTCAACACATGGAATATGCTGGCAATGTAACACATAGAGAGCAATATGAAAGAGTAATGCTATTCTACATGCATTTATGGCTGGTGGAAAGCTCTATGGTTACTGTTTTGCGTTGTTAAACATTGAGAATGGTTGAGAGCATTCTCAATCCCAATTAAGCATTATCATTAAAACCCAACAATATTAATTAAAGTAACATGATGAGATTCACATGATAATCCAATTACTAGATACTCAAGATGTCCATAACCGGGGACACGGCTAACCATGATTAGTTTGTTACACTCTGCAGAGGTTTGTGCACTTTTCCCCACAAGAGTCGATCTCCTCCGTTTGATTTCTCACACTTCATGGTGTTTGAGAAACGGATGACCGAGACATAGTCTTTCAGAAGCGCTAGCAACTTATGAACAGGTAGACAGTTACACCTACATCCCTCTACATCTGCTAGTCTACCACTGTAAGAGTTCGCACAACTTAGTCAACTATGCTAGAGCCCATAGTAGCTTGTGGCTGCACACGGAAGTTTCTAGCATGAATAATCTCATGATCCCTTTGAGCACGGGTGGCGGTCCAAAAAGAACAGGCAAATCCTGGAATACCCAGGTACCTCAATCCACCCAGATATGTGTTTAAGTTGCCACCTTAAATAAACCATTAATTAACAATCTCACATCTGTCATGGATACACTCAACCAATCCACGTCTACTAGCATAGCATGGCAATATAAGCAAACGTAGAAGTAACTCCCAAGGGTTTGATAATAAAACAGGTAATAGGTACTACCTCATCTACTTTCCCAAAACCCACAATTTAATTAGATCCTAATCATGCAATGTTTGAGGATTGATCTAATGCATAAAAACAGGGTATGAAAGGGATATGATCAAAGTGTTACTTGCCTTGCTGATGATCCGTGAAACCTAGAGACTCAAAGTAGCAAGCGGCGCACTCTGGATACTCAATCGCAAACAAACAAGCACACAATAAGTACTCATCTAATGCACAGGTAAAAACTCAAATAAAAGATCTAACCAGAAAGTTCAACTTAAGAACTCCGGCTTGCAAAAAGAATCAAAACGAAGGTCAAACGGCGAAAGAAACAGGCTTTGTTTTACTAATCTGGACCTAAGTCAAATTTTACAGTAGCAAAACCTTGTTTGAGTTGATTATTCAGAAAGAGGGTTTCAAGATGAAACTCTAGGCGCTTGAATCGCCTGATTCCGATAAACGAGCGAAAAGTTATACTAGATCTAAAATCGGATCAGATATCGCGATCAAAAAAATCGCGGAATAAATCCGAGAAAAAGAAAAATGACGAATAGCTTAACGAATGAACGTTCGTTAACTGGATCTAAACGATGAACACGTTCGTTAAAATGAACGAACGAGCGAACGCTCGCTAATTAACCTAAACCGGAAAAAAACCGATCTAATAAAAAAACGAATCTAAAAAAACTGACGAAAAACCGACGGAAAAACCGAACGATTTTTTTTAAACGGCGGCGGCGAGGTCAACCTCGGGGTGCGGGTCGGCGGTGGCGGCTCCGGCAAGGGCGGCGGTGGTTGGCGGCGACGGCGGGCGTGGTCCGGCGAGGTGGCGGCGGTCGGCGGCGGCGCGGCCGCTGACGGCGGATCGGGCGGCGGGCGCGGGCTAGGGTTAGGGTTTGGTGGGGCGCGGCGGTGGCTTGGGCTGCGGCGGCGGCTTGGGCTGTCCCGGGCCTCGGGCGGCGCTATATAAAGCACAGGCCAGGCGGAGTCCTGGCCGGTTACGGCCCACAGTCGGTTCGCGTATTTTTAAATAAATCCCGCGCAGAAAAACTAGCGAAAGAAATATTAAACGGACTCTAAAAATCCCGAAATAAATTTTCCCCGGCTTCTAAAATCAAGCCGGACAAGATGAACATTTATTTGGGGCCTAAATGCAATTTTGAAAAACCCGCATTTTTCCTAAATTCAAACAAAATAGCGAAAAACTCCAAATAAAAATCTATTTTATTTTTTTATTAAATCTTCATTATTCCTTTATTTTGGGAAATTCATTTTATTCCCTCTCTCATATTTTGACAGTAGAAATAATTGAAGATAAAATAAATCAAATCAAATGATCCTATTTTCAAAATTTGAGAAAACTCAAATATGAAAATAACGAAATCTCCAACTCTCTCCGTGGGTCCTTGAGTTGCATGAAATTTATAGGATCGAGCCAAAATGCAATAAAATATGATATGCAAATGATGATCTATGTATAACATTCCAAATTGAAAATTTGGGATGTTACAAACCTAGCCCCCTTAAGATGAATCTCGCCCTCGAGATTCGGGTTGGCTAGAAAATAGGTGAGGGTGGTCCTTGACAGATCTTCCTCTCGCTCCCGGTGGCTTCATCCTCGGTGTGGTGGCTCCTTTGAACTTTGCAAAACTTAATAACCTTCTTTGCGGGTGACTAATTTGGCATACTCGAGAATTTTGACCGGTTTCTCCTCGTAGGTCAAATCGTTACCCAAGCTGAATAGCTTCGGCCGCACAAGATCTCTTAGTGGTATATCAGCCATCTCTGCATGGCACTTCTTCAATTGTGAAACGTGGAACACGTCGTGAACTCCCGACAATCCTTTGGGTAATTCCAACTTGTAAGCAACTTCTCCCATGCGCTGCAAAACTTTGTATGGTCCCACAAAACGTGGCGCTAACTTTCCTTTAACACCAAAACGCTGAACTCCTCGAAGCGGGCATACACGAAGATAAACTTTGTCTCCGACTTCGTAAATTGTCTCCTTGCGTTTTGAATCCGCATAGCTCTTCTGCCTAGATTGGGCTACCTTGAGCCTATCGTGAATCAACTTCACCTTCCGTTCAGACTCCTTAATCAAATCTGGTCCAAACAATGGCGGTCTCCAACTTCATCCCACAACAACGGGTTCTGCACCTCCTTCCGTACAAGGCTTCGAAAGGGGCCATCTTCAAACTTGTTTGATAGCTGTTGTTATAAGAAAACTCCGCATACGGCAAGTTGTCATCCCAACTTGATCCATAATCCAACGCACATGCTCTCAGCATACCCTCCAAAATCTGATTGACTCTCTCGGTCTGTCCATCTGTGTGTGGATGAAAAGTTGTGCTAAACTCAAGTCTGGTTCCAAAGTTTCGTGCAACTGATTCCAAAACTTTGAGGTGAATTGGGTTCCTCTGTCTGATACGATACTCCTCGGAACTTCGTGCAGACATACGATCCTGGCCATGTATATTTTAGCCAACTTGGCTGCAGAGGTAGTCTTCACTGGAATGAAATGAGCTACCTTCGTCAAACGATCGACTACAACCCAAATCGAGTCATAGCCTGAATGAGTCCTGGGTATTCCCGTGATAAAATCCATGCCTAACTTTTCCCACTTCCATTCGGGTATTGGCAATGGCTGTAACAATCCCGATGGCTTCTGATGTTCTGCCTTCACTCTCTAACATACATCACAAACTGCTACATACTCTGCAATATCCTTGTTCATTCCGGTCCACCAGAAAGTATCCTTCAAATCCAAATACATCTTGGTATTTCCTGGGTGAATCGAATACGGCGAATCATGGGCCTCTTGCAGAATCAACTTCCTAATCTCCGGATCACTAGGCACATAAACGCGGTCCTCAAACCATAGGGTATCGTGCTCATCCTCACGAAATCCCTTAGCTTTTCCCTTGCTCATTTTCTCCTTGATAGTGGCAATCTCCTTATCCGTTTTCTGAGCTTCTCTAATCTTATCCATCAATGTAGACTGTATCTCCAATGCTGCTACATAGCCTCTCGGAACCATTTCCAAACATAGCTCTCGAAATTCCTCGGCTAACTCTTCTGGTAAACCTCCGGTCATTAGTGTGGTGACATGGCTCTTGCGGCTCAACGCATCTGCTACTATATTAGCCTTTCCGGGGTGATAATGCAATCTCATATCATAATCCTTGATGAGCTCCAACCATCTCCTTTGCCTGAGATTCAACTCCTTCTGCGTGAAGATGTACTTCAAACTCTTGTGATCCGTGTACACCTCCCAATGGTTTCAAATGAGAAAATGTCTCCAAGTCTTCAGTGCGTGCACCACGGCTGCTAACTCCAAATCATGGGTAGCATAGTTCAACTCATGAGGCTTAAGCTGTCGTGAAGAATAGGAAACAACTCTTCCCTCCTGCATAAGCACTTCTCCAAGTCCTCGACGTGAAGCGTCGCAATACACCTCGTAATCCTTGCTTTGATCTGGCAGAATTAACACTGGCGAGGTAACTAAACGTTTCTTCAACTCTTGGAAACTAGCCTCACATTCCTCAGTCCAAATGAACTTAGTGTCCTTCTTCAACAGCTCCGTCATAGGCCCAATCTTCGAGAAATTCTCAATGAATCTCCGGTAGTATCCTGCCAGTCCAAGGAAAATCCGGATCTCTCCAACTGTCGTTGGTGCTTCCCAGTTTGTCACAGTGACAACTTTAGTGGGGTCCACTGCTATACCTTCTCCGGATATAGCATGTCCGAGAAATCCAACTTCCTTCAACCAAAACTCACATTTGCTGAACTTGGCATATAACCGATGTTCTCTGAGCTTCTCAAGTACCAAACGCAAATGCTCCTTATGCTCTTCTTCATTCTTCGAATAAACCAAAATATCATCAATGAACACCACGACGAACTTATCCAAAAACTCCATACACCTTGTTCGTCATGTTCATGAAATAGGAAGGTGTGTTTGTCAGCCTGAATGACATAACAGTATACTCATACAACCCATACCTGGTGGTAAAAGCCGTCTTAGGTATATCCTGCTCTCGAATCTTCAACTGATGGTATCCTGATCGCAAATCGATCTTGGAAAACACCTTAGCTCCTTGCAATTGGTCAAACAAGTCGTTGATCATCGGCAACGGGTACTTATTTTTAATTGTCACTTCATTCAATCCACGATAATCAACAACCATTCTCAATGATCCATCCTTCTTGTCCACTATAAATACTGGCGATCCCCAAGGCGAAGAACTTGGGCGAATAAAACCTTTATCCAGTAACTCCTTAATTTGCTTCTTAATTTCTTCCAAATCTTGTGCGGGCATCCGGTACGGTCTCTTGGATATTATTACATGCACGGCAAAAGTTCAATCAAAAACTCAATGTCTCTATCCGGTGGCATACCTGGAAACTCTTCTGGGAACACGTCCGGGTAATCCTTCACCACTGGTACTTCCTCCTGCACAACTCCTGATAAAGAGTTTACTTGTGCCCTCCTTGGCTCATGCTGTGATACATACTTGATCCTTCTTCCTTCGGGCGTTGTAAGCAAAATCGACTTACTAGCGCAATCGATGTTCCCACCATACATCGATAGCCAATCCATACCTAGAATCACGTCCAAACCTTGCGATTCCAGAATGATTAAATCCGTGGGGAAAATATGCCTACCTATGCTCAAAGGTACTTGAAAACATCCACGACTGGCCATATACTCCGCTCCTGGTGAGCTTACTAGCATAGGTGTTCTAAGAACCTTGGTGGGTAGTTTGTACTTATCCAGAAATCCCCGTGATATGTATGAATGCGATGCACCAGTATCAAAAAGAACGATTGCAGTAAATGTCTTAACCAAAAACTTACCTATTACTGCATCTGGCTGAGCTTCAACCTCCTCCACGTTAACGTGGTTCACCTATCCCCTGTTAAAAGGATTCGGCTTCTTCCCTGAGCTTCCGTTACCATTTCCATTTTGGGCTTCGGGACATTCATTGGCATAATGTCCAGTTTTCTGACACTTAAAGCAAGTGATTTGGCTCAGGTCTCTCTTGGCTGGGGTGGACGGGTTGGTGCGGTTTTGTCCATTGCTACTTCCATTCCCGTTACCATTCTTGGAACCATTATGATTGTGTGAGCTACCTCCTCCATGGGTATGTTGGAATTGTCCTCCCGATTTCGGGGTAAAGCGTAACTTTTGCTGAGCTCCCGAATTGTACTTACCCTGTCCATACTTCCTCTTGCGTTCATCAATCTGTTGCTGCTTCCCTTCAATCATAAGAGCACGATCTACCAACTCCTGGTAGTTATTGAAAGTGGCTACCATCAACTGCATGCTCAGCTCATCATTCAGTCCTTCCAGAAACTTCTCCTGCTTAGCTGCATCTGTAGCAACGTCATCTGGGTCATAACGTGCTACCTTACTAAAGTCCTCCACATACTGGCTTACATTACGTCCTCCTTGGCGTAAGTTGCGAAACTCACGCTTCTTCATGGCCATAGCTCCTGCTGAAACGTGAGCAGTACGGAAAGCTTCTTTGAAATCGATCCCACGTGGATCGTGTCAATAGGGTGTGTGGCTGTGTAATTCTCCCACCATGATGTTGCGGGTCCATCAAGCTGATGTGCGGCAAAACGCACTCTCTCCGCATCAGTGCATCCTGCAGTGGTCAGCTCCCTTCCAACCTTGCGGAGCCATCATCTGCAACAATCGGCTCGGTGCTACTGGAAAACACTGGCGGATTTAGCCTCAAGAAACGAGTCAAATGGTCAACAGGTGGTGGTGGTGGTGGGTTGTTGTTGTTGTTGTTGTTGTTGTTGTTGCCTTGGTTCTGTACCAGTGTTTGAATCAAGGCATTCTGCTGCTGAATCAACTGAGTGATCTCTGGTGGGAAAACAAATCTGGTGTCGTGTCTCGGAGGCATCTGAGGGTTTAGAGAAGATGAGAAAATAGAATAGAATGAGGTCTAGTGAGAAAACACTACCCATATGCACATGAGACAAAGCAAACAATATCACTCCAATCAATTCAAACAAAGCATACAACGGTCTAACTATCGTTACAAAAGTGCTTGGACTAAACTAAATACAATGGGGAAATTTCTACTACTTCTATGGTGGTCAACTAGAAAAACTGCTCTGATGAAGACTCCATGATATCCGCTCCAGCTTCATCAACATAGTCATCATCACTGTCGTTGGGATCCGAGTCGGTGTCGTCGATGATGATATAGTTATCCGGGCAAGTGGAATCGTCATCATTTCCTCCTGGCGCGGGGTCTCCCATGAAAACTCTGAGCTTCCTGGTTAAGTGATCATTCTTGTCCACTAGCACTTCAATTTCTTCCATGTAATCTTCACGTGTAGGCTTGAGTTCTTCCTCTAGCTCCTTGATCTTGGTCTAGGCCTTCTGCAGATCCTCCATGCTCACAAGACATCCGGGTTCTCTGACGCGTCGGATGTGCTGGTTTAACTCCTGGATATATGCTGCGATTGATCTATCCCTCCTGGTGCTGATAATCTCCCATTGCTCATCTCGGCGCCCACAAATCTGGTAGATAGTATTCTTGAGATCATTGCGGTATACTTCTCCAATACGTCCCATGGCAATGTGGGCTGCCATGCTCTTTCCTAGACTCCAGGTTGGTGCATCAAAGGAAAACTCTATGGGCTCCGTGGATCGGTGCAAATGTCCTTCCTGAAACTTGAACTTGAATCATCCAGTGCTCCTCTTTGGGTAAAGTGGCGTTGTAGGTCCCGGTGAAGCTTGGTACTCCGATGTTCAGGTATCTAGTGACTTCCTTCAGGTGGCATCCAAAGGGTGTATCTTCATCCGGTTGTGTGAACTTGTTCCTTGTATCCTCCATCCTAAAAGAGTAGAAAAGATTAGGAGTCAGAAATGAGAAGAAAGGGTAGTGATCTAGGGCTTTAGCTTAGTGGTCGTGTCCTACAGTCGGTGGTGCTCGATACCATCTTTGTAGCGACCAGACCTCAAACAGTCGACCTCTGTGCATCGGTGTCCTCCCCGGATCAAGAATGTCTTGACACGCACATGATTTGACGGATTTATAACAGAGTAGCAATTACACACTTATTACATCGAGTGTCTCCAAGAGAGAACTTATTACAATAAATATTGCTTAAGGCCATCTAATAACGATAACAGCAGATGGCTTGGAAGATAAGCGAGTCCATCAACTCCAACGGCGTCACTGAGTATAGAACCACGACCTAAGGCACCTTACTCGTCGTCTGAAAAGACTGCAACATGAACGTTGCAGCCCGAAAACGGGTCAGCACATGGAATATGCTGGCAATGTAACACATAGAGAGCAATATGAAAGAGTAATGCTATTCTACATGCATTTATGGCTGGTGGAAAGCTCTATGGTTACTGTTTTGCGTAGACCCAATTTTTCCCGACTGCAAAGGAATAAACTTATTTTAACTATCATGGTGGTTGTTAAACATTGAGAATGGTTGAGAGCATTCTCAATCCCAATTAAGCATCATCATTAAAACCCAACAATATTAACATGATGAGATTCACATGATAATCCAAGTACTAGATACTCAAGATGTCCATAACCGGGGACACGGCTAACCATGATTAGTTTGTTACACTCTGCAGAGGTTTGTGCACTTTTTCCCACAAGACTCGATCTCCTCCGTTTGATTTCTCGCACTGCATGGTGTTTGAGAAACGGATGACCGAGACATAGTCTTTCAGAAGCGGTAGCACCTTACGAACGGGTAGACAGTTACACCTACATCCCTCTACATCTGCTAGTCTACCACTTTGTAAGAGTTCGCACAACTTAGTCAACTATGCTAGAGCCCATAGTAGCTTGTGGCTGCACACGGAAGTTTCTAGCATGAATAATCTCATGATCCCTTTGAGCACGGGTGGCGGTACAAAAGAAACAGGCAAATCCTGGAATACCCGGTACCTCAATCCACCAGGATGTGTGTTTAAGTTGCCACCTTAAATAAACCATTAATTAACAATCTCACATCTGTCATGGATACACTCACCCAATCCACGTCTACTAGCATAGCATGGCAATATAAGCAAACGTAGAAGTAACTCCCAAGGGTTTGATAATAAAACAGGTAATAGGTACTACCTCATCTACTTTCCCAAAACCCACAATTTAATTAGATCCTAATCATGCAATGTTTGAGTATTGATCTAATGCACAAAAATTGGGTATGAAAGGGATATGATCAAAGTGTTACTTGCCTTGCTGATGATCCGTGAAACCTAGAGACTCAAAGTAGCAAGCGACGCACTCCAGGTACTCTATCGCAAACAAACAAGCACACAATAAGTACTCATCTAATGCATGGGTAAAAACTCAAACAAAATATCTAACCAGAAAGTTCAACTTAAGAACTCCGGTTTGCAAAAAGAATCAAAACGAACGAAGCAACGAAGGTCAAACGGCGAAAGAAACAGGCTTCGTTTTACTAATCTGGACCTAAATCAAATTTTACAGTAGCAAAAACTTGTTTGAGTTGATTATTCGGAAAGAGGGTTTCGAGAAGAAACTCTAGGTGCTTGAATCGCCTGATTCCGATAAACAGGCGAAAAGTTATACTAGATCGAA
Source organism: Aegilops bicornis (assembly GCA_021605145.1). Taxonomy (NCBI): domain Eukaryota; kingdom Viridiplantae; phylum Streptophyta; class Magnoliopsida; order Poales; family Poaceae; genus Aegilops; species Aegilops bicornis. Next base: position 771,110,949 of record CM038675.1, read on the forward strand.
AATCGGATCAGAAATCACGATCAGAAAAATTGCGGAATAAATTCGAGAAAAAGAAAAATGACGAATAGCTTAACGAACGAACGTTCGTTAACTGGATCTAAATGATGAACACGTTCGTTAAAACAAACGAACGAGCGAACGCTCGCTAATTAACCTAAACCGGAAAAAAATCGATCTAATAAAAAAACGAATCTAAAAAAACTAACGACAAACCGACGGAAAAACCGAACGGTTTTTTTTAAAAAACAGCGGCGGCGAGGTCAACCTCGGGGTGCGGGTCGGTGATGGCGGCTCAGGCGAGGGCGGCGGTGGTCGGCGGCGACGGCGCCGTGGTCCGTGAGGCGGAGGCGGGCGGCGGGCGTCGGAGGCGCGGCGGCGGCGGATCGGGCGGCGGGGTCGGGCTAGGGTTAGGGTTAGGTGGGGCGCGGCGGCGGCTTGGGCTGTCCCGGGCCTCGGGCGGCGCTATATAAAGCCCCGGCCAGGCGGAGTCCTGGCCGGTTACGGCCCAGAGTCGGTTCGCGTTTTTTTTAAATAATTCCGCGCAGAAAAACTAACGGAAGAAATATTAAACGGAATCCAAAAATCCTGAAATAAATTTTCCCCGGCTTCTAAAATAAAGCCGGACAAGATGAACATCTATTTGGGGCCTAATTGCAATTTTGAAAAACGCGCATTTTTCCTAAATTGAAATAAAATAGCGAAAAACTCCAAATAAAAATCTTATTTGATTTTTTTTGATTAAATCTTCATTATTCCTTCATTTTGGGAAAGTCATTTTATTCCTTCTCTCATATTTTGACAGTAGAAATAATTGAAGATAAAATAAATAAAATCAAATGATCCTATTTTCAAAATTTGAGAAAACTCAAATATGAAAATAACGAAATCTCCAACTCTCTCCGTGGGTCATTGAGTTGCATGAAATTTCTAGGATCAAGCCAAAATGCAATAAAATATGATATGCAAATGATCATCTATGTATAACATTCCAAATTGAAAATTTGGGATGTTACAATTATTTTTATAATACAATGGAATTGTACAAGGGGATAATTATTTTTGTTGGAAAGTTCCTGTTATCAATATTCACAAAGTTTCCGTGAGCATGAACAAAGTTCAAGGCTAGCTCCCACTTTAACAATGCTCGTCTTTCTCACTTTCACTTTCCTTTTCTGAAAAAATTTTGGGTTCCCCTCTTTATTTTTTTTGTTTTTAAAACTATATAAAATCACTCAACAAAAATAAATGACTCTAAACTTTCGGGTTGTCTCCCTAGCAACGCTTTCTTTAAATCCATTAAGCTAGGCATATAGTGCTCAAGTAATGGATCCACCCGGATCCCAAGGTATATCAAAGCTAATTTTAATTAACAATGATTTGTAATTTAGTAGTGAGCACAAAGTAACATATATCATGCAACAACAAAGTATAACTCTCTTCCTATGCATCGGCATGTCATAAAAGTACAATTCATGCACACATAGTAAAGGCCAATGCATAGCATAAGCAGTTTCTTGCAATTTTATCGTGTGGGAAGCATAGAGAGGTGGAGATATAGTTCCTCTCCCATAATAATTTCAAGTAGGAGCAGCAAGCACATGCATATTATATCTATCAAAATCATCATGTGTAGTAGTAAAATGCAACCCATCAATATAATCCTTATAAGGACAAACTTCTCCGATATAGTGTAGTTTGGAGAATTCAAAAAGATAATAGGACTATCATGTGTGGGTGCAATAGCAACAATTTCATGTTTAACATTAGGAACTATAGCAAGTTCATCTCCATAAGCATAATTCATATTGGCATCTTGGCCACAAGCATAGCAAGCATCATCAAAAAGGGATATTTCAAATGAATCAACGGGATCATAGCAATCATCCTTCGGTAAGCACGAAGAGAAACTAAATAATGTATGAGTTGAAGAGTAACTTTCATTAGAAGGTGCGCACGGGTAGCTAATCCGCTCTTCCTCCTTTTGTTCTTCGCTCTCCTCATCATCTTTTTCATCCAATGAGCCCATAGTTTCATCAATTCCTTCTTCCATAGACTCCTGCAAAATATTAGTCTCTTCTTGGACAGCGGAGGAGTCCTCAATATATGGTTTAACATAGGCATTAGAAGCATAATTATCATAACAATATTGAAGTATGGAAAAAATTTCAGATTTGTAAAGAGTAGCATCATACTTTACAATCAAAGAAGCAATTTCATAAGCACCCTTGAAAGCAACAAATTCTTCAATTTGTTAAACATCATAGTAATTATAAACACCCTTAGCATACGAAGATATGATTCCATTATCACTAAACTCACATTGCTAGGGAAGGTGTTTCTTAGGGTCTTCAGAACAACAAGTAAAATCATATATTTCACATAAATTCCAAGCATAGCATTGCAAACGATGAATTTCATCCAGTAAAAGTTTCCCTTTTTCAGATATGCGGTGTCACACATAACAAGCATGCTCATCTAAAGATTTTCCCTCAACTAAACTAGTTGGGGTTTCAGCACGAGCACATAGGGATCGAACATGATCCAAGTAAAAAGCTTCAGGAGTGTGATAGATTTTGAGTGGTTCTTCAACCATTGGTTCAGTAGGTACCACTAATATTTTTTGGTATTTTGCGTTTCCTACCCATAACTAAAGATAGAAAACAAGAGCACAAGAAAAACTACTTAGTGATAAAGCAAACAAGCACACACGATAATATTCACCCCACGCTATAACTCCCCGGCAACGGCGCTAGAAAAAGGTATTGATAACCCACAAGTATAGGGGATCAATTGTAGCCTCTTTCGATAAGTAAGAGTGTCAAACCCAATGAGGAGCTAAAGGTAGAACAAATATTCCCTCAAGTTCTATCGACCACCGATACAACTTTACGCACGCTTAACGTTCGCTTTACCTAGAACAAGTATGAAACTAGAAGTACTTTGTAGGTGTTTTGGATAGGTTTGCAAGAATATAAAGAGCACGTAAATAAAAAGTAGGGGCTGTTTAGATAAAGACACAACTAAATTAGTTTTAGTAGAGAGTTTTTTGTCACAAGAAATTTATTTGTCCGTAGGCAATCGATAACTACACCGGTAATCATTATTGCAATTTTATTTGAGGGAGAGGCATAAGCTAACATACTTTCTCTTCTTGGATCATATGCACTTATGATTGGAACTCTAGCAAGCATCCGCAACTAGTAAAGATCATTAAGGTAAAACCCAACCATAGCATTAAAGTATCAAGTCCTCTTTATTCCCATACACCATGACCCACTTATCCGTGTTTGTGTTTCAGTCACTCACGCAACGCAGACAATAAGCAAACAATGAACATATTGCAAACCCTACAGCGGGGATCCCTCACGCTTGCGCGACATGGAGAGCACCATAGGACAACACCAATAATAAAACATGCAATTCAAACGAATCACGATCATCAATTAACCCATAGGACAAAACGGATCTACTCAAACATCATAGGATAGCCATACATCATTGGGAAATAATATATAGCGTTGAGCACCATGTTTAAGTAGAGATTACAGCGGGTAAAAGAGGGGTTACACCACTGCATAGAGGGGGGAAGAGTTGGTGATAACGGTGGTGAAGTTGTTGGTGTAGGTTGCGGTGACGATGATGGCCCCGGCGGCACTCCGGTGCCACCAGAAGCGAGGGGGAGAGAGCCCCCTCCTTCTTCTTCTTCCTTGACCTTCTCCCTAGATGGTAGAAGGGTTTCCCCTCTGGTCCATGGTATCCATGTCTGGGAGGGGCGAGAGCCCCTCCGAGATTGGGTCTGTCTCACTGTCTCTCTCTGTTTCTGCGCTCCCAGATCTAGCCTTTCACCGTTTCTTATATTCCCAGAGATCCGTAATTCCGATTGGATTGAAATTTGAACACGATTTTTATCCGGATATTAGTTTTCTTTCGGCGAAAGAAGGGCAACAACCGCCTTACGGGATGTCCACGAGGGTCAGGGGCGCGCCCCCTGCCTCGTGGCCCCCTCAGGCATCGTCTCGCGTTGATTCCACGTCCCAAAATTTACATATATTCCAAAAAAAAACTTCGTCAGTTTTTATCCCGTTTGGACTCTGTTTGATATGGATTTTCTGCAAAACAAAAAACATGCAATAAACAGGAACTGGCACTGGGCACTGGATCAATATGTTAGTCCCAAAAATAGTATAAAAAGTTGCCAAAAGTATGTAAAAGTTGTAGAATATTGGCATGGAACAATCAAAAATTATAGATACGACAGAGTCGTATCAGTCCCACCGAGTTGATTATGTCGGTCCCACCGAAAATCCTAACGTTCACATTTTGAAGTGAATCGGTCTGACCGAGTTTCACTATTCGGTCCCACCGAGTTTGGTAAATTGTGTGTAATGGTTAGATTTTGTGTGGAGGCTATATATATACCTCCACCCTTCCTCCATTCGTGGAGAGAGCCATCAGAACGTACCAACACTTCTAGCATTCATTTTCTAAGAGAGAACCACCTACTCATGTGTTGAGACCAAGACATTCCAATCCAACCACAAGAATCTTGATCTCTAGCCTTCCCCAAGTTGCTTTCCACTCAAATCATCTTTCGACCATATCCAAATCTGTGAGAGAGAGTTGAGTGTTGGGGAGACTATCATTTGAAGCACAAGAGCAAGGAGTTCATCATGAACACACCATCTATTACCTTTTGGAGAGTGGTGTCTCCTATATTCGTTAGGTGTCACTTGGGAGCCTCCGTCAAGATTGTGGAGGTTAACCAATGAGTTTGTAAGGGCAAGGAGATCGCCTACTTCGTGAAGATATACCCAAGTGAGGCAAGTCCTTCATGGGCGATGGCCATGGTGGGATAGACTAGGTTGTTTCTTCGTGGGTGGAGCGCTCCGTGGACTCGCGCAACCGTTACCCTTCGTGGGTTGAAGTCTCCACCAACGTGGATGTACGATAGCACCACCTATTGGAACCACGCCAAAAATCTCCGTGTATTCAATTACGTTTGCACACTCCAATCCCATCGCTTTACTTTCTGGCAACTTGCATGTTTTACTTTCCGTTGCTCATATACTCTTGCCATGCTTGCTTGAAATGTATTGTGAATGTTTAAACTTGTGCTAAAACTCCACCTTGACTTGAAGAAATAAAAAAGGCTACTTTTCTTTGTTGAGGGTCTAATCACCCCCCCCCCCCCTCTAGACACTTCTTCTCGATCCTTTCAAAGACGAGAGGCGAATGGCAAATAATGTAATGCGAGAGATGAGAGTTTATGATGGTACTTGGTATGTCTTGACTTGGCATAGATCTCCCCGACAGCAGCGCCATAAATTGGCAAGTTGACGGGAGATCAAATCTTGACTTGACTTGGCATAAATCTCCCCGGCAACGGCGCCAGAAATTCTCCTGCTACCTCTTGAGCTTGCATTGGTTTTTCCCTTGTGCCAGAAATCATGCAGCAAAGTAGAGTAAGTATTTCCCTCAGTCGTGAGAACCAAGGTATCAATCCGGTAGGAGACAACGCACAAGTCACCGTATACCTGCACAAACAAATACCAACTTGCACCCAACGCAATAAAGGGGTTGTCAATCCCTTCACGGTTATTTGCAAAGTGAGATTTGTTAAGATGGATACACGGTAAAGTAAACATTTTTGGTATTTTTCATTTATAGATCGGAAAGTAAATTAAAGATTGCAAAGAAAGTAAATCGGAAACTAAAGTTGTAGATCGGAAAGTTATATGATGGAAAATGGACCCGGGGGCCATAGGTTTCACTAGAGGCTCCTCTCAAGATACAACAATTTTACGGTGGGTGAACAAATTACTGCCGAGCAATTGATAAAAAAGCGCAAAGTTATGACGATATCTAAGGCAATGATCATGAATATAGGCATCACGTCCGTGTCAAGTAGACCGACTCCTGCCTGCATCTACTACTATTACTCCACACATCGACCGACTCCTGCCTGCATATAGAGTATTAAGTTCAGAAGAATAGAGTAACGCTTTAAGTAAGATGGCATGATGTAGCGGGATAAACTCAAGCAATATAATGAAAACCCCATCTTGTTATCCTCGATGGCAACAATACAATACGTGTCGGTTCCCCATCTTTCACTAGGATCGAGCACCGCAAGATTGAACCCAAAGCTAAGCACTTCTCCCATTGCAAGAAAAACCAATCTAGTTGGCCAAACCAAATCGATAGTTCGATGAGACTTGCAAAGATATCAAATCATGCATATAAGAATTCAGAGGAGATTCAAATAATATTCATAGATAAGTTGATCATAAATCCACAATTCATCTTATCTCGGCAAACACACCGCAAAAAGGTATTACATCAAATAGATCTCCAAGAACATCGAGGAGAACATGGTATTGAGAATCAAAGAGAGAGAGAAGAAGGCATCTAGCTAGCTACTATCTATGGCCCGTAGGTCTGAGGTAAACTACTCACGCTTCATCAGAGAGGCAACAGTGTTGATGTAGAAGCCCTCCGTGATCGAATCCCCCTCTGGCAGGGTGCCAAAAAAGGCCCCTAGATGGGACCTCACGGATGCAGAAGGTTGCGACGGTGGAAAAGTGTTTTCGTGGCTATCCTTTTTTGGAATATTTGAGAATATATAGGCGGAAGAAATATCTTGGTGGAGTCACGAGGGGCCCACAAGGGTGGGGCGCGCTCTACCCCTCTGGGCGCACCCTCCGACCTTGTGGGTGCCTCATAGCTTCCCTGATGTGTGCCCCAAGTCCTCTGGATGTCTTCTGGTCCAAGAAAAATCATCACAAAAGTTTCATTTCGTTTGGACTCCGTTTGGTATTCCTTTTCGGTGAAACTCTAAAACAAGGAAAAAACAGGAACTAGCACTGGGCTCTAGGTTAATAGGTTAGTCCCAAAAATAATATAAAATAGCATATTAATTCATATAAAACATTCAAAACGGATAATAAATAGCATGGAACAATAAAAAATTATAGATACGTTGGAGACCTATCAGTATTGAGCTTATGGGCAGTATGGTATGCACGAAGGAAAGCTTATATGAATAGTGTTTCAGTCACTAATGTCCACTTGTATTTTTAGTAAACACTTCACCCCTGATATTAACTCCACCCCCCCTAAACAGCAAGTCGAGCGCCAGCCAGCTCAGGCTCATGTGCGAGAAACTTGTATTAGACAACCGCCTGGTACTATGAAGATCAATGTGGATGGTGTGATGGGGATATATGGAGATAGAGGAGCTCCTGCTGCTATCTTCGGGATCATCTTGGTAACTACTTGGGCTCATCGTTAATTATGTTTATGGTTGTGACAGATGTATCTACTTTGGAAGCCCTAGCTTGCGGCGAGGCTATGGCAATTGACTTGAACATCTCTTGGGTGATTATTTCTTCGAACAGTGTCATGGTGGTTAAGGACATTGAAACAAACCAGGGCGGGAAACATGTAGCTGTTATTCAAGAGATTCAAGCTACTTTTGTAGAGTTTTTGGAATGTAAATTTTTTCATGAGTGAAGGTCTACAAATTTTGAGGCTGGTAGTATTGCCAAATTTTCTTTATCTTCAGGTTTAGGAAGTCATGTGTGGTTCCTTCAACCACATGACATTGTAACGATTCAGTTTAACTTCCTTCAAAAAAGAGTTGTTACACCCCTAAAAATCACGGGAATTACTTGGGGACTTACTCTCTTGTTATTTTCGGTATGCAGCATGTCCCTACTCTCGAAGTAGTCGCATGTCGTGAAGCACTATCATTTTCTGGAGGTCCTGGGTCTCAAAAGTTCATCATAGTTTCGGACGTGAAACAGGTGGTGAGTAATTTGGCAAATAGCAGCCAAGGTTGACACAGTGCAATCATCTCAGAAATTATTTCTAGAGCATCAAGTTGTACATGTAACTTTACTTTTGAGTGATGTTTAGTTACTAATGAAACTCAAAGTTAGGTGGACTTTCTCTTTATTTAGATTAGGGGGATCATGTGTCGCTCATGCAACCCCATGCATTGCTTTACCCCTAAAAAATACTACTTCGCTGCATGCACCAGGTAAACACCCTTCAACTTAAGTGTATGCAACAATCAACAAGGCCTAATAGCATCCCCCCACCCCCACCCCCCGGTGTCCATGTCTCCACCCCTTGATAGAACACCCTCCGTGGAATGACACTTTTATTGAATCATAATGTAACTTCAACTGGATACATCACAATAAGGACAAAAGTCCTTTGTATGACAAAGATGCACATGATCAACGCTCCCTTCACATGAGTTTAGGGCTTCACCTCCCATAGTGATATGTTCGGTTTTGAGAGAGAGCCTTTTCATGAATGTAGTCATGAAATGTTGGCATGTTCCTGCTTTTTGCATATATGATTTAGATAAGTGGCAAGAGAAAGCTATAAGATTGAGTAGACGTTGGCATTTGTGAGGTGTACAGGAGTCTTAAGAAATAAATTCTGTCTAAGTTGGATTGAACTCTACAAAAAGGGAGGTTCAACCTTTGTCACATGGTGAAATAGAGCTTAAGTTAGTTCTTGATTCCAATTTAAAGATTTTTTTGTAGAGATGTAGTGGAGACAATGGGCTAGTGAAAAAGATCTACTGGAAGGAGATGGAAACACTAGGTATTTCAATTCAAGGCTAGTGCTAGGAAAAAGAAGAATCATATTGTTGTTTCTCTCTAAGATGGAGTGGAAATTAAGGGTGATGATGACCTTGTGAAACATATTACTGATTTCTATGAAGAATTGAAGCTCTTGATGTTACCTCTAATAAATTAGAGGGTTTGGAGTGCAATCAATTGTCTGAAGTGGATTGGTGTTTCTTACCAGAGATTTTTGTTTGGAAGAGATAAAGGAGGTTGGTTTTTGGTATGAAACATAATAAGGCGGCAGCTCGCCCGGATGGATTGCCCATTGAATTTCACCAGAAATTCTTGGAGGATATAAACTATGACTTGAAATAGCTATTTCATGCTTTCCATAATGCTGTTTTGGATGTGAGGAGATTAAATCATGGTGTAATTGCTTTGATTCTAAAGTTCAAAATGCTGAATTGATTCAACACTTTAGACCTATATGCGTGTTGAATGCCAGTTATAAGATAGTGACAAAAAGTAGCAGTAAGGCTGAGTTTGGTCATTGAAGTACTGATTGCTAATACTTGAACTGCTTTTATAAAAGATAGATCCATCATGAAAGTGTTAGTTTTACTACATGATAATGTTCATGAAATTCAATCAAAGAAAAAATCAGATGTTGTGCTGAAGATTAATTTTGAAAAAGCGTATGACAAAGTTGAATGACCTTTCTTATATTAGATGATGCAAGCTAAGGGATTTGGATATGTTTGTGTGATTGGTCATGAAGTAAGTTTGGGGAGAAAGGTTGTTATCAAGGTTATGATCATGTGGGTCCTTATCTCCACTTTTTAATATCATTGTTGATGGATTAGCTTTGATGACGAGGAAGGCTCAACGGAACGGTCTGATCTGTGCATTCATACGGAATCAAGTGGATGGGGGCTTAGTTTTATTATTGTATGCAATTGACACTATACTCCATTTTGAAGATTTCTTTAAAATGCAAAGAACCTCATGTTTAGCATGTGTGTGTTTGAGCAAGTTTCTGTTTGAAAAATCAACTTTCATAAGAGAGAATTTTTTTCTTAGGACATGTTGTTACAAGGGAAGCTGGTTATTGTTAGATTTTTACTTGTACTAATGAAAAAACTCTCCATGAAATATCTTGGGATGCATGTTGATGCAAAAAGACTCACTAGAGTTTAGTGGGAGCGAGTGGATGAGAATATTTGTAAGATGATGGTTGTATAGAAATGGAATCTTCTCGCAATTGCTAACAGAGTGATCTTGGTTATTTCCTACTTGACCAATATACCTTTATCCATGCTTTCCTTTTTGGAAGATCCTAAGGGTGTCCTGAAAAGTATGGACTCCAGCAGGACTAGAATGCTTTGGCAGGAATCTAAAGATGTTAAAAAATACCAATTGGGGAATTGGCCTGCAATATGCACGCCTAAGAGCTTTGGTGGTTTGTGGGTTCTTGATCTGGAGGTCATGAACCAATTGTCGGTAACCAAATGGCTTTGTAAAAATGGATATGTTTAATGGATTATGGTAAGAGATGCTCACTAAATAATATTCAGAGGATTATGGAAAGAGATGCTCACTAAATAGTATCAATATCTAAATAATATAAATTGCTATAGAAAGTATCTAAAAGTGGTATAATATAGGATGAAACAATAAAAACCTACAGATAATTTTGAGATGTTGATACTTCTCCTATATATCTACTTTTCCAAACACTTTTGCTATTATTTTGTCATCTAATTTGCATGGTTTCAGTAAAACTAACTTGGAATGGTGTTCTTTTTGTGCAAAAATAAAAGTACTCGGAATTGGACGAGGATTTTGGAGATTTATTTTGGAATAAATAAGAATATTGGGGCGAAGAAGTACCAGCGGGGGCCCACCAGGCGGCCACACAGCCAGGTAGCACGGCCACACCCCCAAGGCGCGCCACTTGTCCTTGCGGGGCCTTGGCCACTGCCTTGACCTGATTCTAGCACTGTAAATTCACATCTCCTCCGAAAAAACATAGAAATGTTTCATCGCGTTTTATGATACGGAGCCGCCGCCACCTACTGTTCTTTGTTGGGAGCCCTAATCTGGATTCCTTTTTTGCTCTAGAGAGAGGGATTTGTCACCGTCGTCATCACCAACCCGCCTCCATCAACAATTTCACGATGCTCACATCCATGTGTAAGTAATATTCTCTAGGCATATGGAGGTAGATTGGATTTGGATGAGATTTCTTATGTAATCATTGTTGAATTTGTTACGGCTTGATCCGTAGTATCCATTATGTTCCGAGATTGATGTTCTATGACTTTGCTATGCTTAATGCTTGTCACTTGGGCACGCGTGCCATCACTTTAGATCTGAACTCTTTATGTTTTCATGAATATATTTGTGCTCTTGATCTTACCTGCAAGTTGTATGCACCTGCTATCGTTCTAAACCCTAGACCCCAATAATTGGGATACTCTATGGGGATGACATTTTCTTAAGGATTACACGTATTCACTATGTTAATACTTTGTTTTAGTTCTCTACTAAAAGGAGTGCCTTAATTACCCTTAGTTTCCCATTAGGACCCCGCGACCACGGGAGGGTAGGACAAAAGATGTTTTGCAAGTTCTTATTGCAAGCACATTTGACAATATACAGAATACATGCTTACATTTGATTGATGAATTGGAGCTAGTTTGTTGTCGCTCTAGGTTATGACACTTGTATGTTGAATCTCATCTGAACACCCCATCGCTACTCCATACCTGTGATATTCTGCTATGGTTTCCATTACAACTAATACTACTGCACATTGCTACTCCTTTGCAAACTTATTACTATTGTTGGTATTGTTACTCTGGTATCACTAGTATCATATTACTGTGCTGCTAATAATTTGTTGCAACAAAGTTATTTGTTATGTGTGGTTGAATTGACAACTTAACTGCTAAGGCTTATAAATAATCTTTGGCTCCCCTTGTGTCGAATCAATAAATTTGGGTTGACATACTACCCTAAAAAACTGTTGTGATCCCCTATACTTATGGGTCATGAAACGTATCAATTATGCACACATGATTTTCCCTATTCTACATAAGCCGGAATGGGTTAATGCAGGCGGGCTGGATATCATCCTCCTCTTTATCACCAGCAAACACGAGACCGAACAAATTAGAAGGAAAGGGCTAATGAGAAATTTCCTGCAATTTGGAGAGCGCAGAAAAATCCAAGTTCAGTGTGGCAACTGCAATAAAATGAGATACAATATCAGTGATTGCAATGTGCCACTCGGGTATTATCTTACTCTAAGGGCCAGGAATCATGTGGTAAGTGACATACCTGCAATTCCTGTTATGATTTTCTATTGTCGATTGTTCTGTTGTGGCTTGATACATCTCTGTCGTATCTATAATTTTTGATTGTTTCATGCCAATATTATACAACTTTTATACACTTCTGGCAACATTTTATATGATTCATTTGGACTAACATATTGATCCAGTACCCAGTGCCAGTTCCTGTATATGTTGCATGTTTTTGGTTTCGCAGAAAATCCATATCAAACGAAGCCCAAACGCGATAAAAATTTACGGAGATTTTTTAAGAATATATGTGATTTTTGGTACTTGGAATGAACGCAAATGGGGGCCCACAGTAACCACAACCCACCAGGGCCTGCCAGGCACCACCTGGCACGCCCAGGTGTCTTATGCCCTCCTCGTAAGTCGGCCGGCCCTTCTTCGGGCGCAAGAAAGATAGTTTATGGAAAAAAATTGTGTAAAAATTTCAGCGCAACCGGAGTTACGGATCTCCGGGAATTTAAAAAACGGTGAAGGGCCAGATCTAAGGAACGCGAAACAGAAGAGAACAGAGGGATAGATCCAATCTCGGAGGGGCTCCCGCCCCTCCGCTGCCATGGACGCTATGGACCAGAGGGGGAACTCTCCTCCCATCTAGGGGGGATGCCAAGGAAGAAGAAGAAGGAGGGGGGCTCTCTCCCCATCTCTCCTGATGGTGCCGGAGCGCCGCCGGGGCAAGAATCGTGACGGTGATCTACATCAACAATCTTTCTACCGTCAGCACCAACTTTCTCCCCCTCTATGCAGCAGTATACCACCCTTCTCCCTGCTGTAATCTCTACTTAAACATGGCGCTCAACTCCATATATTATTCCCCAATGATCTATGGTTATCCAATGATGTTTGAGTAGATCTGTTTTGTCCTATGGGTTGATAGTTGATCATGATTGGTTTGAGTTGTATATTTTATTTTGGTGTTGTCCAACAGTGCCCTCCGTGTCGCGCAAACGGAGGGAACCATGCTGTAGGGTGTTGCAATACGTTAATGGTTCGCTTATGGTGGGTAGCGTGAGTGACAGAATACACATACCCGAGTTTGGGGGTCATTGCGTATGGGATAAAGAGGACTTGATACTTAATGCTATGGTTGGTTTTCATGACCTTAATGATCTTTAGTAGTTGCGGATGCTTGCTAGAGTTCCAATCATAAGGGCATATGATCCAAGTAGAGAAAGTATGTTAGATCATGCCTCTCCCTCATATAAAATTGAAACAATGATCACCGGTTTAGTTATCGATCGCCTAGGGACAAATGACTTTCTTGTTGACAAAAGCTATCCACTTTTATTATCTTGCAATTTATTCATAGTTTTATTCTCGCAAAATACTCATAGTTTTGTTCTTGCAAAATAGTTTCATACTTGTTTTAGGTAAAGCAGACGTCAAGTGTGCATAGAGTTGTATCGATGGTCGATAGAACTTGAGGGAATATTTGTTCTACCATTAGCTCCTCGTTTGGTTCGAAACTCTTATTTATCGAAGAAGGCTACAAACGATCCCCTACACTTGTGGGTTATTATTGCTAAATATTGACTCAATTTTTCCTTTTTGTGACCATCATAACCTACTCAAGAATGTCAGGCAGTGAGAAGAGGTGAGGAAAGACTAGCTGGTACTACATCTATGAAAAGCTTGGTGCCATTGATTGACTGGATAGTGGTAGGAGGTTCTGGGCTTGCGCGGAAAAGGTTAGTGGTGATTGACCAATTTAACAGTCTATTCTGTCATATCCAGGGATATTCAGACATAGTTTACGTAGCCATATTAGTTGTTTAGTGCAACCATATTCAATGCTCAGTTGGAGACACATTCAATGTTAAGTTGCGGACATATTGAATTTGCAGCATTATTCAATGTGTACATACTAAGTGTTAAGTTGCAGACATATTCATTGTGTAGTGTAGTTTGGTGTTTAGTTTCACACATATTTAGTGTGTATTCAGTGTTTAGTTTCAGAAATTCAGTGTAGGTTCAGATATGTTCAGTGTTGTAGTGTAGGTTTAGATCTATTCAGTGCACTCTATATTGTTGTATATTTTCATAGAAATTGGCTTCAAAGTAGTATAGTATCAAAGATATTCAGTGTAGTGTTGTAACATATGTTGGTTTCAGAGCAATATTCAGTGCACGGTTCAATTGCTTCAGTGTAGATTTTGCATGAAACCAAGACATTTTCTTATGTTGATGTGTAATTTTTATATTTTGTAACTTCCATAAGAAATATTTAAGTGCAGCTTTCTGGAGTGGGTTAATCATGAGTGCCCAAACACTTTCAAGAGGATCCTAGCTGAAGCTATGTAGCACGTATGATGAGTAGAATAGAGAGAGGCTCAGAGGAAATGGTCTAAATGCTAAAGAAAATTGTAGGATACTTGGAGAGAATACAAAGATGGAGAATGATCTTAGGTTTTTGAACATGGCTGCAAAAATGGTGGATGGAAAGGAGCAGGCAATCTCCGAGTTAGGCATTGCACAGCTGGTTGAGAGTGACCTCAAGGCAGAGCTGGAGAAAAAGAATATGGCTGACAATTCAGCCACAACCATGCACCAGATGCCTAGGTCAAAGATAGAGAAAGCGAGGGACAAGATCAAGGAAGAAAAGAAGAAGCTAGAGTTCATGATTGCTGAGTTTAAGAGATTGTGTGTGGTGCTACCATTTACTATGTAAGGTGTATGTGAACTTCAAGTTTTTGTGGAACTAGTTTGAACTGCCAGAAATATGTATGTGAACCTGTAGTTCCTTTAGTTGATGTGATGCATTATCTATTGTGATGTGTATGTGAACCTATAGTTTCCATTATCATCCTAGCTATACGTATGCATTGTCCAAAACTATGAATTGTTGTTGTCCTAGAGCTACTGACATAAAATTACAGCCATTAATTAGTTGAAATATTGGAAGAAACTAACTAATAGTCACCATATTGAAATGGAATGCAGAGCAAAAAAAAATTAGTGCCATTGTCTAAAACTACATGTCTAAAACTGCTTTCTTCTCAAACTCTATATATCCAAATTTGGACTGTACTGTTATAGACCAAATTTGAATCACATCAATATTTAACCAACACATTAGTTATTAAAATTTGAGTTAGCTCTAATCTTTGAAATTGGGGGCCAATTTAATCCCAACTACCACTGCATTACTTCTCTCTTTAACTCTTCACCGCTTCAGCACTCCATCTATCTTTAACTCAAGTCCTATCTTCCTAGCTAACCACTGCACCACCGCTCTCTCTTCCTCTTCCCCATCATAGGAAAACACCAACACTCTATCTTTGTCTTCCTCAACACAGAACACCACCATGGCTGGTCCATCAAGCAGATCCAACCCATTCCCCGTCGGTCTGGGAAGGGTGGTCATGATCCTCGGGAGCCCACGCAGCGACTACGGTATGTTTGTGGACAATATGGAGATCGCCACAAATTTCACCAGTATCCACACGCTTGTTAACACTGTCGATGCCGTTGTGGCCAACGAAATGATGAAGGAGATGTTGCACATGGATCAGTGCTACCAGATGAAGTAAAAGGTGTCTTTCCAATGAATGTGCTACTCTAGCAATCAAGGAGGCAGCCTTCGCAATCCATGATAGCTTGCTACGTGGGTAGGGCACTACTCACGCCACTAGGAAGCGGTGCAGAATGTGGCCCTGCAGGCCAGGCTATGCAAGGCCGCCGATCATTGCCCTGGATAATAACGACAAGGTGTAGGAGGAGGAGGTGGAGGTGGTGGCACCATTGGTAGCGGAGCTGGGCATGGTCGTCGTACCACCACAGCCAGGCAGCGCCACCATGCCAATGGAGTTGGACGCATCGGGATACCGCCGTCATGGGTACCGCTGCTCGACGCGTCTCACTAGTGCATCGTAGTAGCTCATGAAGATTCAGGTTCTACCACTTGAACAATCAGTGTTTTTAAGTCAACTTCAGTAAGTGTATATGTCTGTCAATGTATGTACAATGTATTTTTAGTGTAATGTTAAGTTTAAGTAAGAGTATCTTAAGTTTCAGTTTTAGTCAGTGACAAATTTGTTACGATCAATGTTATCTATTTTAGTGCTATGTTAGCTTGAAAGTGCCAATTTGCTATCTATATGAACAATCTACGCCATTATGCCCTGCTATCTTTGAACTTCTTCGAAAACACGTTGTCTGAAACTACAAGCCCGTATGCTATCTTTGTTTGTCAATGGGTACTTGCAAGCACAAGCTAACTTGACTGTACTTGGAAATACCATTTTGGCATGTCCACATTGGCGGCCACTTTCATGTGCAAATTTAGTAACATGTGCTTATGCATCAATTGGCCATCACATTTGCGAATACAAATTCAAAACAGAATTGTACCAGCGATAGTGTCAAACTAGTGCAAATTTCCATTCATTGATCATATTACAACCATAGGAAAATGTACCAATGATCATCCCTTACAACCTTGCTACTTCCAAACTAACACTACATGCCTGTAAAGTACCTCTGCTGCGGCCAATTGTATAGCTTTAAAACTGTTTGTGTTGACTAACTAAGTAGCACCAGTTCATCATTTCTTCAGAACTAAGAACAAACAGACCACACACGGCACCATCACACTTGCAAACACTAGCTTCAGCACAAACAACACTTCTCTCCCTAGTACTAACAACATAGCTACTTGTTGCTTGGTCATGACAGCTGCATTGCACTAACTATAGCTACTGCAAAAATTGACTCTACATCGATTGCCTCTGCTTGCAATGCCTCTGTTGCTACCTGCATTCCTCACCCTCTTGCCAGCTCAACTTCTTCCATTTTGTCCTTTGTTGCACCTATTACATCAGCAACAACATCACTAAGATGTATCTGTGTATTAACTAGATGCGCCACAGACTCTAGCTCACAACGCCAGAAATCAAAAGTTACCTATGAAGCACAAAGAAAAAAAATCAGAACTTTGCAGCTAGGAGAAATCAAACATACATCATTGACATGGACCAGATTAGAACTTACACCATGCTTCTTGCACTTGTAAAGCACCCAACAGTCATGCTCCTCAGTGGTGGAGATGTAGAATTTGACCATTTTGCCACATTCAGGACAAAGGAATCAATGGCACCACAAATGAGCGGTTGTGCACACCTGACTGGATCGAGTTAGAGGTAGGCATAGTGGAAGAAGTGATGGTGACGATGGTGAGGCTGGCTCGTGACAGCGATGACTCAGGCAAACGATGGCTCGCGAGTTCGGGTGATTTGGGAACTAGGGATTTGGGAGGGGGTGATCGAGCGAAGAGGGTGATGCGGTGCGGCGTTGTACAAGGATGAGGATGCGGCGAGGTGCGTGCGGTTCGACCCGGGTGTGACACGGCCTAGGGTATGGTGCGTCGCTGAACTGGTTTTCTCATGGAGAAAAACCAGACGGGGCCTAACACGGAATAAAAATCATATACATTTTTTAAGACAAATAAAAACCGTCTACATGACATGCTTAGTCAAAACTCAATTGGGGAGAATTTCGCTTATGGATAAAATTTGGCACCAAGGTAAAAATGAGGGTATAAATTGAAGATTTCTCAAAATTGGGTATATTCTATCACTAGGGTGAATCATGGGGTGAAAAATAGAATTAACTCTATTATACTCCCTCTGTCCAAAAATAAGTGTCGCTGACTTGTACAAAGCTGTACCAAGTCAGCGACACTTATTTTGGGCTTTGGACCAAGTGAGTGACACTTATTTTGTGATGAAGGGAGTATTTGCTTATGCATATTTGTAAAAATATTTATTAAATATAAGTAGAATAATTCAAGCATGGCTGTGGTGGGTCTATTTCTATACATGATTGGATGTTGAGGTCGTCTTATCCTTTTTTTTATAATTGTGTATGGTCCGGTGACATGCTTGCATTTGCATCTTGAGATAAATTCGCTAATGAGATGACTCTCTCAGGTGTATACAGATTACAAAAAAGATGGTTTCAACATTTAGTTCACATGCACACGAAAGAACTTTTGGAGAATGGACGTACATATATTCATAAATCGCATGCAGAAATACAAACACGGGCGGCCGGGTGGGTGCATACGTACGTACGTAGATACATCAGGAACACTGTTGCACCTGCCGTGGGCTTAAATGATTGGGGTCACTCACCGCCACCGGTCAGGTCGGTCTCCGTCTCCTCACTCACTCACCCGCCCGCATCATCAACAAAGCTAGCTACAGTAGCTAGCTAGCTCCCCCCAGCTCAATTCCGTCCCCTCACCCCCACAGCAGCTTTCCCACGGCTCCCCTCCCCCCTCCGCGTGCCCGTGCCGCGGCTATCTACCCACCTATATACACACACCCCCGCCCACCCCACTGTCCCTCCTCCCTCTCCTCCTCCTCCCCTCGCCACCACACCCAATCGCCCACGCACCCGGTGCTCGCTCCTCGGCTCGGCGTCGATCGATCTCTCCTTCTACCCGAGCTGCTCCGTCGTCCGGACGGCGCCGTCGACCGCGTGCTTGCCAGGTGAGATGTGTGGTCGATCTTCCTCGTACTGTAGCTCCGGGCCCTCCGGCGGCAAGCGGCTAGCTGCTGGCTGTGCGGCTGAGATGACCGCGGTCCAGCGCGTGCGCGCGCGCGTGTGTCAGTTTCTTGGCTGATGCTGCTGTGCTGCAGCGGCCGAGCTCAGATTCAGGCCGTCTTGGATGCCACGCTCTGGTCCGGGCCTGCACCGTACTCCAAGCTAGCTCAGGACCAGCTGCTGCCGATCCACTTCGATTCCCCCTTTAGGAAACCCTAGAGTCAGATTTTCGTGCACCCTCGAGAGAGATAGCATGTACAGCTGCAGACTCTCGCCGATGCTTAGCTTGATTCGTCAGCTCACCATCAGCTGAGCTGAAGAACCATGCCGCGAACTGATGGGCAGCTAGCTCACTGGCTGGCTGCTGGGTGATAATTAAGATGCTTTTGGGTTCAGGCAGCTCCGTGTGTACTAACGGGCGGCCGTCTCGCATGCAGATCTGAAGTCAAAGGAGGAGAGGACGGACATGCAGGGAGCACCGGTGGACAGCCCGGGGGCGGCGGAGGCGGCTGCGCGGCCGAGCCGGTACGAGTCGCAGAAGCGCCGGGACTGGCACACGTTCGGGCAGTACCTTCGCAACCACCGCCCGCCGCTGGAGCTCTCGCGGTGCAGCGGCGCCCACGTCCTCGAGTTCCTCCGCTACCTGGACCAGTTCGGCAAGACCAAGGTGCACGCCGCGGGCTGCCCCTTCTTCGGCCACCCTTCCCCGCCGGCGCCGTGCCCGTGCCCACTCCGCCAGGCCTGGGGCAGCCTCGACGCGCTCGTCGGCCGCCTGCGCGCCGCCTTCGAGGAGCACGGCGGGCGCCCCGAGGCCAACCCGTTCGGCGCGCGGGCCGTCCGCCTCTACCTCCGCGAGGTGCGCGACTCCCAGGCCAAGGCACGCGGCATCGCCTACGAGAAGAAGCGCCGGAAGCGCCCGCCGCCGTCGTCGTCCCAGAAGGCGGCCAAGGCCGCGCCGTCCCCACCCCCACCCGCCTCCACCCATGTAGCAGCGCCGCCCCCACAGAGCGCGCCGGAGGTCCTCGTCGCGCGGGCCGTACCCGCGCAGGGGCACTACTTCATCCCGCACCCGCAGCACTACATGCACGCGCATTTCCTGATGCCAGGCGGCCACGACGCGGACGCCGCCGTCCCGAGCAGCTCCAGCGGCAACAGCAACGGCCACAGCAATGGCCACAGCGGCGGCACCGGCGACGAGATGGCCATGGCGATGGCGGCAGCGGCGGAGGCGCACGCGGCGGGGTGCATGCTGCCGCTCTCGGTGTTCAACTAGCGAGCTATCCGGCTGCATCCATGGATGCGATCCTAGCAAAAGCAATCGCAAGGTAGGGCTTAAGTAAGTTAATTTGGAGGTCTATATATCTAGCCGCAATCTTGATCGATCATTGAAACGATGGAAGGATGAGTGTCATCGGTCGATCGATGAACGTACTGTTGTTCTCCTTACCAACACTATTCACCCTTTTGGCTACATTTCCTGCTGGGAGCTAGTGGTGCTCCTCGTCCTTGCTACTGTAGGGTTTCTACTTTCTAGCAGCGTTCGTGCATGCTTGGTTGATTTGTGTATGCAGATATAATTAATCCAAGGCTCGATTGAAATGGGATTTCCACTGCTAGAATGTGCACTGCTGATCGATTGATTCATGGCTCCATGTATTTAATTTGTTCCGTTCTTCCTGTCGTCAAACAGATCTTACTAATGTGCTGCTAGGATTTTAATTTGTTCTTATGACTAGAATTGTCATGACATTATCTGCAGCATTTTGGGTCATCTGTACGTTTCATCTTTCTTTTGTTTTGCCTTGATTTCTTGTATGCTTTCACTGTATATTTCTGTATTTATGGGCAAGAAAATTCTTGATTCATATGATATGATGTTGGTTGCGTGCTTCCAAGTGGTTTGCACGTTGGTGATTAAAAGGATATTGAATTTATATGATAAATCTTGGATGAATTTGCATAGAAAATCCACAGAGCTACCATTGAAGTCTTTGCACATTTCTTGATTATACAAGTGGGGCCTAAGACCATTTCCGATGCATCTTCACTTAACACCATATCTTAATGCATGTTAGATTTTGGATACAACTATCTGGACGCATTGTATCTGACATAGGTTTGGTACTTTATTGTAGACCCTACTTTTATTAAGATTACTTGAGTCTAATTGGATGATAATGTGGGAGTTAATAATATACCAAATTTGTTTGCGGGTGGAGATCGTATCTAAGATAAGAGACAGTTCTATCATCTGTCGCCATTAATTATACGCCAAACAAAAATCTTACGTATGTGCTGGGCAAAGAGATGGTGCACTGGTTAAGCATTTGGAGCGGCATAAAGTTTACTTTACAGTTTTCAACGCTGTAGATAACCATAGGACGATATGTTTGTAGAAAGTTAAAATAGACCTCACAACTTGTGCGTAAGCGTAAGATATCGACAACTTACCTACAAGAGAGAAATTATCGTTTGTATGTGCCCTGTAATAACTAAAAAATTCTGTGTATAATAATACTCCTTCCATTCCAAAATAAGTGGTTTTAGTTCAAATTTGAACTAGAACTACAAACCCAGAATAAGTGGTTTTAGTTCAATTTGAACTAAAAACCATGTCACTTATTTTCGAACGGAAGGAGTAAAAAATAACGACATCATCTAATTTCATTCTCTTCCTTCCACCTTTCAAAAATCTAACGAAGCTCCTACATCTAGCTTCTTCTTCTTCTTTTTGAGAAAATCCTACATCTAGCTTCATTATTGTACATGTCTTAAGAAGAAACTATCATCCCTACACCGTGGCATATCTAGGGGCTCCTTGATTTTTATAAGATAATTAAACTGTTTCTGCCACCTGCTGGAAAGAAATTTAGTGAAGACACACTTTATTCACATCAATTTTTGTGCAAAATAGGACATTTTCATTCAATCGATATATCGGGGTGATACAACTGCACTGAGCGAATGACAGACCTCTGCATAACACTATGTACACAACCAACATGTTCCTTAAACTAAGAAGAATAGTTTTCCTGCAACTCTTAAACTAAGCAAAAGATTGTAAGAAAAATGTTTGAAAACACGTATTGAGGGCCATGCATGGTATCCATAAATACACAAAACTAGATTATACGTCTCCCATTGTTGCCGGAATTATTGGCAATACATTTTATTTATATTTCGTTGTATGAAACATAAACACTTGGAGAAAATATGAGAGCTAAAACTGATAATACATTTGATTTAAAGTATTTATTTATAGTACAGTTGTAAAATATTTATAATTATGAATAGCAGAAATGAATGAGAATTCACATGCATATTCTCATGTTGAGGTGAGCCTTTCTTATAAATGGTTGCATGTTTGAGGTGGACTTTTTCCGTGCAAGTTGCATGCTGAGGTGGCATGCTTACGTATTGAGATAAATAGGTTAGTGAGAGCTAGCTATTTAGATATAGATGATTAGAACGTCATAACATGTAAGATAAGCTCAAATGTCTTAGGGGCTACTTAGTATGCAAGTGTTTTTTGGGGCTACTTAGTATGCCATTGGTTAAATATGCATTTGATGCATTTGATTTTCTATTTAGCTTTCGTAAGGTAATATATTTCTCAAATTTTGGTGCTCGAAGCCCTACGAAGAACAGAGAAATTTGCTTCTTTCCTTTGCATTCATTGCATGATTTCTGTATAATATAATAAATTCTTCATGATCAATTAAGCAGAGTCATCTTTTTCTTTACTTGATACGACTGGTCATCTTTTTAGTTGATATTACCGGTCATCTTACTACTGAAGTTAACGTACGCGTGGCATAAATTGTAAATGTGCATATGCGCGACAAGTGTGGTTGACAATCTTCAAAGGTACCACGTGTAAGATAGTTGTGGATCATTATCGGTTAAGCAGAGTCTATGTCAAAAATCAAAGAGTTGTACCATGACTAGAATCAATAGCAGAGTCTATCTATATCGAGCCGAAAAGTTTGAAAATCATGATGAAACTAGTGCTCCCTCGGTGTAAATAAATATAAGAGTGTTTAGATGACCAATCGGATCTTTGCATTTGTGTGTGCGCGCGCGCCAATTTTTTCCTTTTGATGTACTTTGCCTAGTTCAACGTTCGGATCATTTGCTAAAAGAAATTGACGTCTTTGCGTAGCCATTTTGCGCACGTCCGTCTCAGAGGCCCATTGACCTCCATTACTTCCTTAGGCCAACTCCACCGCGCGAGCGGACGTCTGTTATGTCCGGATTTTGTCCGTTTGGGTAGGGATTTGGGGTCGTGTCCGGGCCTGTCCTGGGATGCGGTGGCCGTGCGCCCAGCGCGCGGCCGCATCCATTTGCCCCATCCTGTCCGCGTATATTTCTTTGCAAGTCCTTAAACTTTTTTTATCATTCATTTTTGGTAAATGACAATACATTATCACATTTTGACTAGTAAAGCAAGGCCAAAGAAAACGAGAACCACAAGGATACATTTGAGAAGATACCCAACTTTCATAACTGCTTCCTTGAGTTGGGTTAGGGCCTTCTCGATGCACTCATTGTTGATCTGTGGAGGAGGCACGACGTTGCATCCTCCTTTCTTCTTTAAGCCAGAAGTCGACGTTGCTTCCTCACACGTAGTATCGTGCCTTGTTGCTTCTTCGCACGTAGTATCGTGCCTAGCCTCTAGGCTAGCTAAAAGTGCACGAACATGCGATACATTTCCCTCTATCAACATATCGATGTATTCTTCTTCCCAATACCAAAACTTGCATCCGTTCTACACAATAAAACTTAAAGTTAGCATCATTAGTCTAATCCAAGAGCACAAACCGAAGTTAAAAGAGCACATACCCCATCGTTTAAGCACTTGATGAACACCCATCCGGGATGCTCCGGCGTTGTAGACACGCGGCGCACGACCACCCTTGGGCAGTGGTCGCACTTGATGAGGGGCAACGGTGCACGGACGAGCTTTTGGGCAAGCACCGAGCCCGGCCGGCCGCCATTCGCGTATCTGCCGGCGGGCCATCGACGGTGCAAATCCGAGCGGCTAGAGGACGAGCCACTGCCTGCATGTGGCCTTGCGGCCCTGTCAGGGCCTTCCGGCGAGGTTCCGGCGATCCATGGCGCTGCCCGGCCTCCCACACCGGGCGAGCTCAAGACCGACCGGATCCGCCCCAAATCCGGCCGCGGTGCGCAAACAAGGTGGCGTGCCGGTAGCTCGGCGGCGACGAGAGGAAGGGGTTGGGCAAGCGCGCGTCCGAGTTGCGGACGGCTGCAATGGCAGCGGGCGGCCGGCAGCGGCGAGGGGAAGAGTGGAGTGGATGCGGCCGGAGGGAGGGAGGGGGGCGGATAGAAAAAGGCCCGTCCTGTGCCACCGACGGGCGGGCCAGGGGAGGACACGCGCAGACGACCGACGCGTCCGCGTGGTGTCCGTTCCACCCCAAAAGCGGCGCAAACTTGGGCCGCGGATGGGTCGAAAGCGAACACAAAGCGAACAAAAGTCCGTTTGCGCCCGCGCGCTGGGCCGTCTTGTTTGTCCCTTTTACCCCAAACGAACGGGGACGGACAGGATAGGATCGCGCGGTAGAGTTGGCCTTAGTCCCTTTGCTCGAATCCCAACCGCAGGTAGCCACAAATCCACAGATGCAACACAACTACTTTGTCGGCCGAGGGGATTGACAGACGTCCGATGGAACAATTTCCATCTCAAATGAGGAAAGGAACGTATCATGGTCAATGCTCAACGGCAGTATAATTGGTCGAAATGTTGGCGTGTGTCTTCCCGCGAGGCTGATGGAACATCTAGATCGCTATGACGCCCGTCTGCTTTCCTTCTGCCTGATGATTAGGGCCAAATGGGCAATGGATTCCCAAATCATTTGATTCCTGAAGAGACCGGACGGAGAAACACGAGGGCACGCACGCAGCACTGTTCTTCTTCCTCTTTTTGCGAGGGTGGCACTCATTAAACGCAGGAAAAAGAATCGGTCTTTTGGTATACCACGTCCAATCGGTCGCCAGCCTGTGGCCGGTGAATTCTCACTGGATTGTTCGCCGGATTGCTTGTGTCTTGTCTTTCGATGGTAAGATAGGTGCACACCGGGGTACCCGTAGCTAGGTAGGATAGGTGCACACTGCACAGTGGCCTGCCCAGGCCAAGTCGATGTCACATCTGATGAGTGAACTCCAGTCCAGGGCGCAGTAGCGAAGTCTCTCATCTGTTAGTTTGGTAGGAGTACATAGGAGCGGCCTTAAAGACCAATCCTTGTGTGAATATGTATGTACGTAAACTATTTTTCATGAAAATGTTAATGGTACATCTTTTATCTAACGCGCGTAAATTTTGGTAGCACTAGCAAATATACTACAAGTCGGTAGCTTATACGAGTTATACATCTGTTTGACGACATAGTTAAGCATGTACTTCCTCCATCCAGGTTTACTTGGGCTTCTCATATTATCTGTAAACTTGTACTATAAATTTAACTAAATAAATCTAAATTATATGTCAAAAAATTGAACAGTGGAAACCTCTTTTAAATACAAATCCAACAATAAACTTTCTGTGTCATATACATTGTATTTTGTTAGTTATGTAGATGACCAAATTTTTACCCAAATATGAAGGCGCCCACTATAGGCTAAATTTCGTGTTTTGACCCTTTTTTCAAACCTATTCGAGATCTGACCCTAGTTCGAAAAAATTTCGAGATCTGATCCTTTTTGCTACCGCTTGAGTCCATGGCGGTAGGGTCTAGCCCACCGCCAGAGACTTTGGCGGTAGGAAACATCGCTACCGCCAAACGGGCTGGCGGTAGCCTGCACAACCCTACCACCAAGCACCTTGGCGGTAGGCACGAGCACACACTGTGTTCAATACTTAGAATGTTTTTGGCGGTAGGGCATGCAACCCTACCGCCAGGGTCCTTGGCGGTAGTACCGCCATGGACTCTGGCGGTAGCAAAAGGGTCAGATCTTGAAAAAATTTCGAACTAGGATCAGATCTCAAATAGGTTTGGAAAAAAGGTCAAAACACGAAATTTAGCCCCCACTATACCCGCATGGAGGAAGTAACTTTTTGCAGCTGGTCATTCACATATGTCATTCATTTGAGTAGGTAAGGAGTAGTACTACAGGGAGGTTTGAGTCATAGTACACTTTTCACCTACATGTGCCTTGGCGCAGGTCCCATTTACCCACATAGGTAACCATGTAAATTTTTTTGCAACTTGTCGTTTACAATGCTTTGGAGTAATATCGAATATAAATATGCAAACAACATAACAGGAAGGGGGCCTATCTCACCCACCTGAGCAGTCTTTGTGAACACACATATACAAACAAAGCAAGGGCTCTCGTTTTCAAACAGCACAGTCTCTCTGCACGGCACACCATTTTACTACTGGCAAAAACAATTGCAGACCTCCAAAACAGCACCTTGGTCATTGCATGCCCAAAACCTCAGGCTTAATTAATTAGTAGTTGGAGTAATTTGATGCATTCAAACAGAATAAGATGATACCCTATTGGGAAGCCTGACCTTGCACTGTTCTATGTCTTCGTGACCAACAGTGCCCTTTCTCTGTCGTCTTGCTCCAAGAGGCAAGAACCACACAGGAGCAGGACCCTAGGTAGCCAGCCACCCACAGTATTAGACTCGAGTTGACCAGGTACTACACATCCATGACATCCAACACAAGGAGCACAGGGTGGTCCTGAGGGCAGAGCGATGACAATAGTACACCGTAGCAAGACAACACGTAGTGGTGAGGCCATGGGAAGCAATTGCATGCATGCACACATATGATTGTCATGTGTGAATAGCGTAGCCTTTTTAACATATTGCAGTGCATGATCTAGAATCTACTCCCTCCGTTTCCAAATAATTGTCTTTCTAGCCATCTCAAATGGACTATAACATACGGATGTATGTAGACATGTTTTAGAGTGTAGATTCACTCATTTTGCTCCGTATGTAGTCATTTATTGAAATCACTATGAAGACAATTGTTTAAGAACGAAGGAAGTAGTAAATGCTGTTGGTGCATGCATTTATATTGCATGGTGCAAAAGGATAACCTTTGGATGGTCATGTAACTTTGGATGGTACTAATGATCTTGATCCTGCTTTTGTTGTAACTTTTTTTATTTGGCCATGTACCCAATTGTTCTTTGTCGCCTTCCTTTGTGTACTATGCTTCTGAGCAGGCACCGTTTGATTTTATTATTGCATACAGATATGTCATGTCAAGCGTGGGGCAGAGAGCTAGTTTGGATTTGGTTAATTAACCGGCATAAAAGTCTTGTCAGCTGGGATGCGACCAAGTATTGCTGTAATGTCGCCACGCGGTAGGACATGCTCACTCACGATCTCTTAGATCCTCATGTTCCTCCTAGTTAGCCCGTCAGAAACCAGGGAATTTTTAAAAATATATTATGTTGTTTCTTTTATCAATGATAATTTCAGGGAATTTCAAAGATGATCTATGTGCTAAACATTCAGAGGGGAAATTTGTTTTAAAGTTTCAGGCTTCATGGAAATTTCGTTTAGTTTGGAAAAAAATCAAATTTAAAACTTTTTTTGGGAAAAAATCCACATCTACCACTACAGGCAAAACATCGTTTCCTGAGTACCAGGAATACAAATGTCAAGGTTTTGAGAGAGAAGGTGAAGTTGATCAAGGTTGCCGGATGATTAGATTAGGAAAAATAACAGCGTACGTGAGTCTAGGTTATTCGTGTACTAGTAGTATTGGTTTGCAAGCCGTGTCTCTTGGTTGAGTCCAACTCAGGCCTCTTTCAATGCAGAGGAGCTTAGATGAGGTGCTAAGTGCATTAAATACCTTAGCAACTTAAGTCCCCAATGCATAGGTGCTTAACTTATTGTTGCTAAGCATACTTTATTTAATGATTTAGCACCTAAAGTTTTTTATGCATTGGCAAATTGTTTTATTTAAGTGTTTTGCCTAGGTTCTCACGCTTGGCATTAGTTCTTTTTGGGGTTATCAAAGTACTCTCTCCCCTCCTTAAATGTTGTGCCATGTTATTTTTTTGCTTATATGGCATATTTAGCATATGTCCACTGTGAAGCACTGGGAAGGGCCTCAGAGGGCTGGACCAAGAACTCATAGCTCTGAAGTCCTACACCTGATTTTCTCCTCTCCGGCCCTGATTTTCATGGGTAGGGCCCCTTCCTCCACCTATTCCAATCAAAAGATGCCAAGTCAGCCGCAGCTTGTAAACCCTATGTACCTTGTCGTGGACGTAGCATTCCTCCTCAGAGCTCGTAAGCTTAGGCTGGTTGTAATGGAGAGTACCATATACTAATATCATGCATATGATACTAGTGTATAATACTACCTCTCTAATGTATAATACTAGTATCATATATTAGTATCATGTAGTACTTTATTTATTAGCATGCATGACACATAGTAGCATAGCATTTATTATGATACGGTATCATGATATGATACCCAACCTTCTCTTTATTCATTTAATTCTATAGCACCTCATCAAAATTGACTAGTTGGCATGCATGATACTTCTTAATGTGTGTTTCGGCTCGTTAAGCTCGTAGCTCGTTTCTTAATTAACAGAGTCAATCATCAACTTCAGTTTATTGAGCTTAACGAACAGGATAAGGAGTTTCACGAGTGGCTCGTTAAGCTCATTACTAACAACACAACACATATTTTCATTTTATGTGACAAAAATTTCGTAGCATCTCAGCCCATTGATTTAATCTAGTCGACATAGGAGACAACAAACTAGTGTATTTCCTTTTATAGTCACCATCTTCCTTCGTGAAAACCATACCTACATACTCATCCTATAGACCGTAACATAACATAATCTAGAGGGCTCACGAGCTTAACGAGCTTTAAATGACCCGACCCAAGAAGAATTTTCTGTTCGTAACGAGCCGAGTCTTAACGAGCATGAGCTTAACGAGCCGAGCAACTTGTTAATCGACCCGTCATGCTAGTGTGCATGTCCGTGTAGGCTTAGGAGTCTAAGTTAGAGTTAGACTATGCTACGTGTATAGGTAAGCTAGCGTGATTTAGGTCGGCAGCTTCGTGTATATATACATACGTCCCTAAGAAAAGGAGTAAAGAAATAAAGAGGAAAAAAGGACACAACAAGAGCCCTAGGCTATACTTTGCGTGTGCACGTGTTTTTTGTTGTTTTCATGCGATCAATCCTGTGGGCAAATCCCAACATTTGCTCATTTTGCAAAAAGACTCGGCAATGTCTTCGCCGATTGTTACACTTGGCAAAAAGACTTGGCATACACCCTGTCAGCAAAGCGGGGTATGCTGAGTGTTTTCCTGCGGGCACTCGGCAAAGATTTGATCTCGGTAAAAAAAAAGTTAAAGGACCAACCAAAAACAACGGTATTGAGTGTAAACACTCATCAAAGCTTCACCTTTGCCAACCGGTTGAACATGACCAAATGTATGCATGCTGACTTCATGGAAGAGGGCCATCATGCCTCCAGCACCACCCCGCATCGCATTTCCGGCGACCCACGGCAACGGAGGTCAAGGGAGAGGAGGGCCCAGCGCATGGCCGAGATGGGGATGCTCCTATCGTGCTCATGTGCGCTCCTACGGTGGGGGTGGTGCTCGGTGACAAGGGAGTTATCCAAGGGAGGGGCCTGGTGTGTGGTGATGATTGGTCTGCCGTTGAGCTCCGGCGTGATGGTGTTGGTGGGTGGCGGGAGGATCCATCATCGTCAGGCCGAGTCCCGCGCCATAGGTCGATCTCGATAGAAGGAGAGCTCCTCCTACTCTGCAACTAACCGGGCTGTGGCGCAAGGTGACAGGGCGGAGGGCGAAGAGTGACAAGGTGCGTGGGAGTAGGAATGGTGGCGAGCGACGAAGAAATAGGGTGGTCAGACGGCCGGGTTTTTGGAAGCGGGGATAAGAAGAGAGCGAGGGCAAGGGGGGTGGGGGGGGGGGGCGAGAACAAGAAATGGATGGAGGTCGTTGGATCTTAGCTAAAGAATGCAACTGTGGCACGATCCATGGGACTTTGAGTTCGACTAATCAAAACATAATGCCTTTGTTGAGTGTATCTTACAAAGAACTCGACATACATGTTTTTCCTTTCTTTCTTTAGTTTTGGTGCTATTTTGTAGCGGGGTGTTGCGCCCCCATATGCCCGGGGTAGAACTCCGTTAAGTAGGGGGGCCCGACCCCCACACCCTCTGAGGAAAAATACGGGCATAAAAGGGCTACAAATTCACTTAGTGTAATAAAGTGCCTAGAAATTTATTTAATGACTTAAATATAGAAAACGACCCAAGAAAATGTGAAACATATGTTGAGTGTAGAAATAGGTTCAAGGTCAACCAACGAAGCAACAATTACTTTGTCTTCAAACCTAAGTTGTTCGTTCTCAAAACCGCAATTCCTCCTCATAGATGGTTCGGGGTTTCTATGCAGTGTATAATATACCACTTGCCAAAACTTCCAAATTTTTACCAGGGCACATTGATGTCATATAATGATACCATGCAGGGTTTCATGTGTTCTAAACTTTGTTTGCATTTTCTAGAATAAAAAACTATTAAGCTCCATCTTCGCGGTCGAGTCTCTTGGCACCCTGATGTTTGGAATTCCTCTCCTTTTCTTGAATAAGGCCTAAACACACACTCATTAACACAAGTAGGACATTTCAACCCATTTTTCAAAAAGAAAATCATACACTTACAGTTCAAATTTGGTTTATATGCGTTAAATGACTAGAAATGAATTTAATAGCTTAAATATAGCAAACGAACTTGTAAAAATGTCAAATTTAGACACGAAACATGTGATTATGTATGTTGAGTGTAGAGAATGTTTCAAGGTCTAACGGTGAAGTAACGAACACTTCACTTTCTAACCGGATATGTTCCCTCTCAAAATAACGGTTCTTCCTTGGAAATGGTTCAGTTTCTTAGTGGTCTGCGTTGCAAATTTTGCAAATCATTCTCTTTTTTTTTATCATAGCCTCTTGGGATCATATAATTATGCCATGAGAAGTTTAATTAATTTCTTACACTTCATTTTTTCTAAATGAGTGAAATTAATTTGTTTGATATCTTCTTTTTTGAAATGATTGAAATCAATCTTTTTAAATAAGTGAAATTAGTAGTTTTTAAATCTATTTGTTTGAAATGAGTGAAATCACTCCTTTGATATGAGTGAAATTAGTTTTTTCTTCGAAAATTGCTTTTTTGTAATACCTGAGATTAGTTTTTTAAATGAGTGAAATCTACTATTTGAAAAGAGTGAATCCATTTTTACAATGAGTAAATCCCTTTTTTGAAAAGTGAGATCAATTTTTTGAATTCAGTGAATTTTTATTAATGTGTGATTTTTTAAAAAAAATTAGTCTTTCAAAACAGTCAAAATCATTGTCTTGAAATAGTGAAACTGTGTAAATTTTGTTATCTAGACAGTAGAACAATGTAATGTTTATGAAATTAGTGAAATCTATATTTCAAATGAGTGAAATCAGCTAATTGAAATGAGTGAGTTTTTTTAATTTAGTGAAATTAGTTAAGCGAAATGAATGATTTTTTTAATTTAGTGAAATAATTTTTTTTAAATGTGTGATTTTTTTGGAATAAGTTAAACAAATTTTGTAAATAACTGAAATTGAAGTATGATAAAAAATAAATACAAACTAATCAAAACGTATCTAACAATGGTATTGTTCTAAAGGTCTTATCACCGTAACTCAAATATATAAAATGTTTCGAAAACGGATATTGGGTTCAAAAGTTATGAGCAATTTAAATGTCACAAGCAAAATAAAATGCAAGTCTTTTGTTTGGAGAGAGTCTTCAGCCACCAGCCCATCCACTCTACCTTTTCCCCTGACAACTATCTGACAAAAAATGTGCATGTATACCTATCCTTTGTGAAATATCCAAAGGCCATATATTAAATATCACAGGTCCTTACAAACACACACAAACAAAAAGATAAAATTGCATTCACAATTAATCTTGGGGTGCTGAAGTCGCAGCATAACCCGATGCCGCCTCTGGATCTCCGCCTTGGCGGAGCAAACCTTTTTTAAACCCACGAGCTTGTATAAGCAGCAGCCAAGAAGTAGTCGATACAGACCAGGAGACATTGGCGACCACGATTTGCGAACCAAATCGCCGCCCTGGAGGTGAAAAAGCTGATAAAGGCATGTCGAAACATCAAATACCATAAAAGCCTGTTAAATCCAGACAGATCCACCAAAAACATAAATCAACCGGATCTATGAAGACCCGTCAGAGACACGTATTGTATGTATACCTCAAGCAAAATGTTTCAGATCTTTATACCCAGACTCACCACACCAATCTT
The DNA here is from genome assembly GCA_021605145.1 of Aegilops bicornis. Lineage (NCBI taxonomy): Eukaryota > Viridiplantae > Streptophyta > Magnoliopsida > Poales > Poaceae > Aegilops > Aegilops bicornis. Next base: position 771,142,791 of record CM038675.1, read on the forward strand.
GATACCGTGGCAGACGGTCGATGCATTGCCATTCCATACCTGCACCGGTAGAATTATCACTTTCCATTGAATCGTCTTTACTGTCTATGCTTCGATGGGGAGCATTGCTTCTCTGTATTTTTCTGAGTGGTGAGATTTATTTTCAGTTGCGGATAGCTTTTTCCGTCTGATTGTTTTCCATCTTGAAGAAGGAATGGTTTTATTACATTTTGCCCGAAAAAAGACAAAATGGGACTTTGTAGTGGTTCGCCATTGCTGAAGCTCTATGAACCGCCCCCGCTTTTCTGAAAAAGGGTTTTCCCCCGCTATATATTATAAAGCAAACCGCCAAGCATCCAACAACAAAGGGTAGCATATATAGTGCAAAGTATAGAATGCAAATAAAGGAGGTCCGGCTGGGGGCACAGCCAAAACAAGCCCCAACTACAAGGAATGAAACTCTAGTCCGGTTCTGGTGGCGGCGGTGGAGACGGTGAGGACATCGCGGCAGCCGAAGAGCGAAGACCGGCGACGATGGAGTCGATGTAGTCACGATCGCGCCGTTTGCTAAGAGGTCTCCAGAGCTGTAGAAATCCACGCATTTTAAAGACGGCGTCAGTGACAAGGCAAGGGATGACGTGCTCGATCACTAATTTATTGCGACAGTTCCAGAAGGTCCACGCCAGGATGCCCACTGCGACCTAAAGGGACGGCCTACTAATAGGCGGGGAATCTAAGGCCTCTCTAAATAGGTCAGGGAGGTTATCATGGCACCAAGATCCAACCAATACGTCCCGGAAGCAACTTCATAAAAATCGTGTGGACAAGCATCGAAAGAAGATGTGGTTAGAGTCTTCCAGGACGCCACAGTGGGGCATTGACTCCATCGACACCGGCAAAAGCAGATCTATGGATCGCTCGATCACCGCAAATGTATCTCAGTAGCTACGATCAGGTCAACCTAGCTAGGCGCTACCCAGGGAAGGAGAGATGATGTTCGTCACCCCCCGCGCGCGAAGGAAGCAAATGTGATTTGATTTGAGACGACGTAAGGCGGAGAGCTAACCTTGATGGCGGATTTGACCGGGGCTAGCTGTTGGGGATTTATGTCATCGCTACGCAGGCATCAGCAGAGCCCAACTGGGAACCAAAACCGCTGTTTAGCAGCAGCTCAGCTCAGTGGGCATAAATTCTGAACAGTGCCGTTGCCAGGATATGTGTTGGCAGGAGGAAATTAAGACGGCAGAAAATGGCAACGAACCAAGTTAGGGCCAAATCAAGCCAAACCATAGCAAATGTTAGGTTGATTTTCAAGGACGATTTGACCTCCAATTGAAGGTTAGTATAGATCTCCAACCGTGTGTGCCTGAAAATACATATGTACGGCCTGTGATGGAACAAAGTGGATGGGGACTGATTATCAACACAAATCTCCAAATTTGACATCGATCAACATCAAGTATAGATAGCTGTTATCACAAAAGAGACGAGGAGGGTGACTGGTCAGAGCAGCAAGCCCCAGATGCATCTAATGTATGCACAATTTGGAGTCCCCGTCGCGTATCGGCTTCGAATAACGTCGCTCTCCGCCAAACAGTGCTTGTCATCAACTGTCCGATGCCGACATAATTTGGTTGCGGCGCGCATTATCTTGATCACGCACCACCGTATCCACACACACATAAAACCTCCCTAATAAGTGGATAAAAGCAAGCAAAACTCTAGATGGAGTAGCTCTAGATATACAGAATCAGGTGCATGCAGTGTGCGTGAGACTTACTCTGCACAAGGTGCAAACGACGACAAGTGCTGCTGCTTACACTTGGGGGCTATTTGGTTTCTAGCCACCCTTGTCACACTTTGCCATGTTTTATCTTAGGCAAGTTTAACCAAGTTAGAGCATCTACAGCCGGGAATCTCAAACCCTTCTCAATCGTTTGGGTGGCTCACCCGGTCACTGACTGGTCACGAAATTTTAACACAGGCGGGTGCCCCAAACAGGCAACGCCCGGGCTGACCGGCACGCCTGTCACATCGGACCTGGTCTACTTTGGCCCATCCGACCCCACATATATTCGTCCCCATCCGCTCGCTGGACCAAACCCTAGCCACTTCACATTCCTCTCCCTTCCACTCCCTCCACCACCCGAACTCACCTCCAACGATTTTCGGCCGTCTCCGGCATGGCGGACAGCGGATCTGACTCTGACTGTTCCGGATCCGTCGACTGGAGTGTCATCCTGTGTGGGTTGGAGGAGGCAATGGCGGTCCGCATTGCACTCCGCCGCTCCCCGGAGGACAGCGTCCGGCCGACGGACGGTTCTGTCCAGCGCGACTCCATGTCAGCTCAACGGGCACTCGGGTCCTCTGAGGCTGGATCATCACGGTCCAGCAGCCGGAAAATCCCTCCTTCCCCATCACCGGTCGGGCAGACTATGAGCCCCACCGGAAACTGGCAGCCCGTCGTGGGAATGAGCGATAAGTGTCACCGAGGCCCGTGGCAGAAATGGCGCCGGAGGAGGTGGCTGATGCGGCAGCGTGGGTAGCCGTAGAGGAGGAAGCCATCCGCACCCGCATTGTGAAGAAACAGGAACGGAGGAACACGCGCGCCCTCACGTGAGAGCAGAATCGGACAGTCGATGCCATGGTCGGACTGCCGCTGAAGGAGGAGAGCGATGTCGAGGACAGCTCCAGCGACGAGCATATCCGGCTCGATCCCTACCGCGTCTTCGACCGGTACTTCCACGAGAAGGACGGCAAGGGTGCTGGGAAGGGCAAGGGCAGTCATGGATGATCACCATATCCAAACATGCCAAATTTTGGTTGTCCGATAGCATGTTTAGTTAGTACTCATGGAGTAGCCGGACTATGTGTGTGCTTCGATGTAGTTGCATGAGTTTGTATGAATTTGAGATATGATAACTGACATGTTCGGATGTGGATTGCATTATTTAAGGTGTAACAGGTCAGTGTCCACGGACGCACCTGGGCGCGTTCGCGTGCTTTTGTGGGTCCGGGTTTGCCTATCACCGTTGTAGATGCTCTTAGACGGGTGTTTATTTCTTGCCACACCTAAGGCAAGGAATTTATTTATGAGCAGTAAGCCCCACACAGCATAGACATAAAATGTGGCAAGATTTTCTTAGACAAGCCAAAATATGGCTAAGAATTTGAACAACTCAAGTTAAGCAACTGTAGCAAAAATAATGTGGCAATATGCGACTAAGAGCATCTACAGTCGGGCGGCTCAAACCCGCCTCATATGCCCGGGCAGGCCGTCCAGTCACTATTTTTTAACCCAGACAGCCCCTCAAACGGCACTCAAACGCCCAGGCTGAACGGCGCCCCCCATATCCAGCCCAAATATGGGGCAGATATGGGGACGCCCGGGCGCGCCCGGGCACGCTCGCCACGTCGGACCCGGCCTACGCTGGCCCACCCGACCCCACATAAATTCCTCCCCATCAGCTCGCCGGACCATACCCTAGCCACTTCACTCCCCTCCCCTTCAATCCCCTCCGCCTCCCAAGCTCATCTCCAGCTCCTTCCGGCCATCTCCGACATGGCGGACAACGGATATGAGTCCTTCACCTCTAGATCAGTCGTCCCCGAGCTCATCCCACGCGGCCTCGAGGAGGATATGGCCGTCCGGCTTGCGCTCCGCCGCGCCCGGGAGGAGGATCATGCACGGCTGTGCTCGGACTCCATCCGTCGGGAATCCATTGCGTCCGCTCAAATGGTGCATGGATCCGGCGCTAGGCCAGCCGTGGCTGCCTCGCTGGAGGCCGTGCAGTCCGTCTGGCGTCCGAACGCGCTGGCGGACGCACAACCCCTCCGTTGGCGAGCCGATATTCGGGACGCACCATCGCCGGGCTTGGGAGACGGCGGCAGCCCTCACAGCGGCGGACACCGGCAAGACGGAGTCACATTCTTCGGCACCCCGTATGGGGCATCAGTCCGGGCGACGCAACCGCATCATACTGGACGTCGGCGGCTCGTCCCCGAACGGATCCGTCATCGATGTGACGTCCATCGGCAGTCCGGCACCGTTCAGGTTCCAGGCTTCGGCGAGGACGAGTAGGGCATGGGAGATGGCGGCGCCTCGAGTCCCGTGAGCCGGCTCGTGTCCCATTCCCTACACTACCTTGCCGGCAACCGAACCAACACTCTGAGGAGCGCAACCGGCCGCCGGACATGACCAGGGCGGAGCCGGGCGAGCGGGGAGCGCAACCGGACGAGCTCCGCTTAGAATATGTTTCACATTGCATGTAATAATATAGATTTGAGATTTATAATTTGAGGTATCTGGATGTGGAATGCATTTTTTAAGATGTGGCCGCTGACCGGTCACGGTCCGCCGACGTATTCGGACGCGTCCGCAAACGTTTGAGATACTGTAGATGCTCTAAGATAGTCAGTATCCAAACAGGCCTTACACTCGTGCAGGCATACGTACGTCTGCTGCATGCATGGCGATGGAGTAAAATAAGCAGACGAGGACTCGTCGGACGGATCTGCCTGCCCGCCTGCTGAGCTCTCAGAAGGTCTATTATCTCTCTCTCACTCATCACTTTCTCTGAACCCCGTGCTCTCACGGCCTGAATACTCGTGCGCTAATCAGCTTCATTTTCTCTCTTTTCCCCTGCCGACGGATCGACTGATCGATCGTTCAAAGACTGGGATCACTTTTGACATGCAAACGTGCCTCGTATCAAGGGCTTCTATGGCCATGTGATCGGTCAGTGCACGCAGGCATCAGGGCGGGCGAGTCGCCGGCGGCCGCGTGGGGAGGTAGGCCCTCCGTGCCACCCGCCGCCCCGACATGGCCGTCTAGAGTCTCGCCGAAGGTTTGACGAGGTCGCCCCGGCTGACTTGTTGCTGTTCGCCCTATCGCCATTGCTCACCCCTATCCGTTCGAACAAGCCCGGGTTGCTGTTGACGGATGGATGGCTGAAGTAGAGTAGTATACTTGGAATGCTGAAGACCTGCGGAAGCAGAACAATTGACCGCCCGGCTGGACGTGCTGTGGTCGTGAGCGAGGCATGCATGCACAAGCAACGCCGAGCCACGATGCAGGCACGGGCATCGTCCATCGTCCGTCCCCATCGCACGCGCGCGTTTGGTGGATCTCGGACGCCACGCGTACGTTGTAGCGCCCGGCCGGCCGGGTTTGACTTGACCCACCACGACGCACGGTCGCGTTTTGGTTCAGGTAGCCCTACTACTACAGCGGAAGGAGGGAGGAAGGGAGGAAGAGCCTCTTCGGTCGGTAAAAACCTCGTGGTATGTCGACCGATCATCTTACATACTTTTACAGCACTGATCGGCATTGCAGAGTAAAGAGGAAGCGACAGATGAAACGGACGACGGGGGTTAAATGAAGCCCGGCGGCAGCGACTGTTCACGCATCGGCCGGCCACCGCCCACCGCTGCATGATGTACGGGGTACCACTACTACCACTCTGTAAGCACGAACTGGATTCTCTCGAATTTAGCTAGGGATTGGCTCAGATCTCAGCTGAGTTCATGTAGTTTGAATGGAGAGGAAGAGGATTACAGCCAATACACACACGCCATTTATCCTATCCTTCCTCGGCCGAAGCCGCCAGCCACCCGTTACAGAATCAGAGCGAGGGATATATCTAAACAGCGCTAGCGGGCCCATTCTGGGCCGCGCACCCTTGCCGGCGCCTGGACCTTCCTCCTGGGCCTGGCCTGCTCCGCGGTTGCCGAATCTCCCTTTAGCGTTTCAGATGTTGTCGCTGCTTCACTTGTGTCGCTGCTGACAATCCCCCTGGAGAGAAAACGGCTTGCCCCCAAGCCGGCGCCCGCGGAAATTGTTGCTTGAGCATGTCTTGGTCCTCCCATGTTGCCGATGAAGCGGGAGAATGGCTCCACTTGACTAGTACTTGAGCTACCGTTTTGTTCCCCCGCGAGAGCATTCGACGATCAAGGAAACAAGACGGAACCTGCAGATGAGCTGCTGTTGAAGGAAGAACTGGAAATACCTGTTGATCTGGTTTGACATGGCGCTTGAGCAAGGAGACATGGAAGACTGGATGAACTCTGCAGTTGTCCGGTAACTTCAGTTTGTAAGCCACTGCACCGACCGCGCTGTGATTTCAAATGGTCCAAAATACTTGAATGCCAGCTTGTGATTTGCGCGCGGTGCAATAGAAGACTGAATGTATGGCTGCATTTTGAGGAAAACCGTGTCACCCACCTCAAAACTTCTCTCCGTTCGGTGTTTGTCAGCCTGAACCTTCATGCGCTGTTGCGTACGCAATAAGTGCTGCTTGACTGATTCCATGATCACATGCCTGTCAGGCAACCACTGTTGAGCATCCGAGCTGCCAACAGCATCCATAGGTGATATACCAAAGTAACGTGCTGGGTGTTCATAGACCAACTCAAACGGAGTGCGGCCAGTGGAAGAGTGCCAGTTTGTATTATACCATAACTCACAGAGTGGGAGCCAACTGAACCAACGCTGCGGATGAGCACTGATAAAACATCTAAGATACCCTTCCACTTGTTGATTCACACGTTCAGTTTGCCCGTCCGTCTGTGGGTGTTGGCCCGAGCTCATGCGCAGCTTGATGCCTGTTCTGTTGCACACTTCTTTCCAGAATGAGCTGGTGAACACTAGATCGTGATCTGAAACCAGGGATTCAGGAAGACCATGAAGACGATATACACGGTCCAGGAATTGCTCGGCCACTGTGGTCTTTATGTAGGGATGCTTGAGAGCAATGAAATGCCCATACTTAGTCAGTTTGTCAACAACCACTAAGATACAACTGTAATGCTGCGAAAGTGGCAAGCCTTCGATGAAGTCCATCGTCATCATTTCCCAAGGCTGAGAAGGTACAGGTAAAGGTTGTAACAAGCCTGGGTAAGGAACTCTGTCCGGTTTAGCAAGTTGGCACACCTGACACTGTTGCAAAACTGCCCCGATCATTTGTTTCATCTTTTTCCAATGGAATAGCTAGGAGATTCTTCGGTAAGTAACTGGAAATCCAGAATGACCTCCAGCCGAACTAGCATGCAAACTGTCAATTATTTTACGTTGCAGCTGTTCATTTGAGACGATCCACAGTCGTTTTTTTGAAACGAAGCAAACCTCCTTGCAGGGAAAAATTAGTAACAGCTGACGGATCGATAGCTAACTTCTGAAGGATTGCTGTAACATGAGGATCTGAACTGTAGCTATCCACTATCTCCTGCACCCAAGCTAGCTGTATGACCGATGTGAACATAGCAGTCTCTCGACAGTGAGTGAGGACGCCGACAGAGCGCCAAAGAACCTTGTTTTCAGTTCCCTTCCTGTAAATGATCTTGTAATCCAACCCAAACAATTTGGTTAATGCTTTTTGTTGCCAATCTGTATGCAGGCGCTGCTCTGTTAAACTGACCAATGACTTTTGGTCAGTAATAATGTTGAACTCCTTCAATTGCAGGTAAGAGCGCCACTGTTCCACTGCCAGCAAAATTGCTAAGAACTCCTTTTCATAAACTGACAGAGTCTGATTCTTGGGGCCCAAAGCCTTGCTGACAAACGCTATTGGATGTCCCTCTTGTGATAAAACAGCACCTATTCCACAGTCACTCGCGTCTGTTTCAATGGTGAACGGTTTCTGGAAATTGGGAAGTGCCAGAACAGGGGCAGCAACCAAGGCTTGTTTCAGAGTCTGAAAGGTTGTATCCTCGATACTTGTCTAAACAAACACAGTACCCTTGCGCAATAGGTTAGTCATGGGCTTGGCAATGACTCCAAAATGGCGAATGAATTTTCTGTAGTAACCAGCTAGCCCCAGAAAACTTCTGACCTCTTTCACAGACTCAGGCTGTGGCCATTGTTCTATAGTACTTATTTTCTCAGGATTAGTGGAAACTCCCTCCTTGCTGATTATGTGACCCAGATAGAGCAGCTTTTGAGAAGCAAATTCACACTTGGATAGCTTCACAAAGCACTTGTCCCTTCTCAAAACTTGCAAGACCCTCCTGACATGTTCTAGATGTTGCTTCAGTGTTTTACTGAAAACTAGAATGTCATCAAAGAATGCAATCACAAAATTCCTCAGCATATCAGGTTCTTCTGACAAGGATACATTAATGCCCCTTTGAAAGGTGTTTGGAGCTCCTGTCAACCCAAAACCCACAACTAGGAATTCAAAATGCCCATGGTGAGTTTGAAAAGCTGTCTTATATTCTTCTCCAGGTGCTAGCCTTATTTGGTGATACCCAGCCCTGAGATCCAGTTTTGTAAACCGTTGTGCACCATGGAGTTCATCGAGTAGCTCATCTATTACAGGCATAGGGTAATTTCCCTTGATTGTTAGGGCATTTAGGTGCCTGTAATCCACAACCGGCCTCCAGGTGTGGTCCTTCTTTTTAACCAAGAGGATAGGTGAAGAAAATGGATCACATTTCTTCCGACTACACCGTAATCCAAAGCATCTCCTGAATTTGCTTTTCAACTTCATCCTTTAATTCTTGTGCTAGTCTATATGGTCTGTGTGAAAAAGGCCTTGCACCTGGAATGAGAGGTATAGAGTGGTCACAAGCTCTCTCTGGAGGTAATCCAGTAGGAATAGCAAACACATCCTTGTATTCATCCAACAGTTCCTGAATCTCTGGCAACACAGTTTGAGCATTTTCATCAGTAACTACAGAAAATTCTATGATGGTGTAAGCAAATTCCACAGGTGCTGCTCCTTGAATAGTTATTGTTTTCCCATGCATAGGGAAAGACATCCACTGCTGTTCCCAGTCCACAGGCACTGGGCTATGTTTAGCCAGCCAATCCATTCCCAAGATTCCATCATAGCAGCTAAGAGGCAAAATCTTGAGATCATGCTCAAACTGAACACCATGAACTGACCATTTGCACTGGGGCATAAAACTGGAACAACTCATTACTCCCCCATTAGCTACCCTCACCTTCATGGTTGAACATGTCTGCACTCCTGTCAGTGTTTTAGCCGACACATTATCCAGGAAGGAATGAGTACTGCCAGAATCCACTAGGAATGTCTTCTGCTGCCCATGGAGTGTGACGTTCAGTTGAAAGTTTCATCGCGAGAGGACCTTCCTTCAGCTGCCTCAGAGATGGCCATTAAGTTGACCTCTTCATCCTCATCTGACTCAAAATCCTCTGAAGAAGTGAACTGGAAGAATTCCACCATTTCCTGTACTACATGAAGTGACACTGTTTGTTTGCACTGGTGATCACGGCTCCATTTATCTCCACATGTCAAACACAACCCCTTGGCCTTGCGGTAAGCTCTCATAGCCTCGCATTTATCCTCCCCTGATTTCTGTTTCTGCACATCCACACTGTTGCGTCTGTCTTCAGTGGTCTTGCTCGCAGCAGTTTTAACAGATGACGCTGCCTGTGGTACGTATTGGCGTCTGTTCGCTTGATGATATTGAGGTGCTGAACTGGTCAGTGATTCATGTAACAAGGCCAACTCATACGCTGCATCCAGGTCGGGTGGCTGTTGTAGTGCCACCAACACTCTGACCGATGAATTCAGACCATCGATGAACTTAGTGACATAATGCACCGATTCAGGTACGACCTCGTAAGCAGATAATTGGTCGTAAAGTTCAGCGAATTGCTCCACATATTCTTCGACTGAACCAGTTTGTGAAATACTGTGAAATTTGCGCACCAATGCCTAGTGTTGATTGCGCCCAAATCAGCATTGTAGCAGCCTGCAGAAATCCTCCCATGGCGCATTCGGCGCTCGTCGCTGTACCGATTCCAACCAGCGTGCTGCGGGGCCTTCGAATAGGGTTGATGCGAACTGAACCCATAGCTGCCGCGGCGTACCACTCATGCTGAAATAATCTTCGCATCTCGTTTGCCAGAGCCTCGGATTGGAGCCGTCGAAGCGGGGTAGATCGATGCACGGACCAAATCCGTAGGAGTCAGTATTATCTCGTGATAATTCAGTCAACCTCGAACGGAATACAGAGCTCTGATCTGGTTTCGTACCTCTGGCTGGAGGCGGAACGTAAGGAACATGGTCCTTCCCCTTGACCGTAGGTGCTCTGCGGCTGCCTTCCGGAGTCGCGTCGGCGTTGTTGTACACCCTTGCTCGCCGGGCAGAGGTCGTGAGGTCGGAGACGCAGCCGATCGATGCAGATGGTGGCCGCTCCGGGCGGTAGCGGAGTTCGTCCATGTCGACGCCGATCGACATCTTGAGGTCGTCGAGTCGGCCGTCGCACTTCCCCACGATGGAGCGCAACGACTTCGCTGCTTCCTCATCCTGTCGCTTGAAACGTGCGTCTAGAGACTCCGCCAAGTCGGCCTTGAGGAACTCATACACCGCCTTCGTCACTGGCGACAAGCCTTTCATCATCTCTCGGCGGCGCCGGGCCGCAAATCTCGTCGCGTGCGGGTGGTGGATGGGAACTGGCGACGCCAGGATCTGTGGCTCTGATACCAATTGTAAGCACGAACTGGATTCTCTCGAATTTAGCTAGGGATTGGCTCAGATCTCAGCTGAGTTCATGTAGTTTGAATGGAGAGGAAGAGGATTACAGCCAATACACACACGCCATCTATCCTATCCTTCCTCGGCCGAAGCCGCCAGCCACCCGTTACAGAATCAGAGCAAGGGATATATCTAAACAGCGCTAGCGGGCCCATTCTGGGCCGCGCACCCTTGCCGGCGCCTGGACCTTCCTCCTGGGCCTGGCCTGCTCCGCGGTTGCCGGATCTCCCTGTAGCGTTTCATATGTTTTTTTAAAACTTACTACGACCTTTATTTAAACATCCCAACTGGGAATTTCGTCCGCTTCTGATGCAAAAATGCAGTCAGGTGGTTCAGACAGCCACACATTACGTAGATTATTCGCCACACATTCCCTAGCTAACCTATGAGCTGCATTATTCGCAGATCTTCTCACCCGTGTCACTTTCCACCTATCCCTTGACGCCAACAGTTGCTTTACCTCTTCAATGATCGGTCCCAAGAGCGATAGATCCTTTTCTTGCCTCTCAGAATTTGCAAACGATCTCACGACAGTCCATTTCAACATGTAGATTTTGTATGTTTAGTTCGTCCGCTAGTTGGACTGCCCTTTTGCATGCATACTGATTCGATCCTTGCCGGCCTGTGCATTGAGGAAACACTGACATGCGCCACCCGTGAAAGCACCTTCCTGATTCCGCAAAACCACTCCTACTCCTCCCAGCTCGCCAGCCTTCGCTACGGCCCCATCGACATTGGCTTTCACCCAACCATCATCCGGGGTCGGCCATTTCTCCTTACTAGCTGGTTCCACTCGCTCGCTCCTCCTCCCATGGATTGATTGCCACTCATCCATCAAGGTAAGACTCTTCTGGCGATCGCATCTGCAGCTTCAATATGGTGCCCGTCTCTAGCGTTGTTCCGAGCCAGCCAAAGTGCATAAACCCCTTGGACCATGACCGCCTTCGCGTCGTCTGTTGCTTCCGCAAACCAATCCAGGAGCCATCTCGATAATGCCTTCTGAGGGCTTGTTGATTCCGGTGGGATCGCCACCGGTACCCCCAACTCTGAATGCATTATGTTCCAGAACACCCTGGAATGAGAACAGCCCCAAAAACGGTGATAATTTGTTTCATCTCTTCCACAAGCCACACAAACCACTCCCTCCTTTATATTCCTCCGTTTCAGCTCGGTGCCAACCGCCAATCCATTCTCGATCGACGCCACATATGTGTTCTTACTTTGCCCGGAGCTATCGTGTCCCACAAGCTGAGCCATGCTCTATGATCTGCCACAGCATTGGAGGATCCTGGCCTGCATCCGGATAGCCTTTTCTGCGCCATCCTCATGTGATATGCCGAACGCACTGTGAATACCCCATCCTTAGTATAATTCCACGCCAAGAAATCTTGCATTGTCGGTCCTCCCGCTGGAATGCGCATGATCTATTCGGCCTCATCCGGCGAGAACATTGAGAAAACCTTGTTTCGGTCCCATGCCTCCTTTTGTGTGTCTAGAAGATGACCAACTTTCGATATTCCATGTATATATCTTTGGCCCAGTGGCCTCAGACTCCCCTTCCTAGGTATCCAGTTGTCATGATGCACTTTGATCATAGACCCGTCCCCTATTCTCCATATGAGTCCATCCAATAAAAGATCCCTCCCATGTAAGATACTTCTGAAAGTAAAAGAGCCACCGTTCGGGCAGGTAGCATTAAGGATTGAGCCATCTACGAAATACCGAGCCTTGAGGACTTGTGCACACATCGAATCTGGTTTCTGTAAAATTCTCCAGGCCTGTTTAGCAAGTATAGCGTTTCAGATGTTGTCGCTGCTTCATTTGTGTCGCTGCTGACACACTCGGACTCGTATCGGACGTCCATTGGCCATTTGGCCTGCTCATCCACGCTTGTGCCCCGCAGCCAGGCAGCGTCTGGACTCACTCTGGAGGCCTCATTCATCCTAGGTTACGTGTACGTCCGTCCACAGCCAACTGAAGGTGCGTTGCTGGTCCTGGTGGTCCTGCCGTGCCGTGCGTGCTACACGTAGGGGTAACATGCGTTCGTGTGTACCCTCACGCGCCACCGGCACGAGATTCCTCGGAGTATGTGCGACTGCGAGCACTGGCGCTGTGCTGTTCCTGCGGTGTGCAATCAAGTTTCATGTCTGTTAGGATTTGCGAAACCGTAAAATAGCTACCACGTCACCCTGAATATATATACTGTACATAGGAGTACTGACATGAACGCAGTGCACTAGTATGCTCTGCGCAGAAAAAGTGTGCACGCATGCACAGTCTAGCACGTACAGCGTCGTCGTTTGTCTATACTCCATACGTGCACCACATGCCAGCATAAATTTTTCTCAGAGCCAGGGTCCCAGTAATCCTTTGCCTTGCCCACATCGATCGCGCAGTCGGCAATCCATCCGTCAGGCATCATCATCGATCACACATATCTACAGACTACGTCTTCAGACAAATCCATATGTGCAGATGCCCTGGTCCTCCGTGTCCAAAACGCCACCTGAATGAACGCAAGTGGAAAGCGTTCCCGTCGCTCCAACAGTCGCGATCGCTCCAAGTTGCTGATGATGCATGGCGAATCCGAACCTTGTCGACGCCGTCATGTGGGAGAGAGACCTCCCCCTCTATTCCTCTGCTGTAAATATTATCAGGTTATTAATGAAAAGGTTCAGGCCGGCGTAAGCCCGCCGTAGCGCCGTCAAAAAAATGTGAGAGAGAGACGATCGGGCTAGATATAATGACCCGGTTAGGTTAGGCGCCCAGAGTTGACAGCACGGCCGCGGATCAGCCCGGACCGGTTCCCTCTACAAAGCTTGTCTATCGATCTAAGCCACAGCTACGTCCACGAAAGATGTTGGAGGGAGGGGCCCTTGGATCTACAAAGGAGGAATGCTACGTCCATGAAAAGGTACGTAGGGTTTACGGGCTGCAGCTGACTTGGCATCTTTTGATCGGAATAGGTTGAGGGAGGGGCCCACCCCCATGAAAATCAGGGCCGGAGGAGAGAATTTGAAGAAGGTTACAAAACACACACTAGCCACAATGAAAAGTAACATACACTAATAATATAGACATATCCTTAGACTATGTTACTATCTTCATAATGGGTAGTAACATAAGTATGGTAACATGCAAAGCCTCATTTATTAGGTTATAGACTCATATTGCATTGGGACATGTGATGTTACAGTAACTAGCTAAGAGGGTGCTTGGATCCAAGGGACTATTTCTAGCCTGACTAAAAATAGTCTTTTTTAAGGCTAAAGTTCCAAGCACCCCTGACTAAAGAGAGGCTAAGACTAGTCTTGAGACTAAAAATTTTTAGTCATAGAAAACCTACTAAAATATGTACTAACCCTCTCTCTCCTCATTTAATTCCTCTCCTTTAACACATGTGAGTTCTGGATTTGAGGGTTTGGAGAATAATAAATGATCAATAACTTGATTTTAATCTCTTTAGTATTTGGATCCAAGCATGAGTGAGGCTAGCAAGTTTTAGTCCCACTACTATTAGTCATGAGACTAAAACGTATCCAAGCACCCTCTGAGCATGTTGACTCAGAGATGGAATTTGCGTAGAGATGCCTGGGACTACACATGGTTCTCAACGCCAGACTCGCAGCAGTTGAGAATCCAAGGTGGCTTGAATGGCTCTGCATTCTCATTTAGTACAACGGCCCGGGCGACCAATTAATCGAATGGTGGAAGCATGTGGGATAATTATGGCTGTTGTTTTGTGTTGGACACGTGTTATTTATAGGAGTACTCTGCTTATTGTTGTTTGACATGTTGATGTTTGGTGTGAGAAGAATGATCTTTATCATGAGACTCACATAGCAAACACAAAATTAACTCTAATGCTGACAGATAACAACAACACATCAATATTAATTATTCCTAGATGATACGTGTGAACCATAACACCACATACTGGAAGATGACTCGTAGATGGAAGTTGCGTAGAGCGGACTGGGACATGGATGAACACATGGTTCTCAACTTCTGCGAGTCTATGGTTGTAAGAAAGAGCGCGAGTGAACGCGGAGGAGAAGAGTTGGGCAGCCGAAATAAGAAGGCTAATTGTTTTTGAGAGCGAGTATAACAAGGTGATATAAGCGGGCTATAAAAATTTAAATATTATGATTTTGCTAAGTTGGAAGAGAGAGAAGAGAAGAGAGTTGTAGATTTACAGGAGGCTATAGCACGGGCTCCAAAAAGCATTAGAAGCACTGTGAGAGTGAAAAATGAGCCATATGTTATTAAGTAATACTTTCTTATGTTAACTCCCTTCCGGTTTATAGTGTGTATCTCAAAGTTTTTGTTTTTTCGTTTTATAAGTCATATTTATATTGGCTATATATGACATTGCAACATGCTATAGCCAGCACTTGGCTATATTATTAATCATGCTCTAAGAGAAGGAGAGGAGCGTGTTGTAGGTAGCCATTATGACCGACCCACCAATCAACGTGCGTCGGGAGTCTCGTTTTGTTGCATGTGACTGTCCCGTGGGACAGGTATTTGAGTGGTCGGATAGAATACACAAACTATACAATATCGATTCGGTGTAGAGATTTCATTATACATGCTTGTTGTATTAAAATGCACAAATCATGTCGGAGCGGACGGGTGTGATTACATCCTTGTGTGGCATCATGTGCATTTGTGATTTATCCTAAAAAAATTGAGACTAAACACACTCCACTTTATTGATCATAAATAACGTTCATAGAGATACATTGAATATCCAGAGGCTGAAGAAGCCAAAGATGACGTCCTTTATAAAGATCAAGAGGGAGTTTAGCGAAGCTATTGGCCTCCATGTTTGAATCCCGTCCCTTGTAGACAAAAGAACATGCTTGGAACTCGCCTGCAAATAATGTAATTTCTCCGATGATACTTGCGTAATCCCCACCACCACTACTAGAGTTGACACTCGTGATTTATCCGAGATAAACAACTTAAAATTAAGGTACGGGTAGATCCATGCATGTCGGCCTGCCAGCGCCAGACCGCATGTAGCTTGAGATTGTGCCCATCTTTTCAGCAAGATATTGCCACCTACTTCCTCCGTTTCATATTACTTGTCGCCGGCGACCAGTAATATGGAACGGAGAAAGTTCCAGTGTGCATGCGTGTCAAGCAAAGCCTAGCTATAGGTACTGCCACTGCTCCAATCCAAAGAAGAAAAATGCAAGAAGTGGCCGGAGCCAGCCCGAGATCTCCTGCGTCTGCATGCCCCCCGTAGTGGGGGAGGGGAGGAGTCATGTCTCGAATCATGGACTCTGGCAGGTAAAACGTGTCCATCGCCGCGAGTAAAGAATTCGGGGCCGAGCGGACGCGAGGAGGCCACATCGCCGGAGCGCTTAAACAAATGCGGCGGAACGAGACATGACGGCCGGCCGAGGCGGCGGCTTGATAGCCAAAATATTGCGCGAGAATCCACTGTCTCTCTTGACACGGGATTTGCGAGATCGTTTTTTTTTTCTGTTTCCTCGTCCTCCTGCAGAGCCTGGTAACGATATGCATGGAACAAAGGTTGGTTTGGTACTGACACTTGTGATTGTTTATTTAATCCAACGCACGGATCAAGTAACGATGTGTGTGTGTGTGTTTGTGGATGACATTTTTTAGATCTTTACTCCTAATGGACGATTTGATGAATAGTCTGCGCGGTTTTTTTGCTGGTTTTTACGTCATCCTCCCACCTCCGTTTTATTTTCGTCATCCTTCCATCACTTTCGTCTGATTTTTTTCATCCCCCTCCCACCACCCCATTGGTTTATTTTTTTTTCACTATTTTCTTCTAAACAAGCACTTTCCTAACGTATAAAAAGACACATATCTAACTTTACTAAATTACCCAAATCAAACGATCCATCTCATCAATGCAATTTGCTTTAGGAAACATATAACCGATGTGAAGGAAACAAATAACAGACTACCCAAATCAACCTATTCATCCCATGAATGCAATTTGATTTAGGAAACATATAATAAATTTTAAGGAAACAAATAACAGACTTTAAAGAAAAATCCAATTAACTAATCTCTACTCTTAAAGGCCCCTCGATTGATTTTTGCCCTCGCTTCCTTTCCCAAAGACCGATACAATGGAAGGAATTATAATCCACCTATTTGTTTTCCTATATATCCGTGCAGGCAACACAACAAAAACCGGTGAAAAAAACACTCACCTCGCACGTCCCCCTGCCTGCAATCCTGAAACGCCGCTGTTTTCCCCTTCTAGCCCACCTCCCCTCCTTCCCATCGGCTCTCTTCATGCCCAACGTGGATGGCGCCGCCTGCCTAGGATGGGGCCCTGTTCTTGTTCCATCGGTGTCTCGCTACCTTCTCCACGACCCTGGCATAGGCGCACAGCAGGCCACCTAAGGTGAACAGGAACGCGATTTGGATGACGGCCACTAGCGGGTGGTCCTCTTTTTCGAGAGGCAGACCGGCGCCAGTGGCAACCGAGGGATTCACCAAGGTACGTGATGTCCATGCCTGCTTGCCTCCTCGTCTCATCTGGCAGAGCTTATATGTGGACCGAAAGGAAATGATTGGTTTCACGTCCCTTCTTCTATGTCCTTTGTTTCGAGGTCGTGCCGTTGTGCGCTGCCATGAGCAGAGAGCATCGGCGGCGTCCAGCAGATTGGTCTTCCTTTTGAAGAAGACAACAGAGGCCCTCAGCGCCATGCCTTCAATTTCTTTTGCTTCAGATCCTATTTTTGTGCAGTTTCTTTTTTTTATCTTTGTGCTTGATCCGATCCTAGATAGTGAAAACATATTTATGGGAAAAAATGTGTTTGTTCATGACATATATGAGTGTCTGCCTAACTTCTTTCTTTAATTGTTGTTCCAGGTGAGAGCTGAGACTCACGTCCTCCTGTTTCCCTAGGTGATGGTCGGCAGCCACCGCTCGACAAGTATACTACTCCACCAATTAGGTAAGAGTAACCTGATGTATTTCTCATCTATTATCTCTAGCTAGATACTTTCTTATGGTCGTTTATGTTCTAGAATTGTCTCGGTTTCCCTGTATGACGTTCCAACTTGTAGAATACATGTTTTTGAAGAGGTAATTGTGTGTTATACTAATTCATGTACTATCAGAAGTAATGTTCTTTTTCTCTGAAATTGGTCTTTATGTAAATTTTTACTATAATTGTTATGTATTGTGGAAGACTTCAGGAGAAAATTCCACGAATGACATACAATAAATTTGAAATTGCTAGAGTATTTTTCAAATGAATATAGTTGACGAGCAGCACAATTTAGATATGAGGTATGTAGTGCATGTTAGTTCTTCGATCTATAAAGGAATTTGTGTACTTAGACTGATGTTTTCACGAGCTTCCTGCAAAAAGCTAGCCTTACTAGCTTGTGCACATTTCCTTAACCCAACAGTTTACTTGCATACTGCTTCATAATTTTGTTCTTGTGCTCGATGGGACAAGCAAAGCAACCGCTTGTTCCGATGCAGACTTCTTTGGTGTACATGATGAGTTTTGGATAGAGGGTTCCGACATTATCAGTTCCTTATTCTTCTGCTACAGGGCACCACCAAATGGGTGCAAGCATTAATCAATATTCTTCTGCTACAGATATGGGTCAGATTTCCTTGTTATTGCCTGGAAATATTCTCGGTATAAGATCGTTTTGACTTGTGCTAAATGGGTTATAAATTATTTAACAAGGAGTTGGCCTTGCAGATACAAACTACTAATTTTTTGGCGTACTCTTCATATGAAGTGTCCATATATAATGGCATGTACCAAGTAGGAATCCTCTCTCGGATATATTTCTCTTCCTTATGTACTCCCTCTGTAAAGAAATATAAGAGCATTTAGATAACTACTTTAGTGCTCTAAACGCTCTTATATTTCTTTACCGAGGGAGTACTTATTTGTGACAGACATACATGCTCTATTTTTGAAAGAGAAGATTGTACTTGCAGGATCCAAAACCTAATGATTTTTGTCGAGGGACAGTCACGTGAGTGATTGCACTAAAGATACAGAGAAAAACTGACATTTCTTCTTAGATATTGTATTGAAGTTCTATACTAAATACTATAGGGTGTACTGAAGGTCAATGTTGCACTTAGGCCGGTTGGGTTCTGAATATGCAAGAAAAGGAGGAAAAATTACCAAGGATTACAGATCTTGGTTCAAGAAAAGTGCTGACAATATGTTTTGGCGCATAATTAGCTCTGACAGGAAAAATATTCTATCAGAATTGCAGGATTCTTCAATCACCTCATTAGCATATGCCAAAGCCTTGAGGTTACCACTATGAATGAAGCAAAATTGTGAAGATGACTGGGAGAATGATTAGCTTAGCTTGGCTAGCTTGTACGTGCTGGTTTCTCTCAGCCAAATGCGCCAGCTGACAAATAAATTGCATTGCAAAATAAGTCGGACAAGTACTCAGGCATATAAGGTATGCACCAACAGGCTTTGGGTGAAAGGCCGGAGAGGATCTGGTCTGTGTTGGCCGCACCGAAGTGTGGGAAAAGCTGCATGTAATAAGTTGGTGGAGAAGGATGTCAACGATATGGACATTGTCCCTCCGGTGACGCTGGAAGCCGTCCAAGGGTGGAGGAGGTGCGCCTGTGTGACTCAGGCCAGCAGTGGGTGCTTGCTTCCTCATGGTTTGTTTATTCGTTTTTTATGCAGTACATATGCAACTTTGTGCTTGTTCAATACTATTGTCTAAAAATACAAATTTTTTTGGTGTCCAGTAATGTGTTGCAATTCTGTTATCTTTCATATTTTAGTATTATTTGAAACTTAATGCTAACTTCAGAACCGAAAGATCATAATTTGAGTGTATCTAAGTTGCAGGCTATTGAACTAATGTTCCTTTTTATTGAGATCTTTTGACATTGGTCATGGGCTTTACACAGTTCAACATTTTAACTGCATTGGAAAAAGTGAGCATGTTTTCCTTCGCCTGGGTACTAGGCAAAGGCAATGCAAATTCAGTGACATGAACATTCTCACGATTGTTTCTTCTTCTTGGTTACAAGGATTCCTCTTTTTACAATTCAAAAAATGTACTTTTCTTTGTATGGGTAAGGACCTGTGTTACTTAATATTTGGCCTTAGTCATTTTCACAAAAAAACAATACTTTAATAAAGTTTCTGGACAAATCCAACTAATATCCTTGGACTGATTTCAAATGTTGTGCTTCGGTAGATTGATAATATGAGCACCCAGGAGGAAGTAAATAGGTTTGCGCTCGAGATGTTTGCTCTGTAGCTCAGTTCAAAGCAGATGGAATGGTTGCAAGCTAAGGGAAGTCCTTTTTTGTCCATCCACAATTGATTAAGCATATTAAAAAATACTTAGATAATAGGCGTGAGTTCTCTATTCATACGATGATTCATTTATTAAAGTTTGGTTAATTTTTTATATTTTTAGTGTTATTAGAATATCTTTTCTATGCATGGGAATTCTTGTTTTTGATGGTGATAAAGGCAGGAAAAGGAATCATGGAGATTTAGTGGACGTTAAGAAGAGGCAACACATTGTGTGTAGTGGAGATAATTTGAGAGGTATGAAGAATGAGAACATGGGAGGACAAATACAATGCCTTGTTTTGTTCAGGGTTGCGCATCTGAGGATGCACATTTACTTGGAGCCCGAGACAATTTGAGATGTAAGAAGACTGAGAATTTGGGAGGACAAATACAATGCCTTGCAAGGTTGTGCATTTGAGAAGGAGGCACTTGGAATGGGGAGAAAAAAATTGAAGGGATGTGGTGGCTGCAAGAGAGAAGCGAGATGGTGTCGACATTGTTTGGGCCCGAATCTTACATTGCATGAGGCTCTGCACTTGTGGTTGTAGAACCGGCTCACGCTTCCTCCACCCCCACCCCCTTGTTGGTGGTGTCGAATCGGCACGGACAAAGGGGGATGGGGTTAGGGCGGAGAGCGGGGTGGTTGCTGGGGGACTCCTTCGCGGTTTGTGGGGAAGTACGGTTTGAAGGAGAGAGATTGCGATGGCGAAGGTGAGAAGGACTTGAGAAATGTCCTGGTACTCTGGTAAACTGAGTGGTAAGGGAAGGGTCCGGTAGGAACAGGGAAGGGTGCGTCTTAGGGTTGGTTTTAGGTGTTGGGCCCATGTGTTGGAGATAACATGGCGGGTAGTCCAAATAACTATTTTTCTTCCACACATATGGTCTGTATTCGATGGAGTCCGGACTGTCTAGACGGTTTAATTTCGGGGAGCCCACTAGGTGCTCGTACATGCCCGGACGTATGAGGAAAAATGAGCTTCAACTTACAAACGACCTTAATCATTTTTATTTATTTATATGCATTGCAGCCCGTAGCAACGCACGGGCGTCCTGCTAGTTATTATAAATACTGTGGCATCTTGGATTTCTGTGGGAAAATATCTGGTGCACCGGAGCTTATGGTGTTATCGGTGCACCAAACTCACATTGTGTTTTTAAAATGTTTAAAAAATAATGAAAAAAATTAACACGCTTGCACAACAACAATGTAGATTGTCACAAAATTTCAAGTCAAAATTCAAAACATAACTCCCAAAACAAAAATGAAAAATTCAACAATGAATAGTACATAACATAACTTGGGCTTTAGATTTGGCCCATTATCACACTGATGTCAAATTTGTCATTTTATATCTCAAAAAATATTTCAACTTTTTATATGAAATTTTGTGATATCATACATTGATATTGTGTTAACATGCTAGAATTTTTTTTCTGGTTTTTAAAAATTATTTTATGGCATCCGGTACACCGGTAGCACCACAAGTGTGGGTGCACCGGATATATTCCCGGATTCCTGTGGGCTGCACTTCGGGGTTTCCTGGGATCGCATCCGGATTAGAGGACTAATTAGTAGATGCACACGATTAAGATGCCCACATTTTTCATTTTACATGGTATAAAAAAACAAATAGTGATTTCTTCCTTCGCCCTCTGTGTTGACACCAGATTTTGGCATGGTCAAAAACATAATTAAGATAGCCTCAAATGGGAAAGTGTTCAAAGTGAGAAAGTTTTATATTGTCAAAAGGAGAAACTTTGATATTTGAGCCATAGCCATCCGATCTTATCTCTCAGGCCGAAGTTGTGTTTGAAGTACTGAGATTTTGTATTCAGAATACTATTCGGCTGATTACGCCCCAAAACGGCCCCAAATGGAAAACTGACCTACACGAATTGTCTTCGTCTCGTCGAAACGATCGATTTTGATATAAAACTCGTTCCAATCCGAGTTCATATGAAAAATTTAGAGTTATCGGAATGCAGCCCTGTGAGGAGGCGCAATATGACGCGCCCCACCACACACATGTCTGATGGGTAATGCGAGCAAACAGATGTTTTGCGTGACCGTTTTGGCCTAGAATACGGCTTCGAATCGAAAAACGTTCAACATGAAAGTTGTTCGTCTCGTCGAGGCGAGTAAATATGCTTTTGGGCGCGTTTTCATCCGAGGTTGTTTACTGCAATAAAAGAGACCTGTAAGGTGCAGCCAGTTTAAACCGAACAGTTTTTGGAAAGTTTGGACAAAGCCAATCCGAATTTGACTAGGGTTTTGGACGTGAATCCAAGCCTTTTCCTTGCACCGGAAGTCCAGCCGTCTCTTATATACCAAGGGGCAACGGCCGATTGAACAACACACAATCGACAAATCAATCTATCATCTTTTACCTTTATTTTTATCTTCTCCCATGTTCTTCTTCTTTCTCGTTCTTCGTTCGTTCTTTTTCATTACAGGGCGGTGAACCTCGAGGCCCTAGGGGCGATCAGGTCGACCTAGGGCAGCTCATAGCCGCCGCGCGCCCTGAAGGGGTCCATTCCGGGCGTGCGGGGTTTCGGGTGCTCAAAAGCGCCCGTCGGATTGCCTGCTTACCGCGCTTCCGGACGGGTCTCTTTCGACGTGAGCTGCGGTGCATCACCCTTGGTGTTGGAGGTACACGATGACGTGTTCATGTGCGAACACACTTTTTGGCGACTTCGCTGGGGACGAAGCTTCGAACGGTTTCCGACCCGTTCTTGCTACGAAGAGATTGTCATCAAGAAGTTGTGATCTACAAAAAGGTAATATGAATAACCAATTCCTATTTGTAGATGCAAATAATTCATATGTTGTTGCTGGATCGCTTAATGAGCATAATGTATCGGCTAGCCCTAATTTTATCAATCATGCATCTAATTATGTGCAAGGGTCGATGCAAAATAATCTTCATGCTTCAAATTCTTATGATTTTAGCAACATATAGCATATGTATCCTAACTCTCATGCATCGACAACGCCACAAATCCATATGCCGATGAACAACATGATGGGTTTAGGTAATCGATTTGAAACACCTCATCTTAAAATTTCCAATAGCATACAAGAAAGTGTTTTACCCTTTTATTCATCGGCAAGTAATTTGCAATATGTGAATCCAACCATGCCGATGGATGAGAGAATTGGCCATGCTACTACTAGCTATTCGGCCAATTACTCTCAACCATCATATGCTACACCTCTTTTTAGTAAATTTTCAGCACTGTACGCAACTGTAGATATTCATAATTCGACCCCGCACTTTCATGGTCATAGCCGAATAAGTGAAAATTTTGCAGGAGTGCACATACCATTATCTAATATTGTAGCATATAATGCATGCTCTACGCAATATGAGAATTTCGACAACACTCACGAATCATTACCGAAAGAGACTAAAAGTATTGCTGAGCAATCCCTTCCAGAAGCAGTTGTGGCTGCGTTAAAAAAGAGCTTGGCACAAAACAAGAGGATTAGTGCTCTTTTCCTTGAACAATATGAAAAGGGTTGTTTCCTGATCATGCCGCAATAAAGGCTAGAGTTTTGCAAGAAGATGAGACTTCATCAATTGATAGAATTGGCGAGAGAGCATATGGTTATACAGCAGTGCATACACCTCCACCTAGTACCGCATCATATTATACACCCTCTACACAATTGCAAAATTTTGGCAACACTAACAGTTCATTGCTGAAAAATCCTAAAAGCATTGCGGGGCAAACTGATCTAGAGCGGGCTGAAATTGAGAGGGGAGTTAAAGCTTTGCAAAATAGGGTGCAAGTACTTCGCCAAGAGAGAATTGATAGGGAATTGGCTCAAAGAAAAGAAGCCTTGCCAATTGATATAACCGGTGAAAAGAATGATGATTCGGAAACTAAAAGTGCTTCAGTTGAAAAAGCCGAATCAACTAGTATATATTTCGAATCCATCAAATCCAAAGAGGCAAACATCAGTGAGAAAGGGCATGACAAGCATAGGAAAACAACGGTGCTTGATTTTTCTGAAGTTAACGGAACCTACTTCCTGCCCTATGAGTTCCGTGCCATAGAAATTGACAAGCCTAATGGACAAGAACAAGTAGACGAACAAAGTTCGACTGACAAGGATCTTCAAAGTAATGATGCACGGAATCAAGAAGAAGATGATGATAATGCGTTGGGGAGTCATCCAAAGACGGAGCAAGATGTTCTTCAAGTCGCACCAGCATCATGCTCTCCCAACATATTTGAAGAGATATGGCTTGCAAATAATTTACCTGTTTTCAGATTTGGTCAAAACTTTATTGTTGATGCATCTATTCGAAAAATCCTCATAAGTAATTTTGAAAGACCAATGAAGAAGGGTAATTTACTTGTTAGCAATAAAATCGTTATGGAACATATCGATCAACCCATTGCACCATTTATAAAGACCGATAATGACTTATTGTTGCAGCCAAAGCTTTCCCTATTGCTTTATTTAAATTTCGTATGTACATGGGTAGCTTTGCTTGTTTCATACTTGGCTTACTCTTGGTCTCAATTGAGGCATGCATGTTCTGATTATTTTTGTTTCAGAAACATAAAGCCAAGGTTAGATTCTTTTCAAAAAACCGATGCTAGTATAATATCTTATCCAATGACAATGGTAAAAGAATGCAAAATAAAAATCATAGCCGAATGGGGTGATACAAAATCTGAACCATACGTTTGCTTAACTCCAAAGCCGTCTTCACAGTAAGATTGGTTAGAAAATATAAAAATTGCCTTCAATTAAAACATGTGTGATCAAATCTTTGATTTGTTGTTGAGAAATAATTATATTAGAATTCTTGATCACCATGTCGAGCCATCTGTCCAGGGACGAATGTATTGTAAGTTGCATGATTCTTCCAAGCATAGTTTTGAGGATTGCAACATGTTTCATCAAATTGTTAAATCGGCAATTGACAAAGGATGATTGAAATTTGTTGAGACACCAAGAGATGACCAGTCTATTCCAATTGGCCCCGATGGCAGAAAGTTTTTGTATCAGCTGCTTCAAGCCGATCCATTTAAAGATAAGGTAAAAACTGCAGGTGATGGGATCAAGCTTTCAAGTAAAGAAGTTGTTGAAGAGCATAATGAACATAATGTTGAGGGCGAGAATTCCATCGAACCTACAATGGAGACGCCAAGGACTGGGGGGCAACAAGCAAATCCAATGATCGATGAAAGCAAACCAAAAGAAAACAAAGGCCGAAATAAGCACAAGTTTAAGAGATCAAAAATCACCTTCGCTGAACTATTGGATAAATATCAAAAGAAGAGTGAAGAGAAGAATACTTATCGGCCAAATCATGCAAAGAAACCAAGATCACCCCCAAGGCGCAAATATGAGGATCGGTATTGGCAAAGTGAGAACTTTAATGCAACATATTTATATCCTTATTTTGGGCCGCCAAAGCCAATGCCGTGGATGCCTCTATGCTCATATAGATCCATATCCATCATGGGATAGGTATAATACAAGGGCAAATTCTCCATCTTATTTTAGATCATCTCACCAATATTATGCAGCTCCGAGAAGATCAACATTTGAACAATCACATGTTAAAGACCGTTTCAGTCATAAGGAATCGGTCCAGAGCTCAAGGAAGAAGAAAGAGGTGGTCAAGCAAGTTTACCGTGTTAAAAGAGATGGTCGTAAGAGTGCAACTTCAGATTTGATCTCAAATGAAAAAGAGTCAATTAAAGTGTTGACATTGGCTATTAAAGGCAATGAGACAAAGCAACCAATTATTGAGAGTCAAAGTGCCAAATCTGAAGAACAGAAGTTGAGGATGCACAAGGCCAAAAAAGATTTGCCATTGGTTGAAACAAAATCACAGCCGAGGTGCCCACTCGGCTTATCGTATTGGCAAAAGAAAGAATTACAAAGTCTTAGTGCACAAGAGTCGAGAAAGAAGAACATGGCATGGGTTCCCAAGAGGATCAATCAAAACCTAAATGATGTGCATGCTTCTATTGCAACAAGTGTTATGGAAGTGAATAAAGAGAAGGATGGAAGCCAAAAACAATTAAGCCGAACATTTGCATTGCCCCATCAAAATCTTCGGTTAACACATCATCCATATTCTTCAACCATGCCATTGATGCCTTTGCCATGGAATTCATCATCAGGTATGTTCAATTACCCTTCATGGATTTATTTTGATCCATGGACGCGACATAATTTTCTGCATCATGAGAGGGTATTACCAAATCTTTATACATTTTATTAAGCTACATTTTTTCTTGCTAATCCAATGAGCCAAATATTTTATTGCTATTTCATTTGTTTATTTCGGCTATACATGATTTGGTGGATGAATTCTATATGGACCTCATGGTAATGGCCGACACTTAATTATCGGCCTAAGAAACTATCTAATCATCGCCGGTGTGGAATTCTAACATCGTCCTTAGTTCGATTGGAGAGAGAGACAATTACAATGGAGATTATGTTTTGATGGTTCAATTCATAACAATGGCCAAGGTGTGGGTGTTGTTTATATATCTCCTTATGGTGCTATTTTGTGAAGCCTCATGCCCCTTAAAATATTTATGCACAAATGATCAAAGCCGAATACGCATTGTTATCCGGATTGGAGCTTTTCCTTGATATAACTGCTATACATATTGAGACTTCCGGTGATTCGTTATTAGTTGGAAACTAATTTCCAATGGTTATCAATGTTTTGACGAATCACTTTTATTTATCTTGAGGTATGTCCAGGGGCGGAGACAGGGGGGTGCGAGCAGGGGTTAGACACCCCCCATCGCCTCGCCCCCCTGTGAGGTTTCGTTGCAGGCAGTACTACTATTTAATCATGCTGATGATGTCGCAACTTTCCAGCTCAAAGGCCCAATATGAGAAAAAGCATAACTTAATCCCTAGTTGTACGCACGCATCAGAAAAAATGGATTATGTGCAGCCGTTGGATCAAGTAGGAAAACTTCCGATCCTTCCCGTAATTACGTTCGTGGCTTCTAGGTCTGGTGGTGCCGGACGAAAGTCCCTGGGCCCGTCGCCCGTTGCCTCTCGCCGCTGCCGCCGTTATCGGGGATGAGCCGCACAGGGCAGTCCAATACTCCACTCCAGCAGTAACTGAATCCACGAGAGAGACATAGCTCCTTGTCTAGTTCACCGGCCGCCATCATACATCCACAGGTTAACTTCAAGGAATTAAGGTCCGTCACTATTGAATCTTTATGAATCACGACTATACTTTCTTTGAACTAAAGGTAAGTTACTAATTAGCAATGCTAATTAGATGGAGTAAGATTGTGATTTAGAAATCTAGTTTCACACTGCTTAATGTTTCAATAATTGAAGGATGAGGAGGAAGAATAAACTAAAAAATAGATTCAGTTTTCAAGCCGCTCAAATATTACTAGACAGGCAAATCCACTTGAGGATCAACCTATTGTAGATGATAGTTCTGATCCCAATGCAGTTGCTATGCAAACAGATGCAGCATACTGTGGCATCACTAGACATTTTAGGACGAAGTAGAATTGGAAACACAAGATATAAGAGGAATCTTGGCCCAGTTTTGAGATATTCTGTCTCTAGAACGATTATTATCTTGCTCGCCCCCTCATGCCCAAATCCTGACTCCGCCCCTGGGTATGTCTAGACGTAAAAATTGTCTTAGGTTATTTTAATATTCATCATATATCTAGGCATGAAATTTGGGGAGGGTTGGTATAGCAAACATACGGCTACCATGTTGGTCATGCTGTATTGCACGTCTATCAATAGCAGATGCTTGTTCTTGCCAACATAGGTAAGGCCGAGTTGGAGCTCACCACCTCGGCCTCTAATGAAACTTTTATGCAGGCGAATTAAGGATTGGAGAAAGTTCATTCTTGATTATCTGCAAAATCTTAGCGAAAGGGTGAACAATATGGTTCGGAGGATGGTTTTAATCTATGGAACCTTATCACCGGATTGTTATGGAAGTTGAGAAGTTTTCACCCAAGTTTGCATCAAGAGGTTCAAACAAGCAATGGCCGATATATACTTATCGTCCTAAGAACATGCAAAATGGTCAATGGAGTGTTGACATCGTCACATAAGCTATGTGCAAGTTATTTTTCGGCACACAAGCTTTGCCGAAAAACAGGGGAGCATGTGTTGACATCAGATTTTGGCATGGTCAAAAACACAATCAAGATGGCCTCAAATGAAAAAGTGCTCAAAGTGAGAAAGTTTTATATTGTCAAAAGGATAAACTTTTATATTTTGGCTATAGCCATCCGATCTAATCTCTAAGGCCGAAGTTGTGTTCGAAGTACTGATATTTTGTATACAGAACACTATTCAGCTGATTACGCCCAAAGACGGTCTCATATGAAAAAATGATCTACACAAATTATCTTCGTCTCGTCGAAACAGTCGATTTTGGTATAAAACTCATTCCAATCCGAGTTTTTATGCAAAAGTTAGAGCTATCGAAATGCAACCCTATGAGGAGGCGAAATATGACGCGCCCCATGTGTGATGGGTAGTGCGAGCAAACAGATGTTTTGCGTGACCGTTTTGGCCCAGAAGATGGCTTCGAATCGAAAAATGTTCAATAAGAAAGTTGTTCGTCTCATCGAAATGAGTAAATACTCTTTTGGGCACATTTTCATCCAAGTTCGTTTACTGTCACAAAAGAGACCTGCAAGGTGCAGCCAGTTTAAACTACACAGTTTTGGAAAGTTTGGACAAATCCAATCCGAATTTGAGTAGTGTTTTGGACGTGAATCCAAGCCTTTTCCTTGCACGGGAAGTCCAGCCGCCTCTTATATACCAAGGGGTGACGGCCGATTGACAACACACAATCGACAAATCAATCTATAATCTTTTACTTTTATTTTTATCTTCTCCCCTGTTCTTCTTCTTTCTCGTTCTTTATTCGTTCTTTTTCATTACAGGGCGGCGAACCTCAAGGCCCTAGGGGCGATCAGGTCGACCTTGGGCAGCCCATAGCCGCCACACGCCCTGACGGGGTCCATCCCGGACGTGTAGGGTTTCGGGTGCTCAAAAGCGCCCACCGGATTGCCTGCGTACCGCGCTTCCGACGGGTCTCCTTTGACGTGAGCTCCGGTGCATCATCCTCGGCGTTGGAGGTACACGGTGACGTGTTCATGTGCGAACACCCTGTTTGTAATTTTAAGGCGTTGTTTGTCCTTTTTAAATATCTCTGTCACATTTTACCTCCTACTTGTGATGTTGTGGCAAGGTTTATTCCGTCACCATTTTTACCCATGATTCTAATACGCTAAGCCCATATGACAGTTCGATGTTGCGAGTGAGTCCGAAGCGCGATCAATCTAAGTGAATTTCTTGTATCCCATTAGCGAACCCCGCTTCCCGCACGAATGGCATCCTGGAACCTATTTTCAACCCAGGCAACCGAGCTCGATTGACTTCACCGCTCGGTTGATATGAATAAGCCGAACCAGCTCGCTCGCCTACTCATTCCCTCGAAGCCACGAGTAGGGGCAGGAGACAATCCAGAGAAGAACAACTACGGAGCAGTGCAGAAGAGAAGGTTCTCACTACCTGCGATTGCTACATTTGTTGAGGGGACCAGCAACGCCGGCGGCGCACACCCGGTGGCACAACTGCCGATGAAATTCGCGCCAACTACGGTTATGGCAGACGATGATGGCGTCTTTGATGTCGTTTCCTTATCCAGGCATCGTCATTGCAGTTTG
Organism: Aegilops bicornis; assembly: GCA_021605145.1. Classification (NCBI taxonomy): domain Eukaryota; kingdom Viridiplantae; phylum Streptophyta; class Magnoliopsida; order Poales; family Poaceae; genus Aegilops; species Aegilops bicornis. Next base: position 771,172,312 of record CM038675.1, read on the forward strand.
TGTCATCAGGCTCGGGATAATCCGCGAGAAGCCCTAGATCTGGGTCTCTCGGATCAGACGATGGTGGCGTTCTCAGTATCGCTTTCCCTCATGGGGGCATTGTTTTGGAGCAAGTGATGGCTGGAGGTGAGAAGAGGAGGAGCGGTGTTATATCTACCGCAAGATCGACGGCGGATCACGGCGGCATTGCGCTGCGGAGTTTCGGCGATGGGGGCGTGTGGATGGACACGCGCAGGATGGTGGCGTTGTCTGACGCCGTGGTGGCGTCAACAGCAGGCCTGGCAAGATTAGTGCGTCAGTACCTGCTCTGGAGATGGATAAGTGGTTGAGAGTGGCGGCAGCCTCTGAGAGTGCGCCATACCGATGTGTGACCCAGTCCCGGCATTATGGCTTGGTTGGGGCATCCGGCTTTAGATGTTAGGCTTTGTGCGATGTCTGTTTGCTATTAGGCTCGGACATTTTGCACCCCTTCAACAAAGGGATAGGAGTAGCGACAGGTGTGTTGCCTAGATGGTGGCTTCAGGGATACTAATGTATTACTTTATAAGGTCTTTGTAGATAATTAACAAAATGGTTGCATGCATCCTCCAGATACAGAGGCCGAGGTTATATCCTCCTTTTCAAAAAAAAAAAAAATCACATCGTCGATAATTGCCTGATTGGGGATATGTTTCTTTCTGTCCCAAGCTTGCCCTATCACATGGTATTTTTTGTCGGCATTAACAAATATCTGGCTAGCCAAAATATTGGTTGAGTTAATAGTTGCTCATGAGTTGATCAATGTTGGCAAGAAAATAAACTAATGTGGGCAAAGATTCATTGGCATACCTAAGAAATGACAGCGATCCAAACCTACTCCAACGTTCTGGTCATGACAAAAAATATTGTACGGTGAGATTTTCTCTCAGAAGGGGAATATATTAATATCAAACAAATACCAATTACAACCAACCTCTACAGCAACAAGATGCCTTAAAATATCCAAGATGCACACAACAAAAAAAAGATAAAAGAAATGAGAAAAAGTTCCGCCACGATGATCAATCAGCCGTAGAGGCAGCACTCTAACCACCACCAATGACAGCACCCGAACTACAAATGAGGTTCTTCAAAAGCAACGCCTCCAGGAAGGAAACAAACCATAAGTGTGGTCCTTGCCCGATCAAAGATCTTATGTTTTCACCCTGGAGAAAGATCGCGTTCGCAAAACAATGCCTTCAACAAGGCCACTAACAGGCACAATCAATAAAGGCCAGATCACGGGTTTTCACCGTTGAAATCCCAACTCGATACGCAGATAAGCACCACCAACAAAGAAGTCCTCCAATGCTGTCGCCCCCACTTGCCGAGGCTACTACCACAAGTCACACATACCACCAGGCTCACAGGAACTCGTGTCTCGTCTGGATAGGAATATATCCCGCAAGGCAAGTCTGAACAATTACCTATGAAGCCAAGCCTTCATCGCACCCAAGACCCCGGCTTCGCTACTTGCAGGTCATTCAATCACGCCATGGCATTCTTTGCATGTGTTGATCCCTTGAAAATTTTGATGCAGACATGTCCCAAGGTGTCAACAAAAACAAAGCTTCGTGATACGCTGGTGCAGCTGGTTATGCTGATGTTGCGAGTACACATGTCCGACCCCTATCCAGTCAAAGCTTCCAAAGAGCCCCATATGCGCCGAACTCGCCGATGGCCGGATTAAAGATACCAGGTTCTCAATTGCACGAGCTTGTGAGCAACGAGACCGAGCAAAGGAAACCATCTGACGACGGGAACAACATGCCCGTCTGGAAGTTAAGCCGGCTCAACAGCCTCACCACGCCAGATCTGGGAAGGCGGTGAGCACCTCAGGGGGCCCGCCTAGGCTGGGTGAGGTAGACACCGGTGACTGGCCTTGCCTTCATCATGAGGTGTTGTGTGCATCCCAGCCGGTTGCGACCCTGAAGTAGGACGAAAATCCATCACAGACCTCGGATTGTGGGTCATTATCCAAATATACTCTAGGCTTTGAGTACTCAACCATCTTTCCACCCTATGAAGAGCATAAACCAACACGTCAAACAACATCTTTTGCCACATCGCAAAATCCCTAATCCTAAGCAGGGCTTGAGCAAAAAGAGGAGAGAGGAGTGGGGTATCGATGTAGACTGTATGAAGCTAAATGAGCAGACGCGGACGAAGGTGGGTATAAAACACAAAACTACTTATGAGTTGGCATATACGATTTACTCACCACATCAGACTTTTTTTAGAAAAAGAGGAAGACCTCCAGCCTCTGCATCTGGCTGATGCATGCAACCACTTTATTAATTATTCACAAATATCTTACAAAGTAATACATCAGTACGTCTAAAGCTACTCCTATCCACTTGATGAAGGAGTGCCGATAGTCCGAGCCGAATACCAAACAGACCTCGCGCGATAGCCTAACATGTAAAATCGGAGGCCCCAACCAAGCCACATTGCGGGTTCTGGGGCGCACACCGGTCCAGCGCACTCTCAGAGGCCGCTGCCGCCGTCTTCCACCGATCCATCTTCGGAGTTGTAGCATCGACCTTCCCAGGTCTAGCTGCCGTCGATGCCACCATGACACCAGACAACGCCACCATCCTGCGCTCGCCCATCATCACGCGCCCATTGTCAAGACCCCGCTGCTCCATGCCGCCGGGACCGGCCGTTGTGGACGTGCCAGATGCCATGCCGCTCCTTCTTCGCGAACACCACCTGCTGCCAATGGTTCCATCCCCTCCGCCTGCAGTTCTTCTAACCGAGCACCCGAACACCCCAGACGGCGCCTCCAAGAAGGGCACGACACACGCGGTGCCGCCGCCTCCCTATGTGAGGAGATTTTCGGTCTTCACTTGTGCATGGGGTCGGGGTGGAGGGCAGGGACCTCAACGACGCCTGCAAGGAGGAGAACGACGACCTTGGTCGTTGCCATCGTCGGGATGAGCGAGTCATCCAGAGTTTCCTTTGGTCCAATGTCACTTGTGCCTGCCCATGCGAATGCGCCAAGGCCGACGATCGGGATCGCAAGGCACCAAGTGTAGTGGGAGAGAGCCTGCAGCGGGGAGGAGATCCACCGGCATCTCATCGCCCACGCTGTCAAGGCGTCATCCATCAACCATCGGCGAGCGCCGCCAGTCGAGGGCGCTGTCGCCATGCCTACCGGGGCCGCCGCCCCGGGTCCAGATTCCTTCGAGGTGACTGGAGCGACGAGCCTGCCGCTGCCCAGGCCCGTCGCTGCCGGGAGCCGCCACGCTGCCGGAAGACCCACACCCCATGGATCTGGGCACCCGTGCATTATCGCAAGCCTGCCGCCCAAGGTTGTCAGAATCGCGATTCTGAATCGGATCGGAGCTCCGATGGCATGATCACAAATTGTAGAATCTTCACTATCAGGATCATAAAAACGTAGATTCTATGAACCAAAATCGTAGAATCAGAGGAGTTAGTTTGGATCCTAATGTCGTAGAATAGTATAATAGAATCGCGATTCTGACAACCTTGCTGCCGCCGCCGAGAATCGCCGCACCATCGGGAGAGCCGCACCCCGTAGCCCTCCACCGCCGCCATCGTACGCATGGGCTTTGCCTGGCGCCGACCACCGGTAGCAGCGGAGAGGCAGGTTAGCGGTGGGGGTGGACTAGGCGGTGGTGGCTAAGACCTCCTGTTTCGCCCGCGAGGGGGGAGACACGAGAGGCAGTCGTGAGAGGTATGTCGTGGATAGTAACCACCAACTGATGGGTGGATCCTTGCTATCAGAATTACGGGAAATTATTCAAAAGTGTAAACCCTTTTTGCGGGTAAAAGGTGTAAACATGGACAAACCTTAGCATTGAGTCACAAATTAGGGGTCAAGTGTAGCAAAAAAATGAATGAGCAAACACCATACTAAGATCACGAACACGGGATGAAAAGTGGAATCTCTCTTCCAAATATTATTTGAGAAACAAGTACCTGAATTTTGGTAAAATAGAGAAGGAGAGAGGGAGGGAGAGAGACAGGGAGAGAGGGGGGATTGAGACAGAGCATATCTGGCCTTTTCTAAAATAAATGGCATGGTTTGAAGTTTGAATGAAATTATGGACGTAAAAATGCATGTGGCGCAAATACAACAAGGGAAATGTTAACCAGCCAACGTTAGTTCTTTTGTGATCTCCAGCAAACGTAGTCCTCACCATTGCTTGGGATAAAGCAGGCAAGGACAAACACGTCCTCTCTAGCAATCATTCACCGCAAGAACACGCCGTTGCGAAAGCAATCTAGATCGTCTCCCGCGTCTTTGCTTCTCTCAATTCTATCCCCATTTTCTCCCGACGACATTTCTCGTCCAAGTCGCCCATCTCTCTCGCACTTCCTCCTACTGCTCGCTGGTGTTGGTGTCAAAATCGGCGAATCTCAGGTAGGGGGTCCCGAACTGTGTGTCTAGAATCGATGGTAACAGGAGACGGGGGACACAATGTTTACCCAGGTTCGGGCCCTCTCTATGGAGGTAATACCCTACTTCCTGCTTGATTGATCTTGATGAATATGAATGTTACAAGAGTTGATCTACCACGAGATCGTAATGGCTAAACCCTAGAAGTCTAGACTATGAGTATATGGTAATGAATCTGTCCTATTCGGACTACGCTCTCCGGTTTATATAGACACCGGAGAGATCTAGGGTTACACGGGGTCAGTTACATCGGAGGGAATCTTCATAGTCGGTTGCTGAGCTTGCCTTCCACGCCAAGTAGTATCTAATCCGGACACGGGCTCAATCTTCGGTCTTCATGCCTTCATAGCCTATCAGTGCGGCCCATAGATAACAGGCCGGACGCCCGAGGACCCCTTAGTCCAGGACTCCCTCAGTAGCCCCTGAACCTGGCGTCAATGACGAGGAGTCTGGCACGCAGATTATAGAGCCCCCCGTGCGGTCTTCCAAACACCAGGGGTTGCGCCTACCTTCCTAAAGCTCCTATGACTAAGTGAAAGTGATAAAGCCTTATAGTCCGATTGCCTGGTTCGCTGTGCTGAACACCTCCTTCGAAGGACCCAAAACTGGGATAAAGAGTGATCAGATTTATCCCGAACACCCCCGTACTTCTTACGTGGGGGCAGAAGCCGACGACTGGCCAACTCTCAGGATTAATATATAAAACGGCTGCGCAGGAGGATAAACTTTTATAAAACAAGCAATAAATAATATAAATGACCTTGTTTAAACATTACAAAGGACAACATGATCTGCATTCATGGAAATATAATGTCCTTGGTGCATAGCTCCGCTGCAAGTTAGGATCCTTTAAGGATACTTTCATAATATAATTCGGGCTTGCGGTGCTTCTTCCCCTCTGGCGGCCCTTCGGTCATCAGCTTCTCAGCATCCATCTTCCCCCAGTGCACCTTTGCGCGGGCGAAGGCCATTCGTGCACCTTCTATGCAGACCGACCGCTTGATGACGTTAAGTCGAGGGCAAGCACTTACAAGCCACTTCACGAGCCTGAAGTAGCTGCTTGGAAACGGCTCGGCAGGCCATAGTCGGATAATCAAATCCTTCATGGCTAATTCGGCCGCCTTATGCAGTTCGATCAGCTGTTTCAGTTGATCGACAAAAGGCACCGGATAATTCGGCACCAAATACTGCGACCAGAAAAGCTTATCCGCAGTGTTCCTTTCTTCGGCCCGGTAGAATTGGGTGGCATCCGATATACTACGGGGCAGCTCCGCAAACACCCCTGGAGAAATCCAATTTCAAAATTAGAAACATAATCTTCTCCTCAAAAACTTGCTTTACAGGGAAAAAGCCTTACCCTCCGCGATCTTCCTCGCCTCTTGGATCCCCTGCAGGGCGCTTTGGCTTTCCCCCCGGGGCATCGCTCGTGGCCTGATGCGCCTTGGCGAGTTCGGATTCTTTCTCCGTTAAACTCCGCTCCAAGGTCTCGCATTTCCTCACGGCCTCTTGCAGCTCCTGCTCAGCTTTAATAACCCTGGCCCCGTGCTTTTCGCGAAGAGCCTGCTCTGTGGCTGCCTTTTTCTCGGCCTTGGCCACAGCCTTTTTAAGAGCCTCGACTTCGGTCACCATCCCTAGCACAAATCATGAAGCTTATTTCATCATACTGCAAATTCATTCGCAATATACATGAACAAGATTTGTGCATACCTTGTTTATCTCCCAACTGCATTTTCAATTGGCCAAGTTCTTCTTTGGCCCGCTCTAGACTTTGTTTCAGTCCAGAGATCTCCGCAGTATGAGAGGCAGCAGCCGCTACAGACGCCTGCTTATAGTAGAAGAGAAATAAATGCCATTCAATGAGTCTTCCTACGAACATAAATTTGATCCTCTATCCGGTTCTTTCTTTCACCGAACAGTGTATCAGGGGCTACTATCCACTCTTCGAAACCTCGTAAAACATACCTCAAAACCTTTTATAAGGTCGATACAGGCTCCATTCAGTCCACTCTCAGCAGACTGAATCTTCTCAATCACCGCACCCATAATGGCACGGTGTTCATTGACGATGGAGGCGCTCTTCAGTGCCACAAACAAAGCATCCGGCACCTCTGGTTGGACAGAGGTTGCCAGTGGAACATGCATGTCCCCTCCAGCTAAGAGAGGCTGCCTGCCTGATCCTGGAGCCGTATTGATCTCCGGAGTTGTATCCAGTTGGGAGCCGAATTCCAGATTGTCCCCGCCGTCAGCTCCTGTGGGAATTTTGTCCCCCATGTGTCCGGCCCCTGAAGTTTGACCTCCAGGCACCGCCTTCACGGTCTTCCCCTCTCCTCCTTGGCCGGGGTCCTTCTGGGACGAAGCCTCGGTGTTATCCACCTGTGCGGAGGAAGTGGCCTTTGGGGGCGTCCCGCTCTCCATAGCATCCGAGCTCAGCGAATCCTCTGATGAGGATTTTTTGAGACGGGACCTCGTTGGACTACAAAAAAGTATGGCTCAGGATAAAATACTATGCCATGACAAGTCTGGACGCATAAACGTACTCAGATTTTGTACACTCACGAGTTCCCCAGGAGCTGGGCCCTGGGATCCCATACCGGGCCGCTGTCGGCGGCGGCAGTGGACTCCTCCGGAAGAGGAGCCTTTCCCCTTTTGGGCTGCTCGGCCTCCAAGTGTACGGAAGCCATCCTCTTCTTTCTTCCTCTCGTAGGGGATTCATCTTCCTCCTCCTCCTCGTCCTCTTCAGAGGCGAAACGGGCGTCAGAGCCTTCGGATATTGTGTCCGAAGTGCCACGGCGACGAAGACCTCCCCGGGTATTTTTGGCCTCCTTCTCGACCGTCTTCTTCGACACCTTGTAAGGCGCCGGGACCAGCATCTTCGTCAGAAGTAGGACGGCCGGTTCTTCGGGCAGTGGGGCCTGATAATGGATCCGCTCCGCCTTCTTCGTCTAGCTCTGGGAGAGTTGTAGAAAACACGTTAAGCGCTTCCTTTGGGTTATGCGGATGAAAAGTATGATGACTTACCGAACTTGCAGGGCGGGACAGTTGGTACCCACGGTCCTCGGCCGAGTCCGGCCATGATTTGCTGGACTTGAAAAGCACCTTCCAGATGTCCTTGTGCGAGGAGCCAAAAGCTCGTAAGGTTTGGTGCCTAGCCGGATCGAATTCCATAAATTGCAAGTCCGGTGTTGACAAGGCAGGATCCGTGAACTAGCATCACCTGGACTACATTGACAAGTTCAATGTTCTTGTCTCCCATATCTTTAACGCGCATCTGGAGCACCGACAGTTCGTCGGACGAGGACCAGTTCAGGCTCTTCTTGACCCAGGATGTAAGCCGCAGGGGGCACCAGATCGAAACTCGGGAGTAGCGGCCCATTCCGTGCCATGCGGCTCAGTGATGTAAAACCACTGCTGTTGCCACTCCTTGACAGAATCGTTAAAGGTGCCTGTTGTCCATATGACATTGGGCATCTTGCTCACCATAGTGCCCCCGCACTCGGCGTGCTCACCGCCCACTACCTTGGGCTTCACATTAAAGATCTTCAGCCATAAGACGAAGTGTGGCGAGATGCGGAGAAAAGCCTCGCACACGGCAATGAATGTCGAGATGTTGAGGAAGGAATTAGGGGACAGATCGTGAAGATCGATCCCATAGTAATACATGATGCCGCAAACAAACGGGTGGAGGGGAAACCCTAGCCCGCGGACAAAGTGAGGGAGGAATACAACCCTCCCATGGAGTTCCGGAGTAGGGACGATCTGTCCCGCCGTCGGGAGACGGTGGCTGATTTTCTTGGCCAGATACCCGGCCTCCCGAAGCTTTTTGATATCCTTCTCCTGGACGGTAGAGGCCATCCACTTGCCTCCTGCTCCGGATCCGGACATTTTCGGAAGGCCTTTGTGGGCAGAAGAGATGAACGCTTGGGTGCTAGAGCTCGGGAGGAGGGGAATGGATCGCGAAGAGGAAAGCGTGGGTGCGAATGAGTGTTCTTATCCCCTTATAAAGGCAGCATGTATTTTGCGCCTCCCCACTTTCCCGGTAAAACCGCTTATCCCCCAAACGCCGTAATTGATGGCGCAGTTGGGTTACCCGCACCCGTATTGATGAGAATCCCGTGAAAAGAGGGACACAATCTCTGCTTCGACAAGACGTGCCAATAAAACCGCCTCGCAACACGTGCAGGGGCAGGCTCGAAAAAGCAGTTCGTCATGACCAGACCATGGCAGAACGTCACGTTATGAAAAGCTGTCAGCAGATTAGATTTGTGGAAATATTATTCTCTCTACGGTGGTATGTGGAATTTATTTTGCAGAGCCGGACACTATCCTTATGTTAAAAATCTTCTATGGAGTATTCGGAGGAGGAACCCGCCTTGCAATGCCGAAGACAATCTGCGCGCTGGACTCGTCGTCGTTGAAGCCTGGTTCAGGGGCTACTGAGGGAGTCCTGGATTAGGGGATCCTTGGACAGCCGGATTATATCCTTTGTCTGGACTGTTGGACTATGAAGATACAAGATTGAGGACTTCGTCCCGTGTCCGGATGGGACTCTCCTTGGCGTGGAAGGCAAGCTTGGCAATATGGATATGTAGATCTCCTCCCTTGTAACCGACTCTGTGTAACCCTAGCCCCCTCCGGTGTCTATATAAACCGGAGGGTTTAGTCCATCGAACAACAACAATCATAACATAGGCTAGCTTCTAGGGTTTAGCCTCTACGATCTCGTGGTAGATCAACTCTTGTAATACTCATATCATCAAGATCAATCAAGCAGGAAGTAGGGTATTACCTCCATCGAGAGGGCCCGAACCTGGGTAAACATCGTGTCCCCCGCCTCCTGTTACCATCATCCTTAGACGCACAGTTCGGGACCCCCTACCCGAGATCCGCCGGTTTTGACACCGACAATAGCCGCTGCGAAATGGGACGATATCAAAGATTAGTTCTTTGCTTCGGAAGTTATCCGGAGAACCGAATACTACCTCCAGCGTTACTGAGCCCGTACAACGGGCCTCTACACCTGGTATGACTCCTTTAAAGGTAGTCTTCGTGAGCTTGACTCGTGAGGGGTCTATGCTCATTTTACGCACTGTATCCTGATAGAGTAGGTTGAGGCTGCTACCACCGTCCATTAGGACTCGAGTCAGGTGAAATCCATCGATGATTGGGTCGAGGATCAGTGCGGCTGAACCGCCATGCCGGATGCTAGTTGGGTGATCTCGACGATCAAAGGTGATCGGAAATGACCACCATGGAGTGAATTTAGGGACGACTGGCGCTACTGCGTAGACGTCCCTGAGTGCTTGCTTACGATCCCTTTTGGGGATGTGCGTAGCGTATATCATGTTCACCTCTTGACTTGGGGGGGGGGGGATTTCTTCTGCCCTCCAGTGTTCGGCTGCCGGGGCTCTTCGTCCTCGTCCCCACTTTGTGATCCCCCTTCTTTGCTTCTGCTATTTACCTTGCTGGCTTGTTTAAAGATCCGACAATCTCTATTAGTATGGTTAGCCGGTTTGTCTGGGGTGCCATGTATTTGGCAGGGACAATCAAGTATGCGGTCCAAGCTGGATGGTCTTCCGTTTCTCCTTTTATAGGGCTTCTTTCGCTGGCTGGACTTGGGGCCACTGAATCCGGCATGAACTGTTGTGTCATCGGTGTTATCGCCGTTGCTTCGGCGTTTGTTTCTATTGCGCTGGAGCTTGCCGGTGCTGTTCTTGGCCTCGGAGGGGCTTGTTTCGTTGGCCGTGTTGTTACTACGAGCCAGCCAACTATCCTCTCCCGTGCAAAAGCGGGTCATGAGTGCCGTGATGGCTGCCATGGACTTCGGTTTTTCTTGGCCGAGGTGGCGTGCTAGCCATTCATCACGGATGTTGTGTTTGAAGGCTGCTAAGGCCTCGGCATCCGGACAGTCAACGATCTGGTTCTTTTTGGTTAGGAACCTGGTCCAGAATTTTCTGGCTGATTCTCCAGTTTGTTGAACTATGTGGCTTAGGTCATTAGCATCTGGTGGCCGGACATAAGTTCCTTGGAAGTTATCAAGGAAAGCCTCATCCAAGTCCTCCCAGCTACCGATAGAATTTTCAGGCAGGCTGTTAAGCCGGTGCTGAGCTAGCCCTTTAAGCTTTAGTGGGAGGTATTTAATGGCGTGGAGGTCATCTCCTCGATCCATACTGCCAGATTAGTTGTGCCGTCATATGATTCCATGTTGATAGGCTTGAACCCCTCGGGGAATTCGTGATCAAGCACCTCGTCTGTGAAGCAGAGAGGGTGTGCATCGCCTCTATAGCGGGCTGCATGGCGGCGGAGCTCTGATGGAGTCTGTCTGCAACATTCGGTCCGGGCGTGGTTTGTTTTATTACGTCCGAATAGGTATTCGTCATCGCGCTTTGAGGCACGGCCTCGCGATCCATAGATCGATCTTGTATGTCCTACCTTACTGTCCAGTTCCTGCCGGAGATAATATGTATGGTACCGAGCTTGTCTGCCCTGTTTTTGCAAGGCGGTGGGGCGGGCTGCTGTTCGGTCTGAGTTGCCGTTTTATCTTGACCACGAGGTGGTCGGTCTGCCGCTCTATCTCGACCGCATGGTGTTCGGTCCACATTGCGCGAGGGAAGTATGGGATCTGGTGCCTCCTCATCTAACTGAGGTAGCAGTCTGCGTTTTGGGTAGCTCTTGGCTGGGCGCTTGAGGCCGTATTCCTCTGTTGTCAGGACGTTAGTCCATCTGTCGACGAGCAGATCCTGTTCAGCTTGGAGCTGCTGCTGTTTCTTTTTCAGGCTCCTTGCAGTGGCTATGAGTTGTAGCTTAAAGCGATCCTCAAGCACGATGAAATCGTCGTTGCCGAGGCTTGTCTCCTCCTCGGAGGGTGGATGATAGTTGTCATCCTCCGGGTCATCTTCTATGGCATGTTCATCAGGGTTATCCTGCTCGTTGCCGTTTTTGAAACATCGAGTCTTAGAGCGGCGTTTGGGGCGTCGGCGCTTGGATTCTGTCTCAGAGGGTTTATTCATGTCTGGCTCTTCTTTGTCGTCGCCAGATCCTTTGGGTGTATTAAACATGTACACATCATACGAAGAGGTGGCCCCCCAGCGTCCAGTAAATGGCGGTTCTTGGCCTTGCTCCTTGTAGGCATCGTCGTCGATGTCGCCGATGTCTTCGGAGCCATAGTCAAGCACGTCGGTTAAATCATCGACGGTGGCTATGAAGTGGGTGGCGGGTGGGAAGCAAAATTCCTCGTCATCCGCCTCTAGCTCGAACCGGACATAGTTCGGCTGTGAGTCTTCCTCCAAGGAAAATTTCTTCAAAGACTTTAGTACGTCACCCAAAGGCGAATGCTGGAAGATGTCTGCGGTGTTAAATTTGAAAATCGATAACCGATCCAGCTCGGTGTCCGCGGGCGCATCTGGTCCGAAGCGCATGGCCGGATACGAGTCCTCAGTTCCATTGACGCAAGCATTGCAGGATGTCGAGTCCGTGTGCGGCTCCAACACCGTAGGCTTTGTGGCCTCGGAGGGCATGGTCTGCTTCGGTTCTGAAGCCGTTGCAGCAACAGGATCCATCTCCTGGACGTAGTCTGATAACAGATTTAAGTCATGTTTGTCGGAGCACAGGGAAGCAACTGCCGTGGTCTTGAATCCATTGAAGATCAAGTCTCCACGGATATCCGCGACGTAGTTTAGGCTTCCAAATCTAACCTGGTGGCCAGGGGCGTAGCTATCGATCTGCTCCAGATGGTCAAGTGAGTTGCCCGCTGTACGAAGCCGCCGAACACAAAGATTTGTCCGGGGAGGAAGGTTTCTCCTTGGACGGCGTCATTACTGACGATCGAAGGGGCCATTGAGTCCTTTCGTCGATGGCACAGTGGAACTCTCAATGAAAGCACTAATGTCGGTGTCAAAACCGGCGGATCTCGGGTAGGGGGTCCCGAACTGTGCGTCTAGGATCGATGGTAACAGGAGAAGGGGGACACAATGTTTACCCATGTTCGGGCCCTCTCTATGGAGGTAATACCCTACTTCCTACTTGATTGATCTTGATGAATATGAATGTTACAAGAGTTGATCTACCACGAGATCGTAATGGCTAAACCCTAGAAGTCTAGCTTATGACTATATGGTAATGAATCTGTCCTATCCGGATTATGCTCTCCGGTTTATATAGACACCGGAGAGATCTAGGGTTACACGGGGTCGGTTACATAAGAGGGAATCTTCATAGTCGGTTGCTGAGCTTGCCTTCCATGCCAAGTAGTATCTAATCTGGACATGGGCTCAATCTTCGGTCTTCATGTCTTCATAGCCCACCAGTCCGGCCCATAGATAATAGGGGCGCTTGAGGACCCCTTTAGTCCGGGACTCCTCAAGATCTTGAGGAGTCCTGGACTAGGGGGTCCTCGGGCGTCCGGCCTGTTATTCATTGGGCCGGACTGATGGCTGTGAAGACATGAAGACCGAAGACTATAGCCTTGTCCAGATTGGACTCTCTTTGGCGTGGAAGGCAAGCTAGGCGATCAACTATGAAGATTCCCTCCTATGTAACCAACTCTATGTAAACCCTAGATCCCTCCGATGTCTATATAAACCGGAGGGCATAGTCCGGATAGGACAGATTCATTACCATATACTCATAGGCTAGACTTCTAGGGTTTAGCCATTACGATCTCGTGGTAGATCAACTCTTGTAACACTCATATTCATCAAGATCAATCAAGCAGGAAGTAGGGTATTACCTCCATAGAGAGGGCCTGAACCTGGGTAAACATTGTGTCCCCCATTGAGGGAGTCCTGGATTAGGGGGTGTCCGGATAGCCGAACTATCACCGTTGACCGGACTCCTGGACCATGAAGATACAAGATTGAAGACTTCGTCCCATGTCCGGATGGGACTTTCCTTGGCGTGGAAGGCAAGCTTGGCGATACGGATATGTAGATCTCCTACCATTGTAATGGCGACTCTGTGTAACCCTAACCCTATCCGGTGTCTATATAAACCGGAGGGTTTTAGTCCGTGGGGCGAACAACAATCATACCATAGGCTAGCTTCTAGGGTTTAGCCTCTCTGATCTCGTGATAGATCCACTCTTGTACTACCCATATCATCAATATTAATCAAGCAGGAGTAGGGTTTTACCTCCATCGAGAGGGCCCGAACCTGGGTAAAAACATCGTGTCCCTTGTCTCCTGTTACCATCCGCCTAGACGCACGATTCGGGACCCCTACCGAGATCCGCCGGTTTGACACCGACATTGGTGCTTTTATTGAGAGTTCCTCTGTGTCGTCATCCTTAGGACCGATGGCTCCTTCGATCATCAACAACGACGCAGTCCAGGGTGAGACTTTTCTCCCCGGACAGATCTTCGTATTCGGCTGCTTTGCACTGCGGGCCAATTCACTTAGCCATCTGGAGCAGATCGAAAGCTACGCCCACAGCCATCAGTCAGATTTGGGAGTTTGAACTACACGGCCGACATCCGCGGAGACTTGATCTTTGGCGGATTCGAGCCCGCGACAAAGCGTGCCGCCTTTGTCTCGATGGGCACAATCTAGCTCTGCCGCCGAACAGTTTCCTGGAGGCCGCACCAGCGTCTGCTCCGACCCTTAGCTCGGAGCCGACTCCGCCGATCGATGACGAGTGGTTGGACACCGCCTCGGGGGCTATGATCTCTACGGCGATTGAGCCGAACTCCATCCACATCGCTGCGAAGACCATGACTCCAAGGTGTCGGACTCCTCTCCGGACTCCGAACCCTCCGCGCCCCTACCAATCGAATCCAATTGGGCGTCGGTTATGGAGTTCACTGCCGCGGACATCTTTCAGCACTCACCCTTTGGCGACATCCTGAATTCACTAAAGTCTCTCTCTTTATCAGGAGAGCCCTGGCGGACTACGGTCGGGAAGGTTGGGATGCAGACTGACGAAGAAATTCAACGCCCACCCACCACCCACTTTGTAGCCACTTTCGATGATTTAACCCACATTCTCGACTTGACTCCGAAGACATCGGCCAGTATGGACGGCGATCTTTGGAGACGACCAAGAACCAGCGCCTACAAGGCACTGGAAGGCCACCTCGTCATATGACATATGCATGGTGGACATCCCAAAAGATGGGAACGACGAACAACGGAGGATGACCCCTCCAAGAAATAGCCCAAGCACCGGCGTCAGCGGCGCTGCTCTAAATCCCGCCACAGCAAAAATGGTGATTCCGGCACGGGAGATAATAACACCCCGGACAGTGCCGAAGACAACCCCCTCCAGCAGGATTCAGCACAGGAGGAGGGAGAAGCCAGCCCTCATGATAGAGCGGCAGTCAGGAAGGTGGAGGACGATAATTATATGCCTCCCTCCGAAGATGAGACAGGCCTCGACGACGACGATGAATTTGTCGTGCCTGAGGTTCCCGCCGAGCAGGAGCGTTTCAAACGCAGGCTTATGGCCACGGCAAGCAGCCTCAAGAAAAAGCAGCAACAGCTTAGAGCTGACCAAGACTTGCTAGCTGACAGATGGACTAAAGTCCTTGCAGCCGAAGAGTATGAACTCGAACGCCCCTCCAAGAGATACCCAAAACGCAGGATGCTACCCCAATTAGAGGAAGCAGCACCCAAACCTACATCACCAGCGCATGACGCGACCGACCGGCCACCCCGTGGCCGCGACAAAGAGGACTCTAGACCCTCCATTCAAGCCGCACCCCGGCGCCGCTCGACCAAGGCACGGGGAAACGCGCCAGACCTGCGAGACATATTGGAGGACAAGGCAAGGCAAACAAGATCGATCTACGGATCGGCGTGGGCGCCCACGACACGTGATGATAATCGTCACGCCGGATACAACAACTCCGGCGGGCCGAACACGATGAAAGCTCATTTGAGCTGCGTCGTGATATAGCCCAATCTGAGGCGCCACACACCCACTATGCTTCACGCAGGCGAAGTGATGGATCATCAAATCCCGAGGGTTTCAAACCCGTAAACATGGAATCATACGATGGCACAACAGATCCTGCGGTTTGAATCGAGGACTACCTCCTCCATATCCACATGGCCCGCAGTTGATGATCTACGCCATCAAATACCTCCCACTCAAGCTTAAAGGACCAGCTCGGCATTGGCTTAACAGCTTGCGGCCAGAATCAATTGGTTGTTGGGAGGACACGGAAGCCGCATTCCTTGATAACTTCCAGGGCACATATGTGCGATCACCAGACGCCGATGACCTGAGCCACATAATTCAGCAGCCAGAAGAATCGGCCAGACAATTCTGGACACAGTTTCTAACCAAGAAAAAGCAAATCGTTAAATGTCCGGATGCAGAGGCCCTTGCAGCCTTCAAACATAACATCCGTGACGAGTGGCTTGCCCGGCACCTAGGACAGGAAAACCCGAAATCCATGGCAGCCCTCACAACGCTCATGACCCGCTTTTGCGCGGGAGAGGACAGCTGGCTAGCTCGTAGTAACAACTTGACCAAAAACCCTGGTAGTTCGGATACCATGGACAACAATGGCAGGTCGCGTCGCAACAAGAACAAGCGCCGCATTAACGGCGATAATGATGAAGATACGGCAGTCAATGCCGGATTCAAAGGCTCTAAATCCGGTCAGCGGAAAAAGCCGTTCAAAAGAAATACTCAGGGCCCGTCCAATCTGGACCGAATACTCGATCGCTCGTGCCAAATACAAGGCACCCTCGAAAAACCAGCCAACCACACCAACAGGGATTGTTGGGTCTTCAAACAGGCAGGCAAGTTAAATGCCGAACTCAACGACAAGGGGCTGCATAGCGATGACGAGGAGGAGCCCCGGCCGCCGAACAATAGAGGGCGGAAGGTTTCCCCACACAAGTGCAGACGGTGAACATGATATCGCAACCCATATACCCAAAAGGGATCGGAAGCGTGCGCTAAAGGGGCGTATATGCGATGGAGCCAGTCGCCCCAAAGTTCAACCCATGGTCCTCCTGCCCGATCACCTTTGATCGAAGGGACCATCCCACTAGCATCCGCCACGGAGGATTCGCCGCATTGGTTCTTGACCCAATCATTGACATATTTCACCTCACTAGAGTCCTGATGGACGGCGGTAGCAGCCTGAACCCGCTCTATCAGGATACAGTGCGCAAAATGGGCATAGACCCCTCAAGGATTAAACCCACAAAGACGACCTTTAAAGGCGTCATCATACTGGGTGTAGAGGCCAATTGTACAGGCTCAGTTACACTCGAAGTGGTCTTCGGATCCCCGGATAACTTCCGAAGCGAAGAGTTAATCTTCGACATAGTCCCGTTCCGTAGCGGCTATCACGCACTGCCTGGACGAACCGCATTTGCAAAGTTCAATGCGGTGCCGCACTACGCATACCTCAAGCTCAAGATGCCAAGCCCTCGAGGAGTAATCAAGGTCAATGGAAACACCGAACGCTCTATCCGAACAGAGGAGCATACGACGGCCCTCGCGGCGGAGGTGCAATGCAGCCTCTCACAGCAATTCTCGAGTCCGGCCACTAAACGTCCGGACCTTTGTCAAGCGCCGGAGTAACCTACAACAAGACCGTACGCCCACGATCCAAGCATGCGTAGCAATCCGGCTAACCCCAGCCCTTGCGAAATTGCGAAGCCAGTACTACGCGTACATAACTACGCTCTGGAGATACCATGGGCATAAGGGGAGGGGCACGACCACGGCACGCCCAGAATGCGGCTCAACCGCACCAGGGGCTCCCGATTGTGTCATTGTTTTTCTTTCTTCTTTTCTATTACTTTCAGGACTCCGTTTTCCAGAAGCCATGTCCGGCACTAGAATTGCCGAACTCACGATGCAACAGCCAGGGGAAGCGTAGCTACGTCGAGTGTCGGTGGTCTCTACTACGAGCATTATACCTGTTTTACATACCATCCGCAGCTTACCCACGGAGAGGACATGTTAAATAGTCCCATCCCTTGCTTATGGCACTTTGTTTGTATCGTTCGCTTTCATTGCAGTACCTTTTTGAATAAACAATACATAGCTTTTGCCTATTATTACACTCCTTTCTTTATCTATATATATGTTCATTCATGACATGTTGCACCCGTACACTTTGTACGGCCAATACACCAGGGGCTTAAGTACCCCAAAAATATGGTGTGATAAGTCCGAACACTTTCACAAGTGCGGCACCCGAACTTATAGCATTATATGCATCGGCTCCGAATCATGTCTTGGGTCAATAGTTGGGTTTGCCCGGCTCCCATGTTTTGGTACCTTACGTTCCGTTATATCGGCTAAGGTAGCGCTGGGAGGACCACTGCAATTGTGCCTCGGTTGAGCTGGGTTGAGCACCTCAGTGGAGAAAGCTAAAACTGACCTCATGATAGGGCGAGAGCCGGTCGCTGTTCGAGAGGTTTTTTCGGGTCCCTAAAGACTTATGCCGCTTAGAGCGAGGAGCCGGCATTGTCCGGCCAAAGGCGTGGATAGCGCCCCGAACTCGGTCTTCCGAATACTAGGGGCTTCGCCGAAATTTAAAATTATAGAATTCTATGGCTAAGTGAGAGTGTTCAAGCACTATAAGTCCGGTTGCCTTGTTCGTCGTGTTGAGCGCCTCCCTCGAAGGACCCAAGAATGGGAACAAGAGTGCTCAAGTTTATCCCGAACACCCCAGCACTCGTGGCATGGGGACTGAAGCCAACGACCTGCCATCTCTCAAATTTGATAAACGGCCGCCTGAAGGTAATATTTTAAATTCTGGCGTTGCTTAAGCGCATATGAACAAGTTTTCAGCGTCTGAGGATAACAAATGCGAGTCTATTCACAAATTACATCTTTGGAGCATTCACCCGCTATAAGGCGGGCATGCCCTCATAGTACATTTCGGGCTTGCGATTCTCCTTGCCCTTCGGTGGCCCGTCCATCACAAGCTTCTCAGCATCCAGCATGCCCCAGTGCACTTTTGCACGGGCAAGGGCCCGGCGAGCACCTTCAATGCAGATGGGCGCTTGATGACTTCAATCCATGGACGGCGTCCACCAGCGCGCACTAGCCCGAAAGTAGCTCCAGGCATGGCTTCCAATGGCCACGGCCGAATTATGAGGCCCTTCATGGCCTGTTCGGCGACCTTGTGGAGCTCGACCAGCTGCTTCATTTGGTGGCTCGAGAAACACCGGATGTTGACCTCGACATCTTGAGACCAGAACACCTTTTCGTCGAGCTCCCCTCCTTGGCGGCGGTAGAGCAGCGGCAACATCCGATACACTCTGAGGCAGATCTGCGAATGCTCCTGGAGAGCTCCGGATTCGGGTAAGTAATAGGTAATTCACTTTCACATGTCTGCTTTGCATAAAGAATGCCTTACCCGCCGCTATCTTCTTTAATGCTTCAATTTCTCGGAGGGCTTTTTGGGCTTCGGCCTTAGCGGCTTTGACACTTTCAAGAGCCGAGGCGAGCTCGGACTCTCGGGTCTTCGAGTCACGCTCCAAACTCTCGTGTTTTTCCACGAGAGCCTGGAGCTCTTGCCGCACCTCCGCCACCCGCGCCTCCTGCTTCTCTCGCTTGGTGCGCTCCACGGCCGCTTTGCTTTCGGCCGTGGACACCGCTTCCTTCAGGGTCGCCACCTCGTTCGTGGCCCCTACAACACCTACGTTAGTCCTGTCATTTTTGCAACCAAATCCTTTCTATAAGGTATTAATTTAAGGAGGTATTACTTACCTTCCTTTTCCTCGAGCTGCTTTTTGGCAAGGCCGAGCTCGTTCTCGGACCGCTTGAGGCTCTGCTTCAATGCATTGACCTCATGATCGGTCTTGGCGAGAGGTCAGCAGCGCCTGCATTCCCATATTGACATACTTATGTTAGACTCCTGCGTACATCTTTTAGATCCTCAGTCCGGCTTTTCTTTCCGAACACGAACTAAGCATCGAGGCTCTTGTCTATGCGGTAATATTTTTCATATTCTAAACTTACCTCAAAGCCTATTAGAAGGCTGGTACGAGCTTGATCAACCCGCTCTTGGCGGACTGAACTTTCTGGATCACCACACTCAGAACAGTGCGGTGCTCCTCGTTGATGGAGGCGCCGTTAAGCGCCTCCAGCAAGCTATCTGGTGCCTCCGGATGGACGGAGGTTACCGGCGTCGTAGTCTTACCCTTCTTACGAAGGGGCCGCTTGCCGGCCTTGGAACCTTGAAGGTTCGATGCGGAGTCCCACAGGGCGGACTTAGATCCCTCCGGGTTTCGCCCCCTTTGCGCCCAGAGTCCGGGAGGTCGCCTTGCGGCGCCTCCAGGACCACCTCCTCCTGGCTGGGCCCCTTTTGGGACTCCACCGCAGTGTCGTCTGCGTCACGAGGGGAGGAGGCGGTCGGAAGTGAAGTGCTATTCACATCCGACGAATTGAGGGAGCCGCTCGACGAAGCGGCAAGCTCGTCCTTGGGCGGGCTACATGGTTATATTCGGCATTAGAAGACACTATGCGACAAGTAAAAAGTCATGAGCTATTCCGGAGTCCGGACACTTCCGATCTCGCCAGGGGCTTGGCCCTTGTTGGCCACTCCTCCTCGTCGTTGTCGGCGTTGGTGGAGAAGTCCGGAGGAAGGGTCCTTCCTTTCTTGGACCCTCCGGCCTCCCCAGTCGAGGCAGCCTTCCTTGTCTTCTCTCCCCCACTGGGGGAGAGGCTTCTTTTTCCTCATCCTCTTCCTCAGAGGAGGATTCGCCTCAGAGTCGTCGGACGATGAGTCCGACAGCACCTGGCGCCGGGAGCTCCTTCGAGTTCCCGTGGCCTTCTTCTTGGCCTTCTTCTCCGGCACCACGTGAGGTGCGGAGCCAGCAACCTTCCGTCAATCGGCGTCCGCTGGGTCTTACGGCAAGGGGCGGACAGTTAATCTGTCTGAATGTCTTGACCAGTCTGTCAAAGGTTAGGGAGTTTTAGATCCCACATAGAGTCAAACTATGAAAACAAGAGTCCGTAAAGGGTAAAATAGCTTACCTCGGCAGCTTGGCCTGCGAGCTAAATCCGCGATCTTGATGGCGGATGTAGAACCTCGACACCCTTGAACAGCACCTTCCGGTATCTTCGTGCGTAGTGTCGAAGAGCCTTTTCGAGTTTGGTGCTGTGCGGATCGAACTCCCACAATTTGAAGGCCCGTTGTTGGCATGGGAGAATCCGGCGGATGAGCATCACCTGGATTACATTGACAAGCCTGAGGTTCTTGTCCACCAGGTTTCGGACGCAGGTTTGGAGTCCGGACAGCTCGTCTGAATTACCCCACGTCAGGCCCGTCTCTTTCCATGATGTGAGCCATGTGGGGAAGCCAGATCGGAATTTGGGGGCCGCCGCCCATTAAGAGTCGCGCGGCTTGGTGATGTAGAACCACCCTGATTGCCACCCCTTTATGGTCTCCACAAAGGAGCCCTCGAGCCATAAGACTTTGGCCATCTTGCCAACCATGGCACTTCTGCACTCCGCTTGGCGGCCGCCCACTACCTTCGGCTTCACATTGAAGATCTTCAGCCATAAGCCGATGTGGGGCTGGATGCAGAGGAAGGCCTCACACACGATGATGAACGCCGAGATGTTGAGGATGAAATTCGGGGCCAGATCGTGGAAGTCCAGGCCGTAGTAGAACATGAGCCCCCGGACAAATGGGTGAAGTGGAATACCTAGTCCGCGGAGGAAGTGGGTGAGGAACACCACCCTCTCATGGGGCCCGGGGGTGGGGATGAGTTGCCCCTCGTTGGGGAGCCGATGCGCGATGTTGTCAGACAAGTATCCGGCCTTCCGCAGCTTTTTGATGTGCCCCTCCGTGACGGAGGAGGCCATCCACTTGCCTCCCGCTCCGGACATAGTTGGAGAAGGTTGAGGTGGGGTGTGCGTACTTGGGCGCTGGAGCTCGAGTCTTGTGAAATGGATGAGCAAAGGAGGAAGAAGGCGTGGGTGAAAAGGTGGATCCTTATCCTTATATGAATGAATGAAGCTATCGTCCCCGCCCGACTGTTAAAACTTCGCTTATCTCCCAAGCGCCGTAATCAATGGCGGCGGTTGGGTTACCCACGTCCGTATTGATGAGAATCCCGGAATAAGGGGGCACGATCTCCGCTTTGATAAGACGTGCCAAGGAAACCGCCTCTCTAAACGCGCTGGGGTGGAACAGTAAAAACGATTCGTATAAAGGCCTGGCCGTGGTGTGATGTCATGCCGCGGAATACATCAGCAGATCTGTGCAAAAGTTATTCTCTCTACGGTAGTATGTGGAACTTGTTTTGCAGAGCCGGACACTATCCTTGTGTTCAAAATCTTCTATGAAGTATTCGGAGGAGGAACCCGCCTTGCAATGCCGAAGACAATATGTGCGCCGGACTCGTCGTCATTGAAGCCTGGTTCAGAGAGCTCTTGAGGAGTCCTGGATTAGGGGGTGTCCGAATAGCCGAACTATCACCGTTGGCCGGACTCCTGGACCATGAAGATACAAGATTGAAGACTTCATCCCGTGTCCGGATGGGACTTTCCTTGGCGTGGAAGGCAAGCTTGGCGATACGGATATGTAGATCTCCTACCATTGTAACCGACTCTGTGTAACCCTAACCCTATCCGGTGTCTACATAAACCGGAGGGTTTTAGTCCATAGGACGAACAACAATCATACCATAGGCTAGCTTCTAGGGTTTAGCCTCTCTGATCTCGTGGTAGATCTACTCTTGTACTACCCATATCATCAATATTAATCAAGCAGGAGTAGGTTTTACCTCCATCGAGAGGGCCCGAACCTGGGTAAAAACATCGTGTCCCTTGTCTCCTGTTACCATCTGCCTAGATGCACAGTTCGGGACCCCCTACCCGAGATCCGCCGGTTTTGACACCGACACCCGTCTCCTATTACCATTGATCCTAGACGCACACTTCGGGACCCCCTACCCGAGATCCGCCGGTTTTGCACCAACATTGGTGCTTTCATTGAGAGTTCCACTGTGCCATCGACGAAAGGTTCGATGGCCCCTTCAATCATCGACAATGAGGCCACCCAGGGGGGAATTTTCCTCCCCAAAAAGATCTTTGCCGCCAGCGGCTTCGTACTGTGGGCCAACTCGCTCGGCCATCTGGAGCAGATCGATAGGTACGCCCCTGGCCATGAGGTCAGATTCGGAAGCCTGAATTACGTCGCGGACATCCGCGGAGACTTGATCTTTGACGGATTCGCGACCGCAGCAACCTCTCCCCTTCGCCCCGATGAGCACGGCTTAAACCTGTCATCGGACCGCATCCAGGCGATAGCTCCTGCAACAACTCTGGCCTTAGATCTGGAACGGATCAAGTCTATCGAAGATGGGAAACTCAACCCCATCACAGGGGCTACCGATTCGGCGGCTTTAAAGCCGCGTTCAGATTCCACTTCATACGACGCTTGCATCCACGGAACCCCGGACTCGTCTCCGGTATCGAGTTCCGAACCCTGCGAGCCCGCGGATACCGAGCTCGATCGGTTATCAATCTTCAAGTTTAGCGCCGCATATATCTTCCAACACTCGCCCATGGGCGACCTACTAAACTCACTAAAAAACCTATCCCAGGCAGATGGCTCGTCGCCGAACTATGTTCGGTTCGACCTCACGACAGATGATGGAGAATTTTGCTTCCCACCCGCCACCCACTTCATAGCCACTGTCGAAGACCCAACCAGCACGCCTGACCCCTGCTCCGAAGACATCGACGGCATGGATGACGATGAGGGACAAGGCCAGAGCTTGCGATACGCTAGACACGGGACGACCACTTCCTGGTATGACGTGTGTATGGTAGACACACCCAACGACGATCTCGATGATGACAAGGAGGATCCAGTTGAGGATAAACCTCCTGGTAATAAGTCCGAACACCAGCGCCCCCGGCGCTGCTCTCAGTCATGTCACTCAAGAGAAAACAATACTAGCATCGGAGGTGACAATACTCCGGACAACGAAGACACTGTTGGGACAGGATCCGAACAAGAGGACCAGCAAAGCGGGCAAGGTAGCCCTAACGAACAGGTCATATACGGAGACTCGGAGGATAGTAATTATCTCCCACTCTCCGAGGAAGAGGAGAGCCTCGGCAACGAGGAATTCATCGTGCCTGAGGAACCTCTCGAGCAGGAGCGCTTTAAACGCCGGCTAATAGCCACGGCAAGGAATCTAAGGATAAAGCAGCCGCAACTTCAAGCAAGCCAAGATCTGCTCAATGAAAAATGGACTGAGGTCCTAGCCGCCGAAGAATACGGCCTTAGTGGCCCGGACAAAAGCCACCCCAAGTGCAGGTGGCTCCCTCCACATGATGGCGTGGCGCTGGAGCCCATACCACCATCGAATAATGTGGTAGGTCGACCACAGTTCGGTCCAGATAAAGCAGCAGTCGGAGCAGCAAACCATACCAACCAACCCGGCCGCAAGAACAAGACAGTTCGAGAAAGCACTCGCGATATCCACAACTTATTGGGCAGAGCAGGACACACAAGATCGATGTACAAATCGCGGGGATACGCCCCGACCGGCGATGATGGTCACCTAGCCGGACATAACAGAGCCGACCACGCCCGGTCCCAAAGCCGGAAACGGCATCCAACGGAGGTGCTTCATAGTGTGGCCCAACATAGAGGATCCGCACACCCTATTTGCTTCACGGACAAGGTAATGGAGCATGAATTCCCAGACGGGTTTAAACCCATCAACATCGAATCATATGATGGAACAACATATCCCGCAGTATGGATTGAGGATTTTCTCCTCCACATCCACTTGGCTCACGGAGACGACCTTCATGCCATTAAATACCTGCCTCTCAAGCTTAAGGGGCCAGCACGGTACTGGCTAAACAGTTTGCCAGAAAACTCTATTGGCAGCTGGCAAGATTTGGAAGACGCATTTCGTGACAACTTCCAAGGAACATATGTCCGGCCACCAGATGCCGACGACTTAAGTCATATGGTCCAGTAGCCCGGCGAGAGAGCCAGGGAGCTCTGGACTAGGTTCTTGGTCAAAAAGAACCAAATCGTCGACTGTCCGGACGCGGAAACCCTTGCGGCCTTCAAACATAACATCCGTGATGAATGGCTAGCACGTCACCTCGGCCAGGAAGGACCCAAATCCATGACATCCCTTACCGCTCTAATGACTCGCTTTTGTGTGGGAGAAGACAACTGGCTCACTCGTAAAAGCAACAACGCCAGCGACCCGGGCACTTCTGAAATCCGAGACGGCAACGGTAAGCCACGATGAATCAAGCACAAAACTCGCAACCATAATGAAAGATCATGCGACACTGTGGTCAATGCCGGATTCAGCAATCCAAAACCCGGTCAACGGAAGAATCCAATGAAGGCAACCCAAGACGGACCATCCACCCTTGATAGGATATTGGACCGACCTTGTCAGATTCACGGCCACCCGGATAAGCCAGCTAATCATACCAATAGAAACTGTTGGGTCTTCAAGTAGGCAGGCAAGATCAACGCCGAACACAAGGGGAGGAGGCCACTAAGCGGTAAAGACGACGGAGCGGCTCGTCAGCCGAACACCAGGGGCCAGAAACAGTTTCCCTCCGAAGTTTGGCCACTCCCGGAACGGAAATAGCAATTCGGCTTCCGCCACCCACCCACTATGCTGGCAAGATTTGCACCACGTGTACATCATTACGCGCTCAAGATACCATGGGCATCGGCGGAAGCACAATACAGACAACCCTGCAAGCATTCCCGTAACGTTTTTATCTGTTTTCCTTACCTTTCTTTATTATAACTTAAAAGTAGGTGACCAACAGGACAACATCTACAACGAACTCTATTGGAGTTCGAATCCGTACACTCACATGAGGGGCTACTTCCGTCAAGGACTCCCCTCCCCAAGGACGGGCGGCGTAGACGTGCGACAGGAGGTCCAAAATAGATTTTTCTAGACCACACTCTTTATTTTGAGCCAGTATTATGCCTTTTTCCTCCGTTCCCGACCCCGAGCATGTCAAATAGCCGGGTTGTGGTTTTTCTTTTTATATGAATTTATCATTGGCTTATCGCTCCACTCCCAGTAAAATTTATCCGAATTAATCTTCCATACTCTTCCTGCAATGAGTACGGCCGTAACGGCTGTTTTAAAAGACGCACCTTGGCATAACCTGCCAGGGGCTCGATATGGGAACAAATGAGTCGCCAGTAAAATTCCGAACAACTCTATAGCATACTTCAGCGTCGCAAGTTTGGCCTTATATGCATCAGCTCCGAATCATTCTCTTTGGTCAATAGTTGGGTTTCCCGGCTCCTGTGCTTGCTACCCTATGTTCCGCTCTATCGGCTAGGGTAGTAAAGGGAGAACTACTGCGATTGTGCCCTGGCTTTGACCGGATGAGCACCTCAAATCCTCAATAGAGAAAGCCGAAAACTGACTGTCATGATGCGGCGAGAGCTGGTCAACCAGTTGATGACTTATTTGAATCTTTAGCGATTCTCCGTGTCACACGAAGGATCTTTCTTAGATCAAAACATGTAAGGCACAAAAATTATAATACGCCGCACACATACCAGGGGCTATGTGGTAGCCCCGCCATAAAACTCCTATGGCTAAGTGAAAGTGTTAATGCCCTATAGTCCGATTTCCTGGTTCGCCGCATTATCACCTCCTTTATGGACCAAGACGTTGGATAAAGAGTGATTCAATGCTTTTCTGAACACCCCCGTATTTCCTACGAGGGGGCTGAAGCCGACGACTGGAAAACTTTCAGATTACATTAAAACGGCCGCATAGGAGGAATACAAGCTTTCGAGCAAAACATGAAAATAGATTAACTATAAAGTTATCTGTTACAACCCTTATACACATCACTCGAACATCATGTTTTTTCAAGCACTGACCCTCTATTAAGCGGGCGGCCTCTAGGACGTCTTCAAAATAATGCTCCGGTTCCGGATGGTCCTTGCCCTTGGGTGGACTCTTCGTCGCAACATCGATGGCCTTCATCTTTCCCCAGAATGTCTTAACTCGGGAAAAGGCCATCCGTGCACCTTCAATGCACACCGACCGCTTCACAGCGTCTATACGCGACACTGCGTCAACAAGCCGCTGCACCAGGCCGAAGTAACTACTCCGAATAGGTTCAGTCGGCCACAACCGGGCTATGACGTTCTTCATTGCAGCGCCGGATATCCTATCCAGCTCGGCCCACTGGGACATCTGTTCATTCAGCAATAGAGGGCGCTTCGACGCACCAAATTGTGACCAGAAAATCTTCTCCATTGCATACCCCTCTCTGCGCCTGATAAAACTGCGCCGCATCGGAAGAACTCCTCGGCAAGTCTAAAAAATTGTCCGAAGAACTCCATACTTGGCTAAGCTGAGCATAGTTCGGATCGCCGAACTTGTCCTGTAGCAAAAAGGGCCTGCCAGCCACAATCTCCCTGATAACCCACAAGTATAGGGGATTGCAATAGTTTTCGAGGGTAGAGTATTCAACCCAAATTTATTGATTCGACACAAGGGGAGCCAAAGAATATTCTCAAGTATTAGCAGCTGAGTTGTCAATTTAACCACACCTGGAAACTTAGTATCTGCAGCAAAGTGTTTAGTAGCAAAGTAATATGATAGTGGTGGTAACGGTAACAAAAGTAAAGACAGCAGAAGTAATGTTTTTGGTATTTTTGTAGTGATTGTAATAAAGAGTAAGCGGAAAAAGTAAATAAGCGTCAACCAGTATATAGAAAGCTCGTAGACACCGGATCAGTGATGGATAATTATGCCGGATGCGGTTCGTCATGTAATAGTCATAACATAGGGTGACAAAGAACTAGCTCCAATTCATCAATGTAATGTAGGCATGTATTCCGAATATAGTCATACGTGCTTATGGAAAAGAACTTGCATGACATCTTTTGTCCTACCCTCCCGTGGCAGCGGGGTCCTATTGGAAACTAAGGGATACTAAGGCCTCCTTTTATTAGAGAACCGGAACAAAGCATTAGCACATAGTGAATACATGAACCCCTCAAACTATGGTCATCACCGAGAAGTATCCCGATTATTGTCACTTCGGGGTTGTCGGATCATAACACATAATAGGTGACTATAGACTTGCAAGATAGGATCAAGAACACACATATATTCATGAAAACATAATAGGTTCAGATCTGAATTCATGGCACTCAGGCCCTAGTGACAAGCATTAAGCATAGCAAAGTCATAGCAACATCAATCTCAGAACATAGTGGATACTAGGGATCAAACCCTAACAGAACTAACTCGATTACATGATAAATCTCATCCAACCCATCACTGACCAGCAAGCCTACGATGGAATTACTCACGCACGGTGGTGAGCATCATGAAATTAGTGACGGAGGATGGTTGATGATGACGACGGCGATGAATCCCCCTCTCCGGAGCCCCAAACGGACTCTAGATCAGCCCTCCCGAGAGGTTTTAGGGCTTGGTGTCGGTGTACTAGAGTAGGGCTACCCTAGTACCCCGCACTCGTGCACGGATGGTTGCAGCACCCCGCGACAGGGTTTGCCTCGTCACCGCCAAGATCCTTCGTGGCTCCTTTTGGAGCCATTCAAGAACAAAGTATTTGATTGAGAAGACATTGCCCGGACAAGAAGAGCTTGTCGGGAAGGCCGCCTGTGCATGCAGAAGACAAGGCCCGGCAAGAGGAGCTTGCCGGAAGGCTCGGAGTGCGACAAGTCTCCGAGCGACAAGGATTCGACGCGGCAAAGGCGCTTGCCGCTGCATGCAACCTTCTCTCCGTCTCGCTCCAGCTCACCCAATGACGTGTCGCCATGGGTCCGTTCCATGGGCGCGTGTCAAGCGGCTGTGCGGCCAGCGGAGAGCAGCGATAAGCGGCGCTGACAGGCTCGCCATCGTGGCGAGCGGAGGCGCACCTGACGGCCTCTGTTGCCTTTGTTTGGCGACAATGACGGGCATTTATTGCTTTTGTCCCTTGCCGTCGAGTTAGGTATTTTGCAATCGCATAATCGTTCAAGTAGGTGTACCAGCTCCTGTTTTACATTTGTACCCCGCCTATGTTGCCACCTGTCGGAGACCCCTTGAGCATATAAAAGGAGGCCCGGGTGCAACGTAGAGAGGGTTCCGTAGGGTTCCGTTCCGTTCGGTTCGGGTGGCCAGGTTCTTCTCGTTGGGTGCATTCGACCCACTCGAGACCAGATAGACTCACGCTTAGGTTTTGTAGCTCGTTGCTCCCTAGCAAGAACACAACAGATCAAACAAGCAGCAGAGGAGTTTTATCTCTCCGGAGAGCTCGAAGCTGGGTAAACTGCTTTCGTGTGCCTCGCCTCGATCCGCTCTTCGATGCGATCTCCGCCCCTCCGAACCACAAGGGCCTGCTCCGCTGGCCCCATAGGTGTTCGTGGGTACGATCAGCCTCCCGACATCTTCGCGCGCCCGGTAGAAGCGTCGAGGCCGTGTGAATCTGATCCGGCGTTCACACGAGCAGCGTCATCAACATCTTCCTCAACATGCCACCGAAGAAGAAGGCTTGGCGGCAGCGAAACCGTCTGCGTCGTACTCCACCCTCACCGCAGCAATCGGGTGGTGGGGTAGACGCTGGCGGAGGAACGGGCGCCGACGAAGGTGCTCGCGACGTTGCCAAGTCCAAGGACAAGGCCCCGCAAACCTCGGCGTCCGCGCATCCCCCGCGCCCTTCTCAGGAGATGCAGGAGCAACAACGTCATGGCGTTCACAACGCCATACGTTCGTTGGATCGAGACCCTCAAGACCAGCATGCGCGCCAACATGCTGGCACGAGTGAGATACGGTCGCCCGGACGGGCTGCGGCTCCTTCTAACATAGTTAGAAGTCCGACCGTGTCCCGCTCCTCGCACCGTTCTCCAATGCCGCCTACTACTCCAGCAGAAGCTACTGGCGAGCTCACCGATCCTCGACTACCCTCCAACGGCCGACAAGGTCGACGAGTGGAGGGCCACTATCGAGCCTCATCGGCTTTGCTAACGGCGACGCCATGACAACCAACCCCATCGTTGCCGCGGCGAGACGACAAGGCACGAGCCGGTGGCGGCAGATCGTCGGAGGTGCAACCACCGTGCACTCTCCGCCAAGAAGGCCAAGATCGCCGAGCCAGCGGATCCATCTCGGCAGCGACTCCCGCTGCGTCGTCCGGATCCAGGCGCTTCGCCGCGATCAGCGCCAAGTTCTTCATGAGCGACAACAAGAGGACGCCGAACTCGCATCGGCGCCCGAAGAGAAGCGCTGACGTCGATCCGACAAGCGCTGGGGCCTTCTGTTGACATGCGGCGCCGGAGGAGTCAGCGACTTGCCGTATCACGGTAGGTTGCCCTGCGTTCACTCGTGAGCTGCGGCAAGTCGAGTGGCCCAGAGAAAAACTTCAAACCCGGCGTGCGGAGAAGTATGATGGCCGGACGCATCCGTCGGAGTTCCTCAAAGATCTACACCATCGCGGTGCAGGCTGCGGGGGACGGGTCGACAAGATCCTCGCCAACTACTTCCCGCTCGTGCTCAAGCCCAACGTCAGATCTTGGCTCATGCACTTGCCGGATAGCTCCATATCCTCTTGGGCAGATCTGTGCCATCAGTTTGTTGGCGCCTTCACAGGTGGCCACAAACCTCATGGCCAAGAGAGTGACCTTCACTCGCTCGCCCATAAGGAAGGAGAGTCCCTGCGCAAGTTCATTCAGAGGTTCAGCCGCGTGCACTACAACATCCCAGACGTCCCACCTGCCGCGGTGATCAGCGCATTTCATCAGAATGTGCGGAACCGCAGGATGAGGGAGGAGATGGCGATGTGCAAAGTCAAGGATGTCAGTGAGCTGCATACGCCTGGCCGACAAGTGCACGCTATTTGAGGAAGGAGGAGAATCCCTGGAGAGAATGCGAAGCAGGGTCTCGACAAGGATGACACCGCCCGGCAAAGAAGGGCGGCTGCGAGGCAACAGAAAGAAGAAAGCGGAGAAGTGCTAGCGGTCGAGCAGTCCGGCAATGGAGGTGGCGACAAGAACGCCAAGGCTGGTGGCTCCGGCAAGGAGGTTGTCACGACGCCAACCACCGGTCGGTGGCGGCCGCCCGACAAGCGGGGCGGCTCCGGCAAGCAATCTTGCAAGATCCACCGCACCAAGGGCCACGATCTCCGTGAGCTGCAAGAAGGTCGAGCAGCTCGTCGAACAACAGAGAGCTGAGTACGAGCGGGCGAGACAAGGAGAAGGCCCAGAAGGTGCCGGGGAGCAAGCAAGAAACGTCCGGCCGGGGAGGACGCGCGGCAAGGCCAAGCAGCGGCAAGGAGATAGACCTCCCGCGCCGCGACAAGGATGAAGATGATGACGACAGCGAAGATATGGAAGGCAGCGGCGCCCGATGAGCAGGAGTTTCAGAAAGCCACAGAGGTCCTTTGCGTTGACGGAGGTGCTTCCCTGCATACCTCCCACCGCCAACTCAAGCAATGGATGCGGGAGGTCAATGCAGCGGAACCATCCGTGGAGTCACGCAAGCCTCTCAAGTGGTCCAGCATGCCTATCATTTTTTATATTGAGGACCACCCTGATCGCATAACTGCGGTCGGGTGCTTGCCGATGTTGGTCTCTCCAACCATCCGCAACCTCAAGGTCACAAAAATGTTAGTTGACGGTGGGCCGGCTTGAATCTGATCTCCTCTGCGGTGCTCGAAGCTTCAAATCCCCGACAACGAGCTCGAAGAGACCGGTACCTTCCAAGGAATCAATCCGGGAAGGAGCAAGCCGAAGGGGAAGATTACGTTGCCGGTCACATTTGGCAGCGAGCTGAACTTCAGGACTGAGAGGGTTACATTCGACGTTGCCAATTTCCCATTGCCTTACAATGGGATACTTGGCCGTCCAGCACTCGCCAAGTTCATGGCAGCCTCTCACTACGCTTACAACCTACTCAAGATGCCAGGCCCGATAAGCATCATCTCTGTCCATGGCGACAAGAAGGATGCCCTTATCTGTGCCGACAAGATCTACCGGGATGCAGCAGCATGACGGACTGCCCAACACTTGCCGCTGAAGCCCCGAGGGAAGAAGACCAAGTCCAAGTCCGGCAAGGGCTCGATGCTCACTCCGGCAAGCGCACCTCTTGGAGTGCTGCGCTACCGTCGAGGACGCACCATCGAGCTCCACCGGCAAGTGCAAGAAGATGGTGGCTCCGCCGAAGACCAAGAAGGTGCCCGCCAAGGAGGACGGCGCTGGTGGTACCTTCATCATCAGTGCCTCTCAAGACCCCAAATAGGAAGGCGCGCTCGTTGCTATCACGCGGGCGAATGTCGACGTCTTTGCATTGCAACCGTCGATATCCCGGTGTTCCCGAGAAAGTGATTGAGCACCGCTGGCCGTTTGTCCTCATCGCGGCCCGTCAAGCAAAAAGTCGGGGAAGCAAGCGGTGGAGCGCCAAGAATTCATAGCCGAAGAGATCAAGAACCGGAAGCAGCGGGCCTTGTCGAGGAGTGCTCCATCCTCGTGGTTGGCCAATCACGTAGTCGATGCGCCAAGGCAAATGGGAAATGGAGACTTTGTATTGACTTCACGGATGTTAATAAAGCTTGTCCCAAAGATCCATTTCCCTTGCCGCGCATTGACCAGATTGTTGACTCCACGGCTGGATGTGATTTTCTTTCGTTTCCTGATGCCTACTCAGGATACCATCAGATCTTCATGGCTGAAGAAGATGAGGAGAAGACCGCATTCATCACACCATGTGGCACATACTGTTTCATACGGATGCCTTTCGGTTTGAAGAATGCTGGTTCAACATTTGCAAGGGTAGTCCATGACGCTTTTGAGCCGCAAATGCACGTAAATGTAGAAGCCTACATGGATGACATAGTGGTCAAGAGCAAGGACAAAGCAACTTTGGTTCAAGATTTGGACGAGACCTTTGCAAATCTGCGCAAAGATCAACCTCAAGCTCAACCCGAGAAGTGCGTGTTTGGAGTCCCTTCCGCAAGCTTCTCGGGTTCTTCATGTCTCTGGGGGATTGAAGCTAATCCCGACAAGATCAAGGCCATTGAGCAGATTGAAGCACCAAAGCGCGTCAAGGATGTACGAAGACTTGCCGGTTGTGTGTGGCTGCTCTCAAGAGGTTTATTTCTAGGTTCTGCTGGCGCCCCGCCATTTTTCAAGATTTTGAAAAAGGCAGGTCCAATGAAATGGACTCCCGAAGCGGAGGCCGCGCTGCAGGACTTAAAGAGATACCTGTCATCCACTCCGACACTTGTCGCACCTAAGCCACAAGAGAAGTTGCTGCTATATATAGCGGCAACCAATCAAGTGGTTAGTGCTGCGTTAGTAGCGGAGAGGGAGCCGGATGACGAGCCAGCAACCGCGGCAAGCACATCCGGCGACAAGCAGGGGGCTTCGCCGAAAAGCTCTGGTCCCGACAAGGACGAGTCGGCGAAGACGCATGAACAGATGCAGAAAAGGATGGTGCAGCGCCCAGTCTACTTTGTCAGTTCCCTTCTACAGGGGGCTAGGTCAAGGTACTCTGGTGTGCAAAAATTGCTTTTCGGCCTCCTCATGGCCTCGAGAAAGCTGCGCCATTACTTCCAAGCACATGAGATCACAGTTGTCACTCGCTTTCCGCTGAAGAGGATACTGCAGAATCCAGAAGCGACAGGCAGGATTGTCGAGTGGGCAGTGGAGCTGTCAAGCTTTGGTCTCAAGTTTGAAAGCACATCAACTATCCAAAGCAGAGCCTTGGCAGAATTCTAGCAGAATGGACGCTCACGCCCGGATGAAGAGATTCGGAGACGAGCATTCCCGTCAAAGAAGCAAGAAAAGAGTGGCTGATGTACTTTGATGGTGCCTTCTCGCTGCAAAGGCGCCGGTGCGGCGTCTGCTTATCGCACTCCACCGGAGAGCACCTCAAGTACGTCGTCAGATGCACTTTCCCAAGGAGCAAGCGACAAACAATACTGCAGTAGTATGAAGGTTTGCTTGCCGGTCTCGGGATCGCAGTGGACCTTGGGATCAAGAAGCTTATTGTCGTGGGTGACTCGCAACTCGTCGTCCGCCAAGTCAACAAAGATTACCAGAGTCCATTGATGGAAGCCTACGTCGAAGAAGTGAGGAAGCTGGAAGAGCACTTTGACGGCCTGCAAATGGAACATGTTCCAAGAGCTCAGAATGATATTGCTGATGGCCTGTCAAAGTGCGCCACACTCAAGCTACCTGTGGAACCAGGGATCTTTGTGCTCAAGCTGACTCAACCAACCGTAACACCATCAACCGGGCAGAATAAGAAGAGGAAGTTGGCCTCTGGTGACTATTTTCCGACAGAGCTTCCCGAAGCCGTCGTTGCAAAGGTCCCCAAGATGAACACCAATAGTGCTGAGGAACAGTCTGCTCCGACAGACCCCAGGGTTTGTTTCGTTGAAGCAGACGTTCCCGACAAGTCTTGCTCCGGCAAGCTTGTCGGGGAGCATCAAGCTCCGGCAGGGCCTCAGGTCCTCGCCGTGGAAGCTGATGTTCCCGCAGCAGCAGATGTGCCTTTAGTCCTTGTTGTCGAGCCGCAAGCTCCAGCATGGGCGCAGCAGATTGTCCATTTCCTTCAGACTGGAGAACTTCCGAAGAGCAGGAAGAAGCGGAAAGAGTAGCCCGGCGGTCAAGTATGTACCAGTTTGTCGGCGGCATACGCATGCGAGAAGAAGACTCAACGGTGTGAAATTGAAGTGTATTCCTGGGAAGATGGATGAAGCTGTTGGCAGAGATACATGGAGGCATATGTGGTCACCACATTGGCAAGAAGAGCACTTGCCGGCAAAGCTTTCCGGCAAGGTTTCTTCGGCCGACAGCCCTCGAGGATGCAAGCGCACAAGTAACCAAGTGTGAAGCGTGCGGTTCCATTCCAAACAGATACACCAGCCAGCTCAAGCTCTCCAGACGATCCCTTTATCCTGGCCATTTTGATGCGGGGCTCGACATCCTCGGCCCCTTCCCCGAGCTGTCGGGGCTTTGAGTACATGTGCGTCGCCATCGACAAGTTCACAAAGTGGCGGAAGTGGAAGCAGTGAGGTAGGTGACAGCACGGTCAGCGATCAAGTTCTTGAGTTGATTGTTTGCCGTTTGGAATCCCTAACAGGATCATCACCGACAACGGCACACAATTCTGAGTCGCACCTTCATGCAAGACGTCCAAGACCTTGGCGCCAAGGTCTGCTTTACATTGCTCACCCGAGAAGCAACGGTCAAGCGAAGAGGGCAAATGCTGAAGTGCTGCGCGGGCTCAAGACGAGAACTTGCGACGGCTACACAAGTGCGGAAGAAAGCTGGATCGAGGAGCTGCCGGTGGTTCTTTGGTCGATCGGGGCGACGCCAAATCGAGCCAGGCCAGTGCACCCTTTGCTCTAGTCTATGGAGCAGAGGCAGTTCTCCCCACGGAACTTCGTATCTGGATTGCCTCGAGTACTCGCTTATGATGAGCTTGAGCAAGAGCAGCTGCGACAAGATGACGCGCTGCTCATGAGGAGGATCGTCTTCAAGTCATTTGTCGGGCCGCTTTCGCTTCTGACAAGCCTGCGTCGCTACCATAGCCGGAGGGTTAGTGCGAAGTCTCGAGGAAGGCGACCTTGTTCTTCGACGCGTTCAGTCCGCCAAGAATTCAAACAAGTTGGCCTTGAAGTGGGAAGGCCCTTATCGGGTGAAACAAGTCACTAGGCCTGGCGCTGTCCGCTTTGAGACCGAAGATGGCATTCGGTGAGCAACTCCTGGAACATTGAGCATCTTCGTAAGTTTTACCCATAGGGCGCGGTTGTCGGAATCCGTTCCGGCAACCACCTTTATACAAGTCTTGCCGCTGTTGCATGTAATCCTTCATTACAAAGCCGGCGCAGACCCGTGCATGCATTAGTAAAGCTCATGTGTTGCGCACAGCTTGTCAAGTTCATGCTTTCATCATTTTATTGCATGTTTTGGCTAACACTTTGTGCAGCAACCATACCCGTAAGCAGAATCGAGCCACTTGGGCTCCATAACGTTATTTCCTCTTCTTTTCTTTTCTCAAAGAAGGGAAGCCCCTCGCGCACAAGTTAACCGGGGGAGGAGGAGATAATACTATGGACCAGGCACCGCCGAGGAAGTTTCGCCTCATCGGGAAGCAAGAGACGAGAAAAGCTAAGTTGCCAAAGTTTGAGCAATCAATTTTAAATTTTTAAGTTATCTTCCTCGAGCGATAGTACTTTGTATGGAAAACCTGCTTGGAGAGGAACCAACTCGCCCGGCTAGTCGCGCCCTTACTTTGTTTCGAGTCCGCTCAACAACTTAAGTGAGCTGCGGCTAGTCGCGACAAGGTTGCTTGTCGGAGGCGGCACTGACAGTCGCCGACGTTCCGCACTCAGTTCATGGCAAAAAGTGCTCGCACCGACAAGTCCCCTAAATGCGTAAGGCAAAAACGTACAAAGGAAGGAATCAAGTAGAGGAAATAACGTTGCATTGATCGATTCACCTAAGATAGAGTATATTACAGAATAACTTGTCGCTGATCTAACAAATTTTTCTAAACATGATCAGCAGCGACAAGGGAAAGATAAGGTTGGCGGCCTAGTCTCACGCTGGGTCGCCTTCGATCCGCTTGATCTTGTTCACCTTGTCCACAATGGGTGCGACAAGGGCTTTGAGCTCCTCCACGTTGGCGTCGGACGGCAAGGATCTGAGGACACCGCTAAGGTCGAGGCCCGGGTTGCGGCCGGCCACCTTCACCAACACCTACTCGAGGGCCCCGACACAAACCTGGCGAGATTCCTCGGCAAGCTGCTTCGGGACCTCCTCCCGGAGTCGCCGGAGGCCCGTCACCACGCCTTTGAAGAATAGGCTAAGCTTGATGCTGGGTTGGAGGTGCTCGTCGGAGAATGCAAGGTCCGCCATCCCCAGCTCCATCATTTCGTTGTGGATGTCGGTGGCGGTGTCCACAAGACCTTGATCCAGTGCTCCACGCTCTCCCTCAAGGTGTTCTCGACGGAAGCAGCATTCGCCAAACAGCTCCTCCTTGGCCTTGATCGCCTCCAACAAGCCCACCTCCCGCTCCTGGCACCATCCAACGTCTGCGTCGAGTGGTCGATTTCAGCTCAGATCCGCCTTGGAGTCCTCGGCGGCGTCGAGCTCCTTGGCCTGTCGGCGAGGCAGCTCTGCAGCTTCGCCCAGCGTGTAGGCGTCCTTCTCGCGCTCACGCTTGAGCACGGCAAGCTCTTCGCCGCTCTTCTTGAGGGTGGCCTCGGCTGTGCCACCTTCGCCTTGACTCTTCCTTGGCGGCCTCGGCGGCTGCGGCGGCGTCGCCCGCTTCATGAAGGGCCCCGCCAATCGACTCTTCACGCAGCGGCAAGGTCCTCCTCGTGGCTGTCCAGTTGACCTTCCGCTGCGCCAACTTCGCTTTCTGGCGGGCGAAGCTTCTCGACAACCGGCCGCTGCTCCTCATCATTGCGGCCTTCTCAAGGATGAAGGCCGTGCGCTCTTCTGAAGTTGCCCCAGCGCTTCCGCCCGCGTCGCGGAGGGCTTCTTTGTTGGCGCTCGAGCTCCTCGGCGCGTTTCTCCATGTCCGCTCCGCCCTCGCGACAAGGGCCTCCCGGGTCTCCAACAGCCTGCCGGGCGCGGTAGAGCGACAATGACCTTCTTCGGCTGCTCCTCCTCGAACTTCGCCACGCTTGCTTTGCTTGGCGCGTCCACAGCGTCGGCCAGCGGAGGCGAGTAGCTCGCCGTCGAAGGTCTCGCCCTCGACCGGCGCCACAGGCTCGGTTCCCGGGAGCTTGATGAAGACGCCTTCGCGGCCTTTAGGTAGGCACCGGGCTGGGGCTCCTCGAACTGGCCTTGTGGCGGCCAGCGAGTCGGCTGTCGGTGTAGCGCTTGCCGCTCCTGCGGCCTCAGGGCCGTCAGTACGATCGCCCGACCCCTCGCCAGCCTCCGCGTCGGCAGCCTCGGTGGCCTCCTCGCCAACAGGCTCGTCGGCGACGGCCTCTTCCTCCACGATGACCTATTCTTCTTCGACGGCGGCGTCGTCGGTGTCGCCGCGCGTTTCCTCCTCGCCGGCGGCCTCGACCTCCATCGGGTCTGCGTCAGGCGAAGAAAGAGCAGTCGAGCAGATATTCAAAAAAGAGAAACAAAAGAAAGCAAGCCCAAGGGAAAATTCCATGTAAGGGAGTTACGTGCAACGGATCCGCAGCCATGGCCTCGACCACCGGAGGTGGTTGGCGCCCGTCCCCTTGCCGGGGTAGCCTCCTTGCCGGAGTGGCCTCCCTTGTCGGGGTGGCCTCCCTTGTCGGAGGGAGCTCCCTTGCCGGGGAGTTCTCCCTTGGCGGCGTAGTGACAGCGGGCAGGGCCTCGGAGGCGGCTTCCGAGCCCTCCTGATGAGGCTGCTCCGCTCCTACACAAACAAACAGTCAGAAATCAACGAAGAAAGGGCACCCCTGCACACCTAGTAGTAAGGAGAAAAACTGCACACTTACTCTGGGGGCTGTGCTGGGGGCTGCTCTGGGGAAGGGTTGCCGGGTCCGACAAGGCGGTCTCGGGCGCGTCCCCCGTCGCCACGGGAGAATCGTCCTCAACGACGACCGTCGGGATCTTGGCCCTCTTCGCCGCTCTCTGGGCCAGCGTCCTAAAAAGGAAAGAGTCCAGAACAAAGCAAATCAGATTCAAGATGAAGCAATAAAAATTGAAGAAATACAAGCACAATCGCGAAGCTTACTCTTCGCCTTCCTCCTCGGAGCTGAGCGGAGAAATCAAACTCGGCCCGCCTCCGGTGCGATGAGAGGCGGGGAGTGGGCTCTCTGGCCGCTTGAGGCGTCGGCGGCGGCTGAGAAGATTCCGCCCGATTGTCGCTGCAGTTTGGGCGCCTCAGCGCAACCTCGCTTGCCGCGGTGGAGCGCGTCGGCCAGCTACTGCTGTGGGCAGTCTGCCGCCCCGACTCGTCTCCAACCCTGCGGAGACGCCTCCTCGGCGGAGCTAGGGGCTCCGCTGGCGGCAAGTCGCTTGGCGGAGGAGAAGAAGCGCCCTCGGCGGGTCCACTCGACCCGGCCTCGGTCCCGACAAGCTCGTCCTCGCCGGCGACTTCCCCTCGCTCGGCAAGGCTTGCCGCCGCCGCCTCCGCCTCCTCCACGGTGAACCCGAAGGCTCCAGCGGCGGCGTTGCTGCCGCCTCCTCCACCCTGGTGGCAATCCGCGCCATCTCCTCGCCGGTGGTGTCTCGAGTGAGCCTCTTACGCTTTCGTCGGGCGGATCGGCACCTCTTGCAAGTCGTCGAAGAATTGCTGCACGACCTCGTCGGGGGCTCCTGCCAGGTCGGGGCGATCCCGTGGGAGTCGCCGGTGGCATCATGGCGCGGATGCGGTCGAGCGCCGAAGTTGTTGCACAATGGGGCGACCCCGCGGCAACCTGAACCACTCGGGATGTTCGGGTCGTTCATGAACAGCTCGAGCAGCACTGAATCCAGCTCCATGACGGTGAAGTTCCAATTCAGGCCGGCGCAGCCTCATGATATCCGCCGCGTGCGGAACTCCCAAGCAGGCCTCCTCCTTTCACCGCAAGGGAAGCGATGCGGCGGCGAATGAAGTCTGCGCCAACTGCTCCCATCATCAACCCGGCAAGCCTGAGGCGCAGAATTCGGGTCACAGCTATCTTCAGCTTCGCATCCTCCGGCGCCAAGTTACTCCAATCCTTGCCGCGCGCAATTGGGGTTTGGCGCACGGCGGTGAAGGGCTGTGGGTTCTCCTCCACGACCCAGCACCAGTTGGCTCTCCACTCCTCCCACTTGTTCCGGAATTCCCCCTCTAGGTAGGCCTCCTTCTTGCCGATCCTAGAGACCTAGGCTATTCCTCCGGCAAGTGGCTCTCCTCTCTCTCGACGCGGGAACAAAGAAATGGCGGAAGAGTGCCACGTTCGGTAGACTCCGACAAAGTTTTCGCACAAATGTGCGAAAACTGCCATGGTCAAGACGGCGTTGGGGGTGAAATCAAGGAGGCGGAGGCTAAAGGTGTTCATAACGTCGCAAAAGAACTCGGAAAAGGGCGGGCAACGCCCGCAATAGAAGAAAATGGCAAAGAAAGGGTACCCTGTTGGGGCCAAATCAGCGGCGGAGGCGGGGAGCACCCTCGTGCACGGATGCGCACGGGTCTCCATCGACCAGAAAAGGTAGAAGACGTCCCGCAACTCCCGTGCGCCGAGCTGCGGGGGGAAGATGGCTCGCTCCTTGCGCAGCGCCGCGAGCCGCTGCGCCTCGGCCGACTTGACGCCCTTCTCCTTATCGGCTTTCGGAGCCATGGCGAGGAGAGCGGAGGAGGTCGACGGTGGTGAGTGTGCTTGCGGCGAAAGGGGGGCGAGGCGCTGCTCTCTTCGCACCGGAGAAGAAGAGGGGAGCGGCGGTGGTTTCTTGACAAGACAGCAATGGCAGGGGTGATCGGCCTGCCTCTGTTTCCTCCGCTTATAAAGGGGAGGAGGGGGCGGACGTTCTGCTTATATCAATAAAGAATCCCCCACGACCGCGCCCACGATCTCTCGCACGACGCCACGTCCGGTGCGTGCCGTTAGTGGGGATCGTGGTGGGTCCGAGGCGAGTTGCGACGCGGTCAAGGCCGCGCGTGTCCGTGCATAGTTCTGGGCCTGGCCCGACAAGCGCTCGGCACCGTGTACGGCCCAGGCCCGGGGGCTCCTGTCGGTGTACTAGAGTAGGGGTACCCTAGTACCCGTGCAGATTGCAGACGGTTGCAGCAACCCGCGACAGGGTTTGCCTCGTCACCGCCAAGATCCTTCATGGCTCCTTTTGGAGCCATTCAAGAACAAAGTATTTGATTGAGAAGACAAGGCCCCGACAAGAAGAGCTTGTCGGGAAGGCCGCTCCAGGCACGCAGAAGACAAGGCCCCGGCAAGAGGAGCTTGCCGGGAAGGCTCGGAGCGCGACAAGTCTCCAAGCGCGACAAGGATTCGGCCGCGGCAAGGCGCTTGCCGGGGCATGCAAGCTCTCTCCGTCTCCACTCCAGCTCACCCAGCGACGTGTCGCCATGGGACCGTTCCATGGGCGCGTGTCGAGCGGCTGTGCAGCCAGCGGAGAGCAGCGATAAGCGGCGCTGACAGGCTCGCCATTGTGGCGAGCGGGCGCACTGACGGCCTCTGTTGCCTTTGTTTGGGGCGACAATGGCGGGCATTTATTGCTTTTGTCCCTTGCCGTCGAGTTAGGTATTTTGCAATCGCATAACTGTTCAAGTAGGTGTACCAACTCCTGTTTTTACATTTGTACCCCCGCCTATGTTGCCACCTGTCGGAGACCCCTTGAGCATATAAAAGGAGGCCCGGGTGCAACGTAGAGAGGGTTCCGTAGGGTTCCGTTCCGTTCGGTTCGGTTGGCCAGGTTCTTCTCGTTGGGTTCATTCGACCCACTCGAGACCAGATAGACTCACGCTAGGTTTTGTAGCTCTCGTTGCTCCCTAGCAAGAACACAACAGATCAAACAAGCAGCAGTAGGAGTTTTATCTCTCCGGAGAGCTCGGCTGGGTAAACTGCTCGTGTGCCTCGCCTCGATCCGCTCTTCGTGCGATCTCCACCCCCCTCCGAACCACAAGGGGCCTGCTCCGCCGGCCCCATAGGAGTTCGTGGGTACGATCAGCCTCCCCGACACTTGGCGGCGGCTCCGTATCGTAAAATGCGATGATTTCTTCTCCCTTATTTTTTTCTCCCCGAAAGCCAATATATGGAGTTGGAGTTGGCGTCGGAGGGTGTCCAGGGGGCCCACGAGGTAGGGGCGCGCCGGGGGCACGCCCCCACCCTCGTGGATAGGGTGTGGGCCCCTGGTCTTCACCTTTGGTGAGGATTTTTATTATTTTTATAAGACATC
This sequence comes from Aegilops bicornis, assembly GCA_021605145.1. Lineage (NCBI taxonomy): Eukaryota > Viridiplantae > Streptophyta > Magnoliopsida > Poales > Poaceae > Aegilops > Aegilops bicornis. Next base: position 771,213,541 of record CM038675.1, read on the forward strand.
CCGTGGAGTTTCAGTCATTCCGAGAACTTTTGTTTTCGCACATAAGACAACATCATGGAAATTCTCTTTGAAAAACAGCGTCGGTCCGGGTTAGTTCCATTCAAATCATACAAGTTAGAGTCCAAAACAAGGGCAAAAGTGTTTGGAAAAGTAGATCTGACGGAGACGTATCAACTCCCCAAGCTTAAACCCTTGCTTGTCCTCAAGCAATTCAGTTGACAAACTGAAAGAGAAAAAGAAAAACTTTTACAAACTCTGTTTGCTCTTGTTGTTGTACCTATGTCAAGCCAGCATTTAGGTTATCAGCAAAGATCATAACTAACCACATTTGCAATAAGTCCTAGGTCTCATGTCTACTCATATCAATAACATAATCAGCTAGCAAGCCATAATAATAAATCTCGGATGACAACACTTTCTCAAAATAATCATAATATGATATAACAAGATGGTATCTTGCTAGCCCTTTCTGAGACCGCAAAACATAAATGCAGAGCACCTTCAAAGATCAAGGACTGACTAGACATTGTAATTCATGGTAAAAGAGATCCAATCATAGTCATACCTGATATAAATTAACAGTAATGAATGCAAATGACAGATGTGCTCTCCAGCTAGTGCTTTTTAATAAGAGGGTGATGACTCAACATAAAAGTAAATAGATAGGCCCTACGCAGAGGGAAGCGTGGATTTGTAGAGGTGCCAGAGCTCGGTTTTGAAATAGAGATAAATTATATTTTGAGCGGCATACTTTCATTGTCAACATAATAACTAAGAGATGACGATATCTTCCATGCTAAACAAATTATAGGCGGTTCCCAAACAGAATGGTAAAGTTTATACTCCCCCTCCTTCACCAGCATCAATCCATTGCTTGCTCGAAACAACGAGTGCCTCCAACATTCAACGGGTCCCAGGGGGAGTTTTGTTTGCAATTATTTTGATTTATTTTGCATAAAGCATGGGACTGGGCATCCCGGTGACCAGCCATTTTCTCTTGAGTGAGGAGCGGAGTCCACTCCTCTTGAGAATAACCCGCCTAACACGGAAGATAAGGGCAGCCCTAGTTGATATATGAGCTATTCGAGCATGAAAAACAGAATGTTTATTTGAAGGTTTAGAGTTTGGCACATACAAATTTACTTGGAACGGCAGGTAGATACTGCATATAGGAAGGTATAGTGGACTCATATGGCATAACTTTGGGGTTTAAGGGATTGGATGCACAAGTAGTATTCCCGCTTAGTACAAGTGAAGGCTAGCAAAAGGCGGGAAGCGACCAACTAGAGAGCGACAGCAGTCATGAAGATGCATTAAAATTAATAAACATTGAATACAAGCATGAGTAGGATATAATCCACCATGAACATAAATATCATGAAGGCTATGTTGATTTGTTTCAACTACATGCGTGAACATGTGCCAAGTCAAGTCACTTAAATCATTCAAAGGAGGATACCACCCTATCATACCACATCATAATCATCTCAATAGCATGTTGACACGCAAGGTAAACCATTATAACTCATAGCTAATCAAGCATGGCACAAGCAAGTATGATCTCTAATTGTCATTGCAAACATGTTTATTCATAATCATCTGAATCAAGAACGATGAACTCATCATATTTACAAAAACAAAAGAGGTCGAGTTCATACCAGCCTTTCCCATCTCAGTCAGTCCATCATATATCATCATAATTTCCTTTCACTTGCACGACCGAACGATGTGAATAATAAGAGTGCACGTGCATTGGACTAAGCTGGAATTTGCGAGCATTCAATAAACATGAGAAGACAAGGCAATATGGGCTCTTGGTTAAATCAACAATAATGCATATAAGAGCCACTTCAACAATTTAATCATGGTCTTCTCCTACTGACCCCCAAGGAAAAGAAAAGAAATAAAAACTATTTACACGGGAAAGCTCCCAACAAGCAAAAGAAGAACGGGAAATATTTTTGGGTTTTCTTTTTAATTATTACTACTACAGCAGGAAAAATAAAAAACTACTAATTTTTTGGTTTTTATTAAGGTTTATTAAACACACAAGAAGAAAGCAGGAAAAAGGAAATAAACTAGCATGGATATTACAGTGAAAGAGTATGAGCACCGACATCTAGCAATGAGTGTGTGTGAGCATAAATGTAATGTCGGTGAGAAATACGTACTCCCCCAAGCTTAGGCTTTCGGCCTAAGTTGGTCTATTGCCAGGGATAGCCTGGAGGATACCCGTAGGTGTAGCTGGGGTCGTACTGCAAAAAAGAATAGTTGGGATCATAATGTGATGAAGAGGACTCTGACTGCCACTGGCTGGCAACCGCCTCAGGATCCCAAGAATAAACAGACTGTCGTGGAGGCTCATCTTGTAGTTCCGATTCTGGGGCTGGTGCAGGATTCCGATAGGCTTGAACGGCCGCCCACGGAACAATGTGAGTACCTACAGACAAGTTAAACAAAGAGGGAGCAGGCAAAGTAATAGTCTCAGGGTGATGTTTATCAAAGTACAATTTATACTTGAGCTCCCCTTCACGACTCTTAACAAGAAAGTCATGCGCTAGCATACTCTTATAATCTAAATAAGCACGGGGCAACGCTGTTTCTTCTTTCTCCTCATGCCTAATAGGTATTTCAAAATATTCAGCTAGGCGTGAAGCATAAATGCCTCCAAAGATGGGGCCCTTAGTATGGTTCAGACTTAACCGTCTAGCAACAATTTCACCCATACTAACAGAGTTATTGCGGTATAAACCATGGAACAAAATGATAATATCAGGAACACTAAGGTTTCCACAGTTCCCACGACCAATCAAGCAACGACTAGCAAATAAGGCAAAGTAGCGTAAAACAGGAAAATGTATGCTAGTAATTCTTGCATCAGAAAACTTCCTGGTTTCTCCCACAGTGATAGTGTTAATAAAAGCTTCCACTTCATTACGGTGTGGTTCATCTAAGGTACCCTCAAAGGGTATTTTGCAAACCTCGCAAAATTCAGCTAATGGCATCTCCTTAACAACGTCATATAAATGAAACTCTACCGTTGGAGGTGATTTCTTAGGGAAAAAGTAGAAGTTCTGCCCAAAAGTATTTGTGAGTAAGAGATACTGATGACGTTGGTCGCGGAGGAAGTCGGTGAGGCTAGCATTCTCAATCAATAAAAAGAAACCCTCATAAATCCCGGCTCTCCTCAAGAAGTCATCGGAAGGCCATTCACACGGCCGGACCTCCGCAGTACGAGGCAAATTAAATTTGGGCTTCTGCTCTTCTTCCTTTTGTTTTTCATTCGAGCTTTGGCTCGACGAGCCCCTCAAAAGTCTCTTCATTATTTCAGAAATAATCTGAGATTTTTAGTAACTTCAAACAAAAGTGAACCAACTTCAATAAAACTGATACCAACTACTCCTACAAGTGCCTAGAGCCTATATCAAGCATTAGAACTACTTGGAACCATATAAATTTGACATGCAAGCTCAAGAACATGGTCACCTATGCAGCACAATTTTGCAAAGAATAAAACACTAGAACAAAAACTAATTGGACCAATGGAGGAGTCACATACCAAGGAACAATCTCCCCAAGCAGGTTTGCGAGAGGTGCTTTGAGCAAGGAGATCGAAAATCACAGCAAAAGTGGCTGGAACTCGAGCTTGAGTTGGTTTTTCGGGTTTGTATGAGGCGGAGGAAAAAGATGGGTGCAGGGATAAGTGGAGGAGGGCCACCGTGGGCCCATGAGGCAGGGGGGCGCGCCCTCCACCCTCGTGGCCTGGTGGCAGCTCCCCCCGCGGTAATTTTTGCACAGTAAATCCTCAAATATTCCCGAAAAAATCATATTAAATTGGCATGGCATTCTGAGGACTTTTATTTTCGGGATATTTTTATATTGCACGGATAAATCAGGAGACAGATAGAAAAATACTATTTTACTTTATTTCTACTAAAGAACAGAAAATATAAAGAGGGTACAGAAGGTTTTGCTTCTAGTTTCATCCGTCTCATGCTCATCAAAAGGAATCCACTAACAAGGTTGATCAGGTCTTGTTAACAAACTCATTCCGACTAACATGGAACCGGAGAAATTTTGAATAACACTATGTTACCTCAACGGGGATATGGACATCCCCAATAATAAGTATATCATATTTCTTCTTGACAGTAGGGAGAGGAAATTCAAAACCTCCAAATATAATTGATGGAATTTTTCCAATAGAGTTGATACTATGAACTTGAGGTTGTTTCCTCGGAAAGTGTACCGTATGCTCATTACCATTAACATGAAAAGTGACATTGCCTTTGTTGCAATCAAAAATAGCCCCTACAGTATTAAGGAAAGGTCTTCCAAGAATAATAGACATACTATCGTCCTCGGGAATATCAACAATAACAAAGTCCGTTAAAATAGTAACGTTTGCAACCATAACAGGCACATCCTCACAAATACCGACAGGTATAGCAGTTGATTTATCAGCCATTTGCAAAGATATTTCAGTAGGTGTCAACTTACTCAAGTCAAGTCTACGATATAAAGATAGAGGCATAACACTAACACCGGCTCCAAGATCACATAAAGCAGTTTTAACATAATTTCTCTTAATGGAGCATGGTATAGTAGGTACTCCTGGATCTCCAAGTTTCTTTGGTATTCCACCCTTAAAAGTATAATTAGGAAGCATGGTGGAAATTTCAGCTTCCGGTATCTTTCTTTTATTTGTAACAATATCTTTCATATATTTAGCATAGGGATTCATTTTGAGCATATCAGTCAATCGCATACGCAAAAAGATGGGTCTAATCATTTCAGCAAAGCGCTCAAAATCCTCATCATCCTTTTTCTTGGATGGTTTCAGAGGAAAAGGCATGGTTTTCTAAACCCATGGTTCTCTTTCTTTACCATGTTTCCTAGCACCGAAGTCTCTTTTATCATAACGTTGATTCTTTGATTGTGGGTTATAAAGATCAACATCAGGTTCAACTTCTACATCATTATCATTACTAGGTTGAGCATCATCATGAACATCACCATTAACATTTTCTCTAGGTTCATGTTCATTACCAGATTGTGTTTGACATCGGACATAGAGATATCATTTGGATTATCAGGTGGTTCAACAATAGGTTCACTAGAAGTTTGCAAAGTCCTATCATTTTTCTTTTTCTTCCTTTTAGAAGAACTAGGCATATCAATATTATTTCTCTGAGAATCTTGCTCGATTCTCTTAGGGTGGCCTTCAGAATACTAAGGTTCCTGAGTCATTCTACCAGTTCTAGTAGCCACTCTAACATCATAATCATTTTTCTTACTATTCATCTCATCAAGCACTTCTTTCTGAGCCTTAAGTACTTTTTCTACTTGAGTGGTAACCATAGAAGCATGTTTGCTAACAAGTTTAAGTTCACCTCTAATATTAGCCATATAATCACCCAAGTGTTTAATCATATAGGTATTTTGTTTTAATTGTCTACCAAAATAAGCATTAAAGTTTTCTTGTTTGACAATAAAATTATCAAACTCATCGAAGCATTGCCTAGCAGACTTATAATGAGGAATATCACCTTCATCAAATCTATAGCGAGAATTTACCTTTACTACCTGTGTCGGGTTATCGGGATCAGGAGGTTCTTCAATAAGTAATGGATCAATATCATAAGTTTCTTTAACAGGCGGTAGATTAGACCATGTATTTCTTCAATAGGAGGTAAATTCTTAACATCTTCAGCTTTAATACCTTTTCCTTTCATAGATTTCTTTGCCTCTTGCATATCTTCGAGACTGAGAACACCTCGCTTCTTCGGAGTTGGTTTAGGAATAGGCTCAGTAATTGGCTCAGGAGTTCGCTCGGGACTTGGCTCAGGAGGTGCCCAATTATTTTCATTTGTCAACATATTATTCAATAGAATTTCAGCTTCATTCGGCGTTCTTTCCCTGAAAAGAGAACCATCACAACTATCCAGGTAATCTCTTGAAGCATCGGTTAGTCCATTATAAAAGATATCAAGTATTTCAGGTTTCTTAAGAGGATGATCAGGCAAAGCATTAAGTAACTTGAGAAGCCTCCCCCAAGCTTGTGGGAGACTTTCTTCTTTAATTTGCACGAAGTTGTATATTTCCCTCAAAGCAGCTTGTTTCTTATGACCAGGGAAATATTTAGCAGAGAAGTAATAAATCATATCCTGGGGACTATGCACACAACCAGTATCAAGAGAATTAAACCATATCTTAGCATCACCCTTTAATGAGAATGGGAATATTTTGAGTATATAAAAGTAGCGCGATCTCTCGTCATTAGTAAACAGGGCAGCTATATCATTTAACTTAGTAAGATGTGCCACAACAGTTTCAGATTCATAGCCATAAAAAGGATCAGATTCGACCAAGGTAATTATATCTGGATCAACAGAAAACTCATAATCCTTATCGGGAACACAGATAGGTGAAATAGCAAAAGCAGGATCAGGTTTCATTCTGTCTCTAAGAGATTCTTTACTCCATTTAACTAGCAGCCTCTTAAGTTCGTATCTATCCTGGCAAGCAAAAGTAGCTGCAGAAGATTCCGCATCAAAAAGATAACCCTCAGGAATAGCAGCCATATCTTCATCATCACTTTCATCAATAATATCAGTTTCAATAATTTCTCTCTCTCTAGACCTAGCAATTTGTTCATCTAGAAATTCACCAAGGGGCCAAGTAGTATCAAGCATAGAAGTAGTTTCATCATAAGTATCATGCATAGAAGAAGTGGCATCATCAATAACATGCGACATATCGGAACGAATAGCAGAAGCAGGTTTAGGTGTCGCTAGCTTACTCATAATAGAAGGTGAATCAAGTGCAGAGCTAGATGGTAGTTCCTTACCTCCCCTCGTAGTTGAGGGATAAATTGTTGTCTTAGCGTCTTTCAAGTTCTTCATAGTGTTCAGCAGATATAAATCCCAAGTGACTCAAAGAATAGAGCTATGCTCCCTGGCAACGGCGCCAGAAAAAGGTCTTGATAACCCACAAGTATAGGGGATCGCAACCGTTTTCGAGGGTAGAGTATTCAACCCAAATTTATTGATTCGACACAAGGGGAGGCAAAGAATATTCTCAAGTATTAGCAGCTGAGTTGTCAATTCAACCACACCTGGAAACATAGTATCTGCAGCAAAGTGTTTAATAGCAAAGTAATATGATAGTGGTGGTTACGGTAGCAAAAGTAAAGACATCAAAAGTAATGTTTTCGGTATTTTTGTAGTGATTGTAACAGTAGAAACGGAAAAGTAAATAAGCGTAAACCAGTATATGGAAAGCTCGTAGGCACCGGATCAGTGATGGATAATTATGCCGGATGCGGTTCGTCATGTAACCGTCATAACATAGGGTGACACAGAACTAGCTCCAATTCATCAATGTAATGTAGGCATGTATTCCGAATATAGTCATCCGTGCTTATGGAAAAGAACTTGCATGACATCTTTTTTCCTACCCTCCCGTGGCAGCGGGGTCCTATTGGAAACTAAGGGATATTAAGGCCTCCTTTTAATAGAGAACCGGAACAAAGCATTAGCACATAGTGAATACATGAACTCCTCAAACTATGGTCATCACCAAGAAGTATCCTGATTATTGTCACTTCGGGGTTGTCGGATCATAACACATAATAGGTGACTATAGAATTGCAAGATAGGATCAAGAACACACATATATTCATGAAAACATAATAGGTTCAGATCTGAATTCGTGGCACTCGGGCCCTAGTGACAAGCCTTAAGCATAGCAAAGTCATAGCAACATCAATCTCAGAACATAGTGGATACTAGGGATCAAACCCTAACAGAATTGACTCGATTACATGATAAATCTCATCCAACCCATCACCGTCTAGCAAGCCTACGATGGAATTACTCACGCACGGTGGTGAGCATCATGAAATTGGTGATGGAGGATGGTTGATGATGACGACAGCGACGAATCCCCCTCTCCGGAGCCCCGAACGGACTCCAGATCAGCCCTCCCGAGAGGTTTTAGGGCTTGGGGGCGGCTCCGTATCGTAAAACGCGATGATTTCTTCTCCCTTATTTTTTTCTCCCCGAAAGCCAATATATGAAGTTGGAGTTGGCGTCGGAGGGTGTCCAGGGGGGCCACGAGGTAGGGGGCGCGCCCAGGAGGGGGGGCGCGCCCCCACCCTCGTGGACAGGGTGTGGGCCCCCTGGTCTTCACCTTTGGCGAGGATTTTTATTTATTTTTTATAAGACATCCCGTGGAGTTTCAGGTCATTCCGAGAACTTTTGTTTTCTGCACATAAAACAACATCATGGCAATTCTGCTGAAAACAGCGTCAGCCCGGGTTAGTTCTATTCTAATCATACAAGTTAGAGTCCAAAAGAAGGGCAAAAGTGTTTGGAAAATTAGATACGACGGAGATGTATCACTCCCCAGCTTGCCGGACCTCCTCACGGGCTGCTCTGGATTTAGACCGCGCTTCTCTCCCCTCTCATAAGGCCTTGTCAAGTTCAGTTATTTTGGCTTCATTTTGCTTCTCAAGAAGTTTACAGCGGCTAGACGCATTCTCTAACTCCGCCGGAAGGGCTTCCACAGTGGCAGCACCATCTGCATTTTTGCACATTTTATATAAAACTCTTTTCAGAGTCTTGCTTAAATTAAAAGCACATTGGTGGAAGGAATGCTCGAAAAATATACCTTGCGAGTCGTCAAGATGCCTGTTGATCAAAGCAATGTCATCCTCCGCAACCTCCAGCTTTCGCTGTAGTTCGGTCATTCCGTATTTCGGACAGCGGCAGGAGGGGCGCCAGCCTGTATTCCAAATTAAATCAAGGTTAGTACCTGAGAACATCTTTTTGATTCTCCGATTGTTTCCTTCGGAAAGCAATCCAAGTCTCAGGGGCTACTGCATACCGAAAGTACACGTCGTTGCGAAAGCAATCTAGATCGTCTCCCCCGTCTTTGCTTCTCTCAATTATATCCCCATTTTCTCCCGATGACATTTCTCGTCCAAGTCGCCCATCTCTCTCGCACTTCCTCCTACTGCTCGCTGGTGCTGTGGCACACCGCCTATGGAGCCCCCCCAGCGACAAACATGTTCCCATTGGTGTCGGTGTACGTCGCGGCGATGCAGGAGCGCTGCACCGCTACCTTCGACCTGGGATGGCAACCCGTTGGACTCCTCATTTGAACACCCTTTCTGTTTCCTTGTGGTAATGAAGGCTGATGCTAGCTCTTGCGCACAGCATTGGTTTTCCCTTGAAGAGGAAAGGGTGATGCAGCAAAGTAGCGTAAGTATTTCCCTTAGTTTTTGAGAACCAAGGTATCAATCCAGTAGGAGGCCACACTCAAGTATTTCCCTTTCTGTCACTGGGATCGAGCAACGCAAGATTGAACCCAAAGCTAAGCACTTCTCCATTGCAAGAAAGATCAATCTAGTAGGCCAAACCAAACTGATAATTGGAAGACACTTGCAAAGATAATCAATCGTACATAAATGAATTAAGAGGAGAATCAAATATTGTTCAAAGATAATCTTGATCATAAACCCACAATTCATCGGATCTCGACAAACACACCGCAAAAGAAGATAACATCGAATAGATCTCCAAGAGAATCAAGGAGAACTTTGTATTGAGATCCAAAGAGAGAGAAGAAGACATCTAGCTAATAACTATGGACCCGAAGGTCTGATGTAAACTACTCACACATCATCGGAGAGGCTATGGTGTTGGTGTAGAAGCCCTCCGTGATCAATGCCCCCTCCGGCGGAGCACTGGAAAAGGCCCCAAGATGGGATCTCACGGGTACAGAAGGTTGCGGCAGTGGAAATAGGGTTCCGTGGTGCTCCTGGATGTTTTCTGGGTACGTAGGTATATATAGGAGGAAGAAGTAGGTCAGTGGAACTATGAGGGGACCACGAGGGTGGGGGGCACGCCCAGGGGGGCATGCGCACCTCCCTGCCTCGTGGCCTCCTCGTTGATGCCTTGACATCCATTCCAAGTCCTCTGGATCACGTTTGTTCCAAAAATCACGTTCCCGAAGGTTTCATTCCGTTTGGACTCCGTTTGATATCCTTTTCCGCGAAACACTGAAATAGGCAAAAAAACAACAATCTGGGCTCGGCCTCCGGTTAATAGGTTAGTCCCAAAAATAATATAAAAGTGTATGGTAAAGCCCATTAAACATCCAAAACAGATAATATAATAGCATGGAAGAATAAAAAATTATAGATACGTTTGAGACGTATCAAGCATCCCCAAGCTTAATTCCTGCTCGTCCTCGAGTAGGTAAATGATAAAAACAAAATTTTTGACGTGGAATGCTACTTAGCATAATTCTCAATGTCATTCTCTTAATTGTGGCATGAATATTCAGATCCAGAATGATTCAAAATAAAAGTTTAGTATTGACATAAAAATAGTAATACTTCAAGCATACTAACAAGTAATCATGTTTTATCAAAATAACATAGCCAAAGAAAGCTTATCCCTACAAAATCATATAGTTAGGCTATGCTTCATCTTTATCACACAAAATACTCCCATCATGCACAACCCCGGTTCCAGCCAAGCAATTGGTTCATACTTTTTAACGCGCTTCAGCTTTTTCAACTCTTACGCAATACAAGAGCGCAAGCCATGTATATAGCACTATATGTGGAATAGCGTGGTGGTTGTGAAGAGAACAAAAAAGGGAGAAGATAGTCTCACATCAACTAGGCGTATCAATGTGCTATGGAGATGCTCGTTAATAGATATCAATGTGAGTGAGTAGGGATTGCCATGCAACGGATGCATTAGAGCTATAATGTATGAAAGCTCAACAAAAAGGAACTAAGTGGGTGTATTAGAGCTATAATGCATTAGAGCTATAATGTATGAACTTGCTTGCTCACGAAGACCTAGGGCACTTTGAAAAAGCCCATCATTGGAATATACAAGCCAAGTTCTATAATGAAAAATTCCCACTAGTATATGAAAGTGACAACATAGGAGACTCTCTATCATGAAGATCACGGTGCTACTTTGAAGCACAAGTGTGGAAAAAGGATAGTAACATTGTCCCTTCTCTCTTTTTCTCTCATTTTTTTCTTTTTTTTCTTTTCTTGGGCCTTCTTTTTTCCTTTGGCCTCTTTTTTTATTTAGTCCGGAATCTCATCCCGACTTGTGGGGGAATCATAGTCTCCATCATCCTTTCCTCACATAGGACAATTCTCTAATAATGATGATCATCACACTCAAGAATTACAACTCAATACTTAGAACAAAATATGACTCTATGTGAATGCCTCCGGCGGTGTACCGGGATATGCAATGAATCAAGAGTGACATGTATGAAAAATTATGAATGGTGGCTTTGCCACAAATACGATGTCAACTACATGATCATGCAAGGCAATATGACAATGATGGAGCATGTCATAATAAACGAAAAGGTGGAAAGTTGCATGACAATATATCTCGGAATGGCTATGGAAATGCCATAATAGGTAAGGTATGGTGGCTGTTTTGAGGAACGTAATTGGTGGGTGTAAGATACCGGCGAAAGTTGCGCGACATAATAGAGGCTAGCAATGGTGGAAGGGTGAGAGTGCGTATAATCCATGGACTCACATTTGTCATAAAGAACACTCATATACTTATTGCAAAAGTTTACTAGCCCTCGAAGCAAAGTACTACTATGCATGCTCCTAGGGGAAGGGTTGGTAGGAGTTAACCATGGTGCGATCCCGACCTCCACACATAAGGAAGACAATCAAAAGCGCACCCTATGCAACAAATTTGTCACATAACGTTTACCATACATGCATGCTACGGGACTTGCCAACTTGAACACAAGTATTTCTCAATTTCATAATTACCCAACTAGCATGACTCTAACGTTACCACCTTTATATCTCAAAACAATTATCAAGCATCAAATTGATCATAGTGTTTAATGCACTTTCTATGATAGTTTTTACTATACCAACTTGGATCACTACAAAAAAATACACTTCCGTGATGATACATGTTATTCACAGTAGGTCGCGTTTTTTGTCATGCATGTACATCCATGACAAATTTATGACAGAATGAAGATAGTCATACCTGTGCTGTCGTAGAAGTGTTCCATGACATTACCAAAATTATCATCACGGAAGTGTCCACTTCCATGACGATAAATCGTAGCGTCTGAAGTGCTTTCGTCAAGGGTGACCAACACGTGGCATCCACCGTAACGGAACGCCGTTAAGCTATCGGGTCGGGTTTTGTATCTGATAACCCGTTAACAGCCCCGACCAATGGGGATTTTCCACGTGTAAAATCCTCATTGGCTGGAGGAAACACGTGTCGGCTCACCGTTGGGACATATGTCATCCACTCATTGGACAGAAGGCTCCTATGATACGTCGACACATGGCAGGGCCCAACAGAGGCCCATTCATGTGAAAAGGATGGCCCGTTTGACTTGGTAAAAAGGTGGCGGGCCGGCCCATGTAAAGCCTGTTAACGGCCTGTTCGCATATAGCCCGTTTACAGCCTGCTAACCCAAGGCCCGTTACACCCTATCCGAATTAGGCCCAGTAGCATCATCTGGGCCACCCAATATGATTCTAGCCCGTATTCACTTCTGGCCCATGTATAGCCCATGACGTCTTTCGGCCCATATGAGGACCTATGTAACTCTTGGCTTATTAACGACCCGTGGTGAAACTGGCCCGTAATGAACAGTGTATTACTTTACACCCATTAACGGCCCATGGTGAATCTGGCCCGTAATGAACAGTGTATCACTTTATACCCATTAAGGGCCTGCTATTCCGTTGGGCCGTTTCCAGCCCATGTTATCTTTAGGCCTTCTCAGAGCCCATTTATTCTTGGGCTCATTTCAAAGATTCGTTTACTTACGGCCCGTTCTTGTCATTTTCTGCTTATGGGACAAATTCAGTCCGTGGTTACAGTCGCCCCGTTTGTGGTCCGTTAACACGTTGGGCCGTTTTCATAGCGTGTCATGAAATACGTCATATTAACAACAGCCCGTTATGGTCAGCCCATGAACGGACGATTCCAACTCTAGCCCGTTTACGGCCATAATGCGGCATGTTATTGGCCCATATTTGGCCAATCGATCATACTGCCTGTATAAGGCCCATTGATGATACGTCCCGTAGAAGGCCCATTGTTTCTACGGCCCGTAGAAGGCCCACTGTTTTTACGGCCTGTAGGAGGCCCAGTGTCACTACTGTAAATATTAGCCCATGGTTATTATGGCCTAGTTTTAAAAAATAGGTTATTGCAGCCACTAGCAAACCGCGGAAAAAGAACTGCAATGACTACAAGCAAACAAATAAACAAGACAACAAGGAAATAAATAAGCAAGCAACTTACGCTAGGCTATCACGGCTATCACACATATTACATCCACTGGGCATCAAAGTTTGCCACCAGTGCAAATAAACGCGCCGACAAAAGAATATACAAAACTGAGAGCACTTCAGAAGGCACTAGGTTCGCCGTGCCAGCCCCCCAAACAATTGAAGAAGCTGAGTAGACCTCAGTTGTGTCAACGATAGATGCATCAACACTAGATTTAAGGCATGATGGTGCGCACGGCAGTCCTCTGACATCTTCATTGCATCTTTGACTTCAAGTCGGAGCTGAGCTAAAGCAAGCCTTTCCGCTTTAAGTTGAGACTAAAGAAGTCGAACTGATTGAGGCAGCGACTGCACAGAGGTTGTCTCACACCTGCTGGTGAGTAGCTTCAACTCACTGTCTTCATCAAGGCAGGACCTTGGGGTCATCTCGCTGTCCTCAAGATGGTTTGGCTCACTATCTTCCCTAAAGTTCTGCCTGGCGTAAGAGATACGACTACGAAGAGAAACAAGGAGACACGTAACAGGTTTCACAATTATATAAGCAAATAAATGGATCTGTTTCAAGATAAGGAACATGTTTTTACAACTACAATTTGAAACTAGTAGTTGTTGCAAACATCCAATCAGATGTAAACAGCAAAGCAAACAACAGTGTAGGCAATGATGCCTATCCAAATCTATACTAGAACAAAGTTTGAAGGCTTGAGAAGGATGAACTTACATTACATGTTAACACGGGCTGGACAAAGCCCTTCTCCATGTTGATGGAAGGATAATTCAATAAATTCCCCAAAGAAAATTCTTTATAAGCGTTGCCATTATTCTACATTTTGCAAAGAGTAAATATAGATCAAATAATATTGGAAGAAACAGAGGATAATGAAGCTCAAGTATAGACTGATGATACATAATCAAATAGCAATTAATGAAGCACATCGTTACAAGGTAAAAGGGAGAGAGGTACTGACAACAGCAATGCAGAGCCCATTATTATTTTGAGATCGTATGATCCTTTGAGCAAGGAGATTCATCTGAAATTAGTTTTCATACAAGAGAGAAGGTAAGGCACAAGCAGAAATTTAGGAGTTCAAATTTTGAATTGATATCATAGACAGTACCTGACGCTGGGCTCCCAGCAGTTCTAATAGGGTTTGGCCACTGGAGTAGGGGTAAAGTGTGGTACAGTTGGGCCTGTGTTTTCTGTGGCTGCTGATCTATCTGATTTAACAGGTACCACTACCTTTTCCAAATACCTAGTTTGTACTCCTTGAGGATCTGCACTCACCCTCTTCCTTTTGGACATCTATCACGAAAGAACAACATTTGACTGGAAAAAACATAGTGTGACGACACATGGAATAGGTACAGAAAATTGATAGTTATGGCATATACTCATATATGATGCTTAAACTAAGCAGATGGTGTAACAAAGTAGAAGAAATGCAAGAGGTCAGATCCAAAATATGTGCAACCAATACAACTTTGCAAAGTTAGAGAAAGCACCTTGATGGGTGAATAAGATAGGCCATCCTCTACCATGCCAAGTTTGTTAGCCAGTGGATCGTTCCGCAATATTCCTCTCGTGCGCCCATTCTCATATTCATTTTGATAATGTTCACTATCTGACATGCATGAAAACATAAAAACAAGTGAGATTTTCTTTGTAATGCAGAAGTGATTCTAATCCAATACTGCCTCCCTGTATACCCCTTTGTGCTATCTCTGCAATTCTTTTAAAAGATGCCATGGATGATGTAATTTGTTGTGTGCATTAATGTAATGTGGCCTACTACTCAAAATATGAGAGCTCCAGAAGTGATGACACTTCGCAGATGATAGCTTCAACATATAGTAAAGAAGAACAAGTTGACCTGACCTGACAGATTCAAAATATACTAAGGGAGAACAACTCGACCTGACCAGTCGACCGCAAGAGAAGATTATCATCTTAAAGAAGAGCAGTAGAGCAAGCAGATTGAAGATATTACAAGCGTTTCAATAAAATGTCGGTTGGCCACCCATGATGAACCAGAGCGCACAGAGATATGCTATTCTTTCCGGTCTCTCCATATGTGGCTCACATGCATTTCGAAACTAAAGTAGGAACATTTAGCTAACCAATTAAACATCTCTCAGTTTTACTAATACCAGCAATAATATCAGATATGAATTTGTACAACTAAGCTTGTTTAGCTTGATGGGTGGAGCAGTGCTATTACGACACGAACCACGTAGGCTGATTGTGGTCATCATAAACTGGGGAAAACATAAGCATGATCAATACATTGTTGACCGTGGCAGTGGGATGGCAGATCTGAAGGCGCAAACCGCAAGAAGGGTAGTTAGCAACCGATGTTTGCTTTGAAATAACAACTAAGATTTGGTATGGACAAGAAAGTACGGTCAACAAGTGACAAAGAAATGCAATTATGCTGTCTCTCTATATGTCGCGACATGCATTTGGAAACTCAAGTGGGACCTTTAGCTAACCAATTAAATGTGTCGGTTAACTAATATCGGTATCATATCACAATCATATTTGAACAACTAAGCTTTGAATTCGAGTGTTGTGTTGTTTAGCTTGAAGGGTGGAGTAATGCTAGTACGACAGAAAGCACCTACGCAGATCATATTAGAGTAGATAAAAGGGGAAAACCTAAGCATCAAGAGAAAAATCAGGAAAGTGGAACTAGCTGGACCAGTGGGTGGCGCACATGCTTTTCGAAATGAATATAGGAACATTAGGTGACCAATTAAATGTTCTCTGTTTTAGTGATATGAGCATCATATCAGATTCGTATTTGAACACGTAAGCTTTGGGTTGAGGTCTTGAGGAGCAGTGCTAGCACGACACGAAGCACCTACGATGATGGTAGTGAATATAAAGGGGGGAAACCATAAGCTTTACGAGTATAGTGCCCGTGCCATGGCGGATCTGAAGGTGCAAACAGGACAAAGCTACTTCGCAACCAATGTTTGCTTTCAACTAGCCACTACGATTTGGTATGGACAAGAAAAGTATAGTAAACAAATTACGATCTATTTTCCGGGTGAGATCAATAATTTAAGCACATATGGAAGAGTACCACCTCTCTTGTGACGCCGTGTAGGCCTATGTTCATACGTTGAGGGTGCTGCGGGTGCGATGGCTGTCGGTGGCGGGGAAGAAGACTTTAGACAGCAGACGGCCGGGTCGGGGGATATATCCTGTTGCCGTGGATGAGGCAGTCGTAGGAGCGGCAACGGCAAGGTGGACGACGGCGCCGATGAAGCGAGAGGAGGCGATGAAAGGATCCTGGTCCAGCGCCGTGGATGAGAGACGTCCATCTCTTACGGTGGACGACGGGGTAGGGGTAGCGGCTCCGGCAAGGTGGAGGATGGGGTGGCGGACGGAGGAGGCTGGCCGCAGTGCGGAGGTTGTCGTGCCGCCGACGGTGTATGAATGGGGAAATGGAGGGGAGGGGGCGATCTCAAACTTTGGGACGCGCTTCTCTGAAATGGGGGAAAGTTATGAACTTATCCCCCGTTTAAAATATCAGACATCGCGTCGGTTGGGGATAGGACGGTAATCTCGCATCTCCCAAATATTTGCCGGTAACTATTTCGGGCGAGGAGAGGGTGTTTTGCCGCCCACGGTTGGCGCCCATGGTGTATGAACGGGGCTGACAGGTAGGGCAGTTGTGTGACTTCTGATGGAAGTTACACATCTGCCCCTATTTAAAATATTAGCCTACATCGATTTTGGACGAGGAGAGTTTGTTTTGCCGCCCACCGTGTATGAATGGGGAAATGGACGAAGAGACACATGTCTTTCGGACGAGCTTGAATTAAATGTGTTTTTCCGCCCACGTTTGGCGCCCACCGTGTCTGAATGGGCTTAGAGGCCGTCGTGTCATGTCTGATTGAAGTTACTAGTCTACCCCTATCGACAGCAGTGTAAATCCGGTCGATAAGGATCTGAAGTGCGAGGGGTAGACAGTAATTTCCATCTCACAAACACTTGCTTCGGGCAGCCCACAAATTATAGTGGGTGTTTAGCCGCTTCGTTCAAAACTTGGGAGAATTAGCATTCACGTTTGCCCTGGGACCTGGCAAACTAAATTCAAATCCATTTTGTATTCGATTACGAATATCCACAGATAATTATACGTTTTGTTATTTATTTCTTCAAAACCACAAAAAAGATTTATTCCACCTTTATATATGATTATGATTTAGAAATGCCGTGATCTTCGAATTGATGGGTTGGATACACTCTTATTCAAACAGTTATTTCATCCAATACAATATGCTCACACGAAAACAGTTCACCTTATGTCAATCATACAAGTAATCGAGGATTACCTCGCCTAAAAAATTCGGATCATTACAACACATGGACAACATGGAATTACAGACAACATAGGGGGTCTTGCAACATAATCCATTCAGAGACATGACACAACATGCAAGTACAATAATCTAATGACAATTTCAACTGGTATCTAAAGAAGAACCGGGATTACCTTGGGCTTCAAATAGCAGAAACAGCAGGACCTCCTCCGTCTTCAAATGCAACATTCTTACTTCCTCCAATTCTTGGGTTGCTTGCATAATGCGTGCCGCTAATTACGTAATTTCCAGCCTCAAGATAAAGATTACCTCATTCATGGCAGCCACACCATATCTTTCTGCCTATAGTAGAGCCTCATTCACTATAATATATATGCTTCGGACTGCTTTCACGGGCGGTGTTGCCTCTGAACTGCTACCATCTGGTAACATGGATGGCGCACTACTTCCACAAATATATTCTGGGGTTGTACATTGTGTCCTTGTGTGAACGGCATCCCGAGAGGTTTCCGCTGGACATAAGTAAGAGATAGTTATCGTATGATCCAGGAAGTAAGCTTACATGGTAAACGACTGATGAATTATTGCTGAGCATGGCAAACTATATTTAAATGGTTCGAAGCAGCATCAGCCGAAAAGAAATTAAAATGGTAAGATGAAATTTGAAAGGGAGTGTACAACCGCTATATTTAAGTTGCCAAGGCATCTAAGCAGTTGAAATAATCTGAGAAAGCACTTAATAGTGTGGCCTCATATAAACTACGAAGACAGTCTTGTGATGAAGTTGAGAGAAAAGTTAAGGACTCAAACGAAATAGGCATGCATTTCTTTATGATAGTACAGCAGGCACTGCTGACATATTGGCCAACTCAGGTATAACGTAACAACAAACAAGCATTCGAATCAAGCAATACAGAAAAGCAAATAACTGAACTATTTGTAATTCGGTAGGATTACACGTTGAGGGCACAAGCCAAGAAAGCAGCCCACTCGCATTACATTTAACATGTACTAAAACACACTGGCTTACCATATGTTGCTGTGAAGCCTAGATGCTGTTGCAATGTTCTTTGAAGATATCGTCAGCATCCCGTGGTTGCAAATCTAGTTGTTGTAGTTTATTCTGCACCATCTATTTAGGTAAAATTAATTTTAATCGCATGCACTGGTCCGAATTGATCATCAATGGTTCATCTAAACTAATGAAGAAGGGTGTGTGCATACACGACAATATATCTGCTTCCCTCTATTTATATGCTTGTTCGAGGTGCCAGCACCAAAAGAACAAATATTTTGCTTGATGGGGTTGGCAGCGCCGTAATTAATAGAAGCATCAAATTAGTCATGCAACTTGGGAAGATCAAGAACACACAAACAAGTAATGAACAGAGGCTCGGAGCAGTGATGTAATAGCTAGCATCAGAAAATGTAGGGTAAAACGAACAAAAAGCAGCGGAACCACATGCTAGTTTGCTGATGTGTAATTAAGCATAGAGAACATTAAGCATTCTGATGGAACCAACAGCTGGCACCAGAACAAAACTAAAGCATAACTATATGTGCATTGGTATGTAATTTAACACATGTAACATGTTCACTGCCAGAAGTATGGCCCGCGTTGTATAGTGCTTTCGGTGAGGCGGATCTGTTGCGTCGGACGAGGGCTTGTATGAAGGGCCAGCGAAGGGGCGGACGAGGGAGTCAGTGAAGGGCCTACGCTTTGGTGGAGGGCACCGGTTAAGCAGATCCGGTGCGGTGGACCATGATGGCGGTCAAGAAGATCTGGAGCGGCAGACAAGCCAGTCGCTAAAGCGGCTCCGTTGAACTGGTGAGTTGGCAGTTGGGGGTTCCAAGGTGCGGAAGGTAGATCCGGCGGGGTGTGAGGTCCACCGCTGCGGCGGAGGACTAGATTCGGCGGCTTGCCGTGGTTGGGGGTCGGGAGGGAAACGGAGGGCTCTGGGAACACTGTTGGGGGCAAAGAGGGGAAAACAATGGAGTTACCAAAGCAGCCCTTTTCCGTTCATGTGGCAGGGGTAAAACAGGAATATCGCAGGGCTAAACTTTCGGGCGTGTGATATTTTGATGTGAGCGGGAAGTTTGAAAGCTTTTGGCTCCTAAAATTATAAGTATTTTGCTCTCCTATTATATCATGGCCGACAATTTGTTTGTTTTGCACGCAAAAAAAAGGTACAAGTTTTGAAAATCAATGTCTCCAACTCGAAACTTAGATTGTCCATTCAATTCAAATATGGATCAGTGAGCTACTACAAGCAAATACCATCATACGGTCCAATTCAAATGAAATTCCGAATTTGTTTATCCTAAATATGATGACAAAAGCAAAAATGTGTATGTGTGTGAATAAAGTGGATGATTATAAAGTTTGAACATGCCCGTATGTGTATATCTCTAGGATATATGAATTTGAAATCACGAAATCCCGGCTTAAAAAATGTACCTCCGTTTAAATGAATTACAAAAGCTAATGATGGAGTCGAATTCCAAAATTCGAATCTTAGGTTTGTAATTCGGGTACATCAACGTATATCACGCATGTCAAAAGTATCGTTATCTCATAGTACAAACTGTGAAACAAATGGATCAACCATGAGTGCACAATATATCAATTACGCTAAAGTCCCTCAAATATAGACACCTCACTCATTATCTGAAGTCAACCCCCCCCCCCCCACCACACACATACACACACATACACACACACACATAGAGAAGTCGTTCTCTCCCCCAAACACCAACACACGAGCACATTAACACCCCTCTCTCTTGTAAAGTCCGGACCCCAACATAGGTCTCTAACACTTTGTCTCGCAGGCATGCACACATATCTTCCCTCACTCTCTAGGTCTCCCGCTATCTCTCTTACCCAAGCACACGCACTATGTAGAGTGTATATTTCCCATACACACAAAACGTCGCCCCAAACGTCTATCTCCCTAGTTATGTGGTTCTCGCGCACTCACCTCACACACCACCCCCACTGCAAACAAGCACACTTTGTCTCCTTGTGCACCACTCTCCTCTTTCTATCTCCCCCACATGAGGACCTGCCCCAGCTCCTTCCCTGCATACATATATGTCGTTACTCTTTGCATAGCTCCCTAATGTATAATCATTCTCGATTTCGCACATTGTTCTCTACACCATCTATTCTAGATCTCTCATGAAGTCCCTATCACACACACGATGACTCGCTTCCCTTGCGTCTCCGTTCATAGGCCAATTTCGGACAACATCAACATTGTCTCCCTATCTATACGCCATTTATGGACACAAACGCCCCCTCTCGCCCCCTCTCTTCCTCTTTCTCTCTCTCTCTCTCTCTCTCTCTCTCTCTCTCTCTCTCTCTCTCTCTCTCCGTCGCTAGCTCTCTCTTTCTCTCACTCTCACACCCCTCTCCCACACACACACTCGATGTCTCTTATAAATAGTCTGCTCCCCCAGCCCGCACCCATGCTATCCCGCTACTACACATGTCACACCATTCCCCCTTCCCTTATACTAGGTTTACATCATCAGTGGTCTCTCTACTCCGCACTCTCTCCCTCTCACACACAAATGTTGGAAATATGCCCTAGAGGCAATTATAAAATGATTATTATTATATTTCCTTGTTCATGATAATTGTCTATTATTCATGCTATAATTGTGTTATCCGGAAATCGTAATACATGTGTGAATACATAGACCACAACATGTCCCTAGTGAGCCTCTAGTTGACTAGCTCATTTATCAACAGATGGTCACGTTTCCTGACCATGGGCATTGGATGTCATTGATAACGGGATCACACCATTGGGAGAATGATGTGATGGACAAGACCCAGTCCTAAGCCTAGCACAAGATCGTGTAGTTCGTTTGCTAGAGCTTTTCCAATGTCAAGTATCTTTTCCTTAGACCATGAGATCGTGTAACTCCCGGATGCCGTAGGAGTGCTTTGGGTGTACTAAACGTCACAACGTAACTGCGTGACTATAAAGGTATACTACAGGTATCTCCGAAAGTGTCTGTTGGGTTGACACAGATCGAGACTGGGATTTGTCACTCCGTATGACGGAGAGGTATCGCTGGGCCCACTTGGTAATGCATCATCATAATGAGCTCAAAGTGACTAAGTGGTTGGTCACGGGATCATGCATTACGGTACGAGTAAAGTGACTTTCCGGTAACGAGAATGAGCGAGGTATTGGGATACCGACGATCAAATCTCGGGCAAGTAACGTACCTATTGACAAAGGGAATTGTATACGGGATTACTTGAATCCTTGACATCGTGGTTCATCCGATGAGATCACCGAGGAGCATGTGGGAGCCAACATGGGTATCCAGATCCCGCTGTTGGTTATTGGCCGGAGAGTCGTCTCGGTCATGTCTGCGTGTCTCCCGAACCCGTAGGGTCTACACACTTAAGGTTCGGTGACGCTAGGGTTGTAGAGATATTAGTATGCGGTAACCCGAAAGTTGTTCGGAGTCCCGGATGAGATCCCATACGTCACGAGGAGTTCCAGAATGGTCCGGAGGTGAAGATTTTTATATAGGAAGTCCAGTTCCGGCCATCGGGAAAGTTTCGGGGGTCACCGGTATTGTACCGGGACCATCGGAAGGGTCCCGGGGGTCCACCGGGTGGGGCCACCTATCACGGAGGGGCCCATGGGCTGAAGTGGGAAAGGGAACCAGCCCCTGATGGGCTGGTACGCCCCCCTTGGGCCTCCCCTGCGCCTAGGGTTGGAAACCCTAGGGGTGGGGGCGCCCCACTTGGCTTGGGGGGCAAGCCACCCCTTGGCTGCCCCCCCGTGGAGATGGGATCTCCTAGGGCCGGCGTCCCCCCAGGGGCCCTATATATAGTGGGGGGGGGGAGGGCAGCCGGACCCTAGTCCCTGGCGCCTCCCTCTCCCCTCGCAACACCTCTCCCTCTCGCTAAGCTTGGCGAAGCCCTGCCGAGATCGCCGGTACTTCCACCACCATGCCGTCGTGCTGCTGGATCTCCATCAACCTCTCCCTCCCCCTTGCTGGATCAAGAATGAGGAGACGTCTTCCCCAACCGTACGTGTGTTTAACGCGGAGGTGCCGTCCGTTCGGCACTAGGATCATCGGTGATTTGGATCACGACGAGTAGGACTCCCTCAACCCCGTTCTCTTGAACGCTTCCGCTCGCGATCTACAAGGGTATGTAGATGCAATCCTCTCTCTCGTTGCTAGATGACTCCATAGGTTGATCTTGGTGAAGCGTAGAAATTTTTTATTTTCTGCAACGTTCCCCAACAGTGGCATCATGAGCTAGGTCTATGCGTAGTTTCTATGCACGAGTAGAACACAAACTTGTTTGGGCTTAGATGTTGTCAATTTTTCTTGCCACTACTAGTCTTATCTTGTTTCGGCGGCATCGTGGGATGAAGCGGACCGGACCGACCTTACACGTACGCTTACGTGAGACAGGTTCCACCGACTGACATGCACTAGTTGCATAAGGTGGCTAGCGGGTGTCTGTCTCTCCCACTTTAGTCAGATCGGATTCGATGAAAACGGTCCTTATGAAGGGTAAATAGAAATTGGCATATCACGTTGTGGTTTTACGTAGGTAAGAAACGTTCTTGCTAGAAACCTATAGAAGCCACGTAAAAACATGCAACAACAATTAGAGGACGTCTAACTTGTTTTTGCAGCATATGCCTTGTGATGTGATATGGCCAAAAGGATGTGATGAATGAAATATATGTGATGTATGAGATTGATCATGTTCTTGTAATAGGAATCACGACTTGCATGTCGATGAGTATGACAACCGGCAGGAGCCATAGGAGTTGTCTTTATATTTGTATGACCTGCGTGCCATTGAATAACACCATGTACATTACTTTACTTTATTGCTAAACACGTTAGCCATAGAAGTAGAAGTATCGTTGGCGTGACAACTTCATGAAGACACGATGATGGAGATCATGATGATGGAGCTCATGGTGTCATGCCGGTGATGAAGATGATCATGGCGCCCCGAAGATGGAGATCAAAGGAGCAATATGATATTGGCCATATCATGTCACTATTTGACTGCATGTGATGTTTATCATGTTTTGCTTCTTATTTTCTTAGTTCGACGGTAGTAAATAAGATGATCCCTTATAATAATTTCAAGAAAGTGTTCCCCCTAACTGTGCACCGTTGCGAAAGTTTGTTGTTTCGAAGCACCACGTGATGATCGGGTGTGATAGATTCTAACGGTCACATACAACGGGTGTAAGACAGATTTACACATGCAAAACACTTAGGTTAACTTGACGAGCCTAGCATGTACAAACATGGCCTCGGAACACAAGAGACCGAAAGGTCGAACATGAGTCGTATGGAAGATACTATCGACATGGAGATGTTCACCGATGATGACTAGTCCGTCTCACGTGATGATCGGACACGGTCTAGTTGAGTCGGATCATGTATCACTTAGATGACTAGAGGGATGTCTAATCTGAGTGGGAGTTCATTAAATAATTTGATTAGATAAACTTAATTATCATGAACTTAGTCTAATAACATTTGCAAAATGTCTTGTAGATCAAATGCCCAACACTCATGTCAACCTCAACTTCAACGCGTTCCTAGAGAAAACCAAGCTGAAAGATGATGGCAGCAACTATTCGGACTGGGTCCGGAACCTGAGGATCATCCTCATAGCTGCCAAGAAAGCATATGTCCTAGAAGGACCGCTAGGTGAAGCACCCATCCCATAGAACCAAGGTGTTATGAACGCTTGGCAGTCACGCGTCGATGATTACTCCCTCGTTCGATGCGGCATGCTTTACAGACTTAGAACCGGGGCTCCAAAAGCGTTTTGAGCAACACGGAGCATATGAGATGTTCGAAGAGCTGAAAATGGTTTTCCAAGCTCATGCCCGGGTCGAGATATATGAAGTCTCCGACAAGTTCTACAGTTGTAAGATGGAGGAAAATAGTTTATCAGTGAGCACATACTCAAAATGTGTGGGTTGCACAACCGCTTGTCCCAGCTGGACATTAACCTCCCAGACGAGGCGGTCATTGACAGAATCCTACAGTCGCTCCCACCTAGCTACAAGAGCTTTGTGATGAACTACAATATGCAGGGGATGGTGAAAACTATTCCTGAAGTATTTTCAATGCTGAAATCAGCAGAGGTAGAAATCAAAAAGGAACATCAAGTGTTGATGGTCAATAAAACCACTAGTTTCAAGAAAGGCAAGGGTAAGAAGAACTTCAAGAAGGACGGCAAGGGAGTTGCCGCTACCGTAAGCCAGCTGCCGGGAAGAAGCCAAAGAATGGACCCAAGCCTGAGACTGAGTGCTTTTATTGCAAGGGAAAGGGACACTAGAAGTGGAACTGCCCCAAATACTTAGCGGACAAGAAGGCCGGCAACACTAAAGGTATATGTGATATACATGTAATTGATGTGTACCTTACCAGTACTCGTAGTAGCTCCTGGGTATTTGATACCGGTGCCGTTGCTCATATTTGTAACTCAAAACAGGAGCTGCGGAATAAGCGGAGACTGGCGAAGGACGAGGTGACGATGCGCGTTGGGAATGGTTCCAAGGTCGATGTGATCGCCGTCGGCACGCTACCTCTGCATTTGCCTACGGGATTAGTTCTAAACCTCAATAATTGTTATTTAGTGCCACCTTTGAGCATGAACATTGTATCTGGATCTCGTTTAATGCGAGATGGCTACTCATTTAAATCCGAGAATAATGGTTGTTCTATATATATGAGAGATATGTTTTATGGTCATACCCCACTGGTCAATGGTTTATTCTTAATGAATCTCGAACGTGATGTTACACATATTCATAGTGTGAATACCAAAACATGTAAAGTTGATAATGATAGTCCCACATACTTGTGGCACTACCGCCTTGGTCACATTGGTGTCAAACGCATGAAGAAGCTCCATGCTGATGGACTTTTGGAGTCGCTTGATTACACGTGCGAACCATGCCTTATGGGCAAAATGACCAAGACTCCGTTCTCCGGAACAATGGAGCGAGCAACCAACTTATTGGAAATCATACATACTGATGTGTGCGGTCCAATGAGCGTTGAGGCTCGCGGAGGATATCGTTATGTTCTCACTCTCACGGCGATTTAATTTGAGTAGATATGGGTATCTCTACTTAATGAAACACAAGTCTGAGACCTTTCAAAAGTTCAAGGAATTTCAGAATGAGGTAGAGAATCAACGTGGCCGAAAGATAAAGTTCTTACGATCAGATCGTGGGGGAGAATATTTAAGTCACGAATTTGGTATGCACTTAAGGAAATGTGGAATCATTTCACAACTCACGCCGCCTGGAACACCTCAGCGTAACGGTGTGTCCAAACGTCGTAGTCGCACTCTATTGGATATGGTGCGATCTATGATGTCACTCACCGATTTACCGCTATCATTTTGGGGATACGCTCTAGAGACAGCTACATTCACTTTAAATAGGGCACCGTCTAAATCCGTTGAGACGACACCGTATGAATTATGGTTTGGGAAGAAACCTAAGCTGTCGTTTCTAAAAGTTTGGGGATGCGATGCTTATGTCAAGAAACTTCAACCTGAAAAGCTCGAACCCAAGTCGGAAAAAATGCGTCTTCATAGGATACACTAAGGAAACCATTGGGTATACCTTCTACCTCAGATCCAAAGGCAAGATCTTTGTTTCCAAGAACGGGTCCTTTCCGGAGAAAGAGTTTCTCTCGAAAGAAGTAAGTGGGAGGAAAGTGGAACTTGATGAAGTACTACCTCTTGAAAGTAGCGCAGCTCAGGAAGATGTTCCTGTGGTGCCTGCACCGACTAGAGAGGAAACTAATGATGATGATCAAGGTACTTTGGATCAAGTTACTACTGAACTTCGTAGGTCCACAAGGACACGTTCCACACCAGAGGGGTATGGCAACCCTGTCCTAGAAATCATGTTGTTAGACAACGGTGAACCTTCAAACTATGAAGAAGCAATGACGGGCCTAGATTCCAACAAATGGCTTGAAGCCATGAAATCCGAGATAGGATCCATGTATGAAAACAAAGTATGGACTTTGACAGACTTGCCCGATGATCGGCGAGCGATAGAAAACAAATGGATCTTTAAGAAGAAGACGGACGCGGATGGTACTGTTACCATCTATAAGGCTCGACTTCTCGCTAAGGGTTATCGACAAGTTCAAGGGGTTGACTACGATGAGACTTTCTCTCCTGTAGCGAAGCTGAAGTCCGTCCGAATCATGTTAGGAATTGCCGCATACTATGATTATGAGATATGGCAAATGGACGTCAAAACGGCATTCCTTTAAGGAAGAACTGTATATGATGCAGCCGGAAGGTTTTGTCGATCCTAGGAATGCTAACAAGCTATGCAAGCTCCAACGCTCCATCTATGGGCTGGTGCAAGCATCGCGGAGTTGGAACATTCGCTTTAATGAAATGATCACAGCGTTTGGGTTTATGCAGACTTATGGAGAAGCCTGTGTTTACAACAAAGTGAGTAGGAGCTCTATAGCATTTCTCATATTATATGTGGATGACATACTTTTGATGGGAAATGATATAGAACTTTTGGACAGCATTAAAGCCTACTTGAACAAGTGTTTTTCAATGAAGGACCTTGGAGAAGCTACTTACATATTAGGCATCAAGATCTATAGAGATAGATCGAGACGCCTCATAGGTCTTTCATAAAGCACATACCTTGATAAGATATTGAAGAAGTTCAATATGGATCAGTCCAAGAAGGGGTTCTTGCCTGTGTTGCAAGGTGTGAAATTGAGCTCGGCTTAAAAAAGCTAATGATGGAGTCGAATTCCAAAATTCCGGCTTAAAAAATGTACCTCCGTTTAAATGAATTACAAAAGCTAATGATGGAGTCGAATTCCAAAATTCCAATCTTAGGTTTGTAATTCGGGTACATCAAGGTATAGCACGCATGTTCAAAAGTATAGTACAAGCTGTGAAACAAATGGATCAACCATGAGTGCACAATATCTCAATTACGCTAAAGTCCCTCAAATATAGACACCTCACTCTTTATCTGAAGTCAACCCCCCCCCCCCCCCACACACACACATAGAGAAGTCGTTCTCTCCCCCAAACACCAACACACGAGCACATTAACACCCCTCTCTCTTGTAAAGTCCGGACCCCAACATAGGTCTCTAACACTTTGTCTCTCGGGCATGCACACATCTCTTCCCTCACTCTCTAGGTCTCCCGCTATCTCTCTTACCCAAGCGCACGCACTATGTAGAGTGTATATTTCCCATACACACAAAACGTCACCCCCACACGTCTATCTCCCTCGTTATGGGGTTCTCGCACTCACCTCACACACCACCCCCACCGCAAACAAGCACACTTTGTCTCCTTGTGCACCACTCTCCTCTTTCTATCTCTCCCACATGCGGACCCGCCCCAGCTACTTCCCTGCATACATATATGTCGTGACTCTTTGCATAGCTCCCTAATGTATAATCGTTCTCGATTTTGCACATTGTTCTCTACACCATCTATTCTAGATCTCTCATGAATTCCCTATCACACACACGATGACTCGCTTCCCTTGCGTCTCCGTTCATAGGCCAATTTCGGACAACATCAACATTGTCTCCCTATCTATACGCCATTTATGGACACAAACGACCCCTCTCACCCCCTCTCTTCCTCTCTCTCTCTCTCTCTATCTCTCTCTCTCTCTCTCTCTCCCTGTTTCTTCCTCGCTAGCTCTCTCTTTCTCTCACTCTCACACCCCTCTCCCACACACACACTCGATGTCTCTTCCAAATAGTCTGCTCCCCCAGCCCGCACCCGTGCTATCCCGCTACTACACATGTCACACCATTCCTCCTTCCCTTATACTAGGTTTACATCATCTGTGGTCTCTCTACTCCACACTCTCTCCCTCTCACACACAAATGTTGGAAATATGCCCTAGAGGCAATAATAAAATGATTATTATTATATTTCCTTGTTCATGATAATTGTCTATTATTCATGCTATAATTGTGTAATCCGGAAATCATAATACATGTGTGAATACATAGACCACAACATGTCCCTAGTGAGCCTCTAGTTGACTAGCTCGTTTATCAACAGATGGTCACGGTTTCCTGATCATGGGCATTGGATGTCATTGATAACGGGATCACACCATTGGGAGAATGATGTGATGGACAAGACCCAATCCTAAGCATAGCACAAGATCGTGTAGTTTGTTTGCTAGAGCTTTTCCAATGTCAAGTATCTTTTCCTTAGACCATGAGATCGTGTAACTCCCGGATGCCGTAGGAGTGCTTTGGGTGTACCAAACATCACAACATAACTGGGTGACTATAAAGGTATACTATAGGTATCTCCGAAAGTGTCTGTTGGGTTGATACGGATCGAGACTGGGATTTGTCACTCCGTATGACGGAGAGGTATCTCCGGGCCCACTCGGTAATGCATCATCATAATGAGCTCAAAGTGACTAAGTGGTTGGTCACGGGATCATGCATTACGGTACGAGTAAAGGGACTTGCCGGTAACGAGATTGAGCGAGGTATTGGGATACTGACGATCGAATCTCGGGCAAGTAACGTACCGATTGACAAAGGGAATTGTATACGGGGTTACTTGAATCCTTGACATCGTGGTTCATCCGATGAGATCATCGAGGAGCATGTGGGAGCCAACATGGGTATCCAGATCCTGCTGTTGGTTATTGGCCGGAGAGTCATCTCGGTCATGTCTGCGTGTCTCCCGAACCCGTAGGGTCTACACACTTAAGGTTCGGTGACGCTAGGGTTGTAGAGATATTAGTATGCGGTAACCCGAAAGTTGTTCGGAGTCCCGGATGTGATCCCGGATGTCACGAGGAGTTCTGGAATGGTCCGGAGGTGAAGTTTTATATATAGGAAGTCCAGTTCCGGCCATCGGGAAAGTTTCGGGGGTCACCGGTATTGTACCGGGACCATCGGAAGGGTCCCGGGGGTCCACCGGGTGGGGCCACCTATCCCGGAGGGCCCCATGGGCTGAAGTGGGGAAGGGAACCAGCCCCTGATGGGCTGGTGCACCCCCCTTAGGCCTCCCCTGCGCCTAGGGTTGGAAACCCTAGGGGTGGGGGGCGCCCCACTTGGCTATGGGGGCAAGCCACCCCTTGGCCGCCGCCCCCCCATGGAGATGGGATCTCCTAGGGCCGCCCCCCCCCAGTGGCCCTATATATAGTGGGGGGAGGGAGGGCAGCCGGACCCTAGTCCCTGGCGCCTCCCTCTCCCCTCGCAACACCTCTCCCTCTCGCTGAGCTTGGCGAAGCCCTGCCGAGATCGCCGCTACTTCCACCACCACGCCGTCGTGCTGCTGGATCTCCATCAACCTCTCCCTCCCCCTTGCTGGATCAAGAAGGAGGAGACGTCTTCCCCAACCGTACGTGTGTTGAACGCGGAGGTGCCGTCCGTTCGGCACTAGGATCATCGGTGATTTGGATCACGACGAGTACGACTCCCTCAACCCCGTTCTCTTGAACGCTTCCGCTCGCGATCTACAAGGGTATGTAGATGCAATCCTCTCTCTCGTTGCTAGATGACTCCATAGATTGATCTTGGTGAAGCGTAGAAATTTTTTATTTTCTGCAACGTTCCCCAACAACAAACGCGTGCACAGCCACACACAAACACGCACAAACACCCATTTATCTGGATCCTCATCTCTCCCCAGGTCCGCATGTGTATCTCACACACTCACTCTCTAATTATGTATATGTGTCTCCAGGTTACACAACACAAAGCCCCATGTACAAGTCTATCTCTATCCTCCACACACATAGACACAAAGAATCTGTTATCATTGCCTCAGTCTCTAACATATCACACATGCACACTGGCTATCTCTCTCTCGCAAACACACTCATCAAGGGTTTCCCCGTGAATAAATTACCGTCTATTCATCAATAGTCGTGGCAGTATGGCGAACACGAGATGTGAAAAAGAGTAAATCTACACGTGCTTAGACCACCTAGTATGACTACTAGGACTAGAGCAAGCCGAAAAGCGCACCGCCGTCACCCCCTCCTTGTCGGCGACGGGAAAATCTTTGTTTTACACAGTCGAGAAGTCATTGTGCTAAGGCCCCGTATGCCGAGGCGTTGAATAGAATGTAGATGCTAGTTTACGGAAGTAAGTATCGATAATTCGTTTGTATCTTCATACTTATATTTATTCTCTTATAAAAAACCGAGGTGGTGATGATGGTACGTGTGCCATCTTGCAATATAGACCGTCCGATCTATATCTGACGGATGGAAATTAAACTAAAAGATACCTGCACCCCTCTCCACATTTGCAGACAAGGCCTTCCCTCGTTCATCCCTATCTCCAACAAACCTCATTGTTGAGCAATTAAGTAAGGAAGCCTCTGGAACAAACTGGCACAGTGATGATCGTTGCGTCGTCAATCCCCATGCCTCCGCTCAGTCCGACCACCAACCACCACCACACCCCACTCCTCTTCACCTTATCTCATATTTCTCGAGATATCATTAGTTTTTACACATGGGATTACTCCCGCAAGGGTCAATCACAACAAGTGTTTTACAAAAAAATGCATCTTGATGTTCCGTGCAATGCACGGATCTTGCTAGTACTCCTACGCAAGACTAAGTTGGTGATCTGGTGTATGCGCCATCCGTCGTTTCTGACCATTAGATCTACATCTAACGATTGTGAGGTAAGTTGTTACCTTTTCTCACCAACATCCCACTTGTCTACCAATTTGCAGAAAAACCCATAATTAGTATCTTAAAACCAACCACATCCCTCCCTGACCTCACCAAAGCAGCCCAAGGAATATATTCTAATTGAAACATATGTATATAAAAATTAGAGTGTTTTGTACCAAGTTTGTGAATAAGTATTATTCTAATTATGTTTCGTTGCAACGGACATGAACATTGCTAGTATTTCCAACCATGCAGTTTTTCCTAGTATTCCATAGTTTCGAGTTTTCCATCAAGATATTAGTCATTCATGGTTGATATTTACTTTCAATCATGTACACATATGCACTATGTAACTAGCCTTGCTTATTGGCTTCCAAAGCTTAACTTTCACTCCTACTTACAATATGTAGAGTATTTAACAAAAACTACCACTTTCAACCAGCCCTAGGAAGAATCTATTGTACAAAAAATAGCAAAAACATACCCAAAATTTCTTAATCCATGCCAAAAACTACTACCTAGTACTCCTACCGATTAGGTTCGTTTAAACCCATTTATGAAAGGGTTGGCCCACACGTCCGTGCTGACGAGGCAGCTTAAACCAACACATTTTGTTTGACCGTTGACACGAGGGACCCACATCTGACCTTCTATCCTCTTATTCCCCCATAAATCATTATTTTTCCTGAACATTACTTCAAACAGTACTAATGCGTGTTCGTCGGTGGCGCCGGTGATGAGCGAGTTGGCCGCTGCTCCGCCGGACGGGCCGGACGCCGTGCTGGCCTCCGCATGGGTTGGCAGGCTGGCCTGAGCATGACTCACGCGCGAGCAAGCCGCCGCTACCGGCCTTCGCCGAGCTAGATGGCTGGCACGAGAGCGGCTGGCGAAAGCAAGCTGCCGGCGCTGCCGTGCCAATCTAGCTAGCAAACCTTGCAGACAAGCGGCTGGGCGGAGCTATCTTGGCTAGCTAGCGGCCGCGAGCGCCGGACGGAGCTGGCATCCGGGCTGCCACAACATGGGCTCCGCACTGCCGACGGTTTTGACCTCGCCTTCTGCCGGCGGCGGTAGTTGCGTCCCATGGCCGAGGATGACTAGGTGGACGGGCCGGAGGTAGGAGGTCACTCGAAGATTTTTGTTGGTAAGAGCATGTACAATGGTTGATAAGGTAGCCTTATCTTAAGTCTGCCACGAATGCAAGTGGTAGTAGTTTCTTGGCATTTTAGTGTTTTCTTGCAAAATTAGGTGTTTCTTGTAAGGAACAATGTACGTACTACTAGCGACAAGAGGCGATTCTAGGTTGCGTTGTACTCCAACGAGTACTACTAGTGGTCGCGGGAGTGTATACCTCGTTTTGTGGGTTCGATCCCGGTCGAACGCACGGCAGCCTTTTTTTTAAATAGTACTACTACACTTTGCTGCGAGCCATATTTTACACAAGTAGTTTGAGTTTTGAAGTCGAACAGACATGCGGCCCCACAATCTGGGTGCACTGGACAGCCTTGCCACGTGAACGGGTTTTCCTTCCCAGCATCCTGTGGCTCGCCTGCTCGCCCTAGCCGCACCTCGCTTGCAGCTTCCTCATCAGCTAGTAGCAAATCTAAACTAGCGCCTCCCAATTAAGCCCGAGGAGCTGGAAAAGCCTGGCAGGGCATTGGGAACTGTGCAATATGGCTCCGTACGTAAAGTGCTCTACTACTAGTCTGTAGCTTGTGGCGTTGCACGCATGGACTTCACTCCATTATTGGCTCTACTATAAAAGAAATTCCTCTTGACGTGTTTATTTTAAACGTGGGCAAAAGCTTTGCTTCATCTCATTCATAAAGAAGGAACTACTAACAAAGTTCGACGAGATCCATTACACCTCCACAAATGGAAGCGAAAAGACTAGTCTCGCTGTATCAAATAACTCAAATGTTACGCCTCACGTGATGGCAGCCGTGATAAACAGGCTGCTAGTGTGTGCGTGAGAGGAGCGGCTGAGTAGGCCAGCTACTCCTACGTGAGAGGAGCGGCTGAATATAGCACCGAGAGTACCCACTAGGCCACTACGAAGGTGTACTTCCTCTACATTGATAGTACATCGATGGTTCTAGAGAACAGTAGTACCCTCCACTTCCAACTGTAGCTCCTTGGCCCTGAGATTCAAGAGTTCAAAACTGGTGCACTATACTAGACTAGACTAGAAGTACAGTACGTCGCACTACTAGTTGAGAAAAGTAATCTTGGTACTGCTTTCTGATGCAATCGTACTCCTCCGTCACATAATGTAAGACATTTTTTGACACTAGTTGGCGTGTACAAAAAATGGCAAAAACATACCCAAAATTTCTTAATCCACGCCAAAAACTACTACCTAGTTCCAAAATTTCTTACTAGTGCTATTATTTACAGTATAATGCAATCCCATAATGTTCCATAATGCTAGTACTAGTAGTAAATAATAGCCTCACCCCTTATTTGAGGAGCGATCTACAGTTGGAAGGGACGAGGCCCTCTGATTTACTACGCTCTTATCTCCTCCTCGCCATTCCTCCCCGAAGAGAAGGCAGTTCGTCGCTGCTCCCATGGATTCGCCAGGCGGTTCTCCTCCTCGTCGGGGCTGGGAGACCTTGGACGACGATCCTCTGGGAGAAATCGCATTTGCTCCGACGTCCTCACCGCCGCAAGACTCGGTGCTTCCTGCACCAACTTTTTCAAGACGCTGCTTAAACATGCTTGGGAAAAGGCCATGCTTGTTGGTATTCCATGCTTCCTTGAGGAGAAGGTTCTTCTATGGGACAATCCTTCGAACAGTACACCGCTCCCTGGCCATGGTTGCACATTGACTCGGCTAGAGTTGCCGACGTTGAGAGGTAGTCGGATTTTGTCCGATGAGTAGGTCAGTAATGGATTTTGATCATGTAGTACTTAGTTATTCCATTTCCATCCCGTAATTTCTCCTCTGCCCACCGTCTTATATATAGGTCTGGGTCGGTGCCAACGAAGATTGGCTTGCATACCTCCGGCCGGATACCACCATCATTTTGCACAACATCTCTGAAGGTGCGGCCGTTCCGGTAGACCCCTTCTCCACCATTGGGATCGGCCTTCCGGACTGGCTGGGCTTGAATACGTATGATGATGCCTACATGAGATTGAAGATGATAGCAACTGCGGACCCGCCGACAAAGAGACACGGCTATGACGATTACTATCTCATCATGGTGTTCGACATAAGGATTGCCATCAATGCAAGACGCAGTAACGGCAGAGGCTGGCGCATGTTGGCGACGGCAGATTTGTACCCCTACACGTTCGATGAAGCCATGCACCATGGATCTAGGCCGCTTCTTCGCGGTGACAAGCCAGGGGATTTGTTTCATCTGGTTGCCATCCTACGGTACGGGAGATTACAAACGGAATGCACAAACCATCATTTGCATCCCTAACGGTACTCCATTATTTTGCAGGGACCAGTCATCCCTCGATCAAAATAAGATCGCTGATCCTGGATGTGCATTTGAATCCGCGATTTGGTCTAACCTGGAACCTTGTAGCCGACTTTGGCATATTGGGATCAACTATCTTAGCAGTGGTTACCCATGGTACCACTGATGTGCAACATGGTCACACAATCTACCACGATCGGACCGTCACCATCTACCCGTGTATTCCATTTTCTTAACCCTCTCGCCTTCTCTTTCATTGTTGTACTAGTAGTATACTTAGTAGTACTAGTAGGAGTACTTTTTACCTTGGAGGACGCGTATAGCTAGCTAGGCCCTTGAAGACTTGAACCCACTAGCTGCCACCATTTTTGTTTTTCCATGTCTTACTATCTCATCCATGTAGCCAAGAGTGGCTATATATAATAAGTCGGTTATTTTACTTCCTCTATACCGAAGTAGTACTATTTGCTGCACAGTATTACTGACCGCCGTATTTGAGCACATTACTATGCATGGACCTTGACTATGTACGTCACCATGTGTCCAGATCTGGGATGCCGCGTGTACCAGATGAACGGCGCCGAGTTCGACCCCCGTGATGCTATGTGGGTGCCGAGGAACACTCTTGGAGAGTACTCACTTTTCATCGGGGACATCTACCCCATTGTGAAGCGGATGCCACCTTCCGTGCACGACATGGAAGGCCTGCCATTCATGAAGCATGGTTGTGTCTTCATTGCGCACTGCCGGATGAACGACATGCTGGGACACGCTATCCCTGATTTATGCCGCTTCAGCTTGGATGAGTCTCCATCGTGTGGAACCGGACTAGAAAGCTGCGACAATGATTCCCGTTGCCCACCACTATGGATCGTGCCATCCATGAAGAACATCTGGGACTGGAACTTGGAGGAGGACATGCATGTAGTCCATCTATAACGTGTAAGTTGAGTACGGTAATTGTGAACGGTAGCGCTGTGAATATATGTAGACTAGTCGTGCACAAATTTATCACATGAATTGGAGATGAACTTGTGTGGCATCTTGGCATTTGTCCTTTAGAATTTATTACTAGTAAATGTGTTATGTGTACGTGCAACTTGTGTGGTTGTTGCACGGGCTCCAACATGCTCTTTGAGAAAAAAAGTGGCACAACTTTGGATATACGTGACGTGGCGGCATCATACAGTAGCATCGTTCACTATAGTTGTAGTACACTCCTACTAGGACGACAACTCCTATAAAACCTTGCACTTGGCTCTTTGCCTCTTCGGGAGGTTCAACAGTTCGTACTCGTGTGAACCTTGCACAAGGCTCTTCGCCTCTTCGGAAGGTCCAACAATGATGATACTACAGTACAATGTGCTTCTGGCAATCTGACACCGATTGAACAGCTGCACGTCCACCGCGAGGGCGAGGGCGAGGGCGAGGGAGTGGGAGAGAGAGGGAGAGGGAGAGGGCGCTGTAGTCAAAACCCTCTCCTCGTCCTGCAAACCACCGCGCGCGTGGGCGAGGGAGAGGCATAGTAAGCAAGCTTCTCCTCGTTCGGCGAGTTGACGGGACACATCAAAGGAGTACTAGTACTAGTAGTAGTCCATATTGCATCCTTTCCGATTAATATGGCTTAGTTTGAAACGAGAAAAATACACTGGCGGTCAACGTACGTAACAATACGCTCTTTACGGTCACTATATATAGTTTTGTGGCGATTATACGATCACTAGCTCATCGTAGAGCACCGTATTGCACCCTACTAACCGGCCACATAGTCGATGTGGCACTTTGTTGACTGGTTAAATTGTCACCTGGTTTCTGGGTCCCACCTGTCAGTTGGCAGAGCAAAGAAATCAGTTAAACAAAACTTTACGCAGGCACAACATGAGTCCAACCCTTGCGCGCGAACCACCCTGGCTCTGTATGTGAGTGCATGCACGTGTCCTCCCTTGGTCTTCCAACAAAGAGTGTACATCGGTTACAAAACTAAGAGTGTGTAACATAATGTACATCTACACTTCCAATGCATTTAGCCTTTAATATAAATCGATATTGATTGACTAATGCACCAACTTGTGCTGTAGGTATAGGTTACATGTCTATCCTTAATTACAGCATGCAACGGCCTTCATTTAATCTTCTTATCTCAATGGTCGCATGCACACATAAGTCTGCTACTTTTGGGCGTTAATTATGCCCTTGTCAATGTGTAAATCTCTAAATATAAAGTCTTTCACGGACGTAGGGAGTAGGTTGAGTACTTGAGCATGAGTTGTGTGTGTTGCGTCGTGTGCTATGTGCCGCATGGGTGTGTGAGTGTTGCGTGCGTCCATGTGTACGTGTGAGTGTTGCATGTTGCATGCATGCATGCATGCATGGGGCTTACTCCCTGCCATTGACATGTTCATATTTCAAGCTTCCTCTGTTCCCTCCATATGGTGATACTCCCTCTGTTCCCAAGTAGTACGCAGTAAAAGCCTCCCTCTGTTCCCAAATACGGAGTATTTGTCTTTCTACAGATTTCAACAAGTGACTAGGTACGGAGCAAAATGAATGAAGTGAGCGTAGAGGCATAGGGATACTGTAGAAAGGAAGTCCTCGCGATCCATTATTCCCCATCTCGGTCAGAGAGAACTATTCAACTAGTCATCACAGTGAAGTGACAATACACGCTGCAGCAGATGGGACATGTAATTAATAAGCTGAACCAGCATGTTGTTGTTACTAAATCAGCCTTACCCAGTACTGCCATCATGTTTGCTAGTAGAGCACGCTTCCGCAAATACGCCTACGTACCTCTGTCCTCCATTAACTAACATATGGGCCCTCTTGTGGTAGACCCACATGTCATTGGTGTAAGTATTTACACTCCGAAGGACGGTATATCCTGATAGTAGTACTAGTAGAATTGAGATTTAATGCACTTTCTTCCCCGTCTTCCACTCTTCTTCCTCCTCTCTTCTTCTTCCTCCTCTCTTCCCCATCGTCGGCCGCACACCATTTACCCCGCTCCTTTGCCGCCCGCGCCATCTTCCTTGGCAGCTCTCGCGCACCATATCCCCCCGCTCACTGCTCGGCCACACGAGGAGAAGCTTTTTCGCTCGCCCGCCCGAATCCACTTCCCGCTCGCTCGCAGGCACCGAAAACCCCGATGGCAGAACCGACTGACATGCAGAGCCGTGATTGGAATTCCCTCCCCGATGTTCTCTTGGAGCAGATCTGTAGTCGTATGGACCTACTCAACACCGTCCGTCTGGCCGCATGCTCGGTGTCTTTGTACCGTCTACTCGTCTGCAACCGGCCGACTCTTTTCAAGACAACCGGCTTGCTGATGCCCGATCCTCGCAGGTGGCCCAGACACTGACTTGACAATCCTACGGAGGTTGCCGTGGTGCCCCTCGACATGCTAGCACTACCCGTCCACCTGTTCTTCATGCGCGGCCACTACTGGGCGGGCATGAAGGCCAACTGGATCATCCTCATCCACCACACTGGTAGTCCGTGACGTCTCATGGATATCTACACCCAGCTTGAGATCACCCTTCCATCGTTGGATACCGCTGACATCGAGCCTCGCGGCCCGCCGGACACTCCTGCCTACTACGCACCAGACGTGTCAAGCTTTTGGCTCGACCTCTTTTTGCAGAAAGTTGTAATCTGCGAAGTGCCCACACCATCAGAAGACTACATGGATTAGAAGCTCATTGCCTTGTTCAACATGGGATTAGTCTATCTGGAATCCGGTTGCCATACATGGTTATGGCTCATCATCAATCCTGTTGAGGCAACATTTCTGTCTGATGCTATAGTGCACGATGGCATCGTTCTGTGATCAACACACAGATTGGCTGCCTATCTTTGGTGGAATCTATCGTCATGTAATTTTTCTATCTCATCTCATCTTTACCTTATCAATACATTTGCTGTTCATTTGTTACAAATTTAGAATGTATAGCATGTCTATAACCACATCATTGCTATGTGTTCCTCTCATTTCCTAGATTTTTATGACCACACATGTTATTGTTAGAGTTGATATGAGAATAATTGGCATCTAATGATTGTTAGAATACATATTATGAGCATAATATCATGATTGCTATATGTTACTCTCGTTTACAAGATTTTTATAACAACGCATGTTATTGCTTAGAGTTGATATGAGAACAGTAGTTGTAAGTTCTATGGTAGAATATGAGTAAGTATTGTCATAGCTGTTTTCCTCTCATTGTTACATGATGTTTGAACCATGACATGTTGCTAGAATATGAAAGCCATTGGCTTATTTTTTTTTTAACTTGGGGTATGATTATGACCACGGGATTGCAATTCTCTGTCTATGATATGTGTCCTGTTATAATAATCTTAATTCCACACATACTCTGAACATGATTGTTTATTTTGTCCTTTTGGTCTCCAATTTGAATTGTTGCAGCAGACGAAATGCGTTGGCCTTCATGATTCCGGGACTCGGAATCATACCAGCCGATGGGTGGTGGTTTATCGCTCGTTCAGCTGACGACGGTCATTTGATGCTCATTCGCACGTACCAAATTGACCAAACCATTACATCAAACCACATGCAGTACAATGCGTGGGCCGTTCGTGACATTGATGGCTATGGCTGCTTCGTGTTTGAGAAAGATCCCAGCTCCGTTGGGCCAGGCGTATTCAATCGGGCGGGTTTACAGCCTCGGCAACCACTCCTTGTTCCTCCGACTCAATTATCTCGATCATCCAACCAATCATCGATCATATCACTTTGGCGATGATTCTTGTACTCTGCAACTTCCATTCGCGAGGGGGCTGTGTGTACACATCATACCATGGGTTTCATGAATCACCATATCCAGAGATTCGTCGACACAACTTGTTGCCAGGTAATCTTCAATGTGTGAAAGGCATCAAGCTTCCATGCGATGGATGGCTTTTGCAAACCCGACATGCGGCGATGTGGTTCATGCCAACAGCAAATATGCACAACTTGATTCGTGCTGATATCTAGACTGAGCCATGTATTCTGCTGCTGTAGCACGACCCTCTTTTGCTGGATATTATGTACTGTTGTTAGTTTGAAGCACTCCTCTGGTTTGAAGGATAGATACCTTCCTGGGATCAAGTGTTGCGCGTGAGGTGACACAAGAATCCCGGCAGCGTGTTCGTGTATTCCGGACTTCAGATTTGGAGTACCACTTATTTGTCGAAATCTTTCATCATTCACTTAAAACAGTCGATTGATCATACATTGAGTACCATATAACTAGAATTACTAATGCAAGTCGAAGAAGGATTGGCCAGTGCTACCGGCTGGCGTCAAGTTCGATCCCACGGATCAGGAGCTGATTGAGCACCTTGAGGCCAAAGTGAGTGCTGACAGCGCGAGATTTCAGTCTCTCATCGATTTGTTCATACCAACCATCGACAATGAAAGCACAGCATATGCTACACCCAACCTGAGAAACTTCCAGGTAAGACACCGATCGGCCGTCTACTTGCACAAACATATTCCTTTGTTTATAGCTCTATTTTTCTTTTTAGACGCAGAACTGGTGAAGCAATTACAATTTGACAGTTAATAAAAAGTGAAACAAGTGACTGCAACATGCCAAAGATGTTATAAAAATGCCAACTACGTACACTAAAACCTGTATTCCACAATACTGCAGGTATCACACTGAGTGGCCTAAGGAAGCAATTCTTCCAGCGCAATTCCAGGGCGTTCAAAAGGGGCACGTGGACGCGTCGCAAGACACAGTCGGAGTGCGGCATGCACGCGACGTGGCACAAGACCGGCAATACCTTGGCGGTGATGGTCAATGGCTGGCAGACGGGCAGCAAAAAAGGTTCTAGTGCTGCACACCAACAAGAACTTCGACCAGCAGAGGACCAACTGGGTGATGCACCGGTACCACCTCGGGGACCTGGAGCAAGAGAAGGAGCGGGAACTGGTCCTCTGCAAGATTTTCTACCAGGCGAACACTAGGGCGATGAGTAAAAAGATTATAAGTTAGTTAGGTATTGGTAGTTGTACTACCTTGTCGTCCGCAAGTTGGTATTGTTGTTAACGATCTTTTGGTATGAACTTGCATTTGCTTCCAACCATCATGCCAAGGGTCGGCGTGGATATAAAGCTGAATCATTTGTTTCGAAACGAATTTTCAGGCACCTGATTTTTATTTGATGGGTAGCATAAGCACCCGCCGTTCGAATTCCCAGTTCTCTAATTTTTTCAAAACAACTGCATGCACTTATTATCACAATAAAAACAATATCCATGCTGCATCCCAGTTATCAGTCTGTACTTGCAGAATTCTCTCGTTTATTGAGCACGTATATTATTTTTTCAGGTGAGCAAGTTTCAACTGGGCTGCAGACTGCCCAGGGTTGGTTTTGTTTTTAACAGGCCCAGCCCATGATGAAAACGGGGCACAAAGATCCAGCAGGTATCTACTGGCCTCTAGCCCGCCAGCGTTAGTTATATTTTTTCTTATAACATCCGCATGCAGTTTTTTTTACTGAATCAAAAAAACAGCCCAGTTCTATTTTCCTCTTGAAACGCATGTCCTACATCCGTTTTCTAATCTCTACCTATAGTTTTACTAGTTCATATACGTGTATCATTATATTGAAAACACATGAAATTCCCTTTTCATATTTACATCCTTATTTTTGTTGTTTTTTCCAACCCAGCGCTGATTTTTTTACCACTAGTTTTCCCTTAAACCAACTCAATTGTCCCACGTCTTATTTGCTCACAAAAACAAAACGATCTTTTTGGCAAATCAATAGGTTCTTAAAAAATATTTATCATTTCGGGATTACAACAGTTCGGACTCCACCGAAATATGCAAAATAAGGTTGAACTGACCGTGCTCCTGGGCAGAAAATGGGCTGTAATAAATTACTTAAGAATTAGCAAATGAGTTGCAAATTATAAAAAATAGCAAATGGGATTCATGTTGTCTGCCACAGATTTGGAGGCTGACTTGTGGGCCTACCAAGTTCATGCGTACACAAGGTTTCGCAAAAAAGAAACTTAGTCAACAATCGACTCTACCAGCGTCAGATCGTTAGATGTCAATCTAACGGCAATCGTGCTTCTTTAGTCTCTGATCATCCTGCCCCAGCCGGCCAGACCAGCGCCGTCGGAATCGCCTGCTCCCGCCTCCCGTGGACGGCAGTGCTGCCGGGCAGGCCTCACGGCCCCATCATACTTGCATCCCTGGCCTGTCTATCCCTCTACTCACCCACACCTCCTGTTATTTTCCGGCTACGGCAGACGAACCAGTCAACCCTCGTACTCTCCACCGTGTGGGCAGCCACTGCCGTGTCTCCCCCGGCTCCGTGTCGTTCCCTTCGTAGGCCTCGCCATCGTCCACCGCCCTGGTGCTTTCTGTGCGGCGTGGTTAACGATGTCCATCCAACGGCCGAAGTGCTTCTTCAACCTCTGGTCTTCTTGCCCCAGCCGCCCAAAGCAGCGCCGGTCGTGCCGCATGCTCCTGCCTCCTGTGGCCGGCGGTGCTGCCGCGGAGGCCTCACCGTCCCCATACTACTCCCACCGCTGGCCAGGCCATCCCTCCACTCACCCACTCCCCCTGTTATTCT
Source organism: Aegilops bicornis (assembly GCA_021605145.1). Taxonomy (NCBI): domain Eukaryota; kingdom Viridiplantae; phylum Streptophyta; class Magnoliopsida; order Poales; family Poaceae; genus Aegilops; species Aegilops bicornis. The sequence goes on from CM038675.1 coordinate 771,255,957, forward strand.
GCGGCGACGACAGCCTCACACCGTAGCCGAACCAGTGAACCCTCGTGCAACTCTTCGCGTGGGCATCCACTGCCGCGTCTTCCCCGGCTCCGCGTCGTCCCCTTCCTAGGCCTCGCCGTCGTCCACCGCCGTGGTGCTCTCGGCGCGGCGTGGTCAACGTGGTCAACGTCCGACTTCCATCGGAAGAGTATCAGACGTGGAGAGGCCGATTTGGGTCCACGGCAGCCGCAAGGAAGTGCCTCCTTATTACGCGCAAAATAATTATTCCACCACCTGACAGCGGGGACCCACCGGACGGGCCACCAGTATTTCATGGAAAAAACGTTCCCCCCTGACTGCTGGGACCCACCGGACGGGCCACCGTATTTCGCGAAAAAAACGTTTTCCCCTGACAGCTGGGACCCACCGGACGGACCACCGTATTTCACGAAAAAACGTTCCCCCCGCTGTCAGCTCGGACCCACCGGAAGTGCCTCCTTATTACGCACAGAAAAATGAATACTCCTCCTGCTAGCTGGGACCCACCATGGTGGGAGGCTGACTTGTGGGCATACTAAGTTAACGGGGACGGAGGGCTTTGTCAAGTTAGTCAATATGAACGATTCTAGCTCCAGTGACCGGAGGATGTCCATCCAACGACCATCGTGCTTCTTAAATCTCTGCTCTTCCTGCTCCAGCCGCTCAAACAAGTGCCGGCGGGACTGCCTGCTCCCTCCTCCTGGCTCGGTTTGTGTTGCCGCGCAGGCCTCACCGCCCCACCGTACTCCCATCGCTGGCCTAGCCATCCCTCTACTCACCCACACCTGTTGTTATTCTCCGGCAACGGCAGACGAACCAGTAAACCCTCGTACAGTCATACTCCCCTCCGCGTGGGAAACAACTGCCGAGTCTTCCCTGTCTCCGCGTCGTCCCCTTCCTAGGCCTCGCCATTTTCCACCACCCTGGTGCTCTCGGCGCGGCCTGGTCAACGTGGTCAACAACCAACATGCATCTGAAGTGGACTATACGTGGAGAGGCTGACAGTTGGGTCCATGGCCGCATGCAAGGAAATGCCTCCTTGGTACGCGCAAAATAATGATTCCTCCACCTGACATCGGGGACCCACCGAAAGGGCCTCTGTATTTCGCGAAAAAAACGTTACCGCCGCTGACAGCTCGGACCCACCAGCTATATCTTCGCATGCAAGGAAGTGCCTCCTTATTACGCACAAAAAATGAATACTCCCCCTGTTAGCTGGGACCCAGTATAGTGGCAGGCTGACTTGTGGGCCTACTAAGTTGACGGGGATGGAGGGCTTTGTCAACTTAGTCAATATGCACGATTCTAGCTCCAGTGATCGTACGATGTCCATCCAACGGTCGTAGTGTTTCTTCAACCTCTGGTCTTCATGCTCCAGCTGCCCAATCCAGCGCCGGTCGTGCCTTGTGCTCCTGCCTCCCGTGGCCATCTGCGATGCGGCGGAGGCATCACCGCCCCCTACTACTCCCACCGCTGGCCAGGACATCCCTCTACTCACCCACACCCCCTGTTATTCTGCGACGACGGCAGCCTCACACCGCAGCGAACCAGTGAACCCTCGTACTCCTCACGGCGTGGGCATCCACTCCGCGTCTTCCCGGCTCGCGTCGTCCCCTTCCTAGGCCTCGCCGTTGTCCACCGCCTCGGTGCTCTAGGCGCGGCATGGTCAACATGGTCAAGGAACGGCTTCCATCGGACGTGGGTATGTCGTGGAGAGGTCGACGGTGGGTCCATGGTCAGCAAGGAAGTGCCTCCTTATTACGTGCAAAATAATTATTCCTCCACCGACATGGGACCCACCGGACGGGCCACCGTATTTTGCAAAAAACGTTTCCCTCATTGCTGGGACCCAAAGCTACATCTTCACACGCAAGGAAGTGCGTCCGGGCAAAAAATGATTCGCCCCATTGCTGGGACCCACCAGCTACATCTTCGCACGCAAGGAAGTGCGACGGGCAAAAAACAAAAGATTCGCCCGACTGCTGGGACCCACCAGCTACATCTTCGCAGGCAAGGAAGTGCCTGACAGTCGGGACCCACCTGGTCGAAGTTTACGTAGCGTTGTCATTCTGGTCGACGTGTACGTACATACTGGTCGATGTAGAGGCGCACACGTGTCGTAGTAGAGGCGCGCACTTAGCATGTACACGTACGTACATCGGCGAGGGTGCAAGAAAGAAAATACGGCCACGTACGTACATACGGGCAGGGTCTCGAACCCCTACTCGCGCATAGGTACATGGCTGGGTTGGAACGGAGAAACAGCGTCGTCGGCGTGTTCATGCGGAGCCAACTGGCTGGGTCGAAACGGAATGCGTGGTTGTGTTCATCGGGAGGGCTCGGACGGAACAGGCGATGGAAACGAGGCCTGGCGTACCGCACAACGGAGGAAACGGACCTCCTATGTTCGGAACGGGGTCCTGTTGATCGTGAGGGGTGTGGCGTACCGCAAAATGGAAGAAACGGACCTCCTACGGTCGAAACGTGGGTCCTGTTGATCGGGGGAGGTGTGGCGTACCGCAAAACAGACGAAACGGACCTCCTTCGGTCCAAACGGGGGTCTTGTTGATCGGGAGGGGTGTGGCGTACCGCAAAACAGACGAAACGGACTTGTGTTGGAGCGCTACGGTCGAAACGGGGGTCCTGTTCAGCGGGAGGGGTGTGGCGTACCGCAAAACGGGACTCCACGGGATACTGTTCATCTCCACGGTCGACCTCCTCCAGCCTCCACGGGCTACCGTCGACCTCCTCCATCCTCCACGGGCTCCTGTTCATCCAGCCTCCACCGCGCGCTACTCCACCGGCTACTGTTCAACCACCCCTCAACAGGCACCCCTCCACCGTCTACTGTTCATCCAGCACTCCACACCACGGGGTCCTATTCAACCACCCCTCCACGGCCACCCCTCCACCGTCTGATGTTCATCCAGCCCTCCACACCACAGGTTCCTGTTAATCCAGAGGCAACGCCACCGCTCACTGGTCATCCAAACCCCCCCGCAACGGTCACTGTTCATCCAATCGATCGGCTTCAGTTAGCAGCAGCAGCGAAGGAATCTCTCCATCGGGTTCAGTTAACAGCCATCGATCGATCGCTCGGGTTCAGTAATGTGTAGCCTGCAGTGCAATCGCTCGGTTTCAGTTAGAGCCCAATGCCTCGCTCGGGTTCAGTTAGAGCCAACGCCTCGCACACACGCACGTACGTGTACAAGAGAAACGCGCATCACTCGGCCCCCGACCTCCCACCGTAACCGGCAACTCCCCGAAATTTTCCTCCCCCTCACTTCTACCACGGTTTTTTCCGCCATGGACGGCCCAAAGAATGCCATGCAGCTATGTCTCCGGCCCGCCCAGGACGAAAAGCCCATTTTCTGTCATGATTTTTTGTCATAGAAGTAGGAGGCCACCACATCTATGATGATACCGTGTTTTGTCACAATTATCGTCATAGAAGTGTCATATGTATGACAGAAAAAATTTCGTTCAGCCCAAAATGTCACAGATGTGTCTTTTTTTTGTAGTGGATGCTTAACATATTAGGACTAATTTCGCATTTAAAGCAAATTACCATGCTGTTCTAGAAGACTCTCAAAATAATATAAGTGAATCATGAGAGATCAATAATTTCTATAAAATAAAACCACCACTGTGCTCTAAAATATTTAAGTGAAGCACTAGAGCAAAAACTATATAGCTCAAAAGATATAAGTGAAGCACATAGAGTATTCTAATAAATTCCGAATCATGTGTGTCTCTCTTAAAAGGTGTGTACAGCAAGGATGATTGTGGCAAACTAAAAAGCAAAGACTCAAATCATACAAGACGCTCCAAGCAAAACACATATCATGTGGTGAATAAAAATATAGCTCTAAGTAAAGTTACCGATAGATGAAGACGAAAGAGGGGATGTCTTGAGGGACATCCCCAAGCTTAGGCTTTTGGTTGTGCTTGAATTTTTCCTTGGGGTGCCATGGGCGTCCCCAAGCTTAGGCTCTTGCCACTCTTTGTTCCATAATCCATCAAATCCTTACCCAAAACTTGAAACCTTCACAACACAAAACTAAACAGAAAATCTCATAAGCTCCATTAGCGAAATAAAACAAACAACCAATTTAAGGTACTGTAATGAACTCATTATTTATTTATATTGGTGTTAAGCCTACTGTATTCCAACTTATCTATGGTTTATAAGCTCTTTTACTAGCCATAGATTCATCAAAATAAGAAAACAACACACGAAAAACAGAATCTGTCAAAAACAGAACAGTCTGTAGTAATTTATATCTAACGCAAACTACTGGAACCTAAAAAATTCTACCAAATTTGTTTATTGATCTGCTGCAAAAAGAATCAACTGAAAATCACGTTCCTGTGATTTATGAAAACTAATCTCGTGCGCATAAAGTTTCTGTTTTTCACAGCAAGATCAAATAACTATCACCGTAGATTATCCTAACGGTTTTACTTGGGACAAAAAATAATTAAAACACAAAAACGAATCTAACCAGTGGCTAGTTCAAAAACTTATCACTAAACAGAACCAAAAAAACTAAAATAAAATTCGGTTGCCTCCCAACAAGCGCTATCGTTTAACGCCCCTAGCTAGGCATAAAAACAAGGATAGATCTAGTTATTGCCATCTTTGGTAGGCAAACCATAATTGGCTATCATTATGGATTCATAAGGTAATTTAATCTTCTTTCTAGGGAAGTGTTCCATGCCTTTCCTTAATGGGAATTGGAATCTAATATTCCCTTCCTTCATATCAATAATAGGGCCTCCGGTTAATAGGTTAGTCCCAAAAATAATATAAAAGTGTATGATAAAGCCCATTAAACATCCAAAACAGATAATATAATAGCATGGAATAATCAAAAATTATAGATACGTTGGAGACGTATCAGCCGCCAAGTACCTATGCTCCCTGGCGATGCTTCTCCTCGCCTGCTTTCCTGCTCCTCTACACCCCATAGGCCGCCACCGAGCTCGGGATGTGGGGGGCATGAGATCTGGCCGTGGCTCTACGGAGGTTATGTGGCCTTGCGCGATGCCCACGGCCGGCCCCGCTGAAGATGTGCGGTGTCCGGCTAGGCAAACGACGGGCGTGACAGAAGAGGAGCCATGAGACGGGTAGAAAACAGGAAGGAAGTGCTGGAGGGCAGCATGCCTCACTGGTAGCTGGGAACCACAATTTTCTGTTGGAAATATGCCCTATAGGTAATAATATTTGTATTGTTTATTTTTTATATTTATAACTAAGTTTTTATATTCTATGCTATTACTGTTATGATTATTGAATATATTATTCGGAGGAAAGCTTATAAGCACGTGTTGAATGATCATATGCATTTGTTTAATGTAATGAGGATGCCAACAACATTGAGAGTATGATGTTATAATAATGAATATTTTGAATTGATCCAAGTTATTTGTTATACATACGTATTTTATCATCGCAAGTCTACAGTAATAACATGGATAGTTCTTGTATGCCTAGCTCCTTAGACCATGAGAGTATTGAGTCAATCATACTGGACGATACACTTTGGGGTTGCTCCAACGTCATCTGTAACATGGTGATCATAACGACAAATTACAGGTTTATCCAAAAATATGACAACAGGTGATACGTCTCCAACGTATTTATAATTTCTGATTGTTACATGCTGTTATATTATCTGTTTTGGATGTTTTATATGCATTAATATGCTATTTTATATTATTTTTTGGGTCTAATTTATTAACCCAGTGCCCAGTGCCAGTTTCTGTTTTTTCCTTGTTTTTGGCTTTTTCAGAATAGGAATATCAAACGGAGGCTAGACCGAATAAAACTTTACAATGGTTTTCTTGGACCAGAAGACACCTACGTGACTTGGAGAGAGGGCCAGAGGAGTCCCGAGGAGGCCACAAGCCTCTAGGGCACGCCCCAGGGGGGGCGCCACCTACGCTTGTGGGCCCCTCAGCGGTCCTCTAACCCTAGTTCCACCTCTATATATTCTCAAATATTCCCCAAACATCAGAAGCGTCCACAAAAATACTTTTCCACCATTGCAAGCCTCTGTTCCCGTGAGATCCCATCTTGGGGCCTTTTCCGGCGATCTGTCGGAGGGGGATTCGATCACGGAGGGCCTCTAAACTAACCTTGCTGCCCTACCGATGTTGTGTGAGTAGTTTAGCACATACCTACGGGTCTATAGCTAGTAGCTAGATGGATTCTTCTCTCGCTTTGATCTTCAATACAAAGTTCTCCTCGATGTCCTTGGAGTTCTATCCGATGTATTTTTCTTTTGCAGTGTGTTTGTTGAGATCCGACGAATTGTGGATTTATGATCAGATTATCTATGAATATTATCTGAGTCTCCTCTGAATTCTTATATGCATGATTTGATATCTTTGTATTTCTCTCAGATCTATCGATTCGGTTTGGCTAACTAGATTGGGTTTTCTTGCAATGGGAGAGGTGCTTTGTGATGGGTTCAATCTTGCGGTGTCCTCATCCAGTGACATAGTAGGGGTAGAGAGGCACGTATTGTATTGTTGCCATTAAAGGTAAAAAGATGGGGTTTATATCATATTGCTTGAGTTTATCCCTTTACATCATGTCATCTTGCTTAATGCGTTACTTTGTTCTCTTGAACTTAATACTCTAGATGCAGGCATGAGTCGGTCGATGTGTGGAGTAATAGTAGTAGATGCAGAATAGTTTCGGTCTACTTGTCACGGACGTGATGCCTATATTCAAGATCATTGCCTTAGATACTGTCATAACTATGTGCTTTTCTATCAATTGCTCAACAGTAATTCGTTTAGCCACCGTATGCTTTATTCAAGAGAGAAGCCTCTAGTGAAACCTATGGCCCCCGGGTCTATTTTCCATCATATATTTTTAGCTCTATAAAACCAAAAACACAAAAATCCCTCTCTGATTTTATTTACATTCATTTATCTTTTATATCTATCTCTATTAGATCTCACTCTTGCAAGTGACCGTGAAGGGATTGACAACCCCATTTTCCTGTTGAGTGCAAGTGTTTGTTAGTTTGTGCAGGTGCATATATTGGAGACTTGCTTGTGCCTCCTACTGGATTATTACCTTGGTTCTTAACTGAGGAATAGTCATCTCTATTTTGCTACATTACCCTTTCCTCTTCCAGGGAAAAATCAACGCAAGCTCAAGAAGTAGCAGGAAGAGTTTCTGGCGCCGCTGCCGGGGAGGTTCTACATCAAGCCTACCAAGTACCTATTATAAACTCTCATCTCTTGCATTACATTATATTCCATTTGCCTCTCGTTTTCCTCTCCCCCACTTCTAAAATGTTTTTAGAAAAATACAAAAATATTTGCCTTCTTTTCGTTTGCCTTTATGTCCTACTTAGTTTGTTTGCTCGTTTGCTTGGCATAATTGTGTTTATTGCTAATCAGAAGAAAAGAGATTTATGGATCCTCATCCACTTGCTAATCTTTTTGAAAGATCCAATTATGATGAACCAATTGCTAGTGAGTTGAGTGCATTATATTATCTTTATGAAGTTTTGCTTGAAATTCGTGAATCTGAAATTTGTGATGAGGTGTTAAAAGAAGAAATTTATAAAGTGATTCACGATAGCTCATTGAATAATAAACAAGATTGCAATGATGTTTTCGTAAATTCTGTAAATGTCAATTGTGTTAATGATATGCAAAACCCCAAGCTTGGGGATGCTAATTTTGCTATGTCCACTACTTGTTGCAATGATCATGATTGGGGTGATTCTTCTTATGATATTGAAAATTATTTAAGCCCCATGATGAATATGAGATTGATAATAGGGGTTGCGATAATATTTAAAGTGGGTTTGGAAGAGTGTCAAATCTGGATAAAAATAATCACACATACTTGGAGAATGTTCAATCTTATCAATATTTTGATAAAAGTGGGCTTGGAGAGGTCATGACTTCATTTGATGATAATTCCACTATCTTGGAAGAGTGTCAACTTTGCATGCATGAGGATCATGTACAGGATATGTTATGTGATATCTATATTGTTGAATTTGAATATGATCACACATGCAATTATTATGAGAGAGGAAAATATAGTTGTAGAAATTTGCATGTTACTAAACTACCTCTTGTTATGTTGAGATTGTTATTGTTGCTTTCTTCTTCCTTGCATATGCTAGTTTTTGCATGTTTTGGTAATTTGCTTGCTTGTAAAATGCCTATGCATAGGAAGTATGTTAGACTTAAACTTGTTTTTCACATTCTATATGATGCTCTCTTTGTGTTTCAATTATTATCTTTCATGTGAGCATCATCAGAATCTCAATGCCTAACTAAAAGGCTTTAAAGAAAAACGCTTCTGGGGAGACAACCCAATATTTTTCTTTCCTGTTTTTAAATAATTACATCATCTACCCTCTGTTTGGATGTGTTTTTATGTTTTAATTAGTGTTTTAGCCAAGTAAGACCTTTGGGATGGTCTATGGTGATAGTTGATTTGATCTTGCTGAAAAACAGAAACTTTTGCGCTTGTTGCCAGAATTTGCAAAAATCACAGAAGCGTGATTTTGATCTGAATTTTTTACACAAGATTGATATAAAAATTTCCTAGATTTTACTAATCTACAGAATTTTTGGAGTTACATAAGTATACAAATTTCCAAGATTGATATACAAATTTCCTAGATTGCTACAGACTATTCTGTTTTAGACAGATTCTGTTTTTTATTGTGTTGTTTGCTTATTTTGATGAATCTATGGGTAGTATGCTGGGGGGGTTATGTACCAGGGAGAAGTAATAATATAGTAGATATAACACCGTTATAAATTTAGAATAAGTTCACAACAGTACCTAAAAGTGGTGATTTGGTTTATTATACTAACGGATCTTATGAGTTTTCTGTTGAGTTTTGTGTTGTGAAGTTTCCAAGTTTTGGGTAAAGATTTGATGGAAAATGGAATAAGAAGTGGCAAGAGCCTAAGCTTGGGGATGCCCAAGGCACCCCAAGGTAATATTCAAGGACAACCAAGCGTCTAACCTTGCGGATGCCCCGGATGGCATCCCCTATTTCGTCTTCAATCCATCGGTAAATTTACTTGAGGCTATATTTTTATTCACCACATGATATGTGGTTTTCTTGGAGCCTCTTGTATGATATGAGTCTTTGATTTTTAGATAGCCACAATCACCCTTGCTGTGCACACCTTTTGAGAGGGACACACTTTGATCGTGAATTTATTAGAATACACTATGTGCTTCACTTGATCACTTATATCTTTTGAGCTAGGCAGTTTGCTCTAGTTCTTCACTTATATCTTTTTAGAGCACGGCGGTGGTTTATTTTATACAAATTGTTGAAATCTCATGCTTCACTTAAATTATTTTGGGAGTCTTAAACATCATGGTAATTTTCTTAGGTTATGAATTTAGTCCTAATATGATGGGCATCCAAGAGTGATATAATAAATACTTTCATATAAAGAGCATTGAATAATATGAGAAGTTTGATTCCCTGTATTTGTTTTGAGATATAAAGATGGTGACATTAGAGTCATGGTAGTGAGTAATTATGGATTTGTAGAAATACTTGTGTTAAAGTTTGTGATTCACCTAGCATGCACGTATGGTGAACCGCTATGTGATGAAGTCGGAGCATGATTTTTTTTATTGTCATCCTTTGTGTGGATGTCGGGAGCCCGCGATGGTTAACTCCTACCAACCTCTCCCCTAGGAGCATGCGTATTAGTACATTGTTTTGATGGCTAATAAGTATGTGAGTTCTTTATGACTAATGTTGAGTCCATGGCGCATTCTCACCCTTCCACCATTGCTGGCCTCTCTAGTACCGCACAACTTTCGCCGTTGCATTACACCCACCATATATCCTTCCTCAAAAATACCACCATATCTACCTGTTATGGCATTTCCATAGCCATTCCGAGATATATTGCCATGCAACTTCCACCGTTCCGTTTATTATGACACGTACCATCATTGTCATATTGTTCTCATATGCTTGAGGCAATCATATAGAGTCATATCTTTGTTCTAGCATCGAGTTGTAATTCTTGAGTTGTAAGTAAATAAAAGTGTGATGATCATCATTATTAGAACATTGTCCCATGTGAGGAAATGATGATGGAAGCTATGATTCCCTCACAAGTTGGGATGAGTCTCCGGACTTTATAAAATAATAGAAGAGGCCAAAGAATCCCAAATAAAAAAAGAGGCCAAAGAATCCCAAATAAAAACATGAAGAGAAAATGAGAGAAGGGACAATGTTACTATCCTTTTCCACACTTGTACTTCAAATTAGCACCGTGATCTTCAAGATAGAGAGTCTCCTATTTATCACTTTCATATACTAGTGGAAAATTTTCATTATAGAACTTGGCTTGTATATTCCAATGACGGGCTTCCTAAAATTTCCCTAGGTCTTCATGAGCAAGAAAGTTGGATGCACACCCGCTTAGTTCCTTTTTGAGCTTTCATACACTTATAGCTCTAGTGTGTCCGTTGCATGTAAATCTCTACTCACTTGCATCAATATCAATTGATGGGCATTTTCATAGCCCATTAATTTGCCTAGTTGATGTGAGACTTTCTCCTTCTTTGTGTCTTCTCCCCAACCACCATATTCTATTCCACCTATAGTGCTATATCCATGGCTCACGCTCATGTATTGCGTGAAAGTTGAAAAAGTTTGAGAACACTAAAAGTGTGAAACAGTTGCTTGACAAACATCGGGGTTGTGCATGATGAAATATTTTGTGTGATGAAGATAGATCCTAGCCAGACTATATGATTTTATAGGGATAACTTTCTTTGACCATGTTATTTTAAGAAGACATGATTGCTTTATTAGTATGCTTGAAGTATTATTATTTTTATGTCAATATTAAACTTTGGTTTTGAATCTTATGGATCTGAACATTCATGCCATAATAAAGAAAATTGCATTGATAAATATGTTAGGTAGCATTCCACATCAAAAGTTCTGTTTTTAACATTTACCTACTCGAGGACGAGCAGGAATTAAGCTTGGGGATGCTTGATACGTCTCCAACGTATCTATAATTTTATTGTTCCATGCTATTATATTATCTATTTTGGATGTCTTATATGCATTAATATGCTATTTTATATTATTTTTGGGACTATTCACTCGAGGTTGTTTCCAATAGAATTGATACTATTCACTTGAGGCTGTTTCTTCGGAAAGTGCGCCATATGCTCATTACCATTGACATGAAAAGTGACATTGCCTTTGTTGCAATCAATCAGCCCCTGCAGTATTCAAAAAGGGTCTACCAAGGATGAAGGACATACTGTCGTCCTCAGGTATATCAAGAATAACAAAGTCCGTTAAGATAGTAACATTTGAAACTACGATAGGCACATCCTCACAAATATCGATGGGTACAGCAGTTGATTTATGAGCCATTTGCAAAGAGATTTCAGTTGGTGTCAACTTATTCAAATCAAGTCTTCGATACAAAGAGAAAGGCATAACACTAACACCGACTCCTAGATCACACAAAGCAGTTTTAACATAGTTTCTTTTAATGGAGCATGGTATAGATGGTATTCCTGGGTCTCCTAGTTTCTTTGGTATTCCACCCTTAAATGAAAAATTTGCAAGCATGGTGGAAATTTCAGCTTCAAGTGTCTTCCATTTATTTGTGACAATATCTTTCATGTACTTAGCATAACGAGACATTTTTAGAATATCAGTCAAACAAAGGCGCAAAAAGAAAGGTCTAAGCATTTCAACACTGTGCTCAAATTTTTCTTCATCCTTATACTTTTTAGATTTAGGAGGAAAAGACATGGGTTTCTGAACCCATGGTTCTCTTTCTTTACCATGTTTCCTAGCAATGGAGTCTCTCTTATCATATCTTTTATTCTTAGGTTGTGGGTTATCGACATCAATAGCAAGTTCTATTTCCACAACAGTACCATTATCATTAGGTTGGGCATCGTGAACATCATCATTATCATTGTTACTAGGTTCATATTCATCACCAGATTGTGTTTCATCATTAGAAGTAGAAATATCATTTGGATTCTCAGGTGTGTCTACAGTAAGTTCACTAGAGGCATGCAAAGTCCTATCATCTTTCTTTTTCTTTTTAGATAGACTAGGTGCATCAGTATTAATCATTTTAGAGTCTTGTTCAATTCTCTTAGGGTGACCTTTAGGATACAAGGGTTTCTGAGTCATTTTACCACCCCTAGTCATAACTCTAACAACATGATCTTTTATCTTATTGTTCATCTCATTAAGGAAATCATTTTGTGACTTGATGACTTGTTCTACTTGGGTTTTTATCATGAATGAATGTTTACTCACACCCTTGACATCATTAACAGTTCTAAACATAAAGTCACTCAAGCATTCAATCATATAAGCATTTCATTCCAACTGTCTGCTAACATATGCACTAATGTTTTCTTGTTTAACAATAAAGTTATCCAATTCATGCAAGCATTGACTAGCAGATTTAGTATAAGTAATATCACCTTCATCAAGTCTATAGAGAGAATTTACCTCTAATACCTGTGTCGGGTATCAAGAACATGTATTTCTTCAATAGGTGGTATAGTCTTGACAACTTCAGCTTTAATACTTTTTTCTTTTATCAATTTCTTTGCCTCTTGCATATCTTCAGGACTGAGAAATAGAATACCTCTCTTGTTCGGAGTTGGCTTAGGTGGTGGTTCAGGAAGAGTCCAATCATTATCATTCCTTAATATATTATTCAACAGTTCTTCAGCTTGTTCAACAGTTCGTTCCCTAAAAACACAACCGGCACAACTATCTAGGTGGTCCCTAGAAGCATCGGTTAGTCCATTATAAAAGATATCAAATATTTCATTTTTCGTGAGAGGATGATCAGGCAAAGCATTAAGTAATTGGAGAAGCCTCCCCGAGGCATGCGGGAGATTCTCTTCTTTAATTTGCACAAAGTTAAATATTTCATGTAAAGCAGCTTGTTTCTTGTGAGTAGGAAAATATTTTTCAGAGAAGTAATATGTCATATCCTGTGGACTATGCACACAACCAGGAGCCAGAGAATTAAACCATATCTTAGCATCACCCTTTAATGAGAAAGGAAACAACTTAAGAAAGTAGTGGTAGGGAATTTTTTTATGAGCAAATAGGGTGGCTATATCATTCAGTTTAGTAAGATGTGCACAACAGTTTCAGATTCATAACCATGGAAAGGATCGGATTCAACAAAAGTAAGTAACTCAGGATCGACAGAGAATTCATAATCCTTATCAGTAACAAAGATAGGTGAAGTAGCAAACTTAGGATCATACTTTATTCTATCATTTAGAGTTTTTTCTTTCACCTTACATAGTAAATTCTTAAGATCATCTCTATCCTTAAAAGCAAGAAAGTCTCTAGCTGCCTCTCCATCCATAACACAACCCTCAGGTATCTCAGGCAATTCATATATATGAGAGCCAGGTCTAATAGGTGTTTCATAATTTTAAGTTTCAATAATTTCATCAGTTTCGGCACTCTCAAATTCTTTAGCTTTAGCAAGTTGTTCATCAAGAAATTCACCTAGTGGCACATTATCATCAAGCAAAGTACTAGCATCATCAATAGCATCATTCATAGCGGAAGTAGCATCATAAATTACTTGCGACATATCATAATTAATAGTAGGTGGTGGTGTTGCAAGTTTACTCAAAACAGAAGGTGAATCAAGTGCAGAGCTAGATAACAGTTTCTTACCTCCCCTCATCTTCAAGGGAATGATCTTGGTTCTTTCATCGATAAGATTCCTCATAGTGATCAACAGATATATAACTCCCAAGTGACTCAGCAAATAGAGCTGTGCTCCCTGGCAACGGCGCGAGAAAAAGGTGTTGATCGCCCACAAGTATAGGGGGTCGCAACAGTTTTCGATGCTAGAGTATTCAACCCAAATTTATTGATTCGACACAAGGGGAACCAAAGAATATCCGCAAGTATTAGCAGTTGAGTTATCAATTCAACCACACCTGAAATACTTAATATCTGCAGCAAGGTGATCAGTAGCGAAGTAGTATGGTAGTTTGATAGTAACGGTAACAGTAGCAATAGTAACAATAGCAGAAACAATAGCAATTTTCTAGTGATTGTAATAGTAGCAATGGCGAAAGTATCATAGCAATGATCAATATGTGAAAAGCGTAGGCATTGCATCAATGATGGATAATTGTGTTGGATGGCATTCAATATGTAACAGTTATAACCTAGAGCGACACAGAACTAGCTCCAATTCATCAATATAATGTAGGCATGTATTCCGTATATAGTCATACGTGCTTATGGAAAAGAACTTGCATGACATCTTTTTTCCTACCCTCCCGTGGAAGCAGGGTCCATAAGGAAACTAAGGGATATTAAGGCCTCCTTTTAATAGAGAATTGGAGCAAAGTATTGGCACTTAGTGAATACATGAACTCCTCAAACTACGGTAATCACCAGAAAGAATCACAATTATTGTCACCTTGGGGTATGCGGATCATAACACGTGATAGGTGCATATAACTTGCAAGATAGGATCAAGAACACACATATATTCATGAAAACATAATAGGTTCAGATCTGAAATCATGGCGCTCGGGCCCTAGTGACAAGTATTAACCATAGCAAAGTCATAGCAAGAACAATCTCATAACATAGTGGATACTAGGGATCAAGCCCTAACAAAACTAATTTGATTACATGATAGATCTTATCCAACCCATCGCCGTCCAGCAATCCTACAAAGGAATTACTCACTCCTGGCGGTGAGCTTCATTAAATTGGTGATGGGGGAAGGTTGACGATGACGACGGCGTCGAATTTCATCCTCTGGAGCCTAGAACGGACTCCAGATCAGCCCTCCCAATGAAGAACGGGAGGTGGTGGCGGCGGCTCCGTATCGTAAAATGATATGAATACTTCTCTTTGATTTTTACTCTTAGTGAATCGGTATATATATGGAGTTGGAGTTAGGTTTACCGGAGGTCTAGGGGGCCCACAAGCTCGTAGGGCGCGCTCTAGGGGGATGGGCGCACCCCCTGAGCTTGTGGCTCCTGGATGGCCCCCCCTCCGGTATATTTTTCCACCAGTATTTTTTATATATTCCATAAAAATTCTCCGTAAATTTTCAGGTCAAACCGAGAACATTGATTTCTGCACGAAAATCACACCATTGCAATTCTACTGAACACAGCATCAGTCCAGGTTAGTTTCATTTAAATCATGCAAATTAGAGTCCAAAACAAGAGCAAAAGTGTATGGAAAAGTAGATACGACAGAGACGTATCACTGCTCCACATTGAAGTCGGCCCAGAGCGGGCGTGACCTCTCTCTGGCTTCGGCATGAAGTGGCGCACGGGGCGCCTGCTACACGCCCGGCTGAACACGCCTCCTCGCCGCATTCAAAAGTCTCCATTAAAACCGCGTGTGTGCCGAGAAATCTATTCCAGCTACACGTCCGTTCATGAGAGGGTCGGCATGAAACACAACCCCGCTCCCCATCTCCTCCGTCAGCCCGCTATTTAATCGAGGTCAGACGCTGGCCAAGAATGGCACCACCAGCCCCACTCCATCTCCTAGCTGCATCATTTTCTCCACACTGTCCATGGTGTCCAGCGAGTAGGAAGAGCAGTTCTCCGGCATAAAAGTTGGCTGGGTGGCCTGCCGAGCCCGCCGGATACGAGTCAGGCAACTCGCTGCTCCACCCCCTCGCCTAGCCCGACGGTTGTCCGATGAGCAGGCTGCCGGACATAGGAATGACAAAGGGATCTATCGCGGCCAGCCGTAGACTAGTGTAGCATATCCATGCAATGGGAATGGAGCTCCGCACAACCGAAGGTGCACATAGTTTTATCTGTTTTAGTTAAAATATCTTCAAAATGTAAATGTTTTCGTCCGGTTTGTATGAAATCCGCTGTATTTGCATAAATTTCATTTTGTTTGTTGGCAAAGTGTTTGAAATATATGCAGGCAACGTAGATTGGCGGCCTTCGGCATCGGTGCCCACGGACTGAACCCCTGTCAATTTTTCAATCTAATGTACGTTGCCTAGTTCAAGGGATTGACAGGCGTCCGACCGAACAATTCTCGTCTCAAAAGAGGAAAGGAACGTATCGGGGTCAATCCTCCATGGCCGTATAATTGGTCGAAATGTTGGCGTGTCTGCCCGCCGAGGTCGATGGAACACCTAATCGCTACGACGCTATCTAGCGATGGGATGGGAGTCCGTCTGCTTTCGTTGCGCCTGATGATTAGGGCCAAATGGGCAATGGATTCCCAAATCATTTGATTCCTGAAGAGACCGGCCGGAGAAGCACGACGGTATAGCACTATTTTTCTTCCACTTTCTGCGTGGGTGCCACTCATTAGCTGGAGAAAAAGAACCGGTCTTTTGGTATACCACGTCCAATCGATCGCCAACTTGTGGCCGGTGAATTATCACTAGATTGTTCGCTGGATTACTCGTGTCTTGTCTTCCGATGATAAGCATGCGCGGTACTGGAGACTGCGTACATGTAGCTAGGTAGGTTAGGTGCACAGTGCACACTGGCCTGCTCAGGGCAAGTCGATGTCAAATCTTTATTTTTTGAGGGAAAAATCGATGTCACATCTGATGAGTGAACTCCAGTCCAGGGCGTATAAGTAGCGAAGTCTCAACTGGTACTTTGGTATATTATACGTACTTACTCAAACAAATTACACGTACAGTGAGTGGGGCGTTTTGTCGCTCGGCCTCCGTGGAGGCCTAAATTTTCGTAAAATTAAAAATTCGAATTTCTCAGTTTTTATAAAATCTAAAAATGAAATGGCTGTTGCTACGGGTCGGCCCGTGATTTTTTTACAAGATTTGTTGCCTTGTCAGCCGTCGGATCTGATGGATTGAGCGGTCGGGGTCACCTTCTACCACTGCATGTCATGTTGCTGAAAATTTCCGCAATACGGGTTATGTTGAGAATTTTTTGTAACACAGGTCAAGTTGCAGATTATTTTTGCAACAAATGTCTTGCTATAATTTCTTTTTTTTTTGCAACAGAAGTCTTGTTGCAATTTTTTGGCGACAGAGGTCTTGTTGGAATAATTTTTTTTTATAACAGAGGTCTTGTTACAGTTTTTTTTGCAACAGAGACATTGTTGCAGAAATTTGTTTTAGCAAGCAGCGACCACGTCGGCTGAAAAAAAAGGCCGATGCTCCCTTGGGGCGGCGGGGCAACGATCGATGACGATGACATGTACCTAGGATAGGGTCTTAGGCCTGACCTGAAATTACCCTGAAGTGCAATCCACTCGACGGAATATTCCACTCGGATACCCCAATTCCACTCGACCACAATAACTTCACTTGACCATACAAGAATGCACTCGGAGTACAGGAGGACCAAAGTCACCCCAGGATGGCAACGGTCTGACATTCACTCCGTCACCATGAACATCATTTATTGCGGGCGTTACAAGTAATGTTCAAGTCATAACTCACATTGAACCCGTGTGCAACTAAGGGCTGCGAGGGGCCAGGCGCACTCTATATAAGCCACCCCTCCCCTCTGGCACAAGGGTTCGCACCCCCTGTAACTATTTGCACACATCTAGTCGACAAGCCTCCGCGGCACCGAGATGTAGGGCTATTACCTCCTCCGCGAGGGGCCTGAACTCGTAAACCTGTGCATACAACCTTGCTGTAGCTAGGACTCTGCCCTCTCCTACGTACCCCATACTTCTACTATCAGACTCGTTCCCATGACAGTTGGCGCCCACCGTGGGGCAGGCGTCTGAGCGACTTCCGGTGAGGTTCCATTTTCCGATCTTCATCAGCATGGTTTCCGGTGGTGGTTTGGCCCTGGGCCGCGAGATCCGTCTCGGCGCGCTCGCCTTCATCGCCGACGACTCTGCTTGGCTCCAAGAAGCCCCCCTCGACGTCCAGGCTCTCCCCATCCATGGGGCGGCGCACTTCCGTGCGAGTGCCTGCGGCGTCCTTCTGCGGCAGCCGTCGACTCGGTATCATTCAGATCCCGTGGCGTCTTCGCTCCCTGCTGTTCGCCGCCGCGAACGACCCGGCCGCTCGCGGCTCCATTGGTGGGTAAAGCATGCGGTGGCTCGTCAGTCGGCCACCCCACAAATCGTGGCGATTGAGTCCAATGAATCTCTCTATGGGTCGTTCATCTGTGATTGGCCATTCGGATATGCTTTCCGAGTGTGAGAGCAACGATCCCACGGCGGAGGTCCTCATGGTCAACTCCCAGCGTAGTCCGCCCGGATTCCGTCGTGGCAGAGGCGGCGGCGGCCCGTCGCGTGACCACGACGAGTATTATCCCCAAGCCCTCACTGCCGAGCAGAGGGGGGAACTGCGGCGCAGGAATGAGGAGGCTCTCCAGACCCCCATCATTGGGGAGACCCCCGAGGCTCAGGCTCTGGAGGCTGCGCGCTTGGCCAATCTGGCCAAGCGTACATGTCTGGAGAATCTTCAACAAGCACTCGACGACCGCGCTGGCAGGGAGATCCCAAGTTCCAGTCGACGTCAACGACAGTTGTTTCCGACTGAACCTTGAGATGACTATCAGGTATACCGCACTCCGATTCAAAATGTTGCAGCAGCGGACCGTATCGCAGATTCCATTCAGCCGTCCTGCTCCGAGGCCGGTAGAGCTTTACAGCAGATTCGAGCACTGCTCAAAGCGGTTGGTGAACAGAACTCAGCAGTTTCCCAGTCGCGCAATAGGATTCACAACAGATCCTTCATGGCAGACACAGTTCAGTCAGCACACAGTCCAAGATCACCTCTAAGGCGTGAAGATCGTGGTTATCACCAGGACCAGTACCTGGGTCGAGGCCACGGACAGTTTGCTCCTTGATATCCCCGTGATGACCGCCGTCGAGTGCCTACACCACCTCCGAGGGCTGGTTCATATGCGCCCCGACGGTATGACGTCAGGCGCCCGTTTGGTGACGAGCGGAGAGCTCCAGTCGACCCAAGAGATCCTGGGTTCGATGCGAGGTCACTCCTCGTGCAGGGCTTGGTTGACAGAGGCAGAGCTAAGAGAGAAGAGCTGGGCAGAGATCGTCTGACTGAAAGCAGGGTGTTCATCTCTGGGTCTGAGTGTTTCAGCAGAGCCATCCGAGCAGCTGAGATCCCGCCCAACTTCAGATTGGCTGCGGGAGTGAGCAAGTTCACTGGTGAGTCGAAGCCAGACACGTGACTGGAAGATTACCGAGTGGCAGTGCAGATTGGTGGAGGCAACGATGATGTAGCCATGAAGCACCTCCCCTTGATGCTTGAAGGCTCAGCCAGAGCTTGGTTGATTCAGTTGGCTCCGGGAAGCATATTCTGTTGGGAAGATTTAGCTCGAGTGTTTATCAAGACATTCGAAGGCACTTGCAAGCGGCCTGCCGGGCTAACCGAACTACAGCATTGCTTCCAGAAGCCGAGTGAAACTTTGAGAGATTTCATACAGAGATGGACCACCCTTAACCATATGGTGGAGAATGTGTCAGAGCACCAAGCAGTTTGCGCCTTCAAGGAGGGTGTCAGATACAGAGAGCATATCCTGAAATTCGGTCGTTTCGGAGACATGTCTCTGAGCCGAATGATAGAAATAGCCACTCGGTATGCAAATGGCAAAGAGGAAGACCGACTCCATAATGGCAAGGAGAAAGCAGCCGACCCTGACACGGGGGGGGGGGGGGGGGAAACCAGTCGGAAGCAAAAGCGTAAGGCTGAAGCTGCAGGTCCCATTGAAGCCGCAATCCTGAATGTGCAAGGAGGAAAGTTTAAAGGGAAACCCAAGGGACAATGGACACCCAAGAAAGTCAAAGATCAGTCAGGGCAAGACATCCTGGATTTGCCGTGTCACATTCACACGATGAAGGATGAAGAGGGTAAATTGATTCTGCCCAAGCATACCACTCGGCAGTGCAGACTCCTGATTCAGCAGTTCCGAGATGGTCAGCCCAGTGAGAAGGACTCTAATAAGGAAGAATATGAGGAAAAGGATGATGGTTACCCGAAGGTCAATGCTACCTTGGTGATTTTGCTGATGTTGAGAGCAAAAGTCGACTGAAACTCATAAACAGAGAAGTGAACATGGTTGCTCCGGCAACTACGACATACCTAAAGTGGTCGGAAACTTCCATTACTTTCGGCCAATCGGATCACCCAGCGCACGTTGCCACCCTAGGGCGGCAAGCGTTGGTGGTCGACCCAGTCGTTGGGGAAACCCAACTGACTAAAGTTCTCATGGATGGAGGCAGTGGTCTGAACATTCTGTATGCCGAGACCCTCCAGGGGATGAGCATGTCGATGTCCAAACTCAGTGAGAGCAACATGCAATTCCACGGAGTCATCCCAGGAAAGAAAGCGAAGTCACTTGGGAAGATTGCTCTCGATGTGGTTTTTAGTTATTCCAAGAATTTCCGAAAGGATAAGATGACATTCGAGGTGGTGGATTTCCACAGTGCTTATCATGCTATTCTGGACAGGCCCGCATATGCTCGTTTCATCGCCCGTCCATGTTACATGTATCTCAAGTTGAAGATGCCCGGACCCAAAGGTGTGATTACAGTCACTGGGAATAGACAAAGAGCAGAAGAGTGCCTACAGAGGGGTTCCAAGATTGCTGATGAGCAGATGGCGGCGGTGGAGCTGGAAGAGTACCAGAAAGACGCTGATCCGAGTGATCTGTTGCGAGCCAAGAAGCCTGCTACAGAGTCTTCATTTCAATCGGCCAGTGAGACAAAGCCAGTTCACATTCACCCGGAAGACCCCAAGACTACTCCGACCCACATCTGATGACACTGACAACAAATAGGAAGCCACGCTCATCCAGTTCCTCTGTGAGAACTAGGACATCTTTGCATGGAAACCATCAGACATGCCAGGTGTACCCAGGGGGCTGGCTGAGCATCGTTTGTGCGTCGACCCAAAAGCAAAACCAGTCAAAGAGCATCTTGATACGTCCATTTTGCATCTTGTTTACCTACTGCTATTTATGATGTTTTTATGCATAATAATTCTTTTTGGAGTAATTCTAATGCCTTTTTTCTCATAATATGCAAGGTACACAAAAAGAGGGAGAATTCCGGCAGCTGGAAATCTGGACCTGGAAAAGATACATCAGGCCACCTATTCTTCTCAACTCTAAATAAGCTGAAACTTCACGGGGATTTTTTATGGAATAAATGAGGAATGTTGGAGCCAATAAGTACCAGAGGGGGCCCACTAGGTCGGCACAACCCACCTGGGCGTGCTAGGGAGTCCAGGCGCCCCCTGATGGATTGTGCTCCCCTCGGCCCACCTCTGGTGCCCATCTTCTGGTATATAAGTTATTTTGACCTAGAAAAAAATAAAGAGAGGACTTTCGGGATGGAGCGCCGCCATCTCGAGGTGGAACTTGCGCAGGAGCACTTTTGGCCTCCGGCGGAGTGATTTCGCCGGGGGAACTTCCCTCCCGGAGGGGGAAATCATCGTCATCATCATCACCAACAACTCTCCCATGTTGGGGAGGGAAATATCCATCAACACCTTCAACAGCACCATCTCCTCTCAAACCCTAGTTCATCTCTTATGTTCAATCTTTGTACCGGAACTATAGATTGGTGCTTGTGGGTGACTAGTAGTGTTGATTACATCTTGTAGTTGATTACTATATGGTTTATTTGGTGGAAGATTATATGTTCAGGTCTAATATGCTATTTAATACCCTACGATCTTGAGCATGATTATCATTTGTGAGTAGTTACTTTTGTTCTTGAGGTCACGGGAGAAATCATGTTGCAAGTAATCATGTGAACTTGATATGTGTTCGATATTTTGATAGTTTGTATGTTGTGATTTCCTTAGTGGTGTCATGTCAACGTCGACTATATGACGCTTCACCATACTTGGGCCTAAGGGAATGCATTGTGTCATCACATCTTCGTCGGTCCGTCGCGGAATAGAGGAAGGCGATTGGCAAGGAGGTGGCTCGGCTCTTGGCAGCTGAGTTCATCCGCGAGATATACCACTCAGAGTGGCTCGCCAATGTTGTCATCGTCCCTAAGAAGGATAATTCACTTCGTATGTGTATTTATTTCAAGCATATCTATCGGGCCTGCCCGAAAGATCATTTTCAGCTCCTCCGCATCGATCAGATAGTCGACTCGACTGCAGGGTGTGAGCGTTTGTCCTTTCTGGATGCATATTCCGGGTACCATTAGATCCGATTGTTTGGACCCCGATGAAATAAAAACGGCCTTCATCACCCTGTTCGGGTGTTTTTGTTATGTCACCATGCCTTTCGGGCTTAAGAATGCTGGCGCCACATTCGTGCGCATGATCCAGAAGTTCCTGCTCACTCAGATCAGTCAGAATTGGGAGGCATATATGGATGATATTGTGGTTAAGTCACGCAAGAGTTCCTACCTGCTGGCTGACGTCGCTGAAACCTTTGCCAATCTGAGAAGATATTATATCAAGCTGAATCCGTCTAAGTGCACATTCGGAGTCCCTGGAGGAAAGTTGCTCGGTTTTCTCGTTTTCGAACGAGGGATAGATGCAAACCCAGAAAAGATTGGTGCAGTTCTCCGAATGAAACGCCCTGTGCGTGTGCATGAGCTTCAGAAGCTTACAGGTTGTCTTGCTACGTTGAGTCGATTCATTTCCCGCCTCGGTGAGAAGGCATTGCCTCTTTACCGACTGATGAAAAAGTCTGATACGTTCGAGTGGCCCTTGAAGCTAAAGCAGCATTTGTGGAGCTCAAAGCCCTGCTTCCCACCCAGCCGGTGCTTGCTGCTCCGATCAGCAAAGAGCCTCTACTGTTATATATTGCAGCCACTGGCCAATTTATCAACACAGTGCTCACAGTGGAGCGAGAAGAAGAAAGAAAGACCTATAAAGTTCAACGCCCAGTGTATTACATCTCTGAAGCCTTGACTCCATCCAAGCAAAGGTATGCACATTACCAGAAGCTTGTCTATGGAATTTATTTAACTGCGAAGAAATTTGCATGTTGTTTCCAAGACCACTCGATTTCAGTCGAGAGCGATGCTCCATTGTATGAAATTTTAAACAATTGAGATGCAACCGGTTGAGTGGCCAAATGGGCAATCGGTCTTCTTCCTCTGGATATCAAGTTTGAGGCAAATAAGGCGATTAAGTCTCAAGCAATCACAGATTTCTTGGCCGAGTGGATTGAGCAGCAGCAGCAGCCGACTCAAGTTCACTCGGAACACTGGACCATGTTGTTTGATGGATCTAAGATGTTAAACGGGTCTGGTGTCGGAGTGGTCCCTGTGTCCCCAAGAGGTGATAAACTTAGTTATGTCCTCCAAATTCACTTCGATTCCTCCAATAATGACGCTGAGTATGAGGCGCTTTTGTAAGGGTTACGTATGGCCATTTCTACGGTGACTCGGATTTGGTGGTCAACCAAGTGATGAAGGAGTGGGACGTCAGAAACCCCTCCATGACTGGATACTGCAATGCAGTAAGAAAGTTGGAAAAGAAGTTCAAGGGTTTGGAGCTTCACCACATCACCCGACTCAAGAGTCAAGCGGCTGATGATCTGGCAAAGATAGGCTCCACTCGGAAACCTATTCCCAGCAATGTGGTCCTTGAACATCTCAATTCTCCGTTGATTCAAGAAGATCCTTTCATTGAAGAGCCTCCTCAGGCAAAAAGTCCCACTGATCCGACTGAAATTGAGGTACCGGCAGTTATTGATCTGATTATGGAAATCCTTGTGATCACCCCCGACTGGACAGTGTCGTACATCGCATATCTGCTCAGGCAGGAGCTTCCAGAAGATGAAGTTGAAGCACGTTAGATTGTCCGCAGATCCAAAGCTTTCACAATGGTTAAAGGACAGGTCTACAAAGAGAGTGCTACTGGCGTGGCTCAGCGGTGTATCTCTCCAAAAGAGGGTCAACTGATATTAGATGAGATCCACTCGGGGACCTATGGTCACCATGCATCCTCTCGGACCATCATGGCCAAAGCATACCGTGCCTGATTCTACTGGCCATGGGCCAATGAGATGGCAAAAGAGATCGTTGAGAAGTGTGCAGGTTGCCAGTTTTACTCGAACATGTCTCACAAGCCGACATCTGCTTTAAAGACTATTCCGCTCGTCTAGCCATTTGCGGTGTGGGGATTGCACATGATTGGGCCGCTAAGGACCGGTTGAAGTGGCTTCACTCATTTGCTCGTGGCAGTCGACAAGTTCACAAAATGGATTGAAGCAAAACCTATCAAGAACCTAGACTCAAGCACATCCATCAGTTTTATTAGAGAGTTGGTTTTCCGATATGGAGTTCCGCACAGCATCATCATAGACAACGGCTCAAACTTTAATTCTGATGAGTTTAGAGCATTCTGCGCTTCCCAAGGCACTTGGGTCGACTACGCATCCGTTGGGCACCCGCAGTCGAATGGGTAGGCTAAAAGAGCAAACGGTTTGATCCTCCAAGGGTTGAAACCCCGATTGATACATGACCTCAAGCATGCAGCTGGGGCTTGGGTGATTGAGTTGCCGTCTATTTTGTGGGGATTGAGGACAACTCCCAACCGATCAACCGATCAAACCCCTTTCTTCATGGTGTATGGGGCTGAAGTCGTGCTTCCGAGTGACTTGCTTCACAATGCACCTCGAGTGGAACTTTTCTAAGAAGCTGAGGCAGAGCAAGCACGTCAGGACGCCATAGATCTTTTGGAGGAAGAGCGGGAGATGGCCTTAACCGGTCGACCATTTATCAGCAAGACCTTTGTCAATTCCATACCCAAACGTCAAAGGTCGACCATTTCTAGAAGGAGACCTTCTGCTCTGAGCGGATCAGCAACGACCTCATAAGCTCGCTCCTGCTTGGGAAGGCCCCTTCATCGTTACCAAGGTGCTCCACAATGGGGCGTATCACCTTTACAACATAGCCAAGAAGAAAGATGAGCCACGCCCTTCGAACGTGGATCTACTCCGCCCATTTTATACTTAACACTCAGATCATCGAGTTGTAATAAGAATACCTTCAGTTTGTTTATCAAGACATGATTTCTGCGGTCTCTTAATGTTTGTTTTTGCACAAACATATGTTCAAATCTCCCAGTGAGTGGCTTAGCTGCAAATCTGTTTCGCCCAAGTTAAAAAACCACTCCGAATGGAGAGCAATTCTCCCACTTGGGGGCTTAGCCGCGAACCTGTTTCGCCTAAGTTAAAAAACTACTCCGAGTCGAGAGAAATCCTCCCACTCGGGTGAAGGAAATATGCCCTAGAGGCAATAATAAAGTTATTATTTATTTCCTCATATCATGATAAATGTTTATTATTCATGCTAGAATTGTATTAACCGGAAATATAATACATGTGTGAATACATAGAAAAACATAATGTCACTAGTATGCCTCTACTTGACTAGCTCGTTAATCAAAGATGGTTGAGTTTCCTAACCATAGACATGAGTTGTCATTTGATTGACGGGATCACATCATTAGGAGAATGATGTGATTGACTTGACTCATCCCGTTAGCTTAGCACTTGATCTTTTAGTATGTTGCTATTGCTTTCTTCATGACTTATACATGTTCCTATGACTATGAAATTATGCAATTCCCGTTTATCGGAGGAACACTTTGTGTGCAACCAAACATCACAACTAACCTTGGTGATTATAAAGGTGCTCTACAGGTGTCTCCGAAGGTACTTGTTGGGTTGGCGTATTTTGAGATTAGGATTTGTCACTCCGATTGTCAGAGAGGTATCTCTGGGCCCTCTCGGTAATGCACATCACTATAAGCCTTGCAAGCATTGTGACTAATGAGTTAGTTGCAGGATGATGTATTACGGAACGAGTAAAGATACTTGCCGGTAACTAGATTGAACTAGGTATTGAGATACCGACGATCGAATCTCGGGCAAGTAACATATCGATACAAAGGGAACAACGTATGTTGTTATGCGGTTTGACCGATAAAGATCTTCGTAGAATATGTAGGAGCCAATACGAGCATCCAGGTTCTGCTAATGGTTATTGACCGGAGACGTGTGTCGGTCATGTCTACATAGTTCTTGAACCCGTAGGGTCCGCCCGCTTAAAGTTAGATGACGATTGGTATTATGAGTTTTGTGTTTTGATGTAATGAAGGTAGTTCGGAGTCCCAAATGTGATCACAGACATGACGAGGAGTCTCAAAATGGTCGAGACGTTAAGATTGATATATTGGAATGTTATATTCGGACACCGGATGAGTTCCGGAGGTTGTCGGTTATATATCAGAAAAACCGGGAGGTTACCAGAACCCCCTAGGGGGTTATTGGGCCTCAATGGCCCAAGTGGTGGAAGAGGAGAGGCGGCCAGCTAGGGGCGGGCGGCCCCCCTAGCCCAAACCCAATTGGACTAGGGGGCCGGCCCCCCCTTTCCTTCTTCTTCTCCTCCCCTTCCTTCCCCTCTCCTACTTGGACTAGGAAAGAGGGGGGAATCATACCTGGAGTAGGATTGCCCCCCTTGGGCGCGCCTCCTCCCCTTGGCCGGCCCTCTCCACCTCCCCCCTTTATATACGGGGGAGGGGGGCACCCCATAGACACAACAATTGATCTCTTGATCGCTTAGCCGTGTGCGGTGCCCCCCTCCACCATATTCCACCTCGATCATATCGTAGCGGTGCTTAGGCGAAGCCCTGCGTTGGTAGCATCATCATCACCGTGACCACGCCGTCGTGCTGACGGAACTCTCCCTCAAAGCTCGGCTAGGTCGGAGTTCGAGGGACGTCATCGAGCTGAACGTGTGCTGAACTCGGAGGTGCCATACGTTTGGTACTTGGATTGGTTGGATCGTGAAGACGTATGACTACATCAACCGCGTTGTGCCAACGCTTCCGCTTTCGGTCTACGAGGGTACGTGGACACACTCTCCCCTCTGGTTGCTATTCATCACCATGATCTTGTGTGTGCGTAGGAAACTTTTTGAAATTACTACGTTCCTCAACATCGGGGGCTTAGCCGCGAACCTGTTTCGCCTAAGTTAAAAAACTACTCCGAGTGGAGAGCAATCCTCCTACTCGGGGGCTTAGCCGCGAACCTGTTTCACCTAAGTTGAAGAACTACTCCGAATGGAGAACAATCCTCCCACTCGGGGGCTTAGCCGCGAACCTGTTTCACCTAAGTTAAAAAACTATTCTGAGTGGAGAGCAAGCCTCCCACTTGGGGGGCTTAGCCGCGAACATGTTTCGCCTAAGTTAAGAAATTACTCTGAGTGGAGAGCAATCCTCCCACTCGGGGGCTTAGCGCGAACCTGTTTCGCCTAAGTTAAAAAACTACTACGAGTGGAGAGCAATTGATACGTCTCCAACGTATCTATAATTTTGATTGCTCCATGCTATATTATCTACTGTTTTGGGCAATATTGGGCTTTATTTTCCAATTTTATATTACTTTTGGGACTAACCTATTAACCGGAGGCCCGGCCAAGATTTGCTGTTTTTTTTTTGCCTATTTCAGTATTTTGAAGAAAAGGAATATCAAACGGAGTCAAAACGGAACGAAATCAACTGGAGAAGTTATTTTTGGAAGGAAAGCTACCAGATGGACGTGGACCCCACGTCAGGAGATAAGGGAGGTGCTCACGAGGGTGGAGGGCGCGCCCACCCCCTAGGGCGCGCCCCCTGCCTCGTGGGTCCCCCGAAGCTCCACCGACGTACTTCCTGCACCCATATATACCTACGTACCCTAAAACTTCCAGAACAAAGATTAGATCGGGAGTTCCGCCACCGCAAAACCTCCAGAGCCACCAAAAGCCAATCGGGACCCTGTTCCGGCACCCTGCCGGAGGGGGGAACCCTCACCGGTGGCCATCTTCATCATCCCGGCGCTCTCCATGACGAGGAGGGAGTAGTTCACCCTCGGGGCTGAGGGTATGTACCAGTAGCTATGTGTTTGATCTCTCTCTCGTGTTCCCTCTATGGCATGATCTTGATGTATCCCGAGCTTTGCTATTGTAGTTGGATCTTATGATGTTTCTCCCCCTCTACTCTCTTGTGATGAATTGAGTTTCCCCTTTGAAGTTATCTTATCGGATTGAGTCTTTGATGAGAACACTTGATGTATGTCTTGCCGTGTTTATCTGTGGTGACAATGGGATATCACGTGCCACTTGATGTATGTTTTGGTGACGAACTTGCGGGTTCCGCCCATGAACCTATGCATCGGGGGTGGCACACGTTTTGTTGACTCTCCAGTAGAATCTTTGGGGCACTCTTTGAAGTCTTTTATGTTGGTTGGATGAATCTGAGATTGTGTGATGCATATCGTATAATCATGCCCACTGATACTTGAGGTGACAATGGAGTATCTAGGTGACATTAGGGTTTTGGTTGATTTGTGTCTCAAGGTGTTATTCTAGTACGAACTGTTGAATAGATTGATCCGAACTTTGAGGTGGTTTCGTACCCTACCATAATCTCTACGTTTGGTCTCCGTTAGTGGCTTTGGAGTGACTCTTTGTTGCATGTTGAGGGATTGTTATATGATCTATCTATGTTATTATTGTTGAGAGAACTTGCACTAGTGAAAGTATGAACCCTAGGCCTTGTTTCCTATCATTGGAATACCGTTTACGCTCACTTTTACCATTAGTTACCTTGCTGTTTTTATTATTTCAGATTACAAATACCTAGATCTACCATCCATATTGCACTTGTATCACCATCTCTTCGCCGAATTAGTGCACCTATACAATTTACCATTGTATTGGGTTGGTTGGGGACACAAGAGACTCTTTGTTATTTGGTTGCAGGCTTGCTTGAGAGAGACTATCTTCATCCTACGCCTCCTACGGATTGATAAACCTTAGGTCATCCACTTGAGGGAAATTTGCTACTGTCCTACAAACCTGTGCACTTGCAGGCCCAACAACGTCTACAAGAAGAAGGTTGCGTAGTAGACATCAGCAATCCTCCCACTCGGGGGCTTAGTCGCTAACATAATTCGCCTAAGTTAAAAAAACACTTCGAGCGGAGAGCAATCCTCCTGCTCGGGGGCTTAGCCGTGAACCTGTTCACCTAAGTTAAAAAACCACTCTGAGTGGACAGCAATCCTCCCGCTCGGGGGCTTAGCCGCGAACCTGTTTCGCCTAAGTTACAAAACTACTCTGACCAGAGAGCAATCCTCCTGCTCGGGGGCTTAGTCGCGAATCTGTTTCACCTAAGTTAAAAAACTACTCCGAGTGGAGAGCAATCCTCCCACTCGGGGGCTTAGCCGCGAACCTGTTTCACCTAATTTAAAAAACTACTCCGAGTGGGAGCAATCCACCCACTCGGGGGCTTAGCCGCGAACCTGTTTCGCCTAAGTTAAAAAACCACACCGAGCGGAGAGCAATCCTCCCGCTCTGGGGCTTAGCCACGAACCTGTTTCGCCTAAGTCAAAAAAACCACTCCAAGTGGAGAGCAATCCTCCCGCTCGGGGGCTTAGCCGCGAACCTATTTTGCCTAAGTTAAAAACCACTCCGGGTGGAGAGCAATCCTCCCACTCGGGGGCTTAGCCACGAACCTGTTTCGACTAAGTTAAAAAACTACTCCGAGTGGAGAGCAATCCCCCACTCCGGGTCTTAGCCGCGAAACTGTTTCGTCTAAGTTAAAAAAACTACTCCAAGTGGAGAGCAATCCTCCCACTCGGGGGCTTAGCCACGAACCTGTTTCCCCTATGTTTGAAAACTACTCCGCGTGGAGAGCAATCCTCCCACTCGGGGGCTTAGCTGTGTTCCCGTATTCGTCTAAGTTGAAAAAACACTCCGAGTTGAGAGCAATGCTCCCACTCGGAGGGTTAGCCGTGAGTCCGTCCTCGCTTAAGTTCAAAAACTACTCCAAGTGGATAGCAATCCTTCCACTCGGGAGCTTAGCTGCGAACCAGCTTTGCCTAAGTTAAAAAGTCCAAACACATTGGAGACAAGAGAACTGCATTCTGATAAAACTACCAAGTTTGGATAAATCCAGCAAGTTTCAAAACCCAAGCAAAAGTACTCGGGCGTCAAGCCCGAAAGGAGTTCAATGGTTACACAATCACTCGGCATTCCGAGGCAAATGAGTTCAAATCATCAAGTTGTTCACTCGGCAGGAGGAGGACTAGCAGGCTCGACGAAGGTGTCCAAGTCAATGTCGTCCACGATGCGAGTGGCTGTGTCGATGAAGGTCTCCATGAAAGATTGAAACTGAAGCTACTTGGTGTTTGCCACCTGAAGACCTTTCAGCTTTTCTTCCTTGGTATCCTTGCAATGAACACGGACGAGTGATAGAGCCACGTCGGCACCACAGCAAGCGACTGACTTTTTCCATGCTTGCATTCGGTCAGGGATTTCATTGAGCCGAGTCATCAGTGACTCAAGGTCATTCTGAAGCACATCTTCTAGCCATAGCTCCTTGTCTATCGCGACAGTGCAACCTTCAGCCGAGCAATATAATCCAAGACACTGGCAAGGCGAGATTCCAGTCGCAGCACGTTCATGGCGGCTTCATCTTTGACAAGAGAGTTGATAGGGTCTAGCCCCGTTTTGATTCGCCCGGTTTCCTCCTCGAAATTCTGACAGAACTCTACACGAGGAGAAAAGAAATGAATTTGCGGCAACGTTGGGAAGAATTTTTTCAGTCGAAAGAGGAAAAATACCTTCGAGCATGATGAACATCTTCTTCGCGAGGCAACCCAAGTAAACCTCCAGCTCATCCCTCTTCCGAGTGAGCGCATCCACCTTGTTGGCCAAGGCCACTTTCTCTTCCTTCAGTTGTGCAGCTTCTTTCTTCACCTCATCGACAGCAGTCTTCCGATTAACATTCTCCTCCTCCAATTTGTCGAATGAAGCTAGCTTTCTCTCAGCTAGTTGAGTCTTCTCACACGCCACCCTCTGCGCCCCCACAAGATCAGCGTCCTTCTTCTCCAATGCCTGCTTCATTTCTTCTAAAGAAATAACATTCCTCGGTCGAGCTTGGAGTTGACGGTTTTCACTACGCACATCTGTTCGAGTGCAATCACTCGGTTCAAAGGATGGAAAAGAATAAATACCAAAGCATACAGTCAGTGAGTTGTTACCTACCATGGCCGCCACCTCATCATGCGCAGTCTTCAGATTCTTCCTGGCAAGCTCCAGGTCAACCTTGAGTTGGATCTTTTCATTCTCCAGGGCAACATACTGAGTACCAACCTCACAAGATATCTGCAATCAACAAAAGAGAAAATTTAATCGACGACTAGAAAGTTCCTTTACTTCCGAGTGAAGAAGAGCAAGTTCAAATTGCTGACGTTAAAGAAGTTCTAAGTCCACCGCCGAATGAAACATTCGACAGCGATCTCGGGGACTACACCCAGTGGGTGCACTCAGCATGCCCCCACTGGTTCGGTTATCCACTTGGTACGACCTGCCCGGACCGGAAAAAAAGGGGGAAGAAAATCCTTGCTCTTAGACCCCCACCCACTGCAAGAAGTAGATGGTGGTCTCGGGGACTACACCCAGTGAGTGCACTCAGCGTGCCCCCATTGGACTCGGAGCTCACTCGACACGGCCCGACCGACTCGAGTGGCGAACAACAAACCAACATATTCTTTAGACCCCCGCCGAATCAAACATCCGACGGCTGTCTTGGGGACTACACCCAGTGGGTGCACTCAACGTGCCCCCACCGGTTACACTCGACATGACCTATGTGACTCGAGTGGAAAAACTATTCAGAATAAGAAACACCCAGTGGGTGTACAGATGCAAAGGCACATGCCCATGATAGATGCACACTAAAGGTTCCAAAACGCTCATCCACGGGCATCTTACGAATAATAAAGCAGCAGTATTCAGATAGCATATCCTAACAGAGCAAGGGTCATGATGAAAAGCCAATCAGAAATCAACTTACAATCCCACTTACTCGGACATTGGCCTGGCGTCGTAAGCGGCCTTGCTGGTCTCATACACCACTTTTAGTCGGTCCATCATCAGACTAGCCTGGATCATTGCTTCCTTGGAGGCTCCTGTTTGGTCCTCCGGGACATGATGCAAAACAAAGGGAATCAATGATGGAGTCGGTGATGCAGGTGGTGGGGTCGGATCCTCGGGTTGTGAAGTCGGACCAGAAGTCTGGGAAGTCGATGCTGAGGGATGATCAGTCAACAAAGGAACAACAAAAGAGACAGTAGCCCGTGATGGGTCACCAAGTTCTTGAACTATAGGCTCAGACGGCAGGCGAGACGCTCCTCCGGAAGGTGCCCTTTTGCTCAAAGTTCTACCCCTTCTCCCTGCGTTCCTCTGAGGTTCATCCTCGTCGTCATCATCTGGAAGCTGGATAACATCTGCTGGACTACAAACACTCGACAGTAAGATTTCAGTGGTCACCAAAACAGTTGCAGAGTGTAAACACGGTTGTGGTATCATACCTGCTCGAGAGGTGTCCGCATCCGTGGTATCCGCATCGGCCCGCTCCTCGTCAATATCCATGGACATTGCAGAAGTAGCAGCCCTGGAAGCCCAAAATCTTACTCGGTTAGACAAGTGAAGAAGCCCACAATAGCATTGAAGCACAAGGAAAAGGAACACTTACGCAGAAGTAACATGCACGACCTCCTTGATCCTGGGCAGGGTCTTCCGAGGCTTGGGCGGAGCGACCTTGGCGTGCTTGGCAGTCTTCTCCATCGGTTCTGGAGTTGACGTCCGAGTGCGCTTGGGAATTCTCGCACTCGAGGCAGCTGCCTTGTCATGGCCGCTTGACTGCTTGGAGCGTCTCTCAGAGCAAGGGGGTGACTCAACTTCCGAGCTTTCATCAGAGTCTTCGCTCTCATCGTCGTTGTCGTCTGCATACTCAAAATCGCCGCTCCCAGCTTCGCTTTCTCCTTCTCCAAGTTGCTGCACTCCGCTCGGCATGGAGTACATCCTTGTGAAAACCTGCAAGTCACACCAGCCACAGACATCAGTCAGATTCAAGAATAATTGCACATTGGAGGGTACAAAACATATACACTCGACAGGTCAAGCTTGACCTCTCCTGGAGCGTTATTGGCGTCGAATGGCAAGATCCTCCTGGCTCCGCGGAGGTTGTCCTTGTTGCCGGTGATGCTTCGCAGCCACTGAGCCACCGTCTCCTCGGCGACCTCCTCCGGGTGGACCCGAGCGGTGTCTTCTGGGCCCAAATACATCCACATTGGGTGGTCACAAGCTTGGAGAGGTTGGACGCGTCGACTGAGGAACACCTCTAATAGATCCATGCTAGTCACTCCACCCTTGACCAACACAATGACCGCGTCGACCAAAATTGATACCTCGCCCTTCTCCTCCTCCTCTACAGTTACTGAACAAGGAGTATGAAGCCTCTCAAGAGTAAAAGGAGGAAGGCCAGTCGGCTGACCTAGAGTCGGAACGTCTTTGCAGTAAAACGAAGTCGACTGCCATCCCCTAACCGACTCAGGAAAAGTCACGGGGGGAAAAGTGCTCCTACCTCTCATCTGGATCCCTAATCCCCCGCACATCTGGATCACATGCGTCTTCTTGTCAGTCAAGTTTGCTTTCTTCACCGTCTGAGATCGGCAAGTGAAGATATGCTTAAACAGACCCCAGTGTGGGTGGCATCCCAAGAAGTTTTCACACATCGAAATGAACGCAACAAGATAAGTGATGGTGTTTGGGGGAAATGGTGGGTCTGGGCACCGAACAAGATCAAAAATCCCCGGAAGAATGGATGAGGAGGCAAAGAGAAACCTCGGTCGACGTGGGTGGTGAGGAGAACATACTCACCCTCGTGTGGTTGGGGATCGATCTCCCCTTCTGGCAACCTCCAAGACCCATGCGCAATCATGCCGTCTGCGGCGAGGTTCTCCAGATATTCCTCCACGATGGTGGAGCAGATCCAATTCCCCTGGATCCAACCAGGAAGCAGACCGGACCGCGACATTGACCCCTTCGCCACCTTGTTGCCCTTCACCGTCGCCTTCTTCGCACGCTCTAGAGCCGCGGTTTTGTCCTTCGCCATAGCTGCGGAGCTCGAGAGGAAGGCGCGGGGGAATGTAGCATTGGGGAAGATGGTGTGGAGAAGCAGAGAGAAAGGGAGTGAATGTAGAGCACAGTACCACGCCTCGGCGACAACACCTTTTATGGCCACATTTCTGAGTGGCTGACTTGTGGGCCCATGCAATCCTAGCGCATCACGCAACAGCCATAGGGCCGATACGTGGCGAAAAAAGGTGGCGCAAGGATCGAGGAGTCCCTATCCGTCTGCTCCGTAAACCGCGCTGCACCCCATCTCACGCGCTTCCTTGAAATTTCGAATCCCGTGAGACCCGGACCCAGCGAAGCAGTCGGTCACGTCATCTACCTGAAGACGTATGGCGTAATTCACTCGGCGCGACTGAGGGGGTCCTGGATTAAGGGGTCCTCGGGTATCCGGCCTATGTGATGTGGGCCGGACTGATGGGCCGTGAAGATCCAAGACAGAAGACTTCCTCCCGTGTCCGGATGGGACTCTCCTTTGCGTGGATGGCAAACTTGGCGATCGGATATGAAGATTCCTTCCTTTGTAAATTAACTCTGTACAAACCCTAGGCCCCTCCGCTGTCTATATAAACTGGAGGGTTTAGTCCGTAGAGGAGAATCACAATCATACAGGCTAGACATCTAGGGTTTAGCCATTACAATCTCATGGTAGATCAACTCTTGTAATCCTCATATTCATCAAGATCAATCAAGCATGAATTAGGGTATTACCTCCATCGAGAGGCCCCGAACCTGGGTAAACATCGTGTCCCTTGTCTCCTGTTACCATCGACCTTTGCACAGTTCGGGACCCCCTACCCGAGATCCGCCGGTTTTGACACCGACAATTGTGCTTTCAGTGAGAGTTCCGCTGTGACATCAAAGACAGGATTGATGGCTCGCCCTGTTATCAAGGACAGTATCACCTCTAGAAGAGCCTTGGCCTCAGGCCAAACCATCCGGCTAGGCGGCTTACCATGACCGCCCGTTCGGCTGTCAAGCCGATGGTGACTTCTCAGGTCATCGAAAATCATCTCCTTGTTGACTCTGAATACTCCAAACGGATGGATCCGGCGGAGTTGTCGTCTTTAAACGAACTCCTGGATCGCATCGCCGCCATGGGGGTCGCTACAAACTATAATCAGATTGGGCTTAAACCCGATCAGAGAGAAATCAAATCTCCGCCGATTACCCATTAGATAGCGGTCGTAGAGGAGCTCGAAGAGCCGGATACCTGTCTGTGGGACGACACTCCCGGTCCCCCGAACCTAGAACCGGGCGTTGAGCCTGGAAAATCATTTAACATCCCGGAGCCCGAACTAATAAGCTCGGAAGTTTTTCAAACTCCGGACTCCAAATTGGGTCAGGGTCCAGATTTAAAGCCACCCACCCACCACAAGCAATATTTGCCAAGCAATTCCGGCCCTCCGGATATATGTGACCTCATGTACTTACGATAGCAGTCTCAGGAAACAGTCCATCACTTTTGGGCCAGATTCCTCCTTGTGAAAGACAAGATTAAAGATTGTCGCGACGAGGACGCGATTTCAGTATTCTGCAATAATTGCACGGATGAAGGAATCCTCAACGCCATCAACCGCCGTCACGTAGTACACTTCGCTGACTTGGCAACCATAGTACAGAAGTATTGTGCAATGGAAAGCGCCTGGAAAACTCAGACAGCTCACTGCACTACAAAAAAAAGACACTTCCATGATGATACGTGTTTGTCACAGTAGGTCACGTTTTCTGTCATGCATGTACATCCATGACAAATTTATTACAGAATCAAGATATTCATACATGTGCTGTCGTAGAAGTGTTCCATGACATTACCAAAATTATCATCACGGAAGTGTCCACTTCCATGACGATAAATCGCGCGTCACAGAAGTGCTTTCGTCAAGGATGACCGACACGTGGCATCCACCGTAATGGAACGCCGTTAAGCTATCGGGTCTGGTTTTGGATCCGATAACCCGTTAACAGCCCGGACCAATGGGGATTTTCCACGTGTTGCCTCACCGTTGGGACAGATATCATCCACTCATTTGACAGGAGGCGCCTATGATAGGCCGACACGTAGCACGGCCCAACAGTGGCCCATTCCGGTGAAAATGGTCGGCCCAGTAAAAAATAGCAGGCCGGCCCATATAAGGCCTACTTGTGTCAGGTCCATTTAAGCCCACGACCCATACGAGATGTGCCAATTCGGCCCGTTAACGACCCGTTAAAGATTTGACACCATTGCAGCCCATCGTCAGTTCGAGCCCGTTAATAGCCCGCTATATATTTGGGCTCAATATCGGCCCGATGATATTTCGGCCTGTTAACGGCCCATTCAGTGGATGGGCCAATTTTCACGATGTACATCTTTCGGCCTTTTAGCGACCCATTTAAATATTGGGCTAATTTCTGGCCGGTGTGTCTTTCAGCCTGTTGACGACCCATAAAGCAGTTGGGCCATTTGTAGTCAGACCTGAGTTTTGGCCTTTGAGCGACCATTTAAGTGTTGGGCCAAGTCACGGCCCTGTGTGCTTTTCAGCCTATTAACGGACCATAAATGAGTTGGGCCATTTGTAGTCGGACCTGAGTTTTGGCCTTAGTCATGTAGGGTCACTTTTTATGCCACGCTTTTTAATTCGTCTTTATGCCCATGGACACTCGCAAGCTAAAGACGTTTCTAAGACGCTTACATGACGTCACAAATTTATTATGGAAACTAGGTATTTATAAAATTATTATATATTTTTTAATAAGTTAGAGATGATTTTTGAGACGTTTTATAAGCAACTTTATCTTTTATAGAAATTTTGGCGCTCGCAAATTCGTTTTCCTTTACTGCTTTTTTTCTGAGTCCCGCGTTAGTGTTTTTTATTTTTTTTGTTTTCCTAACATATGAGTCTTATCCCACGCCCCATTATCTCCGCCTCCCAGATTCTGCAACCTCCCACTAAATAACCAATTTGCGGCGGCAGCCATGCGTCGCCCAATCCCCTTTCTTGTGCGGCAGCAGCCTTGCTGCGAGCCCCTCCGCCGACTACTTCTGGTCTCTTCATCGGAGACCTCACCGGTCCGAGCCCGGCCGGCATCCGTTGACCTCCCCGTCAACACGCCTCACCTCTGCTTTCGTTGTCCTCACCGTCGCCAACCCGGGTCCCCGCTGGCGGCATCCTTCGGCTAGAACTCTGCGACATCAAGCAGGTGCTCCCACCAATCCCATCTCTCTATAGTTATACCATTATATCAACAAGGCCCATCCTTCATTTATGCATCTTAATTGGGCTCTTATATCCAGATTAGTTTTCAACAAAATATCACAATTAGGACCAACCGCCATCAATCAAAGAACGCTTGCATCAGATCTGATGGAGGAATCACGTTGGCGGTGCGTCCTGCAACTTGTGTACAAATTTTCTGTCTTCATCTCACTTTGTAACTTGGCTAGTTCATTATTCTAGCAGAAAAGAAGCGAATCCATTAATGAGGTGTACTGGAGAGTTCTAGCAGGTGCTCCCTGAATCCCATTATGCTAGTATTGATAGAATGACTTGCCCTTAAGTGGATTGCATTTACTTGTTGTAAGAGAGTTCCACTTTAATCTGCAATCACACCATGATTCCTACCTTCATTTTCTTAATGATGTGTACTTTTAGCTTTCAGGAACCGGCATCACTTGGTTTGCCATACTACTCACGGACGAAATGACATGTCTATGTCATCTGCACTTTATTAGTTCTTGCTTCACATAACTTTCTGTGGTGGACAAGGCGTAGTTCTTGATCCACCACTAATGAACTATACACATAGTTTTCATGGATTTTGTTTACTTTAGCTACGTAGATGCTTAGTATGTTTCATAACTGTACCATTTTGGAAACTCTTTATGCATCTTAATTAGGCCTGAGTAAAATAAGAGCAAGCCAAGTTAAGTACATTTTGAAAAGAACCAAACTAGATACAGTTTCACACTCAGTTCGATCACATATGTCTGGTTAAGCTAATCGTTATTTGCCTGCCCATCTAATATAGCCTTGAACCAGTATGATTTTACACAAGCCAACTGGCCATGGGGTGATGCTGGTTAGCCTCATAAGTTAACCTAGACATGGCATAGGTACATTCACCTTCCATTCTAGTAAAATTGCTAGAGGATTATCCCCTATTGTTTCTTGCTTATAAGAATGAGTGTGCTGAGGTTATCAAAATAAAAGGTGCCTCATATGTAGTTGTTTATAACTTTTTAGTTTGGTCCTTGCTTTGCAGCCAGCTAGCAGAAAAACATGGATGGTACAACATCGACGGTAGAATGTTCTAGTGGTAAGCGGGGCATTTGTTTCACTACTTTTTGCAGTATGTTCTCAGCTATTGGTCTTTCGCCCAGTCATATTGTGGATGTCTACATATCTTGTGATTTATGTTGCCCAGTTCATATTTACAGGGATAGTTGGCAAGAATTTACATGTTGCATGCTCGTAAGAACATGGCTCAAGCTGTATGTATGCAATTTTATCTTTCTTTAATATAAATGTTTGCCACATTAACCATGATACAGTCATGCATGATATTATATGTACGGTAGTTGGTCTGTACTATTTGTTACTACTGCAGTTTTCTAGTTACATGTATATATTTGGTCCATCAGAATAAATAATAAGAGTCCATTTCTTACACAAAACACTATGTAAATATGCAAAGTCCCAGCTAGGCAAACATCTGTCCGGAAGAGTATACGTTGCCAATATGTATACCATCTACCAAGAAGGTTGCTAACTTCTAACTATCCTCATTGCTTGCATACTCTAGATCATCAGAAAGTTCCCAACAAGTAAACGACGACATATTTAATTCTTTGAGTTGTCTACCAAAATAGAATGTAATTGCATATGTACTGGTCTTAAAGAAAAATAGTCATATATTTATTTTGAACTAGTTGCATTCTCCCAGCAACCTCCTGCTCCTCTGACCTCACATAAGAATTGTTTTACCTTTTTTAATCATATAGCAGCATAACTTGAATCACTATGTTCATTAGACATGTTGTCAATCAATTTTACTTGTTGAGGGATAATTCTAACTACCCTAATGAGACAAGAGAGCTTTCACAAGTAATGATCCAAATGAGTATTAGCAAAATAAAAATGAAGAGTATTAGAAGGAGAAATATTTCAATCGTTATAAGAGGTCTTTAGTGCTGAAATTATAGTACATGTCTAACAATTGCTTCAACTTTGATATTCTTCAACAAATGTTTTGCTTCACAGGTCAAAAGAGCTTTTGGACCAACCAGACACGAAATAGTTTGGTATATTACATTTTTTGGATTTCATCGGATAAAATTTTCAACAAGAGCTCATATACGCAGAAGTTGTTTGTTTGTCAACCAACTTTGTGGAGTAATTGAGGATGCTGAGGAGAAATGGCGGGATGTGGAAATATATTAGTTCCTGCCTGCAGCTTACAAATAGACTCCAACTACTTAGGCAATTGGATATTTTTCTTCAAATACTTCCAACTTCATCTCCATGGATGTTTGGTTCATTTGTGATATGTTAACTTGACATGATATAATACAAGTATTGACCTGCTGCTTTCAACTATGTGATGTTATGTTGTACCAATCTTGCTGAATGCTGATTGTGAGAATATCGTTACATATGAAATGGAGGACGTAGATTCTAGCATCATCTTCATAGACCATGCGTTTGCGTGAATAAAACTCGAATTGCCATTTTCAAGCAAATTCGAAATTCCCAGGGAAGTTAAAAGGACATTTTGTGCATCTAGAGACGTTTATAGCATCCCTATGGAACGTCCCAATATCAGTATAGACGTGGTGTAAGGTGTGTCTAACAAGACGTCTCTTCATACGTAGACGCGAACTGAACGTCCCTATAAACGTCTCATATCATGTAGACACGCTTGGCAAGCGTATTTATGTCACTTGAGACGGTCCGTGAGGAGACGCTCCAAGGACGCTTTTTCAAAGCGGCTCTACATTCCATTAGAGATGAAATAACGCGTCTCTAGCCTACAAAACATACGTCTTTACATGCATATTTTGTTGTAGGCCCATGCCCTTCATGGTCCAATACCAGCCCGGTTTCTCTTTCGGCCTGCTAAAGGCCCACAACAAAGTTGGGCCATTTACAATACGACCTGACTTTCGGCCTCTTAGCGCCCATGCTCTACATGGTCCAGTACAAAGCCCGCTGTCTCTTTCGGCCTGCTAAAGGCCCACAGTATAGTTGGACCATATGTAGCCCGAACTTAGTAATGGCCTGTTAACGGCACGTGAAATCAATTGGGCCCACCTGTTGCCCGCTTCGATGCCAGCCTGTTAACGACCCGGGAGTTAAGAGGGCCGACCATTAACTTTCGGCCTGGTAACGGCCCATTAACTTAATAGGCCCACTAAAGTCGTACATGTCTTTAGGCCAAATTAGATAATTTGAGGCCATTACGATGAGCAATTATGCATAGGACCAAAACCGATCAAGCAAAGGTACGACATACAGGAAAAAAAAGTTGCACATCCAGCATATATTACAGGAAATTACATCCACTGGGCAATCAAAGATTGATGCCAGTGCAAATAAATGAACACAACCTAACGATCTACAACGTCACAATCTGCAACCTCAGCACGAATGATGCCCATAAGCATGTGGGCAAGTTCTTGCTGCTTTGTTGCACTGTCTCTGAAAACATTGATCGGTTGTTGTGTCGCACGACTCTGCACCTCTGATTCCTCCACCATTTCCATCTTTCCTTCAGCCATTAATTGGTTCACAAACATACATTTTTTTCATTGAATTCGAGACAGAGGATACTGAACATATTCAGATGGCGATTTTGACAGGCTTGTATTATTGATATTGGAGAGTGTCTAGACCACTGCATCATAACATAAATTAGGAGGGGAACCAAACATATTAATCATGATTTATTGGCATATTACCTGGCCTAGATTTATTGGAACGAAACTATGGGGTTGCCTTGCTATTTTCAGAGTTTGTCTTCTTACCTTCAGCAGCCTGCACCAAATTAAGACACTAGCATTGCTATCATTGGCCAAGTCAGATAATAGGAAAGCAACATTGGCACAACAAACGTTTGGGCAACTAGCCAACACCAAATTAACACAATATGACACAGCTATCATTGGCCAGGTAAGGTAATACGAAAGGAACATTGACACAATGAATGAATGGGCAAGCAGAGCAGCACTACAATTCAGTAATGTGCATGATATGAGATAGTACACTCATGCAGCTCAGTATGCAAAACTACCAGGCAGTTTTCTTTACAAAAATCAACATTGGCGCCTTTAACATTTTGCTACAACAAATTTTAGATCAGACAAAGGTTGGATTCACGCCGATTAACAAAATACATGCTGATGTAAAAATATAGTGATATACAACAGGTACTTACATCAGCATTGGAGCACAGAGAATTCCCGCAAGATATTTTCCTCGAATGCAATCCCAATGAAGAAAATCTTCTATCATTTAACCTTATTTTCTAAAAGAGAGATGGGTAAGAAACATGTAGACAATATGATCAGAATGCTATAAAATATCACGATGCGAGGATACGCACACGCTTCTTAGAATCGAGTTGACATTCTTTTGCTGGACTGGAGCGGACTAGTTATTTGGCCACTGGAATCTGCTTATTATCAGTGGGAGTTGGGTTTCTCTGTGCTGGAGCAGTATCTATGAAAAATGGAGTTGGTTTATTATCTCCTGGCGTTTGGATCTTTTGCAAAGACCTTGTTTGTAACCCTTTAGATTCTAACATACCCGTCTTCCCCCTGCATGCCTTATATAGAAGAATGGTGCTTCAATTATAAAATGTGCTACAACAGAGATGGAATAGGTACTGAAGAATATAAAAGCATGGCATATTGACATGTATTCCCTCCATCCGGAAAAAAATGGATGGGTCTAGGCGTATTTCAGTTCTAGATACATCCAGTTTTATCCATTTCTGCGACATGTAATCTGGACGGAGGGAGTATGATGTAAGAGCTAGGGATACAATAGGACAACACAGTAAAAAAACACTGAAACCCCACTAC
This sequence comes from Aegilops bicornis, assembly GCA_021605145.1. Classification (NCBI taxonomy): domain Eukaryota; kingdom Viridiplantae; phylum Streptophyta; class Magnoliopsida; order Poales; family Poaceae; genus Aegilops; species Aegilops bicornis. Next base: position 771,298,017 of record CM038675.1, read on the forward strand.
AGAACCAAAGTAATCAAACCCACTGATATGAGATAGTACACTCATGCAGCTCAGGATGCAAAACTACCAGGCAGTTTTCCTTACAAAAAACAACATTGTGGCCTTTAATCATACATTTTGCTACAACTAAATTTAGATCAGATAAAGGTTGGATTCACGCCGATTAACAAAATACATGCTGATGTAAAAATATAGTGATATACAATCGGTACTTACATCTGCATTGGAGTACAGGGAATTCCTGCAAGAATCTTTCCTCACAGACGATACCATTGCAGAAATTCTTCAATTTGTTAAGCTTATTTTCTAAAAGAGAGATGGGTAAGAAACATGTAGAAAATATGATCAACATGCTATAAAATTTCATGATGCAAGGATACGCACACGCTTCTTAGAATGGAGTTGACATATTTTTCTTTGAATTTGGAGCGGACTAGTTCTTTGGCCACTGGAATCTGCTTATTATCAGAAGGAGTTGGGTTTCTCTATGCTGGAGCAGTATCTATAAAAATTGGAGTTGGTTTATTATCTCCTGGCATTTGGATCTTTTGCAAAGACCTGGTTTGTAACCCTTCAGATTCTAACATAGTCGTCTTCCCCTTGCATGCCTTGTATAGAAGAATGGTGCTTCAATTATAAAACATGCTACAACAGAGAGATGGAATAGGTACTGAAGAATAGAAAGGCGTGACATATTGACATGTAGTCCCTCATCTGAAAAAAAATGGATGGGTCTAGGCGTATTTCAGTTCTAGATACATCATTTTTTTATCCATTTCAGCAACATGTAATCCGGACGGAGGGAGTATGGTGTTAGAGCTAGGGATACGACAGGATAACACAGTAAAAAACACGAGTTGAATGAAAAACTGTATGCTAGCGGAATACGTGCAGAAAAAACTAAGGCAGCATACACATGTATGATTGGGAAACTAAGATGGCATTGCAACAGAGCACTAGAACAGCACTTCAATGTAAAAAAACATGGTATGGTAGACAGATGAAGTACGTACTGATGAATAACAATGCATAAGATATTCAGAAGCATGATGTCCAAATTAAGCAGATGGCATTGCGATAGAGTAGAATGACAGTACTTGAATTTGAAAACATGTTATCATGAATGGAATAGGTACTGAAAAACAGGAAGGCATGACATATTTACATGCATGATCAGCATGCTAAGCACATGGTATTGCAACAGAGTACATACACTCCAGGACATTATATGCATGTTGCACCCATATCACGGGCTAAGTTAGAGCAAGGACCTTGTGGGGTGAAGAGGATTCAACATCTTTCTGCAAGTCTCCTGAAGAACTGCCTTTACATGTTCCATCATATTGGGTATCATTGACATCAAGTTTATTGGCCCTTACATTGCTCCGTGAGTGGATATATCAGTGTGTGCAATTATATATGACATGCATGGAAGACAACTAGTAGTTAGATTTATGTAATGAGTGCCTGTAGGAGACGACATAAATAGTAGGACTGGGGTTAACTAGCAGCAACAGGTCTCAAAAACTAAAGGGAGAACACAGATGAAAGCTACAGAATATGTATCATTTGTACTCGAGATTAACTAGACGTCACACAAAAGTATTAAAGAACGACATAGGTAATACTAGAAGTGGTATAATACTATAATCACCAGCATGTGGGATAGCATTGGCTTATGGATGATAACTATGGAACAACGTTACCTAAAGAACAAGTATCTTAGCTGAACTATGGAACAACGTTAACTCCTGAACAAGACCCGTAAGAGATCAACATGAATATACGGTGAAATGTGATAATCTATTTTCCATGCTTAGATGAATAACAAAGCCATAAATGTTGCACACAGGTAAGATGAGGGTACAACCTAACTGGCCGCCATCCATAGGAGTGAGCATCATCTGTTGACTTGTCGATGGCCCTGCAGTTGTTGTGGCTGTCCATGTCGGGCACCAGCATTCGATGCAGGGAACTGTTGAGTGGGGACTATAGCTCCCTTCTGGTGTATGCTTCCCTTGTTGGAGCAGCCGTGGTGAGTCGGAAGACGGTGTGGCTGAAGATGCAGATAACGCATAATGTTAAGGACGAAACATATCTTTGATCTGAAGAAATACACTAAGAGATCAACAGCAAGGTACGAGAGTGGTCACACGTCTGTTGACTGAGACTAAATTGGGGTCACACGATTTTATTTTATTTTGGTACTGTCCGATCTACCCCGGATGGCTTGATGTCCGTCTTGTGCCTCCCGGCTGACACTGTTAGGAATCTTCCCCGAAGAGCCAGCGACCAACGGCAGAGGAGCATGCCTCTGCCGTCCGTGGCCCCGGCCAAAACCCCACTCCCCGCCCCACCGCACTGTCGTGGTTGCGCCGCCCCCGGGCCAATCCACAAAGACTCCCCGTCATCCAGATCCGGCGGCGGCGGCAGTACCCTAAACCCACGCGACTCTAAGATAGCCATCTAAGCGCTGCTACCGCGGCGAACTTGCGGCCTCGCACCCTTACGTTAGACCCCAGCCAACCGGCAGCCTAGGAGCTCCGCCGCCTCGAGGGGTGCTGCTTCCCATTGGGAATCGATTGGCCAATAATAAAAATTTAGACAACTGACGCCTAAATAAAGCGATTTGAGATGAGGGTGCGACCTATCTGGCGGCATGGTGAAGTAGGCAGGTCCTTGCCGAAGTCGGTGAGGTCGGCGTTATGCGGTGTTACCGGCGGTGGAAACAACGATGTCGCGACGGTCGACGGCTACGGGGAAGTAGCGTCGGGACTCTGGACGGATCAGAAGTTGGAGCCTCTTCGGCGCCGTGAACAACGGCGGGGGTGAATCGGCTCCGGTACGGTTCACGCGGCCGTTGTCGAGGCAGCTCTAGCAGCACGGAGTAAGAGCCACAAGGCCCAGTGCACGACGGCAAATCGACAACGTCTCCGGCATTAGGGAGGAGGGCGACTGTGAAATTGGCGCAGTGGGGGCGCCATGGAGGAGGGTCTGAGGTTTCGCGGCTTGGGAGAAGGGAGTTTCCGGGGAGAAGGTGATTTGGCGCCCACGAGGTATGAATGGGGGGGGGGGGAATTGGGATACGGACGCATTTGTCTGAAATGTGAGGGGGCGTCACAGTTCTACCCCTGCCTTTAGGCTTCTCGGCTTGGGTCTGTGAAATAAGGGTCGGGGATAGTAGAGTAACTTTGCTTCTCCCCAAATAGTGGGCGGGAGAGATTTCGGGCGAGGAGGGCGTGTTTTGAAATATAGTGGGCGCGAGCGATTTCGGGCGATGAGAGTGTGTTTTGAAATAGCGGGCGCGGGCTATTTCGGGCGATGAGAGCGTGTTTTGCCGACCATGGTTTATGAATTATTCGGCACATGTCATTTCGGCCGAGGAGAAGGCGCGCTTGGATGAAGTTACAAACCTACCCTTGATGTACAACGGGCCAATTAATGTGTCTCCCACATAGGACGGTAATTTCGCGTCTCGCATTTATTTGCTCGAGCGAATTCCACCGCGCAGAGGATGTTTAACGGTTCGTTCAAAATTTGGGAGAACGAGCATCCACGTCTACCTTACCAAGTCGATTCGGATGAAATTTAGAAATATTAGCTTGCCACTTCTTTTTTAGATGGAGAGATGATGCTCGGGAGTAATGTGTTTTTACATGCTCGCTGCTAGCGATTTATTGTATGACAAATAGTTGACCCACTCAAAAACGGGAATCAAACCCAAAATGAAATATCTCGATTCAATGAATTAGCTCGTTCACCAGGTCAAAATAGTGAAATAAATCCAAAATTGAACACATCAATCGAATAGCATGTTGTACAGTACTATAGTACTCCAAGAACATGTTGAAAGTCAAATTGATGAACTTGTTTGATATACGCATATATCCGTTCATGTGTGGATTGCAGACAACACATTCTCCAATTTAAATATTTGAATACAAGTTTATATCGAAACATGGTTTATATCAGTCTTTAATGCATAAAACGCAACCTCCCCCTCTCCCGGACTCCTGCTCTCTCTCTCTCTCTCTCTCTCTCTCGCTGAAAATCTTCAATTCTGTCGCACGCATCCAACACACAAATCTTGTTGGTCCTCTCTCTTTCTCTCCATCTCTCTCTCTCTCTTTGTGTGTGTGCATGGGTGGGGGGGTCTTTCTAGTTCGCATGCATATATAATCCATCTATAGGTCTCTCTCGCACACTATGTATGATTCTCTAGTCCAAGCTAGATATCTTGGGTGCACCCATCGTACGCACACAAATTCCTTGGCTCGTTGCCCGTAAATCTCTCACGCACCACTCTATCGTCTCAGAGCTCTTCCCCCTCTCTCTCAAACTCTCCATCTACCTGGGTCACACATACACATGCATATCTCACTCTCACTTGATAGGCCCATCTAAAACTCTATCTCTCTCCCTCGTTCTCTCTCCATCTCACACGCACACACACACACAATCTCATGCCTCGCTAGCCAAGTACGATGGTCTCTCACTCAATTGTAGGCACACGCAATCCCCCTATATGTATATGACTAGCTAATCTTAGTCTCCATCACAAACATGTGCATGGTCTATCTCGATTTCTCTCGGGGCATATTTCTATCGCGCACGCACCTTCCTCGATCTCCCACCCATATAGTCCCCTCACGATCTCGAGGGGGTCTCTCTATCACAAACACACCCTCTCGCCCTCCCCATGCGTCCATGTTCTCCATGTGTCCCTCTCGACCTTTGTTCCTTGTTGGCCAGACCTCTATTGGACATGTGCTATAGGGGTGTCTCTCTCCGTTGCAAACAATCACACTAGCTATCTTCGTGTATCTCCTCGCCTTGCTTTTCTATCTCGGAGATGCATGCGTGATATGTTCGGCTAAGAAACGAAAAAACACACACTCTCTCTAATTTATCGTTTGTTGTCAATTTCTCTTTCAGACACATACTCTTTTTGCACACTTACTCATTCTCCTTCACACGCACTTGATCCCTCTCTACTTAGGCACTCTCCTCGGTCCATAGCATATTGATTTATTGAGAAGTCAAACATCACAAAGTTTGACCATGTACGTGGAGAAAAACAATTACATCTGGAACGGCAAACATATACCATTAGATTCACCATGAGATGTAGTTTTGTATGATGTATCTTTGGTATTGAAGATATAAATAACATTTTTGTAAACCTCATCAAAGTTTCCAAAGTTTGACTTCTAAAAAAGTTACATGCACTGCATTATCGAGCGGATGGAATATCTCTTTCCCCCTCTCAGCTATCTGACGCACCACTCAGCCTTATCGGGGCTCCTCAATCTCTCTCAAACTTTATATCTCCCTGGTTCGCACATACACATGTTTACATATAGACCCATCCAACACTCTCCGCCCTTGTTCTCTCTCTCTGTGACACGCACCCCCATAATAAGTACCATAATCCCTCACTCCATCATAGGCGAAGCACTCCCCACCCTAAGTATGATTATCTCTCACTAGCCATCAGGAACACACGTATTGTCTCCTTCCATCTATACGTCTATCTCGACATCTCTCGTGGTATCTTCTATCGTGCACACACCTTGTCACTCGATCTCCCACCCATGTAGTCCCATCACGATCTCCAGGGGGTCTCTATGACAAACATACACTCTCTCCTCCCCATGTCTGCATTTTCTCCGTACGTCTCTCTCGACCTGTCTCCCTTGTTTGTCAGACCCTTCTTGGCCACGTGCTAGGGGTCTTGCTCTCTCGGTTGCAAACAACCACACACTATCTCCTAACCTTGCTTCTGTTGTCGAAGTTGCATCTGTGATATGTTTGCATAAGACACACATGTTTTTTCTCGACTTTTATCGAGTGTTGTCCATGTCTCTTTCACACACTCACACACACTTTTTTCAGTCACTCTTTCTATTTCTCTCTCTCTCTCTCTCTCTCTCTCTCTCTCTCTCTCTAGTTAGGAACTCTCTCACGTCCATAAGCATATGGATGTTTTGAAAAGTCAAACCTGAGAAAAGTTTGACCAGGTATATGTGGAGAAAAACATTTACATCTGGAAAGATCATTTGATTCTTCACAACATGTACTTACTTCATACTATCATTTAACTTTGGTATTGTAGATATAAGTAATTTCTTTATAAACTTGGTCAAAGTTTCAAAAGTTGGACTTCTAAAAAATGTTGGAACTACATTATCGAACGGAGGGAGTAGCGCTCTTTCTCTCTCTCTGTCTCTCTCTCTCTCTGCTATCTCTCACAGGCCTCCCCTCTCACACGAACACTCTATGCCGACGGATTATACGCTCACTGTGTCAGCGTATAGCTCCGTATATTGTTTAGTTGATCGTCAACCAGTCCACATGCTGCCTTGTCACCGTGTTCTGTATATCTTCGCAGGCCGCCCATGTGGCAGTGGGTGAAAATAAGTAAACTAGAGGCCCATCTGACACGCGGTGAAGTAAACAAAGTTGAAACCACTCGGGGTAGCACCCCACCCGCTAGTAAATTGAGGGTGCATTGAGGACACACTTCTTCCGCGTGGAGGATGCACTCACAAGACACCACCACTGCGCGGCGGCATGCACAGAAGGACGCACTCGCGCACACCCAGCACACAAGACGCACCAGCACACGTGTACACCGGCGTCGCCGCCGGTTGAGATGGACGGCGAGGCAGCCAACAAGCGGAGGCAGCTCAAGCCATAACTGCATCCGGCGAGCCTGGACTGCATTAGCAGCCTCCCCTACGACATGCTGCTCGTCATCATCAGCCTCCTCCCCACCAAATCTGCCGTTCGGACCGCCCTGCTCTTCCGGCGGTGGCGCCCCCTCTAGCGCCGCGTCCCCCTCAACCTCACTGTCGACAGTTGCCTCTGCGATGGGGATTGCAAACGCATGGCCGCAGTCTCCAAGATCCTTTCATCGCACCCTGGGCCAACCAGACGCCTTGACTGTCGAGGAACATAGTAATTTCGAAAAAAATCCTATGCACACGCAAGATCATGGTGATGCATAGCAACGAGAGGGGAGAGTATTGTCCACGTACCCTCGTACACCGAAAGCGGAAGCATTAGCACAACGCGGTTGATGTAGTCATACGTCTTCACGATCCAACCAATCAAGTAATGAACGCACGACACCTCCGAGTTCAGCACACGTTCAGCCCGATGACATACCTCGAACTCTGATCCAACCGAGTATTGAGGGAGAGTTTCGGCAGCACGACGGCGTGGTGACGATGATAATGTTCTACCGACGCAGGGCTTCGCTTAAGCACCGCTACAGTATTATCGAGGTGGACTATGGTGGAGGGGGGTACCGCACACGGCTAAAAGATCAAACGATCAATTGTTGTGTCTCTAGGGTGCCCCCTGCCCCCGTATATAAAGGAGCAAGGGGGGAGGTGCGGTCGGCCAGGAGGAGGCGCGCCAGGAGGAGTCCTACTCCCACCGGGAGTAGGACTCCCTCCCTTTTCCTTGTTGGATTAGGAGTGGAGGGGGAAAGAGGAGGGAGAGAGGAAGGAAAGGGGGGGGCGCCGCCCCCCTCTCCTTGTCATACTCGGACTAGGGGGGGAGGGGCGCGCGGCCCTGCCCTGGCCGCCTCTTCTCTTCTCCACAAATGCTCACTATGGCCCATTAAGCCCCCCGAGGGGTTCCGGTAACCCCTCGGTACTCCAGTAAAATCCCGATTCCACCCGGAACACTTCCGATATCCAAATATAGGCTTCCTATATATCAATCTTCATGTCTCGACCATTTCAAGACTCCTCGTCATGTACGTGATCACATCCAGGACTCCGAACAACCTTCGGTACATCAAAACTCATAAACTCATAATATAACCGTCATCGAAACTTTAAGCGTGCGGACCCTACGGGTTCGAGAACTATGTAGACATGACCGAGACACGTCTCCGGTCAATAACCAATAGCGTAACCTGGATGCTCATATTGGCTCCCACATATTCTATGAAGATCTTTATCGGTCAGACCGCATAACAACATACGTTGTTCCCTTTGTCATCGGTATGTTACTTGCCCGAGATTCGATCGTTGGTATCTCAATACCTAGTTCAATCTCATTACCGGCAAGTATCTTTACTCGTTCCGTAATACATCATCCTGCAACTAACTCATTAGTTGCAATGCTTGCAAGGCTTAAGTGATGTGCATTACCGAGAGGGTCCATAGATACCTCTCCGACAATCGGAGTGACAAATCCTAATCTCGAAATACGCCAACCCAACAAGTACCTTTGGAGACACCTGTAGAGCACCTTTATAATCACCCAGTTACTTTGTGACGTTTGGTAGCACACAAAGCGTTTCTCCAGTAAACGGGAGTTGCATAATCTCATAGTCATATGAACGTGTATAAGTCATGAAGAAAGCAATAGAAACATACTAAACGATCGAGTGCTGAGCTAACGGAATGGGTCAAGTCAATCACATCATTCTCCTAATGATGTGATCCCGTTAATCAAATGACAACTCATGTCAATGGCTAGGAAACATAACCATCTTTGATCAACGAGCTAGTCAAGTAGAGGCATACTAGTGGCACTCTGTTTGTCTATGTACTCACACATGTCTTATATTTCCGGTTAATACAATTCTAGCATGAATAATAAACATTTTTCATGAAATAAGGAAATAAATAATAACTTTATTATTGCCTTGATACGTCTCCAACGTATCTATAATTTTTTATTGTTCCATGATATTATATTATCCATCTTGGATGTTTATGGGTTTTATTTTACACTTTCATATTATTTTTGGGACTAACCTATTGACCCAGAGGCCAGTGCCAGTTCCTGTTTTTCCCTTGTTTCAGTGTTTCGAAGAAAAGGAATATCAAACGGAGTCGAAACGGAATGAAATCTGCTGGAGAAGTTATTTTTGGAAGGAAGGCAACCGGGGAGACTTGGAGTCCACGTCAAAGAAGCAACGAGGAAGCCACGAGGTAGGGGCGCCTCCCCCCCAGCGCCCCCCTCCACCCTCGTGGCTCCCCTGACATACTTCTTCCTCCTATATATACCCATATACCCTAAAACGATCGAGGAACAGAATAGATCGGGAGTTCCGCCGCCGCAAGCCTCTGTAGCCACCAAAAACCAATCGGGACCCTGTTCCGGCACCCTGCAGGAGGGGGGATCCCTCACCGGTGGCCATCTTCATCATCCCGGCTCTCTCCATGACGAGGAGGGAGTAGTTCACCCTCGGGGCTGAGGGTCTGTACCAGTAGCTATGTGTTTGATCTCTCTTTCTCTCTATCGTGTTCTTGATTTGGCACGATCGTGATGTATCGCGAGCTTTGCTATTATAGTTGGATCTTATGTTGCTTCTCCCCCTCTACTCTCTTGTAATGGATTGAGATTTCCCTTTGAAGTAATCTTATCGGATTGAGTCTTTAATGATTTGAGAACACTTGATGTATGTCTTGCCGTGCGTATCTGTGGTGACAATGGGATATCACGTAATTCACTTGATGTATGTTTTGGTGATCAACTTGCGGGTTCCGCCCATGAACTTATGCATATGGGTTGGCACATTTTTTCGACTTGATTCTCCGGTAGAAACTTTGGGGCACTCTTTGAGGTTCTATATGTTGGTTGAATAGATGAATCTGAGATTGTGTGAGGCATATCATATAATCATACCCACGGATACTTGAGGTGACATTGGAGTATCTAGGTGACATTAGGTTTTTGGTTGATTTTTGTCTTAAGGTCTTATTCTAGTACGAACTCTAGGGCTGTTTTGTACCTACCATAATCTCTTCGTTTGTTCACCGCTATTAGTGACTTTGGAGTGACTCTTTGTTGCATGTTGAGGTATAGTTATACGATCCAATTATGTTATTATTGTTGAGAGAACTTGCACTAGTGAAAGTATGAACCCTAGGAATTGTTTCCTAGCATTGCAATACCGTTTACGCTCACTATTATCATTAGTTACCTTGCTGTTTTTATATTTTCAGATTACAAAAACCTATATCTACCATCCATATTGCACTTGTATCACCATCTCTTCGCCGAACTAGTGCACCTATACAATTTACCATTGTATTGGGTGTGTTGGGGACACAAGAGACTCTTTGTTATTTCGTTTCAGGGTTGCTTGAGAGAGACCATCTTCGTCCTACGCCTCCCACGGATTCATAAACCTTAGGTCATCCACTTGAGGGAAATTTGCTACTGTCCTACAAACCTCTGCACTTGGAGGCCCAACAACGCCTACAAGAAGAAGGTTGCGTAGTAGACATCAAGCTCTTTTCTGGCACCGTTGCCGGGGAGGTGAGTGCTTGAAGGTATATCTTTAGATATTGCAATTGAATCTTTTTGTTTCTTGTTTTAGCACTAGTTTAGTTTATAAAAGAAAAACTACAAAAAAATGGAATTGAGTTTGTCTCATACGCTTCATCTTTTTAATATCTTTCGTGAGTATGACAGAAAGGAAAATTGTGCCAAAGTGTTAGAAGAAGAATGCATTAAAATGTTTAGCACTAAATCTTTGAATGATGAGCATGATTGCAATGTTGTTAGTATGAACTCCTTGAATATCCATAGTACTAATGATGATTGCACTAGTTATGATGAAAATGTGTCCTATAAACATGTCAATTTTTGTGGAGTGCATTGGATTTGCACGAATACACCAAATATTGAAGACAGATATTGCAAGAAGCATAAACATTTAGAAACTAAATTATTGCAAGAAAGGCTAGATGATTGTGCTGAAAATTTAAATTTCCTTGGACGTACTTGTGGACTTTGCAATGAATGTGAGCATTTTAGTACCCAATGCAAATTGTTTCATGATCGTATCGTGTCCAAAAATTGTGATGACTTTATTTCCCTTGCACATCATAATGAACTTAGTTTGCTCTAGGGTTATGAAGAAATGAAACGTATGTTGGAAATATGCCCTAGAGGCAATAATAAAAGGATTATTATTATATTTCCTTGTTCGTGATAATTGTCTTTTATTCATGCTATAATTGTATTATCCGGAAATCGTAATACACGTGTGAATACATAGACCACAATATGTCCCTAGTGAGCCTCTAGTTGACTAGCTCGTTGATCAATAGATAGTCATGGTTTCACGACTATGGACATTGGATGTCGTTGATATCGGGATCACATCATTAGGAGAATGATGTGATTGACAAGACCCAATCCTAAGCATAGCACAAGATCGTATAGTTCGTTTTGCTAGAGCTTTTCAAATGTCAAGAATCTTTTCCTTATACCATGAGATCGTGTAACTCCCGGATACCGTAGGGAGTGCTTTGGGTGTACCAAACGTCACAATGTAACCGGGTGACTATAAAGGTACACTACAGGTATCTCCGAAAGTGTCTGTTGGGTTGACACGGATCGAGATCGGATTTGTCTCTCCGTAACACGGAGAGGTATCACTGGGCCCACTCGGTAGTGCATCATCATAATGAGCTCAAAGTGACCAAGTGTCTGGTCACGGGATCATGCATTACGGTACGAGTAAAGTGACTTGCCGGTAACGAGATCGAACGAGGTATTGGGATACCGACGATCGAATCTCAGGCAAGTAACATACCGATTGACAAAGGGAATTGTATACAGGGTTGTTTGAATCCTAGACATCGTGGTTCATCCGATGAGATCATCAAGGACCATGTGGGAGCCAACATGGGTATCCAGATCCCGCTGTTGGTTATTTCCCGAGAGTCGTCTCGGTCATGTCTACGTGTCTCCCGAACCCGTAGGGTCTACACACTTAAGGTTCGGTGATGCTAGGGTTGTATGAATATGAGTATGCAGTAAACCGAATGTTGTTCGGAGTCCCGGATGAGATCCCGGACGTCACGAGGAGTTCCGGAGGTAAAGAATTATATATAGGAAGTGTTGTTTCGGCCATCGGGTTTCGGGGTCACCGGTATTGTACCGGGACCACCGGAAGGGTCCCGGGGGTCCACCAGGTGGGGCCACCCATCCCGGAGGGCCCCATGGGTTGGAGTGGGGAGGGGAACCAGCCCATAGTGGGCTGGTGCGCCCCCCTTGGCCCACCCCCTGCGCCTAGGGTTGAAACCCAAGGGTGGGGGGCGCCCCACTTTCCTTGGGGGGCACTCCACCCCAGCCGCCGCCTCGGGAGATCAGATCTCCAGGGTCGGCGCTTCGGGGCCTATATAAAGGGAGGGGGAGGAGCAGCCGCACTGAAGTTCTCGCGCCTCCTCCCCTGTTACACCTCTTCCTCCTCCGCCACGAAGCTTGGCGAAGCTCGCCGAGTATCGCTGCTCCACCACCACCACGCCGCAGTGCTGCTGCTGGAGCCATCTTCTTCAACCTCTCCTTCCCCCTTGCTGGATCAAGAAGGAGGAGACGTCACCCGCTCCATACGTGTGTTGAAAGCGGAGGTGCCGTCCGCTCGCACTTTCGGTCATCGGTGATTTGGATCACGGAAGTACGACTCCATCATCCACGTTCTAGTGAACGCTTCCGCACGCAATCTACAAGTGGTATGTAGATGCAATCTCTCCCATGACTCGTTGCTTAGATGAACTCATAGATGGATCTTGGTGAAACCGTAGGAAAATTTTAATTTTACGCAACGCTCACCAACAGTGGCATCATGAGCTAGGTTTATGCGTAGTTCTCTATTGCACGAGTAGAACACAATTTTGTTGTGGGCGTGATCTTGTCAACTTGCTTGCCGCTACTAGTCTTATCTTGCTTCAGCGGTATTGTGGGATGAAGCGGCCCGGACCAACCTTACACGTACGCTTACGTGAGACCGGTTCCACCGACTGACATGCACTAGTTGCATAAGGTGGCTGGCGGGTGTCTGTCTCTCGCACTTTAGTTGGAGCGGATTCGATGAAAAGGGTCCTTATGAAGGGTAAATAGAAGTTGACAAAATCACGTTGTGGTTATTCATAGGTAAGAAAACGTTCTTGCTAGAACCCAATTGCAGCCACGTAAAAGATGCAACAACAATTAGAGGACGTCTAACTTGTTTTTGTAGCAATTGTCATGTGATGTGATAAGGCCAGAAGTTGTGATGAATGATGAATGATATATTGTGATGTATGAGATCATGTTCTTGTAATAGGAATCACGACTTGCATGTCGATGAGTATGACAACCGGCAGGAGCCATAGGAGTTGTCTTTATTTTTGTATGACCTGCGTGTCATTGAAGAACGCCATGTAAATTACTTTACTTTATTGCTAAACACGTTAGCCATAGTAGTAGAAGTAATAGTTGGCGAGCAACTTCATGGAGACACGATGATGGAGATCATGATGATGGAGATCATGGTGTCATGCCGGTGACAAGATGATTATGGAGCCCCGCAGATGAAGATCAAAGGAGCTATATGATATTGGCCATATCATGTCACTACTTTATATAATTGCATGTGATGTTTATTATGTTTTATGCATCTTGTTTACTTAGAACGACGGTAGTAAATAAGATGATCCCTTATAATAATTTCAAGAAAGTGTTCCCTAACTGCGCACTGCTGCTAAAGTTCGTGCTTCAAGCACCACGTGATGATCGGGTGTGATAGATCCTTACGCTCACATACAACGGGTGTAAGACAGTTTTACACATGCATAAACACTTAGGGTTAACTTGACGAGCCTAGCATGTACATGCATGGCCTCGGAACACAAGAGACCGAAAGGTCGAACATGAGTCGTATGGAAGATACGATCAACATGGAGATGTTCACCGATGATGACTAGTCCGTCTCACGTGATGATCGGACACGGCCTAGTCGACTCGGATCATGTAACACTTAGATGACTAGAGGGATGTCAAATCTGAGTGGGAGTTCATTAAATAATTTGATTAGATGAACTTAATTATCATGAACATTAGTCTAAAATCTTTGCAAAATGTCTTGTAGATCAAATGGCCAACGCTCATGTCACCATGAACTTCAACGCGTTCCTAGAGAAAACCAAGCTGAAAGACGATGGCAGCAACTATTCGGACTGGGTACGGAACCTGAGGATCATCCTCATAGCAGCCAAGAAACGATATGTCCTAGAAGCACCGCTAGGTGATGCACCCATCCCAGAGAACCAAGACATTATGAATGCTTGGCAGTCTCAGGTCGATGATTACTCCCTCGCTCAATGCGGCATGCTTTACAGCTTAGAACCGGGCTCCAAAAGCGTTTTGAGCAACACGGAGCATATGAGATGTTCGAGGAGCTGAAAATAGTTTTCCAAGCTCATGCCCGGTCGAGATATGAAGTCTCCGACAAGTTCTATAGTTGTAAGATGGAGGAAAACAGTTCTCTGCTGAGCACATACTCAAAATGTCGTGGTTGCACAACCGCCTGTCCCAGCTGGACATTAACCTCCCGGACGAGGCGGTCATTGACAGAATCCTTCAGTCGCTCCCACCAAGCTACAAGAGCTTCGTGATGAACTACAATATGCAGGGGATGGTGAAGACCATTCCCGAAGTATTCTCAATGCTGAAGTCAGCAGAGGTTGAAATCAAGAAAGAACATCAAGTGTTGATGGTCAATAAAACCACTAAGTTCAAAAAGGGCAAGGGTAAGAAGAACTTCAAGAAGGACGGCAAGGATGTTGCCGCTACCGCAAGCAAGTTGCCGGAAGAAGTCAAAGAATGGACCCAAACCTGAGACAGAGTGCTTTTTATTGCAAAGGGAAGGGCCACCGAAGCGGAACTACCCCAAATACTTAGCGGACAAGAAGGCCGGCAACACTAAAGGTATATTTGATATACATGTAATTGATGTGTACCTTACCAAAGTACTGTAGTAACTCCCCGGTATTTGATACCGTGCCGTTGCTCATATTTGTAACTCACAGCAGGAGCTGCGGAGTAAACGGAGATCGGCAAAGGACGAGGTGACGATGCGCGGCCGAATGGTTCCAAGGTCGATGTGATCTCCGTCGGCACGCTACCTCTACATTTACCTACGGGATTAGTTTTAAACCTGAATAATTGTTATTTAGAGCCAAGTTTGAGCATGAACATTGTATCAGGATCTCGTTTAATGCGAGATGGCTACTCATTTAAATCCGAGAATAATGGTTGTTCTATTTATATGAGAGATATGTTTTATGGTCATGCTCCGATGGTCAATGGTTTATTCTTAATGAATCTCGAACGTAATATTACACATATTCATAGTGTGAATACAAAAATATGTAAAGTTGATAACGATAGTCCCACATACTTGTGGCACTGCCACCTTGGTCACATTGGTGTAAAGCGCATGAAGAAGCTCCATTCTGATGGACTTTTTGGAGTCTCTCGATTATGAATCATTTGACACATGCGAACCATGCCTCATGGGCAAAATGACCAAGGCTCCATCCTCCGGGACAATGGAGCGAGCAACCAACTTATTGGAAATCATACATACCGATGTAAAAGCGGTCCAATGAGCGTTGAGGCTCGCGGAGGATATCGTTAAGTTCTCACTCTCACTGATGACTTGAGTAGATATGGGTATGTCTACTTGATGAAACACAAGTCTGAGACCTTTGAAAAGTTCAAGGAATTTCAGAATGAGGTAGAGAATAACCGTGACCGAAAAATAAAGTTCTTACGATCAGATCGTGGAGGAGAATATTTAAGTCACGAATTTGGTACACACTTAAGGAAATGTGGAATCGTTTCACAACACACGCCGCCTGGAACACCTCAGCGTAATGGTGTGTCCGAACGTCGTAATCGCACTCTATTGGATATGGTGCGATCTATAATGTCTCTTACAGATTTACCGCTATCATTTTGGGGATACGCTCTAGAGACAGCTACATTCACTTTAAATAGGGCACCGTCTAAATCAGTTGAGACGACACCGTATGAATTATGGTTTGGGAAGAAACCTAAGCTGTCGTTTCTAAAAGTTTGGGGATGCGATGCTTATGTCAAGAAACTTCAACCTGAAAAGCTCGAACCCAAGTCGGAAAAATGTGTCTTCATAGGATACCCTAAGGAAACCATTGGGTATACCTTCTACCTTAGATCCGAAGGCAAGATCTTTGTGGCCAAGAACGGATCCTTTCTGGAAAAAGAGTTTCTCTCGAAAGGAGTAAGTGGGAGGAAAGTAGAACTTCGATGAAGTACTACCTCTTGAACCGGAAAGTAGTGCAGCACAGGAAAATGTTCCTGTGGTGCCTACACCAACTGGAGAGGAAATTAATGATGATGATCAAGGTACTTCGGATCAAGTTGCTACTGAAGTTCATAGGTCCACAAGGACACGTTCCATACCAGAGTGGTATGGCAACCCTGTCCTGGAAATCATGTTGTTAGACAACGGTGAACCTTCGAACTATGAAGAAGCGATGGCGGGCCCGGATTCCAACAAATGGCTTGAAGCCATGCAATCCAAGATAGGATCCATGTATGAAAACAAAGTATGGACTTTGACAGACTTGCCCGATGATTGGCGAGCGATAGAAAACAAATGGATCTTTAAGAAGAAGACGGACGCGGATGGTAATGTAACCATCTATAAAGCTCGACTTGTCGCTAAATGTTATCGGCAAGTTCAAGGGATTGACTACGATGAGACTTTCTCTCCCGTAGCGAAGCTTAAGTCCGTCTGAATCATGTTAGCAATTGCCGCATACTATGATTATGAGATATGGCAGATGGACGTCAAAACGGCATTCCTTAACGGTTATCTTAAGGAAGAGTTGTATATGATGCAGCCGGAAGGTTTTGTCGATCCTAAAATGCTAACAAAGTATGCAAGCTCCAGCGATCCATTTATGGGCTGGTGCAAGCATCTCGGAGTTGGAACATTCGCTTTGATGAGATGATCAAAGTGTTTGGGTTTATGCAGACTTATGGAGAAGCCTGCGTTTACAAGAAAGTGAGTGGGATCTCTGTAGCATTTCTCATATTATATGTAGATGACATACTTTTGATGGGAAATGATATAGAACTCTTGGACAACATTAAGGCCTACTTGAATAAAAGTTTTTCAATGAAGGACCTTGGAGAAGCTGCTTATATATTAGGCATCAAGATCTATAGAGATAGATCGACACGCCTCATAGGTCTTTCACAAAGCACATACCTTGATAAGATTTTGAAGAAGTTCAAAATGGATCAGTCCAAGAAAGGGTTCTTTACTGTATTGCAAGGTGTGAGATTGAGCTCGGCTCAATGCCCCACCACGGCAAAAGATAAAGAAGAGATGAGCGCCATCCCTATGCCTCGCCATAGGATCTATTATGTATGCCATGTTGTGTACCGGACCTGATGTAAACCTTGCCGTAAGTTTGGTAGGAAGGTACCAAAGTAATCCCGGCAAGGAACACCGGACAGCGGTCAAGAATATCCTGAAGCACGTGAAAAGGACAAAGGACATGTTTCGCTTTATGGAGGTGATGAAGAGCTCGTCAGAAGGGTTACGCCGACGCTAGCTTCGACACAGATCTGGATGACTCTAAGTCACAAACCGGATACGTGTATATGTTGAATGGTGGAGCAGTAAGCTGGTGCAGCTGCAAGTAGAGCGTCGTGGCGGGATCTACATGTGAAGCGGAGTACATGGCTGCCTCGGAGGCAGCGCATGAAGCAATTTGGGTGAAGGAGTTCATCACCGACCTAGGAGTCATACCCAATGCGTCAGGGCCGATCAAACTCTTCTGTGACAACACCGGAGCTATTGCACTTGCCAAGGAGCCCAGGTTTCACAAGAAGACCAGGCACATCAAGCGCCGCTTCAACTCCATCCGTGAAAATGTTCAAGACGGAGACATAGAAATTTGCAAAGTGCATACGGATCTGAATGTCGCAGATCCGCTGACTAAACCTCTTCCATGAAAGCAAAACATGATCAACACCGTAACTCTATGGGCGCTCGATTCATCACAATGTAACTAGATTATTGACTCTAGTGCAAGTGGGAGACTGTTGGAAATATGCCCTTGAGGCAATAATAAAAGGATTATTATTATATTTCCTTGTTCGTGATAATTGTCTTTTATTCATGCTATAATTGTATTATCCGTAAATCGTCATACACGTGTGAATACATAGACCACAATATGTGCCTAGTGAGCCTCTAGTTGACTAGCTCGTTAATCAATAGATAGTCATGGTTTTCGACTATGGACATTGGATGTCGTTGATAACGGGATCACATCATTAGGAGAATGATGTGATGGACAAGACCCAATCCTAAGCATAGCACAAGATCGTATAGTTCGTTTTGCTAGAGCTTTTCCAATGTCAAGTATCTTTTCCTTAGACCATGAGATCGTGTAACTCCCAGATACCGTAGGAGTGCTTTGGGTGTACCAAACGTCACAACGTAACCGGGTGACTATAAAGGTACACTACAGGTATCTCCGAAAGTGTCTGTTGGGTTGACACGGATCGAGACTGGGATTTGTCACTCAGACACGGAGAGGTATCACTGGGCCCACTCGGTAGTGCATCATCATAATGAGCTCAAAGTGACCAAGTGTCCGGTCACGGGATCATGCATTACTGATGCGAGTAAAGTGACTTGCCAGTAACGAGATTGAACGAGGTATTGGGATACCGACAATCGAATCTCGGGCAAGTAACATACCGATTGACAAAGGGAATTGTATACGGGGTTGTTTGAATCCTCGACATCGTGGTTCATCCGATGAGATCATCAAGGACCATGTGGGAGCCAACATGGGTATCCAGATCCCGCTGTTGGTTATTGCCCGAGAGTCATCTCGGTCATGTCTACGTGTCTCCCGAACCCGTAGGGTCTACACACTTAAGGTTCGGTGACGCTAGGGTTGTATGAATATGAGTATGCAGCACACCAAATGTTGTTCGGAGTCCCGGATGAGATCCCGGATGTCTCGAGGAGTTCCGGAATGGTCCAGAGGTAAAGAATTATATATAGGAAGTGTTGTTTCGGCCATCGGGAAAGTTTCGGGTATTGTACCGGGACCACCGGAAGGGTCCCGGGGGTCCACCGGTGGGGCCACCCATCCCGGAGAGGGCCCCATGGGCTGAATCGGGAGGAGAACCAGCCCATAATGGGCTGGTGCGCCTTTGGCCCACCTGCGCCTAGGGTTGAAACCCTAGCGGGGGGCGCCCACTTGCCTTGGGGCACTCCACCTCGGCCGCCGCCCGGAGATCAGATCTCAGGGGCCGGGCGCCTGGGGCCTATATAAAGGGAGGGGAGGAGCAGCCGCACCTTGAAGTTCCGGGCGCCTCCTCCCCTGCTACACCTCTTCCTCCTCCGTCACGAAGCTTGGCGAAGCTCGCCGAGTATCGCTGCTCCACCACCACCACGCCGTCGTGCTTCCGCTGGAGCCATCTTCTTCAACCTCTCCTTCCCCTTGCTGGATCAAGAAGGAGGAGACGCCATCCGCCTCAGACGTGTGTTGAACGAGAGGTGCTGTCCGCTCGCACTCGTTCATCGGTGATTTGGATCACGGCGAGTACGACTCCATCATCCACGTTCTAGTGAACGCTTCCGCACGCGATCTACAAGTGGTATGTAGATGCAATCTCTCTCCCATGACTCATTGCTTAGACGAACTCATAAATGGATCTTGGTGAAACCGTAGGAAAATTTTAATTTTCTGCAACGTTCCCCAACAACGTATAACTAAGGATATTATAAAATTTGCCCTTGATAGAGTTCTTCATTTTGATCTCGAGGAAATTTATATGTATTGTGCAGTGAATTGCATTGAAAGTCCTTATATTGCCAATTACATAAAGAAAATAAAACAAATAGAGGATGAAGAGAATACTAACGAAAGGGAAGAGACTTCCCAATATCCTCCTATTATTTCTTATGATGAATCAGGTAACGAGGTGGAGCCTTCTATTCAACCAATCTCATTAACAAGGAGCTCCAAAAAGAGTATTGAACCCACACATGAGATGAAGAAGAAGAAAAGAAAGATGAGGTGGAGAAGAAGAAAATAAAATGGAAGAGAGGTAAAAAGATATCTCTCCTGAATAATGTTGCTCCTATTACTGTTGTGCCTCATGAAAATGAATCAAAAATAATTGTGGAAGATGATGCACTTGATGATGATATCGTTATGCCTATTGCTTGTTGTGATGATTACGATTGGGAAGATAATGATACTCCTTATGATCTTAAAAATCTTTTTGGCACTTGCTTGGAAGAATATGATAATTGCTATACTATCGGTGCTATCCATACTATTAATGATGAGAGTGATTATGCTTATGATATGAAAAGGCCCAAGCTTGGGGAAGCTATGTTTGATGAGGATGACTTATTTGAGAATTTATTTGCTGAAATTAATGTTTGTCCCAAGCTTGGGGATGCTATGTTTAATAATGATGATATTTTTAGCCATCCAAGTTTTGATATGCAAAGTTGTTATGATGATATCATGCCTTCTACCTATGATGATTATATTGATGAAAGTGGGTTTGGAAGAGTGTCAACTTTAGGAAGTAATGATCCCACTATTTTGGAGGATGTTTAATCTTATAATATTTATGAAAGTGGATTTGGAGAGGTCATGACTTTATTTAGTGATGAGTCCACTATCTTGGAAGAGGTTTCAATCGATTATGATGAGAATGAAGTTGCTACTTATGATGATTATTGTAATGAAACTTATGCTATAAAAAGTAGTGATGATTATATTTATAAAACCTGTCATGATTATGATTACCCTTTTTCTGAACATTACTCTCTTAATGTGGAAAAAAATTATAGTATTCAAGTCTCTTATGAAACTCCCACTATTCCGAATAAAAAGAATTTTGCTTATGTGGAGAGTAGTAAAATTTCTATGGAAGTAGATCATGAAAAGAATGCTTTAGGTGATGGTTATATTGTTGCATTCATTCATGATTCTACTGAAAGTTATTATGAGGGAGGAACGTATGCTTGTAGGAATTGCAATAATATCAAGTTTCCTCTCTATGTGCTTAAAATCTTGAAGTTATGCTTGTTTTACCTTCCTATGCAAGTTGATTCTTGTTCCCATAAGTTGTTTGCTCACAAAATCCCTATGCATAGGAAGTGGGTCAGACTTAAATGTGCTAGTCATATTCTTCATGATGCTCTCTTTATGTTTCAATTCTTATCACTTATGTGAGCATCATTGAAATCATCATGCCTAGCTAGGGGCGTTAAACGTTAGCGCTTGTTGGGAGGCAACCAATTTTATTTTAGTTTCTTTCTTTTTGGTTCTGTTTAGTAATAAATAATCCTATCTATCTTATGTTTGGATGTGGTTTTATGTTTTAATTAGTGTTTGTGCCAAGTAGAACCTTTGGGAAGACTTGGGTGAAGTCTTTATGATCATGCTGTAAAAAACAGAAACTTTAGCGCTCACGAGATTATATTCAAATTTTTACTGGAGAGTGCTATTTAGTTGATTCTTTTTGAAGATGATTACTAGATAAATTCCTCACGTCCACCAAATTATTTTAGAATTTTTTGAGTTCCATAAGTTTGCGTTAGTTACAGATTACTACAGACTGTTCTGTTTTTAACAGATTCTGTTTTCCGTGTGTTCTTTGCTTATTTTGATGACTCTATGGCTAGTAAAATAGTTTATAAACCATAGAGAAGTTGAAATACAGTAGGTTTTACACCAATATAAATAAATAATGAGTTCATTACAGTACCTTGAAGTGGTGTTTTGTTTTCTTTCGCTAACGGAGCTCACGAGATTTCTGTTAAGTTTTGTGTTGTGAAGTTTTCAAGTTTTGGGTAAAGATTCGATGGACTATGGAATTAGGAGTGTCAAGAGCCTAAGCTTGGGGATTCCCAAGGCACCCCAAGGTAATATTCAATGATAACCAAGAGCCTAAGCTTGGGGATGCCCCGGAAGGCATCCCCTCTTTCGTCTACGTTCATCGGTAACTTTACTTGGAGCTATATTTTTATTCACCACATGATATGTGTTTTTCTTGGAGCATCATTTTATTTTATTTTGATTTGCTTTATGTTTGAATAAAATACTAAGTTATGAAATTATTAGTTGTGAGAGTCTTCACATATTTGCATAATTATCCGACTACTCATTGATCTTCACTTATATCTTTCGGAGTAGTTTGTTTTTACTCTAGTACTTCACTTGTATCTTTTAGAACACGGTGGTGGTTTTTAGAAACTATTATATGAACTCTAATTTTTCACTTAGATTATTTTGAGAGTCTTAAATAGCATGGTAATTTGCTTTAATAATCCTAATATGCTTGCTATTCAAGATTTGTAAAACTTTCTTTTGAGTGCGTTGAATACTAAGAGAAGTTTGATGCTTGATAATTGTTTTGAGATATGAAGATGGTGATATTAGAGTCATGCTAGTTGAGTAGTTGTGAATTTGAGAAATACTTGTGTTAAAGTTTGTGATTCCCATAGCATGCACGTATGGTGAATCGTTATGTGATGAAGTCGGAGCATAATTTATTTATTGATTGTCTTCCTTATGAGTGGCGGTCGGGGACGAGCGATGGTCTTTTCCTACCAATATATCCCCCTAGGAGGATGCGAGTAACACTTTGCTTTGATAACTTTTAGATTTTTGCAATAAGTGTGTGAGTTCTTTATGACTAATATTGAGTCCATGGATTATACGCACTCTCATCCTTCCACCATTGCTAGCCTCTCTAATACCACGCACTTTTTCACCGGTATCATACACCCACCATATATCTTCCTCAAAACAGCCACCATACCTTCCTATTATAGCATTTGCATAGCCATTCCGAGATATATTGCCATGCAACTTTCCACCGTTCTGTTTATTATGACACAATCCATCATTCTCATATTGCTTTGCATGATCATGTAGTTGACATAGTATTTGTGGCAAAGCCACCGTTCATAATTCTTTCATACATGTCACTCATGAGTCATTGCACATCCCGGTACACCGCCGGAGGCATTCATATAGAGTCATATTTTGTTCCAGTATCAAGTTGTAATCATTGATTTGTAAAAATAGAAGTGTGATGATCATCATTTTTTAGAGCATTGTCCCAAGTGAGGTAAAATAAAAAAAATAAAAGAGAGAAAGGCCATGAAAAGAGAAGGCCCAAAAAAAGAGAAAAAACAGGCCTAAAAAAAGAAGGCCCAAACAAAAAATAAAAATAAAAAATGAGAGAAAAAGAGAGAAGGGGCAAAGCTACTATCCTTTGACCACACTTGTGCTTCAAAGTAGCACCATGATCTTCATGATAAAGAGTCTCCTATGATATCACTTTCATATACTAGTGGGAAATTTTCATTATAGAACTTGGCTTGTATATTCCAATGATGGGCTACCTCAAAATGCCCTAGGTCTTCGTGAGCAAGCCAGTTGGATGCACACCCACTTAGTTTCTTTTGTTGAGATTTCATATACTTATGGCTCTAGTGCATCCGTTGCATGGCAATCCCTACTCACTCACATTGATATCTATTGATGGGCATCTCCATAGCCCATTGATACGCCTAGTTGATGTGAGACTATCTTCTCCTTTTTGTCTTCTGCACAACCACCCTTCTATTCTACATAAAGTGCCATGTCCATGGCTCACGCTCATGTATTGCGTGAAGATTGAAGAATTTTGAGAATGTCAAAAGTATGAAACAATTGCTTGGCTTGTCATCAGGGTCATGCATGATTTAAATACTTTGTGTGGTGAAGATAGAGCATAGCCAGACTATATGATTTTTGAGGGATAACTTTCTTTGGCCATGTTATTTTGAGAAGACATAATTACTTTGTTAGTATGCTTGAAGTATTATTATTTTTAAGTCAATATTAAACTTTTATCTTGAATCTTTCGGATCTGAATATTCATACCACAATTATGAAGAATTACATTGAAATTATGCCAAGTAGCATTCCACATCAAAAATTCGGTTTTTATCATTTACCTACTCGAGGACGAGCAGGAATTAAGCTTGGGGATGCTGATACGTCTCCAACGTATCTATAATTTTTGATTGTTCCATGCTATTATATTATCCATCTTGGATGTTTATGGCCTTTATTTTACACTTTTATATTATTTTTGGGACTAACCTATTGACCCAGAGCCCAGTGCCAGTTCCTATTTTTTTCCTTGTTTCAGTGTTTCTAAGAAAAGGAATATCAAACGGAGTCGAAACGGAATGAAATCTTCTGGAGAAGTTATTTTTGGAAGGAAAGCAACCGAGGAGACTTGGAGTCCACGTCAAAGAAGCAACTAGGTAGGGGGGCGCGCCCTCCCCCCCCCCCCCCAAGGCATGCCCTCCACCATCTTGGGCCCCTCGTGGCTCCCCTGACGTACTTCTTCCTCCTATATATACCCATATACCCTAAAACGATCGGGGAACAGAATAGATCGGGAGTTCCGCCGCAAGCCTCTCAGAGCCACCAAAACCAATTGGGACCTGGTTAGGCACGCCGGAGGGGGGATCCCTCACCGGTGGCCATCTTCATCATTCCAGCGCTCTCCATGACAAGGAGTGAGTAGTTCACCCTCGGGGTTGAGGGTGTGTACCAGTAGCTATGTACTTGATCTCTCTCTCTCTCTCATTTTCTTAATTTGGCACGATCTTGATGTATCGCGAACTTTGCTATTATAGTTGTATCTTATGTTGCTTCTCCCCCTCTACTCTCTTGTAATGGATTGAGTTTTCCCTTTGAAGTAATCTTATTGGATTGAGTCTTTAATGATTTGAGAACTTTTGATGTATGTCTTGCCGTGCGTATCTTTGGTGACAATGGGATATCACGTGATTCACTTGATGTATGTTGTGGTGATCAACTTGCGGGTTCTGCCCATGAACTTATGCATAGGGGTTGGCACACGTTTTCGCCTTGGTTCTCCGGTAGAAACTTTGGGGCACTCTTTGAGGTTCTATGTGTTGGTTGAATAGATGAATCTGAGATTGTGTGATGCATATCATATAATCATACCCACGGATACTTGAGGTGACATTGGAGTATCTAGGTGACATTAAGGTTTTGGTTGATTTGTGTCTTAAGGTCTTATTCTAGTACGAACTCTAGGGCTATTTGTGACACTTATAGGAATTGCCCAACGGATTGATTGGAAAGAATAACTTTGAGGTGGTTTCAGACCTACCATAATCTCTTCGCTTTGTTCTCCGCTATTAGTGACTTTGGAGTGACTCTTTGTTGAATGTTGAGGGATAGTTATATGATCCAATTATGTTATTATTGTTGAGAGAACTTGCACTAGTGAAAGTATGAACCCTAGGCCTTGTTTCCTAGCATTGCAATACTGTTTACGCTCACTTTTATCATTAGTTACCTTGCTGTTT